>BSBN01000968.1:835000-3235000 GCA_027924645.1 Cunninghamia lanceolata | reverse complement strand
AAACAACTATAATTTTTTTTTTCCGAAACAATCAAATTACAAACAAATCCACATCACGGTGTGACACATTTAAGCCACAAAAGGGAGTATCTGCTACACAACACCCTAGGACTCAAAGTCCAGAATGCATTAGAGAATGTACACCAAACACATAGACAACTAAGTTTTCTAATCTTTATATCTAAGCAACTTTTATATAAAAGTTTAAGGTAACACTAGCTACTTATATACAAAGAAATTCTATCATTAATGTAGCACAATTTCTTTTTTTACCAAGCTATGAACATATGCAATTACTTCCTTATGTAAGAAGATATTTACAGAGGAAATGTATGATATCACACACAAGAATAATTCAAAACTCTAATTGACTTATAGTATCACATTCATGATCTCATGGGTCCAACACAAGCTCCAATTTGATCTCTTGCACATAGTTCTTACACAGGCATACACAATGTTAACTTTCAGAAAACACAATAGAACTTCCACATGATAGGAGTGGCCACCAAAACTCCTTTCTTTATACTTGAATTATTGTTGAAAATTGCCGACATTTTGTGACTTAAGATTGAATTTAATTATTTCCCCACTTGGGTTTGCATTTTTTTTAATTTCTATGCTGGCTATTCCAAATGTTTCTTTTTGTTCACCCCGTTTCATGCTAAGTGTTGTTTCTATCATGTTCATTTCGATTCTCTAATAGTATGTTCAAGAGAGGACTTTGTGAAGGATTATACTTTGCATGTTTGGTAATTAGTTGGAACCATAGTGGAAATAAGAGATGAGATGTATTTTTTTCCTTGTTAAAATATGAATGCAATTCCCTAAACCGTTTGAAATTCTCAAAATATGTGTGATTGGTTATAAGTAGATCACATGATACGTCTTAAGGTGAGGAATTGATGTCCTTCTTGTCTTTATTGAATGATTGTGTCTGTCTTATGAACAATTGCTTAATATGGATGTGTATGTTGGCAATAGAAAATTCAAATACTAATATGTTATGTTTCCACCCTAGTCTATGACTTCTAGGAGTAAGTCAAGTTTTAGGGGGCAATGATGTAGTGCCCCTCCATTCTCATCTTGAATGTGCAGATGGATAATTCCTTGCTCAGTGTACCTATTCATATGGTTATGATAACTATGCAAGATGGATAATGCCTTGCGCTGTGTGATGTGAAATGATGTGTATTTTGTGTTGTAAATGCAACATGATGAGAATGTGGTAGTTCATGCTTGGTTTATGTTTTGGGACAAGAATTGGTCCCTGTGATTATGATTTGTATGAAAGAAGGTAAATGCCTTATATGTTGTATATGTTACTTGTCATTGTGATGGTAATTGTCTTGCTTGATGGATAGAGTCTTCTAGATGCAGGTAGAGGAGTGGCTTTCAAAGTGGGGCCAGTGCCCAAAGTGGCTGCCAGGATAACCCATTGGATGTTTTTAATCCAGTGATAACTTAATAATAAATTTAGAGGTTGGGTAGTTTCCACACTAAATAAGATAATTAGATGCCCCACCCATGCATGTAGTGCTTGTTCAGGCTAAGGATGGGATGAGAAGGCCATGGTTGGCAAGATCAACTTCCTTGTCCTCATGCAAGGAATGTCAGTTTCGCATGTGTCACCCTATGGGGCTGGCGTCTAGTGAGGGACTGCCAGGATAACCCATGGTTGGGGGCCGATGTTCAATGAGAGACTGCCAGGATAACCCATGTTAGGACCATGTGATGACACTCTTCCCTACTGTAGCCTAGCACTTCCTAATGTGTGTTTTTCCCTTTCATTGTGTGATTGCCTCTGGAAGTGTTGTTTGTGTTACTTGTGATGTTCTTATTGACCTGTGTTGTATTGAAGTCTTGTGTAGTCCTTACACCTGTTAGTATACTATCTTTCTTGATTGTTTTCTTAGTGTGACCTTATTGTTATCTCCTAGCATGGGGGTGGACCTTAGGGTTCCACATGGTCAGGTGGTTGTACTTTTATCTCCATTGGTTTCCCTTGTTGTTGATCGTGTGCGAGAAGGATGTACCTTTTATAGAAGATTGCAGATCTTATTCTAGCTTGAGGAGACAGATACTTATGTTCATGTTCCAGTCTTGTATATCAGTTGAATCATGTTCTGTTATCTTGATGTATGTACTCCAATGTAATCTAGATAGCGATATTGTAAATAATGTAATGTTGTACTCTCTTGTAAAGGAACTTGTTTATGTACTTTTGATCCTATGTGCAGGATCCTGATGTTACTTATCTGATGATATAATATGGAATTGTATGTGTTTATTCATCTGATGCAATTAGACTTAGAATGAACTGTGGTTGTTAGTTAATTCATAATGTTGGTTAGATCTTATTTTAGTTCATTAGTAATGCAGCTGTGGAACCCTAGAGGATAAAGCTTAATTTAAAAGTTATGAATAAATATATGATTGTTGTTATTTCTTTCATTTAAAAAAAAAAATTGTGCTTTTTGTAAGCTTAGTTGTGTTATCCTCTGGGTTCCTTGGCGGGGTGTCACACTAGAGCCATCATCTCCTCCTACATGGCCTATTACTAAGACTCACTATCATCTAAAAGAATAACCTCACTATAGGATCTAGGTTCATCATCAGTACTTAACAAAGCAAATACATAACAAAAATCTAGTGGGATATACCTATCAACAAGATTTTAATGTCTTGTAGATATTCTCAAAAGTGTAGTAAGGGATTCTCCCTTTTGTTCTTCTACCTACTCAACCTATTCAAGATCATCATGCTTAGAACTCCCATGTGAACCTTCTTCTTCCTCTCCATCCTCTAATGCATCATTTTTTTCTTCCACATGTGCATCTTCTTGTTTAAATCAAAATGCATTATATTTTTCCCTTCTTTGTGTTTTGGTTGTTCAGGAACATAAATAGCTCTAAACTCCCTGAAAATCACATCTCTAGAATAGACAATTTATCAAATCCTTAATTTTGACTATGTTTTACTTTTAACTTACATGTAATTAGTAGTTGACTTTGCATGCATTAATGATTTGACGTTAAGTGAAAATGTCAGGAAAAAGCAATGATATCATGAGTTTATGTTTATATGTTTAGAATTAGACATGCGATTATATAATGTCATGATTATTTATTCATAAGATTTATATGAAGTGACTAATGGTGCACTAATCCCAGTATAGTGAATGTAATTTGTAACCAGGGAATAGGTTTCCACCCTCCAAGAGAGAGGGAGAGCATCATCAAAGAGAAGAGAATAGAAATATGGAAAGAATGGATTCATTTCCATTTTAGTCTTGTGCCTTTCTAGTTTTAGTGAACCGTCATTGTGATTGGTAAGTTAAGTTTGACCAATTAGCGTAAGTTGGTTTAACTTTACAATTGTTAATTTGTCAACAAGATCCATTAAACATAGGTTTTGTCAAAAATATCTAAGTTAGGTCAGGTTGTCATCATCAACATGTTATTGTCCATAATAGCTAAACTATTTTACTATTTGAATACCCGATTGGGATCCTAGCATGATATTTTTATCTATTTTGGCAAGATAGAGAGAGGGGGAGAATACCTCAGCCCCATTCTCGTATCTTGTCAGGTGTTAGAAATAATGTGGATAAATGTTGTATACACAAATTTTATGTCGATATATATATATATATATATATATATATATGTATATATATATATATATATATATACATATATGTATATATATATATATATATATACATAAAATTTGTGTATACAACATTTATCCACATTATTTCTAACACCTGACAAGATACGAGAATGGGGCTGAGGTATATATATATATATAAAATAAGAATTATTAGTCAAACCTTTTAGTTGGAACTTATAGTTGAATTTCTTTTGGGTAGTTAAGTAGTTACTAATTCAATGTAATCTACTTCGTAGTGATTTATGGTTGACTCCTTTAATCCATGATAATATGGAGAGAGTGGAGGAGATTTTAATAGGATTGCAAAGTGGTCTTTATGACCCATCACTCACTATCAATTTGCATGCTCCTTTGTGAGTGTTTTTAGGCTAGAGTTGGGCAAAGATCCTCATGGGTAAGGTAGAGAAAAGCCTTGAAAAGGAGATATTTTGGGAGAGTTTGGGAATATAGTGGGGTATGCAAAAGTATGCCACTCTGAGATTTGAGAAGGAGGAGATACAATGAGTCTTTAATCTACAAAAAATGGTGGTCAACTTCATGGGGAGGAAGCACAAAAGGTTGCAGCATACGAAGGATAAGACTCCATGGAGATTTGGAGTCAGACTGTGTAATCAATGAGAAAATTGTCAGCCTTAAAGGTAAGGCTATTTTATGGAATATTGTATATTATTCTTAATATGAGACAATTATTTTGGTATAAGCATTGCATGATTTATTTCTTTTGTAAAGAATAGTGTTAAGAGGTACTTGACCATTGCATAACCAAATAAGCTTTAGAGTATATGCAGAGAATTAACCTATAGACGACACAACCAAAGACAAAGAATTCTTTTGAACTAAAGAAAGTTGTTACATTGATATTAACACCATAGTACTTACGTAAACTTAGAAATGTAGGGTCTAGAAGTAATACATTTCTTTCTAGAGGTGAAATTGCACTCAGACTACTCAAGTTCTTAGACATTGAATTGTGATAGTGAAGTGCTTTGATTAGCAGATAAACTGTTCTAGATAAACAGTAGTTTTGCTTAGCTTTTAATAGAGATCCTTTGGTAATAACTAAGGTCTAACAAAAGGTAAGTTGGCAGATTTAACTATGTTTTTAGTGTCGTAACTGCTAGTATCAATACTAACATTGATATTGAATATCTGCTTCAAACCATAAATCTATTGACTTATATTGATGTTTTCATGAGCTAGTAACCCATATAGTCAAGTTATTAATGGCCACCAGTTTAACCACGAGCCCTCAGTAGTATTTTCCTTATACCGAATATAGAAGCAACCTATGAATGGAAGAAATCCATTACATTGCAGACAACATTTTAGGTAGAAATGTCAATGAGGATTTAAACTAGAGTTATGCAAATTGTGATCTTAAACAAAGTCTCACTTTTTCATATTAAGGAGTCTTCCTGAAAAATAGATGTATAGAAAGATCAATTTTCACTACTTTAATGTTATCGAGCACATAGTGAATATGTAAGGTAAACCTAGTTCTTTGATAGACTAAAGATTTTAGAACATTGGTGGGTTTCCATTTCTTAGTGATGTATGTATGAGTTTAAATCTAAAGTTAAATTTGTACTAGTTATTCGTTTATATCAAATATACAATGATATTGATTTCATTGTAAATATCTAGGTACCGAGATCATAGAAAATATGCATTAGACATGCAATAATACCCATTACCATGATAATCAGGTATATTAACCTTTTAGGATGAAAAATTAAACTTAGTCAAAGATTATTGTAGATTATGATAATGTTCTTTAAGAACATATATGTATGAAGTATTACCTTGTGTATTATATTTATGCATGTTATGAGTTTTGTGATGCCCAAGTAATCAAGAGAAGATTAGAGGCCATCAGTTTTATGATATATTATTATAAGATTTCACTTTTGGAGAACAAAAGTTTATTTTTAGCATTTCAAATGTGTTGGGATAGAGAAATTAATCATAAGTTAGGTTCTTTTATAACCTTGAGTTAATCCATTGTTTAATGTGGTCAACAGTAAATAGTCAAGTAAAACATAGATCAAATAACTATATTGTAGGAAAAATCTTTGGAGTGATTTTGATAATAAATGATTTCTTGTAGAGTTGGAAATTTGTTTGTAGCATAATAGTGCACAACCTTTGAGTCATTAAGTAGAGTGATAGGGAGTAATGGACCTTTGTATTTGCAAGTATGCAATGAGGGACTCTCTAAATGGTTAAAATCATATGAACCTTCATATATATATATTAGGTATCTGTGATGCCCTGTCATGTAACCCTAGAGTGTAAGACTAACAAGAGCAAAATTTATAGAATTTTTTTTTTGAAGCAAGTAAATGCATTATTCATTAGATAAAATTACACTATTAACAACATTTAAACAAGTTGTACAACTAAGACCTCTAGGGAACATAATTGCATTAGATAAACATGAAATCATAACAATACAAGTGATATACATTATAATACAACATATGAGGATTACATTCTTTATTTGCAAAGATGAATAATTACAAAGGTTCAAAAACAAGATTACATGACCAATCACATCGGTTTACAATATACAACAATATAATACAATTTTTAAAGTAAAATACAACTCTCTAGATGCAAGTACCAATCAGGAACTGGGAACACTTCTGCATTGATCACAGACCAGGTTGACTAAGAAAACCAATGTATTAATGATGAGGAACCAAGAAGAATTAAATATTCTTACTCTTTCAACTTAGGAGAGGAAGGGTAAATATTTTATGTCTTTCATATAGTTCTATTAGAACTTCCTTCTTATTGCCATCAATAATAGAATAGACTATTGACGACCTTTGGAAATATTTTGCCGAATACCAAGTCTGTCGGATACCTCCTATCAGTGAGACTTCTTCTTCGTTCGACTGACAGTTAGTTCAACAGTAACCAATCTCTTATCGCCGTGACCCTTATAATCGATGAACACTTATCAATTTAAGACGATGCACCGATGGACCAACCCCCTCTTCAGTGTGACTTGACCTGTCGGTGGGACTTACTCTGAAGTTGCTGATATGCCGATTCCTCCTGATGGATCTCTATCGGTGTAAGTTATCCCTTATCACTCTAATACCCTCAATCGGTAAGACCAACATTGTTGGTCCAACGCTAAGTTATCTACCCAATGCATCGATGGCATTTGCCTTCGGGGAGACTCTTCTCATCGGCGAACACTTACAAACTCTAGCCAATGCGCTGATACTCTTGACTCCATTTGACTTCGGCAGAAATTTAGTTCTGAGTCCTAGTGATACATCGATAGGGTTGTCACTCTCACACAGTTTGATCTACACTCTATGCCTAGCACATAGAGATGCTAAGGCATGCTACTATGCACACTCCTCAGTCTGGAACATCTACCCCGCTAAACATGTAAATAAAAAGAAAAACAAATAGAAATATGTACAGATCGATGCCATTCCACTGATTTCTTTGGAAATCCACCAGTGGAATGGTTATCGACTCATCTTCAACAATTTAGACTAAACTATTCCAATTGTAGAGAATAGAAAGCTATTATGAACAGTTAGGAAATATTTACGACATAGATCAAACACAAAAAATGATGGACAAAAGTTATTATTGCTCATATGATTTCTGAATCACAATCTTCAATCTACAGAACCCTTCTCGGTTGCTCCTCTATGCTTTTATTAAGCCAGAATTGGAAGATCAATGGTTGCTCAACAATTAGGGAAGGCCAACTACCTTGAATCCCAATTGACTCCTGTTGATCTTTTCAGATTCTATTAGATACAAAATGTGTCCATTATTTGCCAAAAGGAATACAAAGACTTTTAGGTTTTTAGAAAACAAAACATGAACAAGATGACATGGCCAAATAGGCCTTATTTCAACGTAGTAGATTTTACTATGGTGCCCTTGCACCATACTCCCCAGAAGAAAAAAAAATGTGTCAAGTCCTCTTAGAGACCAATTCTTGTACATCTTCGCCTTGCTTTAGAATGTCTTTCTCCAGCATCCATGTAGATTCTGAATCTATAAGCCCTTGCCAGTTAACCAGATGTTCAAAGTATGTTTTGTGCCTTGTCTTCCTAGCTTCTCTGCTTTCCAAAATGTACTCCATCTTAGGTGGTTCCTTAGGTGGTAACTACTGCACCCACTCTGCATTGTCTTGGACAGAATTTGTTGTACCCTCTCTTGTATTAGGACTCCTATATAATGTTAGATCAGTAACATTGAATATAGGTGAAATAGTAATGTCATCAGGGAGTTCAATTTTGTAAGCATTAGGACCATATTTTTCTAAAATTTGACAAGGTCCAAGTTTCCTCATCATCAACTTGCTGTGGTCTCCTTTGGGCAACCTATTTTTGTTCAAATGAACCATGACCATATCTCCTATGTGGTACTGCACATCCCTTCTCCTTTGATCCATTCTAGCCTTGATCTTCTAACTATTCTTGTGTAGAGTATCTCTAACTTGTTGATGAATCTCTTTCATGGCTTCTACAAATGCATCAGCATGACCACTCCTTTTTTCCAACCCCTAGACGTCTCTCAATTCAAAAATACCCTTGGGGTGACTGCCATATACAATTTCAAAGGGACTTAGACCTGTGCTCCTATTTGTTGAGTCATTATAGGCATATTCTGCTTGTGGGAGTATCACATCCCAACTACTACCATGTTCTTTTGTTAAGCATCTAAGGAGATTGCCCAAAGATCTGTTGACCACCTTGGTTTGCCCATCCGTCTGAGGATGATAGGCTGAACTGAAAGACAAATTTATTCCCAATCTTTTCCACAAAGTCCTCCAAAAATGTCCTACAAATTTGCTATCCTTATCAGACACAATGCTCAAGGGTAGCCCATGAATCCTAACAATTTCTTTAAAGAACAAACCTACAATGTAGCTAGCATCATTAGTGGTCCTGCAAGGAATGAAATGAGTCATCTTGTTGAATCGGTCTACCACTACAAACACACTGTCACAACATGCCCTTGTTTTGGGTAACCCCATCACAAAATCCATACTCAAACATTCCCAAGGCCTGATGGGTATTGGCAAAGGTTGATACAATCCTGCATTGGTCGAGACTCCTTTTGCTCTTTGGCATACTATGGAACTTTCAACAAATTTTCTAATGTCAAACTACATTCTTGGCCAGAAATAAAATCTCCTTACTAGATCTAAAGTCTTATTCAACCCAAAATGTCCACCCAAACCACCACTATGTTTTTCCTTCACAATATTATCCCTCATTGAGCATTCAGGGATACACAACTGACATTTCTGCAATGTAAAATCTAAAAACTCACTATGAAAAGTATTAGCAAATTTATTGCATACTTTGTAGATTTCTTTGAAATCCTGATCTTCTTCATACAATTCCTTGAGTGACTCAACACCCATGTTTTGCAACTGCACTTCTTAGATTGTCAATACCCTCCTGCTGAGAGCATCTGCAACCTTGTTAGTTATCCCTTTCTTATGCTTGATGGTGAAGGTTTATGCTTGAAGACTTTCCACCCACTTCATGTGTCTATTATTGAGTTTGTCCTGCTCATTCAAAAAATTGAGAACATGGTTGTCAGTGTACACAATGAATTCTTTGGGAAGCAAATAATGCCTCCACTTTTTTAGAGCTTGTACCAAGGCATACAATTCTAAATCATAAGAGGAGTGCTTCCTCTTGGCTTCATTTAACTTTTTACTAAAGAAGGCCACTAGTCTCCCTTCTTGGCTCAACACTGCTCCAATGGCCAGCCCACTTGTATCACATTCAATTGTGAAAACCTTATTGAAATCAGGTAACACTAAGACAGGGAATTTAGCAACTTTCTATTTCAAAGTCTCAAAGCTCCTATCTACTTCTCTCATCCACACAAACTTCACCTTACAACCACCCTTGATGGTTTCCAACTTAGGTGCATAGATGTCACTGTAATTTTTAATGAATTTCCTATAGAATGTGGCCAAACCATGGAAACTCCTTACCTCCCCTATTATCTTAGGCATGGGCCAATTCAGAATAGTCTCCACCTTTGAAGGAACCATCTTCAGATCACCATTGGAAATGACAAAACCCAAGTAGATCAACTCTTGTTTCATGAAATCACATTTGTCCAAGTTTATCAATAGCTTCTGGTCTTTCAGCCTCTTCAAGACTATCTCTATATGTTTCAAATGCTCTTCTTTACTTTTACTAAATATCAAAATGTCATCTAGGTATACTACCACAAACTTACCTATGAAATCTTGCAATACTTCATTCATTAGCCTCATGAAAGTGCTAGGAGCATTAGACAGACCAAAAGACAATACAAGAGATTCATATAACCCTTCATTGGTTTTGAATGTTGTTTTCCATTCATCCCCTTCTCTTATCTACCCACTCTTCAAGTCTATCTTTGAGAAATAGGTAGCATCCCCCAAATAGTCCATTAGGTCTTCAATTCTAGGAATAAGAAACCTGTATCTGATGGTTATCCTATTTATTTCCCTAGAATCAGTCACAGTCTCCATTTCCCATCTTTCTTTGGTGCCAAAACAGTGAGGACTGCACATGGACTCAAACTTTTTCTTATTAACCCCTTGTCTAAAAGTTCTTGAACCTGGCTGGCTATCTCCTCACTGCTGAGGGGTCATTTTATAGGCTGCCTTATTGGGAAGTACAACTCCCAGTATGAGATCAATCTGATGGCTAATATCTCTAATAGGTGGTAGTGAGTCTGGTATATCTACTGCAATTACTTCCTTATAACTCTCAAGCAAATCTCTGACCTCCTTAGGCCCTACTTCTCTCACATTTTCCTTCTTTTCCCCCTTAGGCCTCACAACCAAAGCAAAACCTACTACACCACCTTTTTTTAGTGTATCCATGAATTCTTTTTCTCCTACCAGCATTACACTAGATCCTACAGATTGTGGATCCCCTTCTACCAATGACTGTATCCTATAAGTTACACAATCCTTTTGGAATGAGTAAGCATTCTTTTTTCCATCATGATGAGCCTTTCTGTCAAACTGCCATGGTTTACCTAGCAAAAGATGGCAAGCATCCATTGGAAGGATGTCACACAAAATCTTGTCTCTATACCCCCCAATACCAAATTCTACCCATGCTTGTTCATTGATGACTATATGCCATCCCTTGTTTAACCAACTGACCCTATATGGACAGCTATGGGGTGTCTTTTCTAATTTCAATTTATCTACTACTTCCAAAGATATAATATTGTTAGTAGAACTAGAGTCAATAATAACTTTACAAACCTTACCTTGGATCTTGTAGTTGACTCTGAACAAAGCTCTTCTTCATGACAGTTCATTCTGCACTAGTTCTTTGAGTAGCATCCTCTTGATCATTAGATTTTCTCCCATCTCTATTGTCAAATTCATTTTAGGAGATGTCACACTCCCTGTATCCTCTTGAGTCAATCTGGTTCTTCTCTCATTACCATGAGAAGTTGAGGCCTTCTCTAGACACTTGTAGGCCGGGTGCCCTATTTGATTGCAATTATAACATCTCATATTGGAGAACTTGGTTCCTCTACCTGATCCATTTGTCCCACCTTTTCCATTAGGCCTTCTTCCTTGGTAGCCTCCTCTGCTACTTGAGTCCCCAACTTGCTCTTCTTGGCTAGACTCACCATTAGGCCTCTAGTTAGGACTTCTTCCTCCAAAACTGCCTCTGCCTCTAAAATTTCTACCACCTCTTCCTCTACCCTACTGCTCACCTTTCTTCTTCAGCTTCTCTTTAGCTCTTAATGCTACTTGAAAGCATTTTTCCATGGTTTCAGGGGTCAATAAACTTATCTCATCTTGAATATTGAACCTCAAACCATTTAGATATCTTGCTACCTTGGCTTTTTCATCCTCCATGTACCCACAATGAAGAGTGCATTTGAGAAACACCTCGGTGTAAGTAGCCACATCCATATCTTTTGCTTGAGGTTCTGCATTTTCTTGTAAATGTGCACCTCATAGTCAGATGGAAGGAACTAGGACTTGATCTTCTCTAGCATTTTGCTCCACAAAGAGATCATACTCTTCCCATTCTTTACTCTTTCTCCTTGGGTGTAATTCCACCACATAAGGGCAACACCCTTTAGTTTGGTTTTTGCAAATTTAACTCTCTTATTCTTAGGAACTTCCTTGTATTTGAAGTAATTGTTCAGAGCCTCAATCCATTCCATGACTTCATCAGCATTCATCTTTCCACTGAACATGGCAATATCTATCTGAGCCTCTAAAGAGTCCTTGCCAATAGCCTTAATGGCTTCCAGGAAATGATTTTGATCAGCCGGTATCTCTACCTCTTCTTGTTCCTCTTTCTCTTCCTCTTCATATGAACCTTCATCTATCCTTTTTCCTATCTTCAGTGCCTTCAATTCTACTTGGAGTACTTCCCTAACTCCAGTTTTTATCTTCTCTTCCATCTCCTTAAATTTCTTGACCACTTCGGTGGTCATCTCCTTCAGAGGCATATTGCTAGCCTCTTCTTCGCTTTCTCTATGTGACATACACTATTCACAGACAGCACCCAAATGCCAACACTCCTACAAATCCTCAATTCAAATTACCACCCAAATCTTTTCAGGCTCTGATACCAATATGATGAGGAACCAAGAAGAATTAAATATTCTTACTCTTTCAACTTAGGAGAGGAAGGGTAAATATTTTATGTCTTTCATATAGTTCTATTAGAACTTCCTTCTTATTGCCATCGGTAACAGAATAGACTATCGACAACCTTTGGAAATGTTTTGCTGAACACTAAGTCTATTTGATACCTCCTATTGGCGAGACTTTTTCTTCATTCTATCGACAGTTAGTTCAACAGTAACCAATCTCTCATCGCTGTGACCCTTATCATCAGCAAACACTTATCAACTTAAGCCAATGCACCGATGGACCAACCCCCTCTTCAATGTGACTTGACCTATCAGTCAGACTTACTTCAGAGTTGCCGATATGCTGATTCCTCCAGATGGATCTCCATCGGTGTAAGTTATCCCTTATCACTCTGATACCCTCGATCGGTAAGACCAACACTGTTGGTCCAACGCCAAGTTATCTACTTGATGCATCGATGACATTTGCCTTCAGTGAGATTCTTCTCATCAGTGAGCACTTACAAAATCTGGTCGATGCATCAATACTGTTGACTCTGTTTGACTTCAGCAGAAATTTGGTTCTGAGTCCCAGCGATATGCTGATAGGGTTGTCAATCTCACACAATCTGATCTACACTCTACACCTAGCACATAGAGATGCTTGGGCATGCTACTGTGCACACTCCTCAGTTTGGAACATTTGCCCCACCAAATAGGTAAACAAAAAGAGAAACAAATAAAAATATGTACAGACCGATGCCATTCCACTAATTTCTTTGGAAATCCACCAGTGGAATGGTTATCAACTCATCTTCGACAATTTAGACTAAACTATTCCAATTGCAAAGAATAGAAAGCTATTATGAACAGTTAAGAAATATTTACAACACAGATCAAACACAAAAAATGATGGACAAAAGTTATTATTGCTCAGATGATTTCCAAATCACAATCTTCGATCTACAGAACCCTTCTTAATTGCTCCTCTGTGCTTTTAGCCAGAGTTGGAAGATCAATGGTTGCTCAATAGTTAGGGAAGGCCAACTGCCTTGAATCCCAACCGACTCCTGCTGATCTTTTTAGATTCTATTAGATACAAAATGTGTCCCTTATTTGCCAAAAGGAATAAAAAGACTTCTAGGTTTTTAGAAAACAAAACATGAACAAGATGACATGGCCAAATAGGCCTTATTTCAACATAGTAGATTTTACTATGGTACCCTTGCACCAATTAAGCTCTTCCAGCCAACCATGTGGAACCCTGAGGTCCACCCCCTGAGCTAGGAGGTAACAATGAGGTTCCACTAAGTCAAAGGATACAAGAAAGCAGATACAGACTTGACATAGACAACTCAGATCATCAAGACTACACAATTCATCAAGACTACTCGAATCATCAAGAAAACTCAAATCATCAAGACAAGATAGTACTCCAGAGGCAACAATAAAAGATAAAGAGGAAGTAACTAAGTTGTAGTAAGGAGAGTGTCATTGCATGGTCCTAGCATGGGTTACCTAGGCTATCTCTCACTAGAAATTGGCCCCTAGCTATGGTTACTCTGGCAGCCTCTCTCTAGGCACTGGCCCCATTGGGTGACACATGCGGAGCTGACATATCCTATCATAGAGACAAGGAGGTTGACCTTGCCAACCAGGCCTTCTCATCCCATCCTTAGCTTGTGAGAGCACTCAAGGCATGGGTGAGGCATCTTACTTATCTTGTTGTGTGAATTACTACCCAACCCACCTAGATAAATTATTAAGTTATCACTTGATTACAACTGCCATGGGGTTACCCAGGTAGCCACTTTGGGCACTGGCCCCACCATGAAATCCACTCTCCTACATGCAACCAGCAACCCCTAACCAATATCTAGAAACTAATTAAATAACATGCATGGACAAGGGAACGAAAGGCATCTATCTTTTTGCAAACCAATACATTACATAAACCATTTCAATCAAAAACCTCAAACAACAAAACTTTCCCCTATCCACTTCAAAATCTCAAATCCATTAAAACATTTAAAACAACATGACTTAATGTTGTACTGGAACCCAAGAAGCCTAACCTCTGGATTCGGGTAACTCTTATCACACAAAACTACTATCCCTATATCCATTTCCCAATATGGAAAACAAGGGTTTAAACAACTTGACACTTAATTAGCACAATATGACTCAGAACTAAAGAATAATATAACAAACCAATTACATCAGTACTACTTGACGCCATTAACCGACAATGAAATTTCATGCAAGACCATATTTAAAATTGACTCAACATTACACCATTGAACAAATTAAACCAGAAAGCACTATAAGGTTTTTACTTTCTTTTAAATAAAATCCAAATACTATTCCATTCTAGAATTATAATTTCATCTAATATTTGTTTAACCATTACCATAATAACTCAATTCACAAAAAACTCTAATTTATTATTTATTTATTACAATCAATGTACCACAAGATAGTATATTACTAAATCATAACTAAACAAATTAAATAAGATAAAATGAGTATAACTAATATTTAACTCAATATATTTAATTCTAGAATAATAATACCATTCATCATTTATTTATTCACTAGCATTACCATTATATCCTATTAATACTTCTAATTTAATTCTTTTGACAAACATACATCTATTAATTAAATTTTATTCTAAATAGAATATTTCAAATCTATTCTAACACAAATATGAGTTCACCAAATTTTATTCCTAAAAAGTTGATAAAAAAATCTAGATAACAATTTACTAACTCAAAGTGATAGTCACTTAGGCAAAATTTACTAAACATTCATGGAGTATCTAATAGCAACTTTCTAAATAAACTTATTTGCCAAGCCTCCTACTCTATTTCAATAAATAAATTCTTCTATAGGATAAAATATTACAAATCTATCCTAGTAAATATATATAAGTTACACTAATCAATAGTTCATCATTTTTTTCAATTTCTAAAAGAAAATTAAATTCTTTTTAACAATTGTTAACTAACTCAAAATAATGATCATTTAGGCAAGTTTATTAAACACTCATTTAACAATTTGCATCTACTAAATCAACTTTATTCTAATAAAAATTAATTTAAAATATTACAAGCCTATCTTAATATTATAACTCAAATCACACTAAAACTCTAACTTACTAGAATCAATGTAACACAAGATAGAATATAACACACTTATATTTAATAAGAGCCTACCAAATTTTACTCAATGAATAGATAAACAGATTTTTTTTTTAAATCATATCTAACAAACTTATATTGGCAAAATTAAAATGAAAATAGTTAATCATTATTAATCTGAGTTGAAGATAGTTATACAATTTATTAACAATTAGTTAACTTAAATCTACAACCTTCTAATAAGGGTTTGTTACTAGTCACTCATGAGTTTCAAAAGCAAACTTTCTAAATCACCTATCCACAATCTTCTTACTACATCCTAAAAGAATTATTTGCAAATTGATATATTAAGCAAATTGGAGAATATGATTCAGAGAGAAGATATGCATAAATTTATAGAGAATAGATGAGTGAACAACCAAGAATAACCAGAGGATTTTTTTTTTTGAATGAGAAAGAATGATGATAAATAGAGGGAGCAATCTGCCATGAAAGTCAATAGAGAGAAGATTTAAATGAAATGTTAAAATTTAGGGGAGAACAAAATGTTAGTCAGCTGAGAGCAAGAACAAAAAAACAAAATCTACAGACAAAGATTTGCCCAGCCAGCTGTGTATGACCAATTGTACGGCCACATGGGAGAGGAAACAAGGTAAAAGAAAGCATAAGATTTAAATCAGATTCACACCAAAAATCTTTAGTTTAAAACATTTTCTTAGCCGTAAAAAAAATTCCAAACGTGCATAGGGCACGACTATACAGCGGCATAAGGTAAGTTGATTCTAGTTTTGAACAATATATATATATTTTTACAGAACATTTCCCAATTAATTTTTATTGAATCTGGCAATATAATGAAAACAAAAATGTGAAGAAAAAGACCATTCAATTGGGTAAAAGGAAAATAGAGGATAGTAGTTTAAGTTTAGGCAGAAATTGACCCAATAACTTTTCTATAGTCTGGTAGAAATCAGGGAAATGGTTGATGAGAAAATCAAATAGAAGTAAAAGAAATTTGATGAGATTCCAATGAAGTTTCAATTCAATTCCTTAATATAGAGTAAAGATCTCATTTATGGCAGTGGAGTCTAGTAAAAGATTGAATTAGAGAAATTTCAATTAATAATTTGTTTGAAAAAAACCTTGCTGATTTCTCATTTGGATTGATACAGGTTTGAGAGGATTCTAAGTTTATTAGGAATAGAAAAACAAGCTATCAGATACAGAGTTGAATGGTGATAGCAAAGCAAGAATTTTATTGGGAAAAAGATACAAGTTCAAATACACACAAGAGATTCAGTTTAAACTAATTTGCTTGAATTGCTACAGAAAACACAAGTAAACATACCCAGGAATTTTGATCCAATACTTCAAACATTCCTCAGCTTCCCTCTTCTTCAACTTCCCACAACAATTTTCTCCAATTTTCTGTCCATCTTCCCTCAAAACAACTCTCCCTCAAAAATAAAACCCTAGAAGAAAAAATAGATATAACTCATAAATTTCCACTATCATGAATTCGTTATAGAGAATCCACTACTCAAAAGAATTTAAAATTTTTACTTAACATAGAGATTCCCCAAATCTGGAATCTTATCCAACAACTAACAAGAATTAAATTATTAACCAATATTAGTCTTTAAATAACTATATACTAATTAACCATAATAAATACTTATGACTCATATACTATTAAAATCATTTAAATAATGCATTTAGGGTAAGTGCAAGAAGATGGGGGGCCAAAAAGGGGTCTTAAGTGTACTTTTTTTCTAAAATCACGAAATGCTAGCCTTGGATGAGAAATTGAGCATAGTTACACTCAAAATTTGGAGATGTAACCAAAACAATGTTCATAGTGCTCCGAGTCTACTTTCTAAACTACTAATGTTTTTTGAAAATGGTATAGAATAAGGGGTTCAAAAGAGGGAGCCACAGAAATTGGTCTTGTTTCTGTCAAAAAAACATAACATAGCATGTTTTGTGGCTCCCTTAAAAGTTAGCTTTTTTTTGGTATTTTTAAAATTGGTTTAATGATAAATTAGCTAGCAACATGTAGTTTATGCCCCATTTTTTTGATAATTTTTTAATGAATATTTGATTTTTTACTAATTTTCAAAGTGGACACATCCTAAAAAATAGAATTTTGGCCGTGCTACCCCTATAAATTTTGAAAACTAATTCAAAATTATTTTTCCTTTTTTTTTAATATGTGTAGAATGGAGTCTATTTTCTAAATATGTAATTTTTTTGAAATTTCAATGAATGGTTAATTTACAATGAAAAAAAGACCAAATAGTGGTTTTTGCCCAAAACCAGACACACAAACAAAAGAAATTAAAGATGAAAGGCTTAACATTGTCAAAATGTGAAAAATATTACATTGTTAAATAGCTAAGAGAAAGCCTAACATTACCTAGGTGTTTGATTTGTTTGACCTTGAAACACGTGCAAATCTGAGGGTTAGCACGAACAAAATTATGTGAAATCTTGAAGAATCTACAAAAACATGTTTGTGGATGTTGAAAAGGCACTCCAAGCCTTTTGGTTGGAAATCCAAACCAAATCCCAAGCCCAAGGCTTGGGATTCCCAAAGCACAACATAATGTGATCATGTTATGTTGTGCTTTTTGCTTTTTTGCATGTTTGCCGGTGCTTTCCCAATTCAACATAACGCGAGCGCGTTATAACGTGCTCACGTTATGTCTTCCTTTGAATGAGATATGTTCAAATTTCATAAGTATGTTTCATGGATGTTTATATCTATTCTTGTAGATATGTATGCATGTACATGTATGCATGCTTGTATGTATGTACATGTATGAATACTTGTATGTATGCATCTTTGTATGTATGTATGTTTGTATGTATGCATGTATGTATGTAAGTGTTTTGGGTTTAGTGTATATAAGGAGCTGAGCCTGTATAGTTTTGAGGGTTGAGGATTGAGGGATTAGGCATTAAGTAATAGGTAGAGGGTAGAGAGTTACAATTGAGGGTTAATATTCAGGTTGTTGAGTGTAAAAGATTAAGTGTGTAAGGCGCGGGGATTAGGGTATAGGGTTTACGATATGGATTGAGGGTATATAAGGCGTAGGGTGACTTGGGTTGAGAGCACGTATAGTTTAGATTTAATTTAAGTATAGGGTTGAGGCACAATATTTGAGGTTTAGGATATAAGGGTGAGGTTATATGGTCTAGGGATGAGGGTTTGAGGGTGTAGGCTTCAGGTTTAAGGTATAGGGTTGATGATTGAGGTATTAGGGCTTAAGTATATTATTGAGGGTATAGGGTTGAGGGTTTAGAGATAGGTTTTAGGGTTTAAGGTTTAAGTGTTAAGGGTTGAGGGAAAGGGTTTAAGGTTTAGGGATAAGAGATTAGGGTTTAAGGTATAGTGTCTTGGGTTAAGCGTTTAGGAATAGGGATAGCATTTAGGGTTTAGGGACAAGGGATTAGGGTTGAGGGTTTAGGGTTGAGGGATTAAGATTTAGGGTATAACTTGCTAATGGTTGAATGTTTAATGATAGGGTTTAGGGTTTAGGGTTGAGGGATTAGGGTTTAGAGTTGAGGGATCAGGGTTTAAGGAATAGTGTTGAGGGTTGAGGGTTTAGGGATAGGGTTTAGGGTTGAGGGATTATGGTTTAGGGTTGATGGATTAGGGTTTAAGGAATATTGTTGAGGGTTTATGATAGGGATACCTAAGGGTTTCGAAAACCTATCTTGACACAACACTTCAAGACCTATGCCATCCCTGGGTTTCCCTACCAATTCAAGTGCTCATAGACATTTTCTACCCCAAAATGTCTAAAACAACCTCAACAGTCTATTATAGAGGTGAAAGACCTATTTGTCTATTGTTTCCAATACAGACTCTACTTTCTTGGTGTGAGGTACTCGTCCTTATCCTCACTGCTTCTAAGATTCCCAATCTCCAAGGCTTCTAGCCTTCTTGAGCCCGTTATTAGTCCTCCTCTCTGGGTCCAGGGTTCTGATTGCTTGGTGCTCAACTCTTTCTACTCTATTTTTCACCCTTGTCTTCTTAGACTGCAACTTGCATACTAGCCAGGCTATAGCACAGCTCGCCTAGAACAAGTTCACATGGCCTCTCTCTGGCAACCCACTCACTACAACAGAAGGAAAAATAAAAAAAAGAGACTCTGCTTGATGCCCTCCCATGACTATACAGAGGATATGTGAAGACATCAAACCAGAGTCATTATATACAAATAGAAACAAAAATAACAGAAACAAACTGATTACTCTACTTTAAACCAAGCTATGTAAGAATTCTATAGACAATGCACAAATAGATTCAAACTGTCAATGTTCTTATTCTGAGAGTTCTTTCTTTTACATTCAATGTCTATCCTTTTACTTTTCCAACATTTGAACCCATTTACAAAGCCAAAAACTAGTTCTTATACTCTTTGTCCTTTTTTTGTTATCAGATAGTTAGGGTTTTCTGTCATTTGGTTAGGTTTTCTATGCATCCTTGAACCCATCAGCTTGACCTACCTTATTGGCCACTTCTTAGTTTCTTTCATCGACATGTCATCTCTCTCTGATGGATAGAATCCATCGCTCAGACTTTGTATCGTCGGAGTAACTTTTCCTCTGTTCGCCGATAATACAACTTACTCCGATGAGCATTGAACCGCGATGAGCATTGAACCGTCGGCTAGACTTTATTCTTTAGCCAAACTCCAATCTTCTCCTATCGATACCCATCTTCTCCCCGATGAGCCTTCCCTTTGCACTTGTTGGTGTGACCTTCAATATCGGTGAAACCTTTCACCTCTCCACCAATGTGCCCACTCTTCGATGGATAGGATCATCGGCCAGACTTATCCTATCAATGTAACTTTCCTTTTGTTCACCGACCTCAATACTCTTGCTGATATGCATTGTCTTTGTCTTGCTCTTCAGTGAGACTCTCTCCATTGCTTTGACTTTGGGCTTGTCCTCCGATCCTCCATCTCACGCCGATATGCTAACCCCAAACTTCTCCATCAGCCAGACTTAATTCGTAGGTATAGCTTTGTCCTTGCTCACCGATATTCCATTGTCACGCCGATATCACTCCTTTCGTACATGCATACAATGATTGACATGCAACTGGTGGGGTCCCCAATCTCCTATTAGAAAATCAAAAACATCACACCAAAAATGTTAAGGTATATACATGGGTTCCGAGCCCTTGGTGCTCCTGCACCATAGTCCCCCTGTGCGGAAGAAGTCAAGTCACCTCCGGTGATAGCAAGGCAAAATCAATGCCCTGCTTCTTGAACTCAGATTCTGCAAACTAGGTAGCCTTTGCTTCAGGCAACTGTTTCCACTTGACCAAATGCTCCATGTACATGCCATGTCTGGTCTATTTCTGCACTCAAGAATCTAGAATTCTCTCAGCCTGTGGTTTGAGTTTAGGTGGCAAGGTCACATCACTCATTGTCTGTGCAGCTTCTGAACTAGATTCTCCTGCTATTGAATGAGGACCTTTATAATGTACTAGGTCCTGAACATTAAACACTGGTGAAATTGCCAAGTTTGCTAGCAAATCAATCCTATAGGCATTGTTGCCATACTTGTTCAGAATTCTGCAAGGACCAATCCGTCTCATCTGCAGTTTAGTTGGCTTCCCTTTCTGCAACCAGGCTTTGTTCAAATGAACCATGACTAAATCACCAACTTCAAACTGAACATCCTTCCTATGTGCATCTACTCTATCTTTGATTTTCTGAGTATTCTCCATCAATGTTTTCTGTACCTGTTCATGTATCTCTTGCATAGACTATGCAAAATCCTCTGCATGACCACTTCTATACTCCATGTCTCCAAGATGTCAGAGTTCACATACACCTCAAGGGTGCATTCCATACACTATCTCAAACGGACTTTTGCCAGTAGTCCTGTTCACACTATCATTATAGGCAAATTTTGCCTGATGAATGACTTGATCCCAACTCTATCCATATTCTTTTGTCAGACACCTTAGCAAGTTGCCCAACGTTCTGTTCACCACTTCTATTTGGCCATCTGTCTATGGATGATATGCTAATCCAAAAGATAGATTTGTTCCTAACCTCTACCATAAAGTTTTCCAGAAATATCCCATGAACTTAGCATCTCTATCAGACACGATGCTTGCTGGCAGTCCATGAATCCTTATGACCTCTTTGAAAAACAAATGAGCTATATGACTGGCATCATGAGTCACCTTATAGGGAATGAAATGACTCATCTTGTTGAATCTATCAACAACTACAAAAATACTATCAAAACCAGTCTTAGTCTTTGGTAGACCAACTACAAAATCCATACTTACACAATCCCATGGTCTGGAAGGAATGGGTAAGGGTCGATACAGTCCAGCATTTGAAGAAGTTCCCTTGGCCTTCTGACAGATGATACACTGCTCCACATACTTTCTGACATCTTTGTGCATCTTCGGCCAATAGTAGAACCTCTGGACTAACTCCAATGTTTTATTCAGACCAAAATGTCCACTCAAACTGCCATTATGCTTCTCCTGTATGAGATTTTCTCTCATGGATCCTTTTGGTACACACAACTATTTACCTTTGAACAGCAATCCTTGTTGTAATGTGTAATCTGCAAATTCACTATGAAAGTGATTTTCAAAGTCTTGACAAACTTTGTATGCTTCAGCAAAATCTTCATCCTCTTTGTAAAGGGCTCTGAACTCCTCCATCCCTATACTTCTTAATTGCACTTCTTGTACTGTAAGCAGCCTCCTGCTTAAAGCATATACTACCTTGTTGAACTATCTCTTCTTATGCTTAAATGTGAATGTGTAAGATTGCAAGTACTCCATCCACTTGATATGCCTATGGCTCAACTTATCTTGCAAGTTCAGAAAACTCAAAGCTTGATTGTCTATATAGACAACAAATTCCTTAGGTAGGAGATAATGCCTCCATTTTCTAAGTGCTTGGACTAGAGCATAGAGCTCCAAGTCATATGAAGAGTATCTACTCTTTGCTTCATTTATCCTCTCACTAAAAAAGGCTACTGGTCTATTCTCTTGGCTGTGTACTGCACCTACTGCAATATTGCTAGCATCACATTCTAAAGTAAACAACTTGTCAAAACTAGGCAACACTAACACTGGCTGTGTGGCTACTTCTTTCTTCAACAGTTCAAAACTATTATTAGCTGCTTGTGTCCACTGAAACTTCATTTTCATCCCACCTTTGATTGTATCAAGCATGGGTGCACAAATAGCACTGAAATTCTTTATGAACTTTCTATAAAACTGAGCTAAGCCATGAAAACTTCTCACCTCAGTTGCTGCTCTGGGAGTAGGCCAGTTCAATATGGCTTCTACCTTTGACTTGTCCATCTTCAATTTTCCTTTGGACAACACAAAACCAAGGTATACCAATTCCTGCTTCATGAATTCACACTTCTCCAAATTTATGGTTAGTTGTTCATCATGTAACTTTTTCAAAATAGTATTTACATGTTCAAGATGATCTTCTTTAGTTTGACTAAAAATCAAGATGTCATCTAGATAAACAACTACAAAATTACCCGTATAGTCCTTAAGGACTTCATTCATGAGCCTCATGAATGTGCTGGGAGCATTTGACAAACCAAATGGCATAACAAGCCATTCATATAGCCATTCTGTGGTCTTGAAGGCTGTTTTCCACTCATCACCTTCCTTGATTCTGATCTGGTGATAACCACTTTTCAGATCTATCTTGGTGAAATATTTAGCCCCTCCTAAACAGTCCATAAGATCTTCAATTCTGGGAATTGAAAATTTGTACCTTATGGTGATCTTATTGATAGCTCTGGAGTCTATGCATAGTCTCCATATTCCTCCTTTCTTTGGTGCCAACACTGTAGGCACTGCACAAGGACTTATGCTTTTCCTAATCAAGCCTTGATCAAGTAACTCTTGCACTTGTCTGGCTATTTCCTTATGTTGATTTGGAGTCATCTTGTAAGGAGCTTTGTTAGGCAAAGATGCTCCTAGAATCAGATCTATCTGATGGCTAATAGTTCTTCATGGAGGTAGTGTTGCTGGTGCTCCATCACTAATGATGTCCTTATATTGTTCCATTATAGTTTGTACCTCTTTTGGGACCACTACCTTTTTGTCTTTTTTCTCCTCCTTAGGCTTTAGTATGATAGCATAACCAATACCATCCTCTTTAAGAGTGTTCAAAAACTCTTTTCCACTCACAATTAAGACATTAGGACTTTTTGTCTTATTTGTTTCTTCATCTTCCAATGATTGAATTTTATAGGTGACACCATCTTTTTGAAAAGAATATGCATTCTTCTCACCATCATGTATGGCCTTCCAATCATACTGCCACGGTCTGCCCAACAAGAGATGACATGCATCCATGGGTAGGATATCACAGAGTACCTTGTCTTTGTATCCACCTATACCAAACATTACCCAAGTTTGCTCATTGACTATCACATGCTGACCTTTATTTAACCATGTGACTCTATATGGGTTTGAATGAGGTATTCTTTGCAAATTTAATTTTCTAACTGCTTCATCTGATACTATGTTATCAGTAGACCCTGAGTCAATGATTACTTGACATACCTTGTTCATAATCTTGCATTTGATTCTAAATAAAGCTCTCCTCTGGCTTGGTTCAGCTTTCACTAGTTCTTTGATCAAGGTTCTCCTTACCATGATGTTCTCTCCCACTTCTGAGGCTAGACTGACTTCAGGTGATTTGCTACTTGAAGCATCATCTTGCACATAATGATTTCTTTTATCAACTCCTTGAGAAGAAGGTGTGCCCTTATCAGGACACCTATATGCTGGATGGCCTAATTGACCACAATTGTAGCATTTCATAGTGGCAAAGTAGGATCCTCTACCTGATCCTCCTGATCTTCCTCTGTTAGATTCCCTTCCTCTGTAGTTTCCTCTACTACTAGTCTCCCCACTCTACTATGTGAGTTTGGATTCTCCTTGGGGTCTTTGATCAGTATTCCTACCACCATAATTTCCTCTTCCTCTACTGTCTCTTCCTCTTCCTCTTGATCTGTTGTTTGTCTCTTGTTTCTTCTTACTCTTCTCCTCTACCTTAAGTGCTAGCTGATAGCATTGATGCACTGTTGTAGGACTGAACAAGTTGATTTCCTTTTGAATACTCCACCTCAAACCATTGAGATATCTTGCCACTTTTACACTTTCATCTTCCATCACCTTAGACATCAGGCACAGTTTTTGAAACTCTTCAGTGTATGCACTGACATCTAATTCTCTTTGTCTCAAATTTTGCTATTTTTTGTACAACTAGACTTCATAATCTCCAGGCATGTATACTTCTTTGATTTTAGCCACCATACCCTTCCAAGTAGCTATTGGTTTCTTGCCTTCTTTTTCTCTTTCAGTTTGAACAAATTTCCACCATGTCAAGGCAGCTCCTCTGAGTCTTGATTTAGCCACCTTCACCTTTTGAGCTTCACTCACTCCATCACATTCAAAGTGATTTTCTATACCTTCTATCCATTCTATAACCAAATCAAGTTCCATCTTTCCACTAAAAAGAGGAACTCCTTCCAATGTTTTACCACTCATGGCTTTCAAGGCCTTCAAGAAAGGTTCTTCTTCCATCTTAGGATCAGGTGTGGGCTCTTCATCTTCTACAGACACACCTTTTTCCTTATCTTCAGAATTTTTAATTTTCTGACTGACTCTTTCAGTCTTCTCCATCATTACACCCAGTTTACTTTCCATTTCTGCCAATCTTTCCTGTAGGAGCCTATTCTCCTCTTCTTGATCATCAACCTTCTTTGCCAATTCTACATTAGTCACCATCTCTTTAGCTGAGCCTACTGACTCACTTGAACTCAGTGAAAACATACAACTTCTTCTATTCCAATCTAGGAATAGCCCAAATATTTAACTTGCTCTGATACCAATTTGATAGGGATACCTAAGGGTTTCGAAAACCTATCTTGACACAACACTTCAAGACCTATGCCATCCCCAGGTTTCCCTACCAATTCAAGTAATCATAGACATTTTCTACCCCAAAATGTCTAAAACAACCTAAGCAATCTATTACAGAGGTGAAAGACCTATTTGTGTGTTGTTTCCAATACAGACTCTGCTTTCTTGGTGTGAGGTACTCGTCCTTATCCTCACTGCTTCCAAGATTCCCAATCTCCAAGGCTTCTAGCCTTCTTGAGCCCATTATCAGCCCTCCTCTCTAGGTCCAGGGTTCTGATTGCTTGGTGCTCAACTCTTTCTACTCTATTTTTCACCCCTGTCTTCTTAGACTGCAACTTGCATACTAGCCGGGCCAAGAACTCTACAGACAATGTACAAATAGATTCAAACTGTCAATGTTCTTATTCTGAGAGTTCTTTCTTTTACATTCAATGTCTATCCTTTTACTTTTCCAACATTCAAACCCATTTACAAAGCCAAAAACCAGTTCTTATACTCTTCATCCTTTTTCTATTATCAAACAGTTAGGATTTTCTGTCATTCGGTTAGGTTTTCTATGCATCCTTGAACCCATCAGCTTGACCTACCTTATTGGCCACTTCTTAGTTTCTTTCACCAACATGCCATCTCTCTTCAATGGATAGAATCCATCGCTCAGACTTTGTATCGTCGGAGTAACTTTTCCTCTACTCACCGATAATACAACTTACTCCGATGAGCATTGAACCGTCGGCGTGACTTTATTCTTCGACCAAACTCCAATCTTCTCCTCCCGATACCCATCTTCTCCTGATGAGCCTTCCCTTTGCACTTGTCGGTGTGACCTTCAACATCGGTGAAACCTTTCACCTCTCCACTGATGTGCCCACTCTCTCCAATGGATAGGATCGTCGGCCAGACTTATCCTGTCGGTGTAACTTTCCTTTTGTTCACCGACCTCAATACTCTTGCCGATATGCATTGTCTTTGTCTTGCTCTTCGGTGAGACTCTCTCCATTGCTCTGACTTTGGGCTTGTCCTCTAATCCTCCATCTCACACCAATATGCTAACCCCAAACTTCTCCATCGGCCAGACTTAATTCGTCGGTATAGCTTTGTCCTTGCTCACCGATATTCCATTCTCACGCCGATATCACTCCTTTTGTACATGCATACAATGATTGACATGCAATTGGTGGGGTCCCTAATCTCCTATTAGAAAATAAAAAACATCACACCAAAAATGTGAAGGTATATACATGGGCTCCAATCCCTTGGTTGTCCTGCACCAGTTTAGGAATAGGGTTTAGGGTTAATAGATTAGGGTTTAATGTTGAGAGTTGAGGGTTGAGGGTTGAGCGTTTAGGGATAGGGTTGATGGTCAAGGGATTAGGGTTAAAGTAGAGTGTTGAGGGTAGAGGGATTAGGGATAGGGTTTAGGGTTGAAGGTTTAACAATTGAGGGTTGAGGCTTTAGGGATGAGGGTTAAGGGATTGGGGTCTAAAATATAGTGTTGAGCATTGAGGGTTTATGGATAGGTTTTAGGGTTTAAGTTTTAAAGGTTAAGGGTTGAGGGATAGGGTGTAGGGTTTAGGGATAAGGGATTAGGGTTTAAGGTATAGTGTCAAGGGTTGCGGGTTTAGGAATAGGGATAGTGTTTAGGGTTTAGGGATGAGGGATTAGGGTTGAGGGTTGAGGGTTGAAGGTTGAGGGATTAGGGTTTAAGGTATACTATCGAGGGTTGAGGGTTTATTGATAGTGTTTAGGGTTGAGGGTTGAGGGATTAGGTTTTAGGGTTGATGGATTACGGTTTAAGGTATAGTGTTGAGGGTTGAGGGTTTAGGGATAGGGTTTAGGGTTGACAAATTAGGGTTTAGGGTTGACAGATTAGCGTTTAATGTCGAGGTTAGGGTTAGAGTGTCAAGGGTGGAGAGATTAGGGGCAAGGTTTAGGGTTGAAGGTTTAAGGATTGAGGGTTGAGGCTTTAGGGATGAGGGTTTAAGGCTTAAGATATAGTGTCAAGTGTTGAGGGTGTAGGGATAGGGTTTAAGTTTTAAGGGTTAAGGGTTGAGGGATATGGATAAGGGTTTAAGGTATAGTGTTGAGGGTTGATGGCTTAGGGATAGGGTTTAGGTTTGAGGGATTAGGGTTTAGGGTTGATGAATTAGGGTTTAATGTTGAGAGTTGAGGGCTAAGGGTTGAGGGTTGAGAGTTGAGGGATAGGGTTGATGGTCAAGGGATTAGGGTTAAGTAGAGTGTCGAGGGTAGAGGGATTAGGGATAGGGTTTAGGGTTGAAGGTTTAAGGATTTAGGGTTGAGGCTTTAGGGATGAGGGTTAAGGAATTAGGGTTTAAGATATAGTGTCAAGTGTCAAGGGTGTAGGGATAGGTTTTAGGGTTCAAGTTTTAAGGGTTAAGGGTTAAGGGATAGTATCGAGACCGTTCAGGGTTTAGGAATAGGAATAGTGTTTAGGGTTTAGGGATGAGGGATTAGGGTTGAGGGTTGATGGATTAGGGTTGAGGGTTGACGGATTAGGGCTTAGGGATAGGGCTTAGGGTTGAGGGATTAGGGTTTAAGGTATAGTGTTGAGGGTTTAGGGATAGGGTTTAGGGTTGAGGGACTAGAGTTAAGGGTTGAGGGATTAGGGTTTGACGTTGAGTGTTGAGGGTTGAGTTTTTAGGGTTAAGGTTTTAGGGATAGGGTTGAGGGTCAAGGGATCAGACTTAGGGGTTGAGGGATTAGGGTTTGACGTTGAGGGTTGAGTACATTAAGGTTCAAGGGTTGAGGATTTTAGGATAGGGTTGAGGGTCAAGGGATTAGGGTTAAAGTAGAGTGTCATGGGTATAAGGATTAGGGATAGGGTTAGAGGGTGGTTAAGGTTTTAGGGATAGGGTTGAGGGTCAAGGGATCAGAGTTAAGGGTTGAGGGATTAGGGTTTGACGTTGAGGGTTGAGTACATTGAGGTTCGAGGGTTGAGGATTTTAGGATAGGGTTGAGGGTCGAGGGATTAGGGTTAAAGTAGAGTGTCATGGGTATAAGGATTAGGGATAGGGTTAGAGGGTTTAGGGATAAGGGATTAGGGTTTAAGGTATCGTATCGAGCCTGTTGAGGGTTTAGGAATAAGGATAGCATTTAGGGTTTAGGGATGAGGGATTAGAGTTGAGGGTTGAGGGATTAGGGTTGAGGGATTAGGGTTTAGGGATAAGGTTTAGGGTTAAGGGTTGAGGGATTAGGGTTTAAGGTATAGTGTTGAGGGTTTAGGGATAGGGTTTAGGGTTGAGGGATTAGGATTTGACATTGAGGGTTGAGGGTTGAGGCTTTAGGGTTTAGGGTTTAGGGATAGGGTTGAGGGATTAGGGTTTGACATTAAGGGTTGAGGGTCGAGGGATTAGGGTTAAAGTAAAGTGTTGAGGATATAAGGATTAGGGATAGGGTTGAAGGGTTTAGGGATAAGGGATTAGGATTTAAGGTATAGTATCGAGCTTGTTGAGGGTTAAGGAATAGGGATAATATTTAGGGTTTAGGGATAGGGTTTAGGGTTGAGGGATTAGAGTTAAGGGTTGAGGAATTAGGGTTTGATGTTGAGTGTTGAGGGTTGAGTTTTTAGGGTTGAGGGTTTAGGGATAGGGTTGAGGGTTGAGGGATCAAAGTTAAGGGTTGGGTGATTAGGGTTTGACGTTTAAGGTTGAGTAAATTGAGGTTCGAGGGTTGAGGGTTTCAGGATAGGGTTGAGGGTTGAAGGATTAGGGATAGGGTTGGAGGCTTTAGGGATAAGGGATTAGGGTTTAAGGTATAGTATCGAGCCTGTTGAGGGTTTAGGAATAAGGATAGCATTTAGGGTTTAGGGATGAGGGATTAGAGTTGAGGGTTGAGGGTTTAGGGTTGAGGGTTGAGGGATTAGCATTTAGGGATAAGGTTTAGGGTTGAGGGTTGAGGGATTAGGGTTTAAGGTATAGTGTTGAGGGTTTAGGGTTGAGGGATTAGAGTGAAGGGTTGAGGGATTAGGATTTGACGTTGAGGGTTGAGGCTTTAGGGTTTATGGTTTAGGGATAGGGTTGAGGGTCGAGGGATTAGAGTTAAGGGTTAAGGGATTAGGGTTTGATGTTGAGGGTTAAGGGTTGAGGGTTAAGGGTTGAGGTTCAAGGGTCAAGGGTTTAGGGATAGGGTTGAGGGTCGAGGGATTAGGGTTAAAGTAGAGTGTCGAGGGTATAAGGATTAGGGATAGGGTTGGAGGGTTTAGGGATAAGGGATTAGGGTTTAAGGTATAGTATTGAGCCTATTGAGGGTTTAGGAATACAGATAGTGTTTAGGGTTTAGGGATAGGGTTTAGGGTTGAGAGATTAGAGTTAAGCATTGAGGGATTAGGGTTTGATGTTGAGTGTTAAGGGTTGAGGTTTTAGGGTTGAGGGTTTAGGGATAGGGTTGAGGGTCAAGGGATCAGAGTTAAGGGTTGGGGGATTAGGGTTTGACATTGAGGGTTGAGTACATTGAGGTTCGAGGGTTGAGGGTTGAGGGATTAGGGTTAAAGTAGAGTGCCAAGGGTATAAGGATTAGGGATAGGGTTGGAGCGTTTAGGGATAAGGGATTAGGGTTTAAGGTATAGTATCAATCCCGTTGAGGGTTTAGGAATACGGATAGCATTTAGGGTTTAGGGATGAGGGATTAGAGTTGATGGTTGAGGGATTAGGGTTGAGGGATTAGGGTTTAGGGATAAGGTTTAGGGTTGATGGTTGAGGGATTAGGTTTTAAGGTATAGTGTTGAGGGTTTAGGGATAGGGTTTAGGGTTGAGAGATTAGAGTGAAGGGTTGAGGGATTAGGATTTGACGTTGAGGGTTGAGGGTTGAGACTTTAGGGTTTAGGGTTTAGGGATAAGGTTGAGGGTCGAGGGATTAGAGTTAAGGGTTGAGGGATTAGGGTTTGACATTGAGGGTTGAGGGTTAAGGGTTGAGGTTCGAGGGTCGAGTGTTTAGGGATAGGGTTGAGGGTCGAGGGATTAGAGTTGAAGTAGAGTGTCAAGGGTATAAGGATTAGGGATAGGGTTGGAGGGTTTAGGGATAAGGGATTAGGGTTTAAGGTATAGTATCAAGCCCGTTGAGGGTTTAGGAATAGGGATAGTGTTTAGGGTTTAGAGATAGAGTTAAGGGTTGAGAGATTAGAGTTTGACGTTGAGTGTTGAGGGTCGAGGTTTTAGGGTTGAGGGTTTAGGGATAGGGTTGAGGGTCGAGGGATTAGGGTTAAAGTAGAGTCTCAAGGGTATAAGGATTAGGGATAGGTTGGAGGGTTTAGGGATAAGGGAATAGGGTTTAAGGTATAGTATCGAGCTCGTTGAGGGTTTGGGAATAGGGATAGCATTTAGGGTTTAGGGATGAGGGATTAGAGTTGAGGGTTGAGGGATTAGGGTTTAGGGATAAGGTTTAGGGTTGAGGGTTGAGGGATTAGGGTTTAAGGTATAGTGTTGAGGGTTTAGGGATAGGGTTTAGGGTTGAGGGATTAGAGTGAAGGGTTGAGGGATTAGGATTTAATGTTGAGGATTGAGGGTTGAGGCTTTAGGGTTTAGGGATAGGGTTGAGGGTCAAGGGATTAGAGTTAAGGGTTGAGGGATTAGGGTTGAGGGTTAAGGGTTGAGGTTCAAGGGTCGAGGGTTTAAGGATAGGGTTGAGGGTCGAGGGATTAGAGTTGAAGTAGAGTGTCGAGGGTATAAGGATTAGGGATAAGGTTGGAGGGTTTAGGGATAAGGGATTAGGATTTAAGGTATAGTATCGAGCCTGTTGAGGGTCTAGGAATAGGGATAATGTTTAGGGTTTAGGGATTAGAGTTAAGGGTTGAGGAATTAGGGTTTGACATTGAGTGTTGAGGGTTGAGGTTTTAGGGTTGAGGGTTTACGGATAGGATTGAGGGTTGAGGGATTAGAGTTAAGTGTTGAGGGTTTAGGGTTTAGGGTTTGACATTGAGGGTTGAGTACATTGAAGTTCAAGGGTTGAGGGTTTCAGGATAGCGTTGGGAGTTTAGGTATAGGGATAGCATTTAGGGTTTAGGGATGAGGGATTAGAGTTGAGGGTTGAGGGATTAGGGTTGAGGGTAGAGGTATTAAGGTTTAGGGATAAGGTTTAGGGTTTAGGGTTGAGGTAGATAAGGAGCAACTAAGAGACATAGAGAGGGGAGAGGTGAGGGGGAGAGATAAGTGAGATATAGAACATGAGATAATGGAACTAGAGGTGAGATATTGTAAAGGTGCTATTGAAGGTAAGAGAGGCACAAATATTTATGGATCAATCTATAGCAGGAAAAAATGCGAGCATATTATAACGCGCTCACATTTTGTCCTGCTATAGAAATGGTAAAAAAGTGTTCACCTCCATGATCTAGGCCCACATGCTTTGTTTTCATGCTGATTATGCATGTGCTCTAACAAAAAAGAAGTGTTTTCATGCTATTGGGAAGTTCACATGCACATTTTACACATTCTACCACCTTTGCATGATCTTTCCACCACCTTTTCTACTTTGCCAACTTGAGAAGGAGGAAATAACATAGTTTTCACACCAAGTTTGATATATATCTATTCAAGTTTCAATTTTTGTAGTGTTGCAATGTTAATTGTGATTCAATTTTAGGAAGTTAACATTATAGATTGGTTAATAGTATTGTTGTTAGTAATTATATTTGAGTGTTATTCAATTTAACATTGAAAAGGAAGCAAGTGGTGAAAAACTCAAATTATTGAGGAGTTTGATGCAAGAAAAAAAAACACTACATAATTGGGTACTCTCTCCATTTGAATCTTCATTTTTTAGGTATGTTAAGTCTTTACATGCATGTTCTTTACATTTTCCTTAATTCTATTTGAATTACTTTATCATGCTTTCTCATACGTGTTTAAAATAGACACATTCCCAATCAAGAAACCAACCTACAATCTCACATGATGCCATGTATATTTTATATGTAATAAACAAACCTTAACATACCATGATGTCAAACTATACAAGAATAAATCCTTACAACATAATAAAAATACAATCCCACTATTATATTGTCATATTAACAAGTTAAAATACAAATGAATAGGTGCCAAGATCATACAAGTATGCACATGACATGATGATTTTTATGCACATAGCTTGGGCTAGGACATTCCTTATGCACCTATTCATGATGATTTGTACATGCACATGACACAATAATTGTTGTCTATTCCTTCACAAGCCACCCAAATCCTAGTATCCCTAGTACCAACAAAACATCTTCTCAATTCCAAATCCTAGTAGCCCTAGTAACAACAAACATGTCAAATTGGGTTTGCCTCAACCTTTTCAAGCAGGATGTCCCATGTACTCTTTTCATGGCTACAATAATTTTCTTTGTATGCTTTGTACCTATTTTGGTTGAGTGACATTTACTCTTTTACATGATGATTGCATGTACATTTACTATGAAGGGTTGAATGACATATATTTTAGTTGTTTGTATGGATTCATTTCTTAGGAACTAATTTATTGGTCTCTTTATCATGCTACAGACAAATTCTTCATCATGCCGAGGAAACAATCAAGAATTAAACCAACACAGGAAGAGATAGAAGCTAAGAATGTAAAAAAAGTAGTGGCTATGAGGGAACTTCATGAGAAGAGGAAATTGTACATGATAAATGAAGACATGCCAATTGAAGAGGAACCACAACCATCACAAAGAGATATGGCATTGGCGGCACAAAGAGAACGAATGCAAAAACTTTGTTCAAATCAACATGTAGGGACACCATCTACCACATCTCAAGTTGAGAGTACATCATCACTCACATTTGATGAAGGAGGTATGCTATCGTTCCCACCTCAACCTCAAGGTATGTCATCTATTCCATCTTCGATCGAAGGTATGCCATAGATAGCCCATCTCATTTAAATATTGATGAAATTTATAATGTTGAGATGAATTTACCTAACTTAACGCCACCTAAAATTTTGCATAGAAAGCCAAAGTATTTGATTGATATTGATGAGAATATTTTGCAGCCAATGGAAGGTAAGATTCCAAAACGCACTTGTAGAAGATATGCTCATAAGATTTGGAGATTGTTCTTTGAAAAATTAAATGAGACTACAAGATGTCAACTATTCATTGAAATGATGCGAAGTATACAGTATAGGTCCATCATGAAGATTCTTGGGTTGAGAACATCAGAGGTTTCAAGTGAAAATTTTCTATTGTCAAGAATCTAATGAGTGCATATGAGAGTGTGGGTAACACCTCATGCACAAAAGATAGTAATGCAATACGGCATGTGATTACATCGACTATAGTAAGTAGTCAAATGAGGAAAGCTCGTCTCATTAGAAAGATAAGTCAAGAATTGAGAATTAATAGAAAAACATTATCAAGAGCCATTGGAAGATGCCAAAGAATTGAGGACACTAATGCCAATGAATTATGGGCATTCTCGGGGAGACTACCACAAAAAGATAAACCAATTGTTGAAGCATTGAGATCACTAATTGAAGACTTTTGGAAGAATTACATAAGGGTATCTCTGAATCAAAGGGATGTGGTAAGAAGGAGTATCGGTAGTCAGAACTGTGAGCCACATCCAAAGCATTTTTTGGATGAGACTCAAACATAGTTTTATGGTAAATTTCTAGAGAAGTATCCTCAAATTACAATTTGTCAAAGATATTTTAAAATGCTAAAACCTTTCTATGTCAAGATAAATCACACATGCACTACTTGTTGTAGATTACATATTGAATTTTCTAACCATTTTGATGTTTATAGGTCTATATATTTAGATATGCATATTAACAATGTTTTGCAAGGTTCTACCATACATACCCCACCAACATCTTCAAGAGACTTCATATCAAGAATTTTATGTGAAAGAGAGGAAGGTCAAATATTCTACAAGAAATTATTCTTGGATGGCACATGTCATCGTTGTGGTGGCTTGCAACATTTTCCAATATGTGAACATATGGAAAGAACACATGCGGTTGGAAACAAACTAGTAGAGTTTGACAAGTATAAACAGTGGCATACAATACAAAAGATGGTAAAAAAGAAAAGAGGTGTGATTTGGTTATTGAAAAGATTCTAGTGTATCAATTTATACCTATATTTTGTGACAACATAGTGTATGAGTATGCAAGACATGCCCATAGAGCTCGATGGTTGGACTTGCAATTCAAGTTATGCAAGGACACATTTCCAGTTGGTAGCATTGTTTTATTCATCGAATTTGCAAAGAACTATAGTCTACAGCCACAGCATGAGGTGCGATCACAATATTACAACTCCACACATGTTTCTATATTTGTCCACATCACATTCATTCATGCGAATGATAGTACAGAGGATGACAAAAAGATCATAAGGGAGTATAATATCTATATTAGTGATGGTCACATGCATTCTATGGAGTTCATGCAAGGTTACTTTCAGGTGTTCTACAATGATTTGGCTAGAAGGGGTATATCGTTTAGTGAGCATATCATATGGTCAGATAACTGTGTGTCACAATTCAAGAACTCGTAGAATTTCTATTAGCTGAGTAGGAGGCATAATTTTACAGGTATTCAGCATATGTGGAACTTTTGTGAGGCCGGGCATAGAAAGGGGGAGCATGATGGTGCAAGAGCATGTATCAAAAGAGCCATAGCACGAGAAGAGTTAAAGTATAAAGACAATGCAAAGTTGATAGATGCAAAATTGATTGTTGAGTAGTGTAATGCTTCCATGGGTCCAGGTAATGAAGGTAAGTCTTCAGTTCATAGATTTTTTTGGTTGATAGATGATACTAACATTGCACCATATCAGGACTACTCTACACTGATAGGATCAAGTGAGATGCACTCTTTTAGAATCTCAATTACAGGTTCATGGAGTATCCATATGCGAAAGATGTCATGCTTTTGTTCTTCCTATACAATTCAAGCCTGGGATGAGTGCAATTCAAAGGAGTGGGTTGACGAATGACAGTTAAGTTATCTTAGCCCACTTGACACGTATCGACCCTTGATGGTACTGGAACTTGTAAGAGTCAATGTGACTCAGCAAGCCAGGATCACCTGCAATCAAGACAACCTTCCACACAAAGATAATAGAGAAGATGCTAAAATAGTGGAGCAATGATTCTATACAAAGATCATATCAAACTGTATGAAATACAATGAGAGAGTCTTTCTTAGAAAGGCAATGTGAGATCTAGAAAGGTGGAGATATTCCTACAACATGTGTCAATTAGAGGATGATAACTAATTGTACATGTGGTGGATAAGACAACTCACTCCAACTATCAACAACTCAACACACAACTAGACTCATCTAGAAACACTTAGAAGACTCACTAAGTTAACTTAACATGTAAATCATGTGTTCACACCAACACCCCCCTTAAGTGCAAATTAGGGAGTAGTTGACTAAAACAAAGATCCAATGATGGATGGGTCCCGGCTACTAGGCCATATGAGGTACCCATGTACAACAAATCTCAAGTGGATAAAAGGAGAAAATCTCATGGGACAAAACTCCTCTCCAAAAGTTAGAATGCAAAAAACAAATGAAAGATGTGATGGAAGGAGGACTCAAGACCCCCCAAGAACTACATCCAACACATATGTACAATCAATTACTCCCCCATAGGAGAGAAAGTGTGAGACTATAGGTCCCCCCAACAATGAAGTAGCTCCTATGCTGATGGTGAATGCCTGAAGATGAACACTGGAAAGTGTCATGTACCTGCAAACAACATTCCTCCCCTTAGGAAGAAACAAGTCCAAAGGCTGATGTAGAAGAAACTCCATCACAAAGAATGAGGTAAAAAGCCTCATGATGTTTGATGTCTCTAAAAACTGCTCAAGTGTCCATATGTCACAACCAAAAGATGTCACATAATTAGGTGCTACATACCCAATCAAAGAATGTGACAATTCAAGACAAGATGAAAAGTCAAGATCATCAATCTCCAAAGACAAAGTATCCTCCGAATGATGGTCAAGATACTCCAACTCAGTGCCAAACTATGATAAGTGAAGTGGAGAAGGTGTTTGCTCATCTGAAGTAGAAGATTCAACTCCTTCAAAGAGGAGATGAATGTCACCAAAGATGTCCTCCAAGTCATCAAGATAGGACTCACAAAACAAGTCTGAAATACTTGTCAAGTACTCATCCCACAAACCTGTATTTGGAAGACAAACAATATCCTGCTCAACTGAAGTGGATGAAGCTATGTCAATGCCAATCTTTGAAGAAGCGGGAGAAGGAAGAAGCTCAAAACTAGTCTTAGGAACCAAAGTAGATGCAAGAACACCTAGGTTCAAGTGACCAAACTTCTCCTCAGAAACATGATTCACACTTGATGCATGAGTGTGAATACGAACCAATGGATCTATATCATCATCAGAAACAAAATGGGAGAAAGTATACAAGAGAGATGCATGATCAGCCATCCCAACAACAATGATATCTCTGCTCTCCAAGTCCCAAATGATCACAAAATCAGGAGTGAACTCAACTATCTTCCCGGCACCACAATGAGTAATCTGGTAGATGGAAAGGAGATTTGCTATCAAAGAAGGTACACACAACACATTGTTGAATGTATTCTCTGCAACATCAATATTTCCTTTTCTAGTTGCATGCATGTATGTATTGTTACCCATCAAAATAGGTGGTGAAGTACATGACTGAAATGAAGAGAACATCCCCTGTGAAGATGCCATATGATGAGAATCTCCTGAATCAAGAAGCCATCTCTCTAACTAAAGACTTGTTGAAGCAAAGAGTGCCTGTCCTTTTCCTTTGTCTGTCCCATAAGCAATACCTGTTGTCCCTATAGATGTAGATGATGATGGTGGTGAAGAAGAAGACTTGGGTAAAACTATTGTTGATGGAGAATACTCAATGTTATATTTTTGAAGAAGTTGTGACATCTCTTCAAATTTTTTCTCATAACATTTAATCTCATCATGACCCAATTTCTTACAATAAGAACACTTTGGCTTCTTCTTCTTATTAGACTCCTCTTTGGAAGAAGAGTTGGGGGTTTTCTTTGATTCTTTCTTTTGCTCATTAGACTTTGAATCCTTTTGTTTCTTGCCCTTATTATGTGAAGCCTTAGGATCTTTTGTGCTTTGTGTTACAACTAGAGCTTGTTTTCTAGGAGACTTCAATGTGTCTGTGTGTAGTAGCTTGGCTTGTTCTCTAGTGAGTTGTGCAGCAAACTCCTCAAGTGAAGGCATTGTAAACTTTCTACCAAAGGCATCTATTGTAGCATAAAAGGTAGAAACATACATTGAATAGGCAAGACCCAATTTTGCAAGAATAGATAGAATCAATTGTTCATCTTATTTCTCAAGACCACATTGTTTGAGTTGCAACCTAAGAGACTTAAACTTGGTGAAGAAGTCTTCAATTTGATTAAAATCTTGAGGATTAAGTGCAATTAGGTCATTCTCCAATTTGAACCTTCTTATTTTATCTTGCTTGCCAAATAGATTGTCCAGTGTTGTCCATATCTCATTTAGTGTAGTACAAGACTCAACATGAAATATCAGATATGGAGAAATAGAAAGACAAAGTGTTCCATAAGCCTCATCTTTTCTATCTAACCATTTTCTTCTCTCAGTAGCACCTGTGGGTTCAGGATCTGTGCCTAAAATTATTCTAACTTTTGTTTATACAATACAAACTCCATGTTTTTCTTCCATTCAAGATAATTATATGGAGTTAAAAGTGGAAATTAAGGCACATCCATGATGAAAAATAAAGACAACAAGACAACAACACACCTTTACTATGTAAGAGAGCCCCTTCAATTTGTTGTGGTACTTTATACTTAGTGTGTTTTACAATTGTCCTCATGGGACCAAAATTGGGAAAAACATCAAAATCTCTTAAAAAAGAGATCTGAGTGGGATTACAATCATTTATAATGATGTATTACAATAAACAAATCCTCTCAAAACAAATTTCACCTCCTCAAGTATCAAAATGCCCAAGTTATCACTCACATGTCAAAAAATTGACAAATTAAATAAAATGAACTTGAAGAAAAATATGAGAAAAGTGCATGGATGGCTGTGTAGAGCTCCTGAATATCTTTTTGATGCTGCTTGAATCATGAAAATTAGAGATCGTGACAAAACGTTATGAGCTCGGGAGCCAAAAAGGAAGATTTGTCTTCAACCTACAATAAATGCTATCAAAGAGCAAAATTGGTGAAAATAATTGATACCACTGCGAAGTACTCTCTATCATCATTTCGTTGATATCTTGTTTGCCCAATTTGGACACCATGGGCAAAAGTTATGTAAAAAGTAAAAAAAGCCCTACTTTAGGACTTTGAGGGGCAAAACAAGCCCCCTTTGACGAAATATTCTCACAGAAAATAGAATATCCTCTACCTTTTGGAAAATGCTAGTTTTTCTGGGAAACTACCTTTTGGTTTGAAAACCACCTCTGGCAAAACCGTCAATCTCAAAAAACTACCATCCTAGGCAAAAAACACCTTTGAAAAGTCAAAGCCGTCTGTTGTAGAAAAACTGTGGTTTTGGAAATATTCGACGCCAAAACCACTTTGCAAGATGTGAAACTGCTGAATAATGTGAACTGTCCACGGATGTTGGATCTGCCGAAGACCAAGACTAAACTGTCAAAAAAACATCGCAACAAAAAATGTGTGAGCCACCGACTGCAATACCACCGATCTAAGTGGTGATAGTTGGAAAAGACTTTTTAAACTACAGATCAAAACTTGTAATGACTACAGAGTGGAGAGTTTGAAGACTATTGATAGGCAAATTTTGATTTTCTCATAGGCCGCTGGATCTATGTTAGCTATAGATAACAAGGATTGACCGCAGAGATTGTAAACTTGAAACCCCTAGGCATAATAATGAAGAAGCTCTGATCTAAACAACTAATGGCGGTAGTAATTAGATGCTGACTGAAATTACAAAGGCCGTGAATAACAAAGTGACCATAGTACAAGAGGTACCCAACAATGCAAGTACTAATCCTACAGATTTGAATGTGTATGTAGGAAGGATCACTGATATGGATTTGAGATCGCCGATAGAAAAATAATAAACCACTCGTGAAAGCACAATGCAAAGGCTACCATGGGTATGAAAACAAACCGTCGAAGAAACCTTCTAACTGTGACCATTGAGAATGCTAACCAAAGGTCACCACCGATTAATATGCTCAGATCTGACGATGACACAGTCTAATGATGGTACACCTATGCAGACACTACGCAGTATGGTACAGTTGAGATTCCTTCTACGTAGGGAATATTCCTTGCCATGGAGGGGCAGAAGCAAAAACATTTTGCCTTTTTTTTAATTTTTCTGATTTTAACATTTGGACAACTGATTTATACAGATTTGGGCCTCCTGATCGCAACCGTGATGTTGGATTTGCTCCAGGATGCTCCTAACACATAGCTCCCAACAAAACCTCTCCAATGGGGGAAGGGAATTACAAATTAGGCTCTTATAGCATGTAAGAGTCAATGTGACTCAACAAACCAGGATCACCTATAATCAAGACAACCTTCCACACAAAGATAACAGAGAAGATGCTAAAACAGTGGAGCAATAATTCTATACAAAGATCATATCAAACTGTATGAAATACAATGAGAGAGTCTTGCTTATAAAGGCAAGGTGAGAGCTAGAAAGATGGAGTGGAAAGTGGAGATATTCCTACAATGTGTGTCAATTAAAGGATAATAACTAATTGCACATGTGGAGGATAAGACAACTCACTCCAACTATCAACAACTCAACACACAACTAGACTCATCGAGAAACACCTAGAAGACTCACTAAGTTAACTTAACATGTGAATCATGTGTTCACACCAACAGAACTAACACAAATGGAATTATCAGTTGAATTTGACCACATATCAGATCTTGTTCAACCAGATAATATATCTATTTACATAGTTTTTAAAATTTCTAATGTCATCTTACTTCGTAGTATTTTTGTAATGTTGACTAATTTCATCTATACACATATCATTGTAGGGCATGTATATGCAGTTATTGCAGATGAAGATAATGAAGAGGGAATAGATTATTACTTATGTCGTGTTGAGGCCAAAAAGAAATTGGAGGCCCCAGTTACAAATGGAGAAAACATCGAATACCCTATAGGCTCAGTGGTTATTACTGGAACATGGCTTAGGGTACCCACATAAGAGTGTTAATGTTTGGCTGTTTTAAGACTTTGACATGCATCGGAAGATTCTTCATTACTCGAACCTTGTCGTGGCATCCAATGTTCATTTGATACAGTATTGGGGTAGACTTTGAATAAACAAAAGCTTGTGGAAGGTGCGTGAGTCTGACCATGAAGCAATACTTGACACAATAAAGAGTAGAGCAGAATCGGATGGTTCATTGGATTAATTTGTAAATATTCACATTGATTTTGTAAAGTCATGTTACATTGAGTTGTAAGTATGCATATTAATTTGTAATGATTGTCTTTTTTTATTTTCTGTTGCATTTTTACACATATACACATTTTTACATCATCATGTTATGCTTCATGGGGTTAGACCTAAGTGATGGATGAAGTTGATCATGAGAATAATGTATAAAATCTAGGTAATGTATAAAATATAGGTGTCTCTAGGTGTTTTGGTTTCTAATTAGATAATATGTGTCTCTAATTGTGTCTTAGGTATATACCATATGTCAACTAGGTAGATAGAGACTAGAAAATAGGTGTCTTAGGTGTCCTGCATCTTAGGAAAACTTTATCAACTTTAATTGCACTAATGGTGCAGGGGCACCTAGGTTGTCATGCCTCCAAGAGGGGTCAAAAAATAAAATTTTGTTTTGATTGAGTCAATTGTATGTAATAAAGTCTTCTAAGACCATTTCATTTATTTTTAAGTCACTTTGAGTCATTTGGGGTCAGTTTGAGTCTTTGAGTCCTATTGCAAAAAAGTGTCAATGTTGTCAAGTTGCACAAAGCAACTTTTGCATTTTTGGTGTCCTACTCTTGATGCGACCAAACTGACAGTTCCAACATGTCCAAATGGGTATGTTTAGGCTAGGCATGGTTCTATTTTTTACCTAAACATGTCAAAACAGTCCAAGCTACATTGTATCAACGATATCCCTGAAGAGTCCAAAGTGTAAAAATGAAGCAATCTTTGACGAGATGTTACTCAAAAATTGTGTCACTTAGAAACATTCTGTCTGAGGCAACATGATCATGTAGAGTGCCTCTACAATAACTATTAAGGAAAAATTAGATCAAATGAAAAATAATAATAATCAATATCAAGATACCCAAAACTTAATAAAATGGTGAACAAAAGAGATTCAAATAAACAATGAACAACAAAGCAAACCTCCTTAATTCGTAGCTTCCATTGATTGCCTATCACAATCATTCTTGCATGTATGAATGATGCCCTCAGAGATTACACTTCCTTGCTATGCTTCAAGAATTTCAATTGAGAATGGCTATGATAATATCTCCAAGAAGAGAAGCTTCACAACGATGGTAGTAGTGGGTAGTGCGTAGTGCATAGTAATGAATGTGATCACAAGCATTGAAATAATTGGTGCCAAAGGCGCACTGTAATTCCTGCAGAGTAACATTACTTAAAACTTGGATGAATGAAATGGAATAATGAGGTTGCTTTTATAGACTTGGAAAAGAAGAGATCAACGGTATAGAAAGAATGAGAATATCGACGATTGAGAATAGATGATGAACGTGCAACGAATAGAAAGAGGACATGTGTCTTGCTTTCTTTTGCATGAAAGGAGTTAACAAGAATAGAAGAATGAATTAAAGCATTTAAAAGAATATAACAATCAGTTAAGTGATTTAAAATAAGAAGAATAGATTTGCATGAGAATAAGAAGATATTTTTCTTTATTAAATATTAGGAATATTTAATTGTATGTACACAAAGCTTGAATTATATTTAGATATAACTCAATTAGAAGAAGAAGATAACTTAAATAAATAATTTATTTATTTAAATTTAGAGAAGATATTATTGGAAGAAAATAATTAAATAATTGGTATTATTTAATTTAGAAGATAAGAAAGTAAATTAAATAAATAAATTTATTTAATTGTCGTGCATGATTTGGATGAATAAATAAAATATTTGATCGTATTTTATTTTTAGAGATTGAGAGGATTTAAATAAATTTGATTGGATTTATTCAAATTTGGAAGAATGATTTGATTTAATTAAATAGTTGAGAATTATTTAATTGCTTGGAAGAATTTAATTAAATAAAAGATTTTATTCAATTTTGACTTTAGAAAAGATAATTAAATATTTCGATATTTAATTAACTTAGAGGAATGTGAATCAAATAAACAAATTTGTTTATTTATTTATTGATAGAGGAATTAGAATAGAATTATTATTAAGAATATTTATTTAAACTGAATCATGTCATTTTTAGGTGTATACAATAACGTCTCTCAAATTGTTTTTATCTCTGAGGCATTTGCCCATGGTGAAAAGTTTTTTGCTGCCCCAAAAATTGTCAAAAGGAGGTAGTGTAAAATTGCAAAGGGGTGTAACTTTTGTCCTCCTCCTGATGTGACCAAATTGACTATTCCAATGTGTCTGGATGGGTAAATTTATGCTAGGCATGGTCTTTTTTTTCACCCAAACATGTCAAAATAGTCTGAGCTACAATGTACCGACGATATCCTTGAAGAGTCCAAAGTGCAAAAAGGTAGCAATCTTTGATGAGATGTTACTCAAAAATTGTCACTTAGAAACATTCTGTCTGAGGCAACGTGATCATGTAGAGTGTCTCTACAATAACCTCTCTCATTTTTATATCTTTGAGGCATTTACCGGTGGTGAAAAGTTTTCTACTGCCCCAAAAATTGTTAGGAGGTAGTGTAAAGTTGCAAAGGGGTGTACCTTTTGTCCTGATCTTGATGCAACTAAACTGACTATTCCAACACATTTGGATAGGTACATTTATGCTAGGCATGGTCCTATTTTTCACATAAACATGTCGAAACAGTCCAAGCTACATTGTACCGACGATATCCCCGAAGAGTCCAAAGTGCAAAAAGGTAGCAATCTTTGATGAGATGTTACTCAAAAACTGTCACTTAGAAACATTATGTCTAAGGAAACATGATTACGTAGAATGCCTCTACAATAACCTCTCTCAATTTTTTATATCTCTGAGGCATTTTCTCGTGGTGAAAGGTTTTCTGCTGCCCCAAAAATTGTTAGAAGGAGGTACTGTAAAGTTGCAAAGGGGTGTAATTTTCGTCCTACTCCTGATGCAACCAAACTGACTATTCCAATGCATTTGGATGGGTACATTTACGGTAGGCATGGTCCTATTTTTCACCCAAACATGTCAAAACAGTTCGAGCTACATTGTACTGACGATATCCCTGAAGAGTCAAAAATGTAAAAAGGCAGCAATCTTTGACGAGATGTTAATTGAAAACCATGTCACTTAGAAACATTCCATATAAGGCAAGATGATCACATAGAGTGCCTCTACAACAACCTATCTCATTTTTTTATATCTCTGAGGTATTTGCCCGTGGTGAAAAGTTTTCTGCTGCCCCAAAAATCATCAGAAGGAGGTACTGTAAAGTTGCAAAGGGGTGTAACTTTCGTCCTGCTCCTGATGCAACCAAAATGACTATTCCAATGCATCTGAATAGGTACATTTACACTAGGCATAGTCCTATTTTTCATCCAAACATGTCGAAATAGTTTGAGCTACATTGTATCGATAATGTCCCTGAAGAGTCTAAAGTGTAAAAAGGCAACAATCTTTGATGAGATGTTACTCAAAATTTGTGTCACTTAAAAATATTCCATATGAGGCAATGCGATCATGTAGGGTTCCTCTACAATAACCTCTCTCAGGTTTTTAAATCTCTGAGGCGTTTGCCCATGGTGAAAGGTTTTCTGCTGCCCCAAAATCATCAGAAGGAGGTAGTGTAAAGTTAGAAAGGCACGTAACTTTCATCCTGCTCCTGATGCGACCAAAATGACTATTCCAACATATCCAGATGGGTACATTTATGCTAGGCATGGTCCTATTTTTCACCCAAACATACCAAAACAATCTAAGCTACATTGTACCAACGATATCCCTGAAGAGTCCAAAGTGCAAAAAGGTAGCAATCTTTGGCGCGTTGTTATTTAGAAACCGTGTCACTTAGATACATTTTGTTTGAGGAAAAGTGATCATGTAGGGTCCCTCTATAATAATCTCTCTTAGTTTTTATATCTCTAAGGAGTTTTCCCATGGTGAAAGGTTTTTTGCTGCCCCAAAAATTGTCAGAAGGAGGCAGTGTAAAGTTGCAAAGGGGTGTAACTTTTATTCTTCTCCTTGTGTGGCCAAACTGATAGTTTTAATGAGTCTGGATGGGTATGTTTAGGCTAGGCATGGTTCTTTTTTGCACCCAAACATGCCGAAATAGTCCGAGCTACATTGTATCTGCGATATCCCTGAAGAGTCCAAAGTGCAAAAAGACAACAATCTTTGATGAGCTATTATTCAAAAACTGTGTCACTTAGATACATTCCATTTTAGGTAAATCAATTATGTAGGGTCCCTCTACAATAACCTCTCTCAATTTTTTTATATCTCTACAGTGTTTGCCAATGGTGAAAGGTTTTCTGCTGCCCCAAAAATTGTCAAAAGGAGGCAGTGTAAAGTTGCAAAGGGGTGTAACTTTTGTTCTTCTCCTTATGTTGCCAAACTAACAGTGTCAGCACATTTAGATGGGTATGTTTAGGTTATGCATGGTCCTATTTTGTACCCAAACATGCTGAAATAGTCTGAGCTACATTGTATCGGCGATATCCCTGAAGAGTCCAAAGTGCAAAAAGGTAGCAATCTTTGACGAGTTGTTATTCAGAAATTGTGTCACTTAGATACATTCCATCTGAGGAAATACAATCACATAGGGTGCCTCTACAATAACCTCTCTCAGTATTTTATATCTCTGAGGCATTTCCCCATGGTAAAAAATTTTTTGCTGCCCCAAAAATTGTCAAAAGGAGGCAATGTAAAGTTGCAAAGGGGTGTGACTTTTGTTCTTCTCATGCGGCCAAACTAACAATTCCAACGCATGTAGATGGGTACATTTAGGCTAGGCATGGTCCTCTTTCGTACCCAAACATGCCAAAACAATCCAAGCTACAAACACTAACTAGTATTTAATCCTCAAACACTACAAATACCATGATATCATGGATAAAGCTATCTTTTATCCTTTTATAAAGGCATGCCCATCAAATTCAACCGCATAGAGATGATTGTTTGTATTCTAAATTTATTTTAAATACTGACCTTCCAATCCTTTTTCCTGCCCTCATATCAATTAAATATGACCTTCGATTATGATATGGTGCTTGAGTTAGGTTGAAGGGCCGGTGAACTAACGACTTAAAGACCCTTTAGTAGGTTGATTTAAGTGATAGTAACTTCTAATTATAAGTCAATATTAAATTAAAACAAAAGTGCACTTTACACACGACAAGCAATTGAGCATTTTAAAGTCTTAATAAAAGTAGATTCTTTTTAGGATTTAATGCCCAATATGCAAACCCTAACTATCAATAAGATTATGATAATGAAAGCTTGTGTCTTCTCTAACTTCTTATTGCAAGAACAAAACCACATCCACCATGAATATGAACCTTGCATCATATCAACCTTTCAAGATAGACCTTATCATGAAAACCATATTCACAACAAAACCTTGCATGAACGAAACCACATCCACCATGAACATGAACCTTGAATCATATGAACCATGTTTGTCTTGTGCAACATCAACATGAATTGAGAGACCTTATTATGAAAACCATATTCACAACATCATGCACCTCATGACTATCACCTACTTTGAATCACTGTATCACCTTATCGACATCATGGCATCAACCTTGACATCAATGATAAACAACCTTGACCCTTTGACTTCAATGACAACCTTGAACCTTGATTGTTGATGACTTATGGAAGCCTATAGCCCCAATGTTATGTTGCATACTAAAATTAGGTAAGACTCAATGTAATCTCATAACCTCGCCTTATATACAAGAGGAATTATATTTAATAACCACAATGGTCATCAAGTGCTCATAAGCATATTATTTTGACTATCTTATTCAAAACAAAAAACATACTCTTTGCATCCCAATATGGTATAATAACAAGAAATTAAGAAATATTTTCAATTGACCAACTCATAAAGAATATGGATCAGAATACTCATTTGAATATTTTCAATTGAGCAACTCATAAAGAATATGAATATTTTCTGTTTAACATGATGATTCATTTTTATTTTAAATACAACTTTTATCTTTTAGTTCTAAAATGAGATTTAGGTGATACTTGAATAACAATAGCTAGCTTATTGGATCAACAAACATCCTATGTAATACAATCGGACTTTAAATATTTGAAGTAGCCATCTACAAGTATCCATTCAAACGTAGATTTATAATGCAAGTATGGATGCCATCAATAAAAAATATTTGTATTAACCAAATATCCATATAGGCATACATCAATATCTGTCGATATAAGTATAACATATATACAAAATAGCCATATAGGCTTACAAGAATGCTATATAAGAATACAATGTTAACTATATGCAATACAAAATATATGTCCACAAATGCCATATAGGCATACAACAAAGGAACACAATAAAAAGTCATTCCCCTCTAGCTGGTGAAGAGAATAGATCACAAGCAGCCTTTGATCTTCTAGGGGATGGAGATGAATATGTGGGTGGTCTAATATGAACCTGAGGGTTGCTCCTATTTAATTCTTCATGTATCTTTAGCTATTACAATAAAAAGTATAAACATTAATATATAGAAATTACATGTTATAAAAAATTAAACATTTAACAAAATAATCACTTACCGCTACCATATAATCTATTTCCTCACTTGCCTTAGTAGTAGGAATAGGCGGTGGTGATGTCATGTCCTATAGAAACCATCTAGATAGAAATTAAACTTCAAATCAATAATCTTTTGATTAAAAATAAACAACTATAACAATGAATGTAAATTGAAATTTACTAATCTGTCTCATACCCCTATCAATGCCATGGAGCTATGAATCATAGAGGTCACACCATGCTCCATTGCCCTATAAACATCAAGAGGTGTCTCTACAGCCTGCATCATCTGGAAATAAAACAACATTATTCAATTACGAAAATAATAATACTGATGTAAATCATGGCTCCTAACATACAAACACGTTCATCTAAACATGGAAGTACACACAATAAAGCACACAAGTCACATACAAAAATCTAGTAAGTACAATTCATTTATTAAACTATTTATTTTATGACCTCCATGAAGCTTTGAAGTCCACCACCGCTGGGCCGGTGTTGCCATGAAATCTCTAATATTAACCTATTCAACATACAAAATTAGATATTAGAATACCATTCATATAAAGATGCTATTCACATGTAATATTTATAATTGTTTACTAGTTACATACCCCGACAGTAGATGATGTAGTATAATATGCAGGTGGAGAACCACTGAAAATTGCATCAAAACTATGACCCTGAAATTTCATTAAAATCATCAAACTAAATTAGTTAATCTTGCATTTCAAAAATGAAATTTAATAAATTAAATTCAATAAACTTACTAATATTTACCTGAGTATCAAGGCCAAAAGTCTCATTCAGGAGGGTATCTGTCATCACCATCTGTTCAGCTGCAGATGTAGCCTGTATATCCTAACTATCCATGGGGTCATAACCACAGGCTAACCCGCAAGTCTGACAAGCATGGGGTGGGACCCTACTCCTCACACTATCTCCCAACCCATGCTGTGCTATAGGATTGGCATGCTCTACGATGCTTTGGGTCAAGGCACTAATGGACTAAAGTGTATCGACCTTAACACTCTCCTTCACAATGGAAGGGATAGAAACATGCTCATGGGCTAGTTTGTTGATTACTCATCTCACTGGCCACTGTGGGTCAACATGTGCCCCTGGTCTATCTCGTGTTGACCCCCACCTCTACCCTAGAAGTCTCGCATATCAAAATAGTTTGGCACTTTATTGAGGACAAACTCGCAGTAGAGTTTCCTCAAAAAGTATTGCGGGACCTCATTATTATTGCATGGAGGATGGTCAAAAAGCATCCACCACGTTTACCCAAAATTGTCCCTTATCACTTGGTTGTTGTACCGATGGATAGGGAACCTCTTACATGTAATGGGTGGAGGTTGATTTGTTTGTGGGTTTGTGAAAATGGAACACAAGTCTAATTTTGTAATTTGTAACTTTTTCACATCTTCATATGACAGCTTGTCTACATTATACTCTCTATACTCTCTCCTTTTATCCAACCAACTAGATATTTGCTTGCTAATTGAATCTACATTTGATAACATAGATTCAAGAGATTCAACAAGCATAGACCTATGCAAGGTTGAAGTTAAAGGATATTTCAACCTTTTAATTATGTCTTCAATTTCTTTTTTATTGTTTTCAATTTGCCCCATTAGATTTTCTTGTGTTCTAGGGGCATGTCAAGGAATGGATGGAGGAGTTTGTTGTTTGATTTGTTCTTCATCAGGGATTTCCTCTTCAGGATTTTGAGGAGGAGGAGGATGAGGAGGTGCATTAACATTTCCTGACAATTAAGGAAATTTACATCAAAAATCAACTCAAACCTACCTATTTAGAAACAAATTCAAACAAAAAATAAATAAAACTCACTCCTTTGGCTTGCTCGACGTCGTGGTGGCATTTTGGCGATGAATCAGTAAGATTTTGGTGTTGAATCGAGTCTTCAAAAATGCGAGCATGCTTCTTAGGGTTTTTAGGCCACATGTGTAGAGGAGGATAAAGAAATGAAGTGAGCACAAATGCTCTTTTTTAAAAATATATAATCAATTATAACGCGCTCGCGTTATGGTTTGGTTTTGCCAAGCCTTAGGCTCGTCACTACCAAACCATAACGCGAGCGCGTTATAATGCACTTGTGTTATATATTAATTTTGTTTGAAAAACATTTGGCCACTTTTTGGCCCCCCAACTTTTTGCACTTACCCTTTAATCTTCATTAAAATTACTAAAAGAATATTTCAAATTTCCTTAATACTTTACAACTAAGCAAAATACTATTATATTTGACATATTAATAATATTATTAATATAATATTAATTCATTAATGCATTACCAAAATACACATAGGCTTAACTAAACAAAACTCGACAATAACTCCACATACCACATGACGACCAACAACCTGAAGCAAGGACCAAAGAGTAACATCTTGACTCACGACCACAAACTGAAGACTAAAATTGACCTAGGGGAAACCCCACGTTATCTCCCATCAACGTTATCCATTGGTGCAAGGGCATGCTCAGACCTACTAAGTTAGGTGGAGTCAATGCCTGGTACCTGTAACCTGCATCAAAATGATAGGTTGTATATGAACAAATGCATATATATCAAACACACACAGAGTCAGAGAATCGCAACATAGTAGGGTGCTCAAAACGAGTAGTACTACATCATCCCTGCTCTGAAACAAGGCAATAATCATAAACATTTCTATTTAACAATAAGATATCAACAAATTACATAAAGCATGATAATATCAAACCATTACTGATCATGTCAATCACGTCATAAAATGGAATATCAATAATGTCATCATAAACTCTAACACATGTCAAAACTACATTAGTCTACCATAGTCCATCATAAACATAATAAGCATAAACCATAAGTCTATCAACCATATGTTTCAAAACTGTCTAAATGCAATAGAAAAACTATCAATTGTCACAAGCCAAAAATGAGGGGCATTACATGATCAAACTATAAGTCAGATTAACTAGAAATTGAGTTTAGCCAAGACATTCCATGTCTACAGTTGCTAGGAAAATAAGTCAAACTGTAGGATGAGGTATTTTCCAAGTTGAGTTAGAGGTGTGTAAACACACAACTATATTTATTGTAAACATTTGTTTATATAGAAACTTTGGCCAAAGTGATGCATTTGTCTCTACATGCATTAGTTGGTTTATAGTGTCTAGATGGTGTGACCTGTCAGTATGATCATACTTAGCTAGAAGATTGTCTAGAGTTGTATGGTTGATTGAGTTACATAAGACACAACACTAGAACTCATATGGCAACCTGTTGGTTCTCTATGTCTATACTCTTCTTGAATGGTAGGGTCACTTCTAGGAAGGAAGGTGAGTGGGAGATTAGAGGTAAAGCACTTGGATGATGCTCTCCCTCTATAGCAAAAGACTCACTGAGACTTGAGTAACAAATATCAAGATTCTAGATGCAGTGTACTTTATGATTGACTTATGATTGTCAAATTTATGTAAACTTATTCATATTTCTAAGTGTAAAATATTTGTAAATGTAAAGTGAAATGATTTCACTATGATTTATCTTTGAATATATTATATTTCAAGGTTGGAAAGATATTAAGAAAAGATATACATTTAATTTTATGTGATTATGCAAATGTTTTTATTTATTTTAAAAGGTGATAAAACACCCATACTATATTAATGTAGAAATCGTAATTACATATGTCCATACAAGGTATAACCAGGGATTTATCATATGGTATCAAGATTTACAAAAATTACAAAACATGCTCGCAAATTAGAGAAGAGGGTAGGAGATGAACAAAGCTGATCAAACATCTAACAGGGACAAACTAAAACCAACAAGATATTTGTCTGAATTGGAGTCATGGTGCTCCTAAGGAGGTAGCGGGAATGACAGTGCAATGAAGGGAGTATTTAGAGCATGTGGCGGACTAGGGGAAAGATCAAGGGTGTGATGCCATAGGAACTTAATTGTGTTGAATACCTCCTTCACCTTATCTTCTAGCCTGAGCAGAAGATGGAACCTATGTACATTTAGGGGGTGATTAAAAGAGTTGAAGAAATCTAATCTAACGCCTCTCTGTATGCCTGTGTAAACACATGCAACATAATGTGAAGTCTGCAAGAGATGCCAGTCAAATACCCCACCAATTGGAGCAGAGCTATCCTAGTACTCATACACCATTAACATCAAGCGTCATTTATCCGCATTAAAGAAAGAGGTATGTACCAGGACAACCCCAATTGAGTGTGTATACTCTTGATCTTGAGTCAAATCAAATATGTTTAAAATGAAAGTGGCAGTGATCTTTGAAGCTTTGATTTGCCTTTCTTTAGGCTAAAACAAAAGGTACCCAAGAACATAGTGAACTGCAAACTCCACACTATCACACTCAACCTCAAAAATCTGGCGAAGAAAAATAGTGTTTAAAGCACCCTAATAAACAGGTTCCCCATCCACTAGAGGGAGGAATATGCGGAGGTTTGGAGTCCATAAAGACATTGATAATTAGAGGGGATAGGATAAAGGTGACACCAACAACCAAAGAGAAAAATGTGATAACAAACATACTAAAGAGAGACCTATTTATAAGCCAAGGCTAGATCAGTGCCTAATCAATGCACATGATAGGACACGTATGCCCATAAACCTGTTTGCAAATGGTTAACGCTCCCCATGGGATTCATGACATGGACTAACCACCTCCCGTGGATTCATTAACTCTGGCACTTGTATCAAAAATTGAAGGGTCAACCTTTTGGTTTAACGGCAATCATGGGCCAACAATTGGTATCAAAGAGAAAGGTCATGGGTTTGAATCACCCTAGGTAATGCTAGGGGGAGTTTGTTGGCAAATGGTCAGTGCTCCCTATGAGATTCATGACATGGACTAACTGCCTCCCGTGGATTCATTAACTCTGGCACTTGTATCAAAAATTGAAGGGTCGACCTTTTGGTTTAACAATAATCATGGGCCAACAAAACCAAGGAGTTACCATGGCTAGAAACATGGAGGCAAAAACATATGCACCTGAGGTTAGCCATAAATCTAAGATAAATCCTACAAACCAAAATCCTCAGATTTAAATACATATAAATGTTGCCACCATGAGGAGATCCCAAAGATGTCCTTAAGGAAATAAAAAATAGATTTCTATGCAATCTACAATAAGAGTTATTTAATATAAGACATGAAATCCACGTTTGACCAGTTGCAAGATGCCTATGTGGTGTAGTGCACCTAGAACAATAATTTAGGCAAATTTGTAATTTTTGGTTTTTAAAGGTAGAATGGAGTTTTAAGAAATACAAAAAATCCTTCTAAAAGGCATAAGTCAGGTAGTGGAGGTTAAGAATAATATTTCTCTTTATTAGAGTCTGTAGTTTCTAAATTATGACAGTCTAATAATAGTAAAAATAGTATTTTATGAAAAAGTAGTCAGTGTAGGCTATTTTTAAGCCTTTTCCCATGATTGGGAAGAAGAAAATAGAGGAAATTAATGGTAAAGAGTAGAGGAGACCTCTCTCATGACAATGCATTGTAATTTGGATGAAGTTCAAAGAAGGAAATGAAGAAAAGATAGTTTGTTGTCCCTTATCTCTATTTTTGTTTTCCTACAATTTTTTTGTTGCAAACCGTACCATGAACTTGTACAGAATAGTTATGCCATGAAACCAATTGGATGTGATAGAGGGGTGAGATAAATATCCAATTCCATTAGTTTGATGTCATTTCATTCTTTTTTGTGAAAGTTATCACATTTTTGCTAAAAATTGTCCAAAACCCTATCTTTTTTACTGCAACAGTCCTGTTCCCGGCCATTGCACACCTCTATATAGATAGATATAGGGCCAAGACATATATTTATGGAAATAGGGTTGAGATACCTTTCTAATGGTTCTATTCTAAGGTCTTGATTCAATTTCTAGAAGGACATATTACCTTTTTTCTAAGACTACTTGTGTCATTCCAGCAAACAGTTGATTTGGGTGTTTTAGAGAGGTTTTAGTGTTCCCACCTCATGATGCTGTGTTAGAACCCAAAAATGTGTGGAGTTAGTGTAAAATGGTGAGTTCTCTAATGGGTTTTGCATGCAGGAGCAGGGGATAAGAACAAGGTGAAGATTTGAGCCATGAAGACCTCATTGTGTCATGTTAAGGCAAACTAGAGTTGGAGGAGTGAAGTTTTGATCATAAAAAAAGTTGAAATGATCTTAGACCCATAAAACCTCTGAAATTGGTCTATTTGGAATGTGTCTAAGCTCACCAAACTGGAATTTTGGTTGTGGGCTTGAGATTTTGCCTGCTTCCTTTGTAAAATAGGGTTAATTGCCCTCTTGGACAACAAGGACAGTCCAAATTTGAGGTGTATGTTACAAAACAACCTCCCTTTCATGTTTAGTATGATGTGTAACTCCATAATGGGTATGTGAAAAGGTAATTTTTTTGTTTGTCATGCCTTTTGAAAGTTATGCTTCAAAAACCTCTCTGACAGGGCTATAAGGAGATAGGTCAGTTTGTGAAGGAAGTGGTACAAGGAGGTACCCTCAGTGCATTTTGATGGTTTTGTAAGCTTTGGATAGTTAAACCTAGTTGATCTAGGGTCTCTAGGAAATTTGGAAAGGGTCCCATGTATATGAACCTAAAAATGGAGTTGTTATGTAGTGTTAGCAAAATGGAGAATGAGTGGACAGTCATGTCTTGTTTAGAGTCAAGTGTTGTAGTTGGGTCTACTGAGGCCTAAAAGGAGTTGTTTACCCTACCATACCCTATATCCTCTTTCTCCTGTGTAGTTGGTTGTGACCCCTTAGTGGTCTTGTGTAGTTAGCTCTGCATCAAATTGGTATCAAAGCATAGTTAGTAAGTCTATGAAGTGTTGAGTTGAAGAGGCATTTTGTCAAGTTGCCTCCAAGAGTGAGAAACATGGCTCAAGAGATGAATGAACTGAAGGAGAAGCATGCCAGAGAGTTGAGGGAGTTGAAAGAAAGAATGACTACCCTAGAACAAAATCAAAGAAGAGGAGTGGCTCTAGGTGAAGAGGTTGAGTCTGAGGAAGAAGAAGAAGCTGAGTATGAAGATGTGGAAGAAGAGTTGGACCTTGAGGATTAGAGGATGGTAAAGTTACTAAGGATAGTAAAAGAAGACAAGCACAAGATAAAGATAGATGTGCCAAAGTTTGGAGGAAGCCTAAATGATAAAGAGTTGCTAGATTGGATTGCAGCATTAGACAACCACTTTGGGTGTGAAGAAGTTCCTAAGGATCAAAAAGTGAAGATTGCAAAGACAAAGTTGATAGGTCATGCTTTGTTATGGTGGGATTATCAGCAGACAAAGAGGAGAAAGTGAGGAAAGGCAAAAATTATTTCATGGGACAAGATGGTAGCAAAAATCAAAGGCAAATTCTTGCCTAAAGATTATGAAGTTGAAATATTTAAAAAGCTTCAAAGTTTAAGGCAAAAGGAAATGGATGTTAAGACATACACTGAAGAGTTTTATAAGCTGAGTGTAAGGTCTAGTCAAAATGAAAGTGAAGTGCAAAAAGTTGCTAGATATATTGGTGGTTTGAGGTTTAACATGCAGGATGAACTAGTGTTGGCAAATCTAAGGAGTGTTGAAGACTATTATCAGATGGTAGTTAGAGTGGAAGAGACACTGAAGAGAAGACAAGAGAAGACAACCAGAGGTAGAGGGAGCACCTCTAGAGGCAGAGGGTCTTTTCAAAACGTAAAGGAAGTCAATGAGAGTCAAGAGGAGATGAACAAGGAATAAGGAGAAAGTGCATATTTCAGAGGCAGAGGTTCTAGAGGTAGATTTGGTGGTGGAAGGAGTGCAAACACCTTTATGGGTAAGTGTTATAATTGTCAAGAGTTTGGGCACCTAGCATATAAGTGTCCCGAGAAGCAAAATTTTTCAAGTGATGGTGAAAGGAAGAGTGAGAGAAGGAATCAACTAGTCCAAGAAGAAGAATGTGATTCTAGGTCCACAAAGTGTAATGTTGAGACAGGGGAAACATTGATGCTGAGAGAAAGAGCACTACTGAAGACTTCCAGGGAGAAGGAGCTGATTCAGAGGAGAGCATTGTTTAAGACAACTTCCAAAATCAAGGACAAGGTATGTAAAGTGATAGTGGATTAAGGATGTATTGATAATATGGTTTCTAGTGAGATGGTACACAAACTGAGGTTGAAGAGAATACCTAGGGACACACCTTACAAAGTCTCTTGGGAAAGTGATCATCAGTCCATTTTAGTGACTAAGCAAGCACTAGTTGAGTTTAAGATTAGAACATATGAGGAAAAGGTCCTATGTGACATCCTACCCATGGATTGTTGTCATGTGATACTTGGAAGACCTTGGCAATTTGATAGGTTTGCAGTTTATGACGGAAGAGCTAATACCTTCACTATTAAGAAGGATGGGAAGACTTTTGTACTACTGCCATTAGAGGACCAGTCAAGGACAACAAAGATGATTATTTTTGGCAAGAAGGAGATAGTGATGTTGGAAGAAAGTGAAAACAAGGCGTGTGTAGCCCTTTCAAGGCATAAAGTGGTTGAAAGAACAAAGAGCAAGTGTGAAGATGAGTTGCAGCCAGTTGTGAAGAGGAATGTTTTCATGTGGAAGAAGGAAGTGAGTGAAAATGTGAAGTGCAAGAGTGTAGAGCCTGTGGAAAGGCAAGAAGTGAGTGAAGGAGTCTTAGTAGGGACAATCATGTGCCCTGTAGTGATGAGTAGACATCTAAGTGAAGCTCGTGCAATAGTTTGCAAAGTTCATAGGATAGTGAATACACTAGTTGTAGGCCTAACAGAGGTTGCTAAAGGTAAGGTAATAGTGAATAGTGGAAAGGAGAGTATGAAACATTGGTGTAAACAAGAACATAAGAAGTTAAATGAAAGGATAGTAGAGAGAAGCATTGTTATTGATGAAGATGACAAGGTCAAAGGACCAAGAGTGGGACAGTCTCCAAAGAATGCATATGGTCAAGAGGCAAGTAATGTTGGCAAGCATGCCACAGATAGTGAAGGATCAAATCCAAAAGAACCTGATGAAGACAAACATGGAGGACAAAGACAAGCAATGAAGGACAATTTGAAAGAATATTTCCAAGGGACCTGGAAAAGTTTCAAGTTAGGGCGTATGGTGCAGTGCACCTAGAACAACAATTTAATCAAATTTGTAATTTTTGGTAGTTAAAGGTAGAATGGAGTTTTAAGAAATGTAATAAAGACTTATAAAAGGAATAATTCAGGTAGCGGAGGTTAAGAATAATCTTTCTCTTTAGTAGAGTTTGTAGTTTCTAAATTATGACAGTCTAATAATAGTAAAAACAATCTTTTATGAAAAAGCAGTCAATGTAGGCTATTTTAAATCCTTTTCCCACAATTAGGAAGAAGGAAATAGAGGAAATTCATGGTAAAGAGTATAGGAGACCTCTCTCATGACAATGCATTGTAATTTGGATGAAGTTCAAGAGAAGGAAATGAAGAAAAGATAGTTTGCTATCCGTTATCTCTATTTTTCTTTTTTCCTGCAATTTTGCTATTGCAGACCATACCATGAACTTGTACGAAATAGTTATTCCATGAAACTAATTGGATGTAATAGAGGTGTGATCTAACTATCCAATTCCATTGGTTTGAGGTCATTTCTTTCATTTTTGTGAAAGTTATCATGTTTTTGCTAAAAACTATCCAAAACACTATCTTTTTAACTGCAATAGTCTTGTTTCCGACCATTACACGCCTCTGTATAGATAGATATAGGGCCAAGCCATATATTTATGGAAATATGGTTGAGATACCTTTCTAATGGTTCTATTATGAGGTCTTGATTCAATTTCTAGGAGGAGATATTGCCTTTTTTCTAAGACTACTTGTGTCATTCCAGCAAACACTTGATTTGGGGGTTTTAGAGAGGTTTTAGTTTTCCCACATCATGATGCTATGTTAGAACCCCAAAATGGGTGGATCTAGTGTAAAATGGTGTGTTATCTAATGGGTTTTGCATGAAAGCATAGGGGTTAAGAAAAATGTGAAGATTTCAACCATGAAGACCTCATTGTGTCATGTTAAGGCAAACTAGAGTTGGAGGAGTGAAGTTTTGATCATAAAACAAGTTGAAACGATCTTAGACCCATAAAACCTCTGAAATTGGTCTATTTGGAATGTGTCTAAGCTCACAAAAATGGAATTTTAGTTGTGGGCTTGAGATTTTGCCTACTTCCTTTGTAAAATAGGGCTAATTGGCCTCTTGGACAGCAGGGACAGTCCAAATTTGAGGTGTATGTTACAAAACAACCTCCCTTGCATGTTTAGTATGTTGTGTAACTCCATAATGGGTACTTGAAAAGGTAATGTTTTTGTGGTTTGGTCATGTCTTTTGAATGTTATGCTTCAAAAACCTCTCTGACAGGGCTACAAGGAGATAGGTCAATTTGTGAAGGAAGTGGTACAAGGAGGCACCCTCAGTGCACTTTGATGGTTTTGTGAGCTTGGGATAGTCAAACCTAGTTGGCCTATGGTCCCTAGGAAGTTTGGAAAGGTTCCCATGTATATGAACCTAAAAATGGAGTTGTTATGTAGTGTTAGGAAAATGAAGAATGAGTGGACAGTCATGTCCTGTTTAAAGTCAAGTGTTGTAGTTGGGTCTACTGAGGCCTAAATGGAGTTGTTTTCCCTACCATCCCCTGTATCCTATTCCTCCTATGTAGTTAGTTGTGACCCCTTAGTTGTCTTGTGTAGTTCGCTCTACATCACTATGAGAAGTAACCCGCCAACCACTTCAAAAGAATGTTACTTTAGATTTCACATGCTGAAACAAATGTTGGGATCGCAAGGCTCTATACGATATGCCAGTAATGGAAAGATATCCTCTATAAATAAAGCCTACCATACTCTCTGAGTAGTCCTACAGACATAAACTCCAAATTCTTCAAACAATATCAGCACACTGAAGAAACATCTGAATGATAGGACATCCAATTGGACCTTGACACCTCATAAACTCTTATGAAACTAGAAAAATAGCCAACCAATCCAAAACACTCTTGAACCCCATAGCAAAAAAAAATCAAGAAACCCATCTCAACTTCACAGTAGCTCTAGGAGCAAAAACAAATCAAGCACAGCTCCATGCAACACTTCAAGCCCAACGCTAAACAACACCTCCATGCAAAGGCTAGGGGAAAAAAACATTGAACCTATACTCATTGCACACCATTACGCCTCTAGACAAACTCTATCCTCATTAATGCAAGTGAACAAACGAGAAGAGACATCACCCTATGTCGGATTAAAATGGATTTCCTCTTGCACTTGATCGATTGGTCCATTAGCCAAATGATCTACCACCTTATCCCTCTCTCTATAAAAATGTGAAATATGAAATGAATCCAGTTTATCAATTAGCTCCCAAGATTGATAGAGGATATACTCTATTTTCCAATTTTATGTTTTCCTAGACTTAGTATCCTTTATGATGTTTAACGAGTCACCCTCAATCCATAGAGTTCTAAAACCATAGTCAAGAGCCAGTTGAAGACCATGTAGAAGTGCAAAATCTTTGGCCATATTATTGGTCTCACTCAATAGCTTGGTAGATTTTGCCACTAGAAAATTCCCCATACGGTTTTTGACAATACATCTAGTGCCGGAAGGTCCCAAATTGCCTTGGCAAGCACCATCAAAATTAAGTTTGACAAAAGGTTGTTTTGATGGGCACCAATTAATACAACTTCTATACACCTTTTGTAGGGATCCCTTAAAGGTGGGTCCATGAAGTTTTAGCTCTAAATGCTTCCAATTCCTAGCCATCAACTCATCCTAGCTTGTCCACACAGAATTGATATAGCTCCTTGTTCTACATTTTGCATTGACAATCTCAGAAATAGCCACCTCTATCCCTTTACAAACCTCTTGAATTGGCTTTGATTTCTTTTTGAAAATTCTAAAGTTTCTCTCCTTCCAAATATGCCATAAAACCGTTGATGGGCTGACAACCCACAAACATTAAATAGTTGACATTGGGTAGAGATTTTGCCAACTTTTGAAGAACTATAGTAGTGTTTCTAGGAGTGGTGTAACCCAGTTGAGTTTTTGAAGAAGCCAATGCCAACACTCCTCACTAAACTTATAATGAAGTTAAAAGAAATTCTCTCATGTTGATCATGTTCTTTTACTTTCCTAGTAAATTGTGTGTGTAATTCAAAGTAATATGAGATGGCATGTTACATATGGTATCAGAGTTGTCAATTTCAACACATGGACCTAGGTGCTCACTATGAGAAAAACTTGTCAACATTTAGCAGATTAGCTAATGTTTGAAATTGGTTTTATGCTAGAATGCAATGGAGAACTAAGAAACCGCCGGAAAGTTTTTTCCCTAGCATTTACCCAAAATAATGGTTAAGAAATAACCTAACGAGGAGGTTAAATTGAAAGAGCATATTAACTATGATGAGGGTTCATGGATAGAAAATTCTGAGACTTTGGATAACTCTCTTAAATGTATTCAGTTAGAAAGGAAACAATGAAGCAAATTGGCCAAGAAACCTATTGTTGCTACTTGTGTAGTTAAATCAAGCAAACCTTCTGTTAGTCACGACATGCCATTTGGGTGTGGTCATGATGCCCCTATTTTAGGAAAAGAGGCAATGGAGGAGTACCTGCATGTACACCCACCCTCTACATTTGTTTTGCTATACATTCCAATGGGGAAGATGAACCTGAGGAATATCCTTTAACTGACAATGACATGTAGTCACGTTCAGTTAATTATCTAAATAAGGATGTAATTATACTCAAAATAAACTATAATAAAGATGAGATTGTTTTGCACAAATCTGAGTTTTGTGAATGGATTTTATTGATGAATTTTGAATTAATGAGATGCATTATTTCCGAATTCTAATCTATAACTTATCACAAATATCAAGTGTGATATAGAGTATCATCATGGTTCAAACTTGAACAAATCTTGAAGATAGTCAAGGTGAGTCGAATCCTTCTGAAAACCCAATGGCTAAGCTAGATCAGATATATGACCATGCTGAATGAAACCAAGGAAAGGCTTGGAAACTTGGAATAGGAGGTTAGGAGTCAAGGTAGATACGAAGAAGAAAAAGAGGACTTTCATCAAGGGGATGATGATTATGTCAATGAAACCAATATTCATAGTGATCAAAGGGAGAATGTTGAAAAGACTAAGTCTTAAGAAGAGAAGAGAAGTAGTCTTGCCTCTAAGTTATCAAGAGATATGAAGAAATTGATGCCACCTAAGTTCGATGGAATAGAAAGTGATAATGCTATAGAATCTTGGTTGACAGAGATGGAAAAGTATTTTGAGATCAAAAATTACTCTGAGATAACCAAGGTAGTATAGGGTGCCTTTCAACTGGTAGGAGAAGTGCCCATGTGGTGGATGAACAAGAAAATGGAACTGGGGTTAAGTTCTTTGAGCTTAACCTGGGATCAATTTGTGGTCTTATTTCACCAGAGGTGGTTACCACAGCTTTTCTTCGACCAAAAGCTAACAAATTTTCAAAATCTGAGACAAGGAGAAATGAAAGTGGTTGAATATTGGGAAAAGTGCACCCATCTCCTGCAATGTGTGCCACAATATCAGAAAGATGAAAGGTGCAGAATCAAGAAATTCATCATGGGTTTGAATGCCCAGATAGGTGGAGAAGTGGATGTACGCATGGTCCTACAAGTTTTAGAGAGGGCCATCAAACAAGAGCAAAAACTAAAGTCAATTTCAGCTTATTGAGAGAAGAATCACAAGAGGTTTACTAAGACACCAACTTCTCAACCTTTCAAGAAAAGGAATGGAAAATTAGATGTGAACAATAAAAGTGATAAGGGCTCCAGAAATAATAGAGATAGACCCATAAATGAGAAGAAGAAAAATGGTAATGCTTGAAGGAATGATAATGATTTAGGTAAATTTGTTGAGAAGTGAGAACCTCCTAGGGGATGTTTCTCTTGTGGTGGAGATCACTACGCAAATCAATGCCCAACCAAGAATCAAGGAGTTCAACAATGTGGTAATGCACTACCCACTCAACAGGAAACTAGAGGATCCATGCAGCATTGGACAATCACTAGACAGAGTACCAGATTACTCATATTGAGACAATAGGTACTTTTTTGGAGTTCTTATTTCTATTTTAATTAATATTGGAACAACTAAAAGTTTTATTTCTCTGAGGGTATTAAGCAAATTTCCTAGAAGAGCTAGATATATGGCTAAATCCTGGTTTGTTAAATATGCTAAATAAACTAAATCTCAAGTAGAGCAATGCCTGTTTAAAGCTAAGATTGATTTTCTAGGTTTTCAATTGAGGTGAATTTGTTTGTAGCCTCCCTAGGTTCCTATGATGTTATATTAGGAATAAATTGGCTATGGAGGCATAGAGCCAATGTGGACTATTTTGAAAAAAATAGTTGGGTGTTTAGAGTATGTAGGAAACAAAGTCTTTCTGCAAGGCACTCAAAGAGAAATTAAGAGTAGACCAATCTCTGTTATGTAATTGAAGAGGGCTAGGCGAAAAGGTTGTCAACTTTTTGTAGTCAAAGTGGAAAAAGTAGAAGAGGATCCTAGTAAACAAAGTGTATCCTTGGAGAACTATCCTTGCCTTCTAGATTTTTGGTTTGTTTTCCCGGATGAACTTCTAGGATTACCTCCAAAAAGAGCTTTTGATTTCTCAATTGATATAATACCAGGATCTGAGCTGATTTCAAAGGCGCCATACCATATGACTACTATGGAGTTGATTGAATTGAAAGCCTAGCTTCAGGAGTTGTTAGATAAAGGGTTGATTAGACTGAGTGTTTCTCCTTAGGGAACACTTGTGATCTTTTTCAAAAAGAAGGATGGAACTTTTTGTCTATGTATAGACCATTGTATGCCCAATAAAGCAACAATAAAGAATAAGTATCCTCTACCGTGTATTGATGATCTTTTTTATTAGATGTGTGGCACAACAACTTGTTCTCTAAAATTGATTTGTGATCTGGATATCACCATCTGAGAATAAAATATGAAGGCATTCATAAAACAACTTTCAGAACAAGGTATGGACATTATGAGTTCACGGTTTTACCTTTTGGACTTACGAATGCTCCTGCAGTATTCATGAATTTGATGAATAATATTTTCTAAGATTGCTTGGATAAATTTGTTCTAGTGTTTCTAGATGGCATTCTTATTTATTCTAAGAATGAGGAAGAACATTTGCAACATCTGTGGTTAGTTTTGCAGTGATTGAGAGAGCATAAGTTATTTGGAAAACTCTCTAAGTGTACCTTCTTTCAGAAAGAGATACAATATTTGGGGAATATATAATATCAGCTGAAGGGATTTCAATAGCCCCTGTGAAGATTAAAGTTATACTTGAGTGGCCTGTGCCAAGGAATGTGCATGAGATACATAGTTTCATGGGGTTAGCTAGATATTATTGGAAGTTTGCTTTGAACTTTTCTAAGATTAAAATCCCAATTATTTTGCTTCAAATAAAAGGAAAGCATTTTGACTGGTCAGATAAATGTCAGGAGACATTTGATTAGTTAAAAGAAAGGTTGACAACTTCCCCAATATTGAAAGTTCATGATCCGAAAAGTCAATTTGTTGTCATCACTGATGCCTTAGGGGAAGGTTTAGGTGGAGTGCTTATCCAGAATAGGTGAGTGGTAGCCTATGCATCCATAAAGCTAAGAGCATATGAGAAGAATTATGCACCTTATGATTTAGAGTTAGAAGCAGTTGTGCATGCTTTGCAAGTGTGGTGACACTACTTGCTAGGGAAGCCTTTTGAGTTGAAGTTAGATCATCATGGTCTTTAGTATATATTTTCCCAACCCCCTCTAAATTCTTGACAAAGAAGATGGTTGGAATTTATAGCCAACTATGAATTTGAAATAAGTTATATTAAAGGCAAGGAGAATCAAGTAGCATATGCTATTAGTCGATGAACGCATATCTCTTCAATTGTCTTTATCCACTCAAACTTCAAGGATTTAGTGTTACAAAATTTTGCAGGTGATTAGTATTATGAGCAAGTTAAGAAGGCTCTCACAATAAATCCTCAAGATTCAAGATATGATGGGTTTTACTTTGAACCAGATGGCCTTTTAAGATTCAGAGGAAGAATGTATGTTCTAGATTCGATAGAATTAAGAATCCTTGTGTGGAAGGAAGTTCATTACACACCATATTCCGGTCATCCAAGAGTAACCAAACTCCTAGTCGATGTGAAACCTCTTTATTTCTGGAAGGGAATGAAGAATGACACTACAATATTTGTAGCAAATTGCCTAGAGTGCCAACGAGTCAAGGCTGAGCATCAACATCCAGCAGGACTTTTGTATCCACATGATATTCTTGAGTGGAAGTGGTAGGTAATTAGCATGGATTTTGTGCAAGGCCTTCCAATGTCTTGAAATGGACATGATGTTATTTTAGTGGTGGTGGAAAACTCACCAAGGTAGCTCAGTTTGTACTTGGGAATCTAATGGATGGAGCACCAATTATAGCTCACAAGTTTGTGCAAGAAGTGTTTAGATTGCATGGAGTTCCTAAGAAGATTATCTCAGATAGAGACACACACATGATGTCAAGATTTTGGCAAACTTTGTTTTCAACGAGCTAGGAACTCAACTCAATATAATCTTGACTTATCACCTTGAGATAGATGGTCACACTGAGAGGGTAAATCAAGTTCTTGAAGATTTCTTGTAGATGTATTGCATGGATTAGAAATACAAGTGGGAAGAGTATCTATTGCTCTTGGAGTTTACTTATAACAACTCCTACAATTCCGCTATCAAGATGGCTCCATTTGAAGCATTGTATGGAAGAAGATGCTGAACTCCTATAAGTTGGGATAAGCTAGAAGATAGGACTAACATTGGTCCTGAAATATTATCAGAAATGGAAGAACATCAAGCTGATCAGAAATAGATTAGTGGAAGCAAATGATAGGCAGAAAAGTTATGTTGATGCCAAGCGTACACCAAGGCAATTCTTAGTTGGAGTTGAAGTTCAAACCTTAGAAAAGTTTCATAAAGTTTAGAAAGTCTTCCAAAGTAGCTCCTCGATATGTAGGACCCTTCGAAGTTCTCAAAGTTATCAATCCGGTTGCTTATATAATTGCTCTACCAACAACTCTTTCTAGGATGCATAGTGTTTTTCATGTTTCATATTTGAAAAAGTATATAACAGGTGAAAATCGTATTCTTGATTGGAATGCTTTATAGGTATAGGACCCAAGAGTGGTCATGATCAAGCCTCTCAATGTGCTCAAAGTTTGCAACCTCTGCTTGCATAACAAAGAGGTTACTCAGTGTAAGGTCTAGTGGGACCAGTATGTAGAGGATAGTGCCACCTGGGAAGATTAGCATGATTTTTATCAGAGATTTCCTCATTTATTTTATGCTTTTCAAAGTTAAACAAAAACTTTATCATATTATTATTATTTTGGATACATTGGATCATCAAGGATGATGAATCTTATGAGGGGAGATATGCCACATCCCTAATTTTAAGTATGTTTTACTTTTTACTTTCATGTAATTAGTAGTTGCTTTTGCATGGATTAATGATTTGACGTTAAGTGAAAATATCAGGAAAAATCAATGATATCATGAGATTATGTTTATATGTTTAGAATTAGACAAGTGATTATATAATGTCATGATTATTTATTCATAAGATATATGAAGTGACTAATGATGTACTAATCCTAGTTTGGTGAATCAAAGTTGTAACTAGGGAATAGGTTTCTGCCCTCCAAGAAAGAGAGGGAGAGCATCATCAGAGATAAGAGAATAGACATATGGATAGAATAGATTGGTTGCCATTTGAGTCTTGTGCTTTTCTAGTTTTAGTGAACTGTCATCATGATTGGTAAGTTAAGTTTGACCAATTAACCTAAGTTGGTTTTGACTTGGCAATTGTCAATTTGTTGACAAGATCCATTCAATATAAGTTTTGTCAAAAATCTAAGTTAGGTCAATTTGTGATCATCGACAAGTAATAGTCGATAATAGCTAAACTATTTTACTATTTGAATACCCGATTGGGATCCTAGCATGATATTTTTATCTATTTTGGCAAGATAGAGAGAGGGGGAGAATACCTCGACCCCATTCTTGTATCTTGTCAGGTGTTAGAAGTAACGTGGATAAATGTTGTATACACCAATTTTATGTTGATATATATATATATATATATATATAAGAATTATTAGTCAAACCTTTTAGTTTGTTATAGTTGAATTTCTTTGGGGTAGTGAAGTAGTTACTAATTCAATGTATTTTACTTCATAATGATTTATGCTTGACTCCTTTACTCTACAATTATCTGGAGAGAGTGTAGGAGATTTTAATAGGATTGTGGAGTGGTCTTTATGACCCATCACTCCATTGTCAATTTGTATGTTCCTTTGTGAGTGTTTTTAGGCTAGAGTTGGGCAAAGATCCCCACGGTAAGGTAGAGAAAAGCTTTGAAAATGAGATATTTCGAGAGAGTTTGGGATTACAATGGGGTATGCATAAGTATGCCACTTCGAGCTCTGAGGAGGAGGAGATATAGTGAGTCTTTTCTTTGTAGAAAATAGTGGTCGGCTTTGTGGAAAGGAAGCATAGGAGGTTGTAGCATACGAAGGAGAAGACTCCATGGAGATTTGGAGTCAAACTGTGTGATTAGTGAGAAAATTGTTGGCCTTAAAGGCAAGGCTATCTCGTGGAATATTGTATATTATTCTTAATATGAGACAATTCTTTTGGTATAAGCATTGCATTATTTATTTCTTTTGTAAAGAATAGTGTTAAGAGGTACTTGATCGTTGCATAACTAGATAAGCTTTAGAGTATACGTAGAGACTTAACCTATAGAGAACACATCCAAAGACAAAGAAGTCTTTTGAACTAAGGAAAGTTGTTACAGTGATATTAAGGTCACAGTACTTACGTAAACTTAGAAATGTAGGATCTAGAATTAATACATTTCTTTACATACGTGAAATTGCACTCATACTACTCAAGTTTTTAGACATTGAATTGTGATAGTGAAGTGCTTTGATCAACAGATAAACTGCTCTAGATAAACAGTAGATTTTCTTAGCTTTTAATAGAGATCCTTTGGTAATAACTAAGGTCTAACCAAAGGTAAGTTGGCAGATTTAACTATGTTTTTAGTGTTGTAATAGGTAGTATCAATACTAGAATTGATATTGAATATTTGTTTCAAACCATAAGTCTACTGACTTATATTGATGTTTTTGTGAGCTAGTGAGCCATACAGGGAAGTTATTAATGGCCACCATTTTAACCACAAGCCCTTAGTAGTATTTTTCTTATAAGGAATATAGTAGTCAAGAAACCTATGAATGGAAGAAATCCATTAGATTGCAGATAGCATTTTAGGTAGTAATGCCAATGAGGATTTAAACTAGAGTTATGCAAACTGTACTCTTAAAGAAAGTCTCACTTTTTCATATTAAGGAGTCTTCCTTAAAACAAATGTATAGAAAGATCAAATTTCACTACTTTAAAGTTATCGAGCACATAGTGAATATGTAAGGTAAACCTAGTTCTTTCATAGACTCAAGATTTTAGAACATTGGTGGGTTTCCATTTCTTAGTGATGTATATATGAGTTTAAATCTAAAGTTTTAGTACTAGTTATTTAATTATATCAAATATACAATGACTATATATATTACTATGTATGTATGAGTTTAAATCTAAATTTTTGGTACTAGTTTTGGTACAATGATTATTTGATTATATCAAATATACAAAAGCTTCAGAAAAGGATATATCACCACCATCCCATGGCTCCAATTTATAAAGATATTGAAAGAGGAAAAACCACTAGAGGTTTCCCAAACAAGAGGTGCTCATACCATGGTAAAACATGGTGCCCAAGGCCTTTTAAAAAAATGCAAATGCCCCACACCTTGGAATTCCCTTAGAATGTGAAGAGCCACCTATTTTGGCACCTACATTTCCCTCCTTTCCAAGTGCCCGACTTGGGGAGGCTGAAAAGTCACAAATATGAACACCAAGAGACACCTTGCTCTCCTTTCCAAGTGCTCCACTTGAGGATTTAATTAATTTTTTCCACAAGTAATTATTTACTATTGCTGATGAACTCCTAGATCCCTTATGAATTCATTTACAAACTATAGGTGGAATATTATTACAAATTGTTTTCCAATAACACCCTAGTTGCCTAGACACACCTTGATAAGGATGTTGGAATAATTTAAATGATAGATTTATAAGGTTGATGGCACCTTAATCCTAATAGCATGTTATGACATGTCATACGACATCTTTGAATGGAGGTAATGGAGCCAAAATGGAGCATCCAATTTGGTGAGTGGATTATGACGAGCTTTTGGCAAGTTGAAGGAATATGTTATTTTTAGCCTATGGACTCATCTTGGGAATTTAGTGTTGGGATTTTAACTAGGGATTTAGGTGCCACATTTTGGGTCATTTTAGTTCATGGTTTCCTAATTACCATTTGATGGTTTCATGTATTTCTCTTCTTGTTTATTGGGTGCTTGAGATGGAGGTTCTAATAGTGAATTTTGTAGGTACTCTTATGCTACTAGAATTGTTCAAGATCTCTTGTTAGTGATACTCTTGTAAGGGAATGTACTTGTGATTGTATTGTAACCTTTGTTGTTGATAATATAATTTGTTCATACTTGGAGTTTGTGATTTTTCTCTTGAAAGAGTTTTCCCCACATAAACCTCTGTTATGGCATATTCTTTGTTGTATATGTTTACTTATAATTATAAAGGTTTCATTTATTCGGACATACATCTCCTCAAAGATTAGATTAGGAAGCGTTTCTACACTCTTGCTTCCTTTACTTTTCATGGTTAGATCTATAAATAGTTACAAGATCTTATGTGACTTATCTTATGGAGAATACATAAATAGGAGGTAGAACCACATGACCATATCCTTTGAGTGTATGAGGTATTTACTTTTTATGCATGTTTTTGAGTGCTACACACTTTTAGAAGTATGATCATTCTAGGATTTACATATAGCTCAAAGTGGGGGTAAAATGTAATGGTGAAATTTGTATATCCATGTCATTTTCCATTTAGTTTTGTGTCTATATTTGAAGGGAATTCTTTGATACATTAAAATATTGACAAATGGATTAATTTTGTGCTAAGTTGAGTCCCTTGCTTTATGCTACTCACCTACCACTTCACACACACACACACACACACACACACACACTCCTATACACTCACCGCTTTATGGCATCCATATGATTACACATCCTTGTACATTCACCTTATTTACTTATTCATTACACCTATACTTGCACATGCTTTTGTGCACATGCTATCCGCTATGATCTATCCCCATTTCCCAATACTACTTCATGGTTACAAAGCCATCTTTCGTGGTCATAGATCATCCCTCCCTAAGTCAAACTTTTAAATTCAAATTTGATGACCTTCCCACCTTTACCCTTCCTGCTTAGGGCCAACTAAACACAGACTTACACAATGTGTTGCTATGTCCTTGTATTTAAAGGCGTTGAATGCATTCATTCTAACACAAGAAGGAATATCCTACTCTTGAAGTAATATTTGCATTACACAGTTCAAATGGTGCTCTAAGAATAATTTAGTTTTGCAAGATTCAAAGGAACATTTGCATGATTAAAGATTGTTGTTTTTTATTATTTGTACATATTTTACAGAGTTGATATAAAAGTAGATATTTCATTATGACATATTAGCAATCCCACAAATATATTTATAAATACCTATAATTCATCAAATATTAAAGATATTAAAACACAAAGAAAAAGTAAAAATTGATCAAGTGAAATGAAGAACTAAAGTCTTTAAAATACATAACTTAAGGAAAGTTTATTCACCTACGTAAATACCTCTAGAGGACTTATTTTTAGATATTTGAATATTAGCCTACAAGGTAGAATACCACGAAGGAATATTTTTTTTCTTAATGAAGGTGCGAATAAAGAATTAGGGTAACATAAATGCCGTAAAATTCCATGTCTAAGAAGGTGTGCGAACATGACAACCTTTTTGAACCAAGGAAAACATCTCGAGTTGATTGGTATGTGAAAGGGGAAGGCAAGGATTCAGAATAACCTTATAAGACAGACCATTACATGTTTTCTCAAGGCCGTCTTAGGCGGACCCACCCCTTTTGCATTCACATGGCTAAACGTTCAAGATCCCTTTCCCTGCTCCCTATCTTCTTCCTTCTCCTTAATTAACCTTAACCTCAACTTTCAAGGACCGTAATATTGCTTTTAAAAAAGAACTACTGCTGGAAAAAACACTAAACCTGACTTTGTGCAGTTTGAAAGTTCGTTAAATTTTTTCGGAACGCCGTTTTAGGCGGACACACCGCTTTTGCATTCACACGGTTAAACGTAACAAAAACAACAAAAAAAAAACACAATCTGAGTTTCTGCGGTTTGCCTCCGCTTCTCCACTTGTGAGAGTGAGACGTTCTTCCCTTTCTGAAAAAGAGAAAGCTAATGCGGCGATAAAGTCTTGAAATAGCCAAATATTTGGACTTTGTTAACCGCCTAAATATTATGTCGAACTTCTTAATGGATGTCCAATGGAAACAATAAATTTGTCGTACACCCGTCTCTGAAAACAAGTCAATTTTGTGGACCCTCTCCGACTCGCAAATCCTGACTTTTCTGTCATTCACGCCACGTATAACGATGTCTTAAACGGCAGCACGTGAGCCCGTGTGAATTGGAACTTTCAACTGCGCTCGTCTTCATGTAGTTGTGTATAAATAGTCTTGGACCCTTCCACCATTTCATCGCAGCAGCTTCTGTTTTAAATAGATAGCAACAATGGCGATGGCTCTTCATCATTCTCTTTTACCTATCATCTTGTTCGCATTTGTCTCAGTGTGTTCATCGGAGCGTCCGTTGCCTCCCTTCCACCACAATGGAAAGCCTTTATCTGGAGCTCACCCTCCTACGCTTCCACCACTTCACAACCCATTTCCCTTCATTCCCATGCCCCCACCTCTTCACAAGCCCCCATTTGAGAAAGGTGCTCACCCTCCTACACTTCCACACCCACACTCACCCCACCCTTCTCCCCTTTTTCCAAAGCATGGCAAGGTGCCTCCTCATAACATCAATAATCACCCCACTTCTTCCTCCCTAGAAAAGCCTCATCCTCCTCTTACTTCACCCTCCCCCATCTTCAATGCCCATCCTCCCAAGCCAGTAACAAAGCCCCCACCAAAGGATGGACACTACAATCCTCCCACCCATCATTCTCCTGCACCTCATCCTATTCACTAAATATGGTAACTTCACGCTTCTGTTTTTACTCACTTTACATCTGCATATTTTGCATATACATATAATTGTAGAGGCCATGGCTAGCTGCTTCATTAACGAAGTTCTTCTTGTTGTTGTTGCAGATAGCGATTCCGCGGAAAATATATAGATTATAACTAATGCAGAAGTAGTTTAGATTCTACTCAGCCATAGTACTATTACTGCATGTTGGTTGCGCCGATGAGAGACATGAATTCTTTATTCAGAAATGTGTCATCGGTGTATTCCAGAAGCTGCGGCTTCTCTATGTATTATCGTATTGTTATTATGTTATAAATAGTTTTGTATTACAATAATGAATCGTTTTAGATCAATATTTGCTGATGAGTACTTCTCACACTATTTTATTGGCCTTTTCCTATATTAACAAATTAGTTTTTCCTATATTTACATTTGTCTTAACTATGTGAAAAACTATAATGGATATTTTAATAAAGAGTAAATGATATATTTGACGTGACGGAAAAGGTCGATTTATAATTGAAATTGTTGCATCTGGACAGGCCTGTAATTTTAAAAAATGCCACGCCTGTCGAACAAAAATCCGTTCAATGTTGTAAATTTACATTGCCTGTCATTTACGTTTTATTTTGGTGATAGGCCATCATTATATTTCAAATTTTGGTCTGAAAGAAAGTATCTTTGATAGCTGTTTGACAGTATTTATAAGAGAGGAGACGTGACAGCATTTGTAACAACGAACTGAACAACAGTATGATCTAAAGATATTTTGCAATAACCACTCGCATTTGCACATACTTTTGTGCATATGCTATCCTCTATGATCTAGCCCCATGTCCCAAAACTAGTTCATGGTTGCAAAGACATATTTGTGGTTACAAATTCATCCTTCTCTAATTCAAATTTTTATATTCAAATTTGATGACCATCTTACCTTTACACAATGTGTTGCTACATCTTTTGTATTTAAAGGTGTTCAATGCATTCATTCTAACACAAGAAAGAATCTCCTACGCGTGAAGTAATATTTGCATTGCACACTTCAAATGGTGCTCTAAACATAATCTAGTTTTGCATAAAGGGTCAAAGGAGCATTTGCATGATTGAAGATTGTTGTTTTCAATTATTTGTAGACATTTTGTAGGGTTGACGTAGTACATGTCCCATTGTGACATATTAATAAACCCACAAAAATATTTATAAATATCTGAAGTAATATTTGCAACTTGCACACTTCAAATGGTGCTCTAAATAGAATCTACTTTTGCATAAACGTTCAAAGGAGCATTTGCTTGATTGAAGATTGTTGTTTTCAATTATTTGTACATATTTTGTAGGGTTGACGTAGTACATGTCCCATTGTGACATATTAATAAACCCACAAAAATATTTATAAATATCTGAAGCAATATTTGCATTGCACACTTTAAATGATGCTCTAAACAAAATCTAGTTTTGCATAAAGGTTCAAAGGAGCATTTGCATGATTGAAGATTGTTATTTTCAATTATTTGTACACATTTTATAGGGTTGACATAATACATGTCCCATTGTAACATATTAATAAACCCACAAAAAATATTTATAAATATCTCTAGTTCATTAGATATGAAAAAGTTAAAATTGATCACATGAAATGAAAGATTGAAATCTTTAAAACATAAATTGTAATTATACATATGCATTTTATTGAATTAGCCTAGACTAAGCTTATGGAAAGTTTATTTTCCTTCACATACCTAAATACCTGAAGACTTATTTTTAGCTCTTTGAATATTAGCCTACAAGATAGAATACCACGAAGGAATAAAATTTCTTAATGAAGGTGCGAATAAAGAAATAGGGTAGCATAAATGTCGTAATATACCATGTCTAGGAAGGTGTGAGAACATGACGATCTTTTTGAACCAAGGAAAACATCTCGAGTTGATTGATACGTGAAAGGGGAAGTCAAGGATTCAGAAAAACCATTAAATGTTTTCTGAACGTCGTCTTAGGCGGACCCACCCCTTTTGCATTCACATGGCTAACGTTCTATATCCCTTTCAAACAAAAAAACAACGCTAAAACAGACGCTAATGCCGCGGCTAAAGTCTTCGAGTGCCAAATATTTAGACTTTGTGAACCTTCGAAATATTTTGTCAACTCCTCCCTTAATGCATGTTAGATTTATCAAATTTGTCTTACACGCGTTTGTGGACCCTCTCCGACTCGCAAATCACGACACGTATAACGATTTCTACTTATTGATTTATTTGTTACGGCCGAAAGTTGTGAACTACGGCAGTTGAGCATCATCATGTAGCACGTGTGAATTGGAACTTTCTACTGCGCTCGTCTTCATCTGGTTGTGTATAAATAGTCTTCCACCCACCCACCATTTCATCGCACCAGCTTCTGTTTTAAATAGATACCAACAATGGCGATAGCTCTTCATTATTCTCTTTTACCTATCATCTTCTTCGCATTTGTCTCACTGTGTTCATCGGAGCATCCGTTGCTTCCCTTGTCAGGAGTTCACCCTCATCTCTTTTTAAAGGGTAAGTTTGCAATCCTAATCAAGGGTAAGTTTGCAATCCTAATCACAAGTATCCTCTTCCTGATGATGGATCACTGAGTGTGATCCAAAACGATGAAGCAATGAAATACACACAATTAAATCCAAAATCACTTCTCTTTGACTTCTATGGACTATGGAAAGCTCATGCCTACTATCCTTTAAGATGACAACATGGTAGCAAGTAGGCAATATGGCATCAATCATGGAGATCAAGCACACTCTTAAATTATTTGAGATATATCATATGCATATTTCATTTTCATTGACATTCAATTCTAATCATAAAACAAAGAGATAGAGAAAGTAGAGAACAAAGAGAAGGGATATACCATTTGAGTGTTTGAGGACGTTTAAGAATACAAAAAATAATGATTGCATACCTTCATGAACAAGATCAAATTCCAAACATTTATGGATCTAACAATATAGCAAAAATCATTCATAGAAATCTTCTAGAAGACAGGAAGAACTAAAAAACATCTTTGAGAGCTCAAATGAGAAAATGTTGCATATGTGTTGTCATTGATGTCAATAGAGCAGTGTTGTGGAAGGTTGCATGTGATGTGTGATGTCAATAGTGTAAGAGTTCAGAGGATCATATAAAGGAGTAGTTCAAAGAAGCAGACAAAGGAGTGATGATTAGATGTGTTGTGAAGTGAAGAAGATGGTGATGAAAGTCATGTGCATGCTGTTGGATCAGTATCACTTGTACACAGTTCTACCTTATCTTCTGATGTTCGTGGACAAGTGAAAGTTGTTAGGTTAAGGATGCACTAACATGAAGATTCTTTTTTTTTAATGAAAAGAGTTGTGATTGTTGTTTATGGGTTGTGAATGTTGTATTCATTATATCTTGATGAAAATTGTTGCAAAAGATATGGAGGAAAGTGTATAAGTTTTCAAATAGTCAAAAGCATAGAAAGTTGCACTGAAGAAGCTCGGGAGAATGCTCTGCATTCCTCCACATTTGAAGCTATGGCATTATGGTTTGGAGGTTAGATAGATACAGGTGTGAAGTATGTGTGTTCCTAATTTTAGAACATAGAAGTTATAGCAGAAGATTTTAGAGCTAGCAGAGTGAAGCTAGTGGCATAGTGGTGCTGCAGTTAGAAAGAGTCAAAGGAATGCTCCGCATTTCTCTGCATTTGAAGATGTGATCTTGCAGCTTGGAGGATAGATGGAAAAGATGAGAAGTATGTTATATTCAAGTTTCAAATGATAAGATGTACCATAGAGGTTCTTTGGAGTCAGCAGAGTAAAAACAAATCATGTTGTTGATTAGAGTTGTCAGAGGGAGAATGTAAAGGCCACCACATTTCACCGCATTATGATGTTTGGCTTTACTGTTTGAAGGATAAGTTTAGATTGACTGTATGTGTGTATAGTTCAAGAGAAGAAAATTTTTGAAGCTTGCAGAGGATATAAATGAAAGATCAAGTTTATTGCAAAGTGTGTGAGTGTGTGAGAGGGTGCAAGGATGCATGTGTGGGTATGGATGTGAGTATGTGTGTGTGTGTGGAAGTGTGTTGAAGGTAGCAGAGTTCGTTGAGCAGAGGTGTTGAAGATATATGTCAGTGTGAAGGGTGTTGATATTGCGAAGGTGATTGATCAATAGATTTTGTCAAGTGTCTTGTACAGAGGTTGTAGCCTCTTTCTGTAAGTGTTTTAGTACTTTAGGGAGTTGTAGCTTCGTTTGGGTTGGAGCCCATAAAATAATGTATTAGGGAGTTGTAGCTCATAAAACCTATTGTAATCCTATTTTTATTTGTGAGGCTAGATTTGGACAGTAGATCCAAGCAGCTTACTCACTGTGGTTTTTCCCTTCTAGGGTTTTCTATGTAAATCTGGTTATTGGGACTTGTAGCATGTTTATCATGATGTCATGAATAGCTTGGATATAAGGTTTTGTGTAAGCTTTTGATAGTGATGGTGTATTTCCTTGGTTTAGAGATCTTGGTACCACTTGGTGTATTTCCTCAGTTGTAGGATCTACACCAAATAGATTTGTTGAAAATACTTTAGAAACTATAAAACAAATGCAACTACTGATTGTAAAAACCAAACGCCATGACCTCTGCCAGCATGCATGTCAAAATTGAACTTTAAGACAGGTTATGGATATCTCTGAAAGCATAAAGAATACGAGAATTTGATTTCAATGTTGTTGTATTCTGAATGGAGAGGTTTCATAGACTACAATAATGACAAGGACTTACATCTTGAATCTAGCTTATGCTCTTCAACGCTCAGCTTCCATTGGTCACTCTGTGGTATGGTTATCGTGCCCAGGTTGAATGAGGAGGTGTTTCAAACTTACTATAAAAAAATAACGTTTAGTGACAGGAGCTCTAGTATATCCAGAGTTGAATTATACTAATCAACCAAACAAATCTAAAAATGCTTCAGTCTTGATATGGAACCAAAATATTGGGGTCTCACGAAAGAGACTATCTAGAAGCTGGTTAAGGAAGCATGAAAATCACGTTGATCAAAATGCATGGCCTGTTACTAATCTCTCACTCTTAATTTGAAAGTTAAGGCACAATGTATTTTACAGAAAACGAATGGTGTTCAGGGAAGCAGAGAGTTCGGTAAGGCATTGGTAAAGCATGAAAGCTAAGGCTCTGGGATGGGACCCAACCATGAAATCCATTATCTACCTAAAATTATTGTAGAGCCAATGCTTTCATAGTGGCAAGCTCTAGAAGAATCAGCAAAATCAAGGTCATGCTTTTTGAGATTTGTACTCTTACATCTTTCTATGGTACATGTTAAAATTTCATCTAATGACATGGGTTGGGAGATTGTTGAAGTAGAAGGAGTTTTGGAAGAAGCAACTAAAATTGTTGATGAGTCCCAGATTAGGAATCCCAATTACTATAGCACATATCATATAAGGTCTGAGTGGGATGCAGAGTGGGATGTTTTATATGGTAAAATTGGGCCAATGTGTGAAAAGTGGGGACCACTTTGTAACTTATGAATAAAACCAAGAAATCAAGAGCCACAAGAAGAATAAAGGTTACTATAGAGAAATTGAAATGTTCTCAAAAGGGGAATATGAAATGCTATCAAGAAATGATTCTGCAGGAGCATGAAAAGATAAAAAATTTGATAACCACTTTCCAAGAAATAGTTACAGGAATCGAAAGGCTCTTGGGATGAACTTATAATTATGCAATTAGTAGACATTGAAAAGGATCTTTTTCCAGCTGGCTATGGATAGGAGAATGATAGCAAATTTAATTTTCTATTAGCATGTAATTCTAGTTATTATTTTTCTCGACTTAGTCTATGTATAGGGGAAATTTAGAGACTTTGTGTTTTGTTTTGTTGGAGAAATCAAGAATTATTTTTAGAACTTTTTTTCTATAAATCTCTTCTTTGGTTGCAATTTTTCTTATGTTAATTTGTAGTCAATCTCCAATGTGTTCCTATTATGTATGACTATATCTGTATTTCAGATTCATATCTTTCCTATGTTTGATATGTGTTGAGGGAAATTGGTGCAGGAGCACCTAGAAAATCCTGTTTTCTTTTGTAATAAGGTCTATTTGACCAATGCATTTTCATTTCAGTTTGTCTCTAGGTCCTTCAGGGCCTAGAACCCATTTTGTAAGTCCAAAGTGACTTAAAACACACTTTTGTCATATTCTAATGACAGTGCCAAAACAGGGCAGTAGGACAATTTGAAGTAGTTTTGGATCGGTTTGTCTCCCAACTATTTGCATCGGTTGGTTTTCCAACTACTGGCAGGTTGAGTTGATAACAACCATAGGAAGGAACCATCAGGAGAAAAAAAGAGAAGTGTGTGAATGTGATTGTGTATGTTCTAAGGAGAAATAAAACTATTCTGTTCTGTCAATTTGATTTCTATTCCCTGTAACTGCAATTTATATAACTATAGATTTTTATTCTTTCTATGCTTTCCATTATTGCAATATGTCGACATGAAGCATTCCACTGGTATGATTTCTATCAAAATCAGTGGAATGGTTTCGTTGTACAAGTATTTTTTTTGTTTCTTGTTTTATTTTTGTGTCTGACGGTGCAGAGGATCCAGACAGAGTGTTTTTGCACAGTAGGTTAACCTAGCATCTCCATGTGCTAGGGTTCAGTTGAAGAGGGAGAAAGTAAACTATGCATCAGCGTACTGCTCAGACTCAAAACAAGTTCGCTGAAGTCAGGCAGTCTTCCCGAAGACAAGCGCGGAAAGTCTATCGGTGTATCGGCAACTCTGGAGTAAGTCCCACTGACAAGACAAGACTCTCCGAGGGAGTTGGTCTATCGGTGCATCGGCCAAAGTTTGTAAGTGCTCACCGATGAGAAGAGTCTCACTGAAGACAAATGCCATCAACATATCGGAAACACATCGAAGGAGTTTACCGATAAAGTCACGCCCAACCGGCATTGAAGCCGTCATGGTTAAGACAAGGGGAACTTAACCGTCATCGGGGCATCAGTTGAAGGATAGAGGAATTCGCTGATAGAAGTCTCACCGACGATGAAGAGTTGATTGACTCGGTGTGAGTCTTGTTGTATCTCGCCGAAGATAAATTCAATTGATCTATCAAAGAAAGTCATACAGATCCTTGTTGTCTGACTGATTGAGGTGTATTGGTGGCCAGTATGTGGAGTCTTGCCGACAGAAAATAAATTTGATTTTGTCTACGTTACCACTGCACGATCCTCATCAGAAATATAACTATCCTTTGATCAATCTATTAATGTTTGTGGGTGTGGAATAGGTGGGCTTTGTATCGTTTATTTACATTCACTTCTTTCTAAATTAATGAATCACATCTACTTTCATGGTTATGGGTAGGTGTTAGTTTGCCTTTTCTACTTTTTGGTCAAAAACACACCTTGTTTTCATTCATTATAAATCTTTCAAAGGTAGTTGCGCCTTGTTAAATAAGCAAAGAGCACTTGCAAATACCATTGCAAGTGACTCAACTGTTGGTTAGGTTGTCATTGGTGTTGGCAAATGAGTATAAAATCAAAGTGACTAATTTGTTAACCAACATAACTCACAATATGAAGTACATATATAGGCCAATAGTCATCTCAATTTAGTGGAGCCAAAATAGGCGTGTCCACTTAATTAATATTAGCTAAAAATAGTGTGACTGAAAATAGAACGAGGCTAAAGATGGTCTCGTACTCAACTAGCACTCCTAAGAAAGCTTAACTCTTATGTGTAATTATCCATATACATGTAAATGCAAGAGAGAATATACACTAACATGATCAACTATCAATATTTATGAATCATTAGCTTTTCCAAAATCACATGTGTAATAATGACACCCATCTAGCATCTAAATGTACACAATCTTATATGAGAATCATGTCCTCCTTGATTACTCTAAGAAAACTTAGAATTGTGTAATCCTACACATTACTTAACTTTGTAAATCCACATTAGGGATAGCCCAATCTTTTAACACTTCTCTTACATTATGCTCTTGAGATGATTACTTTACAACTATACCATTATACCTTACAGTAGGCTTAGGTGAGTTCAACAAACTACTTCATTCACCATTATTAACAGACTACTTCATTTACCATTATTATGGGCTAATTTTCTACATTCTTGATATAGTCTACATCTATGATACAATGCTTAAAAATATCTAACAAGATACCTTTCAAAAATTAAACACATCAAATTTCATAGCCATGCAAGTAGGCAGCTCTAAGCTACCATCATTTGTGACTACATCTCCTTTGTACTCTAGCCAATCTGTGAATAAATAATAGATTAAATTAAAGCCCAAGGACTTATGTTGTATGGAAGAGTGTCCTTGTATTCTAGTAACTTGGATTTCATTTACAGTTCTACACATACTATTTATGGTTTAATAAACTCTCTTTGCCTTGGCTATAGTCAACTTCTTACTTCTTTGTTACACAATCTTCTTCACAATAAGATTCATATACATATATTGTGGAAATAATCATAAGAAATCACTTGATTGGATAAGCTAATTAATAAATAACTTATTTCACAAGATTTAAAAGATATCGCCATAGACTTAGTTCATTAATGCAAAGAAAACTGATGAGACACTTCAAGATTTTACAAATTGAAACCATTTATTGCCTTAACTATCTTATCAAATCACTGAAACATATTTACTATATCATACTCTAGGTGTCCTTCTCTAATTGGACAGAGCTTAATCTGTCAAAATAAAAATATTTAAAATAATATTTAAATCTACACCTTTTGCTAAGGTTGTCCAAGCTCCTTAGCTTTTTTGAACTTTAATTTCAAATCTTAGCATAACTAGTGAAAATAGTCTTACTCCTGGTCCCTTTTAATATCTGATCTTTAGGGTCCATCACGACTCAAGAAAAACTTGGGCTTGACTTGTTTTATCCTATAACATGAAACTTGGACATGAATCAATTTTTAAAATAAGTTTAGGTCTACAAGAATTTTTAAGATCTTAATGCTTTACATTTTAGGCACAAGTCACCCCATTAACTAAATAATACAAGAATTTTTGAGATCAAGTAATGCTTTACATTTTTAGACACAAGTCACCCCATTAACTAAATAATATAACATTTATGGATTTGGTGACAACTTAGTATTTTTGAACTTAACACGTGATTATGAATTCACATAAAATTAACACTCAGAAACATCTTAGGTTTGGGATTACTTGGGGCTCTTAGAAGTTTGAAGGTTTAATTTTGTAAAATTGAGATAAGTAGGAAAAATGTTTTGGATAAGCCTTGTAGGTTCACTAGGCTCAATTTCCTCCAATAAAAAAGACTAGAGGTTTGCACCTCCATACATGATGCAATGCCTAAAAATAGATGAAGCATATCAAAACATATCTTGGGTCTAGAAATATGACAAAGTAAAGGTTGTAAAAGTCATAAGGAAGAATACAAAAATCATGTGTGACACCATAGAATCCATGAACCCATAAAAGTTTGTCAAATCAATTATTTATAGGATTATAGATTATACGAAAAAGAAGTAAATGACATAGAAATATGTTAGAACTTATAAAGAGGTTCTCTAGTTTGGACAAAACTAGGGTGTGTTGTTTAGGCAACAACCATATTTTAAAGTTTATAATAAATATAGGTCCATTAGTGAAAAAATAATGACCTATATAAGACACTAGAAAAAAAAAAAACTATGTTAGAAAAATCTCAGAGAATGCACTACACTCCACACGAATGCCTTTATTTCAACAACAAATTAATTTCGATAACTATTCTATGATAAATGCATTACTATAAAATATAGATCTCTAAGTAAATTCTTAGTACCAATTAAGGAATCAATAATAAATAAAATATTCAATAAAAATTATAAAAAAAAAGTGCAATAGATATGGGATTTGATTATATAATTTTAAGAAATTGTGAAAATATTTTATTTGTAGTGAAAGTGATGTGCTCCGGTAAAATGTCACTCAATAACAATAATAGAAAAAAATATTTATTTCAAAAAAATCATAGATATAATTCTTTAAAAGTTCTAGAAAAACCATAAACCCAATCTATATAGAACATGCCACAATTCATTATTTTACATCATCCTTAAATTCTTGATTGTTAGTTTGGTATAATTGATACAATGTGCTAAATGGGAAAAATGTTGATCTTGGTGGCCCAATAATGCTAAAAAGTTGGACATACTATTGTGCTTTCACCCTTAAGTTAATGCTTTCTAATTGAATAAAAGTTGATCATTAAAGTATTACAATAACAAGAGTTATGTTGTCATCAAACAATTAATGAAAGAATAAAATGTGAAGAAGCAACTAAGAAACTAACATCATTAGCAAGGTGTACTTAGGCCAACTATGACCACCAATACAATCATCATGACATATAATTGAAATTCTAGTGTTTATATTTACTTTATCGTCCATTTGCTTCCAAGTTCGTTAAATATTGTGAATGTAGTAGTAATTGACTTAATTGAGTTTACCTCCGTTATACAAGGTAACTCCTAGAATAGATAGTTGGCCAACACTAGTCATGAGAGCTTTAATATTCTTGGCTAGTCTATCTTGATTTTTGTCTAGTTTCTTGAGTTGGTCTTGCATGCTTGTAATCTATTTGGTGAGGTATGATTATGTCTCTATTGTGTCCTTCAAAAGTGAGAGAGGGTCATTAACTAAAGAATAAGGTTAGAATAAAACTATTAAATGCTAACTTCCTGAGAATATACAAAATTAAAAAATGCTAGAGTTCTTGTTTTCTAGATGTAATTGTAATAATTTCTTTACAAGTCTTGGTAGAAACATTATGAGAAATGATGAATCCACATACATTAGCTTTCTAAGGTAATTCGTGCTTAAAAAGCATAAGTAGAGAAGCAAAGATGGTAGACAAAATGTTGTGGGCATAAGGACAAAGTGAAGACATGCTTAGATGATTCTGTTGTATTGTATAAATAATATAATAGTGTTTAAACTTGTAGATTTCAAAGGTAATTGCCTATAGATAATCTATAATACAATATTTTCTATGCAACAAATTAGGCTTGGGAGTCAACCTTGGATTTCTATAACAAGTCACTAAGATTAATCCACTTAGTTGCATAGTGAATAGTGCAACTTCTTGAATTTAGTCTCTAATCAAATTGTGAAGGGGGATCAAAGATTTGTGAATGTCCCTAAGGGGGAAAACAAAAAAATTACTACCAATGGACCATCTCCAAACTTCTATGGTATTGCAAAGGCAAAATCTTGACATTTTGATAATCATTGATTAAGGAACCAATAGCTAAATAGTAGCAATGGCTTGTTTGTAAAAGGGTACAACTTGAAACTCAACCTATCCTTGCCCTAGAGTTTCTATTGAAGATTAGGAAAATTCTGAAGTCATCGAAAGGATTTGATGCCTTTCCTAAACAATATTTTCCCTTTGAGACATTTTCAAGGCCTAGGGACAAGTCATTACATTTAATCATATGATTCCACCAAATAGAAGAAGTGGAGAAGCTCGGTCCATACTAAAAAGATTGATCAATGAAACAAAATTAATTATTTGAAAACAATATCATACTTTCTAAATATTATTAAATTGAACTTAAGCATAAATCTTAAATAAAGGAGCTAAAATAATCTTATCTTTCCATTTCGTTTTTAACCAAAGTAATGTCTAACCAGAATCTCAATAAGAAGAACAACATTATGCACGCCTAATAAATAACTCATTTTGGTGGATAGTGTCTATCTCATTTCTCAAATTAACTCCCGCAATTTTTTGTAAATTGAAAACATATTCTTACAGAATGGACGTTTTATGCTTTGAGAAACACATATTACAATCCATCCTGGTCTATCATGGCGGCTTGAAAACAGAGTAAATATGTATTTAAAGTTGTAGGCTTTGAGAGAACAAATCATATATTGGAAAAGCGTAAGTAAATTGTTTTGTGAACACAGCCGCTTTGTTTTCCCAAGTAAGTTAAAAGCTTTGGTTAAATGATATAAACGTTAAAAGGGTAAGTTAACTTCACCGCCCAAGTAAGACGATAAAAACATATTCCTCCCTTTTGTGCTCACAATATTTTATCCCGCGGGAAAAAGTCTCGAGAGTATTAACTTTTAGTCTTTTCAAAACCACATAAATATTATTTCAAGACTTTTGTCATTGAAAAATTGAAATGTCTGTTAAAAACATTTCATTTGAGATTATATTGTAAAAAAGTCAAGCTGGTGGACGCAAATCTTGACCTCTCCGTCACTCACGACGCGGACGTCGTCCAAAGATGTCCTCTTATTGCGCCCAAAAATTGTATAATGCGTCGGGACTTTATTAGGCATTTGACTGTGTATGAATACTCTTCATTTGATTGGTCCCTCGGTATGACTGTAGTGGGATCAAATAAGGTTTAGGTTATGTTTCATCTTTCAATAGAAATCATGCCATTTGTACATTTGTCGTTGAATAAAGTACTAAGCTAAAGTGAACTAAAAATGGAGGAGACAAGTATAAGGTATGCAATTTTCACCATTACATATAGTAACACAAAGAATAGTTACAATTGGAGGGGCTGCGTAATATATAATAATACATTATAGTTACCATAAACAAGAAATGGCAACAACAGTTACATCATGACAAGTGAATGCATTAGATAACTTACCAAATATGAGAGACAATTAAGAAAGACATATAACAATGGAATCATTAAAAGAAACTTACAAATTGGAGACTTGGTCTTTCATGTGAATTCAAATAATCCAAATGATAAAAAAGGAGTTAAGAAGCAAGTTTAGAGCTAATGGGATAGGCTCATTCATCATTACTTCCTTGTATGGAACTAGTGCATTTGGCTTATCTAATCTTGATGGAAAACCAACGAAGACCTAGTTAAACTTATGTATTGAAATGATATTACTGTTAACTACCATATGTGGTGGGGTTGTTACTCATTGATAATTATTTTTTCATATCCCTTTTATCTCATGAGCTTCATTGTGATATTCTACCCATCTAAAGGTATTTAGCTATAAATATGAATTGATGGTCACATCCTTACATATTTCATCTTTGTATTTTTATGGTTATCTACTAACATTATCACACTTTGACTATAAGCTTACATTGATACATCATCCAAGTTACATTGGGGGCATCATACAATATTCCCCTTTTACAATTGAGATTTCATAGCCATATCTTTACAAATGGGGGCCATCAAGCCTTTTCTTTACACTTTTTTGTGCATTATATTGCATGATCTTGCACATGAGTAGCCTCTTATTTGTTATGAGCTTTCACAATTACATCTTACATTGTTGCGATCACTTGAGCCACTTTAGCACACTAAGGGTGTGGATCCTTTTCCCTTCATCACATTAAGGGGTATCAATCCTTCGTGTTTTATTATACTGGGTGGCATCGAGCCTTCTGATTTGGAACATCACACTTCCCTTTTTATCACATTGGGGGCAACCTAGGCTTTATATACAAAAGCACTGTACTTCCTCCTTACATACGGTGTCATCATGGCCATATCTTTCTATTTGTGAGCATAGACCTTCTCCTTTATTGGAGCTTTATGCTTTTATCATGTCTTCTTTCTATTTCACTTACATGAGTTTTTCTTATCATCGAGGGCCACATCATTATCCCTCACCCATGCTAGGAGCAACATTGCTATTTGCTAATCCTATCTCTAGCACATGTGGTTATGCTATGCATTCTTTACATTCATTATTATACATGCTTATCTAATTACATGAATCCATGCTTACATGATTATATTCTTACATGCTTAGATTGCATTTACTTTTCATGTACTAATTTTTCCTCTTTTAACAATTCCTTATATCTTATGAATACAACTAATTTTTGGGGGGCATATCCTATCACTAAAATTTTCATGGTTAGATACATAGATAGTATAGGTGCTTATAGAGACTCATCTTAAGGATAATACATACATAGGAGGCAAACCCACATGATCATATCCTTACAATGTCCATTCCATTATATGAGCCCCATGACAATATCCTTTGATTGTCTTAGATATTCACTTTAGAAGTATGTTTGTGAGTGCTATATACTTTTGGATGCATGATCATTCTAGGATTCACATGCACCTCAAAGTGGGTGTAAAATGTAATGATGAAATTTGCATACCCATGTGATTTTGATTTTGTTTTGTGCTTATTTTGAGGAGAGTGCTTTAAACCATATACATATCAACAAATGACATAATTTTGTGCAAATTCAAGTTCCTTTCCCTATTCTACTCACCTGCCCATTTACACACACTCCTATACAATTACACCTTTATGCCATCCATATGATTACACATCCCATACATATATTTCTATTCATGATTATCAACTTTCTCCTTTATCACAATTTTATACCTTTATCATAACTTCATGCCATTATACTTACATGGGTTTTTCTAGGTATTGAGGGCTACACCACCATCCCTTGCCCATGTGTTGGGGGAAACAATACTATTATCTAATATTATCTCTAGCCCATGCTCTTACATAATGTATTCTTTAAATTCATTGTTGTACTTGTGTATCTAATTACCTGATTCCATGCTTACATGATTAGATTACATTTAATTTTAATGTACTTCTTTCCCCTCTTTTGATATTTTCTTGTATCATATGGATACAACCACTTGTTAGGGGGGATAACCCATCACTAACATTTTTATGGTTAGATCTATAGATGGTTATAGGTGCTTATAGTGACATCTTATGGAGAATATGTAAATAGGGGGCGAACCTACATGATCATATCCTTTAAGTATCTAAGGTATTTACTTTACATGCATGTTTATGAGTGCTACATATTTTTAGATGCATGATCATTCTAGGATTCACATGTACCTCAAAGTGGGGATAAAATGTAATGATGAAATTTGCAGACCCATGACATTTTCCATTTAGTTTTGTGCCTATATTTGAGGGGATAGACATATCGACAAATGAAATAATTTTATGCAAATTTCAGTCATACAAATTTGAGTCCCTTTCCACATTTTGCTTGGGAATCTGAATCTTAATTGTTTACGGGAATCTGAATCTTTCAGCGCTTGCTGTGAGTGTAGAACGCCTCTCGGCATAATTAATTGTATTTTATTAATTTCCCTATACTAGGCTTAAAGGAAAGTTTATTTTCCTTCACATACCTAAATACCTCGAGAGGACTTATTTTTAGCTCCTTGAATATTAGCCTTCAAGGTAGAATACGATGAAAGGAATAATTGTTTTAAAAACAAATAAAGTCTTAACTAGTATATTTATATTTAAAAAAATATATCTACAGTACCCCGAGAGATATCTTCCAATTTGTTGGCATTTATAAATTACTTGTAGTTAGAATATTTGATATGCTCACATGAGTTAATTTAAAGAGACTATGCTGCAAGACTTTTCATATTCTTCAAATGTAATAAAGATTTCATTCCATAACTGCCCAACTTTTTCTATTTTTCTATCCATTCGGCTTCTAGAATTTATTTATTTTTGTTTAACGTGATAAAGATTTCACTCCATAACTGCCCAAGTTTTTCTATTTTTCTATCCATTTGGCTTCCACAAATTTATTTATTCACACATTTTATGAATTTTGTTTATATGGAATCTGAATCTTAATTGTTTAGTGGAATCTGAATCTTTCAACCCTTGCTGTGAGTGTAGAATGCCTCTCTGCGTAATTACTTGAATAAAATCCTATTAATGAAGGGTAACATAAATACCGTAATATTCCATGTCTAGAAAGGTGTGCGAACATAACAAGCTTGTAGCAAGGAAAATATCTCGAATTCGGTAATATGGGACAAGTGAAGGCCAGGATTCAGAATACTTTATAAGAAAGTTCGTTAAATGTTTTCTGAACGCCGTTTTAGGCAGACCCACCGCTTTTGCATTCAAACGGCTAAACGTAAATAAAAATAAAAAATTAAACCTGAGTTTCTGCGGTTTGCCTCCGCCTCTCCACATGTGAGAGTGAGACGTTCTTCCCTTTCTGAAAAAAGAGACGCTAATGCAGCGATAAAGTCTTGAAACAGCCAAATATTTGGACTTTGTTAGCCGCCGAAATATTATTTCGAACTTCTTAATGGATGTCTAATTAAAACAATAAATTTATCGTACACGCGTCTCTGAAAACAAGTCAATTTTGTGGACCCTCCCCGACTCTCAAATCCTGACTTTTCTGTCATTCACGCCACGTATAACGATGTCTTCTTATTGTGGTCGAAGTTGTACGTGAGCATCATCTTGTAGCCCGTATGAATTGGAACTTTCAACTGCGCTCGTATAATTGTAGCATCATCTGTTTTTACTCACTTTACGTCTGCATATTTTGCATATACATATATTTGTAGAGGCCATGGCTAGGCTGCTTCATTAATGAAGTTGTTGTTGTTGTTGCTGCAGATAGCGATTCTGTGGAAAATATATAGATTATAACTAATGCAGAGGTAGTTTAGATTCTACTCAGCCATAGTACTATTACTACATGTTGGTTGCGCCGATAAGAGACATGAATTCTTTACTCAGGAATGTGTCATCGGTGTATTCCAGAAGCTGCGGCTTCTCTATGTATTATCGTATTGTTATTATGTCATAAATAGTTTTGTATTACAATAATGAATCGTTTTAGTTCAATATTTGCTGATGAGTACTTCTCACACTATTTTATTGGCCTTTTCCTATATTAACAAATTAGTTTAATATCTGTTCACTTTTTTATTTTTTTTATTTACATTTGTCTTAAGTATGTGAAAAATGTATAACGGATATTTTAATAAAGAGTAAATGATATATTTGACGTGACGGAAAAGGTCGATTTATAATTGAAATCGTTGCATTCGGACAGGCCTGGAATTTCTAAAAATGTCACGCCTGTCGAACAAAAATCCATTCAATGTTGTAAATTTACATTGCCTGTCATTTACGTTTTATTTTGACGATAGGCCATCATTATATTTCAACTTGTAGCCTGAAAGAAAGTATCTTTGATAGCCGTTTGACAGTATTTATAAGAGAGGAGCCGTGACAGCACTTGTAACAACGAACTGAACAACAGAGTGATTTAGAGATATTTTACAATAACCACTTGCATTTGCACGAGTAAACATGAGACACGTGTCCTGATAATTTTAAGCCATTACAAGTCATTATCAGACACTTTCTGTCCCTTAAAGTTCTCTTTTGCTTAGTGGACGTTAAAAGCTTTCCATTCTATTTTATTGTGTGGGTTCGTTAAAAATATAATAATCATGAAAAAATTAATAGAAAAAGTCCACATTCCATCTCTAATTGCTTCCAAGCGGGGCTTAAACTTGACAGTTGTATAGCTGTATTTAGGCATTTTGGCTGTAAAATACAGCTAAAATTTTGAAAAGACTGTATCATATGAAATGAGAGATTTTAGACAAACTGTCAAAATTTATCTACGATTATGATGATATATATATTTGGTTTTTATATAATTTATTTAAACTAAAGTATGTCATACTATTTTAAAGGCACCATTGAATAGATAACTATTATACAAAAATTGTTTGACAAGCAAGGTTGACTGTCAAATTTAAGCCTTGCTTCCAAGGCCTTTAATTATATGACCTTGAAAAGGCTAATCACTCAATTAAAAAAGATTCAATATTTTCTATAATTATAATTTACTTCAAATATTTTAAATTATTTTTTAATAATTATATTGATAGTGTATATAAATTAGTATGCTTAAATAAATTTATGTAAAAGATGTCATATTATTTTTGAGGTGTCTATCCCACTTATGTTTTTGATTAAGGTAAATTGGGTTTCTAATAGGGCCCAAACCCTATTACAAAATAACAACAGAACAAAAGTTCCAAAAAACAAATGCAACCAAGCCGCCCAAAACAAAAAGAAACCCAAAAGATCAAGCCTAAATAACACCTAAAACAATCCTATGCACCCTCACACCCTTACTCTTGGTGTGTGGTAGAGAAACCAATTTGAGAAGACCTTTCTTCCGCCTTTAAACAATTGTCCACGAAGTGTTGTCTTCCAAACTAGAAGATCTAGGAGATGAGAGATGAGATGCCCACCCTTAGGTCCCATCTAAGGGCACTACACAATTTGAGGAACAACGCGGATTTGTCAATCGACAAACAACCATATCAGGATCAATCAATTGGCAGTCTAATGCTAAAGATGGAATAGGAACTTATTGAGCTTCAAGAACATTAGCCAAAGGGTTAGAAGGAGTTTCACAAGGCCTAGAGGGTAAAGTTGTTGGAATGGAGGAGTGTGACTCTGATTCCTCTAAATTAGCTACTGAATCTTTTGGATATACCGTAAGATGGTGGGGAAGAGCATTTTTCCACCAAGTAGAGGAAGATTGCTTGTGGATACCACAAGGATAATCTGAAGCCAAATGCCCAGTAGTGAAGCAATGTCTACATCAAAAGGGGATGCCCTTATAATCGACCAACTAAGACCAAAGTTGGTCATTCACCTATAAAACAACCTCACTTGGTAAAGCTTTCGGCAAATCAACATCCACTAGGACATGTGCAAAGGAGGTTGAGAAAAGTTTGTAGTAGCGAGATCCACCTTCAGGAATCAACCTAGGGCATTGCCAATTGCCTCGTAGGCTGATTTACACTATAAATGTAAGGGTAGATAAGGCAATCTCACCCAAATAGGCATTAAATGTCAATAGACTCTTTCATGGAGTTGAAACAGGGAGACCAAGGACAAATCGAGAGAGGATGCAAATCCCACATCTAGTCTCCAACAACTAACAGTCTCTCTATCCTTAGAAGAATCAAAACAAACCACAAAAAAATCTACCAGAAAGGTAGATCTCCATCTTACCCTCAACCAAAGGAGTCCAGTGCTCATAAATCCATCAGTGTAGATTAGTGCGAGAAGGCCATGGGTAGCTAAACATGCAAGTCAAACCCTTACTCTTGAAGAAACCCTCATTGGCAATCATTTCTTGCCCCAGAATTACCACAGGAGCAACATATGCACAAGGAAGGGGCAATTTCTTCTGATCCAAGGTACTCCCAGGTAGAGAACCATTACCCACAATAGTACCCTTCTCCACATTTGAAATAGAAAGGTGGCTTTTTGTGATGTCTTGATATTTAAGCATTATTTAAATTAAAGATTTAAATATCATGATAAAATTTCTTATGTAATATATTTAGTGTATAATAAATTTAAATACAAATATAATTATTATCGATTTAATATTAATATAATTATAATAATTATAATATAATATATACTGTATATAATATACAAATATAAATATAATATATAACATATAAATATAAATATTAGTATTAATAATAATAAATTAAATATTATCTACTAAGGCCAAAGACTAGTCAGCAATCATTATCCTTAAGAGCTGCGATCATAAGTAATAGACTGTTTAAAGAAAACAAGAATCAATGACAAAGAAGTCTTAATGCATACAATGATTAAGGTTTATAGTCAATGAATGTCTAACAAGTAGATCTAAAGAGCATCGATTGGTATGAATCTAACCTAATTAATGATAAGTCAATGATCATAAGGGAGAAGACAGTAGGTATTATGAAGAGCCACTGTTATGAGATAGGAAAGGCTGCGATCAACCTTAGGGGCAACAATCCCCACAAAGAGGTGTAACTTTATGAGGAGTGATCACCCTTTCAAAAGGGGATGGCTCTCCTCACAAAAGTATAAGGTATATATAGAGAAAGAGTAGTGGTGAAGAGGATATAGAAAATATACATTTCTGATTATATATATATAAAACAAGAAAACCAGTCTCATTCATAAAATGATAGACTTTGGATCTGCAAGGATATATTCATACAAGGCAATTATATTATTGAGCATCATATATAATATTGTGAATAGGTCATCTTTGAATCCATATAAATATTTCTTGTTATCTTTAATATGACCACCCATCACAGGAGGGAAATGATAAATAGACTAGAGGCAAGAAGTCCTACCATAAGCCCCTAAGGCTTATTTGGGGGCAAGTCTGATCTGCACCCCTGCCATACCCTGTACAGAGGCTTTGTATGACAACTTGATCCTGCCAAACCCCTGTAGGGCCTGTATGGAGGAACTAAACATGTGATTTGCCATGCCCCCCATAAGGGCCTGCATGGAGGCATCATGTGCCAAGGAATGTCTTATCATCACCACTATGATGGAGTGGAGTGAATGAATGTGATTACATGAAAATGAGTAGTTAATCAATCTATATAACTATTGTTTATATGTAGGGTAATATTATCTAACACTTTCCAAGAGGTATGTTTATATATATTTGTATTTTGTATCTATGTTTACTATGTTATGAGTGCAGATTTAAAGAGTACAAGACTGATGCAAATTTGAAGATAAGCTAAAAGGTAATTCTGAAACCCTAAACCTAGTTTTGGTATTTGAACTTTTCTAGGGCATATTAGGTAGGGGACATTACACTTTTGTTCACCACATCTGCATACGAAGCATGAGAAGGGGACATAGGTGCATCTACACACACAACAGGGGCATCCACATGCTTAGTAGGCACATCACCATCCATGATAGAGGACACCTCCACCATTGGTGCATCATCTAGATTAGGAGTTAGTAGCCACTAGCGCAAGATCCATAGGCAGATCATAGGAAACCAGATCAACTTCAGAATAGGAAACCTTAGAACTCGCTACAATAAGCAGGAAAATTAGTGAATCGAGTGAGAGCAAGTAGGAGGAAGCCATCGGTGAGAAGGTTTGTCCCACTTATGTTACAAATAGTGAAACATAGGTTATAAGTTTTATATGTAATTTTAGTATTTTTAAATAAAAATAAATTATTTATTTACTTTATATTTTACTTAAGAGCTATTTTATTATTAAATGGCATCACTAAATATTAATATTTTGACATGTAAATGACTATCAAATTTAAGGTAAAAGGTAAGAGATCTTCTTTCACAGTCATTACATCATATGCTTTTTCCCCTTATTGCCATTGTAAGATGTCTCTCAGCACAATAAATTTGTCAATATTTAGCAGAATATGAATGATTACATTTTAAAAATGAACAAATACAAATGATTGTTTACAAATTTTCTTTGGCTAATAATTCATTATTATGTCAACTTTTCATTTAACCAAAGTTAATTTATTATATAAATAGTAATCAATTTAATACCTATCAAGTATTACGAATATTAAATAATTAATAACATCAAATTTAGAGTAAATTTGTTCTAGTGTAGTAAAATATAATTGATTATAGATAGATAAAATTCAAGTTTATTCTCTTCAACTCACACAAATGTCATCCTAAATTTCTAAATGAAACACTAGAAGCTATAGATTTACCAAATAAATAAATAGTATGAGAAAACATAAAATATAAAAAGAAAATAAAATGTTCCCTTTCTTTATATAGTCATATATTATGATAGGTTACCTTTCACTTTCCATGATATATTTATTATATGCATATGCCATAATAGTACCGGTTATTCTAAATTATCCTTGTCCACAATTACTTTGAGTTAAGCTTAAATTTTTAAAACTCGCATACCAATGAATATTTATTGCAAGTTGTGTTTTCAAATCACAAGAAATAATTTTTCTAGGTCAATGCATATTTATTATTAAATATTAGTATAACCATATTATAAAATTAGCCTACAATATAATTTATTGAAATTAATACCTGTTAAATTTAGAAGTTTTAGAACTAACCTATAGTAATCTATGGCCAGTATTCAATTTAGACTATAAAATACAATCAAACTACCCAAAATAGGCTACAAACCATCAATTTTTAAGCTTACATCTCAATTTGTACCAATCAAAGATCAAGTAATTTAAATCTATGATAAAGTCATCTCATTCGTTTATTTAGATCTAATATAGTCATAGTGTAAAGAAATAAAATAGACATCCTTACATTAAATTAGGTTTTAAGAATGTAACAAGCAATGCAATCCAATTAACCTATTTAGAATCATGATAGCTTACATGGCATAAATAAAAAAATTAGATATTAAAAGAAATAAAGGTACTTAATTGATTTCAATGGTTAATAGATAGTTGTTCATTGTTTTGATCATAAATTTTAAATCAAAATCGAGAATTTCTTATTCTTGAATGAATTGGAAGTAACACAATAAAATTTGAATTGGGCAATTCTTATAATTTGAATAGGTTGAATCCATGAATTAGGGAAATGACCCAAATTAGATTCACAAATTGTAGGTCTAAACCCTATGCGTGGATTTGAACTATGCATTCATAAATGGTCTATGATGAATTTATTGTCAAGAATATATTTTTCTTGATATCTATAACTTGTAATAGTTGACTAGTGGTATTTAGAAACACCTTTGAGGAGCTTTCTAGGAAGGGAGATTCTCCCTTCATCAAACCCATAAATAAGTCAAATTAACAACAAGAACAAAGATTGAAAACATGGCACCAACAATGACAACATGATGAGAAACATTTTTGTAGGTTGTTGGGTCTTTCAAGATTCTTTTTTATCATACATTTCATTTATGATGTGTATACATAAGAAAATAATATTCTATATAAATAAAGATATAGGAAAATAAAGCATTTAGATTCTTGGTTTCAAAATAATTAAATAATTGGTTCAATTAGAGTTGTAATTAGGTTTAATTAGTGCTTGAGAACCTATAAATATCTATTTAGGATCAATTTATGGTTTTATTTAAATCCATTATTTTATTCTTGATTAAACCATTTGAGTAATTATAGATATATGTGAGGATGTCTATCAAAACCACTGGTATTGAGAGATTAGATTATCTTAGTTGTATAGATGGTCTTAATTAGAATTTATTTTCCTAAGGAGAGTTGATTGAGTTAAGGGGAAAATATCAACTAAGTAATGAGAAGTGATTGTATTAGACAAAGGTTATCTTGAACTTTTAGTGAGAACTAGGACTACACATTAGGACATGATTATCCCTAATTATATACACATTAAGGCATAACTAGCCCTAATCATGAAAATTAAAGAATAATTATCCATAATTATGAACCTAATTTAGTATACCAAATCAATTTTAGCACATTGGGTGTTAGTTGTGCCTTATAGCACATTTGATTGGACCATCTAAAAAATCAATTGATTAAACTGGGTGCAAATTTAGGGTTAATCTATCTCCTTAAATCTATTTGCAATCAATTAGCACAACTTAGGTGTTAGTTACTTGAATATTTGGGTTATATTATAGTAATTATTTAATTAAACGTAATTTATCTAAGCTTATTATCTTCACATATCTCACTATCTCTAATGGATTCCACATTTACACTTGTACATTAATTTAGGTGAATCTAAACATCATAAAATGTTAACTCATCAATTCCAAAGGCATACAAATTTAGAATATGGACATTGATTTGTTAAAAATGTATTGATTGTAGAAGTTACACACTAGAATCATCATTAGGCTTAGTAGGATCATTTTTGGTTTCCCTAAAAATCCCCTACTACTTTTCTCATTTTATCCTATTTTCTATTTTTTACCCATCTTACATTCACCATTTATAATCCATACCCTTACACTATGAACAAATTCTCCAACACTTCCATTTCTTATTATTTTTAGATAAGATAGGGTTTATTTCTCTTCCATCACTTGACCCTAAGATGTTCATGTTTCTTCTTACTTAAGTCCATTACCCTCTTCTACTAGACATTACCTTATGATTTCACCTCTTTGATCTTCACTTTTGTCATTGTTATTAAGTTATGACCACTATTGGCCAATTCATTAAATTTGTCTTATGTATTTTCCTTTCCTATCTTTATAGTCTAAAATTTGATCACTTCACTAATCTTTGGAATGATAGAGAAATTACACTGCTCTCCCATAAGGTAACATGTATACTCCTCATCCTTATCCTAGTCCTTTTCTTGATCAATGTTGTAGCAATCTTGGGCAAAACTGTAGGAGTTAAGGACAACACTGAGAGGGGGGGGTGAATCAGTGTTGTGTGAATTTTCAAATCTTTTTCAAACTTTAACTTGCAGAGTACAAAGGAGAGAAAGCTATCATTGATTTGTCAAACACATATGCACAAAACTAAGAATGAAGAAGGAGAACAAAAACTTTATAAGCAACGTATTAACATACACACATACAGATGAAAACAATATGACACATAACACAAATTTGCACGAGTGGAAAACCCTCCTGGGCTATAAAAACCACTCCAAAACTGCCTCACTGGCTTAACCTTGAAAATATCTTTACAAGCCTCACTGGCTGATGTAAGTGTCTCACTGACAAATGGTCTTACTGACCTACAAGCCTCACTGGCATACTGTTGTGCCTCACTGGCATCTCTCAATCAATCAGAACTAAAAAATCTCATGTGCAAGAAGTGATTGCTGCTCAATCCGATTTGCACCATTCAAATCAACTCATCTGCAACATATATTTCATCATTTCAATCGTCTCATATTTTATCTTTGAATCATCTAATTCACCTGATCAGGGAAACATCTCTCTTTTATTACAAATTGGTTTTTCATATTTTACACATTCATCTGTATTAACAAATTATTTCATCATTGATCTGCACACTCAACTACTTCAAATCAAAACACTTGTAGAGCCATTAAATATCATATGTCCTTTCACATTCAATTCTTCTCTACTTTTTCAATTTGCCTGTTCAAATTCATCTTCAAGTTTTGCAAGATCCTTCATATTCCTGCAAAAGAATCTTATTCAAAAATATCATTTAACCTTCAACAAACTTTTGCCCTTGAAGGAGAAAAATAAAATCTCTTCATAAAAAATAACCAATCTCCTCCATTGCAATTAACATAAAATGATATCTATTCACCACAACTCCAACACATTTTTCTGACCCTTGACAGCTGCAAAAATGATGAACTTGACCTTTCATTTTCTCCGATATTTCAGTGCCCTTAAGGAGAAAATAAAATCTCTGAACACTCTCATCTTAAAACAGAAAAACTCTGATATTCTTCCAATCTGTCTTTTTCATCTTACTCTGCAAATAAAAAATCTTTATCTCCACAATTACAAAATATTTCTCAAATCTCTTCATATCCACCATGTTTATAACCTGCAAGAAATCCTGAACCAAACAAATTACTTCTCTGCAAAAATTGTCAATCATTTTTCTCAAACAAATCATCTGTATTAATAAAAATAATTATTAATCTTCATCTGCTCATTTGCATGTCCTTTCACCTGCAAAGAAAAAAATTGTCTATTTCTTTTTCCAAGATCTCCAAAAATCATTTTTATTCTTCAAATATCTTCTCAAAAAATATAATCACTCTGTAAATATTTTGCTTTTCTTTCCATGAGATAATCCTTCATTTGATATGAGGAAAGAAAAAAAAAAACTTCCAAATAAATCTCCTTTTTATAGAAAGATGCCTTTATTTTTAATTATTTAAATGCAAAAATATCTTCATAAAAAAAAAACTACTCCAAAAATATTTGACTTTCCTATTTGAGCAACTAAAGTTGCTATCAAAGCATTCAATGCTTTATAAGAACCTTTCTAATCTTTACAAGCAAAAAACAAATGCATTTTGCCCTTAATATGCTCCTTATTCGATGTGTTATAAATCATGCTTTTCTCAAAAAACCAAACCAAAGCAATCTCCATATGATGACATAGTAATCTTCATTAATTTATTTCTTCAAAAATTTCGATGTCTTTTGTGTTTAAGGCATGCACCACCTTTATGGACAATCGGGCTCCCTCTTGGTATTAACATTCGATGGTCTTTTGAATAAACTCGAGCTCCCTTTGCATTTTTATTTGATGCCTTTCGATGCTCTTTAAAACTTATGTATCACCATTGACTAATTTGAAAAATAAGCCCGCGAATAACTGTCCACCGGTGGTAGAAGGAGAGGCCGGTTATCATACGGCATTTAAACCCTTTAAACAGTCACTCAAGTGACTTTTACCTGCAATTACAGGTCAACCTCCATTTAAAACAAAAAAATGCCATTTTAGGATTTAACAACCATGGAATAGAAAATATGATTCTTTTCTAATCCATGTTTTTGACCATACTCTTCACACATAACAAATGACTCTCTAGGGTTTAGAGTTGTGAACTTTAGGAGGTAACCATGGAATATACAGACATCTAGGAACAAAGTTGTAACAAGAACTAGACATCAATTTAATTGTTCCTAAGACTTGACACCAATAATACTAATCTTTCCCTTGTGTAAGAGAAACAAGTCTTTTCATTCTCAATACATATGTGAAGCCTATGATATACAACAAACACCACCAAGAAGCATTAGTGTCCATCCTCTTGTCACCAAAAATGAGTGATTTCTTATCAATGAACTAACATTTATCAAGTCAACCCTACATATGATGATGATGATCTTATCAAGAAAAAACATGAACTAACTCCTGACAATCTTGATGTCCAACATCCATGACAATCTGATATGAAGATCAACTTCTCAATCCTGATCATTATTTGATCTGAGTGAATAGAGCTTTTCACCAAACATATCAAGACATCTGATTTTATGCATTAGACATATCAACTTATGAAGAAGACAGAAGCACAACCTACATTTTGCAACTTGTTCATGCAACATGGAGACATTGAAAAACATGGACCTCAACCATCAACAACCTGACTTTTAAATTCACAACAAGCCACCTCAAATGTATGACATCAATTTTCCATTGCACCAAGGCAATTTTCCATTGCACCAAGGCAACTTTTGCATTGCACCATCTCCTCCTGATATGAACACACTTTTGACATCAAATGACAACCTATCACCATCAAAAACATACCTAGGCAATTTGTGAGGACCAATGTAGATGCCTTTAATTGTGATGATTGTTTGCCTAGGGCAAATGATCAAAGATATAATCTTCTTCTCTTTTAGCTCCTATACTAATATTGGATACATTCTAGGCATGGGTTTATAATGATTTTTTGATTCACAATTAGGGAAAAGTAATCACTAATAATAGAGATCTCATAATTATATCTGTTTATATGCAATTCTTTAAAAATCTATGTGAACTAAAACTTTGGAACTAGGCCTACAATTTGTTATCAGGATTGAGAATTTCATTGTAGCATAAATGCCATCAATTAGGTATGAAGTTATGTAGAAATATTCCCCTTTGGTAGCCTACAAAAATTACCTATTTATAGATACAATGAAAAAATCCCTACAATTATGAATCATTAGCCTTTCCAAAATCACATGTGTAATAATGACACCCATCTTGCATCTACATGTATTGAATATTTATTCCCAAATAGTTTGCACATGAGAATCATGGCCTCATTCATTTCACTAGTAAAACTTGCAATTGTGTAATCCTCCACATTCCTTATCTTTGTAAATCCACATTAGGACTGGCCCAATCTTTTAACACTTCAATAACAATATGCTCTTGAGACCATTACCTTGCAATTATAACATTGTACCTCAATGTAGTCTCGGGCGAATTCCACATTTATTTGAAAACTACTCCTCTTACCATTATTATAGGCTATTTTCTACATTCCTTACATAGTCTACATGTCTATGGTATAATGCCTCAAAATATATAGCAAGATATCTAAAAATTTAAACACAAAATTTCTTAGCCACCCTAGGCAAGTAGGAAGCTCTAACCTGCCAACATATGTGACTACATCTCCTTTGTCCTCTAGCTAATCTATGAAGAAATAATAGATTAAATTGAAACCCAAGGCCTTATTTGGGTATGACTGAGTTTCCTTTTATTCTAGTAACTTAGATTCAATAATGCTTCTACACAAAGTATTTATGGATGAATAAAGTCTCATCACTTTGGTTCTAGTCAGCTTCTTACTTTGTTTCACAATCTTCTTCACAATAAATATTCATATACATGTATTTGAGAAATAATCATGAAAAATCACTTGATTTGATAAGATAATTAATAAACTACTTAATTCACAAGTCTTAAAAAGATTTCATCATAGATTTAGTTCATTAATGCAAAGAAAATTGATGTGACATTCCAATATTTTACAAAATAAAACCACTTATTACCTTAATTATCTTATAAAATCACTGAAATATACTTAGTATATCATACTCTAGGTGTCATTCTTTAATTAGACTAAGCTTAACTCAAGTCAAAATAATAAAAAAAATAACATAAATCTATACCTTCCCTTAAGCTTGCCCAAGATCCTTATCTTTTTTCAGCTTTAATTTCAAATCTTAGGGTAGCTGTTAAAATGAGACCTACCCTTAGTTATTTTAATAGGATCTTTAGGCTCCATTAAAATTCGAGGAAATCTTTGGATTTACATGTTTCATCCTATAAACACAAACCTTGGATCTGAATCAAAATTTAAAATAAGTATAGGTTTGCAAGAACTTTTGAGATCTTAATGCTTTACATTTTTAGACACAAGTCACCCCATTAACTAAATAATATTAACATTTATGGATTTGGGGGATAACTTAGTACTTTTAAACTTAACTCATGATTATGAATTCTCATAAAATTAACACTTAGAAGCATCTTAAGTTTGGAATTACTCAAGGCTCTTAGAAGTTTAAAGGTTTGATATGGTGAATGTGAGCTTAGGAGGAAAAATGTTTTGGATGGGCTTTCTAGGTCCACTGGGCTTAGTTTCCTTAGATGATAGAGACTAGAGGTTTGAATTTTTAGACTTGAAGTGATGACTAAATATAGACAAAAAATATCAAAACATATCTTAGGTTTAGAAAGATGACAAAATAAAGGTCATATAATTCCTAAGGAAGAATACCAAAATTAACTATGACACCATAGAATCCATGAACCCAATGAAAGTTTGTCAAATCAATTATTTATAGTGTTATAGATTATATGAAAAAGAAGTGAAAGACTTAGAAATCTATTAGAACTTATAGAGAGGTCCCTAGTTTGGACAGAACTAGGGTGTGTTGTTTAGGAAACAACCATATCTTTAAAGTTTATAATAAATAAAGGCCCATTATGAAAAAAATAATGACCTCTATTTAAGACACTAGGAAGAAATTTATGTCCAAAAAATCTAAAAAACTATATTGCACTCCACATGGATGTCCTTATTTCAATAAAAAATTACACATCCCCATACTGCCACATCCACTTCACACACACACACACACACACACACACACACACACACACAGAGAGAGAGAGAGAGAGAGAGAGAGAGAGAGAGAGAGAGAGAGACACTCTCCTATACACTCACCCCTTTATGCCATATGCGTGATTACACATCCCCATACTGTCACATCTCATTGTTTTTCCCATTTCAATAATTTATTTTCTTGAGGATTATTTTTAATCCATGGGAACCCATTTCACATACTTCCTTGGCCGAGTTTAGGAAATCACAGCATTAAAATTCTATCTTTTATGAATGATTGAGTATACAAACTAAGGTACATGGGTTATTGGTTAAGTTGATGCCCCTTCATTGACTACAATGTTGGCATGCCAGGTATTTATCTATATACATTAAATATAGTGATATAGGCATCAAATATTATCAATAATACAATAATGATATACATTATTTATTTTAATGTAAAACTATTAAATTGAACTTTTACTTCATAAAGAATTAAAATGAGTTTTTCTTTATGATAAATAAATTTACTTTTAAAGGATATATAGCCAACAATCTCAGTGTGGTATGAGGAAGACCACAAGGAATTTTCCCACATAGTACATGTGTCTGTCAGTACTACCACAATTACACACATGCCTAGCATGACATTACAATTGCAGCATCTATCAAATCTGAGTGTCAAACTTGGGACATCCTAATTTTTGTTTGAAATCACATATTTTTTAGAAAAAATAATGATTTAAGCCTTAAGGGGTTCCATCTAAAGGAGTTTAATTGAAGGGGGTTAGATAAAACCCTCTTAGATCAAACCCCTTGGAAAGAACCTCCTTAGTATTAAATCAAAACCTTGATGGAGTCTCCTCCATGCCTATCAAAATACTAGCAAAACACCAATTTTGCTTCACCTTTTGGGGGATCAAATGAAGTCATTTAGAAATTCTATTTTGTAAGTATGTAGCCCTTAGTATAAGATTTCCAAAAAGTATGATTTTGGATATATTTCATTTGATTAATATATTTATTTTCTAGTTTATAGTGAACATAGGTTTTTCACTAAACATCACAGTCTCTATTCCACACACACGGAAAAATAAAAATAGAGAAAAAAATTTATGAAAAAATTTGCACACTAGGTATTGATGTCCTTGTTTCAAGAAAGAAATAAATTAATTTGGATACATACAAAAAAAGTTTTGTTGTATGGTATAAACCTTTGTGTGAATTACAATTAATCTCACTTTAAAAATTAATAAAAAAAATACATGTAATTAAAAATTATGAAAAAATATCTACGCACTAGATATTGGTGTTACAAATCTATGTTTAAAATTTTATAATTTGATCCTTTCTATAAAAACAAGTTATGATGTATGGTATAAACGTCACTTTTAAAACATGTTAACTATAAAAATAAGTTATTAAATGTTACGTAAAAAAATTCACAAGCTATTTCTTAAATATTTTTTAAAAATACATTTAAAATCTACACACAAAATCTCAAAAATCACTAGTTCATATTGTTGGGATAGGGCAGCCAGGATCCAACTAGAAGATGAATGCCACAAGAGAAATGCTATGGAGATAAAACGAGAACAATGCAAAAAAATTATTGCTTGAAATTGATAATTTACAAATGTACAAATGTGCCTTATAAAGGCAAGAGAAATATGATAGGTAATCTTTTAACAGATAAAACTACTCTAACGTGAATACCTTCCCAAACTAATTATTTAAGCCTAAGTAAAACTTAAGCAAGGTAAAATCTATTTACCCTAACACCCCCCCTTAAGTGCAACTTAGGGAGAATAATTATTATGAGATGCAAGATGTAATATGGGTCCCGACTACACAACCATGTTAGGTACCCATTTACAAAGCAAAATGCAATTCAATCTCTCACAACTGGAGAAAAGGAGAAAAAACATGTGGGAGAAAACTCCTCTCCAAAAGAGAGAAAAAAAGAAAACAAAATGCATGTATGGAGGACTCACTAATACCCCCCAAGGACTACATACATCATATGTGTACATTCAATGGTCCTCCCATAGGAAGGAAAGAAGGAGACTACATAGCCCCCCCATAATAAATAATGTCCTGCAAAGATGGTAAGTATATGAAGGCAAAACAAAATCCAATCCTTACAAACCACTTGTCTCCCTTTAGGAAGAAACAAAACCATGTATAAATGCAGGTATGCTTCCCATTCAAGATGTGCTTTGAAAGATGGAAGCATGAAAAATGATGATGTTGTCTCCAAAAAATGCTCATGTGTCTCCTTCTCCAGATAGAATGATGATGCCATGATCCAATCAGGTACATCGCCAATCAAGAAAGAAGGTGACAAATTGGAACTATGTGGAAACTGATATAGTGCAGACTCCAAAGTTCAAAATAGTGAAATATGTCTTCCAACCAAATTTGAAAGACAATGATTGTCCTGCTGATCAGGAATGATGGAAGTCTCAATCAATGACTCTGGATAAGAAGCCAATGGATGTGAAGGTGGATCATCTATCTTTGAAGAAGAATCAAGAAACTCTAAAGCAACTGCAACCTCATCTGAAGTCTCAAAAATGTCCAAAGGATCACAAGCATGGTTTATCTTCTTTGAAGAATAATGAGGCACATCGGAGTTGGAAAGAGAAACATCGAGAGATGGTGGAGGATCATGGTCTCCATATGAGTCTTAGATGTAGGTCCAAAGAGCATAAGGGCACTCATGATGGATAATAAACTCTAAAAAGTCATCATCTAGATGCTCAAAAATAACTCTAAAGACTCTACCCCTATAGCCTTTCCAAATATGATACTCACAAGGTGTGCCAGGAATAGGAACATCATTATAGAGATACGGCAATATATTGTGCTCACTAAGATGAGTGAGATGGATTCACTCCATTGCTCATAGTTCCCTTTCTCCAAAGAAAAACCCATTAATGCTATGAATTCTTCAAAACATCACAAAGATAGTACCTTCATAAACCTCCAAATATATGATGATGAATGGAAAAATTAGGTGGATTGACCTACACCACTGTGAGCTTGGCGAAGTCAGCTTTCTGATGATTTGTGGAATGCAAAAATTGGACTCCGGATGCCCAAGATATGCTCCGTGGAAAAAAAGTCGCCTATGGTGGCTCAATGCAAGAATGAGGGAGCCATATTAAGCTCTAGGGAAGATTAGCCCTTGGTCAGCCACGTGACCACCTTCTACAAATGAGCAAAAAATATGCAATGGATGTGTTGTAAAATCCAATGGCAATCCTACCAATTGATCTCTGAGTCATCAATCAGACAAACATTAACACCACGAGCTTCACACAATCATTTCACAACATCATATGAGTGCCGGCATATTAGAAGGGAAAATAAGGCCTCTGCAGGAGCAATGTGGGATAAATGATCCCAAAGCACTCCAAAATTATGCACAGATGAGCCCACCTCTAAAACCCTAACAAATATTTGATGACAAAGTTTAGAGAATATAAATTATGCGTGAGGGCTGGTATAAAGTCCGCTCTAGAGGATAGTCCCCAAACTTGCTATAGGGCTTGCATCCCACAAAGTGAGTGACCAGCAGCCAGTGGGACTAGGATGATCATTTCCTCATACTTATCAATGAGAATGCCACAGTAGCCATGGAGATAATAGACGCCCTCAAGATAAACATTGCCATCCCATTTCTCTCTGTACATGATGAGGAAGTAAATGATGGCAGAAAAGTCGTCGGCCTTGAACTCGGGGCAGTAGACTCCAGGCTTTTACAACAATGGCTATAGGATTTAGAGAGACAATAATCTATAGCACAAGAAGAGATGCTAGCTGTGAATGAAGACTCTATCAAGATAAACCTTCAATCTGTCCTTAGTGATCTCTGACCCAATGACGATCAGCAAATCTTCAATGAAATCATAATCAGATCTTCCATGAAACTGATAAGGGTCTCCAAACTAGAAACTCCAAAGTGTTGAATTCTTCAATGCTTCGGCAATGACTGTGAATGGTGATGGACAATTTTTACCTGACGATTTTGTCAGTAACTCTTTGAATCTCTGATACAACAATGATCAATTGCTCTCACAGTCCAATGTTCTTCTCCAGATATAGGCGAGGGTTCTAGGTTGCTAGCTCTGATACCATGTTGGGATAGGGTAGCTAGGATCCAACCAAAAGATGAACACCACAAGAGAAATGCTATGGAGATAAAGAGAGAACAATGCAAAAAAGATTATTGCTCGAGATTGATAATTTACAAATGTACAAATGTGCCTTATAAAGGCAAGAGAAATATGACGGGTAATCTTTTAACGGATAAAACTACCTTAACGGAAATACCTTCCCAAACTAATTATTTAAGCCTAAGTAAAATTTAAGCAAGGTAAAATCTATTTACCCTAACACATATCATCTTCAAATTCTTAATGGTTTAGTTGTTATAGGTGTAAGAAAGTGAAAATTTGGTTAAAAATGTTGGTTTCAATGTCCTACTTTGGCCAAAAAGTGGGACACAATATTATGGGATCACCCTTTACTTTTAAAGAATAAATAGCCAACAACCTAGGTGTGGTACGAGGAAGACCACATCGAATTTTCCCACATAGTACATGTGTTTGTCGGTGCTACCACAATTACACACATGCCTAGTGTGGCATTACAACAGCAACATCTGTCAAATCTTATTAGTTCCCATATATGATGGTTAAAAAATGGAATGGGGAGATAACTTCGAAGGTGTTTTTAGGATGGGGCCACAGAGAAAAAAGTTAGGCTTTGTAAAAAGTGAAGTGAAATAGCCTCAAATTATTATTTTTAGGACATATGTTGGATAGCCTAGTTTTTTTCATTTTTGAGGCACCTTGCAGTTAGAACTTTTGGTTTTATTTTATGGATAATACTTTGTGTTGTACAAGAAGGTAAATGATCAGATGTTAATAGTAAACTTTGTTTTTGCATTGTGTTGGGAGGCCACGGTAGGGCCAAGTACATTTGTTTGAAAATTTTGAAAGCCTTTCCAACAAACACATTTTGGCATATCCTGCAATCATTGCATTCCATGAGATGACATCACATAGAGGTATTCTGCCAAATAGTTCACGTGCCTTGTTTGAGCATCCACACAGGGAGGATGCTCGGAAAGGTTGCAGAATCTGGCTTTACACCTGCCAATTACATTTGTTTAAAGTTTCTAAGGACTCTTCAACAGGGCACCTACATTGACAACAAATGAGGAATTTCTCTATATATATGAGGAAATATTTACTGAAGAGGTAAGTGTAACTGTCATATTTCTACAGTTTGATTCCATAAATAATCTACCTAATATATTTTGTAATCTGGAATCTATCTCGTGCTTAGGTTCCCTGATTTCCAAATGCCTTTCTTCCTTGGTTGAATGCCTAATTTCAAGAATGCTATCATATTATAGGCGAATGCACTGATTTTAGGAGATAAATTGGAAACTTTTACAACTGTCACCTCCAAATTGAAAGAATCTTATGAGCATCTTAGAGAAATCAGTTAAATTTAGGTGTTTAACCAAATGTTTATTTTATTTTTAAAATCTTATATCAGGTATGAAATAAGTTGTAGCCTTAAAATGTATAGAATATCAATCCCCTTCTTGGATAAAGAAGACTAAAAGCTATTTTAGTTAATTTTTTTCCTAATCAAATATCAAGTATTGGAATTCACGAAGTTTGACTAGAAATGAATAACCAATAATTGAAGCCTTAGATGAGTTGGTGGTCATTGTCGATTCCTAGAATGCTACAAGTTTGATAAAAGCTTTATCAGATTATAATATGAAACATAGGAAAACAATTTTATTTTTATTTTCTTATGTCTAAAACTATCTCTTCCCAGATTCACTATGCATGTAGTGAAACTTGTGAGTGTCTAGTGACTTGGGAAAGAGTAATGAGGTGTTGATATGAATATATTTTCTAGGAGTCTTCTATGTTAGAGACTTGTTAATGATTTCTAATGCACAATAGATGAGTTCACACTCAATTTGGCTACCATAGACTTGTAATGACACAATGTTAAAGTGAGTGGGCATAGATAATACCTATAGAGCATGCAAAGGACTATCAAGATGTCTATCATGCCCAATTAATGATTCCTCATAAATGACTATGTAAAGGTCCTTGTTTGTTTGGGAAAGCTAACATTCTTTAGAATGCTTATTGTTTTGTGTATCCGATTAAACTATTATAAAATGGTTAACCTAAAACAACATTGAATATGTAGTTTTTCCTTTCTTTGGATAGTAATTCTTTTTTAGTAAGGAATGAAATCTCTTGCTACCTCTATTCGATAATCAATAGAGATCAATTATTGACGATGATGGTCAAACTTTAATGACATCATTGATCAATATATTAATATTTTTAATGTATAGAATGATGTCGAATGGGATTGGGAGTAACAGTATTTATTGATCTCATTAATAAATTGGTTTGATAACCTCTCTTATGTAAGTTGCACTTGGTTGGTTTTTTGTAATTTAAGTTGATGGCATAATTTTTTTTAACTTCATTATCCTTCATATCAGGTCTTATTTAGAACCAATGTCAACTTTGACATTTAATGGTTAAGTAGAGACCTTACCTTATTAAATTCTTAGATAATTCCTAAGGGAATTTGATGTTATCGGATTGATAAGATGACACTCCCTATTGAGACAACCTAGAAGGCTATATGAAACCTATAAGATGTTGGTTTAATTTACACTATGTGTATGGACTTTGTGTCCTAGATAAGTTTTCTATCTTGTTAAATTGTCATGATATCTCATGTAGACAAATAATTCCCCCCCGCCTCTCACACACACAACTCAACACACAAGCAACTCTATGTTAACACATCAACTTACCCACAATTTGAAGATCTAGATTGCAACACAAAAATTAGATTTTATTTTATTTGAGTCAAATCAAATTACATCTGCAACTAAATTATAAATGTAGCCTTCAATGGATAACTCTGGAGCAATGAACTCCTTCTACTTGGCCACTTAGGCATTCCCTTGACTCCTCTCCTTTTCTTTCTATGGTAGGGAAGTCTATTTACCATTCACATCTCTTCTTTGGCAGCGAATCCTCCTCCTCTTCTACGTTCCAATTTCCCCCGTCTTCCCGCTAGTCGATCCACTTGGAAAATGAAAGGAAAATGCTCTCCATTTTTTGGAACATGAGGTGACGCCTCTTTGTCTTCATTTTAAACATATATTTGACTTAAAGAAAATGATGGAATTTATTCAGTCACAACCCATACACATCGACTCCCTTTGTGTTTATTTTTATATAAAATAGCAATGGCATTAAATGCCAATCATCCTCCCTCTGAGGCATTTTCCAAAACAAGTCAAAAACTAACATGAGGTTTAAGTTAAATATGATGGACATCTTTCGCAGCTTCCTTGGTTTAAATATGTCCTCTCTCAATAAACAAGACATCGACAACTTATAGATTGAGAAGAAAATAACTGTACTGCAACGACCTTCGACAATTCCCCTAAGACACTGTACATAATATCAAATTGAGAGTAGATGAATCCTATTGTTTCCAACAGTCAGTAAATATAACATAAATGATAAGAAAAACTGACAAGGACACCGAATGTGGCGTCCCACATTCCACCTTCTCTCTAGCTACCCGATCTCTCCTAAACACCCACGGACAGTTTGAATGGCCAGGAAAAGAACTAACTTTTATGTTGCCTTCTTCTGTGTTTGACTCATGGAGAAGAACTTCGTACTTTGCACATGCAAGTGAATGTAACACTCTATTTGCATCTTCATCTTCCAAATTTAGTTGAGATTCGATGTCATGAAAACTAAGTTTTTCAGATTCAACGTTGAACAACATTAATAGAGCGGCATGGCTAATATCCATTAGTAAGGATAGTAACACTCAAACCTAATCCAACATGAATGTCTTCTCTGTTAAAATGAGCCACAAATTTATTGTGGTTATCCCTTGCTAGAGATATGTCCATAACCATGCCTTCCATCTTTGTTGTAAATTGTGACCCTTTCTGCCTCCTTCAATTTCGTCAACATGCTTCATTCATTACAATCATTTTCATTTCTATCAAGCAACAATCTATGAGCAACTTTTGCAAATAAATCTCAGTGGCATTGGCTTCAGGTAGGTGTTGGAAGCGTCCTTGGTGGTGGAGTTGGGTGGTGGCAGCGAGCTTGGCGGTAGTTCTGGAGTGGCTTGAGAGACAGGTGGTGGTGCCGGTAGAGTTGGAAGCTGTCAAATCTTAGCATTTATGTTTCAGGCATATGTCTTCCCTGGACAGTCACATCAGTGACAAATCAATGTCCTTTCTGACCCCAACGGGCAGATCCTGAGTAGATCTTGCCATTATTTCCTGCCTTATCAGTTGGCAATTGATTTGGTGGTGGCTTGTTAATGCCTTTACATTAAAAGCATGTGTGGCTACTCAAGTTAGTAGTAAGCCACCTTGGGGAGTCTATTGGCTATGCCTGCGGTAGTTTTTATGGCCTACTGCCCATCATGTGTTGTATTTTCTATTCTTCTCCTTGATGGATGCCTTCTTTAATGCTAATTTCTTGGATATTTCTCGTACGACGGTGTGGTTGATAGAGTCGATGGGACTTTTGAGGAGCTTGATGCTCTAAGTTTCACCTACGGTCATTCACGATGTATGAAGTTTTTGCCCTCACTGAGCCTACTTTCATGAATGGAGAGAAATCAGATGGAGGGAAAGAGGATCTGTTGGAGGACCAAGATGGGGCAGTGGTCCTGGTGGTGTATTAGAGTTGGCACTGGTGGAAAGGTTGGTGAGGTGGATGGGGTTGGACCTATAGATGATGATTGTGTGATCGATGGAGTTGGTGGGGCTTCATCCCATTGATAGGGACTTGATACAAAGGTTCTTGAGGCCCTGATATATGGCATATATCCCATTGTTGGGCCCGTTTTGGCTGAGGCAAGGAATATATGTTCGCTCTCTCCCCAATTTTTTGTGGTGACTTTGGTGGTGATAGGTAGCTGTTTATGGTGTAGATGGATGGATTGTTGGGTGAAGGTGTCATTGATGCCCTTGGAGATGGAGTTGTGGGTGATTACAGTGGTGGCGTTGGCATCTGGTAGGTCTTGGAAGCGTCCTTGGTGGAGGTGTTGGGTGGCGGCAGCAAGCTTGGCGGTGGTTCTTGAGGGATTTGTGGGACAGGTGGTGGTGCGGTAGAGTTTGAGGTTGTCAAATCTTAAGATTTATGTTTCAGGCATATGCCTTCCCCATACAGTCATGTTGGTGATAGATCAATGTCTTTTCTGACCCCAACGACATTATTTCCTACCTTGTCAGTTGGCAGTTGACTTGGGGGTGGCTTGTTAATGTGTATGCATTAAAAGCATGTGTGGCTACTCAAGTTACAAGTAAGCCACTTTGGGGAGTCTCTTGGCTGTGCTTGCAGTAGATTTCATGGTTTACCACCTATCATGTTTTGTCTTTTGTTTCTTCTCCTTGACGACTATCTTTTTTAGTGTTGCTTTCTTGGACGCTTCCATATGCCAACATGTCTTGGCTAGCTTGGCCTTTGTGCCTCTTTGACCATTTTGGGCCCCCTATGTACTTTCATTTTTTATTTTAATACATTCTTGGTATGGGAGCTTTGCACCTTTCTCTGTTTAAAAAAAAACTTCTGCAAACAAAATCTTTATCTTCAACGTATGAAAGAAATTTCACCACCATCGACTCCTCCAGAGGAAGGTATTCAATCTGCGAAGATTTTGCCAAAATAATGGTTGTGAACATTTTGTCAAATAGTTGACATGAAGTAAAAAATGCACAACCAAAACCACACTTGACTCCATTTGCAACATTCCTTCCAACAGATGCAACTGCGACAAACCATCGGTGAACAAAAATTAAACTAAACATGAAGAGAGATCAACCGCAACAACTGCCACCTAAGTCACTAATCTACTTTGACAAAACTGAAAATGGCAAAACTCAACCAAACTAAAACAAATTGAAATATCATCTTTTTGGTCGACACAGGTGTTGGTGGTGGATGTCACATCCACAAAACACTTAAAACATCAAACACAAAATATAATCCACAACTTTGTGCTGCTGCACATTACATTAACTCAAAACATGAATACATTAGAAAGATAGAATGTTGTTGCATTCTGTTGATCACATGATCATTACATGACTTGATCACTTGATCATTACCCGCTTGATCACTTGATCATTACCTGATTGATCACATACTTGACTTGATCTCATTGCATTACATTATGCCTCTTTTATAGAGGGATTTCATTCATGCCTTGCCTTTCTAGGTTCTTCCATTCCCCATCTAGCAACAATCTATTTCTAGAAACTTCCTTTAGAACTTTCTAACCTAGAACCTTTTTTATAGAATCTTGTTTGTCTTATCTAGGCTATTTTAGAAACTTTCTAGTTTCCTCTTTTGTCTTTTTTCCTTTTTGTCTTTTTCATTATGTGGGAGAAATTACTCTCCAACACTCCCCCTTAATTTCGACCACATATTTATCATTCCAAATTTATCTTTCAAGTCTACTAACTCAATCAAATCATTTTCTTGCTATCTTCAAGATTTGCTAATCTCCAACTCTCACCCACTACTGCGGCAGTCCTCCAAGCTTTAATCTTAAATCTTTAGAATATCAAATTGGATTTCCTCTGGCTATCTATAGCTTTCTGATTCTCTTGATGTCTTGCAAGACTAACAAACTTTTCTTGATTGCTATCTTGTTTTACATATGAACATCTATACTTAAACAACTTTTTCAGCATACCTATGATTTCTTGCCAACTTGCTCCAAAAACAAATTCATAATTCATTTTCATGCATCTTGTCATATTTTTTGAATCTCTATTCGAACACATCTTTTCACTATGATTTCTCAATCCACAAATGCTACATAGATGTAAATCCCAACACATCTCCTTGTTATGCCCTTGCCTGTGACAATGAGAACATTGCACATTCTTCTTTTCCTTAACCAACTTGTTTGTACCTGTAACATGATTTGCTTTTCCATATCCAAGACCTGCATACTTTGGCCTTATTGTTGGTTCAATCGGCTCCTTCATTCCTTGTCCATACTTGCCTAGTCCTTGTCCTTTATATCCCATTCTTTTCATCATCTTGAAACCAACATTTTGCTCATTACAACTAATATGATTTGCTAATTAAAATGCATTATCTTCTTCATCTTGATACTCTTTATCAATATCATCACAACATGTAAATTTTGCTTATCCAATTTCTTTGTTATCTTCAACCTTGCATTGTTTAGCTTTAACTACATCACATAAATCACTTGTATCACATGAGACATCACAAACCAATGGTTTTGTCCTCAAATATTCATTTTCTTCTTTCAACCTTAATATTTCTTTTTTCAACCTTGACATCTCATCTTTTTGTAAACTGTTCTCCTCTTCCAATTTCTTATTATTTTCTTCTAATTCTTTATTCCTCTGTTTAACCTTATCAAATAGTTTCAAGTTTTCTTCTAACTCTTCATTTTTTCTTTTAACTTTACTCAATTCAACATTAGCTTCATACCTTTCTGACTTTAAACTAATTTTCTCTATTGTCATTTGATGTAATTCTTTTGTTAATTCAGATCTTTCTTTTTCCAAATCATCTTTCTCTTTTTTCCAATCTTCTTTCTCTTTTTGCTAATCTTTTTTTTTGTCTTCTCTCTCTTAGCTTTTCCCATTGAGAATAAACTATTTTCTTACCTTGATCTAATGCTGTAGTTTCCTCGTGCCTCTTTCCTCCTTTGACATCTTCAAACTTCTTGATTTCTTTGAACTTCTGTTGGAGTCTTTGTGATTTGTATTATCTTTAGATTTAACAATCTTTCTGCACTTTTTATTTTGTTAGATTTGTGGCTTTAGACTACGGCCTCCTCTTCATAAATTGAATAGGATGTTAAACTTCCTGCAATCTAGCATGAACTAAATGATTTCTTTACTCTCCTTTAATTTGACCTGTGATAATAGCGATCCACTTTAACAATAAAACCCTAACTTGTAAACCTCTTTGTGAATTTGCCTTTGGCAGATTTTGAGCTATGCCCTCGAACATTTTCCTTTGGCTGCCATCACACAGGTGACTTTACTGATGATGGATCTGCTAGTTCTTAAAAAATACCATAGAATGCAACCACGCAATCAACTTCTATAATGAAAATTTATATACTTCCTTCTTTTCCTTGGACAACTATATGAAATCCAAAAACTGCAACGATCAGTCCTTTTTGACAGCACTATCTCCTGCAATCCCAATATGCAAACCCTTCTCAGTGATTTTCTCTATACTGTTGGCATTTTTTTTTATTATTGATAGATCTTCTATTATGACTTTGATTTTTTTCAAGGCAAGTTCTTTCCTTCTTTCCCAGTGGGGACAACTCCAAAGAAATAGTGGAGTAGCTCTCTGCAAAATCAACCACTCAAACACTTCTTTCAACAATAACTGCGGCCTGAGATTTTCTTTTTAAGATCTCTTCTCCTTCAACAATTTGGAATACGATCCTTTTTTTACAAACCCTAAGTCTTTGATAATGGCAGCTTAGCTATCAGGGAAAATTTTTAATCAATGAGTGATTGTGCTTATTCCTACAGCGGCTTTGTCTTTTCTGCAAAAAATGCCTTGATATTAGGTGCAACTTCTACTAGATTGGACAACTTCAACAATGATTTCTATTTTTTTATCTTCCCTAATACAGATCTGCCAGCAATTTGTTATTATCTTCAGCAATAAACTTGTGCCTCATAAGCTTCAAAACTGTAACACACTATGTTTTTGTTGCAGCTCCAAATACAGTGATCTATGGCTCCTTTGTGGGCAAATTGCTTTACTTTTATAGTGGCATCATCTCTAGAGATCCTTCCATCAACTCTCAATGATTCCTTTGAAATCTTTGGCAGATATCTCCTTTGGTCTCTCAACAACTCCAACGCTCTGCATTCAACAATGATTTGTAACTTTTTCAAATACATTCAACAATCTTACCTTTTTGTTGCAGCTAGGTTGGAGACTCTCTTTGGGTTGTGGCTTCTTTAGTACGATTTGCCCCACACAACCCTAGATCTGTGATCTCTCTCTCTCTCTCTCTCTCCCTCTTTTTCTATCTTCTATTGACAACACCTCTCTCATCGATCTCTCCTTTAGCAACTTGATTTCTTTGGCACACAACATAAAGTTCTTGGTGATTGTCTTCAAACAGTGAACCCTAGCTCTGAATGAACATGGCTTTAATCCTCAATGCACAAATCCAATCACACAATCTGATCTGCTCTGATACCACTTGTTGCTGATGGATGTCACATCCACAAAACACATAGAACATCAAACACAAAATATAATCTATAACTTTATGTTGCTGCACATTTCATTAACTCAAAACATGAATACATTACAAAGATGGAATACTACTGCATTCTATTGATCACTTGATCATTACATGACTTGATCACTTGATCATTACATGACTTGATCACTTGATCATTACCCGCTTGATCACATACTTGACTTGATCTCATTGCATTACATTATACCTCTTTTATAGAGGGATTTCATTCATGCCTTGCTTTTCTAGGTTCTTCCATTTCCCATCTAGAAACAATCTATTTCTGGGAACTTCCTCTAGAACTTTCTAACCTAGAACCTTCTTTATATAATCCTGTTTGTCTTATCTAGGCTATTTTAGAAACTTTCTGGTTTCCTCTTTTGTCTTTTTGCCATTTTGTCTTTTTCATTATGTGGGAGAAATTACTCTCCAACAACAAGATTATGTATTCCCCTGAGATGCTCTTGCATCAGACACAGTGGGTAAAAAGATTCTGTGAGGACTCACAAAATGGTGCTCTAAAGAAAATCTAGTTTAAAAAAAAAGATTCAAAGGAACATTTGCATTATGGAAGATTGTTATTTTCAATTATTTGTACACATTTTGTAAGGTTGACGTAGGAGTACATCTCCCATTATAACATATTAATAACCCCACAAAAAATATTTATAAATCTCCAATTCATTAAATATGAAAAATGGAAAAATTAAAATTGATCAGATAAAATGAAAGATCGAAATCTTTAAAACACATAATATAAATTGTACTTATGCATATGCATTTTATTGAATTAGCATACACTAGGCTTAAATAGATACCAACAATGGCAATGGCTCTTCATCAGTCTCTTTTACCTATCATCTTCTTTGCATTTGTCTCACTGTGTTCATCAGAGAGTCTGTTGCCTCCCTTTCACCACAATGGAAAGCCTTTTCCAGGAGCTCACCCTCCTACTCTTCCACTACTTCACAACCCACATCCACACTTCCCATTTCCCTTGATTCCCATGCCCCCACCTCTTCACAAGCCCCCATTTGAGAGAGGTGCTCACCCTCCTACACTTCCACACCGACACTCACCTCACCCTTCTCCCCTTTTTCCAAAGCATGGCAAGGTGCCTCCTCATAACATGAATAATCACCCAACTTCTTCCTCCCTAGAAAAGCCTCATCCTCCTCTTACTTCACCCTCCCGAATCTTGAATGCCCATCCTCCCAAGCCAGTAATAAACCCCCCATCAAAGCATGGACACTGCAATCCTCCTCCCACCCATCACTCTCCTGCACCTCATCCTATTCATTAAATATTGTAAGTTCACACTTCTATTTTTATCACTTTACATCTGCATCTTTTGCATATACATATAATTGTAGAGGCCATAGCTAGGCTGCTTGATTAATGAAGTTCTTTTCTGTTGTTGTTGCAGATAGGAAATCAGCAGAAAATATATAGATTATAACTAATGGAGAGGTGGTTTAGATTCTACTCAGCTATAGTACTATTACTACATGTTGGTTGTGCCGATAAGAGACATGAATGAAATCGGTGGAAAATATATAGATTATAACTAATGGAGAGGTGGTTTAGATTCTACTCAGCTATAGTACTATTACTACATGTTGGTTGTGCCGATAAGAGACATGAATTCTTTAGTTAGAAATATTGTCATCGGTGAATTCCAGAAGCTACGGCTTCTCTATATATTATCGTATTGTTATGTTATAAATAGTTTTATATTACAATAATGAATCGTTTTATATTAATATCGCTATATTAGTTGCTGATGAGTACTTCTCACACTACATTTTTCTAGCCTTTCCTATATTAGGAAATTAGTTTAATTTTTTTTATTTTCATTTGTCTTACCTATGTGAAAAATGTATAATGGATATTTTGATAAAGAGAATGATATATTGGACGCGACTCTCAATTACGGGAACGGAAAAAGTCAATTTATTAACGTTCTAATTTATAATTGAAATCGTTGCATCCGGGCAGGCTTGTAATTTTGAAAAAGCCACGCCTGTCAAACAAAAATCTGTTCAATGTTGTAAATTTACATTGCCTTTCATTTACGTTTTGTTTTGGCCATAGACCATCATTATATTTCAACTTTTTGTCTGAAAGAAGGTTAATTTGATAGCCGTTTGACAGGATTTATAAGAAAGGAGATGTGAGAATATTTGTAACAATGAACTGAACAACTCGCAGTTGCATGAGTAAATATGAGACACGTCTCTGATAATTTGTTTTTAGCCATTCCAAGTCATTATAGACACTTTCTGTCCTTTAAGTTCCCTTTTGCTTAATGGACATTAAAAGCTTTTCTATTTTATTTTGTGGGTTCATAAAAAAATATAATAGACCTTAAAAAATTAATAGAAAAAGTCCATATTCCACCTAAGCTTACAAGGCCTTTAATTATCTGAGCTTAAAAGAGTAAGCACTTAATTAACAAAAATCAATATTTTCTAAAACTAGCAGTTGCACCTAATTTGTGCGCAACGGAATAGCCGATAGGAATTTATGTATAATACTTGTAAATTTATGATATAGGTATTTAATAGCATTAACAGGTGCAAGTTGAAACCTTCTACTATAGACATGAAAAGAAGGAAAAACAATTTAACACTTATTATTTTGACATAGAGATTGGTGCACAGAGAGAATCCAAATACAATTATAGTCTATAAGGAAGAATATTAGATTGAAGGATATAAATAGAAGCTAACTTGCGATGTATTTTAATAGTATAGCATAACTATGTGGTTGCCTTTGGTGAAGGTCGGTGATGTAATACACCGTTTATAATTTGATCATGTTGGAAAATACGAGACATTTTTACATGGGTTATGGTGATTTGAGAATGGCATATTTCAACTCTAGATGTACAGTCTTGACAGAGGGGGTATAACTCAACCCTTGGCAAATTATAGTAATTATGTTCCATGAAGTAGTCAGTTAAAATTTGAACAAGACGTTGTGAGAAACCTGTTTTAATTTGGTGAAAGAAGACACACATATCAACCTCTAAGATAGGCCCATAATGTTGTACATGAACTACAAGAGGATATCTGGCAAAATATATACTATTCACCACACCAATGGAACAAAACTTTAAAATATTGTCCCTATTTCTTGTTGTCCAGTTTTGTGCAGATACATGCAGGACAATAATGTCAATAAAATGTTCATTTACAATGTGAACAGTGAAGGGACCATCTTCCAATTGTAGTGCCTACAATATTGAATGTTTATACCCTTCAATGTAGAAGTGCCAAGTATTATATATAACAATTTTTATAGATTCGATCCATCTATTTGCATACCAACTTGAAAGTAGCAACTACATGATATTTGAAGGAAGAGGGTCCATTGTAATGTTCAAGATGTGTTGTCTGTGCAAAAAGAGATTCATAGCAAGGATGAGCGAAATTTAATTAACAATATATATAAAAGACCACTACAAACATATCAAAAGAGGAAAAGGTAATTTACATACCATTTTGGATAAAAAAAAATTGTAGTGTAAAATGGCTTTAGAGAGGAATGAATAGATGTGGACAGAAAAAAATCTGCATTAAAAGTAATAGTTACAACTAATCATAATTAAATCTAAAAAAGTAGTTCAAATATGTTCAGGCATATATGAAAAAATTGAAGAAAACTTGCATACCTTTTTTTGTACAACAAAACTATAGTGGATAAAATAGATTAGAAATGAAATAGACAACTAATAGTAGTTAAATCAAAAAAGCAGACAAACATAGTGAAAAGCGGGAAAAATGTCCAACTTGCATACCTTTTTTATATAATAAAACTATAGTAAAGAAAATAGGTCTTGAGAGGAAGGCTATTATTACTTGTCTAGCATCTAGGCACTCATAAAATATCTTGTATAATTATTGCCTTTTGCTAAGGATGCTACTAATTTAACAATATAAATCTTTATCACAAAATCGCCTTCTTACTAATGCCTTCTGATATATGGTTGATGGTAATAGTCATGATCTGCTATACATTATCTATGGTAGACAAACAACATAGCTCCAAGGTGTCAGGCCATTTGCATTAACCATAAAATAATAGTTACATAAGATTTTACTACGAGGAGTGTTACAGATCTAGATGCCATTTTGCAAAAGTCCATAGGTCATTATCTATGTCAGCACCTTTGTATTCATTGCTGTCACCTCATAATGTCCTTTCAAATTGACCTCAGTGTTTGGGGTACTCAATTCTCTACTACAATGAATTATAGGAGGAGTATTAGATTGATTATGTAATCTAATATTGGAAGGGCATTGAAAAATTGTTTCTACTCTTTTTCATATGATGTAATTTGTTTTTAAGTATACCATGAAACCATTAAAACACATAAATCCAACTTCAAAATATATTTTCTTTCCTATTTTTCAACTCTTTTTAATAAAAATATTTTATTATATTACAAATATATAGAGAGTTTTAAAAAGGTTTTCATCTATAAATAAATAATATAATAGTAACCTAAATCCAATATCAAAGATAACACCATTGTTTGAATTCATCTATAATAAACTAGGAAAATTCATTGTGAAAAATAAAATTTAGAATAGTAAATTGAGATCAAAATATATCAATGATTACACTACCATTTAAATTCATTTGTAATAAACCAAACAATAATTTAATTTCAAAATTGAATTTGAGATTAGTAAATTGACACCAATGATTACAATATCATTTGAATTCAAATTTTTTTACATCTATTACTTATTTTCTATGACAACGACAAGAGAAAACTTAGAATTACTTTTTTGGTTGTCTTGGGCCAATTTATGACGCTTTTGATTTGAGCTTCCCCAGATTTGATTTTCTGAGTTTTTGCTAGATTTTCCTAATTCTCTTTGTACAGGTGGAGTCAGAGCGAAAAATGGGTTTGCCAAGTCTATTCTGAATTAGAGTCTTAGTGTTACAGGTGGGGAGCATGCAAAGAACATTAGACCTTCGATTATTGTTACTTATTGATTTTGTTGAAGCATGAAAGGCATGTAGGGAACTAGTAAGTACATGGATATAACTAAGTAGTTGTATTACTTTTTTTAGAATGTTTATGTTAATTAAATGAAATCAATTATGTATTCCTAGAAGTTCAATGATGGATAATTTGATAAAAGAGAAGGATAGCAATGGACTAGATGGATCTTTTGGTGTTGAATAGACAACAACATTAGTAAGTGAGAACTATCATTGGCCACACATGTATATGGATGTGAAAAGGTATCTTTAAAATTGCAAAATTTATCAAGTTGCAAAAGGTAGTAGTCAAAATATTGGATTGTACAATTCATTACCAATTCCAAAGATGCCTTGGGAGAATATTAGTATAGATTTGGTATTAGGTCTTCCAAGAACACAAAGGGATCATGATTTAGTTTTGCATTTTTGATAGATTTTCTAAGATGACATGTTTCATAGTATGTAAAAAAACTAATGATGCAATACATGTAGTTGATTTATTTTTCAAGGAGATTGTTAGATTACATGGATTTCTAAGAATACCAAATTTGTTGGTTATTTATACAAGATATTGTAGAAAAAGATGAAGACAAAGTTGAAGTTTAGTTCAATATACCACTTGTAGATTGATGGATAGATAGATGTGGTAAGCAAGAGTTTAGGTAACTTATTGAGGTGTCTAGCAAGAGAAATTATAGGTAATTATGTTACGGTGTTAGCGCAAGAAAGGATTGCATACAATAATTTAGTAAATAAAGTATATGGATTAAATCATTGGGATAGTGTATGGTTATAATCCAAGGAATGTACTAGATATAAGAGATATGAAAAATAAAGATAAAAGAAGTGTAAATGTAGAGAAATTTGTAGATCATATGAAAGTATTACATGAGGAAGTAAATAAATAATTGGAGAAGATGAATATCATGTATAAGGAGAAGGTTGACATGAGAGGGGGACATAAGGAGTATGAAATTGGAGATGAGGGGATAGTATATTTGAGAAAGAAAACATTTTCACAAGGTACATACAACAAGCTAAAGATGAAGAAATTTGGTGCTTGCAAAATCATAAAGCAATTTGATTTTCGTAATGCATATGAAGTTGAATTACCTGAAGGTTTTTGTATATCACAAGTATTTAACATTTCAAACTTGTATGGGTGTCATGAAGGTGAGTTGGAGGAAGAAAGTGTAGAGATGAATTAGAGAAACTAGATGCCAAAACAAGAATATAAAGGAATTGAAGAGATATAGGACAACAAACTTGGAAAGAGCACAAAGTATAAGAAGTATAAAGAATATTTCATGAAATGGAAGGGAGGATCAATTGGAAACTCAACATGGATATCTACAACCAAGGTGAATTATTTTGGTTTTCTTTTAGCTATCTAAAAGTGAGAGGCCCACTTTTTAGATGCCAAGGGTGTTTGATGCAAGAGAAACCAAGGTGTAAGCATAATTTTGCATCAACCAAAAATACTTGGTTTCATGTTTGTTTTTCTTTGCAGGTACTTAGAAGTATTATAGCCATGTTGTTCTTGCCCTATAGTTTAATTCTTTCTATAGTTAACTTTTTAGCACATCAGCTTATTAGTGTTCAAACAATATTTGTATTATGTGGTATTGCCTTTGTATCATAGAACTTTCAAATTCCTACTAGAGATTCATGGGGGTGTATTCTACAAGGCCACATCATTGCAAGTTGTTTTGTCATTGGCTGATATCACATGACTTGTCAATTTCACTCAAGGAAGACCTAATTTAGTTATGTGCCAAATATTTGAATCTCGTGTCAATTCCTAATCTCATACATAAGGTTGTCGGTCCCAAGGAGGTTGATGATTAAGATCACATCAAATTTTAATACTTACCACACTCATCTTAATTGAAATTATTTACATGAAGATCAAATATGAAATCATTCAAAATTGAACCCAAGATTGCCATTACATGTGCATAGTGCAAAGTACCACATTTCTAATTAGGTCCTTAATACTCCTTAGGAGAATTAAATGTCTATGCAACTTTAGTAGGTTCAAGTCACGTAGTTTAAACAACATACTCAAGTTCCCCCTCTCACATGCAAGACTAATCTATTCCATTGCACGAGCAGAAAGGCGTAGGCCTTAAAAGCTTAAACAATATGTTCCTTCCAATAATCCTATGCTTACTCATAAATACAGTTCTGGCCATCCACTTCTTAGCCAGAAAAGTAAATTGAAGATCTCTCCACAGATTTTCCATGTCATGGTACTCTTGTCTAGATTTAAAATTAACTTAACAATAAATTCTTAAATTGTTTGTACAGTGTAAGTTTGGTGTAGGATAACTTGTGAAAGTAAGCACTCATTTGAGATTGGCAATTTAGAAAGGTGACCTTGATTCTTGGTTAGTAATTTTGTTAACTATTTATTTAATCCAAGATGATGTTTAGCACGCTTATACATCTGACATTTTCTCTAACAACATTGATGGAACTATGGAATCACAAAATTAATATGGGTGTAAAGTGCAAAAAACTACATCTAGTTATGAATGTTGGCTCTGGCATTAACTATAATTTTCACTGATTAGAGACTTGGAATAACCCCTTAAGAAAATGCCTGAAGATGAGGACTTCATTATATAATTTAGTGTTTTCTCTTTGCATATGTTGTGTCCATTTTTTCATATGCTTATCAATTTATGTTAAGAACTCTTCATGAGCTATTATATGATTATGGTAGAACTCAGAATCAGTGCTTGTGAATTTGAGGGCACTCCAGAAAAAACCAAATTGGGGCCTATAGTGAGGAAGTTGTTTTTAAGGACTTTGGACTGTGCCACTGGAAGTAAGGCATTTAAGGTGCATATAGGCACTGGACCATGAGATAAATAGGTTGTCAGCTTCATAATGCTGACATGTTACATGATCTCATAATTATTAGTTTAATCAACTTAAATGTCGTGAAGCAAATATAAAGGAGCAACAGGGATAACAAATTCTTGAGTGAAGCTCTGACCAACCACTTAACACTTCATTCTTTCAACTGCTTTAGCTATTGCCTCAAGCCTTTATTCTGATGGACAAATTGAAATGCCTATTTGACAGATTATCATTTTGCTTCACCATAATATTATTCATCACCATAAGCTTCTTATTCAATGCCAACAGGTAAGTAGCTTCTGTGCGCTGCTTCTCACGGCATCTGTGAACCCATCTCGCGCAATTCACACCAAACAAAATGATAAAGGCTTAAACTGGAATAGGATCTAATCTAGTTGGTTGCAATTATAGAAGCCATAATCATGCCTAAAATAAGCAGTAAAAATGTTAAAAGATTTTCCTACCTTCTATTCTGGAACCAAACCTTGATTTGCTTAGACTCGATATTAGACAAGATTAGACACCAATAATAAAATGGATATAAACAATTTAAAATAGAGTATAGCAAATAGTAGGCACTGCATCGTGAAAATGAAAATGGATGATTTTCCAACAGTCACCCAAAAATGAAAAATGATAGAATGACAAACTTTTTCGGCATCATAAGTTTTCGGTGCCCGACATTTCCGGCGGCTGAATATTTCTAGGAGCAAAAAGCTCCCATTATAAGCCTATCGGCTAATTATAATTTACTTCAATTATTTTAATTTTTTTTTATCTATAAAAAATTAATACTTACTTAGATTGTATATATGCTAGTCTTCTTAGATAAATTTATGTAAAAGGTATTTAGATATTATTTTTGATATGTCTAATCCACTTATGTTACAAATCTAGTAAAACATAGGTCATAAATTTTATTGGTATTTTTATTATTTTTAAATAAAAATAAATGATTTATTTACATTATATATATATATTTAATAAAAGAGGGGTAAAAATTTATTATAAAAGAAAGCACCAGACCACAAAAACAACATAAAGCAACAACAGAATCACAGAACCACCACCCAGTCAAACCAGAAAACGAACAACCCACCCCACCAAGGTCCCAAAGAGGGACCACAACTAACCATCCATGTCTTTAGAGATCAACCTTTCCAAAGTTTGAATAAATCTTGGGACAAAAGATCTCATTGGACCTAACATTCCAATCCCCCTTGATCAGGGGCCCACTTCGCTAGATAATCAACTACTCTATTCCACCCCTGGGACATGGACAAAGGATACAAAATCCATCGAGTGACTCAAATGGAGAATCTGTCTAACCACCGACATAAGCTACCACTACATGCCTTCCACAACATGCTCATTCAGCATATTAATAACAATCTGAGAGCCAGATTCACAAATTTAACCCTTCTCCAACCTAAAGCACACCCTCTCTCCATAGCACAAAGAATAGGTAGGGCCTCCATCAAATTGTTCGATTGTTTCTCCTTATAAATAGAAATGAAGAACAAGACAATTCCTAAACTATCCCTCCCTAATCCCCCAATCCCATCATGACCAGGGTTACCTCTGGAGGATCCATCCATGTTAGTCTTAAAAACACCTGTAGGTGGAGGAGTCCACCTTCCCTCTCTCTGAATCTTACCCTTGGAGTGGTCCCTTTTCATGGGACAGGGAGGGCATAGCCATCATTCCACTAACTTCAAATTTTAGGCCACTTGCAATTCGCTACCATCCAACCTAGTAGAAAGGTCACACTTCACATCTAAAGTCTCTTGGAGCATACTAAGAACCTTCTGCCACACATGTTGAACCACCAACTGCCTCCCTTGAAAAAAATCTTCTATTTCTTTCCAACCAAAGTTGCCACACAATAAAAGAAGGAAGAATAGTCCAAGCTACCTAAAGATAAGAGGCCTTAGTTAAGGGTCTTCCCAAGCTTCTCCAAAACTCCACCAGAGAAGTGGCATGTACACAGCTCTACTTCCAACAACCCACAAAAGGTGCCAAATCTCCCTGGCCAAGGGATACTAAAAAAACAAATGAGAAAGACTCTCTTCATTGCTATGATAGAGGAAGCAAATAGAAGGACCTAAAAATCCCCTCTTTCGCAGGTTATCCCAAGTGAGGCATCGATTACAACCAACCAACCAAAGGAAAAAGTTACATTTGGGCCACCTAAACTTATTCTAAACAAACTTCAACCAAGGGGAGTTGATCTCCCCAAACTTATGCCTATCCAACACATGATATCCAGGTGCTATAGAATACACACCTTTTGGGTTTGGACCCTAGGCTAGAGAATCGTTGTTCCTTAGGGAACTACAAACTCTACTAGCTAGAATACGAGCTAATTCCTACCAATCTGCCTGCAATCCCCCAACGACCACTCAATAGAATCTTTTCATCTATAAACCTCCACCGTACCCAAAGAATGAACCAATTTGAAGTGGTCCACATGGCTCCACCTCACATCAAGAAAGAGGTTGCACAAAGGTTATAAGTGTGGAAACTTTGACAAGATAGGTGGGTTGCCATCACAAAGGTCATGCCTAAACAACACCTCAGAACCCCTATTACAAATCCAAAACAACCCCTGCTTAATTAGGTTGGCCCCTCTTTTGAGAGTACCCCAAACCATGGATCCTTTACCAGAGAGATTAATCCTAGGGATGTCAACACTTTCAACTCCCCCCAAATACTTATAGTTAAGGATCTGAGCGCAATCCTGATCCTGACAAGTGCACCACCTAGACAATATAGCTTGGCAGCCAAAGCCTGCCCAATAAGACTAGCTTGGAAAAGACCAAGACCCTCCTCTTGTTTTAGCCTACAGATAGAATCCCACTTGACCAAACTCAACTTCGAAGTTTCCAAATTCCTAGCCCATAAGAATTGTCTTGATAGAGCATTAAATTCATCAATAAAGCTTGAGGGAGCCCCTTGAATAAACACCTATAGATTGGAAGAGTTTGAATCACTAATTTTAATAAAGTAAAGTCTCTCCCAACTGAGGACAACCATCTGCAAGTCCAATGACTAACCCGCTTATGAAACTTGTCTAGGATATCCTGCCAAAAACCCCTAAACAAGGTGCCGACATTAATGGGGATACCAAGATAGACAAGAGAAAGAGTCTGAATCTGGAATCCGAGAATCCTTGCAATCCTATCATGAATAAGTCAAGGAGTATTAAAGAAAAAGATGGACTTGTCTTCATTAATCCTCTGATCCGAGGCAACCAAATGCATATCCAAAGCCTTCCTTAAGTTGACTACTTCATTGACTTTGGCTAAACCCATCAGAGGAGTATCATCTACAAATTGTAAATGAGAGTGAGGAGGTAATCTATTGCCCCAACTCCAACCTTGGATCAATTCCTAAGCCACATGAGATTTTATGAGTCTCCCCAATCCCTCATCCAAGAGGATGAACAAGTATGGAGACAAAGGGTCCCCTTGCCAAAGACCTCTAGAAGCACCAAACAACTTAGTAGGCTCATTATTAATAAGAACAAAAAAGGATGTCAATGTAACAAATCTCATAACTCAATCCACCTAGTTGGAAACAAAGACAAAATACAACAACACCTTTCAAAGAAATGTCCATTTAACTCGATCATAAGCTCTGGCCATATCTATCTTAATGAACATTAGTTTCTTCTTGGACACTGCCATTGAATAAATAGCCTCCGTCACCACAATCACACCATCCAAAATTTGTCTACCAATAATGAACCCCCTTGTTCCTCTAAAATCAACCTATTGAGCCATGGTTTAAGTCTTTCAACAATCAGCTTCATGATGATCTTATAAACAACATTACACAAAGCTATTGGCCTAAAGAGATTTTGAGAGTTAGCTCATTCCCTCTTAGGGATAAGAACAAGGAAAGTAGCATTCAAAGATTTCAACATCTGCTTGGTCCCGTGTGATTCCCTAACCACCTCCAAAAGATCAAATTTAATAATCCCCCAAAATTCTTAAAAGAATTAGATTGGGAAGCCATCTGGTCTAGGGGCCTTCCCTTTTTTTAATTGAAAAACAACCTTCTCTAGTTCATCCATAGAGATGGTTCTACAAATGGCCTCATTGATTTCGTTAGTCACCAAAGGAGGAATGCACTCCAAAACCCAATTTTCCTCCTCAACCGCTAAGGGGGAGTCCTTCGTAAACAAAGAAGAGAAGAATCAAGAAGCCTTTACCGCAATCTCACGCCCAAAAGAAAATAGAACCCCTTAGGAGGACACCAAGGAAGAAATTCTATCCCCATGCCTCCTATATTTGATGACATTATGAAAAAGGAGGTATTTCTATCACCTTCCTGGAGCCAGTCAATCCTTGACTTTTGCTTCCAAAAATCCTCCTCACATAATTCCCATTCAACTAACTCCTTTAAATCTTTTGTTTCATCCTTGAGATTCTCCATAGTGAGACCAAAATATTTAATATGATGAGTAATAAGATCCAACTAGGATTGAGCAACCGCCTTAGCCTGAATGATGTTACCAAAAAAGTTCTTGTTCCACTTCTTAAGCTAAAACTTCACATACTGCAACCTCTTAACAAAAGAGTACATAGTAGTACCAAAAGTCAACTTTCCCTCACTCCACCAACTAACCATAAAGGCTTGAAGAGAAGGTTCTTTGAGCCACATCAGCTAAAAATTAAAGGAAATATTCTTAGCTAATCCAAATAGGGAGGTAGAAAGTTTAATAGGCTAGTGATCGGATCCCCGCCAATATAAAATCTCAGAGCTTGTAGCCCAATTATTGCCAATCCAGAAAGTAAAAACCAAAAACCTATCTAGCCTTTCTGAGATAAAAATCTACCCCATGTCTTCTATTTCTCCAAGTAAACAAACTATTTGAGGGCTTTACATCCACAAGGTTTAACCCAAAAATATAATCTAAACATCATAGAATAAGGATCCACTCTATCCAATCCCCCTTCTTCTCATCCAAACTAACAATCACATTAAAATCCTTGGGTAAGTGCATAAAGATGGGGGACCAAAAATTTTCCACCATGGGACTTTTTGGTCCAAAATAGAGCAAAATGTGAGTGCGTTATAACGTGCTTGCATTTTAAAACATTTTAAAATTGCAAAAATCAGGCATTTCTGCCACCCGCGGGCAAAAGAGTTTCTTTGCAGAAAAAATAGGGATCAAAGTGTGAATGCATTCAAGGAATGTCTTTCCAAGAAAGTGTAAGAGAGAAATTGACATTTTCATGATGCCACCTCACCAAACCCACTCCCAAAGATGTCATGAAGAAAATTTGGAGGATCTAGTAGCCGAAGAAGGTAGGGTTTGATTAATTTTTGTTAGTTTGAGAAGAAATTTTACTTTTGCAATGTTTGATTAGTTTTTTATATTGCATTTATAGTTAATGAGGCAAGAGAAAACACAAATCCAGGTGATGAGGGTCAAAACAACCCCCAAAACCCTCCAAACCCTCATGACCCACCTTCACATCCTCACAATGTAAGGGATGCTCAAGAAAACTACCTAGGGCAAATAGAAATGCTATTGAAATGCTAAACAATCCAAGTGCAAGCACCAATCATAGGAGAGTGCTTGCAAAGTCATTAGAGGAAAATGTCTCCCACACCGAATCAGTGACAAAACAAATCACCAAATTTTAAGACTATAAGGAGAGGTGTCGGCAATACTGTCCTGACAAATTGTCATATGAACAAGTGAAGAATGAAAAAATTACAAATCTCAATTATGTGCACACTTTATTAGTTCTAAAACTGGCCAAAGATTAGAAGAAACTTGCAAATGGTTCTCTATTCATTGGTGTAGGAATCAAGATATATCGCAAAACTTTTGGGATAGATGGTACATGGTCTTTGATGAGCACCCATGCAACAACAATGAGGTGCTACAATATTTCTTGAGGAAACTCCATTGCAAGTTCATCCTCAAGAAGATTTCCAATTATTTTGACATTCGAGAGTTCTAGGGCAAAGGTGGTGGTTCTGTCTGATTTGCAAATTGTGAATGAATGTGATTTGGTGGGTCACAAAACTGTGGAGTCAAATATTATAGAAATAGAGGAGATTGTTCCAGTTGGGGGTGATTTTTTACTTTCATGAAAATATTGTTTGCAATTTAGATCTTTAGTCTAACTCACTCCTAGTTGTGCGGATGGTTGATGATTAGTCTTTCGATTATTCAAATGGTCATTTCCAGGCATGGGATATCAAATTGTGTGTTGTGGAGAAAGGTGATTTTAGGCAAGGACATAGTAGGGCATATGTTACAAGTCAAGATCCAAAATCTCTATCTCATGGATTATGCATGGGTTATCCAATCCGAGGGATGATTTCTTCATCTTTGCAAAATTAAATGTATTCTGACATTTTACATGAGGTCATATAGGTGGATGCGGGTAGTTATGTGTTGGACAATGCTGGTATGAGCTGTCCATTTGAAGAAGTATACAATGAAGAATGGATTCTCGAGCATCAATTAGTATTCAGAGAATTCTTGTATGGTGCCATTCTTATCAGCCTGATCATGGTGATCACAAGTTTGCAACTGGTTGCTTGTGGGCTTCTTATGCATTTGGTATTATTCTGCATAGGTTATTATTTCTCCTAGCTTGTTAATGGATTTGCATGATCACTCTGGAGTCTCTAGAGGTAGGATCTTCCTGCCATGTACATATTAGGAGTTTTTGTTGTGCTGGTAGTCTAGTTTCCTTTCCTGTTTGCCTTGTTTTTGGCTTGTTCTGGCTCCTTTGTTTCCCGTGCTCTCTGACTCTATTGCCCAATGGATTTGTACACTGGTCCACACTTGAGGTTCTAGGTTCCTTGCTTTGTCTTTTGCAATCCTCGTCCCCAACTAGAGCCTGTTGTTGCCCCAAATTTTAAACCTAAAAATTTTCAAATTTTAGTGCATAGGAACTGATGCACAATCCTCTTAAAGGTATAATCATCGCCTTGCCCCAATCCAGTCATTTTCCAAAAGTTTTGAAGACTTAGGGACATTTTTATGAGTCTTTGTTGTCGGGCATTTTTCAAGTTCATGAATCCTTTGTTTCCTCGACTTATGTTGTTAGGTTCAAAATATGGCCAACTTCTCAACTTGTCCTTTGTGTTGGGAGGTTCAAAGTCTTTGAACGTCACTCTAATAGTTTGAAGAATCATAAGAGCTCTAACGCCCTGACTTCACTCATTATCAGGAGTTTTCAAATTTTGTGAACTCCTCCTTAAAGTTCAAGGTTCTGAATCTATCTCGACTCTTGACTAATCAACATCTTTCCAGTGTCTAGGAATTCTAATTTGATGGTTGTGTTTCCCAGTTTTCAAAATATCATCAGCTCATTTGATTACTCGTGTGGTATGTAATGAGAATGTCTTTTCAGGAGTTATGAAATGCAAGCTCAATCTTAAGACTCATTTCTCAAGGTGCAAAATTAATGATGCATTAATTACCTCTTAAATGACAAGTGTAACGGAGCTCACTAAGGTGGTAGCATGGCATTGTCAAGTTTAAAAATCATCATTACTTGTTGGCGTAATTAAATAAACCTGACCGTAGAGAAAGGTGATGGTGCTCTCTAAGTTTAATCTTGCTTATCGATCAAGTCATTTTTCAGAATGGGACTTCTTGTGAATAATGAAATTTAGGATGATGATCCTATGCCTATCCTACAACCTAATTTACATTGGCCTGAGGAGGAACAAATTGATATCATCTCTCAGTTGTGCACAGTTTCTTGGAAGGAGAAAACTAGTTATGCTAAATACCGTAGGGCAATTTTCATCTTAGTGGAAGAAGAAGAATGTGCTGAGTTGTGCCAAGTTTTTATGGAAATACACCTAGAATTGGGGGCAGTCTAATGCAACTTGTCTTGAATGCATAAAGTTCTTTTGTAATTAGCGATGGTAATCACAATTTTGATGTAACGTAATTGTTTCCATTTTAAGGTCACTTTCTTGATAGGGGTTACTTAAAAAGACCATTTCAAATAGTTATGATTTTTGGGGGAGTTTTTGAAAACCTATAAAGGAAGGACTTTCGAAGGGGAGGGGATCTTTTTATGGCTATCTATGAATAGGGGAAGGGGAGCAAGTTTATTCTATTTTATTTCCATTTATATTTTTCTTAGCTCAGGTTATGTATCGAGGCATTTTAGAAACTTTGAGTTTTGTTATATTGAAGAAATGAAGAATTACTTATATAACTTTATGTCTCCTAGTATCTTCTATGATTGCAATTTGTAATTTGTCTTCAATATTGTTTATGTTATATTGGTATGTGTTAAGGAAGAATATAGCTGTATTTTTAAATTAATTCATGAGTGTTGGATAGGTGGGTTGTGTATCATTTATCTACATATATTTCTTTCTGAAATCAATCATGCACATCTATTTCATGGTGATGGGTAGATGTTAATGTAGTTTTTCTACTTTCTGGTTAAAAGCATACCCTATATTTTTATTCATTGCATATCTTAGGAGGGAGTTGTACCTCTAAAATTTAGAGGAAGGTAGTCAATCCAATGGCAACTTCTCCAACTATTAGTATTGTTTATTCTTCTTCTTGGGCGTCTTGAGTTATTTTCTGCATTTATTTTCGAAGGACAAATCTATTCACTAACAACATGTAACATCAAGGTTTTGGAAAACTTTGCTTTCTACGCTAAGGACTAAACTCAATGTGAGTATAGCTTATCATCCTAAAACTGATGGGCAAACTAAGAGTGTTAACCAGGTTTTGGAAGACTTGTTGCGAATGTATTGCATGGATCAACAATATAAGTGGGGAGACTACTTAACACTTGTGGAATTTTCTTATAACAATACTAAACTTTTTGCTATTAAGATGGGTTGAATTGAAACATTGGACATGAATGATGCTGAATTCCTATAAGCTGGGTAAGCTAGAAGATAGAAGTAGCATTAGTCCAGAAATGTTATTAGAAATAGATGAACAAATTAAGCTGATCAGAAAAAGTCAGTGAAAATCATTAATAAATAAATAGAAAAGTTACGTTGATATTAAGCATATACTAAGACAAATCTTAGTTAGAGAAGAAAAAAATTTATTTGAGGGTCAAACCCCTGAAAAAGTTTCATAAAGTATGGAATGTATTCCAAACTAGTTCCTAAGTATAAAGGACACTTCTAAATTTTCAAGATTATCAATTCTATTGATTACAAGAATCAATCTATTACCAGTTATTGCTAGGAGGCATAATGATTTTTGTGATTCATATATGAAAAATATATTTATGTAATATATGAATATTATATTCTATGAATATTTTACAAGTACAGAACCTAGGAATGGTTATGATCAAGCTTCTTAAGTGCTTGAAGTTTGCAAGCAATGCTTGTGTAACATAGAGGTTATGTAGTGCTAGGTCTAGTGGGACCAATATGCAAAGGCTAATGCTACATGGGAGGATTACCATGAATTTTACCAAAAGTTTCTTCATTTATTTAATGTTGTTACCAGTTGAAAACAATGAACTTGCTTTTTAGTTGCATTTTGATACTTTATATCATCGAGGACGATGAATCTTTAGGGGAAGGATATGTTACATCCCTAAATTTTGTCTTACTAAACTTTTCACTTTTACTGGGACATAAGTAAATCTATTGTGATGTTATAGATTACTGCCAAGAAAAGACATGGTTTGTATTGATTGTCATTTACGAAATTATGAAAATGATTATGTTTATATCAATTTAATAATTGTGTATGAGATTTGATTTATTATTTAAGTCATGATGCACTGATCATAATTTATTTGGTTACAAGTTGAAACAGGATTATAGATTTTTAGATGACTCTCAGAGAAGAGAGAGATATAGATCTCGGGTTATGAGTGGTCTATTTTCCAAGATGAGTATGATGTGTAACAAAAGTGTGAACCAATGTGTTGTGAGAGGTAAGCCTTAACTTGTCAGTTTACTTAAACCCAATCGACAGGTAGTCAATACCTTACGAATCTTTGTAAGTTGTAATAAATCATTGTAGTTGTTAATAGCATTAACGATGTCGTGTGAATATGAACTATGGTTATTTACATTAAATGTAATTATTATGACATAAATTGTCATAAAATGGTTCTCTTATTTTATTAAGTATCTTGATGTATTATAAATGATTCTTCAACGTTAAGAATACATGCATATTGTTGACAGATTGTGATGGGGAGACAAGCTCAACCCAATCACATTATTCGTAATCCTTGGTTTAAATATTATCATTTTATTGATTAAACCATAACTATCTAATATAGAGGCGATGTTATATGATTCATATTTGATGTAATCAAGTATGTAAATGCATATGCATCGAGTAAGGATAATACCTCATAATGAGTCAATAATGTAATGCTTGAGTAGTCAAAGGCTTACTTTTAGAAGAGTCTTCAATAGTATCAGTGGTGGATTGAACCACTTATTGTGATCATTTCAAGATCAATAGTGCTTAAATGCTTTTGTCAGACTCTTCCAAAAGAGGAAGTCTATGGTATTAACTACCACAATCGATGAGCTCCATGGGTCGTTGGTTTTCCTTCGACATGTGGAAAGTTTGCATGATATTTGGTTTTGGTTGAAACCGAATTAGTCATGGACTATTTATGCATTCAATTAGTCTCCAACTATATGAGTGGGGAGAGCAAAGATAGACGACTCATTAAGAGTCACGTTTTGAGTTTTTAAATAAACGACTCAGCAAGAATCAGGCAATTCAATTGGGGGTTATGCTTTTAATTGGAATGAACATCTCAGAAGGAAAAATATACAGAGAGATGGGGGAGATTTTTGTGAGAGGATAGAGGAGAAAAGCTTGAGTTTTTAGTAGAAATTAGAGAGTGTTAACATGACACTGATAAATGTTTAGAGTGATCATATTCAATAGAGGAGTTGATATTAGTTTTCACAACATAGTTTATGTGAAGTCTGTTTATTTGGATAAGCTAGAGCTGATACAAAGAGAGAGGAGTTAGCCAGACACAGAGGACAGAGGAAAAATGATGCAGGAGGGACCTCAATTGACAAGGAAGCTCGACAAGTTCTTTTCCTCTTGAGAAGTTTTTATTATCATATAATCTTTCTCATATTGATTTATGAAGTTGAATAGTTTGCTAATTTATTCTTTTGAGAACGATATCATGGAATGATATACATGATGATTCTTTTAAGATAGAGAACTTCCATGCCTTGATATTTCTGTCTTTCATAGCTAATTATCCATGTAGTTTTTCTAATGAAAGTTTGAATGAATAATCTGAATAGATATAGCATGGTGCTGTGTTAATGATTTATATGAATCTATACTTTTTAACATGAGTGTAGGTTTCAGTGGAAAATGTTACATTTTAACCAACGAATCATACCCAAGTCTTAGAATATTATAGACACTTTAGTATTTCATACTTTTAGAACCATGGGTCTTTTATACTCTTTTTGTGTTAAAGGTTTCATATTATTTTTGAGTAAACTCATTATGGGTTATAATGCTAGGCTTTTAGTAACCATATTATAGTCTTTTCTTTTACATCCTTGGATATCAAGTTATTCGAAAGTGATGTTGAACTTGATTAGAGACCATTTGTTTAGCTTTAATCTAAGGTCGTCTTGTAATAAGTCTACAACTATCTCATAAATGAGAGAAGACTTGAGGTTCAATATTTACTTTAAACTCAGATTCTTTCTAGCATTAGAATACTCAATGTCCTGATATTATGGCATAAGGGGAATAAGAACCTAGCCTTTTGGTTATTTTCATACTTATGTTAATTGTAATTGGTATAAGACTTTTTACAACCTTGGAGTTATTTCGGCCTTTCGTCAACAAACCTTATGGTTATTATAATTAAGTTTTCTTAAGGAATATTAATCTAGTTGATTAAGATTGAGCAAGTCCTTAGTGGATAGATCAATGAGAATTAGTCTTCTTTCTAGTCAATAATTGTGAAACCTAGAAATGACCTTGGAGTTGAACAATACCTAGGGTGAATCCTTCTTGTGTATTATATTATTATCTTTTGGGAATATATGTTAGTTATTTCATTATGATGGAATATGATAGATCAAAACCATAGTATTCTTAACCTTGGTTGAGTTAAACCAAAGGTTGTTTATAAACCTCAGTCTTGAAGTTATGAGTTAAGGTCATTTTGACATAATGGATTATTCAAGGGTAAAATAAAGCCCTAGTTTAACCTAGAAGGATTAAAGATTATTTGATGACACCTTTATGGTTATAACCCGTTTTAGTTATTTTATTGGGGTAGACATTAAAGAGTCGAGAACCCTAAATAATAATTGTTTATATTTATCTTATTGAAAAGAGATGTGTTATTAGTCGTTAATATTTAACTTTAGGTAGAGAAACCTACTTGTGTGGTTACAATTCGACTTGAGATATAAGTCATAAGCCTCAGGTTTTGCAAGCATGCAAGAGGTACCATTAAATGGTTAGTCAAACATAATGTTTATTATACCTTTTTAGTCACATCTTCTCTTAGCTATTACTTGTCAGTAAGTGAGGTATCTCAAATGTTACAAAGATGCAAAGAGATACCCAAGAATGGATAATCATTCCATAAGGTCTATGGAGAAATGACAGTGTCTTGTGAATTCACCTAAGTCAGAAAGACTAGATTTGAGTTAGATAAAACTCTTTAGTTAAACCTTAACTTGACCAAATAAGGTCTTTATTTATATTAAATCATTGTGATCATTATATAGATTGTGATTGAAGGAACAAGTGCCCTAACTATGTATAATTATTCTTACTTGTAAGAAGGGAAATAGTTTCCTAAACTATGATGCTTGACCTAGGTAAGGTAACCATCTTTGTTGTTATTAATCAGTTTAAAATTCTTATCAATTGATAAGTCTTGGATCTTGGGTATTGCAATGATGCAATGAGAATCCTTGCAAAGAAAGGTAGTCAATAAGGTCTATGGTATATAGACAGTGAATGTAAACTTGTCTAAGTCGGGAACACTAAAATATTGAAATTGTTAGGACTTCATAAGTTAAATGTAGTTGACCAAGTCAAACTATAGGAATATGATAGTATCCAAGTGAAGTTGGGGTGGGTGAACATTACAACAATGTTTATTGCAAACGTCAATTTATTTTAAAACTATGGCCATAGTAATGCATGTCTCTGCATGCATTGTTGGTTCATTGTATTTGAATTGCACAACCTATCAGAAATCATACTTAGCTAGAGGGTATCTAGGGGTGCATGTTTGATAGAGTTGTGTAGGATACAACACTATGTACTCAGGAAGGCAAATTACCACTGGTCACCTGTGGTCTATATTCCTCATGAAGGATAGGGCCACTTCCTATGTGGAAGATGTGTGGGAGACCACCAATTTGTGGATGGAGGTAAATCACTGGAAAGATACTTTCTCTCTCTAGCAAAAGACATGCCAAGGCTTGTGATAAAGATGTCAGATTTCTAGATGCAGTATATCTTTGAGACTTGTATTTATTGAGACTATGTAAAACATTATCTAATGTAGATATTTGTAATTGATTTACTTTTGTAAACATTGTACTTGAGAAAAACAATATGGTTTATTGTAATGAGAAATCTTGTAATTGTAGTTCTTGATTATATGTCAAATAAAAGAAAAATTTTCTCTATCTTATTTTTACCTTGTTAAATTGCTTTATGGTAAATTTTCCATTTTTTCTATGTTTTTAGAATGTGGATGTTACATTTTGAGTGTATGAGGTATTTACTTTTTATGCATGTTTTTGATTGCTACACACTTTTATATGTATGATCATTCTAGGATTTACATATACTTGAAAGTGGGGGTAAAATGTAATGGGGAAATTTGCATACCAATGTCATTTTCCATTTGGTTGTGTGTCTATATTTGAGGAGAGTGCTTTGATACATAGACATATCAACACATGGAATAATTATGTGCTAAGTTGAGTCCCTTGTTTTTTCTTCTCACCTACCACTTTTCTCTCTCTCTCTCTCTCTCTCTCTCTCTCTCTCACACACACACACACACACACACACACACACACACACCCCTTTATGCCATATGCATGATTGCACATCCCTGCAAATTCACCTTATTTACTAATAATTATATTCATTATACCTATCCTTGTACATATTTTGTAGGGTTGACATAGTACATGTCCTATTGTGACATATTAATAAACCCACAAAAATATTTTTAAATATCTCTAATTCATTATATATGAAAAAGTTAAAGTTGATCACATGAAATGAAAGATTGACATCTTTAAAACATAAATTGTAATTATACATATGCATTTTATTGAATTAGCCTAGACTAGGTTTATATGGAAAGTTTATTTTCCTTCACATATCTAACTACAGGGTCAGATAATACTAAGGTTTTCCCTTAGTTAAATTTGGCTATCTCACCTCAGCACGAGGAGCCAAATGTTCAGAATGAAGAATAGGAAAATGAAGATGGCTAGGCTATGCTTGATGTCAACCCAGACCCCACAGACATTTGGGGGAAACCAGATGATAGGGATCCACCATCTGCAGGAATGGTGTTGGCTGCTTAATTCTATTTTTTTCTTTGTTGTATATGGGTCCTATACCCTTTGATACTTTGTTCTAGATCTTTCTAAACTTAGCCCATGTGACTCTCGAGATGTCCCTTTTAACCACTCATTATTTTTTTGTGAAGTGTTATTTTATTTTAATAGATAACTTGCATTTTCATTAAAAATAAAAATAAAATAAAATAAAAAATAAAAAATAAAAAAATTGTGAGGACTTATTTTTAGCTATTTGAATATTAGCCTACAAGGTAGAATACCAATGAAGGAATAAAATTTTCTTAATGAAGGTGTGAATAAAGAAATAGGGTAACATAAAAGTCGTAATATACCATGATTAGGAAGGTGTGCAAACATGACAATCTTTTTGAACCAAGGAAAACATCTCAAGTTGATTGATATGTGAAAGGGGAAGGCAAGGATTCAGAATAACCTTATAAGACAGATCATTACATGTTTTCTCAAGGCCATCTTAGGCGGACCAACCCCTTTTACATTCACATGGCTAATGCTCAATATCCCTTCCAAACAAAAAAAACCAATGCTGTAACGCCCCGCCATGAACACCTTAGAAGACAACACATTTATGCTATGCAATGCAAAATATTTTTTTTTTGTATAAGATAACAAAGTAATGTTTAGAAAATCAATACACATCATTAACTAACAACTTGTCTTCTAAGGTCCCATGGTTGCATTACTGGACAAATTAATCAACATAATTTACATGCTTTACTAACTAACATCGGTAGAACATTCTAAATCTATTACACTGATGATTATACATATACATCTCCATTTCATGACATCAGTTAGATAATCAACTTGATCAAGATTACATGTACATATTCAAGTCCATACATAAGAGTACATCAATACACTGTTACATTATCACCTTCTGAATACATCTGAATACATACATTATAAATCAACTGATACACAGGCTAGTACATGAGCATAATAATTGCATTCATAAACAAGTACAAGATCTGATGCCTGATGCACAAGATATATCCTCCTCGTACATGAACATCAGCAAGGGATAAAAACCAATGGATAAAAGCTCTTCCACTTGACCATGTGGAATGTTGAGGTCCACCCCCCGAGCTAGGAGTTAACATAAGGTTCCCACAACAACATATAGCCAGGTAGATAGAAGACTGTAAGAACAAAGACAACACATGACTCCAACAACACAAGTCAATGTCATAAACAACTCAACATCACTTCTAGAGGCAACACAATAGTACTTCCATAGGCAAACACTTAACAAAAGGGGAGAGTACAACTAGGGAATGCTAGGCTACAGTAGGGAGAGTGTCATCGCATGGTCCTAACATGGGTTACCCTGACAGTCTCTAGCTAGATGCCGGCCCCCATCCATGGGTTACCCTGATAGTCTCTCGCGAGGTGCCGGCCCCCATCTATGGTTACCCTGATAGTCTCTCATTAGACGCCGACCCCATAGGGTGACACATGCTGAATCAACACTCCTTTCATGAGGACAAGCAAGTTGATTTTGCCAACCAAGGCCTTCTCATCTCATCCTTAGCCTGAACGAGCACTACAGGCATGAGTGAGGCATCCAATTATCTTGATTAGTGTGAGAACTACCCAACCGTCTAAATTTATTATTAAGTTATCACTGGATTAACAACTTCCAATGGGTTACCCTGGCAGCCACTTTGGGCGCCGGCCCCACATTGGAAGCCACTCCCCTATCTGCACCTAGGAAACCCTATCATCAAGAATCACAACAAGTATCCATAAACCATGCAAGGCATTTACCTTCTCGCATACAAGTCTCTACATAAGATATCAACAGAGCAAGGCATGGGTCCTCTTGCTCCAAAGTTTTCAATCATAAGCAAGGTGTAATCTAGAGCAAGGCATGGGTCCTCTTGCTCCAAAGTTTTCAATCATAAGCGAGGTGTAATCCAGAGCAAGGCATGGGTCCTCTTGCTTGGTCGTCACATCCTCAAGAACCAAAGATAGAGAAAGGTAAACATTACATAAAACCAAACAAGTTCAATCCTTTACTTAAACCAATACAGTAGTTATTACAACTTTCAAGATGGACTTAACAATCTTGTCACGACATGATAACAACATAACCACACAAATTAGGTGCTCTAAACGAGGCATAATCCATCTTGCACATGAACCTTTCAAATAAGAACCATAAATGTAAAGGAGTCAACATCACATTAAGCCAACACATATACAACCATTACAAAATCACATATTCACAAAAGTCAATACACAATAACATTTGCCTTTGGAAACTCAAGCTTGACAACGTGGCTCTATTACGACCTCTGATATGACTTACACAAGTTACACTATCAAAACCCAAATACAATATTTATAACCCTAATTCCAACCATCGTAAATCAATAGATTAAATTTTATCTACATTATTATATATTCATGTCGGTTCTCATTTAACCACATTAACCAAATGCAATAATTATGATTCTAACAATAATGTTTATTTTAAATCAATAATCAAATAACGATGTATAATTATTAATAACGATGAATAATAACATTATTCTAAATTTCTAATTTAATTGGGCATTTAACTAAACATCTCTTTCATCTTGAAATAATAATAATAATAATAATAATAATAATAATAATAATAATAATAATAATAATAATAATCATAATAATAATAATAATAATAATATAAATACCATAGATTATTGAATAGCAAATATTTTTCATCCCATAATAAGCATAGGGACCAAAATTATCATAATTTATCACCAAGAGTAGACAAAGGCCACCACCTTTTCAATAGTTATCATTCTCTTTCGTAGGGAGTAAAACCCAAAATAAAATGTTAAGTAAAGACTTTAGATTCATTGATGTGGAAATTAAAGCCTTCAAGTGGGAGAGGATCCCCATCATGCACATGTTATGCACTTAACATTACATGGCTAAAGAGATTTGCTATAGTTTTGAAATTTTTCGCTATCAAATAAGATCATGCCATATCATAAATGCGAATTGGGGAAGGATTGCCATTATAAGCTATCAAGCAAATAAGTGGGCCCCTCATATTTCCAAATAGATGCTATATGACCCTATATTGATATCTCAATGAACTCAATCATAAATGCCACATTAGAGGATCATTCTTACTAATACCAACATGTGGTGGATCACCATGAACACTAGAGTCCATATAAGTAACTATGTAAGTCTTGAGTACTTTCAACCTGAACAATGGGCCTACTTCACTGATGAAAATAATTTGGGCATGTAGCAACTAAGGATTGGTCCATGCCACAACACCTCAAACCTTGATCTAATGACGATTTGGGCAAGTCAGAGTTTTCCATTCAAAAGAGATGTGTTTTTAGCAGTCTTTAAGATGCGGCATACAAGGAAGAGCTTACAGGATCATTTGCTGTGTAGAGAAGGTGCAGTGAGCATTTCAGACATATTACTGGTATCATGGAAATGTAATTTGATTACAATGATCATTTGTATGCAATGTGATTGACAAGAATAGAGGAGTATCAAGCAAGAAGCATTGAGTGCAATGAGAAATATGAATGCAAATGCAGGAGCACATCAGGTTATTTGGTCTAACATGAAGAATAATGCAAATTAACCTAAATGGGTGAAGACAAAGGCAACTAAAACTTTAATCAATTCAAGACATCATTTATGGAATGAAATCTAACATTTTGCAAGATGGATTGCGGCAAGGCTGTTAGAAAAATACTTAACAATTGCAATTTTTGTTTGAACTGACAGAATATCTCAAAATCAAGATAAATAATTTGTAGAAATAAATTCTCAGATGCAACGTATTTACTGGGTTGATAGATGCCTCAATGGGGAAAATGGTTTGCAGAATTCTCAATTAGATTAATTAAAAATGGTTTCTAGAAACTTCTAGGCAGCTCGCAGAATGTAAATACATGGACAATGCACATGCACCATCTACAGAGAGCCCTAATGATAACCTCTCATAGCACATCACAATGATTATAGGATAAGAAGAAAGTGGATTAGTTGGATAGGCCTAAAAAGAAATATAGAATGCCACGATTGCAGGATATGTTCAAAGCGGATTCATTGAAAGCCTTAAAAACTTTTAAGCAAGTGCAACCGGTACACATGTATTCAAAATGTAGAAGCATGCACGAAGCACATGAACTGTTTGACAAAATGCCACAAGAAATGTAGTATCACAAAATGCAATGATTGCAGTATACACAGAAAATTGATGTGTTGATAAGGCTTTAAAAAGTTTCAAGCAAAAGTAGTTGGTAGTGTAAATCTAGACTCCACAACCTTTACCAGCATCCTCCCTACTGAGCCAAAAAAAATGGGAGTTTTGGACAGGGTATGGACATCCATCAATACATAAGAAATAAAGAGATTTTGTCTGATGTTGTAGTTACAACTATCTTGGTAGACATGTATATAAAATGTGGAAGCATATAAAAGGTACGTGAACTGTTCGACAAAATGCCTCAAGGGGATGTGCATCTACAGATTATGCACACGAACCGTTTGATGAAATGTCTCACAAAATTCAAACACAATTAAAGCATATGAACCGTTGACAGATATCACTAGCTACATTTTCTTTGTGCTACACAATCATTCAATGGCCATATCACTACTCCTCATTCACATTGATCAGGGACCAACCAATTTTGATAGGGAACTCAAATTCAAGGACGTGATTATATGGCACTACAATCAACTATTATACAAATGGCCAAATCTCCCATATAAAGCCAAACAACTCCTCTATCATTTAAAACTTCTGAGTGTCAAATCCCATGTAAGCTGAATGAGATGTAAGAGTTTACACACAGTCTCCCAGGAAATTTGCAATGAAACAAAAGGATGCTTGAACTAAAATAGTTGAGATGAAGACACAGCCATAACTTAAAACATACAAGGTTATTGACATAAATCAGAAAATTGATATTCTCAAACTATATAAACGCAGAACATTGTTGTAGGCAAGAATTTGCCACAAGTCATCCCGAGATCACATAACAAATCATATGACAACTGTAATCATGGTAATTCAGCTAAACACATACCTGATTTTCTTGAACAGAATACTATTTTAGCAAGGCATTCTTCTCTTCAACAGTAAGTATTTGATGTTTAGGTACAAGAACATGCTCCTTTATGTTGGTTAATAACTCAGTCTCTTCAAATATTTCTAGTAAGTAACAAGTTGATATCTCTTTAATGCCAGTCTTTGCTGTTGGTGTTATTTCCCTTTCTATCTTGACCTTCGACTCTCTTGGTGGGAGTTCAACTAGGCTGTTTCCTAAAGTTTTGAAGCATAGTGTGAGACAGTATGAGTTGTCAGGCAGTCTTGTTGACTGACAGTTGCTATTGGAAGTGCTACATCTTCAAGCACTTTATGGAGTTGGCAAGGAGTGCCTTTAGGCATTTTCCCTATGCGTTCCATATTTCCCTCTACATAGTGGTTGCTTGTTTTAACTTCTAGATCCTGGTTTTTGGCAATTTGATGGCTTTTCTTGGTGTTCTAGGCATTATAGCCTGCACCATCCTTATTGGTAGACTTCCCATCCTATTCTGATTCTTGACTCTCGCATTGGGATTTCTGTTTGGAAGTTTCCTACAGTTCTGAAGTTTAATTAGAAACATCACAAGTTTTAAGGAAATCCACTTTGGAAACTGCAATTGGTTTTGTTGTGTTTGTGTTGCCCAATCAAGCTGGCTATGAATGTTTTTAGACATTTTATTCCTACCCATTTTGCATCCACACTACCCATATCAAGCAATTTTAACGTAGTCTTTTGCTAAGGCGTTAAAAAAAAGGCTCAAATTTATTCTTAAAAGAGACGGCCTATGGTTTAGGATTTAGAGCACAAAATCCCTCCCTAGTTGCTTTTGTTGTTCAATCTAAAACTGAAACCTGAGCATCGTACAAGTAATTTATATCTAAATTCCTTGGCATTAAATGCTGTGAATTTACAAAACATAGAGACCCACTATTATCCCTTGAATTTTACATTTGTAAACTCAAACAAGTAAACGCTCTTTGGACTTGAGTGATCTTCATCTCATGGAATCCAATGGTTGTAGGATATGCACAAAAATGGATTTTGAAGCTTATGAGGAGATGCAAACGATAGGGCAAAGTCAGCATTGGAGAGGAACTGGTTGGCTTGCATGCAAGATTTGGGAGCACAGACAAGGTACATGAACCGTTCGACAGGGTGCGACAAAGAGATGTCATCACAGGAAAATCAATGAGTTGCAGGTTATGCCCAAAGGGGTCTATATAAAATGCTTAAAAAAATATAAATATTTCAAACAAGAACTATTGGTAGAGATGAAGCTAGATCCCATAGCTTTTGTTAGTACAATCTTGGCTTAACACAATCGAAACCTTGGAACATGATATGGACCTTTAACTAGTTATAAAAAAAAGGAAGTGGATTTTATTTTAGAGACAACTTTTAGACTAAGAAATTATTCTCCTCAATAGAGTGCAAAAATAAGGAATCTTAGACAAAATACAGTATCTGTTCTACTCTCAAGAAGACTGAGTATACTCAAGAGAAAAGGAATTTATAAAGACTTTAGAAACTCACCTATAGTTCGATACACATTCTGGAATAATTCATACCTGTTCCAATATCCACCGTCTGAAATTTCATGTTGGTATTCCCATTTGGAATCCATGGCTCTCTTGTTATTGGAGCTGGTGCTCTTCATGAAATTGGTGTCTATTTCCTTTTTCCAGAATCTCCTTTCCTCTCCAAATGCAGACCCCCTTCCCTTCTCTTCTAGAAATCTTTCTCCAAAAACAAATTTCTAAATTTTTTTCCCAGCTTCCCCCCATTAATCCTCCACCATTTTCAGCCCCATCTACCTCCTTCATTTATCTTTCCAAGGTTGTCTATGCATGCATTTGTGGCAGCAGGGATGAGGCACATGGCCTGTTCGGCAGAGAGCCTACAAGAGGTGTCACTCATCGAATGCCTTATATTTTTATAGTCTTAGAACCATAACATGTATTAGTTTATATATTTCATTTGCATATATTAATTTTATCAAAACACAAACCAATTGAGCATAAGATATGTTGAATATCTCAACATTTCTTAGATAAAATAATTAATAATAGATAAGGCCAATATCTAAATAATAGATAAAGTAATTAGAAAAGGAATAATATATATTTATGATGATAATAATCTTGACCTTTACAGTCATGACTACTTATTTAAATTTATAAATACCCTCAATTAAATCAATTTAATAATAGTAATAAAATAATTCATATTCAAACAACTTTAAATAATTATCTTGAACTAGGTAATTGTCAATTACCATTTTAATCTTATTAAATATTAATAATAATAATGATAATATGATGTAACCTTGTTAAGTATCTTAGTGGATCAAATGATAGTATGACTATCTAACGAAATCTGGGCATACAACCTAGCCCACTGAGTAGGACAACCGTCAAAAACCAAACCAAACATGTTCTCAAGTCAAGCCAAAATACACTTAGCCAACAAGCTCCATCAAATATAAATCAATTGCAAGACTGACATACTAACAGAACCAACAGGTTGACTAGACATGTCATGTATCCTGATTGAAGATAATGACTTGGGATGTGGGACCTTAAGTTATCTCTGAAACAACGTATCCATTGGGTTCAAGGCACGCTCAGACCTATTAATTCAGGTGGAGTCAATGCCTGGTACCTGCATCCTGCAACAAATGTCACGGTCAAGCATGTATAGATGCATATAAGCTAGCATTAGGTGGAAAAAGGAATCGCAACATCGTAGGGCACTCACAAGTGAGTGATGCGACATCGTCCCTTCTACATTATATCAATCTAGATTAGCTCAACACATAATCATAACCAAATCAAATCTATCTCTTTATCTGAACAGAACCCTACACTTAACATACAGGTGCATGAAATCATAAGTGTTAGAAGTACCATCATAACAATTAAATCTAACGGAATCAGTCACATGAGATCCATTCTAATATATAACAATTGTAGTGAGATCGACATCTTAATCATTGGAATGCAAAACAATATCAAAGCCTGCATTATCAGTGCCACAATAGAGATTATCAATAAAACACATTAACTTCCATATGAAACCACACATGGATGAAGCATCTACCTATATTGTACAACATCAATTGTTTACCTTACCTTGAATATTCCTGTTATTTTACCTTCAACTTCATGCGCCTTGACCAGTTCACCTATACATTCAAAGTGAGAACGGAGGGGCACTACAAATGCTAAACCAACATTTCTGATGTTTGCCTCCGCCACTCCACATGGGAGAGTGAGACGTCCTTACTGAAAAATAGATGCTAATGCCGCGGCTAAAGTCTTCAAGTGCCAAATATTTAGACTTTGTGAACCGCCAAAATATTTTGTCAACTCCTTCCTTAATGCATGTTAGATTAAAACAATCAAATTTGTCTTACCGTTTGTGGACCCTCTCTGACTCACAAATCATGACATGTATAATGATTTCTTCTTATTGATTTATTTGTTATGGCCGAAAGTTGTGAACTGTGGCAGTTGAGCATCATCATGTAGCAAGTGTGAATGTGAACTTTCTACTGCGCTCATCTTCGCCTGGTTGTGTATAAATAGTCTTGAACCCTTCCACCATTTCATCGCAACAATGGAGATGGCTCTTCATCATTCTCTTTTACCTTTCATCTTGTTGGCATTTGTCTTAGTGTGTTCATCGGAGCGTCCGTTGCCTCCCTTCCACCACAATGGAAAGCCTTTACCTGGAGCTCACCCTCCTACGCTTCCACCACTTCACAACCCATTTCCCTTCATTCCCATGCCCCCATTTGAGAATGATCCTCCCATGAGAGGTGCTACTGCTCACCCTCCTACACTTCCAAACCCCCACTCACCCCACCCTTCTCCCCTTTTTCCAATGCCTCCTCATAACACCAATGTCCATCCTCCCGAGCCAGTAATAAAGCCCCCACCAAAGCATGGACACTACAATCCTCCTCTCACCCATCAGCCTCCTCCACCTCATCCTATTCATTAAATATGGTAAGTTCACACTACTGTATTTACTCACTTTACATCTCCATCTCCTGCATACCTATGTTACCAGAAACGAGAAATGAAAACCGTAATGGCAACGACAACGTGACGAGAAATGGGATATCTGGAGGTTGCGTAAAAGAAATGGATTTAGATACATATATATTTTTTAAAATTTTAGATTTATTATAAAATAAAACAATGAGAATAAAACTAGGAAAAAACAAAAACTAGATCTTTATAAATATATATTTTTATGAAATTTGTTTTATAAAAAAAACTTCACACATTTATCTTTTTAAAAAACATAAAACTACTTTCCATTAATAATTAAATAGTCTAAAAGCCACATATTTATGTTTTTTAATAAATTTATTTTGAAAGAAACAAAAACTAAATCTATAAAATTTGTTTTATTAAAAAAAAAACTTAGTTTTCAAATCACATTTATTTTTTTTAACAATAATTAAAGGTTATAAAAATCATGCATTTGGTTTTTTAATAAAATTTGTTTTGAAAAAACAAAACTACTTTCCTTCATAAATAAACAATATCATAATAAAAAATAATATTATAAAAATCCACACGCTTTTAATAAAAATCACCTTTATTCTATAATAAATAAACAATATTATAAAAAAATCTTTTAATCTTTTAATAAAAATCACTTTCTTTAAGAAAGTTTGATTACAAATGGAAAAAAAATTGAAGGTTACCAGACAAGCAACGCAGAAATGACGCTTCTCGAGGGTAACGGCATTTCGGCTGATGGAAACGGAAACGCAGCCTGATCATTGCGTTTCTGGTAACTAAGTTGCATACACACATAATTGTGAAGGCCATAGCTAGGCTCGTTGATTAATGAAGTTGTTGTTGTTCTTGCAGATAACAAATCTGCGGAAAATATATAGATCATAACTAATGCAGAGGTGGTTTAGATTCTACTCAGCCATAGTACTCTTACTACATGTTGGTTGCGCCGATGAGAGACATGGATTCTTTACTCAAAAATGTTGTCATCGGTGAATTCCAGAAGCTGCGGCTTCTCTATGTATTATCGTATTGCTATGTTATAAATAGTATTATTTTACAATAATGAAGCGTTTTAGATTGATATTGCTACATTCGTTGCTCAATACGGTTTCTGAATACTTCTCACAATTTTTTATTAGCTTTTCCTATATTAACAAATTAATTGAATATCTGTTTAATTTTTTATTTTTTATTTGCGCTTCGTCTTACATGTGTGAAAAATGTATAATGGATATTTTGATGAGTATTGTTATATTAGACGTCGCTCTCAATTACGGGATGGAAAAAGTCGATTTAATTAACGTTCTAATTACTAAATGAAATCGTTACATTCGGGCAGGCCTGGAATTTTAAAAAAACCACGCCTATCAAACAAAAATCTGTTCACTATTGTAAAATTGCATTGCCCATCATTTACGTTTTCTTTTGGTGATAGGCCATCATTATGTTTCAACTTTTAGTCTGAAAGGAAGTGAATTTGATAGCCGTTTGACAACATTTATAACAACATTTGTAACAATGAATTGAACAACACTATGATCTAGAGATATTTTGTAATAACCACTCGTGTTTTCACAAGTAAATACGAGGCACGTGTCTTGTTAATTTAGTTTTAGCCATTCAAAGTAATTATTAGCTGATAGGCTTTACTATGGGAGCTTTTACTCCGTATACTGCTGAATTGTTCCTGCAACAAATTTAGTATGGTCGGGAAACCACTTCAAAAGATAGCAATGCAGGAAATTGACACGTATCTTTTCTACATATTCCAGTAGTAGGCAACCAACTTAAATGTCAAGCAGGTTTGCAGTTAACACTGTAGGCCAATCCAAAAGTTAACAAATGAGCTGATCAAACAACCAATTAATGGTAAATTGTTTTTCTTTCAATACTTTTTCTATACAGAATAAAGTAGAGACAACAAGAGGACACACACTTAGAGTAAGACACATACACCAAATATATTGTGGTTCACCTGCATAGTAGGCTATGTCCACACTGAATGGGATATCCCCTGATATATAGATTAACTCTTTGTTAATGAGTTTACATACACACAGCCTTACTATGGCTGTTCCTACAAAGCCAGAACAAAAAATTGTTGGGAAAAACTAGGGGAGATAGGGGAGAGACAGACAGATTGGTGTCAAAAACAAATGCTATAGCAATAGAACGAACACCATAAAACAAATACACAAACATAGATGGAGAAGAGAGAGAGATAAAGCAAATGATAGCAATATGTATTATCTATTTTCCTTTCAATATTACATATAGAACTTTTTACAAACAATGGCAGAGCTGCTGCTCTATTTTCATGATTTGCCCCAAACTGAAGCTCCATGTACCTATACTGTGCTGCTACATATGCACATACTATTCTCTGTTGTTTGTTGTTTCATTCTACAGATTCTATTCTCTCTCCTGTACTACTTCTTCACATTCCTCTACTGCTCTATATTGTTCTCTTTTGGAACACTCACTTCTACCTCTGCTGCTGCAGGCTTCTCTCACATTCACTTGTTGCTCTATGTTTTTCTCTTTTGGAACACTCACTTCTACCTCTGCTGCTGCAAGCTTCTCTCACATTCACCTGCTGCTCTATGTTGTTCTCTTCTAGAACACTCACTTCAACCTTTGCTGCTGCAGGCTTCTCTCACATTCACCTGCTACTCTATGTTGTTCTCTTCTGGAACACTCACTTCTACCTCTGCTGCTACAGGCTTCTCTCACATTCACACCAGTCAACTTTGTTTCCCTCCATTTTGTCTCATTCCTCATGCCCAAAAAAGGGGTGCTCAAACTCATTTGAATTCAAACTTACCTACCTAATTTAATGCTAGGTAGGCCAACAGTGCTGGGTCATAGATTTGGAAGACCTCCAAGTTCTGACGCAGGGGATGATAGAAGTAAATGCACTAACGAAAGATTAATTTCTTCCAACACTCCCCCTTAATATGAAGTCAGATGTTATGAAACAATTTTCTTTCCAGAACTAATCTCTGGAGTTATACTTAATCATTTGCCTTTCTAGAGTAGATCTCCAGAACTATTTCTATCATTTTGTTTCATCTCCAGAGCATCTCTGGAGCTGACTTCCTGCATCTCCGGAGTTCTATTTTTGTATCTCTGGAGCATCTCCAGAGCTATACACACCTTCCAGATTTGAACCTCCAGAGCTCTCCTTCTGTCTTTCTGGATTTGAACCTTCGAAGCTATCCTCTTTCTGGGGCTACACACCTCCCGAGCTGTCAACAATGCCTAGCCTATCCCTTAGGCATTCAAAGGATTCTTTTGGCAATGCCTTTGTAAAAATGTCAGCAAGTTGCTACTTGGATCTGCAATACTACAACTCAATCTCTCCTCATTCTACTAACTCCCTTATGAAGTGATAACAGATCTCAATGTACTTGCTTCGTCTATGGAAGATTGGATTCTTTGTCAGGGCTATTGATGAAACATTATCACAACGAATAGTTGTACCATCTTCTTGCTGCTCGTACAAGTCTGCAAGGATCCTTCTCAACCAAATAGCTTGACAAGATATTGCATTTACTGCAATATACTTAGCTTTTGCTATAGAGAGAGACAATGGGCTACTTTTTGGATGCTCATGATATCACACCTGAACCCATGTAAAATACATAGCCAGATGTGCTCTTCCGATCATCTACACTTCCTGCCCAATCACTATCTGTTAAACCAACCAACTTAAACTCATTAGATACACCATACAAGATGCCATAACCTGTTGTACCATTCGCATACTTTAGGATTCTCTTTCCTGCTTGCCAATGTGTGTCCTTAGGCTTCTCCATGAACCTAGAAATTAGGCTTACAGCATACATGAAATCAGGTCTAGTTGCTGTCAGGTACATGAGGCTTCCAATGATGCTCTTGTAGAGGTTGGTTTACTTCCTTGCTGCTATCCTCTTTATTCAATTTCAGACCTGTAGCTGTTGGTGTAGGGGCAAGTTTACTATTCTCCATCTTAAATCTTTTCACAATCTGTTTGGCATAGTTAGTTTGCGAAATAAATATGCCATGCTCTGTTTTGAGAAGTTTGTTGCTACAATGTGGGGGAAAATAGCCTCTATCAAGGCTGCCTCAACTAGACTGAGGGCTTTTGCATCCTTCATTTTTGTTTCCTTCAACTAGTTTCTTTAAGCATTAGTCAGGGCTGCATAGGTTGCTGGGTCTATGGTGTCTGTGAACCTATTGGTGACCAAATCCCATAGGTCATTAGCAACTAGAATAGTCTTCATCTTCTTAGCCCAGATGTCATAGTTCTACCCATCAAATGTAGGTGGCTTCTCTCATCCTTTGCTATCCCCACCTGCCATGCTTCTCAAATTTGAGAAGGTTGATAATGCCTAGACAAACTAGGGCTTATATGAAACACCCACTTGAATCTAACCACCCAGAAAAATAGGGCTATAACACCACTTGTTGGGAAAAACCAGGGGAGACAGGGGAGAGACAGACAAACTGGTGTAAAAAAAAATACTACAGCAACAGAACGAACACCATAAAACAAATACACAAACATAGATGGAGAAGAGAGAGATAAAGCAAATGATAGAAATATGTATTATCTATTTTCCTTTCAATATTACATACAGAACTTTTTACAAACAATGGCAGAGCTGCTACTCTATTTTCTTGATTTGCCCCAAACTGAAGCTACCTATACCTATATTGTGCTGCTGCACATGCATATACTATTCTCTGATGTCTGTTATTTCCTTCTGTAGATTCTATTCTCTCTGCTATACTGCTCCTTCACATTCCTCTGCTGCTCTATATTGTTCTCTTTTGGAACATTCACTTCTACCTCTGCTACTACATGCTTCTCTCACATTCACCTACTGCTCTATGTTGTTCTCTTCTGGAACACTCACTTCTACCTCTACTACTGCAGGCTTCTCTCACATTCACCTGCTGCTCTATGTTGTTCTCTTCTAGAACACTCACTTTTACCTCTGCTGCTACAGGCTTCTCTCACATTCACTTGCTACTCTATGTTGTTCTCTTCTGGAACACTCACTTCTACCTCTGCTGCTGCAGGCTTCTCTCAAATTCACACCGGTCAACTCTGTTTCCCTCCATTTTGTCTTATTCCTCATGCCTAGAAAATGGGCGCTCAAACTCATTTGAATTCGAACTTACCTACCTGATTTAATGCTAGGTAGGCCAATGATGCTAGGTTGTAGATTTGGAAGACCTCCAAGTTCTGACGTGGGGGCTAACAAAAGTAAATGCACTGATGAAAGATTAATTTCTTCCAACAAAAACCACTCTTACATCTTCAACTGCTACACCAAAGAGAAGCGACTACCAACTAATAGAAGAGGCAGTTACAAAATAGTTTTAGTGGGTTACAACCAGTTCAATTTTTCTTTATAGAGGAGTGACCACATGGAGTGGTGAGTGGGCTTCACTGCCTAACAAACTCCTAGTTGAAGATCAGTCACCAACATAGAGGAACAAGAACAGAGAGATATCCCAAAAGAGAGAAATTACTTCCAAACAAGACTGAGAGAAGCTCTATAGAAAATGAACTTCTCTCATTTGACGACCTTTGTCAGAGCATCTGTTGGATTATGGTCGGTATGAATTTTATTCAGCTGAAGTTTTTCTTCATTAATAGCGTGACAAATGAAGTGGTATTTAATTTCTATGTGCTTAGTATGGCTATGAAAGGCTGCATTTTTAGCCAAATGAATGGCACTGGCACTGTCACAAAACAGGGTAAAAGTGGATGGCTGACCCCATCACTCACCAAGCACATGCTGTAACCATATCATTTCCTTGGCTACCTTATCAATAGAAACATATTTAGTTTCAATTGAGGAAAGAGCAACCACTGGTTGCAAATGAGAGACCTAGCTGATCACTGCCTTGGCAAAGGTGAAAACATAACCAGAAGTGGACCTTCACTGGTCTAAATCTCCAGCCATGTCGAAATCAACATAACCACACAATTGAGTGTCCTTTCTAGCAAAATGTAGCACAAAGTTAGATGTCCTGTTCAGGTAGCGAAGGATCCATTGAATGACTTGCCAATGGGGTTTGCCTAGATTACTCATAAAGCAACTGACAACTCACACTACATGGGCAATGTCAAGATGAGTAGCAACCATGGCATACATGAGTCTACCTACTGTGGAGGAGTATGGAATATCATCCATGTCATCTTCTTCATCCGGAGTGGAAGGGCACATGTCAAAAGACAACCAGAAATGATTGGCCAAGGGGGTACAAACAGACTTGGCAGCAGACATATTGAACGTATGTAGAACTTTCAAAATGTATTTTTCTTGTGATAACCTAAGTTCCCTTTTCTGCTTATTGCGAATAATATCCATGCCAAGAATCCTCTTTGTTGCCCCTAAGTCTTTCATGGTGAAATGAAGAGCTAAATGTTTCTTCAATGCATTGACAATTCGCATACTAGTACCGGCAACAAGCATGTCATCAACATATAATAATAGAATGACAAACTCACCATTGGAAAACCATTTATAATACAAACAGGGATCTGAATCGCAGCAAATGAAATTGTGTTGGATCATGAAGTTATCAAATTTCAAATACCATTGGCACGGGGCTTGCTTTAGCCCATACAAACTGCATTTCAATCGGCAACATAGATGCTCTTTGCCCCTTTCAATGAAACCATCAGGCTGTTCCATATACAGTTCCTCAGCAATGTCACCATGAAGGAATGTTGTTTTAACATCCAATTGCTCTAGTTCAAGGTCCAAAATAGCAACCATCCCTAACACCAAACAAATGGTTGTCATTTTGACTATAGGAGAGAAGATCTCATGGAAGTAATGCCATGCTACTGACCAAAACCTTTCACAACCAGTCTGGCCCTGAACCATTTTGTCCCATCAACTTCGTCTTTCACATGGTAAACCCATTTGTTTTTTAGTGGTTTACGGTTAGGAGGTAGAGGTATAAGATCCCATGTGTCATTAGAGCTCAATGTGTCTAATTATTCATGCATAGAAGCCATTCATTTGGCAGAGTTAACATCATTGTAGGCTTGTTTGAACGTCTAAGGCTCTGGATGAGTAGTTTGATACTCAGAAAGAAGGCATTCATAGTCATCAAGCCTCGGTGAATGCCATCTTTTCTGAGTGGACCGACAAAGATGAGGTCCTTGTTCATTATCCAAAGGGGCATCCCTTAAAAGCTGTTGTTTACCTGACTCTGGCAGACTATTTGGGCATTGAGTTGAAATATCCCTATCAATGGGATAAGTGGGAGCCACTTCAATAGGTGGCGATAACATGTTTGGAGGTAAAGCGTCATTAGCAGATAGGGAGGCACCTTCAGGTGATGCTGGACAGGAAAACATGGGTTCAGAGCCCACAGTGAAAGTCAAAGGCCCAGACGTGGGAGGAGAAATGTGCTGGGAGCATGAAGAATCTCCCATGGAGGAGGGACCAGTTCCACAGAGCACTGACTATGCTATGAGGATAGGGATAAACGATACTATCCAGATGATGCATCTGAGGAATATTGTGCAATAGTGGTTCCATAAGGTGAATGAGGTAAGGAAGTATGCTCAAAAATGTGTTGTGTAACCATATTAGAAGGAGAGTTTGAAATAGAGGGAGCAAAACTAATAGATTTTCCCTTTGAAAATTGTCCCTGTGAAGTGGAATTGGAGCCATTGCCAAACATATCAAATTGAACATAATCATCAGAAGTGTTTCACTGTTTGTGCAAACTTGAAAGAGACCGTTCGCTCAACACAACATCACAACTTCAAATTACTTTCATTGCATTTGGATCCCAGATATGAAAACCAAACTGATCCTCACCGTACCTCAGAAAAATACACCTCTTTGAGTGAAAATCCAGTTTAGTTCGCTGTACTTTCAGAATGTGGACAAATGCATCGTAGCCAAAAATTCTCAAATGACTTAGAGAAATCCTCTTACCAGTCCACTATTCTTCCAGGTTGTCGAAGTCAAGACATGATGAGGGGGCACAGTTAATAAGATAAGCAGTAATGTTGAATTCCTCAGCCCAAAATTCTTTGCCCAGCCTGACATTAGAGAGCATACAACGGTCTCCTAGTGGTCATATGGGATGTGCCGGTTTGGGTCACTTTCTGGGGATAGACATCAATCCCCTGGCCATCAATAGAGCCCAGTTGAATGAGATAGATAGATGATCGATGGAAACTGGACCTCCATCAAGGCCTATAGTTTCGAGCAAGCTCACCTAAACTATATCATGCCTAATAAATGCACCTCCCACCCACCCCGGTAGATTAGTTGTTCCACCAGCCACCGAACTATAGGGCTCTCCAAAATTGTCTGGTTCAACCTCTCAGCTGCTCCATTTTCCTGAGGGGTGAATGAGACTACTTTGATCTGTTGAATACCTTGGTCTACATAGAAATTATCAATCTCCAAAGAGGAAAATTCACCACCATTGTCAGTTTTAAGACATTTAATCTTATGATGACTTTGATTTTTAACAAGAGCTTTAAACACTTTAAATTTTGAAAAAACCTCAGATTTCTTATTCAACATATAGATCCAAATTTTACATGTGCAATCATCAAGAAAAGTGACAAAATAGTTTGCACCACCCAAAAAGTTACCTCTGTCGGACCGAAGACGTCCAAATGCACAAGTTGTAAGGGAGATGTTTTGTTATCTTGACCCTTCCTCAAAAATCTGGTTCAATGTTGTTTACCATATAAACAATGCTCACATTAAGACAAATCAATGGATTTAAGACCTAGAAGCCAATTTCGTTGTAACATGACTTCGAGCCCCTTCTTGCTCATATGCCCAAGTCATCGATGCCAAAGTTTGGCACCACTGTCCATAGTAGCCATTGTTGCTCCCACTTCACCATTACACTCTAAGACATATAAAATCCCTAATTTCATGCCTTTTGCTAAAACCAACTAACCTTTGGTTACTTTCCAAGAGTCAAGTGAAAAATTTACATTAAAGCCTTGAGCATAGAGCTGACTAATAGAAATCACATTTCATTTAAGAGAGGGCATGTGTCTTACATCTTTCAAAATTAATTTACTACCATTTGTCAAAAATAAAGGGACATCACCTTTCCCCACAATCTCACATTCTTTATTATCTCCAAGAAATACTTTTCCAAACATACCTTCATGATAGTTGACAAAGGCACTCCGACATGGAGTTGCATGGAAGGAAGCACCAGAATCAAGGACCTACGAGTCTGCTGTTGTGTCACTGGTGGATAAAATCAAAATACCATCATCAACCGTATTGACCTCATCGGTACGAACCTTTTCTTGAGCCTTTTTGTAGTTCCAACATTGTTTTGTTGGTGTGACTAAATTTTTCACAAAACCAACAAGCACCGGTCTTCCTCAAGACATCGAATGTTTTGCTGATTTTGACCTCCTTCTATCCTTATACATTCCTCTATCGTGACTCCTACATCTATTTTCTATGCTAACAGCCATTAGTGCTTCACCACTTGTTCTATTTTGACCCCTTCTCGTGTCTTCATTTAACAACGTGGCTACAACATCATCATACTGTAACATAGTTTCCTTTTTCTTATCCTCTCCTTCTATAGATCTTGATTTTTTGGATACCGAGTTACTTATAGTCATAATCACACTTTCTCAACTATCGGGAAGAGAGCATAACAATAACATAGTTCTCATTTCCTCTTCTAGGTTGACATCTACTAAGAGTAATTGACTAATGACTACATTGAATTCATTAAGATGATTTGACATGCTGGTTCCTTCTTTCATTTTTAAGTTTACTAATTTCTTCAACAAAAATACCTGATTCATTGCTGAAGCGCGTTCATACATGTCACACAATTTATCCTAGATTTGTTTGGCTATTGTCTCTACAGCCACATTGAACAATACATTGCTTGACAGGGATTTAAAACGATAGTGCAGTAGCTTTTTGGTCCAAGACATCCCATTTTGTATCTGACATTTTCTCTAGTTTGCTCTTTTTCCCTTGGAGTGCAATAGCTAAGTCCTTTTGAATCAGGAGAGCATGTATTTGGAGTTTCCACAGACCAAAATTTTGTCCAAATTTTTTTTACTATTTTCCATTTATCAGAATCCTTCATTCTAATCAAGGATTCATTCCAGATTAGATGCAACCCTTAGCAAGTGCTCTCACAACCCTCAACAAGTTCTCTAATACCAGTTGTTGAGATTAAAAATAGAATGAAACAGAATAAAATAGAGACAACCAGAGGACACACACACTTAGAGTAAGACACATATAACAAATATATCGTGGTTCACCTACATAGCAGGCTACATCCACACTGAATGGGATATCCCCTGAGACACATACACCAAATATATCATGGTTCACCTACATAGCAGGCTACGTCCACACTGAATGGAATATCCCCTGATATATAGATTGACTCTCTATTAATGAGTTTACATACACACAACCTTACTATGGCTATTCCTACAAAGCTAGAACAAAAAACCACTCTTACATCTTCAACTGCTACACTGAAGAGAAGCAACTACCAACTAATAGAAGAGGCAGTTACAAAATAGTTTTAGTGAGTTACAACTGGTTTGGTTTTTCTTTATAGAGGAGCAACCACATAGAGTGGTGTGTGGGTTTCACCACCTAACAATAACATCCTTGTACTCTCCTAAATTATCATGCGTCCAACTTAAACTTTCAAAAAATTTAATATACTTCAAACACACATATGCAAACATTACCCAAAATACAATGAACCCACCGTAGAGCTAAAAAGAGACAACGATTAGCTATGAATTGAATGGGTTCCTAGCAATGGCAATTGAGGTGTTGTAACTACATCCATATCCACACTCCTCTTCTGCACTCGTATATGAGATGGTATTAAGCAATGCAAAAAGAAACAGAGAGGCCATTACTCGCTTCACAAAACTTGTTTTTGCCATTGCTCTAACAGCCATTTCTTTTTTCTTTTTCCTTTTTCTCCAACCTAGTGGAGCTCACACACAAGACTGTAAGTAATTGAAGTTATTCACAAGGATTTTAATTCTAGCATTGTGGGATATCCAAATGAGATACCAAAATAAAAGCTCTCGATATAAATGATGTCGTAAGGGATATGTGGATCCATATCCACCTGCTATGTGGATCCTCATGTGATGATTCCATACATGATTCCATACACCGAAGTAAAATGAGGCTGTTCCAGCTTTTAAAGTGTTATGTCTTCATTATACTGAAGGCATTCCCTTTGGCAAACAAATCCCTGAGATGGCAAATCGATGGTGCAGGATTCAGCAGAGTTGTGTAAGATGATTGAAGCCTATTGAACCGTTCTATTTTGCCCATCATGATTTTTTCACAATTTACTATTTTTGAATAATTGAATATTTTACATTCATGCACGGTATCCTTTTCTTGTTCACGTCGTCCTCCCCATTGATTTTTACTGCACAACAATAAACATCAAACGTAGGTCACATTCAATTCAAGATATTAGTTACTTCCTTTTTACATGCTAATTTTGTTGAAACACAAGCTGTGTTTATAATTTTGTCATAGTTTCTTATTTTAAAACTTTTCAGAATTGTCATAAGTATGATATTTTTTAAGTATGATATTTCCTTTCTTATTTATTATGAAAAATATAACATGCACTAATAAAATTTTATGTTATAAATTTTTTTAATGTTTTGTATGTAATTTTATTAATTTGAATTAATAATACTTGTGTTTTCACATGTTTTCTAAATTTTTGAATATATCTTTTTTAACTATATTTTTTACTTTTATCAATTTAATTGAAATTTTTTCAATATATTTCAATTTATTTTTAGAAGATGTTATGAATATTAAGAGATTAAAGAATTGATTGTCTAAGGTTTTAATATATTATATATGATTATAAATTAAGAGCAAACTATAATGAGGAAAGAGTTGTATTTGTCTAAGCGAGAACAAATTAATCCTAAGGAATTTGGGCATTTTTGGAACTTCCAAGTCATGAAGGAAGTTGTTCTATAATGTTATTTATACAATATAATTATTTATAAAACATAATTTTCCAATTTAGGTTGTAATTAAGCTACAAAATAATTTATCTAAATGTTTAGCATTGGGTCTAGATTCATATGAACTAAGTGTGTGTCTATGTGGGGTATATAGTTCTTCTTACTTGTATTGAAGGTATTTTAAATGCATGCATAAGGGGTATATAAATATCCTTAATTGATGGCATTTTTGGCGAGTCATAGCATACTTTTAAGAAATACACAAATAGTTGATAGATTTATTTAAAAATAGAGTTGATTGGAGGACTTATTAAAGTGAGATTCCATTAAAAAAATTGTAATTCTAGGTGTGGATGGTCATAGGTTCAATTCCTTGTAGTATAGAAATTTTGAGTGAAAGAGTGGAACAACATCACCTTCTTTGATCTTTCTTATGCTTTTATTACACCAATAAGAATTCCCATCTAGAAGCAATGAGTATCATTTTTATGTGTAACACTTTTTAAATCATGCAACACAGCATAGATATATCATACAACGTCGTTCATTCCTATTTACTACCAACTTGATCACTAGAGTACACATAGGGATAGTTGTATGATCCTATAAACTAGTTTGATGGACCAATGAAAATTAATCTAAAACACCACATGTCTAGAATCAACTTGTCTAAACCTGAAGACTTAACCTTCCCATTGAATGCAATACTTCTCTCCAATCTCCTTTGAAATAAAATTATAGGCCAATGAGCACCTCTAAACATGAAATGAACTTTCCAGTGCCACGAAGTTGAAACAACTAGTGAGCCAAAATATATATGGGTGCCTAGGACTATTAGATAACATGTAAGACATCACTAGACATGAAAAGCCTAATAAACTTCATTAATGTAAACTCTAGATTTGCAAACATCCAATCCTTCCAAACTTGGAAGACTTATTAAATTGAATCTATAATGTTTTTTGCCTTTGATATTCACTTTCTTATTTCTTGTGGACCTAAGCCACTCTATATAACTAGGTTGAGCAAATGTTTAAAGTTTGAAATATCAAATTTAAAGTCTATGGTGCTTATATTTGGTGGACCTAAGATTTTCATTAATCAAATTCTAGAGGGGGGCTTGTGTTTGAGGTTCACTTTTCTCCATGCTTGTGTTCTTGGTAGACCCAAAAAACTTTATGCAATAGAGATCAATTAGTGGTCTTGAGTCCATGGTATTTATACTATCAAGTCCATGATTATAAGGTGGTGCTCAAGTGAAATATGCTTTTACATGTCATTTGGTAGGGACATTGAATATGGTCAGAGGGAATCAAGAATAGATACATGGCAAGCTCTATCAAGTTTTATTGGTCTTTCAACTAATTTGTGAGTTTCCTAGATGCAAGAAACAAATACAATCTAATTGGTTGAAAGACTTTAGGTCTGTTATGGTTTATGAATTCATAGTGGTCTACATGTTAAAATATTCACACCCATACAAAGAAAACTTAATTGTGAGCCATCAAAATGTCAAATAGATCTTTGTCTCACTAAATTGACATTTAAGTGGCAAGATAAGTTTAGGGAAACAACATTAATAAAATATCTTACAACTGAAGTAAATTAACTATTTTATTGATTCAATGATATGCAAATACAAAACCATGTATATAAACTATGAGGGGAGTCCAGTTATATGCAATGGAACATAACTACTCATAACCAGTGGTAGGAACTACTCAGAACAGGTGGTAGTTAACAAACTAATACCAAACGCTAACAATATAATACCATTATTATTATGCCAACATTCCCCCCCTTATTACATTGTTCTTGCAATAGTACCAAGGTACCCCCCTAAATGCTAAAATACTCAACAAAGCTGATTACATAATATGAATACATATTTTATAGAAGATCTTCTCCCAAAGAACAAATCCTAAACCAAGCATGGCTCCATCATGCTGTCTAGTTTACCCTCAGAAAGGTGTAGCTTCGAGCTATGTTCTTGAGCTCTTTAGTCCCAAGCTCTCAAATCATAGAGTCTTAAATTATTCAACAATGAACCCTAAGAGATACGATAGATCTCTACCATTGTCTAGTGATTGCGAAAGGGTATAATTATCGATCATATACTCTTTGAAGCTCACTAGACAACAATCCATATTGAGCTGAACACCAAATCCCAAACCTGTCTTCAAAACAAAATCTTCACAAAACATACATTCTTCAAATCCATCAGCATCAACAAAGAAAAGAAAAACAACCAAAACCAAAAATGCTTCTCATACAAAGCATCATCTCAAAGTGAGAAGCTAACTTGAAATGATGGAAAATCCTCCATCCTCCAATGCCACTTGCCTCTAATATGATGCTTAAAGGGCATATCCACATAAATTAATAGCACCATTTGGTGGATCCTCATCCTCAATATCTGGTGGATCATCTTCAATGTAATCAAGGTTTCCTTCATTTTTGACCTTTCCTTTAAGAACATCACTAGCTTGAGTTCTACAATCCCAAGCTATATGACCATTTTTCTTACAATAAAAACATTTGATTTTCTCTTATCTCTTTTAATTGCTTCTTGAGAATAATGCTTTCTCCTGAGGATCATCTTTTGAATCTTCTATTGTTTTCTTCTCTTCTACTAGAAGAGCAGAAATCATACCTTCTACAGTTTGTGACGGTATTTAACTGAGTCTAAAAATAACATTGTTGTATTTTGAAGGCAAGCTATTTAATAGGATGGCCCTGGCATCATCATCATCTACTGTAACCTTAACCTCTATTAGCTGTCTAATCAGAGACTGCAAGTTACTTATATGATTTGACATTGTGATTCCATCTTTCATCTTAAATCTAAATAATTGAAGTTTTAGAGAAAACTTTTCATTAACGACTTTTGCTCCAAACAATTTATTCAGATTATCCCAAATTTTGGTTGATGATTTATCTAAATCAATGTGGTGCAATTCAGTGTCAAAAAGAGAAAGACCAATTATAGCCTTGGTTTTATCATCTCTACTACTCCAATCTAATAAATTATTTGCATCTATAGGTGCTTTTTCCTTTCCACTTACTATTCCCCATAAATTTTTATTCATTAGTTGCATTTGAATTTTCATTCTCCAAGTATGAAAATTGAAACCAGAACACTTGTCTAATGGAATCTCCATTTAAAAATAATACTCCAAAAAGAAATGGTAAGTGATACCAAATTGACCTTCATACTCCGAATTAAATATATTTGCTTATAAAGTTTTGCAATTCCATACACACTTCAATACATACCTTTCCCTAACTGATAACCAAAACAATGATTCCTTTGTATGACTTTCATTGGTTGTGACTTTACACTCTTTGGCTTCTTTGCAGATTGATTGGTCCCTTTTGTGTTGGACTCAAATGTATTCAATGTCAACTACAAACAGTTCTGCAAACCCTTTTAAATGCACAAAGTGCCTATTTTTTAAAGGATAATAGACTGGGCACATACTAATTAGCAACAACCGTGATTACCATTCCCTCTGGGCAATATGATAGCTATTACATTCGCAACAGTCTGATCTTCAACACATTTTCATATGAATCCCTTCATTCTCATTTATTCATCATGCATAGGAATAGTTACTGGTCTGATACCAAATGAAGTAAATTAACTATTTTATTGATTCGATGATATGTAGATACAAAACCATGTATATAAACTATGAGGGGAGTCTGGTTATATGTAACTGAACATAACTACTCATAACCGGTGGTAGGAACTACTCATAACTGGTGGTAGTTAACAAACTAATACCAAATGCTAACAATGTAATACCATTGTTATTATGCCAACAACAACTTGATCCAACACTATAAATATTCATTCCTACATAACCATTTATATCAAACTCTTTCACTTGTAAATTTGTGAATCATTTTTTGTTTCATATTCTTGTGTTGTTGAGGTTTTTTAGGCTTAAAATTTGCAATAATGGTAGAATCAAGATATCATGGGTTATAGGGAATGTTTGGGAAGAATAAAGTCTAGAAAACATCAACAACAACAACACAATGTCGCTCAACATAGGCATATTTTAAAGATTTCTCTTAATTTTTTTATGGTAATAAAAAATATATTTTATGTTTTTATTTTAAAAATATAGCATCATTCTCATATGATCTCAATTTGTGATCTTTTTTTGATGAAGATTTTATGGTTTGTCATCACTACAAAATTCCCCTAAAAAAGGATTGGGAATTAACAATACATAAATCATAGGGTCTAACACTTGAAAGGGTAACAATCAATGTCAACAACATTGATCATCAAGGTCTAACATTCACATAGATATCAAGAGTGTAAAACCTTGCAAGCCTTCAAATATGCCAAGGCTTCACATTCCAAAAATGTGCACACATACAACATAGCCCATTTTGTGCTAAGAAAGCAAGAAGAGGACTGATTAACAACACTTTCACATGCAAATGGTTAACTAGCACAAGTAAACCAAATAAAGGTATGTCATTTCTATACATATTTATTAATTCACCTATGGAGATTTCTCCTTTTATTCAACACCAAATTTTATTTCCACAATGTATATATGTTTATTTTACTCCATTTCAAGTTTCCACTGCAAAACAACAAAGCACATCATTACATGGTTTCAAATGTTCAAATGATGAGGAGGAATCAACAACTCAAAATGGACTAAAAAATCTGCATATATTTTGTATACTCTCTTTTATTTCCACCTATGAATGTTAATTCACCTATGGAGCTTTCTCCTTTTATTAATGATAAAATTTTATTTCCACCTTGTATACATGTTTATTTTACTTCATTTCATTTCCACTACAAGACAACAACATATATCATTAGCTGATTTCAATGTTCAAATGATGGATCATAATCAACAACTAAAATGGACTAAGAAAAAACCCTCTTTACTAGTCTTACAAATACACCCCCATGTTTATTGCTCCTGGCAACTCTATTTTTGAAACTAAATATAATTTAAATTTACTTGTATGAAAAAAAATATTTGCTTTTTATCCTACAAAAAACCTTTCCACATCCATTCTCAATGTACCCATTGCACACTAAAGATAGATAGAGAGAGAGGGGGTGAAAAAGAAGGGGATATAGAGACAAAGAGATAGAGAGATCAAGAGAGAGAGAGAGAGGAGATATAGAAGAAGAAAGAAGGGAATGTAGGGATAGGGAAAGAGAGATACAGAGATAGAGAGGTAGATAAACATATATAAAGAGAGATGGTAATAAAGAAGAAAGAAGAGAGATCAAGAGATAGTGAGAGAGAAGAGAGATAGATGAAGAAAGAAGATAGATCAAGTGATAGTGAGAAAGAAGAGAGATAGAGGAATAAAGAAGGGGAGATAAAGACAGAGGGATAAAGAGAGAGGGGGAGTTAGAGACCAATATAGATGAAGATAAATGGATAGATAGAGAGGGAAACAAAGAGATAGAGAAAGTTAGAGATATAGAAAGATAAAGAGGGAGAAAGAAAGAAAGAGAGGTGGTGATAGAGAGAGAGGAAGAAATAGAGAGATACAGAGGTAGAGAAGTAAAGAAAGAGAGATAGAGAGGGAGAGGGAGAGAGGTAGATAAAAATAGATAAAGAGATATGGCAAGAAAGAATAAAGAAGAGAGATCAAGAGAGAGGAGAGATAAAGGAAGAAAGAAAAAGAGATAGAGATAGATAAAGAGGGAGATCCAAAGAGATATAGAAAAAGAGAGAGGAGAGAGAGAGAAAGAGAGTTAGAGGGGTAGAGAGTTATAGAGAGGGGGAGAGAGAAAGAGAAAGACTGGGAAACAAATAGAGGGAGAGATAAAAACCTAGAGAGAGAGATGGAGGATTTGAGAAGCAGAAAGAGATAAGTGACAAGCAAAAAACAGAGGTAGGGAAAATAGAGAATGAGAGAAAAATATATATACAATGACACAAACATATATGTATATATATATATATATATATATATATATATATATATATATATAGAGAGAGAGAGAGAGAGAGAGAGAGAGAGAGAGAGAGAGAGAGAGAGAGAGAGGAATAATGATAGAGAGAGAGGAATAGAGAAAGAGAGATAAAGTAGGAGAGAAAAGAGAGAAAGAGATAAAGGAAGAGAGAGAGATTGAGAATAATATTATATCCTAGAAGAATAATAGGAGTAGAATATTGTCATTATATAGGTTGATTGGATGAAACTGTTTGGAGTCGAAGGAGACAAAGATATATATAGAGAGAGGTAGAGTGATATATATATATATATATATATATATATATATATATATATATATAAAGAGGTAGAGAGATAAAGAGGGAGAGAGATAGAGATGGAGAGATAGAGATATAGAGAGAGGGACATTGGTAGAGAGAGGAATAGAGAAAGAGAGATAGAGAGAAGAGATAAAGAGGGAGAGGGGGTGAAGAGAGAAGGAGAGAAAGAGAAATAGAAAGAGATAAAGGGAGAGAGGTAGAAATGGAGACAAAGAGACAGATAGAGAGATAGAGAGGGAGTGAGAGAAAGAGATGGAGAAATAGAGATATATAGAGAGGGAGATTAAACATGAATAAAGAAAAAGATATAAAGCAAGAGAGATAAGAGATATAGAGGGAAAGACATATACATTAAAGAGAGTAAATTTTGTTCAATCATTTCATGCTAACAATCAAAATATCATGGCTCATGTATATTTATAGATAAAAGAGAGGAAAAATGTGTCACTTTAATTTGTTCATTATAGGATATTGTCTTTCTATTTTGAAGCCTATTTATCTAAAGGGGATCAATATCCTTTCTTTGTTCTCTAGAATTGGGGGTGCAAAAATGAGATAGAGAGGAGATAGAGAAATAAAGAGAGAAAGAGAGAAGGGGAGATATAGAGAAATATATATATATATATAAAGAGAGAGAGAGAGAGAGAGAGAGAGAGAGAGAGAGAGAGAGAGAGAGAGAGAGAGAGAGAAGATATATAGATATATATATCTATAGAGTTGGAGATATAGAGTGGTAGAGGGAGGGTGCGAAGAGAGAGAGAGAGAGAACCTTTTGATCAATCATTTCATGCCAAGAATCAAAAGATGACACATGTAATGAGCATTTCAAATTGGAGGTTAGTACTACATTAAAGATCACAGAGCTCAGTATGGGTTGAACTAGATCATCTAGCTCCACTAGTATCTTCTAGATAAGCTATTTTTAAAAATATTTTTGTATTTTTAAAGATGCATGAAGGACAAGTGGAAGAAGAGGGAAAATGTATCACTTTTATTTGTTCATTATAGGATACCATATTTCTATTTTGAAGCCTTTTTATCTAAAAGGGATCAATAGCCTTTCTTTCTTCTCTAGAACTAGGGGTGTAGAAGTTGCTTTGCATTGTTTGGGTATACCACTCAATTATGTTGTCTCTACAAAAATCTGTAAACAAAACAAGCTTATCCTAAAAAGTTGGGTGGAAAAAGATATCAAAAATCTAAATTTATTGAGGTGGACATGCAATATGATTGAATCATTGTCCCCCATTTAGTTTTCCATTTTTTAATTCTTCATCAATCTACCAAAGATGTTCTGTGTGTAGGGATAGAAAACAACATGTTCCATTGCAGACACTTTTGATTTAGACATTGACAAAGCTTGCAAAAATGAGTAATGATCAATATAATTACCTCCATTATTTTCATAATGGGTGATTGGGTTTTAAAAAGATAGATAATGATGACAAAATATCTTATGTATCTTATATTTGAAAGGGTCCAACAATTTTAAAATGAAATATAATATATATATATATATATATATATATATATATATATATATATATATATATATATATATATATATATATATATATATATATGTTTTGTATTTATACATATTTATATTTAATATTAATATATATTTAATATGTTATATTCATATACATTTAATATACAATATGCAATATAAATATGATATTTACTATTAAATATCAAATATTTATAAATAACATAACGACTTCAAATAATAGTATAAATTAATATTATATACCATATAAAATATATTATAGTTAAATATATTTATATGTATAATATACTATTATTAAATTGTATATTTAAATTAATCATATTATATATTTAACATTTATATTTATTTTTTATATAATATAATACATATAAACCTCTTATATATATACATATGAGGTAATTCCCTATATTTTTTATTAATAAGGACATGAGTTTAGAGATTTATGGTATGACAGTTTTATATATATATGAGGTAATTCCCTATATTTTTTTAATAAGGACATGAGTTTAGAGATTTATGGTATGAAAGTTAGATTGTCTACATGTTGGGAAAACATAGTAGGGTGAACCCACATGACTAGGTTACAATTGCATTGAGGAAGGAAAATTGCCCGTGCCTCCAAAAAAAGACCAGGTTCAATCGAATGGGGTGTTTGATCAAACCCAAGAATGGGTTCAATCAAACACTACATAAGCCCAGGTCATTGGAGGGTTCAATCAAACCCACTAGTAGCCTATTTTTTATTACTAAAATGGTAGGTTTGATTGAACCCCTGTGTTTAGGATTTTTTTAAGTGTTTTTTAACAATCATTTTTGACAGTTTTACTACTGCTGAACTTAGAGGAGAGCAACCCAAACCCCAGGAGCTCCCCACCAGCTGAACGTCGCCACCTTCCAGCCAGCCACCCTCTACCAGGTATGTCTATCATTTTCTCCCTTTCTCATTTATTATGCTTTGTCTGTGCTTCCACATTTTTCATACATGTCTACCAGAGCATTTCCAACTATATTATCTGCCAAAAACCCCCCTTCAATTATGCTATGATGGATGTCCATACCCATTCCAAAGCTCCCATTTTGTCATAGGCCTATGTGAGAGGATGCTAGCAAAGGTTGTGGTCTTTGGCTTTACACCTTCCAATTGCATTTTCTTCAAAGTTTCTAAGGCCTTTTCAACAATTCCATTTTGTGCATACCTTGCGATCATTGTCGTCCACAAGACCATATTTCTTTGAGGCATTCTGTCAACAGTTGATGTACCTTGTCTATGCTTCCACATTTTGCATACATGTCTACCAGAGAATTTCCAGCTATAATATCTACCAAAACACCCCTCAATTATCTTATGATGAATGTCCATATCCATTCAAAAGCTCCCATTTTGTCACAGGCCTGTGTAGGAGGATGCTGGTGAAGGTTGTGTTGTCTGGATTTACACCTTCAAATTGCATTTGTTTGAAAGTTTCTAAATCCTTTTCAACAAATCCATTTTGTGAATATCTTGTAATCAATGTATTCCATGAGACCATATTTCTTTGAGGCATTATGTCAATAGTTGACGTGCCTTGTCTATGCTTCCACATTTTGCATGTTTATGTCTACCATAGCATTTCCAACTATAATATCTGCCAAAAATTCCCCTTCCATTATGCTATGATGGATGTCCATACCCTGTTCCAAAGCTCCCATTTTGTCACAGGTAGGGAGGATGCTGGCAAAGGTTGTCAAATTTGGCAAAGTACACCTTCCAATTGCATTTTCTTGAAACCTGATGTTTCTATTTCTCCTACATGGATAAAGCTTGTAATGTCCTTGAGCATAGTGATAATCTACCTTTGAACACTTTTCTTTCATATGATTGATTCATGATACTAATGGCAACAAGGCAGATAACTGAGAGGGGGGGCTGAATCAGTTATCTTAAATTTCTCAACTTTCTTTTCTTCTTTAATAATAGTGCAATATCAAAACATATAAGCATAAATGAACATGAGAGTAGAAATTAAATCAACACACATAACACAAGGATTTTTATGTGGAAAACCCTGTTAGAGGAAAAACCATGGGGTGACTAACCCAAGATTGTATTCTCTATTAAAAGAATAAGAAGTATAAAATTGCACTTGCCAATTAGGGCTCACTACCTAAGCACACTGCTCACAAGAGGCTCACTACCTACAATAGTTTATAGAAAATAACCAGGGATTTGAACTGATGAGAAGCATCCACATATGTTGAGGTTTAATTCCGGTTAGGCTCAATATACTGATCTACTGCACTACATTCTTCCTTTGCTTTAGTGTTGTTGTTCTGTCACATACCAGACCTGTATTGCTACTTCCACACTGCTCTCTACCTTTCCTCACATGTAACAACACAAAACACACACCTTCATACTAAAATCCATCTAGCATATATATCTGTATCAAGGATTTCAACATCCTTCTAGTCGGCATCCAAAAAACTCAAGATATTTCTAAACTGTGGTCTGTCAGTTGAATCCATGCTCACTAAGTGATGTGTATCAAAGAGATAGTCATAGAGGTCATCAATCATGTCAACCAACCATGAATGGTCCCTCAAATAGCTTGATCACCATCAATTTCTCATCTAGATAAAGGTATGATACTCTGCCAGTCAGTTCTTTCTCAGTTTACTCTGCCTGTTAGGAACCCAACACTTAGATGCTCATATCTTTCCATTCTTTCATCACCAGAGGCTCAATCTCTAGAATGTAGAAGAAATGGTACTCCTCTTGACTTCCTCAAGTCCAAACTTTGCTGAGATACATCCTCTGAGAGATCTAGACTTGATTGTCAGACCTTGTTGCATGCTTTATTCTTGCTCACCAGATTAAAATACTCTTCAATCTGACTTCCGGTAGAGACATACCATGTGCTATGAATGTGTGGGATGGACTTTGTTGCCATCATTGACAACACTTGTGAAGCCACACAGTGTCTCTTGCCAACAATCTCCCCCTTTGGCATTGATGGGAACACTTAGTGAAAAATGACTAAGTGTCGTCTCAAAAGCCCCCTTGGCTGATGCTTTGTCTTATGTACACTTTTATCAGAGCTCCTCCTTAGCTAGATTTGCATTTTTCACTGCTCCTCACTTCCCCTTTGACATCAATGGCAAAGGGTGAAATCCGCACACCAAAATTTGTGAAAAAAACAACCTATATATATTGCCGGATAAGTATATATACATGTTGTACTTACATAAACTTAAGTATATCTGCAAAGGTAGTCTTCAATTGGACAAATTTTGTTGCCCAACTCTACTTCATCCTATCCAAAATTAAGATGTGACCACTTAACAAAAATGCAAAAGCTTCTATCCTCTTTAAGTTTGCCAGATCACGGGTCCGGGCTATGGTCTGGGCATCAGTTAGGGCCTCATGCATTGCCTCTAACTTAGGGATAATTATCCCTCTTAGTTCACTTAGCCTGCTTATTCTATTTTTCTTCTCCTTCTCAAGCCTCTTTATTTCATTTATAGTTGCAATAGTTTGAGACTCTTGATTCTTTATGGATGAGGTGAGAGGATCAAAATTTTGAGATAAACTTGATAGTTTACTTTCTTGTTCTTCCACCTTCTTAGCAATGTCTGTTGTCACTGTGGACCAAGATAGACAAAATTTGTATAAATCACTACCATCTTTAAGAGCATTTTCTAGGCTCTTTATCCCAATATTCAGACTTCTCCTATCATTTGCTATAAGTCCCTATACTTCGAAGAGTCTCTTTCCCAAAAACTCTTTCCAGACTTTCTCTTCTGTCGATTTCTCCAAAGAATCAAAATGTATGCTAATAGAATTAACAAGAGATTTCAAGTTACTGGATGAACAGGCTGAAAGATCCTTTTTGAAGGATAGCATGATCTTCTCCAACACACTGGATGCAATCTCTATCAGCTCATAGTCTTCCATGTGAGACTTCAGAAGCTTTTCTTTCACTTTAGCTTGAGCAAAAGATGCTACCTTCATTGTCTGGACCGGAGAGAGGGAGTCAAAATTGAGTGGTCCTTGAAATAGCTCTGGTTCATCTAATTCCATCATTTCTTTAGTTAGGAAGTCTTTAACTACTTTTGTAGTGTCTCTTGCTAGAGACAGAGTCTTCTGTCCTTCTGCAGCCTCAGAACTATCATCTGGGGTCTTTTCTATTTGATCTTCTTCTCTTCCCTTTACCTCTTCTTCTTAACTAATTTTCTTATCTTTTCTCTCTTCTCCTTTAGTTCCGGAGTTAGCATGAGGATCTGGAAGAGAGATGTTTACTTCTTTAGGGACTTCCTCTTCTGGAATAGAGGAATCCAAGTCCTTAGTCCTCTCCTCACCTATGTCCTTTGGCTCTTCTACATTTTTTGCAGTGGATTCTTCTTTAGATGTACTTAGTCCTTCATCATCCATGGCAGAAGGTTCATCATCTATGTTCTTTATAACAGGAAGATTAAATATTTTAAATGCATTTTGGAGGATGTCCTTTGTTTCTTTGGCAACTTGATCTGTCTCTCCAAGCATAAGTTTGTTCATTATTAATTTGCTCCAGAACTCATCCTTGCAGTCTTTGAAGATCATGTTCATTTGTTGAGGGGTAATGGAAGGATAGAGTTGAATAGCAATCTACTCCCGGATCTCCAAGTCCTTTGCCTTAGCATTGTCCTTTCTCATCTCAAGTTCCTTCTCTAGACTTTTGGGAATTAGTGAGATGATTTCAATAAATTCTTTATTATAAATGTTTAGATACCTGACTATGGCATCTTCCAAGATTTTCTTGTCAGTATCATTATACTCATCATAAACTTTTTTCATCAGTTACAGATTCCCATCCACAGTGACTACCTTGATGACATCATCAATAGAGAGTATAGGCCTCTCAACAAAATTTTCTATCTCTTCTTCTTTGTTTGCACCGATAGAGGATTCACTTGATGTTTTCTTCTTCTTCCTTGTTTTCTTAATCTCCTCATTAATCTTTGTTTCTTCATCATCCTTTTCGCTTGTGTATGACCTTGTGGCCTTTGTCTTTGTTCTCTTCTCTCCCTTTCCAAATGTCTTGGCTTCCAGTTATGAGGCTTTTTGACTCTTGGAGGTGGTAGGTACAGAGCTCTTGGAGGATCTGGTCCGGGAGGGGGCTTGCACCAGATCACTTTTTTTTTTTTGCTTCTTGTCTCTCTTTTTCTGCTCTTTCTAATTTCTCTCTGTTAGCATTAATTGCCTCCTTTGATATCCCATATATCTTGGCAACTTCTTCTACTTCCTTTCTCACCTTTCTCTTGATCTCAGTCTATCTCAGTTCAACATGTATTTTTATACTCAACTCTTGAAAGGTTCCAAACCTTTCTGCCTCAGGGTCCTTGGGCTGACTTAGTAGGTATTGGATATGCAGCTCTAGGATTTTCTCATCTACCTCATACCCCATTGGCATAATCTAGACTATTCTTGGCTCCACTACCTCTATTAAGCATTGATCAATGTCTACCATAAAGCATATTGTATCCTTGTATTTTTCAACCATGGATTGAGGAATTCTTTCTCTAGCCTGCATCATACTTTGGAAGTTTTTGAAGTATCCCCAGAGTGCTATACTTTTGTGCCTTGGCATCACCAAGCCCATACATATAATCTCTGATTTGTATGGCAACTGGTCTGTCATTTTGCCATACCCAACCATTGGATCTGGGTAGCTCATTCATATAGTAAAAGAATAGACATAGTATCAAGCCACTGTACTTAAATGAATTCTTCTTATCCTTCTTTATTTTCTACAAATTCTCTAATAGTTGGTTTGGGAGAAGCTCACAAAGATCATAATCAACATTTTCCCTTAGCATCTAATAAGCAGTGTATATTGTTGTTCCAAATACAAAATTCTCCCTGCTGGAGTGATATATTTTATAACCAATTATCATAGAAGAAAATTTGATATCCGGATCTATGATATCCTCTATTGTCATTTCTCTTTTGTCAAATTTTGATCCAGTAGCCTCATTTACAGTTTGGTTCTTGACCGATTTGAGAGTAGGCAACCCACCGGAAGAGTACAAGCCAGTTACTGCCCTAATTGCATCCTTTGTTATTTTGAAGGGCTTCAACAACCACAAGAAGTTATCATGCATTCTACTCAGAACATACCGGACCCATTCATCTTTTGCAAAACAAGGGAAGTGGATGCAATGTCCAAAATGCTTATCCCAAATGGCCTTGTATTAGGGTTTTAGTTCAAATGTTTCATCTATTAATTGCTTGTGATAGATATCCATTAGCTTGGATTCCCCAAATTCTTCAATGTTGGCATCAATGTATACCCTAACATCTTCTACATGCAAAACCCCATGCGAAATGCTAGAGAATGCGCCTAGGGGATCAACTTCTAGGGATTTGTAAGGATGTTTCTTGAACTTAGGGTATGGCCTATCAATGATCTTAACAACATTTGGAGTAGCCATCTTTCAAAAGATTTAGAGAGAGATATTCAAGAGTGGAAATACCTTTTTATGCTTCTAGGGTTCACGATAAGAGCCAAAAAGATTGCTGGTTGAATCAATTCAGTGGTTGATCTTTGAGAGGGTGGAAGAAATCTTGTTGCAAAGCTCTTTCTTTCTTCTTCTCGAATGCAAATGTACAAATGATGAATAGAAGAGCCCTTATATTTTTGCGTAAACCCTAAATTCATATTGCAATAAATGCACACCTTAAGTCATTTTAGTTCCCTTGTTCTGACCTTGTTCTGAGAGAGATCCTTCTGAATCACTAAGATGCACTTAGAATTATTCTTGGTGATAATTGACAATCTATCTTCCTTTCTCCAGTCATTCCATTTGTCCACAGATCAAGATATTTTAATTTTGAATCATACCAGATCTAACTGTGAGAATCTTGCTTTTATCAGATGACTACTAAACCAGATCAATCTTGGATGATTAACCTCTTCAAAACTCCTTGTAGATCTTTCATAATTTTACCAAGGGTTATTTAGATATTTCTCTAACAATCCTTTAATCTGCAACTTTCCATATGCCAATTTTAGGCACCAATTGACTGGCTGGGGGAATTTGTTTTCCTTTGTGACTCCTCCTAAGCCAGAGCTCATCTATTTAGTTTTTGGAAGGAATATCAGGACCAGATTCTTGTGTGGATCCATCCCCAACATTTTCTATACTTTTCTTCACCCAAATCTTGTTCATCTCCTTTTGAAGTTCATCTGCATTCACTTTTCCTTTCCCTTTATCTTGATTTTGATCCACCGGATCCTTTTTATCCTGATTCTTATTTCTGTAGAATTTGGCAATATGACCGGATCTATTACAGTTGTAGTAGATAACATTTCTTTGCATATTTGGTTGATATCCTCTTGATCTACATTGATTAGCCATATGTCCCATTCTATTGCATGCAAAGCATCTACCATTGAATCAATTGTTTATTGGTATATTTCTACATTCATGAGATTTGTGACCATGCCTTTTGTAGTTAAAACACTATCCTGAGAAAGATGAATTAGTCTGATTCATTCTTCTTCTACACTGATTTTCTTTATGACTGAAGTTATTGCAATTGTAGTAGTATCCATTGAAGGATGGATATCTTTGAGCATTTGGTTGCCTTATCGGAGGTCTTCTAGGCTTGTTCCTTGGATTTCATAATCTAGAGTTCTTCTGACCAGATCCAAATATTTCACCTTTCTCATATCCCAAGCCATACTTGTCATCTACCCTCTTTTGGCTTTCAAGAAGAACTTCAAGTTGAGTAGAGCTTATCTTGAATTTCTCTTTGCATTCATTTGTTGTTTGAAGATCCCTTTTAAGAGTGTCTATCTGATTCTCAAGTTGTTCTTCATTGTCTCTAGCTTCTTCAAGATTAGATTCCAGATGCCTGATTATTCTATCCATTTTGTGGCAGTCTTTTGACTTCTCCTTGAGAGATCGTTTTAGATTATCTTCAATTTTTCTTTTCTCTTCAATTTCTTGGGTGAATTTCATAACCCCTGATTCCATTTCATGTCTTACCATAATGAACTCTTTTGATAGCTTCCCACATAACTTGTTTTTCTTATTTAGATCTTCATTTTTATCATTAGCTTCATTTTAACTTGCTAATTGCTGAAGTAGTTCCTTTCTCTTTTTCATAGAGATACTCAATTTTTCTTTTAGTTCATTTATGAAGTCATCAGCTTGTTTGTGTCTTTCCCTCAAGTCATTGACTTCAAAGTGAGATTACTCAATATCATCTAGGGCAGACTGGAGTTGTTCCCTCATACCATACAATCCATTGAGATTCCCAGATCTTCCTCAAGTTGTTAGGCTCTGTTTGGAGGAACTTGGCTCTGATACCAATTGTTGGAAACAAGGCAGATAACTGAGAGGGGGAGGGTGAATCAGTTATCTTAAATTTCTCAACTTTCTGTTCTTCTTTAACAATAGTGCAATATCAAAACATATAAGCATAAATGAACATGAGAGAAGAAATGAAATCAACACACATAACACAAGGATTTTTTACGTGGAAAACCCTGTTAGGGGAAAAACCATGGGGTGACTATCCCAAGATTGTATTCTCTGTTAATAGAATAACAAGTACAAAATGGCACTTGCCAATTAGGGCTCACTACCTGAATAGACTGCTCATAAGAGGCTCACTGCCTACAATAGTTTATAGAAAATAACTAGGTATTTGAATTGATGAGAAGCATCCACATATGCTGAGGTTTAGTTTTGGTTAGGCTCAATATATTGATCTACTGCACTTCATTCTTCCTCTACTTTAGTGCTGCTATTCTGTCACATACTAGACCTGTATTGCTACTTCCACACTGCTCTCTGCCTTTCCTCGCACATAACAACACAACACACACTCCTTCATACCAAAATCCATCTGGTATATATATCCGCATCAAGGATTTGAACATCCTTCTAGTTGGCATCCGAAAAACTCGAGATATTTCCAAACTCTAGTTTGTCGGCTGAATCCATGCTCACTAAGTGATGCGTATCAAAGAGATAGTCATAGAGGTCATAAATCATGTCAGCCAACCATGAATGGTCCCTCAAATAGCTTGATCACCATCAATTTCTCATCTGAATAAAGGTCTGATACTCTGCTAGTTAGTTCTTTCTCAGTTTACTTTGCCTCTCAGGAACCCAACACTTAGATGCTCATATCTTTCCCTTCTTTCATCACTGGAGGCTCAATCTCTGGAATGTAGCAATAATTGTACTCCTCTTGACTACCCCAAGTCCGCACTTTGCTAAGATACATCCTCTGAAAGATCCGGACCTGATTGTCAGACCTTGTTGCATGCTCTATTCTTGCTCACCGAATCAAAATACTCTTCAATCTTACTTGCGGTAGAGACATACCATGTGCTGCGGATGTGTGGGATGGACTTTGTTGCCATTAATGACAACACTCATGAAGCCACACAGTGTCTCTTTCCAATAGATATATGGTTCAAGAGAAGGATACACATGATATACCCTTACCCTCTAGTGATAAAATTATGAATGATGCTTTATGTGGTGAAGCTACACCTTCCTTAATCCTTCATTACATTGTTATATGCCTTGTGATGATGATGATCATTCATGTGATGATGGTATACCTAGTGAACATATCCTTTTATGCATCTCATGATAGATTTCCTTGTTCACTTATGGATTTTCCTGCTTGTGTCTCTCTTGCTTCATCTTGGCTAGAAAATGCTTTCTACACTAATCTAATGAGGAGAGGGCTATGCAGGATCAAATTTATCCTAACTATTACAACAATGTTAAACCATTAACATGAGATATTGCAGAAAAACACAAGAACCAGAAAGTAGACAGAAGAAGAGAGACAAAGATTTACGATGGGGAAAACCCTTATCAGATGAAAAACCCCACACTTAGAAACCTGCACAATGTATTAACAAAACTGAAAGAATGATTACAATACACTTACAATATAAGCTTCAATGGTCTTTGATACTTGTGTCTGGAGTCAATCTAGTAGCATAACAGTACCTCTAAACCTATGATATAAACTCCATCTCCCAACACCTGTATAAATAGGAAATACAAGGCAATATTGGACCTATCTTGGAATGGGCATCCAACATGGCTTCTTGGACCAAAACCCATGCCTAAGGACACTTGGTCAACATTGTAGAATGTGCCTAACACTTGTCCATAGCTCACATTCCAAAGAGGTTGCCTATTTCCAAAATGGGCTATGACGGATGCTCTTACGACACTTACGACCGTCATAGAATATGTCATAGCGGTTACAACTTACAGCTGTAAGAGAATCTGTCATACACATGCTATAAATAGCATATTCTTTTACAACATGTCATATTCCACCTTGTGGTGCCCAAATATGCCTTATTCAAAGATGCTTCATGACACATGTCATCACCTGTCTTACAACCTTCTATTTCTGACTCTTACATGTCATAGATTCGTCATAGGAATCTATCATAACCATTTCAGTCAAACATTCCTTACACAACATGAAAGATGCCAACACATGGCAGAATATTCCTACCACTAAGTGGGATTCCTATCTCCTCATGTGAGGACAAAATTACAAGTTGTCATAATCCATGTTGGATTGACACATCACCGTGCCACATCCCACAACATGACAATATGGAATTTCCAAATATTTACAACATAGGCAATTAAATAATAAATACAAACATTACAAATGTAAGGAATTACCAAGGTTGAGACACCTTAATTCCCAACATTGTCCCACTTGTCGAACACCTTGTAAGAGCCAATAGAAAAATATGATTTAACTGCTATAGGCCGAGGGGCCTATAGACTCCAAACACCATCTAAACTTCTCTATGCTCATTGGTTTCATCAAAACATCTACAACATTCTTCAAAGTATCTACGTTCTCCGAATTTATCTCTCCATCCTCGACCATGTTTCTCATGAAGTGAAACTAAACATCAATGTGCTTGGTTCTAGCATGGAAAGTTAGATTCTTTGCAAGGCAAATTGCACTCTGACTATCACAACTGATCGTGATTTGACCTACATCAACACCAATATCAAAACACAATCTCTTAAGCCAAATGGCTTCCTTACAAGCATGAGTTGCTGCCATGTACTCAGCTTCTGTCATTAACAAAGCAACAATAGGTTGTTGCTTACTCATCCAACTAATAGCACCACCAAATAGTGTAAACACATAAGCATTGGTGGATCTCCTGCTCTTAATGTCACCTACCCAATCTGAATCCACAAATCTATGAATATCAACAAAATGTGGAGGTCCAAAAACATTACCATGATAGAAAATGGTGTAAGGAAAGCACAGGTGCGGAAAACAGCTTCCCTAATGTTAATTCCCAGGGGACAGTGTAGACCAGTCACTTTTAAATTACAATAACACAGATGAATACACAAGAGAAACCAAAATAGACAATATTTAGAACACAGACACACAGAATTACGTGGGAAAACCCTTACGGGTAAAAAACCCACCACCACAAGAAAACAATCTTTATTACAGTAAGATATACAGTTACAATAAAGAACTCAGCTTCTTGCTCTGGTGTTTGATTCTCGACATCATACACAGTTCATCTCCCTGTACATTTACAGAACGAACCTCTATTCTAGTCTCATCATCATAATACCAACGACACCTATAGACATATCATTCTATTTTCCAATCTGCAAGAACAAGAGTCGTTACAGACTTCTACTCTAACTGATAGAACAGATTCCTCATACGTCGCTGCCATCTAACCGTCGCAACGGTTCACATTTCAGTGAGGCGTTTAGTCCCACATGTACCAAGTCGCAAAGGACTTTGCAGTTTATAACCGCCAACAGGCGAAAGAGTATTGTCAGCAATTTTGTTGCCGACAATACCAAGCTTCCAAGTCCACGGCATAACAACTCCCATCGGCCCTCAGACTTCACCTCCCACCGATGAGCATTGTCTCCCCGATCACCAAGGTTACCATCGGTATGACATTCTCCATCGGCAAAAGATCTAGCCCTCGCTCCGACAGAGGTTTGTCTCACCGATACCAATAAAACTTCCATCAGGATGTCCGCAGTACATCGGCCCAACACCTTTAGCCGACGGGTATTCTCTTGCCGATAGACATACGCCATCGGAGTGACTACTCCTGTCGGAGTAACTCTACAGTGTTTGGCCGATAGGCCCTTGTCTTGCCGACGACCGTAACCTTCGTCGGAGTGACTACTCCTGTCGGAGTAACTCCATAAGGTTTGGCCGATAGGCCTTGTCTTGCCGACGACCGTAACCTTCGTCGGAGTGACTACTCCTGTCGGAGTAACTCCACAAGGTTTGGCCGATAGGCCTTGTCTTGCCGACGACCGTAACCTTCGTCGGAGTGACTACTCCTGTCGGAGTAACTCCACAAGGTTTGGCCGATAGGCCTTGTCTCACCAATGCCAATGGTCTTCAACACGGTCCTGCCGATAGTGCTTCGTCACAGCGATGCCGACATCGCATATCCTCAGACCAATGAACCAAGGAACAGTTGAACTAAAATTCATTGAACCTACCAAATGAACTCTAGAAAGGTTCAACAAAGAGGTTCAAAACATAGGTTCAACTAAGAGGTTCAAGTAGTAATTTGAGACACAAGTTCTCTTCAATCTCCCACTTGTCGAAAACATTACTGCTACCTCTTAGTCCTCATTCGATTATTGAGAACTATGGGCCCGAAGACCCATTTCATCTGAGCACCATTTGAACTTGGCTGTGTTCACTGGTTTAGTTAAGGCATCAGCAACATTTTCCAAAGTGTCAACCTTTTCCAGCTTCACCTTCCTGTCTTCCACCATATCACGAACAAAGTGATATTGGACATCAATATGTTTTGTCCTAGCATGAAATGTAGGATTCTTTGCCAAACATATGGCACTTTGACTGTCACAATGAATTTGTATTTGCCCTGCATTAAAACCAACATCAGAACACAACCTTTTCAACCAAACAGCTTCTTGGCATGCACGAGTGGCTGCCATGTACTCTGCCTCTGTTGTGGACAAAGCGACTACAGCCTGTCGCTTGCTCATCCAACTGATAGCACCACCATGTAACATGAACACGTATCCACTGGTGGATCTCCGACTGTCAATGTCCCCTGCCCAATCAGAATCAACATATCCCTGAATACTGATAGATCTCTTAGACCCTTCTGAGTTTCCATGATAACAAATAGCATAGTCAGAAGTTCCCTTCAAATACCTCATAACTCTTTTCACAGCATCCCAATGTGATCTACCTGGATTCGCCATAAATCGGCTCAAAACTCCCACTGCTTGGGCAATGTCTGGTCTGGTACAGACCATTGCATACATTAAACTGCCAACAGCACTTGCATAAGGTACTCTCTTCATGTCACCAATTTCATTTGAAGATTCTGGACAATCTTCAACAGATAATTTCGTTCCCTGCAAAACTGGAACAACTAACTGTTTAGAATCAGACATATGAAACTTATCAAGAACATTGGTAATATACTTCCTCTGGCTGAGCCAAATTTTTCTCTTAGATCTGTCCCTTTTGATCTCCATTCCCAGAATGTACTTTGCTGCCCCCAGATTTTTCATTTCAAATTTCAAGGACAACTGAGATTTTAATTCTGAGATCATCCCCTTACCATTGCCAATGAACAACATGTCATCTACATATAGTGCAATTATAAGAATCTGGTCACCTTCAGTTTTATAATAGACAGAATGATCAGATTTAGATCTCACATACCCCAAGGATAAAACATACGTATCAAACTTTTGATACCACATTCTGGGAGACTGTTTCAAACCATAAAGAGACTTTTTAAGTTTGCATACCAGATGTTCTTTACCTTTTTCCACAAAATACTCTGGTTGAGACATATAAATTTCTTCTTCAAGGTCTCCATGAAGAAACGCTGTTGTCACATCCATCTGCTCAATTTCAAAATCATATGCTGCTGCAAGTGACAACAGAAATCTAATGGATGTCAACTTAGCTACAGGAGAAAAGATTTCTCCATAATCAATACCTTCCTTTTGGGAATACCCCTTAGCAACCAGTCTTGCCTTGTACTTCTCAATACTACCATCTGGACCATATTTCTTCTTAAATACCCACTTACAGCCTACAGGTTTTCTTCCTTCAGGCAAGGGCACCAGATCCCAGGTTCCATTCTTCTCCAATGATGTCATTTCACTATGCATGGCTTCCAACCAGGAATCTGAATCAGGTACACTAATAGCTTCTTTCACAGTCCTAGGTTCATCAGTATTAGTAAGTAAAGCATAGGCACAAGTTGAATCAGGTACTGAAAATCCATACCTATTTGGTTGTCTTCTTTCACGTGTAGATCTCCTCACAGGTTGAGGTGCAGGTTCAGGTTCTTGCTCTGGATCAGAATCTTCGGAGCTACTTGAACTCCTATCTGAACCATCTACACTTGGTGCTTGTTGTTCCTCTTTTACAGGAGTCAAAGGAACATTCACAACACTCTTTTCTTTCTTTTCTTCTGTCTTTTCTGGCTGAGGATCAACAACCAATGGTTTCAGCTCTCTGAAAATTACATTCCTGCTGTAGATTACCTTTTCAGTTTCAGGATTCCAAAGCTTGTATCCTTTAATACCGACTCCATAGCCAACAAAGATACATTTAACTGCCTTGTTATCCAACTTAGATCTTTTAACTTCAGGAATATGAGCATATGCCTCACAGCCAAAGACTCGAATATGTCTTAGAGAGGGCTTCTTACCAGACCATGCTTCCATAGGTGTCTTATCAACCAATGCTGATGTAGGAGAACGATTCAGCAAGTAACAAGCTGTAGCAACTGCCTCAGCCCAGAACTTCTGTTCAAGACCAGCATAACTCAACATACTTCTTGCTTTCTCCATCAACGATCGATTTAACCTTTCAGCAACTCCATTCTGTTGTGGAGTATAAGGTGTAGTTTTATGCCTTTTAATTCCATGGTCTACACAATACTTATCAAAATCTGCATTGCAATATTCACCACCGTTATCTGTTCTCAAGCATTTTAGTTTTCTACCAGTCTGATTTTCCACAAGAGTTTTAAATTCTTTAAATCGACTGAACACTTCTGATTTGTTTTTCAAAAAATATACAAATGCCCTTCTTGAATAATCATCAATGAACGATACATAGTATCTTGATTTAGATAAAGAAGGAACATCAACTGGACCAAAAACATCAGAATGCACATAGTCCAGAACACCAGAAGATTTATGAGAACTAGAGTAAAATGAAACATGGTTTTGCTTTCCATATATACAATGTTCGCAGAAATCGAACTCCAGATTACAATCAATCAGCCCATCTACCAGATTTTTGTTTTTCAAGGTTTTTAAACCTTTCTCACCTATGTGACCAAGTCTATGATGCCAGAGCATTGTTTTCTCTGCAGGAAGTTTAACTTCCATAGAATTTACGTCATGTGTTACAATAGTAGCCTTTTCAGATTTTACAGAGACATTATTACAGCACACTGGTTTAGCATCTAACCTATACAGAGTTCCAATGCGTTCACCTTTTGCCAGAACAATAGAACCTCTAGTCATCTTACAGCCACCATTCACAAAAGTAACTTGCACTCCAACATCATTAAGTTTACTAACAGAAAGTAAATTTCGAGCCAGACCTGGTATATGAAGAACTTCATTCATTCCCTTTATTCTGCCATCCGGGAACTGGATTCTGACTCGACCTCGGCCAACAATTTCCAGTGTTGAATCACTAGCCAGGAACACCTTGCCACCAGCATAGGGTTCATACTTTGTGAACCACTCTCTATGAGATGTCATATGAAAGGATGCTCCTGAATCAATCAGCCAAACATCTTCAGAAGCAGGTGTTGCCAGAGCAGCAATGAAAGCATCAGCATCACTGTGTGAAGACTCAGAGTCAGAGAAGTTCTTCTTCTTCTTTTTCTCCTCTTTGCAGTCTTTCTTGACATGACCTTTCTGTCCACAATTCCAGCACTTCACCTTGGACTTCTTGCCAGGAGATTTTGATTTCCCCTCTGATTTGGACTTAGACTTCTTGTCCTTCTTCTTGCCTCTTTCCTTTGATCTACCACGAACTGACAGAGCCTCTTTGGCCATTCCAGAAGATTTCCTCCGCATCTCTTCAGACAACAAAGAGGCAACAATAGTTTCCTGAGAAAACGTAGTTGTTGTACTTCCAATAGCCATCACCAGATGGTCCCACGAGTCAGGTAAGGAACATAACAGAAGCATACAGCGATCTTCCTCTTCTATTTTTACACCTATAGATGTCAACTGAGCAACAATCGTATTGAATGCACTCAGATGTTCTGCTACAGATGCACCTTCATCCATCTTCAGAGAATACAATTTCTTTCTGAGGAAAAGTTTATTTACCAAGGACTTGCCCTGATAAATATTATTCAACTTTTTCCACAAATCACTTGCAGATTTCTCCTCATGGATATTCAATAGAACAGAGTCAGATAAACTCAGTCTTATCAGTCCTTTGGCTTTTCTGCATATCAGTTCCCAATCTTCTTGCTTCATGCCTGTAGGTTGAACTCCAGACACAGCAACCCAAAGATCTCTATAGACTAACATGTCTTCAACTTTAAGTTTCCACAACTCAAAGTTTGTGCCATTGAATTTCTCAATGTCTATTTTGTCTGATGTACTTGCCATCTCTATTTAATTTAAAAAATAACTTTCTACAGAACTCCCACACAACAGAATTAACACAAAAAACCCAAACTACCGACAAGGATAACACAACGGGCCAGGCTCTGATACCACTTGTAAGGAAAGCACAGGTGCGGAAAACAGCTTCCCTAATGTTAATTCCCAGGGGACAGTGTAGACCAGTCACTTTTAAATTACAATAACACAGATGAATACACAAGAGAAACCAAAATAGACAATATTTAGAACACAGACACACAGAATTACGTGGGAAAACCCTTACGGGTAAAAAACCCACCACCACAAGAAAACAATCTTTATTACAGTAAGATATACAGTTACAATAAAGAACTCAGCTTCTTGCTCTGGTGTTTGATTCTCGACATCATACACAGTTCATCTCCCTGTACATTTACAGAACGAACCTCTATTCTAGTCTCATCATCATAATACCAACGACACCTATAGACATATCATTCTATTTTCCAATCTGCAAGAACAAGAGTCGTTACAGACTTCTGCTCTAACTGATAGAACAGATTCCTCATACGTCGCTGCCATCTAACCGTCGCAACGGTTCACATTTCAGTGAGGTGTTTAGTCCCACATGTACCAAGTCGCAAAGGACTTTGCAGTTTATAACCGCCAACAAGCGAAAGAGTATTGTCAGCAATTTTGTTGCCGACAATACCAAGCTTCCAAGTCCACGGCATAACAACTCCCATCGGCCCTCAGACTTCACCTCCCACCGATGAGCATTGTCTCCCCGATCACCAAGGTTACCATCGGTATGACATTCTCCATCGGCAAAAGATCTAGCCCTCGCTCCGACAGAGGTTTGTCTCACCGATACCAATAAAACTTCCATCAGGATGTCCGCAGTACATCGGCCCAACACCTTTAGCCGACGGGTATTCTCTTGCCGATAGACATACGCCATCGGAGTGACTACTCCTGTCGGAGTAACTCTACAGTGTTTGGCCGATAGGCCCTTGTCTTGCCGACGACCGTAACCTTCGTCGGAGTGACTACTCCTGTCGGAGTAACTCCATAAGGTTTGGCCGATAGGCCTTGTCTTGCCGACGACCGTAACCTTCGTCGGAGTGACTACTCCTGTCGGAGTAACTCCACAAGGTTTGGCCGATAGGCCTTGTCTTGCCGACGACCGTAACCTTCGTCGGAGTGACTACTCCTGTCGGAGTAACTCCACAAGGTTTGGCCGATAGGCCTTGTCTCACCGATGCCAATGGTCTTCAACACGGTCCTGCCGATAGTGCTTCGTCACAGCGATGCCGACATCGCATATCCTCAGACCAATGAACCAAGGAACAGTTGAACTAAAATTCATTGAACCTACCAAATGAACTCTAGAAAGGTTCAACAAAGAGGTTCAAAACATAGGTTCAACTAAGAGGTTCAAGTAGTAATTTGAGACACAAGTTCTCTTCAAATGGAATACTTGGAATTACCCTTGAAATATCTGAACACTCGCTTAACTGTATCCCAATGAACCCATCCAAGATTAGCCATAAATTGACTCAGGACTCCCATTGCTTGGGCAGTTTGGTATTGTATAGACCATAGTATACATCAAACTGCCAACAACAGTAGCATAAGCTACTCTGCTCATGTCCTCCACCTCACTAGGAGATTTTGGACAATCCTCAACAAACAACTTTGTCCCCAAAGAAACGGGAACACACAATGGTTTGCAATCTTCCATGTTGAATCTGTCCAACACGGTCTTCACATACTTACTCTAGCTTAACCAAATCTTTTTGTTGGTTTTGTCTCCTTTGATTTCCATTCCTAGAATGTACCTAGCTGCCCCTAAGTCTTTCATTTCAAACTGTACTGACAACTAAGGTTTGAAATTAGAAATCATATTCTTACCCTTCCCAATGAGCAACATATCATCAACATACAGTGCAACAATGAGAATATGATCACCATCAAATTTATAATACACACAATGATCCGATTTTGATCTCACAAATCCAATTGACAACACAAAGGCATCAAACTTCAAGTACCATCTCCTAGGGGATTTCTTTAAACCATACAAAGACTTCTTAAGTTTGTAAACTGAATTTTCTTTACCTTTAACCATGTAATGCTCTGGCTGTGCCATGTAGATGTCTTCCTCCAAATCACCATGAAGGAAAGTTGTCTTCACATCCATCTATTCTACCTCCAAGTCATAAGCTGCTGCGAGTGACAACATGAATCGAATGGATGTCATCTTTATAACAGGAGAGAAGATCTCACCATAATCTATACCCTCCACTTGTGAATACCCCTTCATAACTAATTTGGCCTTATACTTCTCAACATTGCCATCTGCACCAATTTTCTTCTTCAACACCCATTTGCATCCAACAGGTTTCTATCTAGGAGGTAGAAGCACCAAGTCCCAAGTTTGATTCTTTTCCAAAAAAGCCATTTCTTCCTGCATGGCCTCCTTCTAGGAACTTGCATCCTTCATATCCAAAGCCTATGATATAGTTCTAGTTTCATCATTGTTAGTAAGCAAAGCATAAGCACAACTAGAGTTAAGCAATGTAAAACAAAACCTTTCAGATTGCTTTCTTATCCATGTAGACCTCCTCAAGAGCTAAGGTTGAGGTTCAAATTCTTCATCTAAGCTTTCAGAGCTGCTAGGGCTCTCCTCATCATCAGGTCCAACATTGTCTTTATGTTCAGTCTTCTCAGGGGTGAGAGGAAACTGAACAACATCCTCTTTCTTTTCAATTTCTTCTAGCTACAAAATAGTGGAAGAAGGTGTAAGCTCTCTGAAGATGACACTTCTGCTATACAACACTTTTTTAGCCATGGGATCCCAAACCTTGTATCATTTCACACCAACACCATAGCAAATGAAGATACACTCAACATCTTTGTTCCAACTTTGACCGCTTCTCCCTAGGCACATGTGCATATGCCTCACAACCAAACACATGAAGATGCCTTACTGAAGGCTTTCTACCAGACCACACCTCCATGGGTGTCTTTCCAACAAGAGCTGATGTAGGAGATCTGTTTACCAAATAGCAAGAAGTGGCAACAACTTCAGCCCAAAACTTTTGTTCTAGGCTAGCTCCACTAAGCATACTCCTAGCCTTCTCCATCAGTGTCCTGTTCATCCTCTCTGCAACTCCATTTTTCTGCGGGCTGTATGGAGTTGTCTTATGCCTTTCAATCATAAGTTCCTTGCAATACTTATCAAATTCTGTAGAACAAAACTCACCACCATTGTCAGTTCTCAAACTTTTAATCTTTTTACCAGTATGATTTTTAGCAAAGGCTTTAAACTCCTTAAACTTGCTATAGACTTCAGATTTGCTTATGAGAAAATAAATCCATGTCCTACTTTAATCATCTATAAAAGATACAAAGTATACATATTTTGATAATGAAGGAACATTAACAAGACCAAACACATCAGAATGAATAAGGTCCAACACACCAGAAGACTTATGAGAACTCAAGTAAAACTGAACATGGTTTTGTTTTCCATAAATGCAATGTTGGCAAAAGTTGAACTCAAGATTGCAATCATCTAACCCTCCAATGAGGTTCTTATTTTTCAAGGTACGTAGACCCTTCTCACCAATGTGGCCAAATCTCTTATGCCATAACATTGTCTTTTCAGTAGGAAGTTTAACTTCCAATACATGATTACAACCATCAAGACTAGAAACAACAGATTTCTTCACTACTCATTCAGATGGTGGGGATGAAGTGACTGCTGCCCTCTTCCTTGAGTCAGAAGAACTATTACATTGTGAAATGCATGCTTCCAGCTAAAACAAAGTACCTCTATGAGTATCCTTAGCAAGCACCATAGATCCTCTTGTCATCTTGCATCCTTCTTTCGAAAAGACAACTTGCACACCTATATCATTCAAACTACTTATTGAAAGCAGGTTCCATGATAAGCCTGGGATGTACGTAACCATAGAGATCCCCTTCACTTGACCATCAGGGAATCAGATAGAGACTCTTCCACAACCAACAATCTTCAGATAAGAGTCGTCACCTAGATACACCTTTCCACCATCAAACTCCTCATACTTAGTGAACCAGTCTCAATGCAAGGTCATGTGGAATGATGCACCAGAGTCTATTAGCCACACACCATCAGATGCATGGGTTGCCAAGGCTGCAATGAAAGCATCACCATCATCTTGTGACTTGTCAGAATTTGAATCAGGAGCTTTCTTCTTTTTCTTCTTCTCCTCTTTGTATTCCTTTTAGAAATGCCTGATTTTGCCACAGTTCCAACAAAGAGCCTTGGACTTTCTAGGAGATTTGGATCTCCCACAGGAATTGGATCTACCCTTCTTAGCTTTCTTGTCCTTCTTCTTCCCTTTCTCCTTGGGTCTTCCACTAACTGCAAGGGCCTCTTTGGCTGCCTCAAAAGACTTTCTCCGCATATCTTTAGACAACAGCAAAGAAACCACTTCTTCCATTTTGAATGTGGATGTGGTATTTTTGAGTGCCATGACAAGATGGTCCCATGAGTCTGGTAGAGAACAAAGTAGGGTCATACACCAATCCTCCTCCATCTTTACACCAATAGATGTCAATTGTGCAACTAGCATGTTGAAGGCACTCATATGTTCAGCAACGGATCCTCCGTCCTCCATTGAAAAAGAATACAACTTCTTTCTAAGAAATAGTTCATTAACCAGGGGTTTTGCTTGATACACATCCCCCAACTTCTTCCAAAGTAGTTTTGTAGTAGTCTCCTCATGGACATTTAACAACATAGAATCAGCAAGATTAAGTCTTATGAGACCCTTAGCCTTCTGATCCTTGAGATCCTAGTTAGCTTGTGACATTGCAGCTGGTTTAGTTCCATTCACACTATCCCAAAGGTCTCAGTCAACAAGCATGTCTTCCATCTTGAGCTTCCATAGCTCAAAATTACTGCCATTGAATTTCTCTATTTCAAGTCTTCTAGATGTGCCTGCCATCTCCTTACTACAATAAGATACATAATACTCTGTACAGACTCCCACTCAACCTAAGATTAGCTCAAAAAACCCCTACCCAACAACTAGGACCCAAGGTGATCAAGCTCTAATACCAACTGAAAGGAAGCTAGGTGTGTGGAAAACGCTTCCTCACTAATCTAATGAGGAGAGGGCTATGCAAATTAAAATTTATCCTAACTATTACAGCAATGTTAAAGGATTAACATGGGATAGTGTAGAAAAACACAAGAACCACAAAGTAGACAGAAAAAGAGAGACACAGATTTACGATGGGGAAAACCCTTATCGGGTGAAAAACCCTACACTCAGAAACCTACACAATGTATTAAGAAAACTGAAAGAATGATTACAATACACTTGTAATGCAAGCTTCAATGGTCTTCAACACTCATGTCTAGAGTCAATCTAGAAGGATAACAGTACCTGTAAACCTACGATACAAACTCCATCTCCAAGCACCTGTATAAATAGGAAATACAAGGCAATATTAGACCTATCTTGGAATGGGCATCCAACATGGCTTCTTGGACCAAAACCCATGCCTAAGGACACTTGGTCAATATTGTAAAATGTGCCTGACACTTGTCCACAGCTCCCATCCCAAAGAGGTCACCTATTTCCAAAATGGGCTATGACAGATGCTCTTATGACACTTACGACCGTCATAGAATCTGTCATAGCAGTTACAACTTACAGATATAAGAGAATCTATCATACACATGCTATAAATAGTATATTCTCTTACAACATGTCATATTCCACCTTGGGATTCCCAAATATGATGTATTCAAAGATGCTTCATACCACATGTCATCACCTATCTTACAACCTTCTATTTGCAACTCTTACATGTCATAGATTCGTCATAGGAATCCATCATAACCGTTTTAGTCAAACATTCCTTACACAACATGGAAGATGCTAACACATGGTAGAATATTCCTACCACTAAGTGGGATGCCTATCTCCTCATGTGAGGACAAAATTACAAGTTGTCATAATCCATGTAGGATTGACACATCACCGTGCCACATCCCACAACATGACAATATGGAATTTCCAAATATTTACAACATAGGCAATTAAATAATAAATACAAACATTACAAATGCAAGGAATTACCAAGGTTGAGACACCTTAATTCGCAACACACATGAGGTTACTAGTACATCGTAGCTATCTTGTGGATCATGGCTTATTGTTGATATGTATTGTGATGAACATGACATGAATTTTTTATCTTCCCACAATGAAGTTTATGACTCTTTGTATCACATATGTGCTCTATTGGCCCTTCCTTAGTAGATTCCATTAATTTTTCTATGCATCATGATGATATACAACTTTTTGATGGAGACCCTTCTTTGGATTCTTTTATGCTTTTTCTTATGTACTTTTAAGTGATCATGGAGTACATTTTTCTACATCTTCTATGTATAAATTGATACACATGTTCCACCTAGTGATAAAATTATGAATGATAAGTTATGTGGTAGCAACCCAATATATAATAACAATAAAATGTTACCTACTGTCTAGAAAGGGTGTCTTCCATAGTAGCATCCTTTACACCATAGTAGAGGCCAATATAGTGTGGTCACAACTCTTTTTTGTAGAGACTCTAGTTTTTGGATGTATGTATTTCTATTTTTTGGTGTTTGTCAATGTTTGTAAACCATTGTTTACATCATAACATAGATATTTATGTATTTTTGTGACGTTTCTTGTACCATATGCTTTAAATCATATTGAGTTAACATGGAAATAAATGAATGTATTGTAACATTGCCAATTACAAGGCCATCCCTATTTCTTTCATAACATTGCAAATTCTTCATATTTTCCTACAATTTGTGCATATAGTCATTGGTTGTATCCACATTCCTAGTGTGTAACATTATTTTATATCTTTAATCTCTAAACTTATGTGCTATAATGATTGAAGGAAATCTCTTTATCTCTCTCTCCCTTGGTAAGTGTGTTCACAAAGAAAGAAAGTGTATGGAGTAGGAATGACTTAAATGTTTTATAATTGCACACATGGTATTCATTTTTATGACACTCATACATGTGACATTACATATCTTTAGAAAAGTTAAAATCTCTCCCTCTCTCTCTACTTTGAAAAGGAAAAGAATCATCCATGCATTTTGAGAAATGAAATCTTCCTTCTTGAAACTATTTAACGTGTTGGAATATGATAATGCTATTGGAAATGTACTTCATTTATTTAATTATAACTTCTATTACACATATGTGTGCTATTGAAAGGTTAACATAGGTAAATATAACTTCTATTAAAACATATATGTGTTAATATATGTGCCAAATTTTGAGAGGACATGTGATTTGATGATATATCTTCTTTCATAAAATGTACATATTTTCAAAAAAAAAAGTAGATAACACAATCTACATGTACAAAATTAAATTGTTTGAAATAGACAATTATGTGTTGAATTATACTTACAAAACCTTATTTATACCGAGCTATAGTTACATTAGGATGGCCATGTTGAACGAATTCTCTACAAGATGACTGATATATCTCACCAACATTAGTGATAACTAGTGTCTACTTTGGAAGTTGTAGAACAACATCAACATACACACCTAAATCAAAGAAGAAATTGTATGTTGATAGGCAAGCACAACACAACATCACTATCTACTCTGATGTAGGTGTGTATGTTGATACATTTGTTCCACAGTCCAAAGTAGACACTATTAATGATGTTGGTGAGACATATCAGTCATCAAGTATAGAGAATTGGTTCAACATGGCCATCCTAATGCAACTATAGAGGTATAAATAAGGTTTTGTAAGTACATATTTTCAAAAAAAATAGTAGATGACACAGTCTACACATAAAATTAAATTGTTTGAAATAGACAATTAGGTGTTGAATTATACTTACAAAACCTTATTTATACCAAGCTATAGTTGCATTACGATGGCCATGTTGAACCAATTCTCTACAAGATTACTGATATGTTTCACCAACATCAGTGATAACTAGTGTCTAAGTTTTGGAAGTTGTGGAACAACATCAACATACACACCTACATCAGAGAGAGGGATGCTGTGTTGTGAGCTTAAATCACCAAGGATAAGCGAGCTCAACAAGTCAGAAGCAACAAATTCTATGTTGATAGGTGAGTGCAACACAGCATCCCTATCTACTTTGATGTAGGTGTGTATGTTGATACATTTGTTCCACAACTTCCAAAGTAGACACTATCAATGATGTTGGTGAGACACATCGGTCATCAAGTGTAGAGAATTGGTTCAACATGGCCATCCTAATGGAACTATAGAGGTATAAATAAGGTTTTGTAATTATAATTCAACATATGTATCTATTTTGAAAATAATTTAATTTTATGTGTAGACTGTACATCATCTACTAATTTTTTTCAAATATGTTTTTTTATGCAAACAAATGTCATCAATTTATATAAATTCTCGTAACATGAGGAGTAGTATGTCAATATATTTTTCTCAAATTATATGCTTCGAGTTTAAAATACATATATATAAATTGTAGTTATGTTGTGTCACTCCTAAATTTGGAAAGATGGTCAATATTTTGTAGAGTATGAGTTTACCTGTGTAATGAATATATAAATAATTATTCTTCCTCACTATATGTTCACTTACACAAATAGATTTTGATTCCTTAAATTATGGTAGCCATTTGTTTCATTTCTTTTTAAACTACATGCTTAAGAACTACACTAGAATTATTTTTTGAGTTTTTTTCTCCTCCATGCCTTGACTATTTTATAGACACTTTGAAACTTATTTTTTGTCTTCTTCTTTACCTCGTCCTTATATCCTATTAAGAATAGGGTAAAGTAGAACTCTCAATATATATAATCCTACATCCTTGATTCTTACTTCTTTCTAGAGTAGTGCATACGTTTTTACATCTATATTTTAGATCTCAAATTGAGTGCTAAGAGTTATTACTAATTTTTAAATAGGATTTTAGCAAGCTCCAAAGAAGCATCATCATGATATATCTTCTTCTGAAATTGCTAACCCACATGCTACCATCTAATTTTTGAATTACTTAAATCGATTCAAACAACTATATAGTAAATAAATTGATTCATAAATAACATACTCAAACAAAGGCATATGATATACTTTACTTGCTTTTCTTAAGGCATATAAAATTTATAAAATGTTATTGTATAAAATGTTCTTGTATTGTATATTGTGTGTATTCTGTACTACTTATTCTCTTTCTTGATTTTTTATTTATATATAATATATTTATACATGTGAGAACTATGAATTTCTACATGCACATGATGTATCTCTAGATTTCTAATTTTGCACATGTTTTATCTAGTTCTAAATATCTTTGACTACATCACACATGGCAAATTATGTACCAGTTCGACCTCAAGAACTATTTGCAAGAACTAATACTAAGATCGATAGATTGAGAGTTTCCATAAATGATGGTAGGAACACAGGAATATATAAGGACACTTGTAAGTCCATAATGGAAAGCCTAGAAAAAATTAGAGATAAAATTTGAGACACAAGTTCTTATTCCCTTGAAGCTATAGCTCTTCTATTCTTTCCCACATGCAGGAAGAAGTTTGTGGTGATGTTCCCCTTTCTCATGTTCAGAGTGTGGTGACCAAAGAAACCATTAAATCCCAATACTAGATAACCAGATGTATTGATGGTGATATGGCCAAATTGATCTACCCTCAATTTCTTGCTATATTTGGTCATTATCCAAATAACAACCAAATTCCCTTATATTTTGCACAACAGTTGTATGCTGAGGTTCATTTGGGCCTCAAAGTCAACTACTATGACCTTTCAAGATATTTTGGTCAACGCTAGGGTAGGCTTGCTGATAGGGATGCTTATTGTTGACCTGATTAGGCAGCCCCAGTGTATAGGGCATTGGTTGGTGAGAGAAATCCTGATGTTTCCCCAGCTGTAGCCCCCTCAATAGATCATGTTATTGTTACTTCCCAAAGGGAAGAAATTGACAGTGTTGGCAATATTGCAGTTGCCACCACTACAATAGCTACTGATCATGTGGGTTAGTTTTTGATGGCACAACATCCACAATCTAGAGCTTCATTTACAACACAATGTACTAGAACTCATTGTGATCCTTATGCTATGGCAGGCATCCCTACACCTGCATAGTTGGATTTTCTCACAGGGGAGATGGCACGTAGCACTTTACATTGTTTCATGGAGGATAAATTGGAGGCATATGTCTTCATTGCATCAGAGCTAGGGATCTCAATAGATCAAGTTAGAGATCATCTGGCTATGTCTATTCATTCACATTCAGGATCTCATCATTCTGAGCACCCTGCTAGGCCCAACACCAGTGCACATCAGGATCCACCTACAAATCATTCGATTGCTACACAGGCCAGTGATCCTTTAGATCATGACCTTTAGAGGATGTAATCTATAGGTTTTATGGAGATGTTGATGCACTCAGATTCTATATTGATGCCATCTCATTTGGTTAGTCCCCTTCACTTGTCATTACTATGACATGATTTAGTGGAGGCAGACACTGTAGAGGGCTCAGATCCTGTGCTATCAGGTGATATGCAGGTATGTATGTGTATCTATATATGTATGTGTGCATGTGCATGTTCAATTCATTTTAAAAAAAATTATTTAGATTTTAGTTTTAACTAAATGATATATATATATATATATATATATATATATATATATATATATATATATATTACATATACATAATTTTTAAATAGTTCTATATATCTAGATAAAATATATTTAACACATTGTAATTGATTTTATCTCCAGGACTCAGCACATCCATCAGAATAGGATTCTCATTTAGAGGGTCACTCGACTAGGAGTCGACACGATGATTAGGCTGTAGCCACCTAGAGACCTCCATTTGATGTTGCATCTAGACATTTTTATTTATATATGTTTGATATGACATTTCCAGAACTTGATCACATACATGTGCTTGATGATTTATGTTTGCACTATATTGACATTCCTAGGACTTGGTTACATACACATGTTTGATGATTTATGTTTGATATATATTAACAATTCCAAGACTTGATTACGTACATGTTTAATGATTTCTGTTTGATATATTGACATTTCTAGCCTAACTTGATTACATACATGTTTGATGATTTATGTTTGATATATTGACATGTGTACATTTACACCAGGGCTTGATTACATACATTTGATGAAATTTAAAAATGTTATGTTAAAAATGTTTTTAAAATGTATGTATTTACTTGATGTGAACTAATAGTTAGTCTTTTCTCCTTTCACTACTCTTAGTGTTTATACAAGAAAATGAAAGTTTACTTTTAAGTAAATATTAACATATACATGTCAAAATATTTTGTCATATTGGAATTTTGGGTAGGAAAGGGTTAAAATAAGTAGATATATTGTTTCTTTTGGAATTATGTTTTGGAAAATAATGTCTTTGTGCAAGAAAATGAAGCAGTAGGTTACTAATGATGATTTGGGGTAGAATTAGATATTTTGTGGAGCTTAAAGGCATATGTTTTATTATCTAGTTTCAAGAGAATAAGAAACAAAAAAATAAAAGTAGTTGGTAGATTTGGTTTTCCTTCCTAGTGAAAAGCATGGTAATAGTTCAAATTGAGACAAATTTTATCTATGTATGCAATCCAAAGAAAGGGTTGGCCTCTGAGTCAATTATAGATTTGTTGATATAAATTGTACAATATTCTCTATTCTTAGTGTTTTAGAAGGTAACAAATTTTACATTCAAGTATTTTATTAAAGTTTATTTATTTGTTTTGTAAATATGAGAAGGTGGTTGCAAGTAGAATTCCTCTCCACAATATGAATGTCTCCACAATTGTTTGATAACTTCTAGGGATTTAACAAATCTTAGGGCCTACATTTGCTAGCTCGTTGACATTTTTGGTTAGTCTACTATTGTAGTAGTTGTAAAAGCTTTCCACCAATATCATATGGGAAATAAAGGTTGGGGATTTAATTAGGTAAAAGTATTTGGAAGAGGTTGTAGAGGAATTTAAATCATCCTTTGAGGGTAGAACACATGCAAACACTACATGATTAAAAAATTAAGAATAAAATGACTTGATACATTAATGAGCTAGAACAAGGATGTTTTAAGGCTAAATAATAGTTAAAAAATGAGACCATCTAAGATACAAATAAAATATACTAGATATTTTTGGAAATTAAGAGAACTAAAATAGGGAAAAAAAACATAAAAATAACATCAAAACCAATGAAAGATCACCTCATAAAGTAACATTAGAAACTAGACAACAAGAAGAGGATAAATAATAATGGAAGGATGAGTATGAGAAATATGAATTCATAGTTGATAATGTCAAAGATAAGGTTAGAGAAACTATTGATAAAGAAATGACAAATGATAACAAGGAGACAATTGTGGAAGAGGAAAAGCAAAAATTAGAGACATAAAAAGAATAAGTGTAGAGGAAAAATTATAAGAGCATACATAGAATTTGGAAATTGAGGAATAATAATAGGAAGAGAGAATAAAAGACAAAATAGAAGGATAACACCACAAATATAGATAAGTAAGTATTAATGAATTCATTAAGTTAGCAGGCTAGTGATCTAATAGAAAAGATAATATAGTATATGGACAAACAAAATCAAATAGCATTGGTGGTCACTCTAGTCTTAATATCATTATAAATACACCTACAAGGAAATTAACTTAGTTAACACCAATTCAAAATATGGAGATAAGTGAGGTATTCAAAAGTAGTGCTCAACAAGACTATATGATAATATTCTTATCAATAGAAGAACTTGCGTAGAAAGTAGTGAACTTGATACAACACCAACAACTACAAATTAAAATAAAACCCTTAGTAGAAACTATAAAGAAATTATAAGGGGTAGTCTAGAACATACTTTCAAAAGATGGGAATGAAAGAAAGAGAAGAAGAAACTAAAAGAATAGATTAATAATGAATATGAGAAATAAAGGTTAGGTAGAGCACAATTTAATAAATGGAAAAATGGCTAGAAGGAACTTAAAAAGTAGATATAGAGTTAGAAACCACGTGTAATAATATGTCTACACTATATCAATATTGTTTAAATTGGATAACAACTACAAAGGCCCAAAATTCCTACTTAGATAAATTTGAGACTCAAATTCTCCAAGCTTCAATAGTTTATAATGTAATGAATGATTTGGATGAGTCAAATGTAAAAATTATGATACCATTCTCCACAAAATAAGAAACTAAAGGTTGAAGATAATTTCTAAAATGGAGGAGCTAATCTTAGTGGTGAATACACACCCAATACAAATGACAAGTATTCTCATAGATGTTAATTTTTTAGAGTCTGGAAATTTCACAATTTTGATACATGGTAGATTTTGACAACTTAGCAAATAGAGTTAAATTGAAGTGATTAGATAATTTTTGTAGATGGGGCTAATTACTAAATTTGTGCTCATTTTTTTCATATTTTGGTAGATGGAACCAACATGATAGTTATTCAAATTTTGTTGAGGGTTGGTAGATACAACCATCATGTCTTGAGGACAAGACATAAGTAAACTTAGGGATGATTTTGGTAATAATAGATCCAACTTTATGACTTTTGATGGATTTAGTTGAAAACTTAAAAAGGTAAATAGATCTTTCCTTGTTAGTTGAAATCCTAGAATGGTGATCTAATAGAGACCAACACAAGGTTGCTAAAGGTTAAGTTTGATATGCTTTCACTGTCAATGATAGAGTGGAATCAATTTCACCATGGGAACTAGAAGTAGAGTTTTGGTACACTAGAATTATTGTGTACATATAGATGGTCATGTTTACTAGGTCAAGCATAGGGGCATGCCCTTACACCTTTCAAAGTTATAATAGAATTGACATAATATAACATATATGTAACATGTGTAAGGATATGTAAGGTACATTGTATGTATTCAGAATATTTTATATCACCCAAGCATATGTGATGTGTATAACTATACTTTTAGCATGAAGGGTTGATGAATGTAAGAACCTATCAATTGATTAATATAAGAATACTTCCATCTCATTTCATGGTGTATTAATTTATGGATTATTAATTTTGAATTAAGATGTGATTTATATATGTACTATTTCTTTCCTTTGCATCACACTAAGGTAACATGGACAGATAAATCTAGCTCTTGCACTTTGTATTTTATGTCAATCATCTCTACCTATTTATAGTTGTTAGTGATGTGGAACATTATTTTTGTCCATAGAAGAATTCTTTAGAGGCTAGACATGGAAGGGAAACTATTTCATTTTAGTTTTCAATTTTCACCATTGGGTTCATTTCCACATGTGTGGGTTTGATCTTGTACATATAGATCTATCCTTGTCATTTCTATAGGGGTAGATTTGACCAAAAAATAAAAAAATGTCCATGTTCATTCTATATTTTTTTTTCTTTTTACCATCTTATTACTATTTCAAAGTTTTTCTAAAATTCAACTTATTGTTTAAGGTACATAGACTAGAAATAAAATGTCATGATGACAACCCCCTTCATCACAAGCTCCTTGAGACACAACTATCATTGAAACTTGATGAACTTACTCTCCAACAATGGGTTGGTGAAGATATATGCCACTTAATCGTTTGTCCCAACATAGCTAATCTTAATATTTTGAATCTTCAATAGTTCATGAGCCTCATGATTGTTAATCTAAATATGATTATTCCTTGCATGAAAGACAAGATTCTCTATAGAGAATTTATGTTGTGACAATGAATTATAGACATGTCTTTTGGCACACATAGGTGATCTAGAATCTCTCAAAACCACATAGTACTTCATTCAATGCTTGCACTTGTATTATGCATCTACTATCAATATAGAGGCAATTGTTAGGGTTTGGACCAAATGTGTTTCAATTCCAAATGGTGACTCACTTGAATATGAGGGAATTTGATGAGTGAGTTATTCTTTAACCCATTTCACAACATGAGAGTTGATATTGGAGTTGAAAAAGAAATCTTCATTCAAAACTTGGAGAGAATTATAAAGGCACATCATGCACATAATTATGTACATTTGTCTTTAATTAAACTTCATGTTTTTCCCTTAAGAAAAAATTAATGAGTTGATATCTACCTAAAAATATGAAAAATTGAAAGTTCAAAGAAACATAATATGAAAACTAGACTTTACAAAAACAAGAACCGAACTAGAACTTTACAACTTGGGAACTTGGAGAGTAAATTTCGAAGAAGTTCAATTTAGACACTAGTGCACTAGTGTTGCAATCCATAAAAAAATGCAATTTTTGTAGTCAACAATAATAACTATATTGTTATATAATCACAAATTTACAAATAGTTGGAATTAAAGTAATTGTTTTCCCAATAAATTAACACACGTGATTTAATCAATTTGGCTAAGGAATGAAGCTCAAATAATATAAATCAATTCATAATTTAAGATAAAATATCATAATTGGTTAAATGCAAGATAACAATTAAATATAAATATTCTTTCACACCTGTCTAGAAGCATGTATAGGTAAATCAAAAAAACTCCTCATTAAGAAATAAAATTTATAAATGCAAACTAGGAGATATAATAAACACATTTAATGAGAACATGTACACAAATTAAACTAGTTTATTTATAATACACTGGTCTATCTAATTGACATCGATTTGGATCAAGTGATAATTTCATAAGTAGATCAACAAAATAATTCTCATTATAAATTGAGTCAAGTGAGATGGGGAAGATACACAAAACATATAAATGCCCAAACTAAAAAAGTGTTGAACACTAAATATAAAATTACTTTGAATTAAATAGTATTTCTAAGTTTGGATCCTAAGAACAACTAGAAATTAACTTTTAACACCAATGTGTAACTTCAAGATCTCACTGATTTTATAAATTGTAACTAAAACAATGGAGTTCAAACAAGTTAAGTTAGATATAAGTTCTCATTCAAACATTTGGTTCAGGCCGTGCTTCAATAACATGTAATATTTTCTAATGATCCTAACTATCTAGTCTCCATTTTTTTCATCCATGTGCATGTGGAACTGGATGAAGATGTAGGGAGGTAGAAATTACTAGGTGACAATACTGATATACCTTGTTCTCAGGTTGATAGTCAATAAAATGAATCCCATGTTGAACAATTTTGACTTGTTTGAGATATGTCCCTTGCACTACAACTGAACCTGCATGATAAACAATATGAACCAACTTGGTAAGACATGTGCACATAATATATTAACTCAACCCAGGTATTATCATATAATGTAAAGTTTAATGTATATGTGTACATGTGTATATATAAATTTAAATGTGACCCACATGTGGGAAACACCATTTCATCACTTGTTTCAAGTTGTGTTAGCTTCTTCCTCTCTTCTGTACAACGCATTAAATAATAACTAACAGGTCTTCTATGTTTCTAGGCTCTACTATGGCTGCAAAAACATCTCCTAGTACACAAAATTTACATGGTTCAATATTTGTAAAAAAATTAGAATTGTCAAGACTTTATAATCATTAAATGTAACTCATCAAAGTACGAAACTAAATAAATAATTGTACATTTCATTGCAAATTTAGATTAAATTTATCAAACTGTACACATACATACATACCTTTCTAATCAATCCTAAAATATGGTCATAATCAATTGAAATCAAAGGAATGTCTTCAAAGCCTTCATCCTCATCTTAGTCATATGTGTCAGAAATGACTAATGGCACCACATTCCATTCACTAACATATCCATGTTGTTGGTTGTTGCATGCCTCAAAGTTTTCCAAAATGCAATCATCACAAAAACAAGAGTAATCCCTCATGTACAATTTCCATTCAGGGAGATCATTTGTACTCATGACACAATGCAAAGATCTTGTTTTGTCTACCCTCTTGCATTAATGTTTTGATCTTCTATCCACACTTAGATACATAAAAAATATAAAAAATTTATATATATATAAATTTAATAGAAATTCATTGAAAATAATTGAATTTACTAAATTTAAAATTTAAACTTAAATATAAATTCAAACATATATATATGTATGTATGTATATTGTAGAAATTGTAGTTGAACCTACACAATGATCTAGCAAGAATAAAAAGAAGAAAAACTTGTACAAAGGAAAAAAAAGAGAAAAATAGAGATGTAAAGAAATAAAATTCATTCTCATATTAACTTTCATAGAATGCATGAACAAATAGAAATTAAGGAGGAAATGAAGGATGAGGCATGAAGAGTCATCACACTGTCCTCCTTGGTTAGCTTAGCTTAAACAAAGCATGCAACATAAGTTCTCCGTAAATCATGGAGAAAACAGTTAGTTGCACTAACACCCTCCCCTTAAGTCTAACTAAGGAGACTAAGCCTAAAGAAAGATATGGGCCCTGGAAATAAAGTCTAATGAGGTACCCAATTACAAAGAGGAAAGAAGAAAACTCAATGAGAAAAACTCCTAACCATTTATTCAAACTAAAGAAGAAAGCTGCAACTCCCATGAAGAATTGCAAATAAAACCACACTGCAATAGGATTATATCAGAGTCATATAAACCACTGCACATATTCTGCATTGCTCAAATGGATGAACATACAGGTACATGGTCTCTGAATAAATAAACTGATCCTCTGAAGACAGGAAGATATGATTCTGCAAAGATGTGCTCCAAAGAACTACATAGATTCCCTCTGGTTGGGATGATGCCATTATTTATCCAATGCTCAGTATTGTCTCGCTAGAAAGAATCTCTAGAAGCACTTGAGAATGCAACTTTGGAATCTTGTGTAGATCAAAACTTAGAATAGAAGAATACTTTTGGCTTCCATAGGAGGAAAAGTTACAAAGCTCTAGTAGTTTATTGTCAACTTTTATCCTAAGTTTGTTTATCCAGAAGAAAAATGAAAGCAACCTATACCAGATGCTTTAAGAAAAACCCCCATATGGAACTTTATATAAGTTTAATTTTTACAAAGCCCCAAATTTTTCTAGATCTTTATCATGTAGTGCTTGCAAAGCACGTACAATTTTTAAAAGAATTAACATAAGAAGAAAGCAAGGGGCATGCAAAAAAAATTAGAGGAGGTAACATGCATGCGTCTAGAAATTTACATCTTCCACCATGCTTTCTAATAGCTCTAATCTTCAATACTTACAAAAGGATTATTTATGATACTTCTTCCTAGCTCCCATGTGCTCTAATACCATGTAGAATTTGCAACTGAACCTACACAATGATCTAGCTAGAAGAAAAAGAAGAAAAACTTGTAGAAAGGAACAAAATAGAGAATAATAGAGCTACAAAGAAATAAAATTCATTCTCATATTAACTTTCATAGAATGCATGAATAAATGGAAATTAAGGAGGAAACGAAGGAATAGGCATGAAGTGTCATCACACAATCTTCCTTGGTTAGCTTACCTTAAACAAAGCATGCAACATAAGTTCTCCATAAATCATGAAGCTAACAGTTAGTTGCACTGACACACACACAGATATATATATATATATATTAAATTTAAAGTTTGAAATTTTCATTTATGTAAAAATTATATATACATGATATCTCCCGAAACACTCTATGTGTGATGTATCAATTCATTACTGAAGATGTGCAAACCTCATTTGATGCAAAGTGTTTCCTACACCATTCAACAACATCATGTGCATTGTCTATACGATCTCTCGAATAACTCATTTGATGCTTTCCTAGAACATGTTTGATGCAAGCTCCTGTACCATCATGTTCACTCTTTCCATTCCCACTCTCAAAGAAACTCCAAACATGTATTTTGTAATTTCAATGGTATCTACATAGTGCATAAAATGGCCACGATGATTTGAATTGTGCCACACATCCATCTGACCATACAAAATGCTTTTCAATTTTTACATGCCTGCTTGCCAAATTCTCAAAAAAAATTGTAAAGCAATGTTGTACAAAAAGTGTGCCATGCTCTTTATCATCACTAATATAAAAGCGACATTCTTTCTTAATAACTAATTTATCATTTGTATTGTCAACACCATACAAATCCAATTGTGCATGTCGATAACACACATACACCATAATAGTGATCTTCTTTGAAATGTAATAATCTGATTGAATCTCTTTTTGATGTACAAAAGAGTAATTTTCTATAAAGTCGACTACTGATAGAGCTATTCCAGGTGGGAAAGTATCTCTTAATATTTGAGATTGTTGTGCTTGCCACCTACCAAAAAAGGTATGTTGTATGTATGGTTGTATCAATTTTAAAAAATTTTCCATAAATGTTCCAACATGTATCTCCTTTTCTACATAGTTTAACCTTGTGGATTCTTTCCCAAAATTTGTTTAAAACTTTCCATACTTGTAAATCTTGCAATTTACTATCTTTGTTGGGTTGGTATCTTCATTTCTCAAAGGTAATTTAGCCAAATTTCCACATGTTTCACAAATTCCTTTTACGCAATTTATTTGATCAATTGCATTATCACATAAGATGGATTCTATGAAAAGACTTACCTATTTAGGAGGTGCATTTTGAAAACTGTCACTTTCTTATCTCATCTTTCAAAATACTTGATAGTAGAGATCAAATTCAATATGATAACGATAACAACAAGTTTCAAAAGCCTTGTTTATCATCACATAATATGGCTTTAACATTGTTTGCCCAATCTTTATATCAGGATTTGAATTACAAAAGTTCACATACATCTCATGTTGTGTTATGTCTAGCCAATGTTTTGTATAATGTTCATAATCATTGAGCCCAATCTTGTGTCTGATAACATCTCTACTATTTGATGATGCATGAGTATGATCATTCCAAATAATTAAGACCAAGTTCCTAAAAACATCTTCAATCCTATCAGAATGGGGAGCTCTACACATAATTACCCAATTTCCTTTTGGACTATCATCCAAAACCTTTCTCATTTTCACATATTTTGTTAGTGTCTTTTTACTAATACCAATTTTAGTTGAAAGTGAAGAGAGTTTTCTTTTTCTTGATATATCTGTATTTACAATACTTGTCAACATCACTCTTCTTGTAGTGGCCGTATCCATTGATCGAGATTCTTTCCCAATAGAATCTAAACTTTTTTTGTATTTTCAACAATATCTTTTTGTAGGTCATATGAATCTTTCCTCTTATTCAATGTTGAATCTACACCCATCAATTGTAATGGCTCTATCAATTCATCATGAAGAAGTAAAAGTGATAACAGTTGGGTTTTTTCAAGTGTACCAAGATGATTGAAATGAAGATTGATTATTTCCTTTATAGATTTATTCATTGACCTCTTACTAGTATTTATAAGTTGTTTGGCATATGATTTCAACTTCTCCACATCCATTTCAAGCAAATGATCTAAATTTCTATAACTTGAAATTTTTTACTTCACCTCTTTAGCTAGATTCATATGCTCATCCATTCCAATAGAAGGAAACAATCCTAACCCCTCTCCAACATGCATTGTTTGAACTTGGCACTCATCCCTATCTTCAACTATGTGCTCTTTAGCCTCATTTGCCTCAATATCTAAATTTGGTTCAACTCCTGCTTGAGAACATTCTTCTTGTTGAGCCCATTCTACACACAAAATACTTAAATCAAGAGATATCTAAAGAAAGAGCTTTAAAAAAACTGAAGTCAAGAGAGATATAGAAGACCTATCTAGAGAAGTCCTAGTAAAGAGAGAAAGAATGAGCTTTAAAAAGACTTAATTCAAGAGAGAGAGAGGGAGAGAGCTTTAAAAATCTACTTGTACTTGGAGAGAGAGAGAGAGAGAGAGAGAGAGAGAGAGAGAGAGAGAGAGAGAGAGAGAGAGAGAGAGTTATCTAGATTTAAGGAGATCCCTAGAGAGATACTAAGAAAAAAATTTAAAAAGATTTGACAGAGAGAGAGAGAGAGAGAGAGAGAGAGAGAGAGGAACTTATGACTAAATAATACAAGTATAATTTACTTCTAGTGCATAAATCTATGAAGGACCCTAATACACATTCAATTGAAAAAAATATATATTCACTTAGTATATTTATGTTCAAAACTATAAATAACATCCTACTACATACTAAAAAATCATCAATTAAATAGGAAAGAAAATATGCATACGTACCTTGTTTCTTTCTATGGTATCTTGTCAAATTTGTTTCATGCATCTCTTGTTCTCTTTCCTTCGAATACTTTTGTTGAGTCTTATTTTGTCTCTTTTTTTTTGTCTCTCATTTTCTTCTTCAAGTTTTCTTTTCTCAAATCCTCTAGCAAAAGTTTTTTCCTCTAAAATCTAGCTTCTTGAATAATAAAGTGAATTAATCTTGTAGTGATATATGAAAATTTTTTTAAAAATGAGTTCATAAATATATGGATATAACATTATTTAGAAAAATAATAACAATTTGGTCTGCCAGGGGTTTGAACGAATGTTGGCGATTAATTTTTTTTTAACTGGTGGAGTTCGATCAAAACCCCCCTGGTATGATTTTTTTATTTTTAAATAAGGGGGTTCGATTGAATGGGGGTTTGATCAAACCCTAGTTCAGTCGAACGGGTCATGGGGGGTTTGTTTGAACCCCCATTCGATTGAACCCCCTTATTTTGCCTTTGCCCCTCATCGGCTACAATTTTATGCATATTTTTGCATTTTGAAGCTCAGGTTGAGGATCAAAATGGAAGCAACTTGACAAACCCATCTAGAGGATTATAGTCCTCGAAACAAGCTTTCTATCAAGTATAATTTTAATATATTATAGTTTTATTATAATAGTTTTTTTACTTTAATTAAACATAGGTTTTTCACCGAAAATCAAGCTCTCTTCTGTACATGCGGAAAAATAGTATATTACCAAAAAAAATGAAAAAATATCTATCCTCTTAGTATTCATGTCCGTGATCCAACAAAAAAAATTAATTTCCGATACATACAAAAAAAGTTATGCTTTACACAATATAGCTATATCTAAATTGTAATTGGTTTGACTTGAAAAGTTAATTAAAAGAAAAATATTCAATAAAAAAATATGAAACCAAATACATCCTCTAGATATCATAGTTAAAAATCTAAATTCAAAAAAATTAGAATTTTATCCCTCATAGAAAAAAGTTATGTTTTACACAGTACACATCACTCTTTAAAAATGGTGTTTACTGTTAAAAACTTGTTATTGAAGGAGATGGAAAAAGTAATGCAATTTGTTTCCAATTTTTTTAAAAAAAATATACTTAGAATCTATAGACAAAATGTGACAAATCATTAGTTTACATCATCTTCAAATTCCTCATGGTTTACCAAATATAGGTGTTCGAAAGTGAAGATTTTTTCAAAATGTTCATTTCAATGTCAACTTTGGCCAAAAAGTGTAACCCACTATTGTGGGATCACCCAGTAATGCACATAAGTACCATTATTACTTAATGTTTTAGATAATATTCTATCACCTACTTGACTCAATGGGTTTGTAGTTGGAATAAACTCATTAATCAACTAGCCAAGCCTATGATATTAGGACTATTTACTTGATTCAGATATGCATATGATGAGAATATTATACTTTATGTATGCTTGTAAGTGAATTAAATGATTCATATTATCAAGTTTGAGATAGAGGTGTGTGAAAATACGACACACATATCTTTTCTAGAATGTGTATTTGAATTTTTTACAACTTTGGCCAAAGTAATATATAATCACTTCTTGCATTGTCTGTTCACAATGTCTACTTATTTTCATAATAGTCATATGGCATCATACTTAGCTAGAGGGAATCTAGAGTCGTATGACATATTGATTTAGACACAACACTAGTTCTTCAATGGTATGATGTACTTGCATATTTCCTTTATCTACTACCCTCGTGAAGTGTAGGGCCATTGGTCTATGGTTGGAGGTAAAGCACTTGGGAGATGATCTCCCTCTTATAGTTGAAGAATGTTAAAGACTTGGTTACATAGAGATATTATTTGTATTCCACATGATATATGTATTATTTCAAAGTTGAAATTTTGTAATTAAGCATCAATATGTGAATGCTACTTTGTAATATGTTATGGATAATGGAGTATTCTTTTATTGAATTATGAAATGAAATTATTTTTTATGAATCTTTCAGATCTATTTATGAGCTATTAATTATTCATTATTTTAAATTAAATATTAGTGATTTTCTTGTAAAAGTTAGTTTGTTTAGAGAAACAAATAGGCATTTTTTACAATACTTTATATTTTTAGACACAAGTCACCACATTAACTAAAGAATATAATATTTATGGGTTTGGGGGCAACTTAGTATTTTTGAACTTAACACATGATTATGAATTCTCATGAAATTAACACTCGGAAACATCTTAGGTTTGGGATTACTTAGTGCTTTTAGAATTTTAAAGGTTTAATTTTGTGATCTAGTGAGATTACTAGGAAAAATGTTTTGGATAAGCTTTTTAGGTTCACTAGGCTCAGTTTACTCAAATGACAAAGACTAGAGGTTTGAACTTCCACACATGAGGCAATGACTAAAAATAGATGAAACATATCCAAACATATCTTGGGTATAGAAAGATGACAAAGTAAAGGTTGTAAAAGTCCTAAGGAAGAATACAAAACTCAACTACAACACCATAGATTCCATGAAACCAACAAAGTTTTGTCAAATAAATTATTTATAGGGTTATAGATTTTACGAAAAAGAAGTAAATGAAATACAAATATGTTAGAACTTATAAAGAGGTTATCTAGTTTAGACAAAACTAGGGTGTGTTGTTTAGGAAACAACCATTTTTAAAAGTTTATAATAAATATAGGTCCATTAGTGAAAAAATAATGACCTCTATTTAAGACACTAGGAAAAAAACAAACTATGTCAAAAAAATCTTAGAAAATGCACTACACCCCACATGGATGCCTTTATTTCAACAAAAAATTAATTTTGATAATGGTTCTAAGAGAAATGCATTACCATAAAATATATCTCTAAAAAAATTCTTAGTACCAATAATTTTGCAAGTTCAATGCATATTTATTTTTAAATATTAGTATGACCATATTAGAAAATTAACCCACAACAATTTTTTTATTAAAATTAGTGCCTGTTAAATTTAAAGTTTCAAAATTAACATATATTAATCTAAGGGCTCTCTTCAATTTAGACTATAAAATAAGACCAAACTATTAAAAATAGGCCAGAAATTGTCAATTTCTTCGCTTACATCTTAGTTCGTACTCATCAAATATCAAGTAATTCAAAGTCATGGTAAAGCCATCTCATTCATCTATTTTAATCTAATAGACTCATAGTGTAAATAAATAAAATAAACATATTTACATTAAATTAGGTTTCTAAAATGTAATATGCAATATAATCTAATTAACCTATTTTAGAGTTGTGACAAATCATTGGCATACATTAAAAAACTAGAAATGAAAAGAAATAAAGGTACTTAATTGATTCTGATTGATGAATACTATAATTGTCTCTTTTGATCTCTAACTTTCCTATTTCAAAGCCACATTACTACAAACATTTCCATCTTTTAAGCCGAGAGTCTAATTAATATGTGGATATTTAGCACTATGTTATTTGTATTATGTTTTATTGAAAGTATGTATGTTAAAGTAGTTATTTTTGAATGTAATGTGGTATGATTAAATTTTTTTACAATTATCTTAGTGAGTTGGGATTTTTCTAGGACTAACTCTTTCTACAACAACCAAGACTGTAGAGTTCTTGCATCGAATAGACTAGTTCCTTGTAATCGAAGAACTCGCTTCCTATACCCAAAGGACCAACTCTTGTAGTAGCTGTCTTGAGTGAGGCACATAGCTACCTACAACTATCTAGTAGCGGTCAGCTCCTTCTTTGTAGATAAGCATGAGTTCTAGAAATAGCAAGGAAAGAATGTGCAACAAATAGCAAATGTCTATCTTTTATCTAGGAAAGTGCAGAGATTGGAAAAGTCCAAGATAACCATTCCCATGTCTCTTAATTAGCTTGCTCATACCACATACCTAATTGATATACTCTTCTTTGATTTTTCCATGTTTTTGTTTCCTAGTTTACTTTAATTTTTCTAAAAGTAAAGAGCCCTTCCCCTATATAATGGGAAGTGAGATGCTTGGTTGTTAGTTCTCATAAATATACAAACTCTTACTAGATGTGTATATATTGTTTTCATCCAGCATATCTACGATAGTTGGATTTTCTTCATGAAGGTATTAAGTTATTGCAATCAATAAAGAACAAAAATTTTCATCACAATTGTTTTAATTTTGCTCTTGGAATATGGTGAATTGATTGATGAACTAACTTTGATTGAGTAGTTGATAAAAGGGAAAGGGTACAGTCAACCCAAGAAAGGGACCACTTGAGGTAGATTGCAACCTATTAGCATTAGATTTAGGAAATTAGAACTCGATTTTAGAACTAGATTTGTTTGATTCTATTTTAGTTTGTTACTCTATATTAGTTAGAAAGCAATTAATACAATTAGCTTTAGGATTTATAAGGTAGTTTTCCTATTTTTAGTATTACATTTCTTTCCTAGTTCGTAGAGAATATCATTTATTAGCTATACACAATCTAATATCCAAAAATCTTTGGTTGTACACATAGTACCGACACCATACAAAGAGATACATCCTTGGATTGATAAAGTAAATATAGTATGTCATCACTCACTAAGCTACTTGATCTAGGATGAGGACACCCTTTGAGTAATATGCAAGCCCTAGCTGCATTAGCTTTAGTGGGAATTGATAATGCTCGACACTGATAGTTAATAGATAGTTGTCCAAAAAAATAATATGATCAATATTGCAATACTTTAATCACCAACAAAATAATATGATCAATATTTGTGTTATCTTTATTGAGAAAATGTATATGATCTCTAATTTTTCCAACATATGGTATCAGGGCAATTTTATTCATGTTCATGTGTGATCATTTCATTTCATGTTACACATAAAATTAAGGTTTTCATGTTCAAATCTAGGCATGATGAAGATGTTTGAAAAGTTTCAAAAACATCTACTTGCTATTTGAAGGTGGTTACCATTGCCTATTAATTTTTGGTAGTGCAAGAGAAATAAGAGGGACCGAAGTTATGTGTTGGCATTGCTTGAGAAAAATAGCACGAGAATAGTTGATCCCCCTCTAGTATGAGCATCCATATCTTATTTCAACTAGACTATATGTTGCTATGAAGTGTTGAAGATTGCATTAATTAATCTTCTAGTCATGTAAGGTGCAATTTCATTTCAAAGCAGAAAAAGGCATTTTGAATGTAAAATAGAAATGCACAAAATCGACCCCAGGTGAATATGAATGTTGTATTGAAGATTCAATGAAAGTTTTGTGAGGGCGAGCTAGTAATTTGAAGCTGTTAAAAGTCTTCCTGTGTACATTGAAAATGTGGTATGCTTTTAAATTGTTATACTAACATTTCCAGTATTTAGTATTCTTTTCACAACAACAGCTGGGGGTATGAATGTCTAAGCGGCCCTATGAAAATTCTATGCTTTTATTTTACATAAGCAAAGGAAAGAAACAAAGATAAAGGCTTATGCAAAGGGGTTATTTCTTTGTTTTATTTCCTTGAGCTGGTATGGGTGTTTTTCAAATGGGCATTTTTTTAGTATTTGGTGGTTTCTTTGAGCATAGCCTTGTTTTCTGGTGAGTCTTGTTTTCTGTTGTGTTTCTTTGTTTTCTTGCACACTGAGAGGATTTGGAATTGTTGTGGTGATTATGGGCACATGGTTTTGAATAGTTTTATTAAAGGTGGTATGAAATCTTTGAAAATTTGTTTGTTCTTGAAGATATAAGAAGATTTATAAAGGATTCTTGTCTTATGTAGTGGAGATAAGTGAGAGATTTATATTTATAATGCACATGTTATGATGACTAGAGTTTTAAGGAGAAATAAGGTTTAATGTTACATTGATGATACATGATTTTGTGTAATATTGGAGATATTTTCTCTTTTTATATAGAAATAGCAAATGAGTGTAGTCCTATATCTTCAAATGGATTTTTTAATCATGTTAATTTATGTTTGGATTTTCAAAGCTATCTTTCCTACATTTGATGGGGCCTCTAAAGACTCATATTCTTGTTTGATCAAAGAGTCTCATGTGACATCAAATGCATAAAGTGTAGCAAGGTCAATTAGAGGGTTGGAGGAACTGAAGGTTGGAGGAGTTTTCATCATCTTGAGATAGCTTCTCAATCAAAGATGGTGTTTTTTTTCCAAAACATATGTTTTTGTGTTTTCTTATGCTTTATTTTTTATGCTGACAAAATTGAAAGAATGCATATATTGCAAAGTTTTCTTTTGAAGATAGGAAGGGATTTAGTGAACTCAATATGGACTATTGTCTAGATAGTTTGGGAGTCTATGGTCTGGGGAATTATACACTTCCATGGGTCATGAGACAACTTGATGGAGCATTGTGGGTAGCTCAGCATGGATTATTGTCCAATAACTCAGGGGATCTGTGATTCAGGAGTTTGGGGAGATGGTAATCTAGGAAATCAAGAATTTAGCTTGGGAACTACACCCTTCTAAGGGTTATAATGCAACTTGATGTGGTTCCACCTAATTTAGGATTTGTTTCTTCATAGAAACATCTTCTCAAGAATGTGTATTTGTTTTTTGCAATCAACATGTTTTTTTATATGTTCTATTTGTGTAATGCAAACCTTAAGGGGGAGTAGTGTTGCAATATTAAGGTTTACATTAATAAACCATAAGTGACTTATGTCAGTTAGTATTTAGTTGGGAGTTATTCCTGTATGGTGGTTTGAGAATTAAACTATTTGAAAGGCTTTATAAAAAGCCATATTGTAATTCTTTAATCACCAGCAAAATAATATGATCAATATTTGTGTTATCATTATTGAGAAAATGTAAATGATCTTAGATTTTCTCAAAAGATTTGAACTATGCATGCATAAATGATCTAGGTTGAATTTATTATTAGAAATCTATTTTCCTTAATGTTTATGACTTTCCATACTTAAATAGTGGCATTTAGAAACACCTTTAAGGAATTTTCTAGGAAGTGGGATTCTCCCTTCATGAAAACCATAAATAAGTCAAATTAACAATAAGAATAAAGATCAAAGACATGGCAAAAATATGATGAGAAATATATTTTTGAGATTTAAGATCTTTCAAGATTCTTTTTATCATACACTTCATTTATAACGTGTATACATAATAAAATAATATTCTATATAAATAAAGATATAGGAAAAAAATAATTTGTATAAATCAACAAATACTTCAAAATGTCACTCCTAAAAATCTTTTAGCCCCTCAAAAACCTAATTCATGACCCTATGAATTCTAGTAATAAATCAAATTGCAATGGCAACAACTTGTTTGATAATGATGATTCTGATCTTGGCTTTAATCCTTATGTGGTCCAAACATGCATTCGGTGGTAGTGGGCATAAATGGAAAACATGACTAATCCAAAGCTACTGAAGGAACAACACTTTGCTTTTGTCTTGATTTGGGTCTTCTTCTTATATTGCAGGGTTCCTCTTCAATGCATTGCATAAAAAGACTTTCCAATAATGTATCCCATAAGCCTTCTCTAAACCTAGTGACTGCTTCAATAGTTACTTTGCCCTAGATTTTGTCTCAAATGGATTAGCATAAGGCATGGTAAAGAAAAATATTTTAATAAAGAAGTCACTTTATCTAATCTTTGAAATGATAAATGTCAAAAAATGATATAACATGAGGACATTCCCACTATAGATCTTGGAAAGATTCTTTGAAGGATGAAGAATGTGTATACTAAAATCTATGACAAAACATAGAACAATGCATGTCAAACAAAGCTCATTTCTCAAACCTAGCTACACCTCTAATTAAGAAAAGAGAATAAGAAAGAATGATGAAAAAAATAATAAAATATCTCACCAACACTCTTTTGATGCCTTGGATGTATGTACTAGCACTTGAACTTGATGTGGGTGATGAGATAGGAGGTGTCAATTCTCCATAATCGAATATTTGTTCCCACCCTAGTGGTTTCCACCTAGCATGAATTTGAAAGCGATGATGGATATTGCAATCTCTATGAGTATTGTCATAAAAACGGTTAGGAGAAAAGTGAGATTCCCACTTAAGTCTCATCTTGACAACAATATGCGTAACAATTTCTTGATAGAGAGTATTACTAGGATTGACATGCTCTGGACCCTCATATTTGAAAACATTTTTGATTTGTTGAGTGACAGGTGCAGCACATGATATGGTCCAGGTGAAGAATGGTCTATGGATGAGATTTAATAGAAAATAATAGGCATGATCAATATTTATTTGAAGAGAATATTAAATTGACCATGATTGTCTCCAAAGTAGTCTAGAACAGAAATACAACTGATATGTTCTAATGTTTTAGTAGTAGAATTAGCATTCTGGAGATATCTGGGATTAACACCATTCATCAATACATCTCTTTGGGCTAATTGATTCAGTGTATGGAAGTAAAAATTAAATCATTTCTCCCTAATGAATCCTGGATGATTTGATGAAGATCAAGGATTTTGATGCAGAGACTTCCGGAGGTCATAACTTTTGACTCGGATGTGGGTTTTCTACGAAATTTTACAGGTGGATGCGTTGTGAGGTGGCTAGTGGTTTCCCAACCCACCCTAGTCGGTTGGACCTCATCTTGGCACTTTTTCGGGGCTTCAAACTTTCATCTTGGCCCTCAAAATGGCAAATTAGTGTTTTTTTCTAGTTTTTTAAAAGTTGCTTTTTTTAATAACTTGAAACTCATGTTTCGAATTTAGGATGTTAGTTGGTTTTTTGTCCTACCTTAGCTTTATGAGCTTTTTGGGAAAAAACTGGATTCTCGAGATATGATTGTAAAATTACTTAAAATGGCAAAATCTGACAATTGTCGAAATCTGCCAAAAAAGGTATTTTTTTTGTTTTTTTTTGTTTTCTTAGATATAAGAGAGTTTTCTCTCATTGTAGCGGCAGAGTTGAGGAATAGAAATTTTGTTATGTTTCAGCTTCCAAATTTTTGTCTCTCATGTTTAATGGCACAATTCTGTTGAGTGTATGTTGTGTGTTGCATCATTTGGTATCAGAGTAGGAAGATGGCTGGGAGAGGAAGAGGAAGAGGTGGTCTTGCCCAGATGCATAGAGAAATGCAAAATCTGCAAAGGCAAATAGTAGAGCTTACAACACGGATGGAAACCCAAAGACTGGGTAGAGGAGGAGACGAATCTGATGAAGAGATAGGTCAAGGAGGTGCAAATCAAGATACAAAACATGAAGAAGAAGAATTAGAAGGCATGAGTTTTGAAGGGAGGATGCTCAGGGCCTTAGAAGGGAAAAATGAAGGGATCAAGGTAGATGTTTCAGATTATGCAGGTAGTCTTAAACCAGAGGAGTTGATAGACTGGTTGAATGGCATGAGAAATTTTTTTGAATGGAAATCCATGACAGAGGAGAAGAAGGTAAAATTTGCGTGCACCAAATTAAAGGGTCATGCAATGATTTGGTGGGATCATCTTCAAAAGGAACGAACAAGGAAAGGTAAGGATAAGATCAGGACATGGAATAAAATGGAGAAGAAGTTGAGAGAAAAATTTTTGCCCATAGATTATGCGCAAACCCTTTTTCGTAGGTTTCAAAATTTAAAGCAGAACCTCTCTTCTGTGCAAGATTATACAAATGAGTTTTATACACTATCTATACGTATAGAGCATCAAGAAACTGATGCACAAATGCTAGATATGTGAATGGCCTGAAATTTTCTATTCAAGATGAATTGAGCATGCATCGACTCAACAATATGGAAGAGGCTTACCAATTGGCTCTAAAGGCTGAAGAAAAACAAAACAGACAGTATCATCAGAGGAATAGAGGAGGAAGAAGGGGTACATCAACCCCATTTCGAGGAGGTTCAAATTATGGCAGGGGAGAGTCATCCCATGGTGTGGAAAAACAAGTAGACACTCGGCAAGATCCTCCGAATCAAGAACGAGGAAGGGGATTTCAAAGAGGTAGAGGTTATGGTAGTGGTAGAGGATGGGAAAACCAGAGAAGGCCTTTCACTTGTTTCAGATGTGGAGAAGAAGGTCATAGGGCATTTGAATGCTCCAATTATAACATGCAAGAAAGAAATCAAGGAGGACAACCTAGGGTGAACATGATTCAAATGCAACATGAAGTGGAAGGGACAGAACTGGAGGTTCCACCAGATGTGGGAGAAAGTCTCATGATGAGAAGAGCAATGGTGATTCTAGAGAAGGAGAAAACACAAGCCAAAAGCTCTGATGGTTCATGGCTTCGAACCAATATTTTCAGAACCAGATGCACTTCGGGTGGCAAGGTATGTCAAGTCATTATTGATGGAGGTAGTTGTGAAAATATGGTTTCTAAAGAAATGGTAGACAAATTGAATTTACACTGTGAAAAACATCCTCATCCGTATCGCATTGCATGGTTTAAAAAGGGAAATGAAGTCACTGTTGATAAAAGATGCCTCATTAAGTTTAGCATAGGGAAGATCTATCAGGATGAGATATGGTGTGATGTTGTCCCAATGGATCCCTGTCATGTGTTATTGGGAAGGCCATGGCAGTATGATAAAAAAGTTATGCATGATGGAGAGAAAAACACATACACCTTTTGGAAAGATGGTGCTAAGGTGATTTTATTGCCTCTCAAGGATGAAGGAAAAGGTGAGACCATGTTGTCTGAAAGAGATCTTGTTAAAGAAATGAAGGTGACAGGGTGTTGCTATGCATTAGTAGTGAAAAAAGGTGAAGAGGAAGACATTTTAGTTCCCCCAGAAGTAGCCAAGCTATTGAAAGAATTTTTTGATGTTTTACCTAATGAATTGCCTGATGGTCTACCGCCAAAGAGAGATATTCAGCATCATATTGATTTGATTCCAGGAGCAACTCTACCCAACCAAGCAGCTTATAGGATGAATCCAACACAACATGCAAAGATGAATAAGCAAGTAACAGAACTCCTAAGTAAAGGTGTGGTGAGAGAGAGCATGAGCCCATGTGCTGTACCTGCATTGTTAACCCCAAAAAAAGATGGAACATGGAGGATGTGCACTGATAGCAGAGCAATTAATAAGATTACCATCAAGTATCAGTTTCCTATACCTCGTATGGAGGACATGATGGATGTCCTTGCAGGGGCTAAATATTTCAGCAAGATCGACCTACGAAGTGGCTACCACCAAATCCGGATTCGAGAAGGGGATGAATGGAAGACAGCCTTTAAGACTGGAGATGGATTATATGAGTGGATGGTTATGCCATTCAGGTTATCAAATGCACCTAGCACATTTATGAGATTGATGAACACTATACTACGCCCTTACATTGGTAAGTTTGTGGTAGTTTATTTTGATGATATTTTGGTATTTAGTAACAGCAGAGAAGAGCATCTACAACACTTGAGGATCATCTTTGGTGTGTTAAGGAAGGAGAAGCTCTATGCCAATTTGAAAAAGTGTAGGTTCATGCAAGACAGTTTGGTTTTTTTAGGCTTTGTCATTTCTAAAGATGGTGTCAGAATGGATCCAGAAAAGGTCAGGGCAATCCTAGAATGCCCTAGTCCAAGCAGCATCACAGCGGTAAAAAGTTTTCATGGCTTGGCCACTTTCTATCGAAAGTTCATTCGTAATTTCAGTAGTATTGTAGCTCCTATAACAGATTGCACCAAAGGGAGGGAGTTTGTATGGACCAAGGATGCTGAGGAGAGCTTTAAGTACTTGAAGAAAAAGGTAACAGAAGCACCTATACTTGCATTGCCAAATTTTGATAAAGTATTTGAAGTAGAATGTGATGCCTCCAATGTAGGAATAGGTGTTGTACTTAGCCAAGCTGGCAAACCTATAGCTTTCTTTAGTGAAAAGCTGAATGCAGTGAGAAAGAATTATTCTACTTATGATTTGGAATTTTATGCAATTGTCCAAGCATTGAGGCATTGGAGACATTATCTAGTTCCCCAGGAGTTTGTATTGTTTACAGATCATATTGCACTGAGGTACTTGAACACACAGAAAAAGTTGAATAGTAGGCATGCCAAGTGGGTCTCTTTCTTGCAGGGTTACAACTTTGTGCTGAAGCATAAGTCTGGAAAACAAAATTAGGTTGCAGATGCATTAAGTAGGCGTGTTGCACTTTTGACCACAATGGAAGCTGAGGTGATTGGTTTTGATGCCATCAAAAATTTGTATGAGCCTGATGATGATTTTTGGGAGATTGTGGAACAATTGAAGACACCAATATCTGGTAACTTGGATCACTTTGGGGGTGAATATTTTATGCAAGATGGGTATCTATTTAAAGGAAAACAACTATGCATACCGGCTGGCTCAATGAGGGACAACATTATCAGAGAATTTCATAGTAGTGGGTTGGCTGGACATTTTGGCAAGGACAAGACAATAGCCTTGATAGAAGATAAATATTACTGGCCAAAGATGAAAAGGGATATAACTAAGTATGTAACAAGGTGTAGAATCTGCTAAGTGGCTAAGGGACATTCACAGAATACAGGATTGTATATGCCCTTACCAGTACTAGCTGCACCATGGACAGATTTGAGCATGGACTTTGTGTTGGGACTTCCACATACTCAACAAGGTAATGATTCCATTTTTGTAGTTGTTGATAGGTTCTCCAAGATGGTTCATTTTATTGCCTGTAAGAAGTCTAATGATGCAACGAGGGTAGCAGAGTTATTTTTTTCAGAAGTTGTTAGACTACATGGTGTTCCAAAGACTATTACCTCTGACAGGGATACCAAATTCCTCAGTCATTTCTGGAGGACTTTATGGAAGAAGATGGGGACCAAGTTACAGTTTAGTAGTGCCTATCATCCTCAAACAGATGGGCAAACAGAGGTAGTTAATCGGAGTCTGGGAAATTTGCTGAGGTGTATTGTTGGAGAAAAGCCAAAACAATGGGATTTGGCATTACCCCAGGCCGAATTTGCCTATAATAGTTCTGTTAACCGATCAACAGGAAAGTCCCCTTTCCAGATTGTGTATGGTAGGAATCCTCAGGGTGTTCTAGATTTGGTACAGCTACCAATGAAAGATCAGGTCAGTGATGATGGGGAAGCATTTGCAGAACACCTTCAACAGTTGCAGCAAGAAGTGAGACAGAAGTTGCAGGACAGTAATGAGAGGTATAAGAATTCAGTGGATCCTAGTCGGCGACATCAGACATTCAGTGAAGGTGACTTAGTGATGGTATATTTGAGAAAAGAGTGATTTCCTACTGGAACATATGACAAGTTGAAGTACAAGAAAATTGGTCCTTGCAGAATTATCAAGAAGATCAATGATAATGCCTATGAGGTTAGTTTACCAGATGATCTCGCTATTTCTCCCGTGTTTAATATTTCTGATTTATATGCATTCCATGGTGAGGATGATGCTGAAGATAGTCAACCAGAGGTGTCATGGCACAACCACATTCCCCATAAGAAGAAGGAAAAGATTGCACAGATTCTTGATAAGAACACTATCTCCACTCGGCAAGGGCGTTACAACAAGTATTTAGTACAGTGGGAAGGATTGCCACCAATAGATAGCACATGGATTACCGAGTGCGAAATGCAGAGGTTAGATCCCGTCAAATGGCAGCAGTTTGAAGACACTCACTTGCAGGAGCTGCGTTCTTTTCAACCAGAGGAGAATGATGCAGAGACTTCCGGAGGTCATAACTTTTGACTCGGATGTGGGTTTTCTACGAAATTTTACAGGTGGATGCGTTGTGAGGTGGCCAGTGGTTTCCCAACCCACCCTAGTCAGTTGGACCTCATCTTGGCACTTTTTCGGGGCTTCAAACTTTCATCTTGGCCCTCAAAATGGCAAATTAGTGTTTTTTTCTAGTTTTTTAAAAGTTGCTTTTTTTAATAACTCGAAACTCATGTTTCGAATTTAGGATGTTAGTTGGTTTTTCATCCTACCTTAGCTTTATGATCTTTTTGGGAAAAAACTAGATTCTCGAGATATGATTGTAAAATTACCTAAAATGGCAAAATCTGACAATTGTCGAAATCTGCCAAAAAAGGTAATTTTTTGTTTTTTTTTGTTTTCTTAGATATAAGAGAGTTTTCTCTCATTGTAGCGGCAGAGTTGAGGAATAGAAATTTTGTTATGTTTCAGCTTCCAAATTTTTGTCTCTCATGTTTAATGGCACAATTCTGTTGAGTGTATGTTGTGTGTTGCATCAGATTTTGCATGAAGACACTAGGGAAATCTCTATTGACATGATCAACAACAACATTTTGATTTCTAGAAATATGTTGTGCTTCGTAATTAAATTGGTTGAGATATTCTTTCCAGCAAACATATTTTCCTTGGCCATCCTTCTTTCCATGATCCTTCTCTTTCAATGTGAGAAATTTGGTACAATCAGTCGTATGATGAAATGTTTCAAATGCATTAGATTTAAAGAGAACTTCTTCAGATTCTTAATGACACTATACATTTCTTTATCAAAGGAGATCCATTTTCTGATGTCATTGTGAGGCCTACCCTTGTGCAACTGGATTAGTTGCACTATTAGACCTTGATGGCTCAGGTTATATTTGACATGTGGTCATTTTGAGGACTATTGATCCCTTCTATTTGGACATTTGATAGTTTTATCTTGTGCTTGATTACATAGATGAGTTATTGTAGGATGATGTTGTATCTTACATGATTGATTATATTATGAATTCCATGATGTTAAATGCATCATTATAATTGGTGCAATTGAAATGGTTTAGTTAGATGTTTGAATTGATGAAATATTAGGTGATTTATGATCCTGATTGTGTGATTCAAAATACAGTTGATTTAAGAATCAAGTGAATTTTATCATGTGATATTTATGAATGTATGATGTTTGTGCTTCCCTATTTCTTGTTGCTTTAGCTATATATATATATATATATATATATATATATATATATATATATATATATATATATATATATATATATATATATATACACACTACATGTGGGTACTAATGTGCGTTGTAGTGTGCAGACTAATTCCATTGCCAACTGAAATTGGAGGTCCATGACTCTACCCATGTTTAAAACTAGTAATGCTCAACCAAGTCCCACCTAGGGACTATGGTGTTGTTTGATTTTATTTGCATGATTAAACTGATGAAATTTTTGTAAGGTTTCACTTCATTGTTTGATCCCTTTGAAAGTTTGTAATCTTGTATTGTTTTGGTTTGCACAAATTTCGTACTAAATGTTTATGAGCCTTTTGAAAGTCAATTTTTGAGCCCTCTTGTGTTAATTATGGTCAAATAATGACCCTAGGTCATACCCCTAGGGTCTAGTGCCATTTTTAGCTTGTTTAAACTTGTTTGTACCCTTGTATGGTCACCTAAATTTGGCCCTTGGGTCAAGTGACGAGTTTGGGAGATGTGAGAAGTGGTTGGCATGTCACCATCTCACCTAACCTAACCCCACTCACCTAGGGTGAGGTTACCCTTGTCTTAAGTGCTTTAGAAGCTTCTAGAGTCTTCTCAAGTGTGTGAGACCTCTTCCCTATGCTCTCACACATGTGTGAGAGCATATGTGGGGAAGAGTATAGCATAGTTGAATGAGAAGGTGACAAGTGTCACCTCCTCATTCATGAGGGATCTCCCATGTGTTATTCCCTCTCCCAATGCTCTCACACATGTGTGAGAGAATTTGTGGTAGAGTGTGTAGCATAGTTGAATGGGAAGGTGACAAGTGTCACCTCCTCATTCTTGTGGGATTGTGAGAGGGTTGTGTGATTGAAGGAGAAGGTGACAGGTGGCACCTTCTCATTCATCAAGGCTTGTGGAAAAAGCCTATTTAACTCCCTCTTGATGAAGGGAGAGGGATTCTTTGTTTTTGCATTTTTTGGCATTTCCTTTCTTGTTGGGAGAGTTTTCTTTGGGTTTTGGGCTTGGAAAGAAAGTAGACGATTGGAGATAGAGGCTATTGTGGATCTCTTCTTCAACCCTTCTAACCATGGAAAGCTTGAGAGGTAGACTCTCAAGCCTATTAGCTTACTAGTTCATGCTTTCATTTAGTTTCCTATGTGTTGTTGCATATAGTTGTTGATTATGTGTTTTGTGAATATATTACATGTTGTTCTTGTTTGGAATGGGTTGTTTATGGCAAATGCTCACCACTTGTGTGGAAGAAGCTTGCCTTGTATTGGGGTTTGAAGAGAGGTGAGAACCTCCTTGGGGAAAGCTCACTCCTTGAGAGGAGTTGTTTTGGATTGAGGCCTTATTTTGAGGTTGTGGTTATGTGAGAGAGGCAAGAGTGCCCTCCTTGTGATTATGGAAATGATAAAATGGTTAAGTTCATAACATGAGTTGATATTGAGGAGAAAATGGTTAAATGGTGATATGAGAAAGTAGTGTTGAAAGGAGTAAGTTGTGTTTAAAGTATTTCCCCTTAAGGAGAGTAGTCCACTCTCTTCCCCTTGCTTCAAATCCATTGTTATAGATTTTGTGTTGTGGTATCCATTGGGTGGGTGTTGGTGTGTTTTTTATGAGTGCTTTGCTTTTTGTATTTGTGTGAAACCTTGGTAGCATAGTGGGCCTCCTAGCTCAAGGGTGGCTTGCTAGCAAGTGTAGGATGGGAGGAGAGAAATCCCTTGGCCATGGGAAGACTTTCTTTGTTATGCAGGTTTAGCTCTTGGAGGAGTGTTTGAGATTTGGCTTCATGAAGAAAAGGAGTGTTCAAGTGTGTTGTAAAAATCAAGGCAATGTAAATGTCTTGGCTCCTTGAGCCTTTTAAGGGTTGGGTATGTGAGAGGGTTAATCCCTCTCTTGTAAAAGTGTCCTATTGATGTATTTGACCCCTTTGTAAAAGAATTTATTTCAATGTGAAAATAAAGTTTTTGGCATTATAGTTCTACTATCTTGTTGTCATTGTGGAATGGAATATTCCATAAGTATCTCTCTCTCTATTTCATATTTACTATGTTGTAAGCCTACTCATAAAAGACAAAAATAAAGAAAGTTTTGAATGCCTACCTTGCTTCTACATAATCCATTTTGCATTAGTTATTTGTACAAAGAAAAATAACTAAACAAATTCCTACCCTTGCATCTACTTATTCAAATTTTGTTAAAGATAAATTTTTAAAACAAAAAATAAAGTCCCTTTATATTTACCTTTGCTTTGAAAAATAAAAGGAAATTAGTTAGTTATATTTTAAAACAAAAAAAAACATATAGTCATTTTATATTTATATTTACCTTTTCTTGAAAAAAAAAGGGAGATTAATTAGTTAAATTTTAAAACAAAAAAATTTAGTCACTTTGTACTTACCTTTGCTTGTTAAAAAAGAGATTAGTTATATTGTCTCTCAAAATAAAATAAAAAAGATTAAAGCATATATATATATATATATATATATATATATATATATATATATATATATATATATATATATATATATATATATATATATATATATAAAAGCCATGTTTTTAAATTCTTTGTTTTTGTTTATATATTTAAGAAAAAGAGACTAGAAAATAAATCACAAACACATAATATAAAATATATATATTTGAGCGGCTATATATAAAAAGTTATCCTTTATATGTGCTAGACTATTGATATGTGAAAGGGGGGCATGGTTGATGCCATTTTAAGAGGTAGTTGGTGGCAACCACCTTAGGTTATCAAAATTTATAAATAGCCTTAGAATTATTACTTCTTCATACTTAACTATATGCCTTTTTATTCTCTTCCCTTTCACCTTTATTTTTACTACCTCTAGCCTCCAATATCCTGTAAGCCTACTCATTTGAGCCTTCACCTCACATTCACACCATCCTTTCACTTATATTTTTATAATGACCTAAACTTCATCTTCCCCACCTTCAACTTCATAAATCTCTTAAGTTGTATGCCTCCTAGCTTGAGGGTGGCTTGCTAGCAAGCCTAGGATGGGAGGAGAGCAATCCCTTGGCCTTGGGAAAACTTTCTTTGTTATGCAGGTTTAGCTCTTGGAGGAGAGTTTGAGATTTGGCTTTATGAAGCAAAGGAGTGTTCAACTATGTTGTAAAAATCAAGGCAATGTAAATGTCTTAGCTCCTTGAGCCTTATAAGGGTTGGATATGTGAGAGGGTTAATCTCTCTCTTGTAAAAGTGTCCTATTGATGTATTTGACCCCTTTGTAAAAGAATTTATTTCAATGTGAAAATGAAGTTTTTGGCATTATAGTTCTACTATCTTGTTGTCATTGTGGAATGGAATATTGCATAAGTATCTCTCTCTCTCTCTCTATTTCATATTTACTATGTTGTAAGCCTACTCATAAAAGACAAAAATAAAGAAAGTTTTGAATGCCTACCTTGCTTCTACATAATCCATTTTGCATTAGTTATTTGTATAGAGAAAAATAAATAAATAAATTCCTACCCTTGCATCTACTTATTCAAATTTTGTTAAAGTTAAATTTTTAAAACAAAAAATAAAGTCACTTTATATTTACCTTTGCTTTGAAAAAAAAAAGGAAATTAGTTAGTTAGATTTTAAAACAAAAAAATATTTATATAGTCACTTTATATTTACCTTTGCTAAAAAAAAGGCTGGGGTGAATGGGTTAGTTAGGTTTTAAAACAAAAAAAAACATGTAGCCACTTTATATTTATATTCACCTTTGCTTGTAAATAAAAGGGAGATTAATTATTAAATTTTAAAACAAAAAAAAATATAGTCACTTTGTAATTACCTTTGCTTGTTAAAAAAAAGAGATTAGTTATATTGTCTCTCAAAATAAAATAAAAACGATTAAAGCATATATATATATATATATCATCTTTCATTTTATAGAAAAGTCACATTTTTAAATTCTTTGTTTTTGTTTATGTATTTAAAAAAAAGAGACTAAAAAATAAATCACAAACACATAATATAAAAAATATATATTTGAACGGCTATACATAAAAAGTTATAGTTCTTCCTACATTGAAAATGCCAAAGGAGAGATAGTTGATTAAAATGCACCCACACTAAAGGCCATCAGGGTTTTTTTGCTCTGCATGTTTTTTTGAAGCTGGTCACCATTGTCTCCCTAGGTTTCCATACCACGCTCTAGGCGTAGGAACTATAGCCTTTTTTCTCTATGACTGCATTTATTGAGGCATTTTGGCCTTTTAAATGCCTCTTTCCACTTCAAACCCAATAGTTGTTGCTGGAGTTGGTGGTTTCTACGCTCTGAACAATGGCTCCTCCTCCAAACAAGCATCCTCAAAAATTTGTACTAAAGGTGTTCCATGAGGTAAACCCTCAGACTCTCCTGCTGATGTGATCTTACCATCACAGGAATTTGATACTGCTTGTTTATGGTTAGAGTAGTGTACTCTCATTGGTTACTTTGTAGGGAGAACTCCCCCTGAATCTATGCTCAAAAACAAGTCCAAAAGGCTTGGGTCCCTCTTGGGGTCCACCTTGATATGGCCTAGAATCTGACCAAAGGCTTTTTCCTTTTCTGGTTTACAGAGGTTAGCCATGTTCAAGCTATTTTGAACCATGGTCCTTGGTATGTTCAGTCTTCCATGTTGGTCTTCCAACAGTGGATCCAAGCTTTAGTAGCCTTTGATGATACCAAACACAAGGTTCCAGTGTGGATTGAATTCCTTGGTTTGCCTTTTCCCTATTTGTATTTCCTGTATGACATTGCCTCTTCTTTAGGAAGAGTTATTTGTGTTGAACCTGATAGGTTCTTTCAAGCATGCCCTCAAAAGTGCATCTATGTTGAGGTGGATCTTTCAAAAGACTTCAAGGAATTTATTGACATTCAAATTGGCCCCCTTTGACATACTCAAAAGGTAACATACTTTAATTTTCCCAATACTTGTTATCGCTACCAGTCAGCTGAGCATAAAATTAGGGACTATCCTCTTACTATGCCTAGGACCTGGGTTCCACCCAGGAATACTGTATAGGTACGTCCAGTCACAACTATACCTAAGGAGGTTGTTTCTAAACCAATAGACACTTGGGCTACTGTTACCAATCACAAACATAGAGTGAAACCCTCTATGGATGCCCTCAAACCTACCGAAGTAGAAAGATTTCTGTGAATGGTGGGAAGGACAAACATAAGAGTCCTATTGTGTTGCCTTCACAGCAAAAATCATCACTAAGGACAAGAACCTGTGTCAATCCTTTTGTATCACCTCGTAGGCACTCTCATAGTAGAGAGCTTCCCGAGAAAGGAGAAATTGATTAGGAGATTAAAAAATAGAAAATCCCTCCTCTCCAATTTGGGTCAAATCCCACCAGCTTTCTTCAAAATAGTTTTGTTTCCTTTGAAGGTCTATGATTCTAGGGAGATGGTGGAGGATTTTCAATGAATTTTCTCTCTTGGAATGTTTGATGTCTCAATGACCTCACTAGGAAGTACTATGTTCATGATCCTCTCCATCATTTTGCTTCTCTTGATGTTTTGTGCCTACAAGAAGTTAAAGTTACAGGCTTTCTTTTATCTTCATCTTATCATTGTATTTGGCTAGCCAGTAAACTTTTCTCCACCGCCCATGAGGCTAGGAAAGGTGGTGTCACCACTCTTTTGTCCCCTTGGTGGCATGATCTAGTGGTGGATCCCACCAATAGGTTAGTCTGGATGCTTCTTAATATTAATAATCATTCTTTTGGGATTATTAATATCTATGCTTCAAATGACGCATCAGAAAGATCTGCGTTGTGGCAGTGGATTGTAGATTTAATGCCCATGGCCACATGGATTATTTGTGGGATTTTTTGATCCCAATGTTGGTCATCATCACTCTAGTCCTTTATGACATACTTGGTGCAATTTTCAAACTGGAATTGACAGGCTCTTTAAATGCCTTGATCTTGCTATGATTTATGCATAATATTTTTTTAAATTTTCCATTTCAACCACCCTTCCAGTTTAGCCATTAGTGGACGTGATGTTGTCAAACCACTTTCTTATTCAGTTTACCATTGAGTGGCAACTGTCTCAGCCATGTGCCATGAAATCTAAGTTTTTTTTTAACACTTCCTTGCTTACTCATCAACCCACCTTAGCACACATTTCAACTGTATGGAATTTAGAATGTCATCCCTTGCATTCTACTAGCTGGATTAAGTGGTGGAATGATGTTATTTCTCGCACTTCAAGATTTCTTTACATCTATGGCCATCAACTAGCCAAATTTAGGAGAAGGGCTTATGAAGCAACTGTCACTGCCTTGAAATTTGCTTCTGAGGCCTTGGCTACTGAGCCTTTTTCTCCTTATAAGTAAATCCTTGTAGCCAATTTACGGCATCGAAAATAGATGGCTAATTGTCATGCTGCTAGAGCAGCGCAACTTAAAGCTAGGATGCACTGGCTAGAAAATGGAGACCATGTTTCTAAGGAATTTTTTCTTACTCTCTGAGCTAGACATGCCACACATGGTATTAAGCAAATCAAAGAGGATAGTACTATTCATATAGATATGCCAGATATTCTCTAGGCTTTCGTAAGACATTATGAAAAAGTTTTCATAGCTCAAGATTACACTCTTGAGCGACATACTACTTTGTAGGATTGTCTTGCTGTTGTGCCTAATAAGCTTTCCTCAGTCTAGATGCGCTTTTGTGATCAATTCTTGACCATTAAAGACCTCAAAGAAGCTGTCTACTCTATGGCTGATGGCAAAGCTCCTAGAATTGATGGCTTTCCTTGTGAGTTTTACAAGTCCCTTTGGGATTGTTTAGGAAAAGATTTACACAATGTTTACCTTGAAGCCTTTCATTCTAATTCTTAGGAAATATTATAAATCAAGGAAACATTAAGTTCATACCTAAAGCTGGTGATTCGAGGCATATTTACAACTGGAGACCCATTACGCTCCTCAATGTTTCATACAAAATCATTGCTAAAGCCCTTTCACTCAAACTCTGTAACCTACTTCCTTTGATTGTCCGTCCTGAACAAATAAGCTTCATTAAGTTTATATATATTTTAGATAATATCATTTCTATTTGGAAGGGAATGGAATGGGCACAAAAAGCAAATCAAAAAGCAATCTTTTTAAAAATTGATTTTTCTAAGGCATATGATCGCATTGAATGGTGCTGTATCCTTGCCATGCTTGCAGCATTAGGGTTTGGTCCCTCTTTTATTCAATCTATCAAAATGCTCTTTTCAAATGCCTCTGCATGTATCACTATCAATGGCCACCAATCCCATACTTTTGGCCTTTTCAAATCGATTTAGCAAGGATGCCCTCTTGCTCCAAGCCTGTATGTTCTTGCGATAGAGGGTTTTGGTTATCTTCTTGCTCATTCAGTGTCCAATTGGCTTGTTCATGGTATTACTCTACCTAATTCCTCTAGCCAACTGGTTAATGGTCACTTTGCTTATGACTCTTTTTTAACCCTTCTAGAAGAAGAAAATTCTGTCAAAAATGCTCTTGGTTGTCTGGAGACCTTTTGTTTAGCCTCAGGTTCTTCCATTCAGTGGCATAAAATGCTTTGTTATAGGCAGTCCATTCTTCCCATTCCTCAATGGCTTCAGTAATATAGCTGGCACTAGGTTGGCCATGGTAAAATTTTTAGATTTTTTAGTATTCCCTTTGTTTTCTAGGGCACTTCTGCTACTCTATGACAAGTTGTTCTTACCTGTGTGGAACAAAAGCTTGCAGTCTAGATTACTAAGCTACTTTCTCTGGTTGGTAAATTCTAGGTTTGTTCTAAGATCTTGGTAGCAATCCATGTTTATTATTCTTCTTGTTGGGCTCCTTCAAATAGTTCTTATGCCAAGCTAGAGAAACTCTTGAGGGATTCTCTATGGACCTCTTCTGATACTCGCCATGGTTTTCATCATGTTGCACGAAAATTTTTCTTCCTTCCCAAAGATTCTAGAGGACTTGGTATTCTTTCCACCTAATGCCAAGGACCTACCTTGGCTGTCAAGTGGATTATTCGTGCTCTCACTAGCTGTGAGGCATGGGAAGTTTTACTCTAGCATAACATTAAAATGGGACATCCTTTGCACAAACCAACTTGGAAAGGAATTGGTTTTTCTACTCCTTGTCATGAGAGAATCAATTCAAATCTCAGGCACATTTGTGGTTAAAAGCATTTGGAAATCTTGAGAAAAATTTAAACCATGGTTATACTGGTCTAGTGATGGATTTCATGTTGGTCTTTTCTTCAATCACCTTAACATTTGGTGATCATGTCTCCTAGCTTCTGCAGGCCAATCTTTGGGTAAATTGCCTAGTTTAAAGGCTCTCAATTTTCATAAAAGACGTGTTCAAACCTTACAAGATATGTTCCACTGGCCCGCTATGAGCCTTTTGGCTTGGGAAGCATTTCATGTTAAAATTAGTCTTTCAAAAATTGATAAACCTACTTATGACAGAGTCCTCACGACTATTCCACCTGAAATGCTTCATAAGGTTGGAATTTAGTCCAACAAGCCATGGTGGAAGGACTAGAAATGGTATCTTGAAACACCAATGCACCATTTCAAGCCACGGATGGCTTACAGGTGGCTTTCAGCTCATTTTCCCATGGCTGACACTCTTAATAAGTGTTGGCTTATTCATAGCTCTTTGAGTCTTTGCCATTCTAGACTTAAAATTGTTTGGTCTGCCATTCTTGAGTTGAAACTTGCTCATTTTACCTAGTGCATTCTCTTTCAAGGCTGGCCTATTGGTACTATGTTGTTTCATCTTGGGGTCTAGGATCCTCATTGTCCTTTTTGTGGATAGTTTAAGACAATTCAACATCTCTTTTGGTATTGCACCAGAGCACAAGCCTTCTAGCTATGGATTCATGATTTTTTCTACCCTTTCAGGGCAGAACCTTTAACCTGGTAAATCATTCTTCTAGGTGGCTCACCTAGGTTTCTTGAAAGATTTACTTAGATTTGGCATATTTTTAGGGTGGAGATATTATTTACATTATGGAAGTATTGTAATTCTTGTATATTCTCATAAAGTAAAATTGGAACTTATGTTTCTCTTTACATTAAAACAACTATCTGTTCTAATGTTCTTATGTAGATTCAAGTGCAAGCTAATAAATTTGCCTTGAAGGTGGCACACTTACACGAGTTATTAGATCATTGGGGGAATGCTCCTTGTATTGTGGCTTGTGTTCCTCCCTCAGCTTCCTCTGTCAAAGCCCATTCACCCAACAGATGAAGAAGTGGTTCAGCCAAAGATTCTCGGCCCCGCTCCCAGCTTGCTCAGTATTGTGGTACTCATCGTCACAGATGCTCGACCTCTCCACGTCAGCATGGTTGGACCTCAGGCTGTGCTGCAAGAGATAATGCGGGTTGGTCCACTAGCGATAATACTAGTTGGAATGTTCTTGGTCCTTCTCATCCACCTACTTTAGGTTGGGATAATACTAAAGTCTTCCCTCGATTGAATTTGGCTATCTCACCACAACACGAGGAGCCAAATGTTTAGAATGCAGAATAGGAAAATGAAGATGGCTGGGCTATGCCTAATGTCAACCCAGACCCCATTGATATTTGGGGTAAGCCAGATGATAGGGATCTGCCATTTGTGGTTGTGGCTATGGTAGCATAATTTTGTTTGCATAATTCTATTTTTATTATGTTTTTATTTGGGTTATGTACCCTTGATACTTTGATCTAGCAGTTTCCAGGCTTAGCCCATGTGACTTTCGAGGTGTGCCTTTTAACCACCCTCTATTTTTTTATGAAGTGTTATTTTATTTTAATAGATAACTTGCATTTTCATAAAAAAAAATACCAAAGAAATTTAGGGTTCAAAAAAATAAAGAGGATGAAAATAAGTAAATGTTTTTTTTTTCTTTGCCATGGACATAGGAGCCCTAATGGCCATGGCCTACACAGGACAGCGTAGCTTGTGTAGCCCATGGCCGACATGGCTGAGGCACCTCCAAAGCCTCCTCTATTATTCATTAAAACTACAAAATTTAACTTTGTTCACTCTACTTTTTATTTTGAAAATAAGCCCTACTCTATTCTAAAAATTATCTTTGCATCAGATCTTTTATTAGGCTATGTCATTAACATTGATACTTTATTATTATCTCTATGTACTATATATATATACAAAGAACCCTCTGTATATACAGAGTATTGTATATACAGAGCTCTCTGTATATACACAGTGTTGTGTATATATAGAGAGTATCTCTCTATCTTTTTATTTTTAATCAGTTTTATTATTTATATATATAACTATATATACATATATATACTCCAAATATATATGCATATGTATACCCTGTTGTACTAAAGTTTATCTTAAAAAAAGTAACAAAACAAAATAAAAATAGACCAGAGTTCTATGCTATTTAAACATTATTTGGAAATTATTTTATTTAAACCCTATGGGTGGAATAATACATTTTGGTTTTCATTGTAGACTCTATTTAGACCTGTGCATAGCATTTGAAATATAACAAACTTGGAAAATATGAAATTAATTGAAACAACCAAAACCTGTAGGTTAGATTGTGAAAAGAAGAGTAAATAGAGAATTGGAGAACAAAATAGAAATGTTAGAAAATTATAAAACTTGGGAAAATAACCTTCCCACTTGGTGAAGGGATTTTCCCTTTTCCTCTCCACTTGCTCAACCTGTAAACCAATGAAACTAGAAAGGTTAGACTTGTGAGGAAATATGAGACTTGCATGTCTTTTATAAACTTTTCTTTTAGGGCTTTGTGATGCCCTAGGTTTTAGGGATGTTAAGCTTAAACCACTTGTTTATGTCTTTAAATCTATCTTAGTGAGTTGGTGTGTGTGAGTATTTTATTGTTTGAAATTTTAAGTGGTGATTTATTTTACTCATTGTATTTAATTTATTAGGTCTACAATTGACGTAATTGTTATTTTATTGTTTTAATTAGAATGTTGGATCTATTGAGTTAATTAATTAATTTAAGTTGTTTTAAAATTGCAAAGTTCCATAGTTGGTTATTATTGTAGATTTAATTCTACCCTCTCATTGTGTCTATAGTGGTATTATGCTACTAAGATCTTTTAGGGAAATTAAGTGTTATGCTACTAATATTCTCAGGATTGAATCCCTAAATTGTTAAATTAATTATTTGGTTATTTAATTTTTCTGATTGATTACTTGGAGAAATGTTTTAATTTAAAAGCGGTAGTCTTCTTATTATCAAAGTTAGATCAATTAGTTTTTAGGGATTATCTAGCCTTACTAGGTTAGGTTATGTTATTTCAATGTTGATCTTAGTTGATAGTATACCTAGGGTAGGCTTTGACTTAGGTTAAAACCATATCTCCTTCCCTCAGGAAACCCTAGGGTTGGATCTAGGATGGAGACCACTCTTCTTAGTGATGCTTCTAGTGTTGCACACCCCCTTGATTTCCATCTATATTATAGGGATTGCGAAAAGTTTTTTTGAATCATCTCACAGTGTGATTGACTTCCTCGCCTTTGTGTGATGTGCCTAACTTGTGTTGTGGTTGCAACCACGTTACATGCGTGTGTCACCAAGCGTCCATGTTGCGTGCAAGGGCGTTTTAGAGTCTGGTGGGAATATTTTTTGGTGTTTTGTGTCATGACCACATGACAAATGTGGTTTTCGTGTCATGACCACATGGTAAATGTGGGTATGATTGTCATCTAGAAAGACTTCACTTGCATATTCAGCTGGAAATTCCTTTCCATCATTGATGAATACAAGATGTCTTCCCCAAGCATAATAAGAACCATGTGTATACATAATAAATTCATCATTGCATGGAACATGTAAAATGGGCAAAGATTGTACCTTTTTTTGGATTATTTTGGCAGCATCAGTATGGATTTGGGTCCATAAGAATTTATTCTTCTTGAGTAATTGTTGTAGGGGTTCTCGATCAAATCCAACATTTAGGTAGAAATTATTTACATAATTTAGTATACCTAAAAAGCCTTGCAATACCTTAAAAGTTAATGGCAACTGAAATTCAAGGACCTTGTCTTTTATATAAGGTTGAACCTCAAGGGTGCAATTATTTGAAATCATTCTTAAGAAATTGCAAGAGTTTACACACCATTGAATTTTCTTATGGAATAGAACAGTCCTAGATTTTAAAGCTAGTCTATAAAACATTTCTAGATGAGATCTATGCTCATCAAAAGTTTTAATGAAAACAAGAATATCATCAATGTAGATACATAAGAAATCTTCACATCCACTAAATATCTAATCCATTCATTCCTGGAAATAAGTGGGAGCATTCATGAGTATGAATGACATGAGTTTCCATTCATAATGACCAAATGGACAGCTAAAAGTTGTTTTATAATGGTCATCTTCTTTTACCCTGATCTGGTAGAAACCTAGTTTACAGTCAAGATTTATTACATTTTAGAATTAGCAATTTTTTCCAATAAATATGATTTATTAGGAATGAGATAAGGGAAAGGAAGTGTGATAGCATTTAAATGATGATAATTTATAATCATCCTTTTCTTTTGTCTCTTTTTTTATATCTTCCTTACATACCATGAAAGCATAACAAACAATAGTAAACCTAAACTCATTCACTCAATCAGATTGCATTTTCTTCCTCATGTGTTTAGGGAACCTTGCACATTGGACAAATGACCAATAGCAATTGATAGAGATTTCTATGTGTTTATTCATGTTCTCCTCTTGATTCCTTTAGGCCATAATAAATTTCACTACCAAGACACATGTCAAATCTCGATCAAGACTTCAGTAAAACCTTATGATTGTGGACATGAGAGTATAAAGAGTTTGCAAGAAATAAGAAAAGTGAATATGGGATGTAAAAAGATTTCTAGATTTCACTTATTAAAATTATATTTCAAGTCTAGAAGGTTTAGATGTTTGTGGAACTAGACTTTACATTATTGAAGTTTATTAGGCATTTGTTTTATCTAGTAATGTCTTGTATGTTTTTTGGTAGAATCGACCTCCTATTCATGTCATGGCTCACTAGTTGTCTCAAGTTTGTGGTGGCAACTTTGTTTCATGTCTAGAGGTTCCCATTGGTGTAGAATTTTATTTCGAAGGATCTTGGCAATAAGTGTCACAACTGATGTAGAGCTCAAGTATTAAGGTCCAAAAGAGTTGACGTCAAACACATGTTGCTCTAGAATAAATTTCATTGGTCCTTCGAAGCAATATATATGATCTTAATGCCAACAATGCATCTCAACTCCTTGTTCTATGCCTTTTGTATAGTGCAATGCATTCAAAGAGAATAAAAAAATTATGTTTTCTTTAAATTTATGTGGTTTTCTTATTACAATACACTACATAAAAGTACCTATCAGTGTGCCCATGACACATTGCTAAAAGATGCAAAATTCTAAAATATTGAGGAGACAATTCAATTCACAAGTAATTCATTCATTCGAGGTATAAAATCCATTTTTTCTATTTTTCTTCAAAGTTGTCAAAATTATAAAAATCCCCAAGCCTGCATTAATGGAGTTTGGATGCATCCTTCAAAGTCTCCAAAATTTTAGCTTTTAAAATAACAAAAATCTTCAAATTTCAAGGTGCCCCTTTGATTAAAAAATGCACAACAATGCCTTCATGCAATCAATTTTTTCTAACTCTTAGGAGAAGGATTTTAGCAAATTTTGTCACAACTCCCAAGGTCTAACACTCAAAATAACATAATTTGACATTGAATATATTGCTCATTAGGGTGTTGCAACCACTACAATGTTGCGGTGTGGTGTTAAGCATATCTACATACCTCCCTAAGCTTCAGACTAAATGAATAGAAAAAGTTTGTATTCCACCTCTTAATTATCTGATTAAAAAAAGATAATCACCCATTAATAATTTTTTTCAATATTTTATAAAATTATAATTTACAAATATTTTAAAAATATTAACTTATAGAAAACTAATAATTATATTGATAGCACGTATATAAACTAGTATATTTAGATAAATTTATGTAAAATATATTAAGAGAGATCATTCTTGAGATATCTTTTTAATTTTTTAAATGAAAATAAATTATTTATTTATTTTATATTCTACTTAAAATGTCATCCTAAATTTCTAAATGAAGTACTTAAGTTGTAGATTTGCCAAATGATTAGCATGAGAAAACATAAAATATGAAAAAGAAAATAAAATGTCCCCTTTTGTTGCATAGTCATATCTTATGATAGATTACTTTTCACTTGCCATGGTATGTTCATTATACCCATATGCCATAATGGTTTGGTTATTCCAAATTATCCTTGTCCACAACTGTCTTGAGTAAGCTTAAAAAATTTTAAATCAGCATATCAATGAATCTTTGTTACAAGTTATGGTTTCAAATCACAAGAAATAATTTTGCTAGGCCAATGCATATTTATTATTAAATATTATTATGATCATATTAAACAAATTAACCCACAATAATTTTTTTTATTAAAATTAGTGCCTGCTAAATTTAAAGTTTCAAAATTAACCTATATTAATATATGGCCTCTCTTCAATTTAGACTATAAAATAAGACCAAACTATTAAAAATAGGCCACAAACCATCAATTTCTTGGATTAAATATATCAAATATCAAGTAATTCAAAGTCATGGTAAAGCCATCTCAATCATTTATTTTAATCTAATATATACTCATAGTGTAAAGAAATAAAATAGACATATCTACATTAAATTAGATTTCCAAAAAAAAAAGTGAAATACAATCTAATTAACCTATTTTAGACTTGTGACAAATCATTGGCATAAATTAAAAAAAAAAAAAGAAATTAAATGAAATAAAAGGTACTTAATTGATTATGATGGTTAATAGATAGTTGTCCATTGTTTTGATCATAAATTTTAAATTTAAATTAATATTTTCTTATTATTCAATGCATTGGAAACAACACAATAAAATTTGAATTGGGTCATTATTATAATTTGAATAGGTTGAATCCATGAATTATAGTAATGACAGAATGAGATTCACATATTGTAGGTCTAAACCTTATGTGTGGATTTGAACTATATATATATATATAGTAGAAAACTAAGATCATGGAATAGACTAACAAGCATATGAATTGCAATGGAATCAACCAGTTTGTATTAGCAAATAAGGTGAGTATAAATAGAGTTGTGAGGTACCCGAATCTCCATGAAAAGAGGATAGGACTCCTCTACATGGAGTTGTGGCAAGTAACCTCCTACAAACATAGCATGAGGTGTCAATGCAAGTTGACACCTCTTAAAACAGCTCCAACTACTTTTACAAATTCAAATGAACATGTGTCATACGCCTAAGTAAGCTTAAATACAAGTGTGTACACACTAACACCCCCCTTAAGCATAGCTTAGGTTAGTATTATGAAAAATGGGTCCTGGCTATAAGCCTAGTGACGTACCCATGTACAACACAAAAGAAAAATGAGTCCCAACTATGAATCCTGATAAGGTACTCAAGTACAATGCAAACTCTCTAAAACTGGAGTAAGATATAAAACCTAGTGGAAGAAAGCTATCCCCAGAAAGAGAGAAGAAAGAAAGGCTTAGAAAGCCCCCCAAAGATGATGTTGATGCTGATGTAAAGATGAAGAACTCCTAGAGTATGAAATAGTTGTAAATTCTACCCTTCCCTTAATTCTAAGAGAAATTAGCAAGCTAATTGGAATTTGTAGTGTGCAAGGAATTCAATTCTAAAAAAGTTCAATATCCTGAACAAAGGATGTGCATTAATGGCATATATGAATGAGAAGAGAATCTGGAAGATAGATTGTTGTGATTGTTACAACCCCCCATTTCACTTTATATATATCAGTGTGAGTACAATTTTCCCAAGTTCCCATTATATGTTACACACATTCAATTATATGATACTTTATGAGTGTATTTACATCATATATGCTTTTGGAGTTCAACAACCCACTATACAAAACCAACTGAGCTAAGATGAGAAGTAACACTAGGCTTTGAAGTTGCTAGTGTACTGTCCTCTTCACCTGAAGTAAAATGTGAAAAATGAAGCTGCAGTCAAAGTGACAAATCTTCGCTACTACGACAATGTTTTTACTTTGTGATTTTTGAATTAGGGTTGTTGTAGCAGTGAACTCAACTATTTTGTCAGAACAGGTGAGTTGATACACAGAGAGATGATTCCAATATAATTTGGGAATGAAAAGCATAGTGTGTACATATCCATTACCTAATTTTACAGTTCCCTTACCACAAACACTATACTAGATATCATCTATTAGTATTTTGAAGGTGTTGGATGGAAGAATTGTCACAAACATCACTTTGTAAGGTGACATGTGTTTAATTGCACATGAACTAAGAATCCATTTGTTGACTTCTAATTTTGAAGGTGCCATGGATTTATCTATTTACCTTGAAGATGTGTTCCCTAATTTTGTGATTTGAGTCCCTAATTGAACTTTATGTAAAGTGGCACTTTATAATTTGAGTGTGTGATTACTCTTGCTTAATTTCCCCCTTAAAGTGGCAATTTATAAAATTAGTGCATTATGAACACTATTACTCCCTTCGATTATTTGTTTTCCCCCCAAATTAGGCACTTTATAAAAGGATTGCTTTAGGTCACCCAAAAAGAGCATAAATAGGCACTTTATAATTTTAGTGTGATTTTATGCTAGTTGGATCCGTGACGAAAAACATTCACTTTTGCAAAAAGAAGCATTCAATTCCGAGTTGATTTGCAAAAGTTATTGAAGTTACCAAATTTAGGCAATTTTCCATGCAAAAATTGAGTGAGAAAAAACATTCTGAAGGAAATTTAAGCCCCCTTGGGCTATGCATGACCAAGGGCTAAAACCCCATGTGACCAAGGGATAAACTTTTCAAATTGTTTCCCCCATAGTTTCTTACCTCAACAATTTCACCTCTTTTCTAGATGAATAGTGACTCAAACTATGCCAATAACATTGATGCCTGTCGTGCTTCCTTGCTATAGCAAACAAGGCCAATTTTCATGGCGTTTGAGGGAAGGCCATCGGCCTGGAATTTGCCTATGTATGGGTGTCATAGGGGCATCGAAGCAGGCCTTTGTGAGGGCATTCGACGGTGATAACTTTCAAAAACCCCTTCTGAAAAAAGATATAAAATCCTGATGAATCTTTCATTTTTGTGGGAAAAATATTAATTTCTATTGGCAAATCTTTCCTTTGAAAAAAAAAATTAATTTTATTGCCAAATTTTTTTACATCACTACAAATTTGTAGAAAATCCTAGCGAATCTTAATGAAAAATAGACAAATACATTAATTACCATAGTGAGTCCTTTCTTTTTAAAAAAGTTAAATTCCTATGGAAAAGTAAGGGCTTGAGGGTGGTAGTGATTGAGTAGTTTAAGGTGTAGTGCTTTTGTCTATAATTCCATAATTCCTTAATATTTTAAATGAAACATTGAATATTTTAAATCAGCCCTAAATTATTTTTCACCACCATTGATTTTATTTATAATCTAGCGGTTTGGGTTCTATTATGCGTGCCAAAATGTACCTACAGAGCTCCAATGCCCATGGGTCCCAAAATTACATGTGGGCCATTTGTATTTTATGCAATTGATCTCAAATGCAAATGACCAAAATGCAATGTTGGGCCCCATGGGAATTGGAGCTTCGCAGGTACATTTTGGCTTGCGAAATTTAACCCCAGCTGTTAGATTAGAAATTGAGATCAACAACCCAAATACAATTTTGAGCTCGATGGGTATTAGAGCTCTGGGGGTACATTTTAACCAATGGAATACAACACCAACCATTAGATTATAAATAAAATCAATGGTGGTGACTAAAAATTAGTGATATGGCCCTAATGTAACCACTAATTATTGTTGCAAGTATGGGCCTAACCGGTGTTGTCATTGATGTCAACATACTCTTGTTGCATTAATGATAAGAATTGGATGATCTGTTTGCTAAGGATATTGAGAAAATTGGTCACATTAGGAATAGTGAAGAACAGTGAAGGCAGTAAGGTAAAAGTCCAAGTTAAGATGAGTATCAGAGGATGTGATTTAAAGGGTTTGTAGACATGTGTCTTAAGATGATTTGGTAAAGATTTTAGAGGTCTATGTAAAGATCTAAAGAAGTTGCGGTTGCTCAAGTAAAACTAGTTCTGGCAGGTGTTCAGAGGTGACAGAGTGATACAGACAGGTTCGGTGAGATCCAGAAATGCATTATCCTAATCTGCAGATTTGAGGGAGTGTTTAGGAAGTCTTTATGAAGTGTCAACTTGTTTGGTTCATGGTTTGAAGGTCTGCAAACATTTATTTCTTTGTGATAGTGATGACAGACTGTGTTCTTGAGGTCCCAGATGAACGAGAGAAGGATTTTAGTAAGCAGATGAAGTGTGGATGTTCTTGGTGATTCAGGAAAGCTTGTGGAGGTCTTTGGATCATGTCCAATTCATGTTGGTGGTCTGCATTGAAGTTTAAGCTCACATTTGAAGAATTACTTCCGGATGAAGGTGTTCTTCCTTGGACTGGCCGACTGGATGAGTTACTCATGCTGCGGATGTTCTTGTAGATGTTTTCCGACATAGATGATTATTCCTAAGTCGATGTCTTGTATAAATAAGGAATTGTGAAGTCATTTCAAAGTGTCTTTTGTGGAGATCAGTGTGTGGTAGCGAAGAAGAGAGTGAAAGGTAGAGAAGAAGTATTGGGCTTAAATGGAACTGAATCAAGCATGGTGAAGATGCTATTCTCTAGTTCATGTATGTGATACTTACTATTTTGTAGATAGTGTGTCTCTGGTAGGTAGTGAGCCTCTTGTGAGCAGTGAGCCCTAATTGGCATGTGTCATTTTGTTCTTTCTATTCTTCTAACAGAGAATACAATCTTGGGTTAATCACCCCGTGGTTTTTCCCTTAATCAGGTTTTCCATGTCAAAATCATGGTGTCTTATGTGTTAATATGTTTCTTCCCTTGGTTTAATGCATTATGTTTCCATGATTGAATTATTATTATGTTGTTGAATTATAAAGTGGATTTAAGTGTGTAAATTGCAAGAAAGTTTTGGACAACTGATTCACCCCCCCTCTCAGTTGTCTGCCCTAAATCTAACAATTGGTATCAGAGCCAAGTTCCTCTAAAAGGAGCTTAACTACTTGAGGAGATCTAGGATGTCGTCCTATAAGAATGATAGTCTGAAGTTCGATGGAACCAATTTCAATCTTTGGAAAAGTTGCATGAAATGTCATTTGCAATGTATGGGAATGCAGTACTGGAACATGGCTTCAACAAAGTATACTCCTCCTCAGGGTGGTCCGAAAGCCCTGAATAAAATCACAGATGCTGAAAACAATCTATAGACTATAGAAGCTCTTCTAAGCACATTATCTGACTCAGAGCTTTCAAATGTTGTTGACCTACCAACTACTTTTAAGATTTGAAAAAAATTAGAACTTCTGCATGAAGGAGACAAGTATGTTAAATGTGCAAGGTTACATAGTCTGAAAGGAAAATTTGAAAATCTGAAGATGAGAGATGATGAAACTATCACTACTTTTATGCCAAGAGTAAATGAGATTGTCTGTGGCATTAGAAGTGTTGGTGGAGTCTTGGATGAAGATGGGATTGTTGGCAATGTTCTTAGATCCCTTCCTACTTCTTATAAAATCAAAGCTGTTGCCATTGAAGAATTTAGAGCTCATACAACTATCACAAGAGATCAATTGGTTGGCAAACTGGCTGCATTTGAAATGACCGAGTTTGGAGATTCCCCCCCCCCCCCCAAAACTAAATCAGCATTCAAATCCAGTGCCTCTGTAAAAGGTAAACAAAGGTTTGATCCGGGAGAGAACTCTTCAAGGAAACTATCATGGTATGAAAAAGTAAGAAAAGATCTAGAAGAAGACGAAGCAAAAACTACTCAACTTGAATACCTTATTGCAAAAAGACTGCTAAGAGGATTTGTTAAGTATGAAGGAAAATTGCCTTTTAAGTGTTTTAATTGCAATAAGATTGGTCATTTTGCCTCAACATGTTCGGAAAGATTTTCAAGGCCAAATCCTAATAGATCAAGGTTCCAAAAGAATTGTTACTATGTTCATGAAGGAGATGATGAAGGAGTAATAGATGATGAATCAGAGATAGGAGACAAATCCAGAAGTGACTGGGTGTTCATTACCATCAAGGAAGAAGATCCAATGCCCTCTGAATCTGTCAATCATAAAGTTGTAGAAAGAGCTCTGGCTACCCAAGTTGAAGAAAAGGATGATTGGGTCATTGACAGTGGATGCTCCCACCATATGATAGGTGACAAAAATAAGTTCATAGATTTGGAAAGGTATGAAGGAGGAGTGGTAAAATTTGGTGATAGTTCTACTGGTAGAATTAGAGGTAGAGGAACTATTTCTTTTGATGGAAGGAACAAAAATGGTAATGTAGTGTATGTTGAAGGATTGAAGCACAATCTTCTCAATGTTGGATAGGTGGTGGACAAAGGCTATGATCTCAGATTCAAGAATGGAAAATGCAAGATCTTTGAGAGTTCTAGAATAGAGATTGCATCTGGTACCCAAACAAAAGGTAACATCTTTCTTTTAGTTGGTATTGGTAAAAGTTGTCTATTTGTGCAAATTGATCAAAGTTGGTTATGACATAGGAGGATGTGTCATGTAAATTTTGATAATATCTTCAAGATAAGCAATACTCAAGCTGTAAGAGATCTTTCAAAATTGGTGAAGCCTACAAATAGTTTGTACAAGAAATGTTAATTGGGAAAACAAAGTAGAGTCTCATTCAAAAGCAAGGAATAATCTTCTAATAGATTATTAGACTTAGTTCTGTTGTGATGTTCACAACACGCCCCATTATGCTCCTTAGCAAAATGGGGACCCCTGCTGATGTTTTGCTTTTTGCTTCTGCTTGTGTTTTTTCTGCTTTCTGGCGGTCTGGTAAAAATGAAGGTCAGGTGCATCATCATCATGATATAGGATGAGGTAGGTCATCATCATGAGGTCAGTTTGTCAAAGTTCATATTTTGTTTCTATGACCTCATATTTAGAAAGAGCTTGAAATTCCATGTAGGTTTGCCTTTTACTTCACTTGAAAATTCTTCCATATGTGAAAGTTATGCACGGTCAAAGTTTTGGTCAAACCTGATATTCGCAGGAGGATCATCATATTTTTATATCCTAAGTCATGTTGTCAAGATCATCATGATCTTGGTCTATCACTCGATAAAAATCATGCAGTCGCAATATCTGGACGTCAATCTTAGGTGGTAGTGCCCTTTACCCGTCAAATGGCCTTAGGCGCATCGTCAGCATCATGATTTCTTTTAGGAGGGTCATATTTTATAACTCAGTTTTGCTGTATAAAGGACATCATCATCATATTTGAAACGCCCCCCCGATAATATCCTGAGGTTCAAATATCCTGATGACGTCAACCTTAAGTCACGGTAGGTTTCCCCGTCGAGTGGTCTTTTGTATCGCGAGCATCATCATGATATTTCAACATTACCTGATATTATAATATCATGCTGATCACCCTGACTTAGAAAAATCCACCTTCGGCATATTTGCATGCGCATGTTTAAAATCCTATCGGAGCGTCATCATCATGATATTTGCTGAACCTCGCTAAGATGATGATGACGACTTCATATCCTCTTGATCTCCTTTTTGCATGATCATCATTATCATCCTGATCTTTCACGGGTTATATTCGCTGAAATTTGCTAAGTAATGGAGACATCATCATCATAATTCGATAAAGAGGATCATCATGTTCATATCCTCCTGATCGCCTTTTTTGCAATATCATGATGATCACCCTATCTATTCAGAAGAGGGCGATATTTCATTCCTCATCAGCATCACATTTTTTCTTCAACAGGATATTTCCCAAACATGACCCGGTTGGCGAAATATCATGATGACGTCATATTTTAAGTTTAACAAAGGCCCCGAATATCATGATGACGTCATCCTGATCTGATAAACGAAGAAGCTAATATCCTGATGATCATCATGATCACATTTTTTCCCTTCGGCAGGATATTTTCCAAAGCACGATCCGGTTCCCGAATATGATGATGACGTCTTATTCTAAGTTCGACAAAAGCAAATATCCTGATGATCATCATCATCCTGATCTTTCGAGAGGGTTACCTTGGCCACAAAAAGGGTCATATTACATTCATCATCCTGATCATGCTCCTTAGGTGACCCGATATCACAATTATCCCCTGATCTTAACTGAACATGATGATGACGTCATCCTTAGCATTTCAATGAAGCCCGAATATCATGATGACGTCACCATCATATTCCTTTCCTCGACAGCATGATCATATTCATATCCTCCTATTCTTCTTCTACATGATGATGATGATGATGTTGTTCTTTTCTCCAATATGCAGAAGTGAAATATCATGATGACGTCATCTGGGCCTTCAGGAGGGAATGTATCATATTTCCAGAATATCATGATGATGAAGTGAATGTCGGCCAACATGTTTTTTTTGACACGCCAATAGCGATAGTCATGCCGATGGGTGGGAAATGAAGCGGTGGAATTTTAAAGTGTTTTTTTTGGCGCTTGTGGCATTTTTCCGGTCAGCGATAGTTGACCCGATGAATTTTGAGCAGTCTGAACGCATTTTGGGCGCATTTGGGAGTTTTCTGGATCCGATTTCCATAATCTTGCGCAGTCACATGGGTTTAAACGCTTATTTTAATTTCATGCTGCTTATGTGATAAATGAAATACTTATTGCTTGTCTTGTCTTGCAGGCTTGCAGTTGAGGAAGCAGCTGGAAAGTCAACACAGTGATCTCATAGAGGCAGAAGATCTGATCTCAGGAGCAAGAAGATAAGGATGAAATGCAAAAAGTCAAGGCCATTCAAGTAAAGAACAAGGTTGCAGCTGAAGGTATTTCTGCAACAGACAAACAAAAGTTATTACCCAGCTGCCGGAACTTCTCAGAAGGGGCAATATTTCGCCCATATTTGACACTGCTCAGAGATATTTTTTGAGAACTAGTTCACCTGTATTTATTGCTGTAACCAAGGGTTTGAACCAGGGGTTCAGTTAGGTTTTTGCTGTAGTGAGGACAATCAGAATGTCTTTATATTGTGCCTCTCTACACTGTAATACTCTACAATAGGGATTTTAGGGCCTACAACAGGGATTTTAGAAAAACAACAGTGGCTACATAGGATTTTCTTGTTTAGGAACATACAGCAAGTTAGCATAGTTTAGAGGTAGAAGAAGGAGGTCGCCTATTTGTCTGCAGTAAGGTGCGCGTGGAATGTCTGGCTGCCTTACTGTATCTGTAAAGCTTGTAAGTTCTCTGTAGTGTGATCAATGAAACTAAGAGTCATTCCTACATTGTAAATCATGTATGACTATTCGTTTCTAATACAATAGAATCTGGAGTTCTGCATCTATCTTCTGAGTGTTCTCCTGCCCTTCTTTGTATTTTGAAATATCTTCTTTGAGAGCTTGCAATTTTAAATGTATGTTTGTGAAAATGCTCAGAACTTACATTTAGGGTTTTTACTATGGATTTGATCAAATTACTGTGGTATTTACATAGTGCATAACAGAAACAATTAAATCCTTCGGTAGATTAAATGAGGTATAGATTAGATCTTTCTAACTTTTCCCAACCCATCTGAAATATTTAGCTGAAAACGTAGAAATCCAAAGGAAATTGTCTCAAATTTGAAGAAGCATGTATAACAGAGCTATAAGTAGATAGTTTTCATAAACAGATAAAGAAGAAAGCTACAAAAATTCAAGAAAACCCTCTAAAACTTGCAGCCCAGTAACACTTGTATGCAAATGAACAAAATACTTGTTGAAATCTATGACCTTTTTGCATATTCCTAGTCCAGTAAACCACCAAACAAACCTAAACTACGTAAGGCCCCTTGAACATTACAGCTTCACATTGACCAACTGAACTTGACCAACCGAACCATTGTAGACTTGGGATTAGTTGAATCTCAAAAGATTCCTTCTTGTCTTTCAAGTATAGTTTTAGTTCATTATATGTGAATTTTAACTTATTGTTATGATTGCATCAAAACAGTCATCAACAGTTTTCTGGCGCTAGAAGGAGGGCCTTCCTGAGTTAGGTTTCATTTCAAACTGGCTAACGATAGTAATAGAGTGACTAGGTCTAGGTCCAGTTCAGGAGATATATTTGTGCAACTACCTGATACAAGGCGAAGTAAAAGCCCTTTAATTTGGAATCCAAAGATATCGCAAGCGGGAAGTTCATCTGGAACACCTCCTCGGTCACCTTTTAACATCCGTAGTATTGTAAGTCCTGATAAATCACTGTTCAGATCTTTAAATCTTGGTTCAGGCACTCGTGGAGGTCTCAATCCTCCTCTAAATCCTAATCCACCAATCAATCCAGGTATTTCTACAGGTTCAAGTCAAGCTCAACCACCTACAATGGCTTATTTCGATGTCAATTCTCCCATATTCTTCAATGATTATCATGACATGCCAAAAAATCCGGAAAAGATATGTCCCAAATACCAGTTGCATCAAGACCCAGAAGATCATATTAGAATATTTAAGGAAGCATGTTTTAGGGCTATGTTAGAGCACGAGGATGTTGTGTGTAGATTGTTTCCTTACACCTTTAATGAGCAGGCCTCTAGCTGGTACGTAAACTTACCCAATGGTTACATTTCTTCCTGGGCACTTATGGAAGAAGCATTTCTGTCAAGATTTAGAGGACCCATTGACCCTTGTGCTTTGTATCATAAACTAGCTGCTATAAAACGAGGTGAGGGAGAGCTAATTGATAATTTCAATGACAGATTTCAAAAGGCCTATTCTAGGCTAGTAGCCCCTTATACCATAGATGATGCTCCCTTGTTGGCTATGTACTATGCTGCCTTGGATCCCTTAACTGCCATGTTTGTCAAAAGAAAACCTGACATAGATTCAATATCCAAAGCCTATAAAGAGGCAGCCTCAGTGAACCAAGAAATGAGACATACAACTTACAGTCCATTTGGAGGAAATTTTGGGGTGCAGAATCAGGCACACCCATGGAATGGAGTCCCTGTACAGCATGCTCCACTAATCAATCCAGTTCCTTCTTACACACCTGTGTATAATCCTACTCCAATCCAGGCTATAACTCCTTACACGGCTAGTACTTCCAATAACAGTCAAAATAATGGTCAGCCTTTCTTCCAACTTCCTAGGGATGTAACTGTGGCAAAAGCACAAGAGGATAGGGAAGAAATCAAAGAGATTACTGCACATTTGAAAAGATTAACAACCGAAGTGACACAGCTAAGAAATGAGAACCTCTATGGAAGAAGCAACCAAAACTACAATCCACATCAAAATCACAACCAAGGCCAAAATTAGAATTATAGTCTCAACCAAAATCAGCAGTACAATCAGAACCAAAGTTACAATCAGCATCAAGGCCCCAGTCAGGGGCAACCAATGCAAAATAGGGGGCCAGTGATAGATAATAGGACCTGGGGCAATAATAACAAAAATCAAAATCAACCTAGGCCACCCAAGACATGGAACACTGGGCCCAACAACGGTACTCTGGCTTCTCCTTTTGAGAATACAGATAATCATGGTGCAAAACAAACAACTAGCATACAAATGGCCAATACAACACCCAAAAATTGGTGCAGATTTCACAATACCAATGCCCATGCTGAGCACGACTGCCCATAGTTCCACTTGGCAGCTAGTATTTTCAACGTAGATGTACAGCCTCCTACCTCTGAATTTCTCATTCCTAAGGGTAATGAGGTAGTACCCTCAGAATATGACACAACATTAGTCTTAGAAACGTTTACCTTTGCAACCGTAGAAGAGAAAGAGGATGAATTGCTAGAGGATGAACCATACTGTTGTGAAAGTCTTTATCCCAAATCAGCCTTTGTGTTAAATGCTTTTTAGTTTCCTTTTGAATCTGAAAATGAGATATTAAATGAAACGAAAGAGGTGCAGGCCTTTCAACAGACAAATAAAAGCCACACCTACAATTTGAGGAACAACCCTAGGCCGGGAGGACCTTTCACCACTTCCACTCCCCCGAATAACATCAATACACCCCCAGATCAGAATGCTAGCAACAATCCTGCCATACTTAAAGCTAGTTAGCACACAACTAATGGAACAACAGTGCAAAAGGATCAAACAAGTAAGATAGAAGCAATAGAGACAACAAGACTAATGAATTACTTATCAGAGGAAATAAAGAAAATTAAGGTCAGTATACCTCTAAATGAATTATTGAAGACCCCAGGGATCAGAAATGCTTTTTTAAAATCCCTGGATACATCCATAACAAACAAGGTGTCTGCTGATACAACTGTTCCTAATAGTGATTCACCACCTAAGGAGAAAGGTAAGAAAGTTGAGTAGCCTTCCAATACAAATGTAGTAATACATGCGGATAAGAGGGATACTCAACCTTTCTTGTTAACTGTTAGGTTGTGTGGGAAGAATATACACAATTGCATGGTAGATTCTGGTGCTTCAACCAACGTAATGCCCTTAGGAATATGTAAAACTCTCGGGCTGACCCCCACCAAATCTGCCAAGGTTGTCACGCAATTAGATAAGACCGAGGTTAGTGTGATAGGAGAACTCATGAACATACAAGTGCAGTTAGCTTCAGACCCTAGGGTAAGCCAAATCATTGACATTCAAGTAGTGGATATACCCGTAAATTATGGAATGTTGCTAAGTAGGGATTGGTCCAAGACATTAAACGGATATATGGCTACTGACTTTTCACACATGTGGTTGCTGTGGAGAGGCATCCCAAACCAGATCAAAATAGGGGCAGAGCCCAGAATGAAACATATGATAACAGTGTATAATCGAACTAATGAAATATTATATGCTGCTGTTGAACCAGGTGTCTATAGAATTACCAACAATGGGATGCAGATTGAAGAGATTATGATGTTAAACATTAGAAAGAAGTGTGTCAGCAATAGAACAACACTATTCATTGAGTCTGACGGAAATTCTTCAGATGAAGAAAACAATGCAATTGACAAATTTGGTCGTGCCATTAGACGAGAGGTGGAAGAGTGCGTTACACACAATCTCCCAGTCCAATGTAAGTTATATAAAAATAGGTGTAGAGTCCATGATAGGCAACATTCTGAGGAGAATTGTGAAATATGCAAAGACATCATTGAATATGAATACAAAAAGTGCATAGGGAGGGTAGAATCACAAGAGAAAAATGAGAATCCTGATCTGACACAGAGATATGTTCAGGATAATATAGATGCCTTGATTCCAGATTTAGGGAAAGAAATAGAGGACGAGGGTAGTTATCTTTCTGAGTTGCAAACTAAAAACATACATATGCAAGATAACCAAACAGAAAAACCCATGAATAAACAAGACAACACCCCACAGGCAATAAAAGGGACAAAGTATGCCAAGGTAAAAGATCAGAAAAGTAAAGATGGCATGTGGACGTTAAAATGTGATGGGTCCAAATCAAAACAGGGCGCAGGTGCAGGTATTGAGCTCATAAATCCTCAAGGTAAATCACATTTGGCAGCATATAGATTACAATTTTCCTGCACTAACAATATTGCTGAATATGAGGCCCTAATTTTAGGACTTGTCATGGCCATCAGGAAAGGGGTAAAAACCATCAGAGTATTTTCAGACTCTGAATTAGTAGTCAGACAAGTGAGGAAGCTATATGCCTGCAATTATAAGAAAATGATTAGTTACAGACATAGAGTATGGGGTTTAATGGATTCATTTGATGCTTTTAACATAGAGCATATTCCTAGAGAGCTAAACCACAGGCCAGACGCGTTAGCAGTTGCTGCTAGTACATTAGAACCATTGACACTGTCAGGATTAAGACGATTTGCTGTTGAGCTAGTTAACGTGCCCAGTATACCAGACAACGTTACACACTTTCAGGTATTTGGAGAGGATCAGCAAATTATTAATTTTCTAACTTGTAATGAGGCATTTGAGGCCCAAATTATTGATGAACAAGAAAGGCCTGAAGTAACATGGGACGAAAAAGATATGATCAACTTAAAGAGCAACTTCTTACCAAAAGGAGTAATCGAATTAGAACACTTCTTTGACTTCGACGGAATAATAAGACAGAAAGACTTACCCAAAACAGAGGGGGGTAAGTGTGATTTACATAACTTAGGGACTGAGCTAAATCCGCAAAATGTACTAATTAGGAAAGCTTGCTCTGAGTAAATCAGAAAAGAGGTTCTGGATGTTCTGAAAGAATATAAACATGTCATAGCATGGACTTATGAAGACTTGAAAACATTTGATGAGTCCATCATAACTCACGTAATACCTTTAAGAAAAGAAGTCAAACCATTTAGGCAGAAACAGAGGCCTGTAAATGCCATTCTAGAGCCTTTAATCTTTGAGGAAGTTAAAAAATTACTGTCCGCTGGAATAATTTTTCCAGTCAGACATTCTGTCTAGGTAGCTAACTTAGTACCAGTGAGGAAGAAAAACGGAGACATCAGGTTGTGCGTAGACTTTAGAAATTTGAACAAGGCTTCTGAAAAGGATAATTATCCTTTGCCCCCAATAGACGAAGTACTGCAAGCAGTAAATGGCGCAAAGATGATGTCTTTTTTAGATGGTTTTTCAGGTTATAACCAGGTTTTAATTGACAGAGAAGATAGACTAAAAACCACCTTCACTTGCAAATGGGGAAATTATGCGTATAGAAGAATGCCTTTTGGTCTGATTAATGTAGGTGCCACTTTTCAGAGGGCCATGGACGTTGCTTTTCGTGGATTATCAGGTAAATGCATTGTTGTGTATATGGATGATTTAACTGTGTATTCCAAGGATGCATCCACCCACGCTGAGGACCTCAGAAAAGTACTCCAGCGATGTGAAAGGTATGGGATTTCCCTTAATCCTAAGAAATGTATATTTGGCGTAACTGAAGGTAAATTATTAGGCCATATCATTTCTGAAAATGAAATTTCAATTGATCCGGATAGAATAGAATCCATAAAAAATTTGCAAATACCAAACAATAGGAAAGAATTGAAATCATTTTTTGGTAAAATTAACTTTGTTCGGAAGTTTATAACAGGTTTTACAGAGATTGTGCAGCCATTGAATGCCATGTTAAAAAAAGATGCACAGATGGAATGGACGCCAGTGGCCAAAGCCGCATTTGAAGATATCAAGGAGGCAATTTCTAATGCCCCTGTATTGGCAAGTCCAGACTACACAAGCCCGTTTTACATCTACTCCTTTGCATCTTCTCATTCTGTCGCTGCTGCCTTGACACAGAAAGGTGAAAATAATGAAGAGACGCCCATAGCATTTATGAGTGCGCCTCTAAAGGATGCGCAGCTGAGATATCTAGATATCGAAAGACAGACATTCGCATTAGTGAAGGCTGTGAAAAAATTTAGACACTATATTCTACGCAGCCAGATTAAAGCCATAGTACCAGACGCAGCAGTAAAGATGTTGCTGATGCAAAACGAGCCTGGAGAAAAAAGAGCCAAATGGATCACCACACTGCAAGAATTTGACATGGAGATCATTCTCGCAAAGCTGGTTAGAGGGCAGGCGCTGGTGCAGACAATAGCAAACATGGATCCAAATCTGATAAAACAGCAATATGTATTGAATTCCCAAGACGCATCAGGCTGGTACGATGATTTAAGCACCTTCCTGATAGCTGGAAAGTACCCAAGCAAGATGAAGGCTTCTCAGAGGAGAGCTTTGAAGATTAAGGCACAGCATTATATGGTGCAAGGAGGTCTTCTATTCAGGAAGAACCATGATGGAATTTATCTGAGATGCATAAACAGAACTGAAGCTGATAAAGTGTTGACAGAACTACATGACAAGTACGGAACCGGCCATGGTTCCCATCTAGCTACAACACACAAAATACTGAGAGCGGGCTATTACTGGCCCACTATGTTCAAAGATACTAAGAGTCACATCAGAGGTTGCCACACCTGTCAGACTGCAGCAGACAAAGGAAGAAATCTGGCCAACCCACTGCAACCTGTGATCGAATTCAGACCGTTTCCACAGTGGGGCTTGGATTTTATTGGAGTCATCAATCCCCCATCTTCTGCAGGACACAAATTTATATTGACGGTAACAGACTATTGTACAAGGTGGACTGAGGCCACCTGCTGCAAATTTTCCACAACTGAGGTAGTTATCAAGTTCCTTGAAGAAAACATTATCACCAGGTTTGGAACACCCTATTCATTGGTATGTGATAACGGCCCTGCTTTCTCTTCTTTAAAATTTTCTAAATGGGCATTTGAATATGGGATCATTCTAAGGTTTTCTTCGAATTATTACCCTCAAGGTAATGGACTGGCTGAATCAACAAACAAAATTTTATTAGACATCATCAAGAGGTTAATTGCCAAAAGTCCTAGAGAGTGGAATACCCTATTAAGATATGCATTATGGGTAGACAGGACCAAGTTTAAAACAGCTTTAGGTAGCACACCTTATCACTTAGTTTATGGGACTGATCCCATACTTCCGGTTAATCTGAGAATACCAACCTGGAAGTTTGTCAATGAATATCTAGGCTTTGATAACCATAGGGAAGCCAGAATAGTGCAAATGTTACAACTAGAGGAGAAAAGAGGTCAAGCCCTCGAGAAGTTTGCCAAACACCAAGCGGTTGTTAAGAGGTGGTTTGACAAAAGGGCAAGAGTCAAAACATTTAGGATATCAGACTTAGTGTTGTGCTGGGACAAAGCACATGAAAAGAAAGGAAGCCATGGAAAATTCGATAAATTATGGCTGGGTCCATTACAAATCTCAGAAATAATAGGAGATAACACCTTTAGACTTAAGACCTTGACTGGAGAAGATGTGCCATTACCAGTTAATGGCCAGCATTTGAAACACTACTTCCAGGCTTGAAGGTCAGGATGAGGCAGTCCTTTCTTTCTTAATGTAAAGTGCTATAGATAATGTACAGTTCTTCTTTTGCTGTTTTCTTTTGGGTTGGCTGTTTGTATAGCTTGTCTTCTGTTGGTTTTTGCTTTTTGTTTCTTTCTGTTTGTACAATTTTTTTTTGTTGTGTTGTTTGTACAGCCTGTTTGTTTGGTTTGTTTGTTGTCTCCTCAGCAGGGATCTTTATTTTACTTTAGATTATTAAGGAGCAAAACTAGCAACCATTCAAAACAGTATATAATTTAGGATATTCAGGTTAACCATTTGCAATTTACACATAACCTGTCACTGTCATGAATGTAGAGAGTTGTTCATCTTCTGAAGTTTTGTATTCAATAAACGTGATTGAGAATTCGAAGCAGGTTTCTCACGATGACACACCTAAAATCCTTGGGTTTGTTGAACCTACCAGTGTAGATATTAGGTGAAAAATCAGAGGTCACCCTTGCTACCATTACAATTCTCAGCTTAATTTCAGCAAGTGCCCACTCCTTGCATCATGAAGTTACAAATTGCTATATCTTATGAAATCTTTCAAAGTTAGAAAACAAAAATAAATAAATAAATAAAGCGGATTATACTGAAAATCCAGATTAAGCCATCTAAGTAACTCTACCGGGGCTATGGACGCTCGCTGGCAGTGGGGCTCTACTTAGGAGAATTGTAACGATAACCTTGCCGGGGCTATAGACGCTCGCTGGCAGCAAGGCTCTATCCGGTCGGCTATGAGGGAATATCCTCACCTACGTAGGCTAATGTCAGTCACTGGTTTGTTCAACTGATCTTCAAGATGAGGATAATTAATCACATGCACACAACTAAACTGAAAATGGAAATTCATGCATCTTTATTGAATACTTTGAGTCTCAAGCTGAATAGTAATTTACAGGAAAGATAGCTGGAAGTTATGAGTTCATTTCATCTAGTTTCCTTGAACACTTTGAATTTAATTGTTTTGTTTTGGTTGCTAGTTGTTGTGATGTTCACAACACGCCCCATTATGCTCCTTAGCAAAATGGGGACCCTTGCTGATGTTTTGCTTTTTGCTTCTGCTTGTATTTTTTCTGCTTTCTGGCGGTCTGGTAAAAATGAAGGTCAGGTGCATCATCATCATGAGGTCAGTTTGTCAAAGTTCATATTTTGTTTTTGTGACCTCATATTTAGAAAGAGCTTGAAATTCCATGCAGGTTTGCCTTTTACTTCACTTGAAAATTCTTCCATATGTGAAAGTTATGCACGGTCAAAGTTTTGGTCAAACCTGATATTCGCAGGAGGATCATCATATTTTTATATCCTAAGTCATGTTGTCAAGATCATCATGATCTTGGTCTATCACCCGATAAAAATCATGCAGTCGCAATATCCGGACGTCAATCTTAGGTGGTAGTGCCCTTTACCCGTCAAATGGCCTTAGGCGCATCGTCAGCATCATGATTTCTTTTAGGAGGGTCATATTTTATAACTCGGTTTTGCTGTATAAAGGACATCATCATCATATTTGAAACGCCCCCCCGATAATATCCTGAGGTTCAAATATCCTGATGACGTCAACCTTAAGTCACGGTAGGTTTCCCCATCGAGTGGTCTTTTGTATCGCGAGCATCATCATGATATTTCAACATTACTTGATATTATAATATCATGTTGATCACCCTGACTTAGAAAAATCCACCTTCGGCATATTTGCATGCGCATGTTTAAAATCCTATCGGAGCGTCATCATCATGATATTTGCTGAACCTCGCTAAGATGATGATGACGACTTCATATCCTCTTGATCTCCTTTTTGCATGATCATCATTATCATCCTGATCTTTCACGGGTTATATTCACTGAAATTCGCTAAGTAATGGAGACATCATCATCATAATTCGATAAAGAGGATCATCATGTTCATATCCTCCTGATCGCCTTTTTTGCAATATCATGATGATCACCCTATCTATTCAGAAGAGGGCGATATTTCATTCCTCATCAGCATCACATTTTTTCTTCAACAGGATATTTCCCAAACATGATCCAGTTGGCTAAATATCATGATGACGTCATATTTTAAGTTTAACAAAGGCCCCGAATATCATGATGACGTCATCCCGATCTGATAAACGAAGAAGCTAATATCCTGATGATCATCATGATCACATTTTTTCCCTTCGGCAGGATATTTTCCAAAGCACGATCCGGTTCCCAAATATGATGATGACGTCTTATTCTAAGTTCGACAAAAGCAAATTATCCTGATGATCATCATCATCCTGATCTTTCGAGAGGGTTACCTTGGCCGCAAAAAGGGTCATATTACATTCATCATCCTGATCATGCTCCTTAGGTGACCCGATATCACAATTATCCCCTGATCTTAACTGAACATGATGATGACGTCATCCTTAGCATTTCAATGAAGCCCGAATATCATGATGACGTCACCATCATATTCCTTTCCTCGACAGCATGATCATATTCATATCCTCCTATTCTTCTTCTACATGATGATGATGATGATGTTGTTCTTTTCTCTAATATGCAGAAGCGAAATATCATGATGACGTCATCTGGGCCTTCAGGAGGGAATGTATCATATTTCCAGAATATCATGATGATGAAGTGAATGTCGGCCAACATGTTTTTTTGACACGCCGATAGCGATAGTCATGCCGATGGGCGGGAAATGAAGCGGTGGAATTTTAAAGTGTTTTTTTTGGCGCCTGTGGCATTTTCCCGGTCAGCGATAGTTGACCCGATGAATTTTGAGCAGTCTGAACGCATTTTGGGCGCGTTTGGGAGTTTTCTGGATCCGATTTCTACAATCTTGCGTAGTCACCTGGGTTTAAACACTTATTTTAATTTCATACTGCTTATGTGATAAATGAAATACTTATTGCTTGTCTTGTCTTGCAGGCTTGCAGTTGAGGAAGCAGCTGGAAAGTCAACACAGTGATCTCATAGAGGCAGAAGATCTGATCTTAGGAGCAAGAAGATAAGGATGAAATGCAAAAAGTCAAGGCCATTCAAGTAAAGAACAAGGTTGCAGCTGAAGGTATTTCTGCAACAGACAAACATAAGTTATTACCCAGCTGCCGGAACTTCTCAGAAGGGGCAATATTTCGCCCAGATTTGACACTGCTCAGAGATATTTTTTGAGAACTGGTTCACCTGTATTTATTGCTGTAACCAAGGGTTTGAACCAGGGGTTCAGTTAGGTTTTTGCTGTAGTGAGGACAATCAGAATGTCTTTATATTGTGCCTCTCTACACTGTAATACTCTACAACAGGGATTTTAGGGCCTACAACAGGGATTTTAGAAAAACAACAGTGGCTACACAGGATTTTCTTTTTTAGGAACATATAGCAAGTTAGCATAGTTTAGAGGTAGAAGAAGGAGGTCGCCTATTTGTCTGCAGTAAGGTGCGCGTGGAATGTCTGGCTGCCTTACTGTATCTGTAAAGCTTGTAAGTTCTCTGTAGTGTGATCAATGAAACTAAGAGTCATTCCTACATTGTAAATCATGTATGAATATTCGTTTATAATACAATAGAATCTGGAGTTCTGCATCTATCTTCTGAGTGTTCTCCTGCCCTTCTTTGTATTTTGAAATATCTTCTTTGAGAGCTTGCAATTTTAAATGTATGTTTGTGAAAATGCTCAGAACTTACATTTAGGGTTTTTACTGTGGATTTGATCAAATTACTGTGGTATTTACATAGTGCATAACATAAACAATTAGATGCTTCGGTAGATTAAATGAGGTATAGATTAGATCTTTCTAACTTTTCCCAACCCATCTGAAATATTTAGCTGAAAACGTAGAAATCCAAAGGAAATTGTCTCAAATTTGAAGAAGCATGTATAACAAAGCTATAAGTAGACAGTTTTCATAAACAGATAAAGAAGAAAGCTGCAAAAATTCAAGAAAACCCTCTGAAACTTGCAGCCCAGTAACACTTGTATGCAAATGAACAGAATACTTGTTGAAATCTATGACCTTTTTGCATATTCTTAGTCCAGTAAACCACCAAACAAACCTAAACTACGTAAGGCCCCTTGAACATTACAGCTTCACATTGACCAACTGAACTTGACCAACCGAACCATTGTAGACTTGGGATTAGTTGAATCTCAAAAGATTCCTTCTTGTCTTTCAAGTATAGTTTTAGTTCATTATATGTGAATTTTAACTTATTGTTATGATTGCATCAAAACAGTCATCAACAAGTTCATACCAATTTATGTGGTCTGGCAAGAATCAGGAGTGTGCAAGGTGATAGATACTTCATGTTACTAATTAATGACTATTCCCGGATGATGTGGTTAACTTTTCTGAAAGAGAAATCATAAGCTCTTGAGAAATTCAAAATATTCAAGATTATGGTAGAGAATGAAACTAGATTAAAATTGAAATGTCTGAGGTCTGATAGAGGTGGAGAATTCACATCCGGTGAGTTCATAGACTTCTGTGAGAAACATGGAATAAGAGACAATTGTCTACTCCTAGGACTCCATGGCAGAATGGAGTAGTTGAGAGAAAGAACCGAACCATTCAAGAAGCATCTAGGACCATGATGATGGAAGCAAATGTTCCTCAGATATTTTGGAGAGAAGTTGTTAGCACTGCAGTCTATACTCTCAATCGAGTACAAATCAGAGGCAATACTGGTAAGACTCCTTATGAACTTTGGTTTGGCATCACTCCTACTGTGAGGTATTTCAGAGTCTTTGGTAGCAAGTGTTACATTAAAAGAGATGAAGATCTAGGCAAGTTTGATGCTAGAAGTGATGAAGGAATATTCTTGGGTTACTCTACTCAAAGCAAAGCATACTGGTGTTATAACAAGAGACTGAGAAAGATTATAGAAAGTACAAATGTGAAGGTTGATGAAGGAATTGAAAAACCCTCAAGGTTTTATGAATATGATGAAGATGATCAGAATGGTGTTCTGATTCAAGGACCCCAAGCCTCTTCTGAAAAATAGATTCAAACTAATCTAATAAATCAGGAAGAAGAGATGAATTTTAATGAGCCTAATCAAGAATTAGAAGTACAAGAAACTCCCAAAGTTCCAAGGTATGTAAGACTGAACCACTCTGAAGATTAGATCATAGGTGACAAAAGCAAAGGTGTACAAACTAGAAGGAGAATTGCTCAAAATTTAGATGAGTATTGTCTGATTTCAAAGATTGAACCTAAGACAGTAGATGAAGCATGCAATGATGAAAACTGGACTAAAGCAATGGAGGAAGAGCTGATACAAATTGAGAAAAATCACAGTTGGCATCTTGTTCCTAGACCTAGAAACAAGAATGTGATTGGAACCAAATGGGTCTTCCAGAACAAACTGAATGAAGTTGGTGAAGTAATCAGAAATAAAGCCAGATTGATCTGCAAGGAGTATTCTCAAATAGGAGTTGATTTTGAAGAAATTTTTGCTCCGGTGGAAAGAATTGAAGCAGTCAGATTATTTCTTACATTTTCTTCCTTCAAAGATTTCAAAGTGTATCAAATGGATGTTAAGTCTGCCTTCCTGAATGGTGACTTAGAAGAATAAGTGTACATTGAGCAACTAGATGGATTTCAATTGTCTGATCATGGTGATATGGTCTGCAAGTTGAAGAAAGCATTGTATGGTCTGAAGCAAGCCCCAAGAGCCTGGTATGAAAGATTGGATAAACATCTCTTGAAGATCAGTTTCGACAAAGGTACTGCTGATAGTAATTTATATTTCAAAATTGATCATGAAAATATCTTGATTCTTGAAGTGTTTGTTGATGATATCATTTTTGGAGGAAGAGATGGTATGTGAAAAACCTTTGCAAATTAAATGAAAAGTGAATTTGGGATGTCCATGCTTGGGGAAATGAATTTATTCTTGGGTCTACAAATCACTCAAACAAAGAAAGGAATCTTCATTTCTTAGACCAAATATGTGAAAGAATTGTTGAAGAAATTTGGGATGGAAGACTCAAAGCCAATGAATACTCCCATGGCAATTGGATGTAAGTTGAGAAAAGATGATGACTCTCCCAAGGATGATCAGAAAAAGTATAGGTCAATGATTGGAGGACTGTTGTATTTCACTCAAACTAGACCTGACATTATGAATGTTGTTGGTCTCGTTGCTAGATTCCAAGCTGATCCTAGAGAATCTCATGTCATGGTAGTCAAGAGGATTTTTAGATATCTAAAAGGGATAGTTGAGTATGGTCTATGGTACCCTAAAGATCATGATTTCTCTCTTCATGCCTATACAGATGCTAATTGGGTAGGAGATGTGGATGACCGGAAGAGCACCAGTGGTGGAGCATTCTTTTTGGGGAAGAGATTGGTTTCTTGGATAAGCAAGAAATAAGAGGCAATATCTCTATCCACTATATAAGTAGAATATATTGCAGCAGTAGGTAGTTGCACTCAAGTTTTTTGGATGAAACAAATGCTAAGAGACATGAGAGTGGAGTATGAGGAGCCTTTCACAATCTTCTGTGATAATTCAAGTGTAATAAATATATCCAAGAATCTGGTGTTGCATTCAAAGACCAAACATATATCCATCAAGTTTCACTTTTTGAGAGAGCAAGTGAACAAGAATGAAGTTAGATTGGAGTTTGTGCCTTCCAAGGATCAGATTGCAAACATCTTTACTAAACCTCTACCTAAGGACTCTTTTGAGTATCTCAGGGAGAAGTTAGGGGTTATTGCCCCTCCGGTGATGAACTAAGATACATTGTTGTGCATCAGTTCGGTGGCTATCACAGTCATATCTTGTGGTCCGGATTGATGATGGGGAGTTGCTACTAAGGAGAACAGCTGGTATGATTCTGAAATGGTGAAATTGCAAGTATGTGCCTTTTGCCATTGATGTCAAAGGGGGAGAGAAGACAAGTGAAAAATAAGTGGTTGTTGATCAAAGGGTGAGTAGGAAAGGAAGAGAAGACATGTGAATGGTTGTTGCTAATAGGGGGAGTTGTGACAGTAAGGAGAAGTTCTTGTCTTGATGGTCAAAATAGTTTTTCACATCATATATTGCCATCAATGACAAAGGGGGAGATTGTTGCAAGTATGGGCCTAACTGATGTTGTCATTGATGTCAACATACTCCTATTGCATTAATGATAAGGATTAGATGATCTGTTTGCTGAGGATATTGAGAAAATTGGTCATATCAGGAACAGTGAAGAATAGTGAAGACAGTAAGGTAAAAGTCCAAGTTAAGATGAGTATCAGAGGATACAGTTTAAAGGGTTTGTAGATATGTGTCTTAAGATGATCCGGTAAAGATTTTAGAGGTCCGCATGAAGATCTAAAGAAGCTGTGGTCACTCAAGTAAAACTAGTTCCAGCAAGTGTTGAGAGGTGACAGAGTGATACAGACAGGTCCGGTGAGATCCGGAAATGCATTATCCTATTCTGCAGATTTGAGGGAGTGTTCAGGAAGTCTTTGTGAAGTGTCAACTCATTTGGTTCATGGTTTGAAGGTCCGCAAGCATTTATTCCTTTGTGATAGTGATGACAGACTGTGTTCTTGAGGTTCTGGATGAAGGACAAAAGGATTTCAGTAAGCAGATGAAGTGTGGATGTTCTTGGTGATTCAAGAAAGCTTGTGGAGGTCTGTGGATTGTGTCCAGTTTGTATTGGTGGTTTGCATTGAAGTTTAAGCTTGCATTTGAAGAATTACTTCCGGATGAAGGTGTTCTTCCTTAGACTGGTCGACTGGATGAGTTACTCATCCTGCGTATGTTCTTGTAGATATTTGCTGAATTAGATGATTATTCCTAAGTCGATGTATTGTATAAATAAGGAACTGTGAAGTCATTTCAAAGTGTCTCTTGTGGAGGTGAGTGTATGGTAGCCAAGAAGAGAGCAAAAGGCAAAAAAGATGTATTGGGCTTAAATGGAACTAAATCAACAGTGGTGAAGATGCTATTCTCCAGTTCATGTATGTGATACTTACTATTTTGTAGACAGTGTGTCTCTTGTAGGCAGTGAGCCTCTTGTGAGCAGTGTGCTCGGGTAGTGAGCCCTAATTGGCATGTGCCATTTTGTTCTTTCTATTCTTCTAATAGAGAATACAATCTTGGGTTAATCACCCCATGTTTTTTCACTTAACTGGGTTTTCCATGTCAAAATCTTGGTGTCTTATGTTTTAATGTGTTTCTGCTCTTAGTTTAATGCATTGTGTTTCCATGATTGAATTATTATTATGCTACTAAATTACAAAGTGGATTTAAGTGTGTAAATTGCAAGAAAGTTTTGGACAACTGATTCACCCCCCCTCTCAGTTGTCTGCCATGAATCTGACAATTATATAATATTATTGGCAAATAAATTTCATTTTCTACTATAACTTATAAAATTTAGGTGACTCTGATCTAATCAGGTATTGACTATCCTAGCAAATTTTTGAGTTTAAAGTTTAATAAAATAAATGTTCTGGTGATTTAACCAAGACTAAAATAAAATATTGTAAAAATGTTGTGATTTAGGTCACCTTATAGATTGAACTATTAGCTAAATCTTAAATCCCCAATTTCAACTATTAGCCAATTTGTGAATATTAGCCACTAAATAAATCACAAGTATTCAGGCCACCTTGCAAAGTGCCTTAGAGGTGTGAGAGTCCACTACCCGATTGGGGACATCTGGTAGAGCCAATGGTCGACCTTTACTAAGGGTAGGACAACATTTAGATGGGGTCGTGGGTCAGCCTTTGTGCAGACCCCTATTCCAATATAGGTGTCAGGCATTTTCAATAGGGGTCTTCTATTTTATTCGAAGCCCAAGAAAAAACTCACACAGTTAATAAAAAATAATTAGACCAAACATAAAACAATGCCTCACAGTATGAAGCTTGGCATGAATGGGGGCGAGTAGCATAGCGAGTAAATGATGGCTCAAACACTAATCCAAGAAGCACTGATACCATGTAGAAAACCAAGACCATGGAATAGACTAATAAGCACAGAAATTGCAATGGAATCAACCAGTTTGTATTAGCAAATAAGGTGAGTATAAATAGAGTTGTGAGGTACCCAAATCTCCATGAAAAGAGGATAGGGCTCCTCTACATGGAGTTGTGGTGAGTAACCTCCCACAAACATAACATGAGGTGTCGATGCAAGTCGAGACCTCTCAAAATAGCTCCAACTACTTTGACAAGTTGAAATAAAGTTGTGTCATACGCCTAGGTAAGCTTAAATACAAGTATGTACGCCTATGGATTAAAGGTATCCACTAACACACACACACACACACACATGTCTCTGTGCACCAGGTGTGTGTAAAAGATGAGATATTATTTTGGAGGTGTCTACAAACTAATAAAATATAGATTGTAAATTTTATTAATTCTTGTATGAAAATAAATAAAATATTTACTTTATATTTTATTTAAGAATTATTTTATCATTAAATGGTATCATTAATGTCAAATTTTACTAGACTTTTTAATATAGTATTAATGATTACATTGAAAAAATAAATAGATACATATGATAGTTTACAAATTTTATTTGGCTAATAATTCATTATTATTTTAACTTTTCATTTAACCAAATTAATTTATTATATAAATAAAAGTTAATTTTAATACCTATCAAGTATTATTAATGTCAAATAATTAATAATGTCAAATTTAGTGAAATTTTGTTTTAGTTTCGCAAAATAGAATTAATTACAAATAGATAAAATTCAAGTTTATTCTCTATGACTTACAAAAATGACATCTTAAATTTCTAAATGAAGCTCTAGAAGTTATAGATTTGCTAACGAATGGTATAAGAAAACATAAAATAGAAAAATAAAATAAAATCTTCTCTTTCTTTACATAGTCATATCTTATGATAGATTACCTTTCAGTTGTCATGATATGCTCATTATACTATATGCCATAATAGCATTGGTTATTCCAAATTATCCTTGTCTACAACTACATTGAGTTAAAGCTTAAAAATTTAAAACTCACGTATCAATGAATATTTGTTGCAAGTTTTTTTTTTCAAATCATAAGAAATAATTTTTCTAGGTCAATGCATATTTATTATTAAATAGTAGTCTAACTATATTATAAAATTAGCCCACAATATTTTTTATTGAAATTAATGCCAATTAAATTTACACATTTTAAAATTAACTTATATTATTCTATGGCCTCTCTACAGTTTAGACTATAAAATACAATCAAACTATGGAAAATAGGCTACAAACCATCATTTTTTAAGTTTACATCTTGATTTGTACCAATCAAATATCAAGTAATTTAAAGCTATGGTAAAGTCATCTCATTCATTTATTTTAATCTAATATACTTTGTTTAAAGAAATAAAATAGACATCATTACATTTAATTAGGTTTCAAGAATGTAAAAAGAAATGCAATCCAATTGACCTATATTTAGAATTGTGACAACATATATGGCATAAATTTTAAAATTGGAAATTAAAACAAATAAAGGTATGTAATTGATTCTGATGGTTAATAGATAGTTGTCCATTGTTTTAATCATAAATTTTAAATTAAAACTAAGAATTTATTATTCTTCAATGAATTCGAAGTAGCATAATAAATTTTGAATTCAAGGTTCATTCTTATAATTTGAACAAACCTGTTGAATCCATGAATTATGAAAATGACCCAAATTAAATTCACAAATTGTATCTCTAAACCCTAGATGCATGGATTTGAACTATGTTTCCATAATGGTCTAGGATGAATTTATTGTCAACATCTATTGGCCTTGATGTCTATGACTTGTAATAGTTGGATGGTGCCATTTATAAACACCTTTGAGGGGTTTTATATAAAGGGAAATTCTCCCTTCTCAAACCCATAAATAAGTCAAATTAACAACAAGAGAAAAGATTGAAAACATGACACCAATAATGACAACATGATGAGAAGCATTTTTTTAGATTGTTAGATCTTTCAAGATTCTTTTTGTCATAAACTTCATTTATAATGTGTATACATGAGAAAATAATATTCTATATAAAGAAATATATAGGAAAAACAAACATTTAGATGCTTGACTAAAATAATTAAATAATTGTTACAATCACAGTTGTAATTAGGTTTAATTAGTCCTTGAGAACCTATAAATATCTATTTTGGATCAAATTAGGGTTTTATTTAAAGCCCTTATTTCATTTTTGATTAAACCATTTGAGTAATTATAGATATATGTGAGCATGTACATTAAAAACATTGGTATTGAGAGATTAGATTATCTTAGTTGTATAGATGATCTCAATAAGAATTTATTTTATTAAGGAGAGTTGACAGACTTAAGGGGAAATTATCATCTTAATGGGAAGTGGTTGTCTTAGACAAAGGATATCTTGAACTTTTACCAAGAACTAGGACTACATATTAAGACATAATTATTCTTAATTATATACACATTAAGTCATAACTAGCATTAATCATGTAGATTAAGGAATAATTATCCCCAATTATGAACCTAATTTAGTATTCCAAATCAATATTTAGCAAAATGGGGTTAGTTGTGCCTTATAGGACATTTGATTGAACCATATAAAAAATGATTAAATTGGGGTGAATCTATCTCCTTAAATCTACTTGCAATCAATTAACACAAATTATGTGTTTATTACTTGAATATTTGAGTTATATTAAACTATTATAGTAATTATTTAATTAAGGACAATTTATTTAAGATTAATATCTTACATTTCTCACTATCTCTAATGGATTCCACATTTATCCTTATACACTAATTTAGGTGAATCTAAACATCATAAAAAGTTTACTAATCAATCCCATATTGGTGCAGAAGCACCTCGAAGACATTGAGAATCTGAGGATTCTATACATTTTATGTTATGTCCAAAATACCACATGGTAAGGCCTTAGTGCCATGTCGAACCTTAGTTGGCTGAGTAACGGCATAATATTGAAAGATTGCATATGTGTCAAGAAAAGATCTAGAGAATTGTAACTGAACAAGAAAGAAGTAGAATGTAACCGATTGGCAGGGTGGTTGAGGAACAGTTTCGCCTTCCACCTTCTGTAACTGCCAATGTATGAGTCTTTAAATAGTTATCTCTGTATTCGTAGAAGACGAGATAGAGAGAAGTGAACGAACAGACAGAGAGGAAGAAGAACAATTTGTATGTATAACCTCTGGAAGGAATAAAGTAGTTTTGTTCTTGGTCTAATTACAGAAATATCGTTTGGAGTCATTCCACTGGTGGATTTCTTTGAAATCAGTGGAATGACCTCCATGTAGTTAGATCTATTTATGTCCTATTAAGTTTTTAGTTATTCTCGTGTGTTCTGTTCGGTTACAATGTGCAGAGAAGGAATTAGCACTTCATGTGTATACAAATGTATGCGAGATCAATCAGTGTGTATACGTCAGTCGTATGACAGAATAGTTTGTGTGTATCTATCCTTTTAGACATACAACTGGTTGGGTCAAAGACTGTGGACCCCACAGATTGCATAACAAATTCTAGGTATGCATCGGCAAAAGAATCATCATCGGAGGAACTAAAAGCGGCTGGCCCGACGGTGAAAGTCTCACCGATGATTGCCTTGACCTAAGGCATCAGGGTGAGAGGGAGTGTCGGTGGAAGAGTCTCGTTAGTGCATCGGCAAGAGTGACCACATCGGGAGACTCACTAAAAGTTAGGCCGACAGTATCAGTCTAGCTGATGGTTCTAACCATCGGGGAGAGGAGACTTATTGGTGAAGGAATTTATGAAGTGGCCGATGATTTATGTCAAGCCGATCGGGGAGATCATTATGAAGTGTTGCCGATGGAGAAGTGGGAGTTAGACGCTCATCGGTGTGACTGATAGCGTCGGCTGAAGATTCGAGGAGCTTGCCGATAGAATAATATCATGCTGATAGGCACATAATCGAAGCCACTCATCACTGAGAGATATGTATCGGCAAAGGTCTCTTTAGTTTGACCGATGGTGTACAGTCTTGCCGATAGGCAAGAATATGTACATTTCGGTGTGACTTCTACCTTATCTGGCCAATCCACACTATAATGGTTATTTTGTGGGCTTTTCAAGGATTATTCAACCCTGTTTTATCTGTTAACTAGTTTTCCCTCTGCATCACATATGCATACAAATTTAGAATATGGCCATTGACTTCTGAAAAATGTATTGAGTATAGAAGTTACACACTAGAATCATCATTAGGATTGGTAGTATCATGTTTGGTTCCTCTAAAAATCCCCTACTACCTTTCTCATTTTCTCTTATTTTTTATTTTTGACCCATCGTGTATTCATCATGTCTAATCCATACCCTTGCACTATGCACAAATGCTCCAACATGTCCATTTCTTATTCTTTTTAGATAAGAAAGGGTCCTCCTTCTCTTCAAATACTTTATCCTAAGATTTTTGTGTTTCTTATTACTTAGGTTACCCTCTTTCTTGTACACATCACCCTATGATTTCACAAGGTCTCTTTTATCTTCACTTTTATCATTGTCATTAAGCTATGACCACTATTGTCCAATTCATTAACTTTGTCATATGTATTTGCCATGCCTATCTTTATAGTCTAAATTTTGATCACTTCACCAATCGTTGGAATGCTAGAGAAATTATACTACTCTCCCATAAGGTAACATGTATACTCTCCATCCTTCTCCTAATCCTTTTCTTGATCAACATTGTAGCTACTAAGTAAGTCTCAAGTTAGTAACATATTTCATTTTTAGCAGTTTTGGGCAAGACATATGTAGGTAATTTGTGAGGACCAATGTAGGTGCCTTTAGTTGTGATGATAGTTTTCCTAGGGTAAATGATCCAAGATATAATATTATTCTCTATTATCTCCTCAGCTAATACTGGATACATTCTAGGCATGGGGTTTTTAGTGATTTTTTGATACACAATTGGGAAAAAGTAATCACTAATTATATCTGCTTACATACAATTCTTTAAAAAAACATGTGACCTATAACTTTGGAACTAGGCCTACAATTTATTAGTGGAGGTGGGAATTTCATTGTAGCATAAATGACACCAATTAGGAATGAAGTTAGTAGAAATCTTCCCCTTTGGTAGCCTACAAAAATTACCTATTTAGAGATCTACAATGATCTCAACTCCCCATAGTTATGAATCATTAGCCTTTCCAAAATCACATGTGTAATAATAACACCCATCTAGCATCTAAATGTATTGAATCTTTGTTCCCAAATAGTTTGCACATCATAATCATGGCCTCTTTCATTTCACTAGGAAAACTTACAATTGTGTAATCCTCCACATTCCTTAACTTTTTAAATCCACATTAGGACTAGCCCAATCTTTTAACACTTCAATTAAATTCTGCTCTTGAGACCATTACCTTACAACTATAATATTGTACCTCAAAGTAGGTTCAAGTGAATTCAACATTTATTTGAAAACTACTTCTCTCACCATTATTATAATCTAATTTTCTACATTATTGATATAGTCTACATTTATGGTACAATGCCTAAAAGTATCTAGAAAGATATCTAAAAAGTTAAACGCATCAAATTTTCTATCCAGCCTATGCAAGTAGGATGCTCTAACCTACCAAAATTTGTGACTACATCTCCTTTGTCCTCTAGCCAATCTATGAAGAAATATTAGATTAAATTGAATCCCAAGGCCTTATGGGGGTATCATAGAGTGTCCTTGAAATCTAGTAACTTATATTCCATTTATGCTTCTACACAAACTATTTATAGTTGAATAAACTCTCATCACTTTGGTTCTAGTTGACTTCTTATTTTGTTTCATAGTCTTCTCCACAATAAGATTCATATACATGTATTTGAGAAATAATCATGAGAAATCACTTGATTTGATAAGTTGATTAATAAACAACTTAATTTAGAAGACAAAAGATTTCATCATAGATTTACTTCATTAATGCAAAGAAAATTGATGGGATATTCCAATATTTTACAAAATGAAATTATTTATTACCTTAATTATCCTATCAAATCATTGAAATATACTTACTATATCATACTCAAGGTGTCATTCTCTAATTGGACTAAGCTAAAGTGTTCTTACTAAATCATACTCTAAGTGTCATTCTGTAGTGCCCCTCATCTTGTCGTCCATCAGATTGATGTTTGCTTAGACTTTATGATAGTGTCTTAGACCGTAGATGATGGATCTCTTGTTATCTTGTTACTTCATTATGAACCTGATTGTTATGATAACAGTTGCTGATCATTTTATGCTTTAGAACTTGATAAATAAACTAGATGTTACTGATGTTTGATGTTAATTGCGATACTAGAGTGTAAGAGGATTGAATGTTTTATGTTGTTGATTAATATCAGATATCTTGTTCAACATAGTTAATCGTTTATACATAAACGTGAATGGAACAGTGTTGCATTACTCGCTCTCGAGTACCCTACACCACTGCGATTTCCATTCACTATAGGACTGCATGTGATGTATATATATATCTTGTTATGGTTAACCGTGCGTTGTTGCAGGAATGCAGGTACTAGGCATCGACTCCACCTGATTACAGGTCTGAGCGTGCCTTCGCCAATGGATTAGTTGTTGGAGTTAACGTGAGGTCCCATGTCAGTGTGGGCTGGTTGTCAGTTTATCCTCTTGGTTATTGTCTGTCATTCGATCATGATTTGCGGACAAGTAATATTGCACCTTGGAGTCTAACTAGGTTAGAAAGTGTCTAAGTGTGTAAGGTGTCATTGTCCTTTTATTAGAATCATATTACGGAAATTATAATGCTGATAATTAAATATATTTATAAAAGATAATATTGGGTATAATGTCGATAATTGTTGATTATTGTTGTAAATAAATTATTATTTTTATAGAAGTATTATTGTTAAATAAAGATTGTAAGAGATTTTGTATTATCTAATATAATATTATTTATAATAAATATTTAAATAAATAAAATAGTTGTAAGTTATGTTGTAATTAGTAATTTGCAACTAAATTAATAAAATAAATTAATATATAGTTGTACAATTATAGATAGTTGTAATATTATAACTTTATTAAATAAAATATGCTTGGTCGGCTATAAAGTCATTAAGTGTTGTCGGGAATTATGTGTTTTCATTTAAAAAGAAAAATAATAATAAAATAAAATATCTAATAATTGGGATCTTTGAATTAAATAAAAATACATATTCTTTAAAGGAGTTTTGCGCGGAATCGCGTGCCAAGCCCTTGGTAGAGGAGAGAGGCTGTGTTATAAAAGAGCAGTAAGGGCATCTAGGACGGCATGACAGGTGAAAGGAAAGAAGCAGCTTGGAACTGCAACGATTGAAGCAGATTCGTCGGGTTGATTACGAAACCAGGTTCCGTCGAATGCCTTATCTCTGAACTTCATCTCGAATCTGCAAATGTTGTTGTAGTTTATTTGATACCCAGTAGTTCTGTAGACTGTCCTCTCTGTGTTAAAAATAGCATCTTCTTGTAGGGTTTAAATTATTCCCTTCTGCTCAAGGATTCCGTTAGTAGATTGTTTTTCCTTCCATTGGTTTGCCGAATCGGTCAATCGTCCCTGCAACCATTTCATTTCAAACAATTTTCTGTTGGAGACACAATGAAGTACCGACCCATCTCTGCATAAATGATTGGGAAGAAAATATGAGCCTTATATTGTTGTTTAGGGTTCCAAATTGGTAAAGAGAAAGAAAATCGGCCTCTGAATTTATGCATGATTTGTTCCAGATTAATAAAATCATTCGTGAATCCTTGTTTTCCTATTTCCCTGTACCCTTGAAGCATTTGCTTACAGATAACACGGTTACCTTACCTATGTATGCATCTTCAGCGATGATGGGTGAGTATACTCGCTCGAAGGCTCCTATCTTTGGCGTGGTCTAGTTGTATATCTGCCAACGTCATCTACTTGATCAGTGTTTAAACACCTTCAATAGGTTCTCTTTGTGTATATCCTACAATCATTGCATCCCAGGCAGCCTAAGCATCTTAGTCAATTTCTCCAACGGCTGTGCAAATATCGCCCTTACCTTTAGATGTGATCTGCCTCCCACGGGAAACTTATGCCATGATAGGGTTTTCGATCCATCTGCACCCAGGGATCTTTTTAATTACTTTATCATTCTGCAGTCCCAGACCATTTAGCCTCTTGTCCTAGCCACCGATGCAGGTATGTATGGGAAAAGAACATAATTTCACCACAACAATTTTGTAAAAAAAAATCATCTAGGGAATCACTTTGTAGAGGGCGCACCCAACTCAGGCCGAGGTAATAGGTCCACAAATTAGCAGAGACCAGGGCCAAATTTAGTGAGGAAATGGCTTGGAGGGCGCAGCTGTCTCAAAATCTGAAGGATCTTCGCATTCATCTCTGTCAAACCTCACCATCGAGCAATGCGACCAGAGATTTTATTCGTTCAAATTATAAGGACTTGAAGACACTAAATCCAAGGTTCCCAATTTTAATTCGAGAGTGTAGTGGAACTGAGCCAAGAATATGGGCTAGATATGGTAAGATACCTACATGACTGGGAAATGTAACTCTCCAATTTTATGTTCAAATATGAAGCCGAGGTGTCACTTCTTTATAGTCATGCAATCCTCATAATTTCGAATACTATATTTTTCCTGTCACAGACTGAATGTTTGATACTTTCTAATTGACATTCTGTATAGCGGGTTTGTATGTACAACCAAAAGAGACCTAATGCTTGTCTTGACCATGAGATATAAAGGGATTCAAAGAGAGCAAAAATATTAGCACGAAATATCTCAATTTGCAATTGTTGAAGGATCTAGGAAAGAAGCGAATCATATTAATAATTATGTTCCTCCATCAACCAAAATTTGTTGATGGGTCTGCTAAGGACATATAGAGGAGAACACCTTTGCATGGTGCATAATATGCAATGCGACTAGATGCTAGGAATCATTTTGGGCATGGGGATGATAGCTTTTACGGTTTACCAATTTGGGAAATGCTTACAATTAAAAGTTTTAGACTAACAACTTGAAATTAGAAGAGGGTTCTATTTGTCGAAAATGCCCAGCTGCTGTGTCTGGCCTTCTTGAAATACTTCCTCCTGTTGGAAATGTTTCCAGGAGGCTATAAATGCCAGCAGCAGGAAAACACCATTTTCAACCATGTTTCTTGGCCATATAAGCATTTCCCATTTCTATGATTTCCTAGGAAAATTTGCGGTGGTTTGCCAAACATGCTCATGGCATAGGTTTAGCACTGTAACATAAGACTAAGTTAGGCAAAATATTAATGTAGTAAATAAGCTGAAAGGATAGCGAAGCATTCTTATTGAATAGCTATTAGAACTACCTAGGGAGAGTAGTCAAACTAGTGCTTCTTATAACACTATTTATTTGTCAATGATCAACTAAATAAGATGACCCATTTGATCTCTAAAAGTTTTTATTCGATCTATTTGGGACAGTAGGTGCTAAACGAACATGATGTCTTGAGACTGTTAATTGGACAGACATGACTATATGTATAAACTTCTGTCAGTCAATAAGACCAGAAATGGAGGCACTTCTACTATAGCTTAAATTGTATTCTTACCTTTCATATTTGGAAATCGGCTCAACAGTAAGAGAGTTTTTGCATGTAAACACACAAACGAGGATCCTAAGTGGAGATGTCCCTTTTTCTATGAGTGTGAGTGCATTGGATTAGAGAACTATCTAAGTTTAATTTTAAAGATCTTAATCTATCGAGTTCAGTGGATAGGGCTTTATCTACAGAGATGCCATTAAATCTTACTATTGTATAGTTGTATTTAGGCATTTTAGCTGTAAAACACAACTGAAATTTTGAAAAGACCGTATTATTTAAAAGGTGAGATTTTGGACAAACTGTCAAAATTCATATAGAATCAAGATGACATATATATTTGGCTTTTATATAATTTATCTGTACTAAAGTATGTCATAGTATTTTAAAGGCACTATTGAATAGATAACTGTCAACAAACAAATTGCTTGAGAGGGAAGGTTGACTGTCAAATTTAAGCCCTGGATGTCAATATTTATGTAATCCAATGTCATCTTTTTGGATTTACTTGTTACATACAACCCACCAAACCCTTTCATATGTGTTGGCCTGTAATGCAATTTTAGACAAACCATATTAGACTTGGAATCTCTAGTAGGCTCAAGAAATGAGGTATTTCTCCACATGGTTAAACCAATTTGTAAGCCACAATGTGGAAAAGAATAAGGGAGTTCAATTAAACGAATTTGTAATAGTGAATTAGTATATTCATGTTATTTTTCAGTTAGTTAAACCTAGTGAGTTATCCATAGTGGAAAGTTAATAAAATAATGGGTAAATGAGTTTATTTACTTAGTTACATTTTAATTATATGTGAATATGTAAAATTAATTAGATTAATATTTTAGTTAAGTTAATAGATTTAATTTATCGAACTATAAGGAAATGTAGTTAATAGTTTAATTTAAATTGTTAGTGTTGATTAAACTTGGTAACGATCTTATTACAACATCATTATGAAGGTGTTGTTAATTGAAGCTTGATTAATTAGTCTTGATAGTGGATTTATTATCATTGTAATGAGATTATTGGTTATAATGGGGTCCACTGTGCAAGATGTTTGGGTGTCAGTCCAGAGGCATAAGATAGCGTGATTTGTTTTCAAGTATAGTGTTTTATGTATTGGATATATGATGATATATTGTCTCTAGTTATGTCTGGGATAAAAGACAATGTGAATGATGAATGTATTTCTTTGGGGATGTATTGTTGTTCGTCTAATTATATTTATCTTGTATCGAGTTTTGTGAAATGGGGAGACATTGTGTATTGTAATAGAGTAATGTTTATGTATTGTTATGGGCAATATTTGTGAGTTGTCCCTGTGATTAAGTTGATATGCAAGAGGGATAATGCCTTGCATTATTATATTTACATGTGGATATGAGAATAATTGTTATGCAAGAGGGTTAATGCCTTGCATGGTTCATGTATCATCGTTGTCATGATGATGTGTTGCTATGTTTGTTGAGTAGGGTCTTCTAGATGCAGGTAGGGGAGTGGCTTTCAACGTGGGGCCGGCGCCCAAAGTGGCAGTTAGGATAACCCGTTGGAAGTAGATTAATCAAGTGATAACCTAAATAATGAATTTAGGGGTTGGGTAGTTAGGCACACTAAACAAGATAAGTGGATGCCTCACTCATGGCTCAAGTGCTTGTTTAGGCTTGAGATGAGATGAGAAGGCCTCGAATGGCAAGATCGACTACCTTGTCCTCATGAAAGGTATGTTGATTTCCGCATGAGCGTTGTATGGGGGCCGGGAGTCGGGAGAGGCTACCAGGACAACCCAAGATGGGGGCCGGGGCCTAGGAAGGCTTGCCAGGACAACCCATGACAAGCCATGTGATGACACTCCTGCCTACTGCAGCCTAGCATTCCCTAGTTGTACTCTCCCCATTCGTTATGTGTTGCCTCTGGAAGTTCAGTTAAGTTAAGTTGTATTGTGTTGTTTATGTTATCTGTCATGTGTTGTATTGGCGTTTGGTCATCCTTTGTTTATGTTAGTCTTTGTCTACCTGACTGTCATTGTTTGGGACCTCATGTTAACTCCTAGCTCAGGGGGTGGACCTTAGGGTTCCACATGGTCGGGTGGAAGAGCTATTTTATCCATTGGTTATTCTTGTCAAGATCATATGCAGAAAAGATTTGTTCCAGTTGTACTTGTACCAGTTGATGAAGATGTATGTGTAACCTTGTACCAGATTTGTGTAACAGAATATTCTTTATGTATGTAACTTTTGATGTAGACTAAATGGTAATGTAATGATGTCATGATGTACTTAGATGAAAGCATTTCAGTTATGTATTTAATCTTGTAGATTGTATTATCTGATGATATGTAATGAATATGAATTCAGTTATTCAATTATGCATTGGATTTAGATCAGTTACTAAAGAATGTTAAATTATGTTAGCTGGATTGTAAAGTAATGCAGCCTTGTATCCTTAGAGAGTATGTTGTAGTTAGTTATGTTAACATTACTTTGTTATCTTAAGCATTTAAAAAAAAATTGTTCCTGTTTCATGTAGCATAAATGTGTTTTCCTTTGAGGTGTACAAGGTGGGCATTACACATTCTCTAATTGGACTAAGCTTAACTTGTTAAAATAAAAATAATAATAATATAAATCTATACCTTCCCCTAAGCTTGCCCAAGCTCCTTAGGATTTGCCAACTTTAATTTCAAATCTTAGTGTAACTACTAAAATGAGAGCTACCCTTAGTCCTTTTAATATGATCTTTAGTGTCCATCAGGACTCAAGGAAATCTTGTGCTTGACATGTTTCATCCTATGAATACAAACCTTGGATGTGAATCAAATTTTAAAATAAGTTTAGGTCTACAGGAACTTATAATATCTTAATACTTTACATTTTTAGACAAAAGTCACCCCATTAACTAAATAATATAACATTTATGGATCTAGGGGACAACTTAGTACTTTTAAACTTAACACATGATTATGAATTATCACAAAATTAACACTTAGAAGAATCTTAAGTTTGGGATTACTCAAGACTCTTAGGAGTTTAAAGATTTGATTTTGTGAATGTGAGATTAGTAGGAAAAATGTTTTGGATAAGCTTTTTAGGTCCACTAGGCTTAGTTTCCTTAGATGATAGAGACTAGAGTTTTAAACTTTCAGACATGAGGTGATGACTAAAACTAGATGAAACATATCTTGAAACATATCTTGGGTCTAGAAAGATGACAAAATAAAGGTTGTAGAAGTCCTAAGGAAGAATACCAAAATTAACTATGATACCATAGAATCCATGAACCCAACAAAAGTTTGTCAAATCTGTAGACATCTAAAATCAACCTTGTCCTTATTACATCACCTAGACACCATCTTGTGACATCTTGTAACACTTTCATCCTAGGGCCCTTTCATTAGCCAATTAATTAAATAAATTATCTTGATAAATATTTAATTAATTTTAGTCCATTTTATCCATTCTCCAAATTAATTAAATAAATTTTATGTATTTAATTAATTTAGTCCATGCTATCCTTTAGCCACATTAATTAAATAAATTTTATTTATTTAATTAATTTATTTCTCCCACCTTGTCCTATAATTAATTAAACAATTTATTATTTAATTAATTATTCTTTAGTTATCCTAATCCGTATACACTTTTACCTATTAGTCTTAGTCTACATCATGAAAATAAGTCCTATCCTTCCCACATCCAAGATCATATAAATATCACTATCAATCAAGTCATTTCCTACCTAAAACATCTACCTAAATCTATCCTAGAGTATCTACCTAGATCTATCCTATAATGCATGTCTATCACATGAGTAATCAAGTATGTCTATCACATGAGTAATCAAGTACTGTTATGCTACTAGTGTGAGTAATCAACATTATCAATTCAAAGATCATTATTAAATATCAAGGGCAACAAGGACTACTTTGGTGATATTGTTTCATTTCCTTTAGTTATTTACTTGCTTGTGATGTGATGTTGAATATGGAGTAGGTTCATTGCTACATTTGTTCCTTATTTGATTTCCATTTTCTGCATACATAAAACCAATTATTTCTAGGGTTATAGATTATATGAAAAAGAAGTAAAAGACTTAGTGTAGGAGTGATCAACTCCTTCCCAGGATCCTCAGCTTGCAAAAGAACACCCTCATAGATGCATGAGAGAACGAAAAGCTCTTCCACCAAATATCAATGAGTTGATATTGATAAAAATGAGATGAGATAATTACATAGTTTACAAGCGCCTATTTAAAGGCACAGTATATGCATAATAAGTGAAACTACCCAATAATCAAAATATGAGAAACTACATATTAATCCTAAGTTAAAATTAAGAATTTGTAAGGGTAAAAATCTATTTACACTAGCACCCCCTCTTAAGTGCAAACTTTGGGAGATTATTATGCAAGATGAGATGCAAGATGGGTCCCACTTACAAGACCATGTTAGATACTCATGCACAATGCAATGCAATGCTATCTCTCACAAGCAGAGAAAAGGAGAAAATCCCTATGGGAGAAAATTCCTCTCCAAAAGAGATAAAAAAGATTTAAAAAGTGAAAGGAAGGAGGACTTCACAAGAACCCCCAAGGACAACTTCCAACACTGATCTCAACAAAATACAAAAGGAGAGAGACTATGTAGCCCCCCCATAGTAAAGAATAGAAATGCTAAAGATCCCTCCATGATGAAGAAACTCCTGTGCCAATCTTGGAAGCCTGAAGACAAGAATTCCAATGTATGCAAACAATATGCCTCCCTTTTGAGAGAAACAAGTCCAACCATTGATGAAAGAGAAACTCCAACTTTGAAACGAGAGAAGGGAGAGGAAGAATCAACACGAAAGATGCCTCTAAAAACTATCCTAGTTCCTCCACATAATGAAATGTTACATCATGATTAGGTGCAACCTTAACGGATGAAGGTGGATCAGCAAGACCATGTGGAAACTCTAAAGCAAAAATCTCCAAAGACACAAATGTTGTGCTAGCATTGTTGATACTATCATAAACAAAAAAGGGATATACCATCAAATACACCATCCAAATTAGCAATGTGAGATTCACAAAACAAATCCGAAAGACCTATCAAGTGACTATCCCACAAAGCAAGATCTGAAGGATCAAGAACATCCTACTGTCTTGAAAAACCAACCCCTAAAGCAGCAAGATCTGAAGTAGGAGAAGAATCAACATGGGTTTGAAGAACTCCAAAGTTCAAATGACCAATCTCTCCTGAGGAATTGCTACCAACACTAGCAAGTGGTGTGTGAGGCTCATAATCATCATCCTCAACAAAATGATAAAAGCATAAAGATAAGACTCATGATTAGCTTCACAAATTGCAATGACTTGGCTAGTATCAACCTCTCTATTGAAAACAAAATCTGCAGTGAACTCTATAGTCTTAGGTACCTCACCATGAGTAATCTGATAGATAGAAAGAAGATTTCTATACAAATTAGGAATACAAAGTACATCTTTAAAAAAACCTTCAGCAATCTCAAGATTGCCTATCCTTGCAACATCTAAAAACTTAATATCCCCCAACCAGATCATAGAAGTATCTATAGGATGAAGACCCAAAAAAGGATAGGGAGAAAAACCCATGTGATGTGATGCTCTTGAATCCAAAAGCCATCTATCATGACTAGAGTGAACTATAGAAGTAACCAATGCATGTCATTTGAGCTTGTCTTCTTGACCTCTCATCCAATTTGTAAATCCTACATTCCCTAATTGTGTAGGTTTAAATGAGGATGAAGGTGCTACAGATGGAGAAGTTGTAGAAGAAGGATTCATAGATGAGGGAAACTAAATGTTGATTTTCTAAAGAAGGTGTTAAAGCTCATCAATCTTCTTAGTATAACAATGGTGTTCATCATGACCTTTCTTTTTGCAATACACACAACTAAACTTCTCCTTTTTAGGTTTATCCTCTTTTGAAGAGGTGGAGGACTCATTAGACTCTATCTTAGCCTTAGGTTTCTTCTTCCCTTTTCTCTGAGATACTTATGCAACTAATAGATGACTCTTAGAGACCCCATCTAAGTTTGGCTTGCTCCCTAGTCGAATGGTCCAAAAAGTCTCAAAAGAAGGCATTTTGAAAGCATTACCCAAAGCATCCAAGGTGGAGTAAAAAGTAGAAGAGAAAACAACAAATGGACCTCTTAGCTTATACAGAATCAAGAAAATAGACTCCTTATCAGTTTTATCCTTCCCACATCCTGCCAATTGTGATCTCACAAATTTGAACTTGACTAGATAATCATCAATGGAAGGAATTGCATCTAGGGAAAGAGAAGTCACTTCTGCCCCTAACTATGAAGCACATAACTCACTTATCTTACCAAACAAGCTATTGTACTTATCCCATACCTACTTGGGTATATTACACTCCTCAATGTGGAAAAGAAACCTGTCAGAAACATGCAAAGCCATCAAACCTATAGCTTCAACACACTTCTTCCTATGAGTAAATATCTCATACTCCTTAGTAAGAGTGGGCTATTTATCATGCAATGTGGACCACAAACCCTTAGATTCAAGCAAACTATGCATTTTAATCTTTTAGGTATGATAGTTATAAGGACTTGAAAGCTCAAATGGTTAGGAGTAGCCATGTCAACAAATGCACCAAAAGCAAACAAAATAGACACCAAACTAATACAATCAAGTATGAAACCTCCAGATATCAAAGACAATAGAAAATGAAGCCTCTCAAAATTAATTTCACCATTCTAAGATTAAAAAATTCTCAAGATGCAAAAAATATATATCGGAGGCAAAAAGATAAGCAACTAAAAGCTTCCAAGTCACTAGGGAGTGACTAGCTATATATATATAGCTAAAAATAGTACAACACAGACAATGTGGGACTAAATCCTAGTCCAAAATAATACCCAAACAATTCTAGCGGGCCCACCTCCACTTCATTAACAACAAACTTGATTTAAAATCCTAACAAATATTTTGTATGAAACATTATAATCTATAAAGTTTGCGCCAAAAATGGCTCTTGAATGAACCAAAATGATGACTAGTACAATGTTGGGAGCGGCACCACAGACATCATAGTTTAGGTGTTACCAGAGAATACACAACCAATATATCTCTGCTTCAATCAACATCTTATTTGCATGCCATCTATAATATGGAGTAGCAAGCTATATTGAATAGTGATTTAAACACATATGGCAGTGCCCTTATTTGATCTAAAGTTATCTTAGAAATGCACCTCACCCCTATTGGAATGGTTCGTATTTCCTTTAATAGGAAGTGACCTACAACTCCTTATAAAAAGAAGCATAAAAAATAATCACTTGATCCATATGTGGCATGGCAGAGAAGTGACATTGGGCAATTCAGGTATTGTATGAAATATTCTAGTTCCTCCAGATGTAAAATTCACATGAAAAGTGCCAGAGATACTCATCAATATATGAAAGGATGCCAAATTCCACCAAAGCCTCCTCACATACCTTGGAAATATTTATTGTATTGATAGAGAATAACACTCAGGAACTTGTACCCTGCCCCCAAGGTAAGAATGTTATTGGTTGCAAATGGGTTTACAAAACAAAATTTAAATCAGATGGTGCTATAGAAAAATTCAAGGCTAGATTGGTTGCTAAGGGGTTCAATCAAAAAGAGAGCATTGATTATGAAGAAACATTTGCTCCTATCATTAAAATGAATACAGTTAGAATTATTCTTTCTTTGGCTGCAAGTCTTGGGTGGCATATTCATCAAATGGATGTCAAAAATGCTTTCTTAAATGGAGATTTATATGAAGAAATATATATGGGTCAACCACCAGGTTTTGTGGATCAGCAACATCCTAATCTTGTTTGCAGATTAAAGAAGTCACTTTAAGGTCTTAAACAAGTGCCACGAGCATGGAATGAAAAGATTGACAAGTATTTTCAGCTTCATGGATTTAAGAGATGTAAGTCAGATCCAAATCTTTATGTGAAGAAAGTTCAAGATGATATTCTTCTTGTTGCAATTTATGTAGATGATTTACTCATTGCTAGACTAAATATTGGGTTAATCAATGATTTAAAATCAGATCTTAAGAGGACATTTCATATGAGTGATTTGGGTGAACTAATCTATTTTCTTGGATTACAAGTTTGTAGATTACATGATGGATTGTTCATCTCACAATCAAAATATGCTTTGGACCTTTTAGAAAAGTTTAACATGCTTGAATGCAAGCTAACATCTACCCTATTTCAATCTGGAGTCAAGCTTACTAAAGAATGTACTTCCAAGAGTGTAGATGCCACTTTATATAGATAGCTTGTTGGTAGCTTAGTTTATCTGACTCATACTAGACTAGATATTTGTTTTGTAGTCAATCTAGTATCTAAATTAATGCAAACACCTAAATAAAGTCATTGGTTTGATGCTAAGAGAATTGTACCATACATCCATGGAACCATACACTTTGGAATCTACTATGGCTATAAGTCTTCAATTTCTTTGGTTGGATTTACCGACTCAGATTAGGGTGGTGATATAGATGATCAAAAATCTACTGGTGGTTATGTTTTCACTCTTGGATCAGGCCCTATTACATGGAGTAGCAAAAAAAAAAACTACATCTTTATCTTCATGTGAAGCAAATTATAGAGTAGCAAAAGAAGCAGGCAAGGAAGCAGTTTGGATTCAAAATCTTCTATTTGAGCTTGGTCTTCTACACAGTTCTGCTAGTATAATCTATTGTGACAATCAGAGTACCATACAGGTTGCCAACAATCCAGTCTTTCATGCTAAAACAAAGCATATTGAGATTGATGTTCACTACATTCAAGATCTTGTTTAAGCATCCATTATCAGCCTTCAATTTTGTCCAAGTGAAGAACAAAAAATTGATATATTCACTAAGAGTATGACTGAAGCCATATTCTTAAAATTAAGAGGAATGCTTGGTATGATAGAGTTGAATATTAAGGTGGGATAGTAGTATAATGTTCCCCTCTCCTTTGTATTCTCTTTGTATTATTCTAGTCAATCTTAAGGGGGGATGTTAGGAATTATTAAGATTGTCTAGAATATTTCTAGAAGTCTTCTAAAGAACATTCCAGGAAGAAGCTTCCGACTGGTCTAGAAAAGAACATTCTAGGATTTTAGAGTTATCTAGAAAGCTAGGAGCTTCCAGGCTTCAAAGCTTCTGTAGCTAGTGATTAGAGAGAGCTACTAGACACAACATTTTGGATGTAATGCAAGCTAGATAAATATATTTTAGAGTTATCTAACTCTGTTTTACCCTGTTTTCTCTTAGTCTATTATTGTTGTTCTATTTTTTATTGTCTTGGGACTATTTTTACAGTTTGATCACCAAAACTGCTAGAATAAAACCTTCAATAAAAAAGATCTTGATAGCGATCAACTCCGAACTAGAGAATATGCCTTGTCTGCAACCACCACTTACAAATCTGCTCATGCCATGATAACAATGAAGGCAAAAGATACACTTGCCTAGCAAATATTAAGGAAGAATATCAACATAATGGCGACATTGAAATTTAACTAATTCAAATGCCAACCAAAAAAAACTCCACCGAATAAATGATCTCAGACTCTGATGAAAATTCTTAATGGAAGGAGGCGTAGGTTGAAGGATCTAATACCATGTAGGAGTGATCAACTCCTTGCCAAGATCCTTATCCTACAAAACAACCCCCGCACAGATGCATGACAAAAGCAAAAGCTCTTCCACCAAATATGATATTGAGAAAAATGAGATGAGATAATTACATGGTGTACAAGCACCTATTTAAAGGCATAGTAAATGCATAACAGGTGAAACTACTAATGGGTGAAACTACCCAATAATCAAAATACGGGCAACTACCTATTAATCCTAAGTTAAACATAAGAATGTGTAAAAGTATAAACCCGTTTACACTAACACTTAGAAATCTATTAGAACTTACAGAGAGGTTCCCTAGTTTGGACAAAACTATGGTGTGCTATTTAGGAAACAACCATATTTTAAAGTTTATAATAAATAGGCCCATTATGAAAAATAATGACCTTTATTTAAGACACAAAGAAAAAAATGTACGTCAAAAAAATCTCAAAAAATGCACTACACTCCAGATGGATGTCCTTTTCCAATAAAATATTAATTTTGATAAATATTCTAAGAGAAACACATTACCATAAAATATAAATCTAAAAATTTCTTAGTACCAATTAAAGAATCAATAATAAATAAAATATTCAATAAAAACTTAACACAAATATGTGTAGTAGATATTAGATTTGATTATCTAATTCTAAGAAATTGTGAAAATATTTTACTTGTAGTGAAAGTCCATTATAGTAAAATGTCAGTCAATAAAAATAATAGAAGAATCAAATATTTATTTAAAAAATAAAAAATTATATATATAAAGTTTTAGAAAAAACATAAATTCAATCTATATAGAACATGCCACAATTCATTAGTTTACATCATCCTTAAATTCTTAATTGTTTGTTCTGTATAATTGATACATTGTGTTGAATGAAAAAAATATTGATAAAATTGGTGGCCCAACAATGTTGAAAAGTTGGGCATACTATTATGCTTTTTAATTGAATAAGAGTTTATTGTAAAAGTATTACAATAACAAGAGTTACATTGTCATCAACCAAATAATGAAAGAGTAAAGAGTGAATAAGCAACTAAGAAACTAACATCATTAGTGAGGAGTACATAGACCAACTATGACCAACAATGCAATCCTTATGACATATAATTAGAGTTTTAGTGTCTATATTTACATTATCATCCATATGGTTCAAATTTCATTAAATATTTTGAATGTACTAGTAACTGACTTAATTGAGCTTGCCTTCATTATGCAAGGTAACTCCTAGATTAGATAGTTTGCCAACACCAATCGTGAGATCTTTAATGTTCTTGGCTAGTCCATCTTGATTTTTCTATTTTATTGAGTTGATCTTGAATGCTTGTAATCTATTTGGTGAGGTTTGATTATGGCTTTAATGTTTCCTTCAAAAGTGAGAGAGGGTCATTGACTAAAGAATAAGGTCAAAATAAATCTATTAAATGGAAACTACGTGAAGATATACAAAATTAATAAAGTGCTAAATATCTTGTTTTCTAGATGTAATTGATAATAATTTCTAACGAGTATTGGTAGAAACATTATGAGAAATGATGAATCCACACAAATTAGCTTGCTAAGATAATTTCTATTTAAAATTCATAGGTAAAGAAGAAAAGATCTAGTAGACCAAATGTTGTGGGTAGAAGGACAAAGTGAAAAGACATGCTTAGATGATTGCCTTTTATTGTATATAGTGTTAAACTTGTAGATTTCAAAGGCAAATACCTATAGATAATCTATAATACAATAGTTTCTTGGCTACAAGTTAGGCTTGGGAATCAACTTTGGACTTCCTCACTAAGATTAATCCACTTAGTTGGATAGTGAATAGTGTGACTTATAAAGTTTAAATCTAATCAAATTGTGAAGAGGAAGTAAAGATTTATGAATGTCTCTAAGGGGAAAAACAAAAAAAATTGCTAGCAATATGCCATCTCCAATCTTCTATAATATTGCAAGGGCAAAATGTTGACATTTTGATAACCTTTGATTATGGACCCAATGACTAAATAGTAGCAATGGCTTGTTTGTAAAAGGGTTCCATTGAAGATTAGGAAAATTCCAAATTCTTTAAGATGATTTGATACCTTTCCTAAGCAATCTTTTCCCTTTTGAGACATTTTCAAGGTCTAGTGGTGAGTCATTAGATTTAATTAGGTGATTCTGCCAAATAGAGGAAGTGGGGAAGCTCAATCCATGATAAAGTGATTGATCAATTAAACCAAATTAATTGCTCAGAAATAGTGTCATACTTTCTAAATATTAGTAAATTGAACACAAGCATAAATCTTAAATAAAGGGGCTAAAATAATCTTATCCTTCCATCCCTTTTGTTAAAAAAATTAGTATCTAACCAAATTCTAAAACAAAACTTGATTATTTGGACCACAAAATTTATTTATAAATTAGACAAGCACCTTGAATGTTAGGATCTATGATGTCCATTCCTCCTTTGTATTTAAGAGTTAATTATGCCAAGAGGCATTCATAGTCACATCAGGGTGGAATAAATGAGCCTCAAGACTCTAAATTTCGTGTAAAGAAAAACTTAAAAATAGATTGGAATATTCAAATCAAAAAACCAAAAGTAGCGTGAATTATTTAAACTAAAAATAAACAATGCTAAAATTGATATTTTAGCTATTATACTCTGGTGGTGTAAATAATGGGTTGGATCTCCACTTATCTCTTGCACCAACCAGTTCGCAAGTTGTGTAAATGTTTACTGTATATTTTTCTTTCATCTAAGTCATGTAAATGTTTACTATTTATTCCTTTTTTCTGGTTTTGATTTCTTTGTAACATAATTGTTTAAAGGAGTTTTTAGAATGGAAAACCAATTCTAGACAAGAGTTGACAGAATAGTAGAAAGAAAACAATGAGCAACTACTTACCATATACTCATGAGGATCCAACTGTTTTACACTTTACTTAAACATCATCCATTTCAATGGTCAAATAATCAATAACAATTTTACACCTCATTCAAAATAAAAGGTGGTAAATATTTGTCCTATTTTTATTGCTCAAAATTGTGTTTGACTATTGAAATGGATTAAGTTTAAGAATAGACATTGTTGTATGGTGTTATTCAATCAAGGGGTCACACAAATAGCTCCACCAACTCAACTTCTCTTTGCAGAAGCATTAGCAATGCCATGGGTAACTTCATTTTGATATGCTTTAGTATTGTTCTATGTCTATGTTAGTCTAGTGCTACATGTTTTAGTAATGGTCTAAAATAATTAATGCCAATGTTTTGCAAGTCCAAGTCATTGTTCAGAATTTTTATTTGCACTGCCAACAATGCAGAGTAAGTGCTCACTAAAATGGACAACTTAGGTTCTCATAAGGCAATTCTCTTCATAAATTCTATTTAGACCAATTAGTCTATTTTTCTTTAATTGATGCAATCAAGGACTCTCCTCTCCTGGTCATTATTTTCGCGTGTAAACATCCAGTGAGATTTGTTAGACTATTGTGGATGTAATTCATAAGAAGGTGATCGTGAGAGAAGATTACAACCATTTTAATATTTAATTTTGATCAACAAATATTTTAAAATATCAAGTATTGTATAAGATTTTCTAGTGCGACAACTATTCATGTAATTTATTGCAGTTTCACATACTAAATGAATTGTTTGCATGAGTAGTGTTCAAACTCGAAATTCTCTGGATTGATATATGTGAATCTTCTATCATTGGGATATCATAAATAGACTACTTCCACGTATTCACTCGGCCTTCCTGCAAAATAAATCGAATGACTAATACATAATGGCACTTACTAATTTTTTTTATAAAGTTTCTCTTGTAAAGAAAATAAAACTAGCATATTTATATTTTAATACATATATTTAGAATATGTCAAGAGATATCCTTTTTATCCTTTTCCATGCACTTTAAATATATGAACATATTTTAAATATATATTTTAAAATATAAATATAATAATATGAACTTTCTCTTCATAGCCAATGATTATAGTGGTATCATATGCTACATATTCATAAAAAGTATGACTCGCATTTTAGGACATATTTCCTCGATAAATCTGATTCTTATGGGGAATATGGACGCCCATTGCGGACTCATTTTCGTGGATAGACTCTTTATCTCATTTCTCAAAATTAACTCCCGAAACGTAAATTGAAAACATATTCTTACTGAATGGATGTTAATTCATACTTTATGCTTATAGAAACACATGCAGTTACTATCCATGCTTGAAAACAGAGTAAATATGTATTTAAAGTTGTAGGGTCTGAGAGAACAAATCATATATTGGAAAGTAAATTGTTTTGTGCGGCGCCGTTAAATGTGGCCCCCGCCGCTTTGTGTTCCCATTGCCAAACGTTTTAGTCTTCTTCCGATTTTGCTTTTTTCTTGGTAAACCAGTCGACTTTGTACGTTTGCCATAGACATCTTTTATAAAAGCTTAGGTTGAATGATAAAAATATTAAAAGGATAAGTTCAGTTTACCACACAAGTAAGATGGGATAAGACGATATAAACATATTCATCCCCTTTGTGCTCACATGTTATCCCAAGGCCAAAAGTCTGGAGAGTATTGAATTTTAGTCTTTTCGAAACCACATAAATATTATTTCAGGACTTTTGTCATTGAAATTTTGAAATGTCTGATAAAAGCATTTCATTTTTTATTACAAATGAGAAAAAAAGGTCAAGCTGGTGGACGCAAATCTTGACCTTTCCGTCACTCACGACGCTGACAACGTCCAAAGTTGTCCTCTTATTGCACCCAAAAATTGTATAATGCGTATATCAGCATCATCCTTTAGCACCCATGAGTCGGGACTGTATTTGGCATTTGATTGTGGATAAATACTCATCTCTTTACCAAATTATCTCCCCATCTTCTGTTTTTAAAAGATAGCAACAATGGCGGTGGCTCTTCATCACTCTGTGTTACCTACTAGTATAGATATCTTTACGCCAAGAGGTGTTCCTACATTCACAGCACGGATGGAGAACAAGAGCTGAAAGATGCATAAACAGATTCAGATTTTATGAAATTTTATAAGATTCTGATAAAAATATAAATATAAAAAAAGAGAAAGTGAAAGGAACAAAAGAAAAAAAAAAAAAGAAAAAAATGCAAGCGGGATGGAAAGGAAGGTGGATGGCAGTTTGAAAGAAGGCTATCACTATCCACTAACATAAAAAAAAAATGTTACATGGCATATGAAAAGGCATTCATTTCTTTTTTACCTTGAGAAGGATATCTCTCGATGTACTTTAGATATATTTTTCAAATATAGGTATACTAGTAAATAAATCTATAATATTTACTAGTATAGGTATCTTAAATAAATCTATCTAAAACAAAGTCAAGAAATATCAATTTGAAGTAATTTTATATTTTGAGTAATTTTATTTTGCATTACAACTATTTATTTACTATATACATGTATACATTAATTTTATTTATGTTTGTTATTTTAGATTTATATTATGTTTATTATTAAATATTAATATTTTGACATGTAAATGGCTGCCAAATTTAAGGTAAATTTTTTTGTTAATAGATTTTGTTAACATGCCATTACACTTCACGGCCTTCCAAGTCTTCATCATGTCTTCTTTATGTAATATCATATCATTAATGTGATATATAGTTTTCTATTAAAATAATCTCATTGCTTAATTGCATTATTAAAAGTTTCCCTCTTCATATCATAATGAGTTTCATAATTCTTATTATTACAAATATAAACACCATCGAAACATAATTAACAACAATTGTGCATAGACAAGACTATATTAATAAGTTTTATTGTTTGCTAAAGATTGACTCAAAACTAAGCACTGCAAAAATACTACTTGAAACGTAAGACTGATTCTTGTTAACATTACATTTATTAGGAATTTATTCTTCCAAAACAATACTTGTTCAGTCAGTAACAATCTTGCCTCCCAAATAGCCATATAATTAGTGACCTTATTTCAACTACAACGGTGATATACCAACTTAAATAGTTAACCTCACTCTCTGGAAAAATGGATAGTTTTTTCATTTCTTTGGGCTTTCGTCGAAATTTAAGATTTTGAAACTACTTCAATCTTCCTTCAGACAATCTGAAAGGAACTTGTAACAACAACAAAAATTAAAAAAACACTACTTGCAGAAAATATAAAACTCACATTAGTTGCACATATTAATCATTAAAATGAACAACTTATAGCAAAAATAAAAAACACTATAGACAACTTTGAATCTAGGCAACTAGAAACTCAATATTACTTGCTGACATAATTGTAGCATTCTACATTGTTTTATGGAAAATCTTAAAGAACTGGTATGTTGTAGTAAATGCACCAGTTGTTTACGGTGGGAACGGGTCCCACATATAAATAATAGGTATATTGACTACAACGCACCAACAGTTTACCAGAGGTGTTGTTTTATTGTCTTCATCTCCTTAAAAAAATAGTACTTGAGCTATGATTCCTTTATAGAATTCGCAGGCCATAAAACATATTGAAAAAAAATTAAAATTTTTAAATTAAACTCTTTTTTTTTTTCCTTTTTATCATGCATCATGCAATTATTCATGAGTGATGTATTATCCTATATACAACAATAAATACTCCTAAACAACGGAAATGATGACCATCTATTTCTAAATTGCAACTTATTTATAATTGGAACTTCTTAAAAACAACGCTTCAACTCCTTGTTCAAAATAGAATGCATGAAGTGTTAGGAATTATTAAGATTGTCTAGAATGTTTCAAGAAGTCTTCCAAAGAACATTCCCGGAAGAAGCTTCCAGCTATTCTAGGAAAGAACTTTCCAAGGTGAAGCTTCCAGCTGTTCTAGAAAAGAACATTTTAAGATTTTAGAGTCATCTAGAAAGCTAGAAGCTTCTAGGCTTCAAAGTTTTGGTAGCTATATATACGTGATTAGAGAGAGTTGCTGGACACAACATTTTGTATGTAATTCAAGCTAGATAAATATATTTATGAGTTATCTAACTCTATTTTGCCCTGTTTTCTCTTAGTCTATTATTGTTTTTCTATTATTTTATTGTCTTGGGGCTATATTTACATGGTATCAGAGCCTGGTTCAACTACGTTTTTTTTTTCAGGTTCAGCTACAGGGCAGATAGATTGCTAGAAGTGATATTTGTTGGCAAGGCTATTAGATTGCTGGAGTGATATTTGTTTGAAGACTAAATTTTTTTTAGCTAACATGAGCTCTACAAATGAAGTATTGCCAATATTTGATGGAAGTGGTTTTACAGATTGAAAGATTGTAGTTAAGAATGCTCTGAGAGAAAAGGCTCTATGGAGGATAGTGAACAAGGAAATTGGAGAACCCCAAAGTGAAAAGGAAAAGGAGCTATGGAAATGCAAGTTGGAACAAGCTAGAGGTATTATTGGTAAAGATTGAAGCTTCAATCTCAATAGAAGATTTGTTGATATTGATAATCCAATAGAGTTGTGGGAGAGTTTGAAAAAAGATTATAAAGATGCAGATATTGCTAGTGTATTTAGTATAGAAAAAAAATTGGTGAACTTAGGTCCATCTGATTTTGAAAAAATGATCAATTACTTCAATGAAGTTGCTTTCTTAAATGCCCAGCTGAAGAAAATAGGTGTTGAATATGCAAAAAATAATTTTCAATTGATTGCAATGGTTGAAAGTAAGCTTCCCTAGCCATCCAAGGTATTTAAGGAATCAAAGAAATGGGTTCTTCAACTAAATCCCAATACCCCCTAGCAAACTTTTGATCAATTTTGTAAGTTTGTTTTAGATGAAGAGGTTCAGCTTATTAAAGAAGGATACATTAAGAAGAATCATTCATATGCAACCAAGAGTAAATTTTTGAGATATGATGGAAAGAAGAATTGGAAAGGTAATTATAAATTTTGAAATAATGATGATTCTAACCATTTGTCTAGAAATTGATTATTTGTAGGTATTGTGTGTTAGCATAACTATTTCATTGTTTACCTAATAACTACATTTCATAGTTATAACAGTTATATCTGCAGTTACACCTGTTCGTAACTGTCAACTACTATTATATATTCACTTGATGTATTCTCTAGTATTCATCAAATACAGAATCACTTTCTTCTGCATAGTCATTAAATGGTATCAGAGCCTCTTTTGGCTGGCGTCTTGTTGAGCAGTTAGCATGGACGATTCCTATTGAGCAGCGAATGGCAGAAGATCACTTTTGAAGACTATTACAGGCCCCAGACAGGAAGAAAGCAAGCCATTGAAGGTGAAAGAATGCTGTTGTTGCAGTTGAGGAAAGGAACGCTGCTGTTAAGGAAAGACAACGCTGCTACTTGAGGAAAGGAACACTGCTGTTAAGGAAAGATAACGCTGCTGTTGGAAGAGCATTCATTGAGTGAAAGTGCCACTTCCACCTGCAGATCAATACCGAAGGAGGTGTCTGGACTAAATTTTCTTCCTCCATCCATAAAGCTCTTGAAGTCTGAGTTGGTGTGTAGAGGAAGACATAGTTTGAGAAAACTGAATGTCCACCGCACCTGATGCTAGCAGTGTGGCCAGTAATCATGCGAATGAGCCACCTCGAGGTGGACGTGCTGTTTCAGAAAGCTTGGGCTTCTACTTTACACTTCTAGACGCCCTACAAAACACCGGTAATCTCTAATTCGATGAATTGTTTAGGCAAGGATTGCTAGATTACTTTCTATTTGATGTACAATGTCAAGCAAGGAAGATTAGAGCAAAACTAGACGAGGGTTATAATGCTGATGATGAAGATGAGGTAGAACGCACACCAAAGCATCCCCGTCTCACAGCACAGGCCTATCGTGCTCATTTCCATGCCACAATTTCCTCTTGAAAGTGAATGTACTGTCAAATAAAATAATAATAAATTTGTTGTCTAGATTATTTTATCTTTTGAAAAATGTCTGCCCCGAAATTGCTTCTTTCCGATGCTCAACTTTTGAAAGGGCCAAATTATGCCGCATGGAAGATAAAGATGTGGACTATTCTAATTTTTGAGGAGCTATGGGGAATTGTCAATGGTGACATAACCAGACCAACAAACCCAGATGAAAGGTAGAAGTTTGACAAGGCCGATGCCAAAGCATTGATGTTGATAACACTCGGCATCACCGATGAAGTTCAACCTCACACTCGGGATGCAGCAACATCAAAGGTGGCATGGGATTCTCTCTCCACAATCTACCAAGCGAAGAACCAGACGAAGATCCTCCATCTACAGTCCAAGCTACACACACTCATTATGCATGCTGGCGAGAAAGTTGAGAAATTCTTACGGCGGGTATCTGAACTGCGAGCTGAGCTTGTTGCACTTGGAGAAAAGGTGGAGGACAAACTACTTGTCCCAATTACACTGAGAGCACTGCCATCTCAATTCAAAATCTTTGTCACCACGCTGAACATCACCAAGAAAGATGTTTCATATGATGAATTGGTGAACCTATTGCAGCAAGAAGAAGCCATTCAATCTATTCAAGGTGAACTGGAAGATAAGGCCCTGATCTCCAGACAATCAAAAGGTCAGAAGTTTCATGGAAAGCAACCACAGAAACAACAAGAACATCAACAGTCGAAGCCTCCAAAGGCAAACCGATGGTGTCATATATGCAACAAGAACAATCATGACATCATCAACTGTTGGTACAATGCCTTAACAAAAGGCAATTCAAGCAAAGAAGGCTTTTCTAGTTGCAGTGATACTCAGCTATCCAAACGCTGTCATCATCGCAAAAGGCACAAAGGAAATGTAGCGGCCCAACAAGATGATGCATCAGAAGAAGATGAACCAGAAATAGCCAACTGCAGCACTCATCACAATCTAGTCCTTGTCTCCCAAACCTCGCAGCTCATGAGGGTAATTTGGTTGATAGACTCGGGTGCTAGCAAGCATATGACAGGCAATCGTGAGCTATTCGATGCACTGACAGAACAACCTACTGGAGATAGAGTTCAAATTGCTGACAATAAGGAGTATGTTGCAGAGGGTATAGGCAAGGTCATAATTCCTCTTGGGACAAGCCGTTGTACCCTCACCAAGGTGCTGTATGTTCCTGGTTTGACAACAAACCTGCTCTCTGTCAGTCAGCTTCTAAACCACAAACTGAAAGTTGAGTTCCAGGTGAAGGATGGGGTCAAGACCTGTCTAATCTCAAGAGAAGGTATGATACTTGCTAGAGCATTTATGAAGGATATACTATTTGCATTAGATGCTGTCTCCTCCCCTACAATAGCTCTATTAGCCTCCACAATAGAATCTATGGGACTCTGGCACTATCGCCACAGCATGGATTCACTCGTAGCCCCTCAGATCCTAACTTGTATATTAAGAAGGTAGGCACAGAGATTGTCATTCTGGTTTTGTATGTGGATGATCTTACTCTCACTGGCAGCTCAGACAGTCTCGTTGATGATGTCAAGAATGATCTCAAGAACTCCTTCGACATGACAGATTTGGGGCTACTTCATTATTGTCTTGGCTTGGAGATATGGTAGAAGAAGAACCACATATTCATCTCCCAAATGAAATATGCCAAGACACTCCTGGAAAAGTATGGAATGGTCAACTGTAAGCCTATGTCCACTCCAATGGAGAAAGGTTTGTAACTATCTCGTTTCCAGGATTCACCTCAAGTAGATGTCACTCTTTACAGGCAGCTGGTTGGGAGCCTTATCTACTTGACCTACACCAGACCAGACTTGTGTTTTGCTATAAGCTATCTTGCCAGATTCATGCAGGAACCAAAGAACTGTCATTGGGTTACAGCAAAGCATGTGTTGAGATATATCCGAGGCACAGTTGATTATGGTCTGGAATATAAGAAGAACACTCAGTTCTTCTTACAGGGATATACAAACTCAGATTATGCAGGATCTATAGATGACAGGAAATCCACCTCAGGTTATGTTTTTCATCTTGGATCTGGGCCAATTTCGTGGGTTAGTAAGAAGCAAACTGTTGTTGCTCTTTCATCCACTGAGGCTGAATATCGCGCTGCATGAGGAGCTATGTGCGAAGTGATTTGGTTACGTCGCATTCTGGCAGATATGGACATTCCTGAAGAAAAGTCACCAGTTCTTCATTGCGACAATCAGGGTGTGTTAAAACTTGTGAAGAATCCAGTTTTCCATGAGCGCACTAAGCATATTGAGGTCGAATGTCATTACATTCAGGACCAAGTTTTGAACCACCACATCCAGCTCCAGTACTGCACTACAGACTCTCAGATCGCAGATATGTTCACCAAATCTCTTGGTAGGATCAAATTTGAACTGTTTAGGGGGTACATTTGTAAAAACAATGTAATAAAGGGGGGAATGTTAGCATAACTATTACATTGTTTACCTAATAACTACATTTCGTAGTTATAACAGTTATATCTGTAGTTACACCTGTTCGTAACTGTCAACTACTATTATATATTCACTTGATGTATCCTCTAGTAATCATCGAATACAGAATCACTTTCTTCTGCATAGTCATTATTGTGGAGGTGAAAATCACATGGAGAAATTTTGTTTGAAGAAGAGGGACAATGAAAGGTAGCACTACAAGCCCAAGCAAGAAAGGTTCAAGAATGGCAAGAAGGATAGGCAAGCTTCGTAGCCATCTCTCTTAAAAGGCAAGAGAAATCAAATCAGGATAATTTGCTTCAGATTCTAATAAAGAATGGATTTTAGATTTAGAGGCATCATATCACATGACTAGGGATAGATCTTTGTTTATTGATTTTTATGAAGGGAAGAATTCAGATCAAAAAATTACTATTTGCAATAAAATGAGACTTCCAGTTTTAGGAACAGGGACTGTTAATGTAACAAATGGGTCTTTGAAAAATGTTTTCCTAGTTGAAGGATTAGGGGTGAATCTTATTTTAGTATATGAAATTATTCAAGTTGGATATGAGTTTGTTGTCACTGCTGATCAAGTTATTGTTAGAGATAGAAAAGACCCAGGAAATATAATTTCTATTGGTAGAGTTGATCATAAAGAGAGTCTATTTAAATTTGTGGGGTTTGTTGATGATGAATACACACTTTCTCATGCTTTTATTGCTCAAGTTGATTAGATGTCAACTTCAGCATGCCAGACTTGGACATATAAATTATAAAAAATACAAGATATGGTTAGAATGGATATGGTCAGTGGATTGACAAAAATTTTAGCATCCGAAGGTGTGTGTGAAGGATGTGTATTAGGAAAACATCATCGAGATCCTTTTGATTCAAGCAAAGCATGGAGAGTTAATTATCCGTTGCAGCTCATTCATAGTGATCTATGTGAACTAGGATGTCCTTCACTTTCAGGTGCCAGGTACCTTTTGACTTTTATTGATGATTACAGCAGAAGAGTATGGGTTTATTTTCTTGAAAGGAAAAATAAAGTATTTGAAGTTTTTCAAAAGTTTAAGGCATTAGTTGAAAATCAAACTGGAAAAAGAATTAAGTGTTTAAGGACGGATAATGGGCGTGAATATTGCAATTATGCATTTGAGTCATTTTGTGAAAATTATGGTATTAATGTACAAAGAATAGTTCCTTATACTCCTCAACAAAATGGGGTTGTTGAATGAATGAATAGAACTCTTTTAGAAATGGCTCGTTGTATGTTGCATTTTAAAAGTTTGCATAATCAATTTTGGGGTTTGGCTATTTCTTGTGCTACATATATTGTGAATAGAATTCCCATTAAAGCCCTCCCAAATATCACCCCTGAATAAGCTTGGAGTGGTAGAAAGCCCCACATTGTGTATTTTAAAATATTTGGGTACATTGCTTGGGCACACGTTCCTGATGAAAAGAGGAAAAAGTTAGAACCAAAGAGTCATAAGTGTTTGTTTGTGGGTTATACTGAAGAATCAAAGGCTTACAAGTTATATGATTTGACAACAAGAAAGGTCTTTGTTAGTAGAGATGTAAAGTTTGATGAGCGTTCACAACTTATAGCGACTTCCTCTCACTCTACAACAACAAATGTTTCTAATTTTTTAGATATTTTACAAAGAAATGAAGCCAATATTGATGAGGATGAGGTGAGCACTATTGATGACGATAATACTATTACTACTAATGCTTGTAATCAGCCATTTTATGTAGGTAGTGATGATGAAGAAGGTGACATTTCAGCTAGACAAAAGACAAGGAGTGTTGAAGAAATATATAGACAAGGCTCAAAGATCCAAGGAAGGAATTGTAGTTCTCTCATGGCCAAAGTATTAGAAGTAAATGACCCAATCTCATATGAGCAAGCTAGAGGAAAGAAAGAATGGGAGAAATCCATGAAAGAGGAATATGATGCATTGATAGAGAATAACACTTGGGAACGTGTACCCCACCCCCAAGGTAAGAATGTTATTGGTTGCAAATGGGTTTACAAAACAAAATTTAAGTCAAATGGTGCTATTGAAAAATTCAAGGCTAGATTGGTTGCTAAGGGGTTCAATCAACAAGAGGTTGTTGATTATGAACAAACATTTGCTCCTATCATTAAAATGAATATAGTTAGAATTATTTTTTCTTTGGCTGCAAGTCTTGGGTAGCATATTCATCAAATGGATGTCAAAAATGCTTTCTTAAATGAAGATTTATATGAATAAATATATATGGATCAACCACCAAGTTTGTGGATCAGCAACATCCTCATCTTGTTTATAGATTAAAGAAGTCACTTTATGGTCTTAAACAAGCGCCACGAGCATGGAATGAAAAGATTGACATGTATTTTCAGCTTCATGGATTTAAGAGATGTAAATCAGATCCAAATCTTTATGTGAAGAAAGTTCAAGATGATATTCTTCTTGTTGCAATTTATGTAGATGATTTACACATTGTTGGACCGAATATTGGGCTAATTAATGATTTAAAATCAAATCTTAAGAGGACATTTCATATGAGTGATTTGGATGAACTAAACTATTTTCTTGGATTACAAGTTTGTATATTACATGATGGATTGTTCATCTCACAATCAAAATATGCTTTGGACCTTTTAGAAAAGTTTAACATGCTTGAATGCAAGCCATCATCTACCCCGTTTCAATTTGGAGTCAAGCTTACTAAAGAATGTACTTCCAAGAGTATAGATGCCACTTTATATAGACAGCTTGTTGGTAGCTTGGTTATCTAACTCATACTCGACCAAATATTTGTTTTGTAGTTAATCTAGTATCTAGATTTATGTAGGCACCTAAACAAAGTCATTGGTTGGCTACTAAGAGAATTTTACGATACATCCATGGAACCATACACTTTGGAATCTACTATGGTTATAAGTCTTCAATTTCTTTGGTTGGATTTACCGACTCAGATTGGGGTGGTGATATAGATGATCAAAAATCTACTAGTGGTTATGTTTTCAATCTTAGATCTGGCCCTATTACATGGAGCAGCAAAAAACAAACAACTACATCATTATCTTCATGTGAATTAGAATATAGAGCAGCAAAAGAAGCAGGCAAGGAAGAAGTTTGGATTCAAAATCTTCTATTTGAGCTTGGCCTTCTACATAGTTCTTCTAGTATAATATATTGTGACAATCAAAGTACCATACAGGTTGCCAACAATCCAATTTTTCATGCTAAAACAAAGCATATTGAGATTGATGTTCACTACATTCAAGATCTTGTTCAAGCATCCATTATCAATTTTCAATTTTGTCCAAGTAAAGAACAAATAGCTGATATATTCACTAAGAGTATGATTGAAGCCAAATTCTTAAAATTAGGAGGAATGTTTGGTATGATAGAGGTGAATATTAAGGGGGGATAGTAGTATAATGTTCCCCTCTCCTTTGTATTTCCCCTCTCCTTTGCATTCTCTTTGTATTAATCTAGCCAATCTTAAGGGGGGATGTTAGGAATTATTAAGATTGTCTAGAATGTTTCTAGATGTCTTCCAAAGAACATTCCCAGAGGAAGCTTCTAGTTGTTCTCTCAGTCTATTATTGTTGTTTTGTTTTTTATTATCTTGGGGCTATTTTTACATGAAGCTTCACTTATCAATATACTCCCCCATGATACTAAGTAGATTCGAAAGTTTATTGTAGAGCTTCAAAAATTGAATTTTTGTAACTACTTTTGTAAAGATATCTACAAGTTGCTCTTGAGTCTTTATATACCTCAAATCTATTTCTTTCTTTTGAACCAATGAAATGATATTTCAAATCAAAATGCTTTGTCCTACTATGATGGATAGGGTTCTGGGCCAACGTAATTGCACTCACATTATCACAAAAAAATATTGTATATTGAATTTGTTTCTCCCTAATTTTTTCTAGAACTTTTCGAAGCCATAATACTTATGTACCTATGGAAGTGACTGCAATATATTCTACTTATTTAGATGAAAGAGAAACTAAACTTTGTTTCTTTGAGCTCCATGTAACTAAACCTAAATCAAGTGAAAAATAATTACTGGATGCGAAATTATCTTAGAAAATAGATCTAGGGAAAAAACATTATTGGTATCTAGTAGAGTTTATAACGCTTTTGATGATCTACTAGAGATTTGATGGAATCAATGCATTGCTATAGAGTGTAAAGTCTTCTTTAAGAAATAGGTAAAGCTAAAGAATTCTATACACAAATTTGATGCATAGGAATACAATAAAGGAAACACTTAATCATTGGAGTTAGTCATGGTACACTTGAGGAATAGAGAATTACCTTCCAATCATTTATGATAGATGTTAGGTGTAGTTTATTTGGGAGAGGATATGAAGCATTGCTATTTCATCTGGGTTGCACTAAACTATAGATAGTTGTGATTGGATGAGCATATGTGGTAGTACAAAAGGTATAGAGGAGACTACTTTGAAACCAAAGGTTGTAACTATGAAGAGTGGGAGGGGGATATAAAGAGAGAGGGAGGGGAAGAGATAGAGATAAAGAGAGATAGGGGGAGATAGTATGAAATTATTGTTAAATGATGAATGCTTTGCGTAGTGATTTTACTACTAATTTTTTTGCAAATCCAGTGAGATTATTGGTAATTTTTAAAGCTTAGTTTCACTTCAAAAATATAAAATTCTCTACTAACAACACCAACCATGAGAAGGTGGGAGATTTTTGGGCACCACTAACATAGATATTAATAGCATTAATAGAAATAAATAAATCAAATAAAAGAAATATGTACCCAAAACACAAAAGTTAAGAACTTCATAATTAATTTGTATCATCTAGGTATTAGATTAAATTACATATTTGAAAACTAGATTCAAAATAATACATTTTATATCACTAGACTTTCTTAAGATTCTACGTGTAAGTGCTTCAAATTTTGACTCCAACTATGACAAACTTTAAGTTTTAGGGAAAACACTTACACTTTTTAGCCAAAAAGTGGACCCAACTTCTTGCACTCACCTACCATTATCACAAAATTCAAAATAATCATCATAATAGGAAAAAATATCAACCAATTTTTTTTATTAATGATAGTCTTTAAACCCTTTTCACTTATGTGGCCTAACCTATGATGCCACAACATACATGTATTTTTTATATTTTTCAGTTACATAGGTGGAATTACAAATAGTAGTGGAATTAAAATTAAACAAGGTGCCCATTATTGACCCTTTTGTTACCACCAAGTTTCCCCTCACCAACCTACAACTGGTCTAATCAAATGTTACATGTATTATTAAATCATTCAACTTTGACGCATAAATTAAAGTTCTCACCAATCCATGAATATGAAAAACACCCGAGAGAGTTTTTATCGTCCCATCACTAAAATGTAATTATACCTTTCCTTGTCCAACTATCATATATGAATTGTTGTCCCCAAGGTACACCTAACAACCATCATATGCATGATATTAGGAGTCATGTGGTAGGATTATCCTGAGTCAACCAACCAATAATCATCAAACATAATATTGCAAGAAATAATTAAGGCTTTAATACCTTCATCCGAGGAATTTTTTGCAGAGGAATGCCATTGTTTCTTCTTATTTATTCGTTCCTTCTTTGCATGTCCCCTTTTACCATAATTCCAGCACTTCACTCTATTCTTTCCAAGATTTTTAGATTGGCTTTGAGAGTGTCTTCTCTTTAGGCCCATTTTTGTCTCTCTTGGATCCTCCTCTTTCTTTGGACCTTCCCCTAGCATGAATATCATCCTTAGTACTATCCATAGTGGCTTTCTTCCTCATTTCCTCCATCAACAAAGTTTCAACAAGAGCATCCAACTTGGTATATGTTAAATTAGCACTAATAGAAAGAATCATACTCTCCCATGACTCAAGTAAAGAAAATAGAAGCATAATGCACTTATATTCCTCACTTATGTTAACATCCTATAGAGGCTAATTGGCTCAAAATTAAATTAAATAAATTTAAATATTTGACAATAAATTCTACTTCCTTTATTTTTAGAGAAAACAACTTTCTTTTTAAGTATAATGTATTCACAAGAATTTTAAAATGATAAAATTTACATATCCTTTTCCATAGGGAATAATCAATAAGCCTTTTTTATACATTTAAAAGGACAAAATCTTCAAGAAAAATCCAAATTGTCTACTGTGATTTCTTATCCATCTTATTAAACAAGTCTTAGTCAATACTTTTAGGTTTATATTCCTTTTTTGTCACTGTCCATTGATCTCTCTCTTCCAAGAGATCCTTCATCTTCACCTTCCACAACTCATAATTAGATCTATTGAATTTCTCAATATCTATCTAAGATGTAAATACAGCCATGGCTTCCAAACATGAATCTACATAACAAAATTCACTAGAACTGCCACTATAGCCCAAAAAATATTTCCACTCGTAGGAACCAAAGGTGAGCAATCTTTGATACCAAATGTTGGGAAAATAAAAGCAAACTACTACAATATGGAAATCTAAAATTTGTATGCAAATCTAAAATTAAGTATTCTTGTTCATAAAAATAACATTCAATTAACTGTGCTTAATTCTATAATATAATTAAAAGATTTAAGGAATTAAAATTAGTAACATAGGAAATCAACAGACCCCATGAGATCATCGCAAAACACAATATTAACATGGAGAAACCCTTGTAGAAAAAACTCCCCCAAGAAGAGAGGCTAAGTATATATTATTTTCAAAACAATATTACAATACAACACACTTCTTTCAATTCTTCTTTGTCTTCAATCTAACAACACATTTGTACCTATGAACTCTCAACACAAGCTTTAAAAATGATATATCACTACCATCTCGAGGCTCCAATTTATAGAGATATTGGAAAAGGAAAAGCCATTAGAAGTTTCCCAAACAAGAGGTGCTCATACCATAGTAAACAATGGTGCCCAAGGCCTCTTGAAAGAATGCCAATGTCCCACAGCTTGGAATTCCCTCAAAATATGAAGAGCCACTCATTTTGGCACCCACATTTCCATCCTTTCCAAGTGCCCAACTTGGGGAGATAAAAAGTCACATGTATGGAACACTAAGAGACAACTTGCAATCATTTCCGTGTGCTCCACTTGAGGAGTTAATTATTTTTTTAGATGAGTAATTATTTACTATTGCTAATGAATCCATTCACGCTTTATGAATGAATTTACAAATTATAGGTGGAATATTATTACAAATTATTTTCCAATAACACCCTAGGTGCCTAGACACACCTTGATAAGGATGAAGTGGAAAATTTAAATGACATATTTACAAGGTTGATGGCACATTAATCCTAATAGCATGTTATGAAATACCATAAGACATCTTTGAATGGAGATAATGGAGCCAGAATGGACCACCCAAATTGGTGAGTGTATTATGATGAGATTTTGGCAAGTGGAAGGAATAAGTTATTTTTATCCTATGGACTGATCTTGGGAATTTAGTGTTGGAATTGTAACTAGGGATTTGGACACCACATTTTGGGTGGTTTTAGCTCATGGTTTCCTAATTACCATTTGATGGTTTCATGTATTTCTCTTCTTTTTTATTGGGTGCTTGAGATGGAGGTTTTGATAGTGAGTTTTTTAGGTACTATTATGCTACTAGAATTATTCTAGATCTCTTATTAGTGATACTCTCGTAAGGGAATGTACATGTGATTGTATTGTAACCTTTGTTGTTGATAATATAATTTGTTCATGATTTGGAGTTTGGAATTTTTCTCTTGAAAGGGTTTGCCCCACACAAACCTGCATTATGGTATACTCTTTGTAGTGTATTTTCTCTTATAACTATAAGGATTTAATTTATTTTCACATAAATCTCCTCAAAGATTAGATTACGAAGTGTTTCTACACTCTTTCTTTCTTTTAGTTCTCATGTTTAGATCTATAGATAGTTACAAGAGTTTACGTGTGACTTATCTTATGGAGAGTACATAAATAGGGGTAGGACCACATGATCATATCCTTTGATTGTATGAGGTATTTAATTTTTATGCATGTTTTTTATTGCTACACACTTTTAGATGTATGGTCATTCTAAGATTTATATATACCTCAAAGTGAGGGTAAAATATAATGGTGAAATTTGCATACCCACACCATTTTCCATTTAGCTTTGTGTCTATATATGAGGGGAATGCTTTGATACATAGACATATCGACAAATGGAATAATTTTGTGCTATGTTTAGTCCCTTGCTTTATGATACTCGCCTACCACTTCACACACACACACACACTCCTATACACTCACCCCTTTATGCTATATGCATGATTACACATCCCCATACTATCACATCCCATTGTTTTGCCTATTTCAATAATTGATTTTTTTGAGAATTATTTTAATCCAAGGGAACCCATTTCACATACTTCCTCAACCTAGTGTAGTAAATAAAAGCATTGAAATTTTGTCTATTATGAAGGATTGAGTATACAAACTAAGCTACATGGGTTGTTGGTCAAACCAATGCCCCTTCATTGACTACAATGTTGGCATGCCATGTATTTATCTATATAAATTAAATATAGTGATATAGGCTTAAAATATTATCAATAATACAATAATGATATGCATTATTTATTTTAATGTAAAAATATTAAATTGAATTTTTAGTTCATAAAGAAAATATTTTAAAATGAGTTTTGCTTTATGATAAATAGATTTACTTTTAAAGGATATATAGCCAGCAATCTTGGTGTGGTATGAGGAAGACCATGAGGAATTTTCCCACATAGTACATATGTTTGTCAGTACTACCACAATTACACACATGCCTAGCATGACATTACAACTGTAGCATCTATCAAATATGAGTGCCAAACTTGGGACATCCCATTTTTGTCTAAATCACATAGTTTTTATAAAAATTAATGATTTAAGCCTTAAGGGGTTCCATCTAAAGGAGTTTAATTGAAGGGGATTATATAAAACCTTCTTAGAACAAACCCCCTTGGAAAGAAGCTCCCTAGTATTAAATCAAAACCTTGATGGAGTCTCCTCTATACCTATCAAAATACTGGCAAAAAACTAAATTTTCTTCACCTTTTGGGGGACCAAATGAAGTCATTTAGAAATTCTATTTTGTAAGTATGTAGCCCTTAGTATAAGATTTCTAAAAAGTATGATTTTGAATATATTTCATTTGATTAATATATTTATTTTGTATTTTCTAGTGAACATAGGTTTTTCACTGAACATCATGGTCTCTATTCCACACATGTGGGAAAATAAAAACTAGAGAAAAATATTTGCACACTAGGTATTCATGTCCTTGTTTCAAGAAAAAAAAAATTAATTTGGGTACATACAAAAAAAAGTTATGTTGTATGGTATAAACTTATGTCTCAATTACAATTAATCTCACTTCAAATTTTATTAAAAAATATATGTAACAAAAGATTATGAAAATATATTTATGCACTAGATATTGGTGTTAAACAAATCTAAGTTTAAAATTTTATAATTTGTTCCTTTCCATTAAAAAAAGTTATGATGTATGGTATAAACATCACTTTTAAAAAATGTTGTTAACTATAAAATATAAGTTATTAAAAGTTATGTTAAAAAATTCACAAATTATTTCTTAAATATTTTTTAAAAATATATTTAGAATCTACACACAAAATCCCAAAATTCACTAGTTCATATCATCTTCAAATTCTTTATGGTTTAGTTGCTATAGGTGTCAGAAAGTGAAAATGTGGTTAAAAATGTTGATTTCATTGTCCTACTTTGGCCAAAAAGTGGGACACAGTATTGTGGGATCACCCTTTACTTTTAAAGGATATATAGCCAGCAATCTCAGTGTGGTATGAGGAAGACCCCAGTGAATTTTCCCACATAGTACATGTGTCTATCGGTGCTCGCACAATTACACACATCTTTGGCATGGCATTACAACTGCAACATCTATCAAATCTTGTTAGTTCCCATATTATTGAAATATGGTGAGCACAAACACAGATAACTAGATCAAACCATTTTAACACATCAAAACATAAAACATAGAATAATATATTATTATCTTTGGATGATTTTCACATTGCATTACATTGGCTTTATAAAAGCCTCTTCTCTTTAAATATTTGGTAACTACCTACATAACCTCCAAATGAGAATGTAACTCCTACAAACTAACAAACTAACTATTTCTTTATTTACTAACATTTATTTAATATGCATAAACTAACCTATAAATGCATATTTAACAATGCAATACCATTGTTATTATGACTATTATGCCAACATTCCCCCCTTATTACATTGTTCCTGCAATAGTACCAAGGGACCCCCCCTGAATGCTAATATACTCAACAAAGCTGATTACATAATATGAATACATATTTTATAGAAAATCTTCTCCCAAAGAACAAATCCTAAACCAAGTGGGGCTCCATCATGCTGTCTCGTCTACCCTCAGAAAGGTGTAGCTTTGAGCTATGTTCTTGAGCTCTTTAGTCTTGAACTCTCAAATCACAGTCTTGAATTATTCGACAACAATCCCTAAGAGATACGACATATCTCTATCATTGTCTAGTGACCGCGAAAGGGTATAATTCTCGATCATATAGTCTGAAGCTCGCTGGACAACAATCCATATTGAGCTAAACACCAAATCCCAAACTTGTCTCCAAAACAAAATCTTCACAAAACATGCATTGTTCAAATCCATCAGCATCAACAAAGAAAAGCAAATCAACCAAAACCAAAAATGCTTCTCATGCAAAGCATCATCTCAAAGAGAGAAGCTAACTTGAGATGATGGAAAATCCTCCATCCTCTGATGCCACCTTCCTCCAATATGATGTGGTTAAACTCTATCCATTTGTATTAGACTCTTCAATAGCACAAGTATGCAAGTCTCTCAAATTTCTATCATGGATAGCATGGATGGCATCGGGAATACAAACATGTGTGGCCATGTTGAAATGTTAAAAATAATGATGTCAATTTTGATCACTATTGGACCCATACACTTGTCAACCTTATACCTCCAAGATATTATTAAACATTCATCAAATTAAGCCTTCAACAATTTTTACCTTATTACTCCAAATAAAAATATAAAAACTGTAGAATTTCACAACCACCTTTGTTATATTTGACCATAACAAAATCATCACACTTTCTCAAAATTTAAGATCCCTCTTTGAATTTTTTACCACCACTTTAAAATATTGACATGCCACTTCAAAATAGAAACCAAAAGAAAATTTTTCTTACCTTATAGTAATGTTGGGTAAGAAAATGTATGCAACCGAAGTATTTGGAGGTTCAATGCCTTGTATCACAATTCAATGTCTTGTAGTTGCAGATTTCAGTGCCTTGTAGCACACTTCAAACAACTTTATGCTGCTCCTTTAGTTCTCCAAGCACAACAAACGTGTTAGATCTTCAAGGGAATTTACAAAGTCTTGTTGCCTCTACACAATCTCCTTCAAACTGATCATAACTACTCATAACTACTCGTGTCATATGGTCACACAATATACTATGAAATGAGACTTCTACTTACACGTCTTCACTAAATGCAACACAAATTAAATGGCCTACAATAAGTTCAATGGCCTTCAAACAACTTCAAACTATATTCTATTCTTGTTCAGCACCTTGTCCATGTCTCCAAGGATATATACTTTATATTCTAGCTTCTCCCTAACTGCTAGGCCATTGTGCTAAACATAGTGTAGGCATATATAGGGGCCAAACTCTTAACCACCCAATTCAATGGGTCATCATGCGCTATGGCTAGGATTGCCCTTGATAGTCTCTCCTCCACTTGATCCTTCACATAATTTTAAATCATAGGCACAGAAACCATTAACGCTCTGATACCATATTAAAATATGGTGAGCACAAACATGGATAACTAGATGAAACCATTTTAACACAACAAAACATAAAACATAGAATAATATATTTATGTCTTCGGATGATTTTCACATTGCATTACATTGGCTTTATAAAAGCCTCTTCCCTTTAACTATTTGATAACTACCTACATAACCTCCATCGGGAATGTAACTCCCACAAACTAACTATTGCTTTATTTACTAACATTTATTTAATATGCATAAACTAACCTATAAATGTAGATTTAACAATGTAATACCATTTTTATTATGACTATTATGCCAACACATATATGATGGTTAAAAAATGGAATGGGGGAATAACTTCGGAGGTGTTTTGGGGATGGGGCCATAGAGAAAAAGGGGAGACTTCTTAAAAAATGAAGTGAAATAGCCTCAAATTATTTTTTTAGGACATATGTTGGGGATAGCCTAGTTTTGTTTTTTCATTTTTGAGGCACCTTGCAGTCACAACTTTTGGTTTTATTTTATGAATATTGCTTTGTGTTGCACAAGAAGGTAAATGATCATATGTTAATAGAAAAAAAAAATTTTGCATTGTGTTGGGAGGCCATGGCAGGGCGAACTACATTCACCTAAAAATTTCTAAAGTCTTTTCAACAAACACATTTTGGCATATCTTGCAATCATTGCATTCCATGAGATGACATCACATTGAGGTATTCTTCTAAATAGTTTGTGTGCCTTGTTTGAGCATCCATACATGGAGGATGCTTGAAAAGGTTACAGAATCTAGGTTCATGCCTGCCAATTACATTTGTTTAAAGTTTCTAAGGACTCTTCAATAGGGCACCTACATTGACAACAACTGAGGAATTTCTCTATATAATTCAGCAAATATTTACTCGAGAGGTAAGTGTAACTATTAGAATTCTACAGTTTAATTCCATAAATAATATACCTCATATATTTTGTAATCTCAAATTTATCATGTGCTTAGCTTCCCCAATTTCCAAATGCCTTTCTTCGTCAGTTGAATGCTTGATTTCAAGAATTTAAGAGATAAATTACGGACTTTTACAACTTTAACCTCCCAATTGAAAGAATCTTATGACCATCTTAGAGAAATTGGTTAAATTTAGGTGTTTAACCAAATGTTTATTTTCTTTTTAAAATCTTATATCAAGGATGAAATAAGTTGTAACCTTAAATGTATAGAATATAAGTCTCCTTCCTAGATAAAGAAGACTAAAAGTTATTTTAGTTAATTTTTTTCCTAATCAAATATCAAGTATTGGAATTCATGAAGTTTGACTAGAAATGAATAACCAGTAATTGAAGCCTTAGATGAGTTGGTGGTCATTGTAGATTCCTAGAATGCTACAAGGTTGATAAAAGATTTATCAGATTATAATATGAAACATAGGAAAACAATTTTATTTTTAATTTCTTATGTTTAAAACTATCTCTTCCTAGATTCACTAAGCATGTAGTGAAACTTGTGAGTGTCTAGCCACTTGGGAAAGAGTGATGAGGTGTTGATGTGAATAATTTTTTTAGGAGTCTTCTGTGTTAGAGACTTGTTAATGATTTCTAATGCACAATAGACTAGTTCACACTCGATTTGGCTACCATAGACTTGTAATGACACAATGTTAAAGTCAGTGGGCATAGATAATACCTATAGAGCATGCAAAGGATTATTGAGATGTCTATCCTACCCAATTAATGATTCCTCATAAATGACGATGTTCTTTAGAATGTTTATTGTTTTATGTATCCAATTAAACTATTATAGAATGGTTAACCTAAAACAACATGGAATATGTAGTTTTTCATTTCTTTGGATAGTAACTCTTTTTAGTAAGGAATGAAATCTCCCGTTACCTCTATTCGATAATCAATCGAGATCAATTATAGACAATGAAGGTCAACCTTTAATGACATCATTGATCAATATCTTAATATTTTGAATGTAGAGAATGATGTTGAATGGGATTGGGAGTAATAGTATTTATTGATCTCATTAATAAATTGGTTTGATAACCTCTCTTACATAAGTTGCACTTGGTTGGTTTTTTGTAATTTAAGTTGATGGCATAATTTTATTTAACTTAATTATCCTTCATATTAGGTCTTATTTAGAACCAATGTCAACTTTGACATTTAATGGTTAAGTAGAGACCTTACGTTATGAAATTCTTAGATAATTCCTAAGGGAATTTGATGTTATCGGATTGATAAGATGACACTCCCTATTGAGACAACCTAGAAGGCTATATGATACCTAGAAGATGTTGGTGTCGTGTATTAATTAATTTACACTATGTGTATGGACTTTGTGTCCTAGATAAGTTTTCCATCTTATTAAATTGTCATGATATCTCATGCAGACAGATAACTCCCCCTGTCTTTAACACACACAGCTCAACACACAAGCAACTCTATGTTAACACATACTTACCCACAATTTCAAAATCCAGATTACAACATAAAAATTAGATTTTATTTTATTTGAGTCAAATCAAATTACATCTACAACTAAATTATAAATGTAGCCTTCAATGGATAACTCTATAGCAACAAACTCCTTCTACCTGGCCGCTTAGGCATTCCCCTGACTCCTCTCCTTTTCTTTCTATGGTAGGGAAGTCTATTTACCATTCACAACTCCTGTTTGGTAGTGAATCCTCCTCCTCTTCTATGTTCCAATTTCCCCCCTCTTCCTTCTAGTTGATCCACTTGGAAAATGAAAGGAAAATCCTCTCTTTTTTTTGGAACATGAGGCAACACCTCTTTGTCTTCATTTTAAACATATATTTGACTTTAAAAAAATGATGGAATTTATTCAGCCACAACCCACACACATCGACTCCCTTTGTCTTTGTTTTTATATAAAATAGCAATGGCATGAAATGCCAATCGTCCTCCCTCTGAGGTGTTTTCCAAAACAAGTCAAAAACTAACATGAGGTTTAAGTTAAATATGATGGACACCTTCTACAGCTTCCTTGGTTTAAATATATCCTCTCTGAATAAATATGACATCGAAAACTTATAGATTGAGAAGAAAAGAACTCTGCTGCAACAACCTTCAGCAATTCCCCCAAGACATTGTACAAAATATAAAATTGAGAGTAGATGAATCCTATTGTTTCCAACAGTTAGTAAATATAACATATATGATAATAAAAACTGACAAGGACACTGAATGTGGCGTCCCACATTCCACCTTCTCTCTAGCTACCTGATCTCTCCTAGACACCCACAGCTAGTTTGAACGGCCAAGAAAACAACTAACTTTTATGTTACCTTCTTTTGTGTTTGACTCATGGAGAAGAACTTTGTACTTTGCACATGCAAGTGAATGTAACACTCTATTTGCATCTTCATCTTCCAAATTTAGCTAAGATTCAATGTCATGAAAACTAAGTTTTTTAGATTCAATGTTGAACAACATTAATAGAGCGGCCGCCAATATCCATTAGTAAGGATAGTAACACTCAAATCTAATCCAACATGAATGTCTTCTCTATTAAGATGAGCCACAAATTTATTGTGGTTTTCCCTCGCTAGAGATATGTCCATAACCATGCCTTCCATCTTTGTTGTAAATTGTGAGCCTTTTTGCTGCTTCAATTTCGTCAACATGCTTTGTTCATTACAATCATTTTTATTTCTATCAAGCAACAATCTATGGGCAACTTCTGCAAATAAATCTTTATATTCAACGTATGAAAGAAATTTCACCACCATCGACTCCTCCAGAGGAAGGTATTCAATTTGTGAAGATTTTGCCAAAATAATGGTTGCGAACATTCCGTTGAATAGTTGACATGAAGTCGAAAATGCACAACAAAAACCACACTTGACTCCATTTGCAACATTCCTTCCAACAGATGCAACTATGACAAACCATCGGTGAACAAAAATTAAACTAAACATGAAGAAAGATCAACCGCGATAATTGCCAGCTGAGTCGCCAATCTACTTTGACAAAACTGAAAATGTCAAAACTCAACCAAACTGAAACAAATTGAAATATCATCTTTTTGGTTGGCACAGGTGTTGGTGGTAGATGTCACATCCACAAAACACATAAAACATCAAACACAAAATATAATACACAACTTTGTGTTGCTGCACATTACATTATCTCAAAACATGAATACATTACAAAGATGGAATGATGCTGCATTCTGTTGATCAATTGATCATTACATGACTTGATCACTTGATCATTTCCCACTTGATCACATACTTGACTTGATCTCATTGCATTACATTCTGCCTTTTTTATAGAGGGATTTCATTCATGCCTTACCTTTCTAGGTTCTTCCATTGCCCATCTAGAAATAATCTATTTCAGGAAACTTCCTCTAGAACTTTCTAACCTAGAATCTTCTTTATAGAATCTTGTTTGTCTTATCTAGGCTATTTTAGAAAGTTTCTAGTTTCCTCTTTTGTCTTTGTATCTTTTTCATTATGTGGGAGAAATTATTCTCCAACACTCCCCCTTAATTTTGACCATGTATGTTTCATTCCAAATTTATCTTCCAAGTCTTGTCTTCTAAGTCTGCTAACGCAATCGAATACTTTTCCTGCTATCTTCAAGATTTGTTGATCTCTAACTCTCACCCACTGCTGCGGTAGTCCTTCAAGATTTAATCTTAAAATCTTTAGAATATCAAATTGGAATTCCTCTGGCTATCTGTAGCTTTCTGATTCTCTTCATATCTTGCAAGACTGACAAATTTTTCTTGATTGCTATCTTGTTTTACATATGAACATCTATACTTAAACAACTTTTTCAGCATACCTGTGATTTCTTGCCAACTTGCTCCAAAAACAAATCCACAACTCATTTTCATGCATCCTGTCATATTTTTTGAATCTCTATTCCAACACATCTTTTCTCTATGATTTCTCAATCCACAAATGCTACATGGATGTAAATCCCAACACATCTCCTGTCTATGCCCTTGCCTATGACAATGAGAACATTGTACATTCTTCTTTTCTTGAACCAACTTGTTTGTACTTGTAACATGATTTGCTTTTCCATATCCAAGACCTGCATACTTTGGCCTTACTGTTGGCTCAATCGGCTCCTTCATTCCTTGTCCATAGTTGCCTAGTCCTTGTCCTTTATTTCCCATTCTTTTCATCATCTTGAAACCAACATTTTTCTCATTACAAATAATATGATTTGCTGATTGAAATGCCTTATCTTCTTCATCTTGACATGCAAATTTTGCTATTCCAATTTCTTTTTTATCTTCAACCTTGCATTCTTTAGCTTTATCTACATCACATAAATTGCTTGTATCACACGAGACATCACAAACCAATGGTTCTGGCCTCAAACATTCATTTTCTTCTTTCAACCTTATTATTTCTTCTTTCAACCTTGACATCTCATCTTTTTGTAAAATATTCTCCTCTTCCAATTTCTTATTATTTTCTTCTAATTCTTTATTCCTCTGTTTAACCTTATCAAATACTTTCATGCTTTCTTCTAACTCTTCATTTTTTCTTTTAACTTTACTCAATTCAACATTAGCTTCATACCTTTCTAACCTTAAGCCATTTTTCTCTATTGTCATTTGATGTAATTCTTTTATTAATCCAGATCTTTCTTTTTCCAAATCATCTTTCTCTTTTTTCCAATCTTCTTTCTTTTTTTGCCAATCTTTTTTTTTTTCTGTCTTCTCTCTCTTAGCTTTTCCCATTGAGAATAAACTATTTTCTTACCTTGATCTATTGTTGTGGTTTTCTCGTGCCTCACTCCTCCTTTGATGTCTTCAAACTTCTTGATTTCTTTGAACTTCTCATGGAGTCTATGTGATTTATATTATCTTCAGATTTAACAATCTTTTTACAACTTCCTGCACTTTTTATTTTCTCAAATTTGCAACTTCAGACTACGACCTCCTCTTCATAAATTGAATAGGCTGTTAAACTTCTTGCAATCCAACATGAACTAAACGATTTCTTTACTCTCCTTTAATTTGACCTATGATAACATCGATCCACTCTAACAATAAAACCCTAACTTGTAAACCTCTTTGTGAATTCACCTTTGGTAGATTTTGAGCTATGCCCTTGAACCTTTTCCTTTAGCTACTATCACACAGGTGACTTTACTGACGATGGATCAGCTAGTTCTAAAAAAATACCATAGAATACGACCACGCAATCAACTTGTATAATGAAAATTTATATACTTCCTTCTTTTCCTTGGACAGCTATATGGAATCCAAAAACTGCAGCAATCAGTCCTTTTTGACAGTGCTATCTCCTGCAATCCCAATATGCAAACCCTTCTCAGCGATTTTCTGTATACTATTGACATTTTTTTTTATTATTGACAGATCTTCTATTATGACTTTGATTTTTTTAGGGTGAGTTCTTTCCTTCTTTGCTAGTGGAGATAGCTCCAAAGAAATAGTGGAGCAGCCCTTTGCAAAATCAACCACTCAAACACTTCTTTCAACAATAACTGCGGCCTGGGATCTCCTTTTTAAGATCTCTTCTCCTTCAACGATCTAGAATACAATCCCTTTTTTTACAAACCCTAAGTCTTTGATAAAGGTGACTTAGCTATCAACGAAAATTTTTAATCAATGAGTGATTGTGCTTATTCCTACACCAGCTTTGTCTTTCCTTAAAAAAATGCCTTGATATTAGGTGGCAGCTTCTTTCAGATTGGACGGCTTCAACAGTGATATCTATGTTTTTTATCCTCCCTATTACAAATCTGCCAGCAATTTGTTATTATCTTCAGCAATAAACTTGTTCCTCATAAGCTTTAAAACCGTAACACACTATGTTTCTGTTGCAGCTCCCAATACAGCGATCTATGGCTCCTTTGTGGGCAAATTGCTTTACTTTCATAGCGGCATCATCTCCAGCAATCCATTATGTCAGCACTCAATGATTCCTTTGAAATATTTGGCAGATATCTCCTTTGGTCTCTCAACAACTCCAGTGCTCTACATTCAACAATGATTTGTAACTTTTTCAAATACATTCAACAATCTTACCTTTTTGCTACGGCTAGGTTGGCGACTCTCTTTGGGTTGTGGCTTCTTTAGTGCGATTTGCCCTACACAACCCTAGATCTACGGTCTCTCTCTCTCTCTTTTTTGTCTTCTATTGACAGTACCTCTCTCATAGATCTCTCCTTTAGCAACTTGATTTCTGCAGCACACAACATAAAGATCTGGGCGATTGTCTTCAAACAACGAACCCTAGCTTTGAACAAACATGGCTTTAATCCTCCAATGCACAGCTCCAATCCCATGATCTAACCTACTCGGATACCACTTGTTGGTGGTGGATGTCACAGCCACAAAACACATAAAACATCAAACATAAAATATAATCCACAACTTTGTGCTGTTGCACATTACATTAACTCAAAACATGAATACATTACAAAGATGGAATGCTGGTGCATTTTGTTGATCACTTGATCATTACATGACTTGATCACTTGATCATTACATGCCATGCTTGCTCACATACTTGACTTGATCTCACTGCATTACATTATGCCTCTTTTATAGAGGGATTTCATTCATGTCTTGCCTTTCTAGGTTCTCCCATTCCCCATCTAGAAACAATCTATTTCTGGAAACTTCCTCTAGAACTTTCTAACCTAGAACCTTCTTTATAGAATCTTGTTTGTCTTATCTGGGCTATTTTAGAAACTTTCTAGTTTCCTCTTTTATCTTTTTACCTTTTTGTCTTTTTAATTATGTGGGAGAAATTACTCTCCAACAACAGGATTACATATTCCCCTAAGATGCTCCTGCATTAGACACAACGGGTAGAAAGATTTTGTGAGGACTCACAAAATGGTGCTCTAAAGAGAATCTAATTTTAAAAAAAGATTCAAAGGAACATTTGCATTATGGAAGATTGTTATTTTCAAATATTTGTACACATTTTGTAGGGTTGACGTAGAAGTACATCTCCCATTATGACATATTAATAACCCCACAAAAAATATTTATAAATCTCTAATTTATTAAATATGAAAAATGGAAAAATTAAAATTGATCTGATAAAATGAAAGACCGAAATATTTAAAACACATAATATAAATTGTACTTATACATATGCATTTTATTGAATTAGCGTAGACTAGGCTTAAAGAAAATTTATTTTCCTTCACATACCTAAATAGCTCTAGAGGACTTATTTTTCAAGGTAGAATACCAGTACCACTAAGGAATACAGTTTTATTTTTAAGGTAGAATACCGGTACCATTAAGGAATAAAATTTTCTTAATGAAAGTGAGAATAACGAATTAGGGTAACATAAATGTCGTAATATTCCATGTCTAGGAAGATGTGCGAATATGACCATCTTTTTTAACCAAGGAAAACATCTCGAATTGATTGATATGTGAAAGGTGAAGACAAGGATTCAGAATAACCTTATAAGACAGACCATTAAATGTTTTCTCAACGCCGTCTTAGGCGGACCCACCCATTTTGCATTCACATGGCTAAACGTTCAATATCCCTTTCAGACAAAAAGAAAAACGCTGAACTCCACATGGGAGAGTGAGACGTCCTTTCTGAAAAACAGACGCTAATGCCGCGGCTAAAGTCTTGAAAACCGCCGAAATATTTAGACTTTGTGAACCTTCGAAATATTCGGTCTACTCCTTAATGCATATCATATTAAAATGTATAATGGATTTTGATAAGGAGTAAATGAGATATTTGACGTGACTCAATTACGGGAAGGGAAAAAGTCGATTTAATTAACCTTCTAATTTATAATTGAAATCGTTGCATTCCGGCAGGCCTGGAATTTAAAAAAAAAACACGCCTGTCAAACAAGAATCCGTTCACTGTTGTAAATGTACAGTGCCTGTCATTTACGTTTTATTTTGGCCAAAGGGCATCATTATATTTAAATGCATTTATAAGAGAGGAGACGTGACAGCATTTGGAATAATGAAGTGAAAGTTTTTAATGAAGTCTACAAGACCTGGCAGTTTATGGGATTTGAGAGAAAAAATGTTCGGCAGAAACAAAAGTCCCATCTAACAGCCGATAACTGTTATTTTGACTGTCCGTATTTCTTTTGTCCATCTTGAATTTCGACTATAGATTTTGACCAAGTAGTCTGCTGTTTTTCTATCCTTCCTTTCTAAATAAAATTATTAAAACTTCACTTAAAGTGTCAGCATATTTACTCTGAACGAATGAAAACAATATGATTTAAAGATATTTTACCCCCATCGTGTCTTGATAATTTATTTTCAACCATTCGAAGTCATTACCAAGACAACTTAGTGCACATTAAAAGCTTTATATTCTATTTTATTGTGTGGGTTCGTTAAAAATATAATACGGGCTGAAAAAATTAATAGAAGAAGTCAATATTTCACCTTTATTTATATGAGCTTAAAAGGCTAATCCCTCAACCAAAAGAAAAAAAAGCAATAATTTTTAAAATTATAATTTATTTCAAATTATTTAAAAATAATAATTATTATATATATAGGTGCTTACAAATTTAGTAAAATATAAATTGTAAATTTTATTTATATTTTAAAGTGAAAGGTAAGTTTTTCATTCATAATCATGATATCAAATGCTTTTCCTCTTTATTATCATTGTAGGATGTCTCTCAACATAATAAATTTGTCAATTTTTAATAAAGTTTTTAATATAGTATGAATGATTACATTTTAAAAATGTACAAATACAAATGATTGTTTACAAATTTTATTTGGCTAATAATTCATTATTATTAATATTAATTAATTAATAACATCAAATTTAATGTAAATTTGTTCTAGTGCAGTAAAATAGAATTAATTACAAATAGCTAAAATTCAAGTTGATTCTCTATAACTTAGAAAAATGTCCTCATAAATTTCTAAATGAAACACTAGAAGTTATAGCCTTAAACTTCCACTTTTGAATATTATTTTTCCTTACTACATTAATGACTAGGAGTGAATATCCTTCTATATTCAACTTCTTAATGCCAAGGGACTTACATACCTGAAGACCAATTAAAAGGGGTTCAAATTCTACATCATTATTGGTTGTAGAATGAAGCTTTTTTAATGCTTTCCCCATGACTTTTGAATCCCAACTTCTTACAATGCTTCATGCCCCTGCTGGGCACGGATTTCCTTTCAAAGCCCCATCAAAATTTAATTTACACCAAACCTTATCTAGAGGAGTCCATTTCAGATTTTGCCTATTTGAGAGGGACTTATCTCCCTCACCCCCATTAACAGGGGTATGCCTAGAAATGGATTTATCATGGGGAAGTCTTTCATTTTTTGGGCATTCACTTTGCTTTTCAATGTTCTCCTACTGCCCTTTGGCAAGATGTTATTGCTAAGATTGAGAAAAATTCAAGCTATTGGATCACCAAGCCTCTTTCTTTGGTTGGTAAATTCTAGATTTGTTCCAAAATTTTGGCTTCCACTCATGATTATTATTCTTCTTGCTAGGTATCTTTCCTCTTATCAAAAAATTGAAAATCTAGTTAGAGATCTCTCTAGGCCTCCAATGATGGACATCAAGGCTTTCATTATGTTCCTTGGGAATTTTGTTATCTTCCCCATGATGTTGGTGGTTTATGTGCTAAATATATTATCGGGGCCCTAGAAGGGAATGATGCCTAGAAAGTTCTCATCAAGAATTATATTCTTTTTGATGTGACTTTTAGGTGACCAACCTAGAAAGGTTTCAACCTCTATAATCTTCTCACTATGAGGGAGCTTATTTAGATTCAAAGCACATTTGTTATCAAAAGCTTTTGAAAAGATTGGGAGTCTATTAAGCCATGGATTTTTTGTGAATGATTTTTCAATCAATCAATAGTCTATTTGGTGGTCTCCAGTTCTTTCTTCTCAAGATCACCCCTTTGGCTAAAGCTTTGTGGGTTCATGATTTGAATTTTTTGAAATGAGAAATTAGATTCCTGCTTGATCTTATTAATAGAGCTACCAAGAATTTTCTTTCTTGGCCAGAACTCAAGATGAAATTTAGGCTTTCCAATCATTATCATGAGACATTATAGATTGTGATTCATGTTATTCCTCCCTAGATGATTCACAACATTGAGGTTAGGTCTTTCAAGCCTTGGTAGAAAGAATAAAAGTTGTTTCCTAATGCACCATTTCATAATTATAGTCCTCGTAAATAATATTTATGGCTTTCAACTCATCTTGCCATGGTGGGTGCTAATGTCTTGGTCAAATCACCTTGGCAAGTTAACATTGCCTCAGGATATTTCTAGGTCCTTAACTCAGCCCTATGTTCTGGCATTTGATCAATGGAAATAGTTTAGTGAGGCTTGGGAAGATTTAGGAATGTTTAGGAAGGTTTAGGAAAGTTTAGGAAGGTGAAGCACCTCTCTCAAGTTGAGGGTAAGGCCAAGGCTAGAAAGAGGTCCTAAAAGTGAACTAATGAAACAAATGCTAAGGTGGGTGCTAAACAGAAGGTGAAATTGTGCTTGCACTATCAAGGAGCACAATTTAGGACATAACAAGAATCAAGAACCCAACATGACATCATGATCTAACATCCCCTCTAGGAGATGATATGCTCCATAAACATATATTTCCCCTAAGAATGCATGTATCATGCCAAAAACTCAAATCCAAAATCAAGAGTCCACCATGGCACAACACCAAACATCCTCTCAACCAAAGATCACCTATCAAAACTAGAAAGTCATAAATTAACACATTAACTAAAGATTCCAAGAGTCCTCCATGGTAAACGAAGATGTCAACATCTCTAAACACATGAAGACAACTATCTCCTAATAATAGAACTTTGGATGTCAAAAAAATGGGCTTGACCTCAAGGCAAGCTCCTAAGTAATCCTAACCTTCCCTTCAATCTTAGAAGAGTTATTTAGACTCTCTTGAATGCACAGAGGTTTGGTTTCCCCATCTTCCTATTTATACATTTAATATTTCATTTAAAATAGCTAGTTAAGTTGATTTCTTTATTGTTGTACATTTGTGGTTTACATGGTATCTATTTTGTGTATCCTTGTCTTCTTGTGCAAAAGCTAGAATAGATTTTGAAAGAAAATTTGCATTTTCCACCATTTCTAGACAATAGTGTATGGAGTGGATGATAGTGGATTGCACTAGCATCCTAGCTTAAGAGCTCCCTAGTTGGTTTTCTAAGTTCTCTATCATCTATTAATTACATTTCTAATATTCATGTTTAACTCTAGCATTTATATGTTTTTTTATTTTCCAATTTTCTATTCCTAACTCTTAGTTTTAGATTAGATAACATTATGTAATGAGTTGAAGCATATTTTGAATAAGGTTTCTTAGTTTTGTTATTTCCTATTATAAAATAGTAGAGAAACATTCTTTTCTACTAGTCTTATTTATTGTAAGGGTTAAGTAAATTGTAGAACAAAAACTTCAACTTTAAACCATTATAGGGAATGTATGGTGCCCCCAAAGTAACTTAGATGATGTATCAATATAATCCTATAGTCAAAGTGTGATAAGCATGAACATATGAAGAGGAGATATCTAAGGATGTAATCATCAAAGCACATGCATAGATAAATACCTTTAAATGGGTAGAATACCACAATGAAGCTCATTAAATAAAGGGGTTATGAAAAAATAATGATCAATGAGTAATGGCCCCCATCATGTATATGGTAGTTGATAGTAATATCATTTCATATGCATAATTTCAAATAAGTCTTTCACTAGTTGTCCATTAGGAGTGGATAGGCAAAATGCACCAGTGCCATACCAAAAATGATGAATACTCCAGTCCCATTAGGTCTAAACTTTCCTCTTAACTCATTTTTATCATTTGGATTATTCAAATTCACACAAAGGCCCAAGTCTCCATTTTGAAATTCTCTTTAAATGATTCCATTGTTGTGTCTTTCTTAATTGTCTCTTGCATATGTGCAAATTATCTAATGCATTCACTTGTCATGTAATGTTGTTGTTGTTGTTTTCATTTCTTGTTTATGGTAACTATAATATATTAATATATTATGCAACCTCCTCAATTGTAATTATTCTTTGTGTTACTATGTGTAATGGTGAAAATTGCATACCTTATTTTTTTCCCTTTTATTTTGGGCTCACTTTCAAACTTAGCTATATACTTTATGCAATGACAAGTGTACAAGTGGCATGATTTCTATTGAAAGATGGCACATAGCCTAAACCTTATTTAATCCCACTACACTCATTCCTATGGATGAGTCTTGATCCTCAAATTACTCATTTCTATGTAGGTTTCGATTCACAAATTTAAATTCAAATTTTTAGCATGTTTCCCTTCCTTCAAACTAGTGATTATATGTTGACTTGAAGTGCAAAATGTTTCACTTTCCACCTTTTGATTTATATTTAAGGGTTGACCCTAGAATTCATTTAATGCATCAAAGAATCGTTTTAGAGCCTTTCCTATGATTTGAATAATTAGCATTCTAAGATCATCTCCATTGCACTATTTACATATGTATCAACATTTGAAGTATATTACATGACTATTTGTTTATCTTTGATCTTTATTCCTATCTATTATTTAATCCATTTAGGGGTTAACCAAGGAGGAATTCATCTACCTAGTAAATTCTTGAAAGGTGTTTTTTTAAGCATCACCAATTAGTTGTTACAAGTCACATATATCAAAGCTAACAAATTTCAAATGACAAATTCTACCCAAATCATTTGTGTGTGCAAAGTTTAGATTTTCCCACAAGTTTCATATCTGTAATTTGTGAAGATTCTGATCAAAATCATTTCCACAATTTATGGATTCAACCTAGTCAAATTTTGAGGATGACCCAGTTAAAATTTTATAATTTTTATTTTAACACATCTAAGAATAAGTGATTGTAAGTTACACTTCAAAATTTATGATCAAAATGGTGGATCTATCGAGCACCAAAATCAACTAAGAATCTTTATTTCTTTTAATTTTTAGTTTTCTAAAATTTTCCATATTATTTATCATAACTCTAAATTAAGTTAATTGGATTGTCTTGCTTGTTACATTCTTAAAAACTAATTTATTGTAAAGAAATCTATTTTGTTTTTTACGCTATATGATTAATTAAAATGAATGAATGCAACTTCACTCCTCGATATTTAATTGATGGAAACCCAAATGCAAGCCTAGAAATTGACAATTTGTGGCCTTTGTTGTAAGTGTTAACCATATTTTACAACCTAAATTGAAGAGAAGTTGTAGATTAACACAAGTAATAAATTCTCAAAACCATAAATTTTATAGGTATTAATTTTAATAAAAAAGTAAGTATTTATTGTAGGCTATTTTTTTAATATGTTTATACTACTGTTTAATACTAAATAAGCATAGATCCCATGAGGGCTTAAATTTCATCGGTGTATGGCCATATTTAGACATTTTTACCGTAAAATACAATCAAAATTTTAAAAGGATTGTATCATATGAAAGGAGAGAGTTTAGATAGATTGCCAATATATATATATATATATATATATATATATATATATATATATATATATATATATATATATATATATATATATATATATATATATATATATATATATATATATATATGTATATATATGTATATATATGTATATGTATGTATATATATAAAGGGCACCTTTGAATGGATAACTGTCATCAAAAAAATTGCTTGACAAGAAGGGTCGACTGTCAAATTTAGGCCTTGGACCCCATGGATATTTTTTTATGAATTGAAACCACAACCTATAATAAAGGTTCATTGTGAGATTACTTAAAATATTTTAATGGGTTTTGCTAAAAAAAAAATGGAGCTTTCACAAGCATGTAGTCTCATGGATTTTGTAGCAGTGGGTAAGTTTAAAATTTTAAGTTTGGAATTTTTTGGAAGTTGCTGGTCTCATGGGTTTTTTAAGCAATAGAGAGTGCTAAAAATAAGGAGCTAAAAAAACTTCCTCCAAAAGTTATCCCTAAATTTATTGACCAGAATTTTAAAATTGTAGATGAATGATATGGTGTACCAAAATCTCCTTAAATTGGTGGGACAAATTTCCACCTCCTTCAAAATCTACAATGTAAAAAACATAAAGTCCTATTTTTCTAAACAAGATTCTAATTTATATTAGAGAAAAAAACATCTCATCAAACCTCCTACCCCTGAAAATAGTTACTTAAACGGGCTTCATTAAACTGCTTCCTAAAGAGGTAATTGTGGACAGAAATACTTTGAATAACCGTAAAGAGGCAATTGTGGACAGAAATACTTTGAATAACCGGTACCTATTTTTGGGACAATGAATATATCATAGCAAGTGAAAGGTAATCTGTCGTAAGAAATTACCATGTAAGAAAGGAAGTAAGGTCTGTTTTGGTATGTATGTTTTCATTTATTGCAGTTTTTGACTGCTTTTTTTCTCCTTGTAAATGCATTTTAAAAAAAAAAGAAAGGAAGTATTTTATTTTCTTTTTGTATTGTATGTTTTACCCCGCCATCCATCTATCGAATCTGCAACCGCGAAGGCTTCCCCTAGAAATTTAGGAAGACGATCTTTTAAATCGTGGACAATAAATTTTAATTTTAGCCTCTGTAATCAATATATTATAATAATATACTAAAGTAATTTTACACCAAACTTAATATTATTATTGTTTTAAAATTGGCGTTTTTGACAGTCATGTCAAATATATCATTTACTGCTTATCAAAATATCCATTATACATTTTTTCCCATAGGTAAGACAATAAAAAATGTTAAGGATTAAGATTGTCTAGAAAATGATAGAATGTTTCTAGAGTTTTCTATAAGTTAGAACATTCTTGGAGTTGTTCTAAAAAAGAACATTCTAAGATCTATTCTAGAAAAAGAAGATTCTAGGTTTAAGAATTTTCTAGAAAGGTAGAAGCTTCCAGGCTTCAAAGGTTCTGTAGCTATATATATGTGATTATAAAGAGCTGTAGTACACAGCCTTTAGATGGTTGCTGGATACAGCATCTGGATAGCTGGTAGACACAGCATCTGGATTGCTGCTAGACATACCATTTTAGATGTGATGTAATGAATGTTAGATGAATATAATTTGCTGGGTTATTCAACTCTGTTTTGCCCTGCCTCTTTTCTGTTTATTGCTGTTATGTTTTGCCCTGTCTTTTGGTGTTTATTGGGCCTGTTCTTAAAAAAAATACAGAATTGAGCAGATATTTAATTAATTTGTCAATAAAGGAAAGGCTAATAAAAAATTGTGAGAAGTACATAGAAACCGGATTGAGCAGCGAATGTAGCGATAGTAATCTAAAACGATTAATTATTGCAACATAAAATTATTTATAACATACAATACGATAATACAAAGAGAAGCCGCGGCTTCTGCAATTCACCGATAACAACAGTTCTGGCTAAATAACTTATGTCTCTCATCGGCACAACCAGCATGTAGTAATAGTACTATGGCTGAGTGGAATCTAAACCACCTCTCCATTAGTTATAATCTATATATTTTCCGCGGATTTGCTATCTGCAGCAACAACCAAAAAAAAAAAAAAAAAACTTTCATTAATCAAGCAGCCTAGCTATAGCCTCTACAATTGTATGTATATGCAAAAGATGCAGATGTAAAGTGAGTAAAAACAGAAGTGTGAACTTACCATATTTAGTGAATTGGATGAGGCTGAGGAGACTGATGGGTGGGAGGAGGATTGTACTGTCCATGCTTTGGTGGAGGCTTTATTACTGGCTTGGGAGGATGGGCATTGAAGATGGGCTTGTGAAATGGAGGAGTAAGAGGAGGATGAGGCTTTTCTAGGGAGGAAGAAGTGGGGTGATTATTCATGTTATGAGGAGGCACCTTGCCATGCACTGGTGGGGGCTTGGGAATTACAGGTAGTTGGACTTTGGGAAGGGGAGGAGATTGATGAGCATTAGCAGGAGAAGAGTAGTGACCATCTTTCATGGGAGGTTTCTTTTCAAATGGAGGCTTGTGAAGGGGAGGCGGCTTTGAAATAAAAGGAGAAGGGTGGTGTGGTTGTGGCTTTAGAAGTGTAGGAGGTTGAGCATCTTTCATGGGAGGTTTCTTCTCAAATGGGGGTTTGTGAAAGGGTGGAGGCTTTGGAACGAAGGGAGAAGGGTGGTGTGGTTGTGGCTTTGGAAGTGTAGGAGGGTGACCATCTTTCATGGGAGGTTTCTTCTCAAATGGGGGCTTGTGAAGGGGTGGAGGCTTTGGAATAAAGGGAGAGAGGTGGTGGGGTTCTGGCTTGTGAAGTGGTGGTGGAAGCGTAGGAGGCTTTTCATTGTGGTGGAAGGGAGGCAATGGACCCTCCGATGAACACACTGAGACAAATGCCAACAAGATGATAGGCAAAAGAAAATGATGAAGAGCCACCGCCATTGTTGCTATCTATTCAAAACAGAAACTGGTGAGATGAAATGGTAAGAGGGATGAAGAGTATTTATACACAGCCAAGTCATGGCAAATGCTGTAGAAAGTTCCAATTCACACGGGATACGTGATCATGCTCAACTGTGCATTTTAGAACTTTTGGCCGCAAGCAATAAATAAATAAGAGGACATCTTTAGACGTGTCCTGAATGACAATAAAGTCAAGATTTGTGACTCGGAGAGGGTCCCCCAACTTGACTGGTTTTCAAAGACGCAAAAAAAAAATTTGAAGCCCGCAGCCTGCCAGCTTTACTAGAAAAAGCAGCATTACAATTCACTGTGCTTGAGATTATCTTAAGCTTTAAGGAGAAGGAAAAAGTTAGCAAGCAGGAATAGCTATTCAACGTTTAGCTATGTGAATGCGAAGGGGCCTGCCTCCGCCTACAATGGCTTTCAGAAAACATTCAATGGCCTGTCTTATAAAGTTATTCTGACACATCGACATTGTACGACTTGATCAGTTTATGTTTTTGCAAAAGTTTCGACCATCCACACAACTCGCCGTCCATTTTCATGTCTTTTGGGTACCTGGTTGGGTGTCTTTCGGCGCCATTGGCTCTTCTGCCTACAAAATGCAGCTCACAACAACGTACCATCACACCATACGATGGTATCGTAACATGCATCGCACCCCTTCATTATAATTTTAGTTGCTTTCTGAAAAGATATGTTGCCCTACCACGTCTAACCACGTTTCTCGAACTATTTTTGCTTCCCATCATGTCATTCACTATTTCATATTTCACGAACCCAAATTCAAAATATTCCATTGCAATAAAAACTAATTTACACAACTATATGTTGCAGAAGAGGGAAGCAAGGGACTGCTAAACTTTATGCATTAAAGAGCTAGGCCCATTATTATTCCAGAATCCATAGCTCAGTCGGCAAGGTGTGAAGAACCATAGAGCATTAAGCGACTTAACTAGGCAGCCCGCAAAGAGAGAAAAATTGGCAGGTAAGTTGCGATATGACGAGGGTATACCCTACACTAGCAATCAAACTTTGGTGTGTAATGGGTATGTTGAGAATGAATGTACTTGTTTAGTTCATCATGTTTTTTAGCATACAATGGGGCAATGCATGAATTCACCTGCGACTTGCGAGGTGTTAAACAAGCGACATTTTGCACGCCCACCGTAAACAACCAGCATGTTGTCGTGCCGACTATTTACTCTTTTTTCGACTCTGTTTGCTGTCGACTTTTACTGTCAACCTCTTCACTGTAATTCTTCCTACTTGTTTAATGACCTTGCTTGTTGATCAATTTGTCGAAACCATTTCTGTCGACAGGATTTAGACCAGCTAGCCGTTTTACAATGCACCGGCTGGTTAAGCTTTACCCATTTCGCATGCAACCTATGTCTCCATAGATAGGTGGTAGCTTCAGATTGATTGTTTTCTTTTGCAAATACAAATGCAACATACAAATGTAGTACTAAAATATTGATATTTTAGAATTTAGAATTGGAAACCACCAACTTGGAATGCTCATTACATGCCAAAACTAGATTAAAAGTTATATAAAAATAAGAGGGTACTTCTGGTCATAGAACTAGGATAGTTACATATAAGGCTATCTAGGAGGATTTTTTTTTCTAGTAAGCAGTGAAATTTTATGTTTTCCCCTTGAAAATTTCTCTTTAAAAAATGTTTAGTGAGTTTCACACAAATTTCATATGCTTTTTGAAATATTAAATATAGAATTCCATAAAAGAAACTCAAAATCTTTTAATGCAAAGGAAAAGTGAGAAATTACAAGCGTAAATTGATTGAAGAAACTTTGGTAGCACATTTTCTTTCACAAGGAATGTGGGTGCATTGTGAGGCATACAAATCCTTATTTAAATCATAGGAGGTGCATTTGAGCAAAGGGTAAAACTGCAAATGGAAAATGATTTGGATGTCTTTAGACACTGACAATTAGATGTCATAATGATAAAAAAAGTGGCATACAATCACTAATCTTTGAGTCCATATGAATGAGGTAAACATGTATGGCCTAAAAATTGAGTTCAAATAATAGTATTCTTCAACAATGATTATCTTAATTACATACATTTATGTTACTTAGCATTTTGTTTGTAACAACAATAACATGAATTGATCCATTTGTAGAGATTATGAGCCTCGTTATGGGCATGTGCAAAAAGATGGGGGACCAAAAAGTGGCCAAACAAAAAATAACGAATGTGCTCGCATTTTGAGCCCCTAAATATAAAAAAAACATAAACCGCAACACCCTCATTTTCACTCACAAATTTGTTGAGAGCTCCGAAATGCAACTAAGGTTATTGCGCAAGTGCGTTTTGAAGAAATTGGAGGAGAATCCACTCTAACACTATGCCACCACGCCATTCTCTCACTTGAGGACATCGTGCACGGGCTCCACAAAGTCAACAAGCTAAACAAGGTAAGGTATCCATTGTTTTCTAAATTTAAAAACAAATCTTTTGTTTCTCAATGTTTTGATTAAATTTTTATTTTGAATTTTCAGCCAATGAACCCCATGAAACACCCCCAACCCTAATCCACCAAATAGAGGGGGTGATGAGATTCAAGGTGAAGAGGAGGATTAAAGCAAACCTCCTCAAACTCCTCCTTCAATTACTCGGCATCCTCATGAGACAAAAGAAAAATTTATAGGACAACTTGAAAGCTTGATTGAAACATTAAAAAATATAAATGCAACCAATCCTCACCGACAATCCCTTGCTACATCTCTAGAGTTGATTGTTTCTCACATCGATTCTGTGAAAAGCCAAATCAACAAATGGGTCGATTATAGGGAGAGTTGCTAGCAATACTATGTGAATAAATTATCATACAAACTGGTGAAAGACAAATAATTTGAAATTTGATCTATGTGCCATATTTGTTGATCCTAGAAGTAATGAGCCATTACATGGGAGTTGCAAAAGATTCCCCATTCACTGGTGTGTACATGATGGAATATCTAAAAACTTTTGGGATAGGTGGTGGATGGTTTTTGATGATCCACCATGTAACAATAATGAGGTCTCACAGTATTTTTTGAGGAAAATCTATTGTGAGTTTATCCTCAATGACATTCTGAACTATTTTGACATGCGAGATTCCCAAGGCAGAGGCGGTGGCTCTGCAAAAGATAAGGAAGGGGCACATCATGCCCATGACCATTTAGCTATATCTTTAGCGAGGACATCCTTTCAACATATCTCACTCCCTTCTACTTTGGAGGAGAGTGTTGAGGTGGAGATGCTATATTCTATTAGTTCCCTCACTTAGTCTTTACTACAACATGGGAGCCATCATTCATAGGATGGTGAGGGTGAGACTAGTAGGCATCATCGGTATCCACATATTTGTCATTCATGTGGAGTTTTATGTGATTATGGGTCCATGGATGCTCCCGAGATAGACATTGGAGAGGATGTTGCACACTTTCAAGACTATGTCACATAGGGACAGAACTAGGGGCATGACACGTCCATATTAGATAATATTGTAATAATAGATGAGTTGTTGGATAGGTATTGATGTACAAGTAATTTTTATAAGGTTTTCCAATTTATGATATTTATATTTGAAATGTCTAATTAACTATATTAATCTATTATAAGTCAAAATTAATGTAGGTAATTGTATGCATTATGAAATTTCAGGGTTAAAGGACTCATCCTACGTTTGTCATTTGTCTAATGCAAACTTATGAGGTAAAGTTTATTTAACAAGTATGTAATTTGTAACAAGATAGTAAATATAGTACATATAATCATTTTGCCACATATCAATGGTAATCTTATTTAATGAAAATTTGATGATGAATAGGTCGATGTTGGACCTCCAACATTAAGGAGAGTTGGTGGGGTGGGTCATAGATCCAGTTTCACTGAGGTAAATTTTACTATTTTTAATAATTATGCATTTAAATAATGTTATGTATATTTTCATCAAATAATGTTTTTCTATTATCAATTGATGACAACACTTTAGACTCCTCCTGATATTCATGACAAAGTGGAGGTGGGCATTGCTACAATTATTTTGTCTACAATGCCTTTAATAGGGGTATGAGATAAATTAACATGTAAATGTTATTATGTATTTCTTGTTTTATCTCATATCATTTAATGTACATAAATTATATTCATCTTTACTCTAATTTTCTTCTGCATACTTCTCACAGGAGGTCACAACTCCAACCCATCCATCTACATATGAAGAGAGAAAATGAATAATTGAGAGGGATTATCAATATGTGGTAAGTGATTGATTACTTATTTCATGTTTTCTATATTAATGTACATATTGTTTAATTGTATTGATAGGTGGAGGTTCAAAAAACTTATGAGAGGAGGTCCAATCGGTAGATGAGAGAGCATGAGTCGTCGACTACTTCTCCATCTTCATGGCTAAGTAAGGGTCATTGACTATTTGATAGCACTCCATAAGACTTTTGATGTTGGGACATTTTGTTGTATGCCTATATGGCTTTGTTTGTACATGCCTATATGACATTATATATACACTATATGGTATTTTCATGATATTATGTATATAAGATTTTACATTATATATGATGATCAATTATATAGTTACATGATAGATAATGTATCATGCTTAAAAGTTTTGATATTGCGTACTTGTTGTTCAACATTTCCATCAACCTCTCTAGTGAAGAAGGTCTCACATGCATTAAGAAAAGGATTATTGTGAAGCATTTGCAAAAAAAAGTAGTTCTAGAATACTAACTAATTCTTGAAGCATACATATCAATAAATGTGACGTGACTAAAATTGTATGACAAGATCCCTTAAGAAATTCCTAGTAGTCATGGAGACATTTGATAATTAATTTACAATAAGAGTTACAGTAAGAGTTACACATGTGATTGACGTATGTGCAACCCTCATCCACTAAACTTGCATGGCTACATACAAATATAACACAAGCAAAGCTTACAATGTTAGGATATGTTCCAAAGTGCTTGATTAATTCAAAGATTTTGATAGCATCCTTGAAAAATACATTTTGTGCATATCTTGCAATCATGGCATTCCATGAGACAACATTTCTTTGAGGCATTATGTCAAATAGTTCACGTGTCTTATCTATGCTTCCACATTTTGCATATATGTCTCCTAGGGCAGTTGCAACTACAACATATGACAAAATTCCCATATCCTTTATGTTTTGATGGATATGGAATATGGCAAAGGTTGTGGAATTTGGCTTTACACCTGCCAATTGCATTTTATTGAAAGTTTCTAAATCCTTATCAACAAATCCATTTTGTGCATATCTTGCAATCATTTCATTCCATGAGACATCATCTCTTTGAGGTGTTCTATCAAATAGTTCATGTGCCTTGTCTATGCTTCCACATTTTGCATACATGTCTACCAAGGAAGTTGCAACTACAACATCTGATAAAATTCCTATATCCTTTATGCTTTGATGAATGTACATACCCTATTCCAAAGATCCCATTTTGGCACATGTAGGGAGGATGTTGGAAAAGGTTTTAGAATTTGGATTTACACCCTCCAATTGCATTTGCTTGAAAGTTTCTAAAGCCTTGTCAACAAATCCATTTTGTGCATATCTTGCAATCATTGCTTTCCATGAGATGGAATCTCTTTGACTTGTGTTATGTAAAATAGTTCATGTGCCTTGTCTATTCTTCCACATTTTGCATACATGTCTACCAAGGAAGTTGCAACTACAACATCTGACAAAATTCCTATATCCTTTATGCTTTGATGGATGTCCATACCATGTTCCAAAGATCCCATTTTGGCATAGGAAGGGAGGATGCTAGCAAAGGTTGTGGAATTTAGATTTACACCCGCCAATTGTATTTTTGTGGAAGTTTATAAATCCTCATCAACAAATCCATTTTGTGCATATATTGTAATCATTGCATTCCATGAAACAACATCTATTTGAGGTGTTCTATCAAACAGTTCACACGCCTTGTCTATGATTCCACATTTTTCATACATGTCTACTAGGGCAATTGCAACTACAACATATGAAAAAATTCCCATATCCTTTATGTTTTGATGGATGTCCATACCATGTTACAAAGATCCCATTTTGGCACAAGCAGGGAGGATGCTGGAAAAGGTTGTGAAACTTGGCTTTACACTCACCAATTGCATTTTATTGAAAGATTCTAAATCCTTATCGATAAAAGAATTTTCCAAATATCTTGTAATCATTGTATTCTATGAGATGGCATCTCTTTGACGTGTTTTGTCAAATAGTTCACGTGCCTTGTCTATGCTTCCACATTTTACATGTACATATCTACCAGGGTAGTTGGAACTATAATATATGACAAAAATCCCCCTTTATGTTTTGATGTATGTCCATGTGCCCTATTTCAAAGATCCCATTTTAGCACTAGCAGGGAGGATGTTGGCAAAGATTGTGGGGTTTGTCTATACACCCACCAATTACATTTTCTTGAATGTGTCTAAAGACTTATCAAAAAATCCATTTTGTGCATATGTTGCAATTAGTGCATTCCATGAGATGACATCTCTTTGAGGTGTTCAATCAAACAATTCACATGCCTTGTCTATGCTTCCAAATTTTGCATACATGTCTACCAGGGCAATTGTAACTACAACATCTGACAAAATTCCCATATCCTTTATGCTTTAATGGATGTCCATACCTTGTTCCAAAGATCCTATTTTGGCATAGGTAGGGAGGATTCTAGAAAAGGTTGTGGAATTTATATTTTCTTGAAAGTTTCTAAAGCCTTATCAACAAATCCATTTGTGCATATCTTGCAATCATTGCATTCCATAAGATGGCATCTCTTCAAGATGTTTTGTCAAATAGTTCACGTGCCTTGTCCATGCTTCCACATTTTGCATACATGTCTACTAGGGTAGTTGGAACTACAACATCTGACAAAATTCCCATATCCTTTATGCTTTGATGCATGTCCATACCCTATTCCAATGATCCCATTTTGGCATAGGTAGGGAGGATGCTAGAAAAGTTTGTGGAATTTGGCTTTACATCCGCCAATTGCATTTTCTTGAAAGTTTCTAAAGACTTATCAACAAATCCATTTTGTGCATATCTTGCAATCATTGCATTCCATGAGATGGAATCTCTTTGAGATGTTTTGTAAAATAGTTCACGTGGCTTTTCTATGCTTCCACATTTTGCATATATGTCTCCCAGGGAAGTTGCAACTACAACATCTGACAAAAATCCCATATCATTTATGCTTTGATGGATGTCCATATCCTATTCCAAAGATCCCATTTTGGCATAGGCAGAGGGGATATTGGCAAAGGTTGTGGAATTTGGCTTTACACCTGCCAATTGCATTTTCTTGAAAGTTTCTAAAGCCTTATCAACAAACCCATTTTGTGCATATCTTTTAATCATTGCATTCCATGAGATAGTATCTCTTTGAGATGTTTTTTCAAACAATTCACATGCCTTGTCTATGCTTTCACATTTTGCATATGGGTGTGTGCAAGAAGTTGAGTCCACTTTTTGGCCAAAAAGTGGAAGTATTTACCCTGATTTTTAGAATTTGTCACATTTGACCTAAAAATTTGAAGCACTTAAAGGTGGAATCTTGAAAAAAGTCAGTAAATATGAAATTTAGTACTCGGAGTCTAGTTTCCAATTATGTAATTTTTTTAATAACCAGATGATACAAATTAATTTTTAATAGGCATTTCTAAAAACCATTGTTTAAAAGTCATTTTTTTACTATACCATACACGTGTACGTCATCCATATTTTGACCTAAATAATCATATTTTTCTAAATCCTTTCTGGAAAAGATTTGTAGTTCACTGAAGCACATTTTCCATATTTTTTTGTAATTTTTTATTGAATAATTTTTTTTTGTTAATTTTGTATTGGCCATTTTTTGGTGTTTAAAAAAATCATCGTGTACATCACGCATAAGATGACCTAAACTTATCATTTTTTGAAATTTTTTTTCAAATTGAAAATAATTGTCTGAAAACATTTTTGTACAATTTCTTTTACAGAATTATAAAAAGTTATTAAAATTTTAAAAAACCCTGATAATTCAAGTTTACGAATCCATTTCATCAGAAATTAATTGAAAAATAGAAAAATAATCCAATTGTAAAAAAATTACATATTTAGAATCTACACCATCTCATCTATAATAGGTTTTAATTTTGTCAAAAAATTCTGCAAAAAAGACCTTCAGACATATGCCCAAAGTCACTATTTTGTTATGACATTGATAGGACCTTCAACTTGCAGGCCAAACCAGGTCCAAAGCCAAGGGTTCGGTTCCCAAGCCTTTTTTTCGACCCAAAACCAATTGCAAAAATTGGGTTGAAAATTCAAATTTTATGAAACGGGATCCCGTTCTAGAAACATGATCTCATTTGTTGAAAATGAGATCCTGCTTTTAGCTCGGGATCTCAAAGCATAATGGGATCTCGTTTCATAAAAAATGGGATCCCGTTTTGGTTTAACTGATTTTGGGTTTTCTTCTAAGTCTACAACTTTCACCTTAACTGGACTCATCTTTGTGCATTTACCCATACATGTCTACTAGGGCAGTTGCAACTACAACATTTGACAAAATTCCCATATCCATTATGCTTTGATGGATTTCCATATCCTGTTCTGAAGATCCCATTTTGGCATAGGCAGGGAGGATGTTGGCAAAGGTTGTGGAATTTGGCTTTACACTTGCCAATTACATTTTCTTGAAAGTTTCTAAAGCTGTTATTACAAATCCATTTTGTGCATATCTTGCAATCATTGCATTCCATGAGATGGCATATCTTTGAGATGTTTTGTCAAACAGTTCATGTGTCTTGTCTATGCTTCCACATTTTGCATACATGTCTACTAGGGCATTTTCAACTATAATATTTGATAAAAATCCCCCTTCCTTTATGTTTTGATGGATGTCCATGTACCCTATTCCAAAGATTCCATTTTGGCATAGGCAAGGAGGATGCTGGCAAAGGTTGTGGAATTTGTCTTTACACCTTCCAATTGCACTTGCTTGAAAGTTTCTAATGCCTTTTCAACAATAAGAGTTACACATGTGATTGAAGTATGTATAGCCATTTTGTGGCTATGATTGTGGGATTTCTAGTGCTTGTGATTTTATAGAATGGACATGTATTTAACTATGCTATTTCTCTTCTTCCTACAACATTTTTTCACCTATCTATTATCATATTTTTGTATCTAGTAACTTGTAGGTTTAGAGATAAATTTTCATTGGGTCTTCAACCATGTCATATCTCATAGCTCTTTTCAATTATCCACATTTATATCACACTTGTTTCTCACCTACATACCTTGATATATCCTTGACCTTAAGTGATCTTATACATCCTATGGATCATGTTCTCATACCTATGCATACGTTCTTATCTCTCACATAACACTTATTTTATACTTAAATGATTACATTCTCATGACTTCTTGACTATGTTTTCAAAATCTATCAACTTATTGGCTTTTGTTTATTATTCTCACTATTGGGGGCAAAATTGGGTAACATCTCATTGCACTTTAATATATGTGCTTACCAGATTATATCTTGTTGTTTTAGATGATGTTATGTTGGTGTATGCCACCGAACCCAAAGAAACCATTATCGCTATTTTTTCAAAAAATCAAAGATAGCTTCTCAAAAAAACCTCTATAATGAAATTAAAAGGTTTTTTTAACTTGATTTGGTGCAAAAGATGGTGAGGCCAATTGCCTGATCTCCATGCTAACACCAAGCAAACGAGCATATTCACAAATCATCACACATACTCACAGCAACCAAAGGTGAAGAGCTGTATATGAACACAAAAAAACTCTCGCATCTAGAGAATGTGGAATAATTTATCCAGCCAATGCTCAAACTACCTTTCCAAATGGACCCACGACATAGTAAATTCACTGCTCATTTATGCAAACTTGTGGAAGGATTCAACCCCTGAAAAAAATGGTAGAAACCCTAGATCGTCCATCAAGTAAATTTCGCTCAGCATGGAAATTATGCCCAGCAAGCCACAAATGAATCCACACCTTCTGAACAGAAAAGGCCATGTATTTATCAGATTTACAGCATCGCTATGCATATCAAGCTCACTAGAATCCTCAAATCGGTGAACAACGCTATAACCGCAGTACGAATTCTGAGAAAGACAGAGGCATTAACTCGTGTGCTGGTCTTGGGATTGACTTTGATGAACTAGGAATGGATTATATGTGAGCAGCCGATGACACACATGTAGCGTGCCTTCTAATTTAAATCACTTTGGAACATGCCAAAGCCTGCGCAGTCAACACTTGCCTCTTTTGGCAGAATCATGCCCTCTTCAACAGTGATTTTGGGATTTTCAAACAAAATTTGGCCTCCACACTCCACGGTATCTCCAAACAACAAAACACTACCTCAAAGTGCTCTAACAATGAAATTATTAAAGATGAACATTCTTCTAAATGTTTTTGGTGAATAATGATCTCAAAATCCTGATGAAAACTCTCAATGGCGGAAGGTGAGTAGAATGGGAGGCTCTGATACCATGTTGACGTATGCCACCGAACTTAAGATCACCAACTGGAGATGAAACCTTCATATATGTGAGAAATACTTCACCAGAGATGAAAAATATATTGAGATGATAAAAATAATATACAAGTGCCTCTTTAAAGGCAAAAATATGAGTCAGTAAAAGAAATAACTGACACAACTATCAAAACTAAAATGCACCTAACTATGCATTATGATGCATTAAATGTTAGTTGCCTAAGTTAAACTTAAGCATGTGAAAATGGTAAAAACCATTTATTCCAACATGTTATCTATGACATTATTACATGTTTCTTGTGCTAACATGATCATATATTTTACATATCACTTTTTCTCTTTTCCTCCAATTCTTTATATCCTTTGCATGTAACCAATTGGGAGGGGGTGCATATAATATCACTAACATCCTTTGATGTTTATGATTATAGTGATTGTCTCATGGTTATGATGACTCCTTCATAGATCAACATTGTTATATCATGATGGCTCCTTCAATACTGCATATATCAATTTTTTATTGTAGGCTCCTTCATAGCCACACATTAATTTTATTTGCAAGACACTTCATAGACACAGATTAATTTCTTGTCCATGATCATTTACAACCACATACAATAGTCTTATGCAGTCTCCTTCACAACCACATATATTAGTTTCCTTTGCAAGCTTCTTTGAGACCACATACATTAGTCTCTTGGATAGGTTCCTTCGCAACCACATATATTAGTTTATTGTCCAAGCTCCTTTGTGGTTAGGCCACATATTAGTTTTCTTTGTAGGCTCCTTCACAACCCCAAATTTATGATGGCTCCTCACAGAACCCATCTTTTTTCTACTCTTTGCACATTGTTTGTTAGCGTTGTTAAGTAGTTGCTCATGCATATTTTAGATTTTTTCAAACACAACTCATGGAATTTTTTCCTTATAAGTTTCAACATAGACTTATCACTACAAGGATCACATATAGGTAAGTGCAAGAAGTTGGGTCCACTTGTATTGGAACACATAGGTAAAAATATTTTTAGAAGGGATGGATTTTGACAATATGGCTGATAATATTTTTTTAGAATTTTTGGATGAAATTAAAACCCATTTCAGATGACAATGTCCAGTTTTAAAACATGTAATATTTTTTAGTGTTGAACATATTTTTCTATTTATTATTTATTTTTTAAACAACAAGATTCAAATATTTCAGAAGGAATGGACTTTGGCAGTATGGCTAACGACTTTTTTTAAAGAAGTTTTAGATAAAATTAAAACCCATTAGAGATGACAATGTCTAGTTTTCAAATATGCAAACTTTTTTAGTGTTGAACATATTTTTATATTTATTCATTATTTTTTAAACAAAAATTGGCGTAAACATAAATAACATATATTACAATCTTTTTAATAACTTTTAATTTTGAACTTTTAAAAAAATATCACGTCTGACCAATCTAGACATCATTCTATACACAATGAAAAAAAAATCATGTTATGATTAGTTTATCTCAAATTATGTTGACCATACACAAGGGGTTTAAAAAAACACAAATTAGGGATAGTAAAAAAGTAATTTATATTTATTAAAAAATTATAAAAAAAAATATCCTGACCAAAATTCAAGATCATATGCATCTTTCCACAAAAGGAATTAGAAAAATACTTTCATTTAGGTCAAATTATGTTGGCCGTACACGTGCATGTTTTGGCCCAAAACATACGATTTTTAAAAAGCCACTTTTTGTATATTCTGTACAAATCAAAATTTTATATTCTGGGTATTAAAATAAATTACATATTTGAAAACTAGAAACAAAATAATAAATTTTATTTTTTATATCATATTAATATTCTATGTGTAAGTGCTTCAAATTTTTACTCCAACTATGACAAACTTTGATTTTCAAGAAAAAGACTTCCACTTTTTGGCCAAAAAGTGAACCCAACTTCTTGCACTTACTGATACAAATCATTAATCATATCCATATCCTTTGTATATGTACCTATCATTTACTTTCATGTTGGCTTCTTGTTAACTTTGACATGTATGCTTCATAGTAGCTCACATACAAGTCAAACTGGGGGCAAGTACATCCCTTTCACTTTCCCCCATTCATTTTGGACCTACCTTGACTAATTGTCCCTAATGAAATTATCTAGTGTGCATATGGAATGTTTCTATGTGAAAGTTGGTAAATCTCCTCAAGCATTAAATCCAACAATCAAATTAAATCCCTAAAATCCTACAATCAAATTAAATCACAAGTCTAAATCGACTCAATCCCAACTAGCTATTACCTGTCGAATTGAACACATAATATTCAAATTTGCATTCTAGGGTGTTTTGTAAAAGGACAAGCTAGGCATTTACATAACATCATAACATCATAAAAGGACAAACTGCATAATTCTTACAAGAGCATAACATCAACATTAGCAAATTGATAAGGACATACCAGCTATTTACATTCTATTTGGTGTATCTTTTCATTTGTGCAAAGTCATTAAATCAATCCAAGGGTTTGAATAAGAAGAAATGAAGGGATTAAGTCACCTCAAACACCTAGCACAACAAACTCTACTATGGTTTATTAGCATCACCATGTTCAAATACCATAATAGAACACATTTTTTAAGTTTTTAACCACTTGACCTCAACCCTTAAATTCATCAATTTTAACACTTATTTATGAACATGTTTATGGGGCTTGACTGAAACTCCTTAATCTAATTTTACCTTAGAAAAGAATGACTTGGTTTTTAGAAGAAACCTCTTGCAATAGTTTATCTTTATTTCTCAATTGTAATTTCACTAACTTTCTTCTTTTAATAGGAGTGAAATTTTGCATTTCGCATCTCTTGGGGCTGAATTGACTATGCCAACATGTCAAGGTGGATGGGTGAATGATAGTGGAGGTGTCTTTTTAGTGGTGAAGCCTCCTGGTCATTCTCGGCTACATTAGATGGAGACAGTCTCTTAAGAGCCCTAAGACAAAAAAGGTGCCAAACTTTGCACCGACTATTCTCTCAAACCATGACACCTATGAATGTCTTTTTTTCATGTATAGGTGTATGTCAGGTCCACCTAAAAATACCTTCCTTTTTCCTTAAATCAATTTCATTTGCTTGTGGTGGCGAGGAATGCAATGATCCAAAATGCTTCAGTTTCATCTAGTGGAAAGGTACTAGGAATGAAATTTTGTATTCTTCACCTTGTTGGGTCAAACCAAATGTGCCAACATGTTAGGGTGGTTGGGTTAATTCTAAGGGAGGTTTTTTTTCATACCCCATGTGTCCCAATCATTTCAAACTTCAGGCTTCTAACAAAGTCACTTAAGAGCCCTAAGAGAAAAAAATTGTCAATTTTTGACGTAGCAGTTCTCAAAATCCGTGGCACCTCAGAATGTTCTGTTTGGACCTATAGATGTTAGTTGGGTCCATCCATAATAAAATCTCTTGGTTTTTTAAAATCCTAACCATTTGACAGTGCTAAAATTAAATGAATTCTTGCAAAATGCATCAATAGCATTCAACATAACCTTGCTAGAAGCCATATTTTTTGTTTTGTTCCTCATGGGGCCAAACTGATTGTACCAACACATCAGAGTGGGTAGGTGAATGATAGGAGAGGTCTCATTTTATTTCTTAGGTGTCCCAATCATTCCAGACTATAGGCTTCCATCAAAGTCACTTAAGATCCCTAAGATCAAAAAACTGCCAAACTTTAATGGAGCAGTTCTCAGAGTCCATGACACATAGAAATGTTTAGTTTAGACCTATAGTTGCATGTAAGGTCCATCCATAATAACCTCTCTTGAAGTTTTTGTCAAACTTCAAACCATTTGACCATATCGACATTAAATGTATTCTTGCAAAATGCATCAGTGGCATTCAACATAACCTTACCAGAAACTATATTTTTGTTCTTAATCTCGTGGAGCCAAACCAATTGTACCAACACATTGAGGTGAGTTGGTGAATACTAAGGGAGGTATCGTTTCACACCCCAAGTGTTCCAATTGTTCTGGACTACAAGCTTCTGGTAAAGTTACTTTGCCAGAATCCTGTAGTTCAGAATGATTGGGACACTTGGGGTACAAAGTCAGACCTCCATTAGCATTCACCTACCCAGCCAAACATTTTGGTGAGTCATTTCAGCCCCATAAGGTAGAGAACAAAAAAAATGGCTTCTGGCAAGGTTATGTTGAATGCCACTGATGCATTTTGCAAAAATGCATTTAATGTCGACATAGCCAAATGGCTTAAAGTTGAAAAAAATTGAGAGAGGTTATTGTGGATGGAACCCATGTGTAGTTGTAGGTATGAATGCAACATTCTTAGGTGCCATGGATTTTGAGCATTGCTCCGTCAAAGTTTGGCATTTTTTTCTCTTAGGGATTTTAAGTGACTTTGTCGAAACCCTGTAGTCTGAAATGATTGAGACACTTGGGATATGAAACAAGACCTCCCCTAGCATTCACCTACCCACCTTAACATGTTGGCATAGTCAATTTAGCCCCACAAGGTGTAGAATAAAATATGGCTTCTGGCAAGGTTATGTTGAATGCCACTGATGCATTTTGCAAAAAGAAATTTAATGTCGACACAATCAAATGGTTTGGAGTTGACAAAAACTAAGAGAGGTTATTGTGGATGGATACCATATGCAACTTTAGGTTTGAATAAAATATTCCTAGGTTCCACGAACTTTGAAAACTACTCTACCAAAGTTTGGCAATTTTTTGCTCTTAAGGCTATTAAGTGACTTTGTCAAAAGCCTATAGTGCAAAATGATTGGGAAACTTGGGGTATGAAACAAGACCTCCCCTAAAATTCACTCACCCACCCAGATGTTTTGGCACAGTCAATTCAGCCCCATGAGGTACAAAACGAAAAATATGGCTTTTGGCAAGGTTATGTTGATTACCAATGATGCATTTTGCAAGAATGCATTTAATTTTGGCATGGTCAAATGGTTTGGAGTTGACAAAACGTGACATAGGTTATTGTGGATGGACCCTATGTGCACCTATAGGTCTAAATGAACATTCTTAGGTGCCACAGACTCCAAGAACTGGTTCATCAAAGTTTGGAAATTTTTTGCTCATAGGGTGCTTAAGTGACTTTACTAGAAGCCTATAGTTCAGAATGACTAGGACACTTTGGATATGAGACAAGATCTCCCCTAGCATTCACCCACCCAACCTAATGTGTTGGCACAATCAATTTGGCCCCACGAGGTGTGGAATGCAAACTTTCACTCCGAGCACCTTTCCACTGGATGAAACTGAAGCATTTTGGAACATTGCATTCCTTACCACCACAAGCAAATGAAATTGATTAAAAAAATGAGGTAGGTATTTTAGGTGGACCAGAAATTCACCTATACATGTAAAGAAGACATTTGTAGGTGTCATGATTTGAGAGAACAATTGGTCCAAATTTTGACACCATTTTTTTTTTATCTTAGGGCTCTTAAGAGATCATCTCCATCCGATGTAGTTGAGAATGACCAAGAGGCTTCACCAATAAAAAGGCACCTCCCCTAGAATTCACCCACCCACCCCGATGTGTTGGCACAGTCGGTTTGGCCCTAGGAGATTTGTAATGCAAAAATTCACTCCTATTGCATATTTGTAAGTTTATTGAAGGGGGAATATATGTAAGAGACTTCTTACTTGAATAAGGAATGTTTTCCCTATCCTATAGATGGAAAATCCCAAGGATGTTTTCATAAAATAAAAAATCAAATTTGATTGTATCCTTCTTTCCATTGGTAAATTAATTGTAAAGACCAAGTGTTGGTCTACTTGGCTATTGATGAAAAAGTTTGATAGTTGGTTCTTCGACATGACCCTACTATAAAGGTGTGCTCACTCAATCCAATGTGTTCTAGGAAATGAATCAAAGGTTTAAAGTATGTCTCTCATGTTGATATGGTGCTATAGATCAAGGGAAGGCATTGAAATTAGATGTTTCCTCATAGTGCTATATGCAATCCAGTGTTTAAGTAGATATTTCACACATTTGGTGCATATGCAATCGAGTGCTTAATCTTCTTTTCATGAGTACTCTAGTTTATATTAGTCAAAATAATCTAAACTAGGGGGCCTCTCAACCACCTCCATATCTAAATTTTTACAAGTCCTACAAAGAAGTCCTAGAAGGTGCCCTATGAATTGATCAATCCACTGTTGATAGTGAAAGGAGAATGTATGAAACTAATGGAAGGTAATAATCCATCTACAACCTAGATTCTAAAAAGTAAAAAAAGTGCAATGACATACAAATCAAGCAAACTAGAAAGTACATGAGATGGCTAATAATATTGATTATCCTCCTTAAAATTGATACAACCCCTACCAAGGACCTAGATATTATGATCTTGAAAAATTCTACTTGTTCCACAAGACTAGAGGGCATGATATAGATACATATCGAGACTATAATTAGTTCATCTTGAAACTCCTAGAGGAACAACAACCCCTTTACCCCTCAAAATTCAAAATTTATGGATCTATCAAAATCCATTCCTTTCACACTAACATTATAACAATATGACTTAACTTAATTTTTGTAACCCCTCTACATCTAGATCGAAAAGTGTCTCAAACCTACAAGGGCCATTTTCCATCCAATTGGGTATAAAGGAGCACACTAAAATGTTATGATCTATGACACATGCATCAAAAGAAATCTAGCTAATGATGGAGCCATAATGAACATCATCCCATTTTCTCTCTTAAGGAGAATAGAGTATGCTAAAATGAACATCACTTCTTTCCAAGGCACTCTATGTTTGTACAATAATTGAGATGTAAGAGAGGTAATGGTTACATCATTATCACTGCTCAAACAAATTGGATAAAAGATAATGTCTATGTCATTTTAATGAAACAAGGAACCATGCTAGGCTAAAAAGTGAAAATAAAAATGTTCATGTGGTTGCTACCCAATAAAAATGGCTATGTGGTAGCCACTCAAAATACAAAGGAGGCTAGGCCAAATGAAATAAATGGATAACTAGATAATGGCTATGTCGTTGCCAACAAATAAAGGTGCCAATTTAGGCCTAAAACAAGACATGGATGATGCCCCTATCTAGCTCTAGTGGAATAGGTTGATGCCCTCATTAATAGGCAAAGTAGTGCTCAAGATAAATCTTCTTTTTTGTCCAAATCTATAGGTTTCTAGCAATACAAATGCATGAAGGTTTTCTTAATCCCTTCCCTCTCTTGTCATTTCATGATTTATCTACAAATTGTCTACCTCACACCATGATGCATTTTTATAAATTTTGTTGTATCTACAAAACAAAAAATTGTCTACCTCACACCATGAAACATTCCTTCATTTGGTTCAAAATATCCTCCACGAGAAACTTGCCTCCAAACTACATAAGCACTCTTAGTTGATCACAAGACATTATCATCTTTTACATACTCTAGATCATCCTTTCATACAACTGCATAAATACTACATCCTCTTCATTCAGGACATGTAAGCATGTTTCGGGACACATAACAATGATCTCTTTATTTCATGACACATGCAAGGATTGGCATATATGTTGAATCACTGCCAAGGGCATAAAGTCTTGTCTGAAAAAGAATTTTGACCAAATGAAGGGTAGATCTTTGCCAAGAGTAGTGGGGTTCAACATCTTCACCAAAATACTTAACAATCCTAAACTAAATTTCAAACTCAAAGTTAAATCTACTAGTAAAAGGTTTACAAAAGAAAAGCATTCATTCAAGATTAGAAAATGGGGTTTTATATTAGTCTATCATGTTTGAAGGCACTGAAGGTCTTTTTAAATTAGAAAATAAAGTATTGCAACAACTCATGTTTGAAGAGCTTATCCCAAAATAGGAAAGTAGGGCACATTTAACAAATATTCTTGCTAGGATAGTTTTGGATCCTATGTTAAGGTAGAGTCCTAAGTGAAGGCTCACAAGCTCAAGGAGATCAGTTGTAACATCACATGTTCTTCATCTCTTTGTGCCTTCAAGTATAATGTTGCTAAATCTATGAGACCAAACTTTATGTGGTATGAGCAATCTTATAAAGGCAGAAGCACAGAAGACACTTCACTGCTCTCATGTTAGGATTTGATGATTTTCCCTTTAGGCCATCAAATCTTGGATTTAAATTGGAATCCTCATCAAGAGTTAGATTGTTAATTCCTAAACTAATTCCCCTACATGCCAAGGCTTCCATGGTACTCCTTGTTTCACATGCCTACCATACATCTTCTAGCTATTTTAAATCATCTGACAAACACAAGGCCACAAATAGATGTTAGATCCTACAAGGTATGAATTTATAGACTCCATAAATTATTCATGAAATAAAGTCACTACATATATAAACTAATAAAGGATCGAACTCTAATATGCATTGATATTTATTTCTACAACTAGGTCATTCCTACAAGTATGATGTCTAAGATCAATGAAAGAACAAACCTCCACAAAGGTGAAACAAGCATTCTTGTCTTGCAATCCCTTATCCAAGTTAATGATCAATAATTTCTAAGGGTATATCACACTATGAAAACCATCCCACCATGATTTTTATGCACAAAAATGAGATAAACAACATATGGAAATACCTTTAAGACCCTAAAAGGAGCATATTCCTACATTTCAATGCATAATTAAGCCCAAAACTCAAATATTACTTGATGATAGCTATAGAAAGACCCACATAGCATGTCTAGTTGCATGCAACTCACCTAGTAGATGTGGTAGATGCCTAAAAACTACATTAACCACTATTTCAATGGCTACAAGCCCAAGAAAATAGAACATAATGACAAAACACAACTTAAAGAATGTCCTACTAAAATCACATGAAATGGTTCTTAAATAAATCTGTGTCGATTGTATATGAGACTTCCTCAACTTTAGACTAAAGTCCTCAAAAGCATTGAGTTCATCATATCTGCTAGTGTCGCCCAGCATCCCCCAAACCAACAAAAGCAAAAGAAAATCCACCACCCAAAGCCGCAGCCATTTGAGGAGCCACATAGCCAATCCAAACGTCGATCTCCCAAGCATTTCTCTCGGCAACACATGGACCTGAAAAATCGAAAACCAAGAGCAATTGCCGCCTGTTCATCAGATCATAGTCACAAGAATAAAATGACCGCCACCCACTAAATTAAATGTACCAAAAACTAAATGAAAATGATTTGACAGATCAAGACACATTTCCATGCCGGAATTCCCACACCCAACAACCAACACATTCTTTCCTTCAAAATCCTCCCCGGTTTTATAGCTGCTAGCGTGAATAATGCCTCCATCCCCGTTTTACAATCACAGTCGTCACTCTCCGTAACCCACAAGTCGCATCATATAAAACAGATTCTACAAATTTTGAAGCAGATCAAAATTTGCTATCTCGTACTTGGCTTAGTAAGACGGGGATGGAGAGTGACGACTGTGAATTGTAAAACGGGGATGTAGGCAGAGTATATTTCTCTCTCTGATTATCTGAGGGATTAGAAGTATTTATACACACTCAAGTGATGGCAAATGCTGTACAAAGTTCCAATTCACACGGGCTGGCTCCATGATAATGCTCAACTGTGCATTTTAAAACTTTTGACCGCAATAAATAAATCAATGAGAGGACATCTTCAGAAAAAAAAAAAGTCAAGATTTGTGAGTTGGGAGTTGGAGAGGGTCCACAACTTCACTGGTTTTCAAAGACAGCAAAATAATTGAATCCCTCAGCCTACAATTTAGGGTGCTCGATATCATTCTACTTAAATATCATCTATTTCAATGCTCAAACAATTAATAACAATTTTAAAACTTTTAACCCTGATAAATAAATCAATCAAAGGACATCTTTAGACATGTCCTAAATCACAAAAAAGTCAAGATTTGTGTCTTGAAAGTCAAGATTTCATGTGTCTTTTGGGTACCTGGTTGGGTGTCTAGGTATCAGCGCCATTGGCTATTCTGCCTACAAAATGCAGCTCATAACAACGTATCATCACACCATACGATGATATCGTAACATGCATAGCACCCCTTCATTATAATGTTCGTTGCTTTTTGAAAAGATATGTTGCCCTACCACGTCTAACCACGTTTCTCGAACTATTATTACACCCCATCATGTCATTCACTATTTCACATTTTAGAACCCCAAATTCAAAATACTCCAAATGTGCAACAAAAACTTATTTACACAAGGGATTGCAGAGGAGGGAGGCAAGGGATTGCAGAGGAGGGAAGCAAGGGATTGCTAAACTTTATGCATTAAAGAGCTAGGCCCATTATTATTCCAGAATCCATAGCTTAGTCGGCAAGGTGTGAATAGCATAGAGCATTAAGCGACTTAACGGGGAAGCCCGCAAAGAGAAAAATTGGCAGGTAAGTTGCGATATGATGAGGGTATACCCTACACTAGCAATCCCACCACCTTGGTGTGTAATGAGTACATTGTTCAGTTCATCATGATTTTCAGCATACAGTGGGCAATGCATGAGTTCATTTGCAAGACCGTTAAGCAAGCAACATTTTGCATGCAACTTATGTCTCCATAGATAGGTGGTAGCTTCAAATTGATTGTTTTCTTTTGCAAATACAAATGTATATGAGATTTTACATTATATATGATGATCAATTATATGGTTGCAGGATAGATAATGTATCATGCTTAAGAGTTTTGATATTGCGTACTTGTTCTTCAACATTTCCATGAACCTCTCTAGTGAAGAATGTCTCACATTCATTAAGAAAAAGATTATTGTGAAGCATTTGCAAAAGAATTGGTTCTAGAATACTAACTAATTCTTGAAGCATACCTATCAATAAATGTGACATGACTGAAATTCTTTGACAAGATACCTTAAGAAATTCCTAATAGTCATTGAGACATCTGATAATTAATTTACAATAAGAGTTACAGTAAGAGTTACACACATGATTGAAGTATGTGCAACCCTTATCCACTAAACTTGCATGGCTACATGCAAATAGAACACAAGCAAAGCTTACAATGTTAGTATATGTTCTAGAGTGCTTGATTAATTCAAAGATTTTGATAGCATCATTGCAAAATACATTTTGTGCATATCTTGCAATCATGGCATTCCATGACACCACATTTCTTTGAGGCATTATGTCAAATAGTTCACGCATCTTGTCTATGCTTCCACATTTTCAATATATGTCTCCCAGGGCAGCTGCAACTACAATATTTGACAAAATTCTAATATTGTTTATGCTTTGATGGATGTCCATACCCTACTCCAAAGATCCCATTTGGGCACAGGTAGGGAGGATGCTGGCACAGGTTGTGGAATTTGGCTTTACACTTGCCAATTGCATTTGCTTGAAAGTTTCTAAAGCCTTATCAACAAATCTATTTTGTGCATATCTTGCAATCACTGCATTCCATGAGACATCATCTCTTTGGTGCTCACTTATTCCTATTTCAATTTTGTTTAATAGCATCTCACATGTGGATGCGGTTTCTTTGAAGATTCACGCATTTATCTCCTTCCATATATTCCAAATGATCATTGCAAGAGTAGCCAAGCATAGAACAGCCCATAAAGAACCTTTGGGCATCCTTGGCCAACATGTGAACATGTTGTGCAGGTTTTTAGGGAAAGGCACTTGCCATCTGAGCATATATCTAAACTTGGACTAACATGCTTGGGTGAGTTCACATTCGACAAATAGATGATCAATTGTCTCTTCATGTGCATTACACATTGGGCATCAAAAAGGGCCAAGGAATCCCAACTTTATTAACCTGTCACTAGTTAAAACTCTTTTGTGTAGGGTAGTCCATGCGAAGGCACCATTCTTTGGAAGTATGTAATGATCCCAACATAGTTTTGATGGACAAAAGCAGGACTCCTGATCCTGTATGGCAATCTCGTATCCTAATTTTGTAGAGTATTCACTTGTTTTTGTTGCACACCAAATTATGTCATTTTCGCCATCAAAGAGGATCACTTGTCACTTATTTAGCTCTTTTAATAGCAATTTCCAACTATTGGGATTTATCATGTCAAATTTTTTCCATGTAAATGTCTAGGAACCTTTGTTTCTTTGAACATTCATATGGTCTTGGACCTTACTACCGTAGGTTGACTCTGTGAAATTGCTTAGACCTTCCAATCCCGATATGGTGGCTAGTGAGTGTTAGGATAGTTAAGATTGTCTAGAAAAAGACAAAATATTTCTGGAAGTCTTCCAAAGAACATTCCAGGTTATCTAGAAAGGACGAAGCTTCCAGCTATTCTAGAAAAGAACTTTCTAAGAGAAACTTCCAGCTGTTCTAGAAAAGAACATTCTAGGATTTTAGAGACATCTAGAATGCCAGAAGCTTCTAGGTGTCAAAGCTTGTGTAGCTATATATATGTGATTAGAGAGAGCTGCTGTACACAGCATTTGGATGTAATGCAAGTTAGATGAATATATATTTCTAAGTTATTCAACTCTGTTTGCCCTGTGTCTTCTCTGTTTTGCTATTGCTGTTCCATTTTTATTATCTTGGGACTATTTTTTACATGGTATCAGAGCTTGGTTCAGCTAGATTTTTTTTCCAGGTTCAGCTAGAGATTCAGTTAGAGGTTCAATTGGAAATACAATGCTAGAGTGATTTGTTTGCAAGGCATATATATTGGTGGAAGTGATTTGTCTACAGGGTTCATATTTTGCTAGAATAATATTTGTTTGAAGACTGATTTTTTGGCTAACATGGGCTCAACAAATGAAGTATTGCCAATATTTGATGGAAGTGGTTTTGTAGATTGGAAGATTGCAGTCAAGAATGCTTTGAGGGAAAAGGCTCCATGGAGGATAGTGAACAAGGAAATTGGAGAACCCCAAAGTGAAAAAGAAAAGGAGCTATAGAAAAGCAAGTTGGAAGGAAATCAATTATTTGCAGGTATTGTGGAGGTGAAAATCACATGGAGAAATTTTGTTTGAAGAAGAGGGAGAATGAAAGACAGCACTACAAGCCTAAGCAAGAAAGGTTCAAGGATGGCAAGAAGGATAGGCATAGCTTCGTAGCCATCTCTCTCAAAAGGCAAGAGAAATCAAATAAGGAGGTAATTGCTAGACCTGAAAGTAGTGTTAAGGGGGGATACTTTGCTTCAGATTCTAATAAAGAATGAATTTTAGATTCAGGGGCATCATATCACATGACTAGGGATAGCTCTTTGTTTATTGATTTTTATAAAGGGAAGAATTCAGATCAAGAAATTACTATTGGCAATAAAATGAGACTTCCAGTTTTAGGAACAGGGACTGTTAATGTAACGAATGGGTCTTTGAAAAATATTTTTCTGGTTGAAGGATTAGGGGTGAATCTTATTTCAGTATATAAAATTGTTCAAGCTAGATATGAGTTTGTTGTCACCGCTGATCAAGTTATTGTTAGAGATAGAAAAGACCCAAGCAATATAATTGCTATTGGTAGAGTTGATCATAAAGAGAGTTTATTTAAATTTGTGGGGTTTGTTGATGATGAATACACACTCTCTCTCATGCTTTTATTGATGAGGCTAATTATATGTCAAAACTTTGGCATGCTAGACTTGGACATATAAATTATAGAAAATTACAAGATATGGTTAGAATGGATATGGTTAGTGGATTAACAAAAATTTCAGCTTCTGAAGGTGTGTGTGAAGGATGTGTGTTAGGAAAACATCATCGAGATCGTTTTGATTCAGGGAAAGCATGGAGAGCTAATTATCTGTTGCAACTCATTCATAGTGATCTATGTGAACCAGGGTATCCTTCACTTTCAGGTGCCAGGTATCTTCTCACTTTTATTGATGATTACAGCAGGAGAGTATGGGTTTATTTTCTTGAAAGGAAAAGTGAAGTATTTGAAGTTTTTCAAAAGTTTAAGGCATTAGTTGAAAATCAAAGTGGAAAAAGAATTAAGTGTTTAAGGATGGATAATGGGGGTGAATATTGTAATTATGCATTTGAGTCATTTTGTAAAAATTATGGTATCAAGGTGCAAAGAACAGTTCCTTATACTCCTCAACAAAATGGGGTGGCTGAATGAATGAACATAACTCTTTTAGAAATGGCCTGTTGTATGTTGCATTTTAAAGGTTTGCATAATCAATTTTGGGGTTTGGATATTTCTTGTGCTGCATATATTGTGAATAGAATTCCCACTAAAGCCCTTCGAAATATCACCACTGAAGAAGCTTGGAGTGGTAGAAAGCCCCACATTGGGTATTTTAAAGTATTTGGGTGCATTGCTTGGACACACATTCCTAATGAAAAGAGGAAAAAGTTAGAACCAAAGAGTCATAAATGTTTGTTTGTGGGTTATAGTGAAGAATCAAAGGCTTACAGGTTATATGATTTGACAACAAGAAAGGTCTTTGTTAGTAGAGATGTAAAATTTGATGAGCTTTCACAACTCACAGCCACTTCCTCTCACTCTACAATAGCAAATGTTTCTAATTTTTCAGATATTTTAGAAAGAAATGAAGCCAATATTGATGAGGATGAGGTGAGCACTACTGATGACGATAATACTATTGAAAATGAAACTACTAATGCTTGTACTCAACCATTTTCTGCAGGTAGTGATGATGAAGAAGGTAACATTTCAGCTAGACAAAAGACAAGGAGTGTTGAAGAAATATATAGACAAGGCTCAAAGATCCAAGGAAGGAATGGTAGTGCTCTCATGGCCAAAGTCTTACAAGTAAATGACCCAATCTCATATGAGCAAGCTAGAGGAAAGAAAGAGTGGGAGAAAGCCATGAAAGAGGAACATGATGCATTGATAGAGAATAACACTTGGGAACTTGTACCCCACCCCCAAGGTAAGAATGTTATTGGTTGCAAATAGGTTTATAAAACAAAATTTAAATCAGATGGTGCTATAGAAAAATTCAAGGCTAGATTGGTTGCTAAGGGGTTCAATCAAAAGGAGGGTGTTGATTATGAAGAAACATTTGCTCATGTCATTAAGATGAATACAGTTAGAATTATTCTTTCTTTGGCTACAAGTCTTGGGTGGCATATTCATCAAATGGATGTTAAAAATGCTTTCTTAAATGGAGATTTATATGAAGAAATATATATGGATCAACCACCAGGTTTTGTGGATCAGCAACATGCTAATCATGTTTGTAGATTAAAGAAGTCACTTTATGGTCTTAAACAAGCGCCATGAGCATGGAATGAGAAGATTGATAGGTATTTCTAGCTTTATGGATTTAAGCGATGTAAGTCAGATCCAAATCTTTATGTGAAGAAAGTTCAAGATGATATTCTTCTTGTTGCAATTTATGTAGATGACTTACTCATTGTTGGTCCGAATATTGGGCCGATTGATGATTTAAAATCAGATCTTAAGAGGACATTTCATATGAGTGATTTGGGTGAACTAAACTATTTTCTTGGCTTACAAGTTTGTCGATTACATGATGGATTGTTCATCTCACAATCAAAATATGCTATGGACCTTTTAGAAAAGTTTAACATGCTTGAATGTAAGCCAGCATCTACCCCATTTCAATCTAGAGTCAAGCTTACTAAAGAATGTACTTCCAAGAGTGTAGGTGCCACTTTATATGGATAGCTTGTTGGTAGCTTGGTTTATCTAACTCATACTAGACCAGATATTTGTTTTGCAGTCAATCTTGTATCTAGATTTATGCAGGCACCTAAACAAAGTCCTTGGCTAGCTGCTAAGAGAATTTTACGATACATCCATGGAACCATACACTTTGGAATCTACTATGGCCTTAAGTCTTTAATTTCTTTGGTTGGATTTATTGATTCAGATTGGGGTGGTGATATAGATGATAGGAAATCTACTGGTGGTTATGTTTTGAATCTTGGATCAGGCCCTATTACATGGAGCAGCAAGAAATAAACAACTACATCATTCTCTTCGTGTGAAGTAGAATATAGAGCAGCAAAAGAAGCAGACAAGGAAGTAGTTTGGATTCGACATCTTCTATTTGAAATTGGTTTTCTACAAAGTTCAGCCAGCACTGTGTATTGTGATAATCAAAGTACCATACAGGTTGCCAACAATCCAGTCTTTCATGCTAAAATAAAGCACATTGAGATTGATGTTCACTACATTCAGGATCTTGTTCAAGCATCTATTGTCAATCTTCAATTTTGTCCAAGTGAAGAACAAGTAGCTGATATATTCACTAAGAGTATGACTGAAGCCAAATTCTTAAAATTAAGAGGAATGCTTGGTATGTTAGAGGTGAACATTAAGGGGGGATAGTAGTATAATGTTCCCCTCTCCTTTGTATTTTCTTTTTATTATTCTAGCCAATCTTAAAGGCGGATGTTAGGATAGTTAAGATTGTCTAGAAAAAGACAAAATATTTCTGGAAGTCTTCCAAAGAACATTCTAGGTTATCTAGAAAGGAAGAAGCTTCCAGCTATTCTAGAAAAGAACTTTCTAAGAGAAACTTCTAGCTATTCTAGAAAAGAACATTCTAGGATTTTAGAGACATCTAGAATGCCAGAAGCTTCTAGGTTTCAAAGCTTCTATAGCTATATATATGTGATGAGAGAGAGCTATTGTACACGGCATTTAGATGTAATGCAAGTTAGATGAATATATATTTCTGAGTTATTCAACTCTGTTTGCCCTATGTCTTCTTTGTTTTGCTGTTGCTATTCCATTTTTATTATCTTGGGACTATTTTTTACAGTGAGCGATATCCAATCCAAGAATCACACTAAAAGGAAGCACTGGATCCATCCCTTATTCTCTAAGAAATAGGGTCTGTACTCAGACTTTTATATTTTGTTATGAATTTCCAAATGGATGACCCATGCGGCAGCACAATTGTTGTCCAGATGTGGCTAGGAGCATCTTCATCCAAATTCTTCTTCTATAGAACTTTACACCACATGGCTCTTGATTTTTTGTATAGCTTCCAAACCAGTTTCACTCCCAAGGTGATGTTTTGCAGATGGTTGTTCCTTATTCCCACCCCTTCTCATGCCTTGCTCCTTTTAACTTCATCTTAGGCTATTAATGGAATTCGTTTCTTACCCTGTGAACATTCCCATAAGAATTTCCTTTGTTGTGCAACCACTTTCTGTGCTATACTTTTAGGAATCTCAACACAGGAGAGCATATCGATTAGAATTAGAAACACAACAAATTTTAATGTTGTGATCCTCCCTACTAGAGAGAGTCATCGCCCTTTCCAATTATCTATTTTCTTCACATTTTGTTGTTGTTTCGTTCCACAGTGTGTCATAGGTGGCACCATTGAAAAGAAGGACACCAAGATATGTGAAAGGGAGATTTCCAATGTTAAAGCTGAGGAAATGTGCTATCCAATGCTAACCTACATTGCTTGTATTGAAGAAGTAGATTTTTTGTTTTTCCCTATTTCTCACTTGACCAGAAATACTCGAGTAATCTTATAGAATGTTATGTATCATGTTTGCTGAAGATTCATAAATGAATTCAAAAAAAAAACATGATTAAATCAACTTACAGCAAAGGGCACAAAAGATCTCCATACACAAAAATCACACAAAGCAAAATATATTATTGAATTGATTGTTCTCTATGATACACTACATCCTGTCTGCTGTAAAAAATAGAGAGATAACTCTAAAAATAGCACACCAAAATATATAGGCACACACAACTAAAAATAATGAAAAACTACTCTATCACATATAGGGATGCGGAGCATGCATAGCAGATAAAAATAACAAAAAAATCTAAAAAGATTTGAACGCTAGACATGCACAAAACATGCATCACCCACTCTGTCTAAAAATAGATGCACATCAGAAACCATAGCTGCAGAGCATCAATTACCAACATACTCCCCCTTGATGCTAAATGGGCTCACAATATAGTCTCGGAGCATCAGAAACCGAATCTTTGCAACTGCCTTTGTAAAGATGTCTGCAAGTTGTTCTTGAGTCTTTATATACCTCAATTCTACTTCTTTCTTCTGAACCAAATCTCGAATGAAATGATATTTCAAATCAAAATGCTTTGTCCTACTATGATGGATAGGATTTTTGGCTAACTTGATTGCACTCATGTTATCACAAAAAATTATTGTAGGCTGAATATGTTTCTCCCCAATCTCTTCTAGAATTTTTCTAAGCCATAATGCTTGAGTACCTGTGGAAGTGACATCAATATACTTAGCTTCTGTAGATGAGAGAGCAATTGTACTTTGCTTCTTTGAACTCCATGTGATCAAACCCAAACCAAGTGAAAAATAATTGCCAGATGTAGACTTTCGGTCATCCAAACTACCTCCCCAATCAGAATCACTAAAACCAACAAGTTCAAATCTTTTAGAAGTGTAATAATGAATACCAAGGCTTGTAGTACCTTTCACATACCTCAATGTCCTCTTGGCTGCCTTCATATGAATTTTAGATGGCATTGTCATATACCTTGAAACTAGAGAAACTGAATAAGTAATATCCAATCTTGTGTGGTTTATAAACATCAAACTTCCAACAATACTACTATAAGTTGTCTCATCAACTATTTCAGCACCATCATCTCTACACAACACAACCCCATGAACAGTTGGAGTGAAGGCTAGTTTACAATCAACCATATCAATTTTTTTAACATATCTTTTGCATACTTTATTTGACAAATGAAAATTTCATCCTCACTTTGGTAAACCTCCATTCCTAGAAAGTATTTCATGAGGCCTAAATCTTTCAGTTCAAACTCATTCATCATAGCAATTTTGAATTCATCCTTCATCTTAGAACTACTACCCATATACAATAAATCATCAATATACAAACTAATAATAACAATATCATTACCTTCTTATTTGTAGTAGAGGGTAGGCTCACTTTTACTTCTCTTGAAGCCATTTTTTTGAAAATATCCATCAATCCTAGCATACCAAGCTCTTGGTGCTTGCTTGAGGCCATACAAGGCCTTCTTCAACCTATAAACTTGATGTTCTTTACCTTGCACTTCAAAACCTTGTGGTTGTTGTACATAGACTTCCTCATCTAAGTACCCATTCAAGAAGGCACTTATCACATCCATGTGATGAATCCTCCATTTCTTTTAAGCTGCTAGTGAAATCATCATTCTAATAGTCTCTTGTCTTGCTACTGGTGCAAAAGTCTCTTCATAATCTATACCATACCTCTATGTGAATCCCTTAGCAACTAACCATGCTTTGTGTCTTTCAACACTCCCATCACTGTTATACTTAGTCTTGTAGACCCATTTAGTACCAATCTTTTTCTTGTCATGTGGAAGCTCTGTAAGCTCCAAGTATCATTCCTACGAATAGAATCTATCTCTTCTTGCATTGCTTGCACCCAAACATCATTAGTAGATGCATCTTCAAAACATGACGGTTCAAAATCAGCTTGTGAAAGTAAAGCAAAATTTACGATCTCACCTCTTGGATTATCTTCATGTGCTTGTCCTGTACTCCTTTGATAAATATCACTTAGACTTCTTATCTTCCTTGTTGAACTAGAACTTGAAGCTGGACTTGCATTTAGAATTGAAGAACTAGATGAGGGACAACTTGGTGGAGTTGTAACAATTGAAACTGAAGTATTAGTAGGCTGCTCACAACCAATATCATCAATAATACCATCATTCGAAACAGATTTGGGCTTATCAACATGGTCTTTTTGATGACCATAAACTCCCCCTTCATCAAAAATCACATCTCTTGACACAACAATGTTGTTAGTGAGAGGATTATACAATCTATAAGCCTTGCTCTGCTCACTGTACCCAACAAAAATGCATGATTCACTCTTTGGATCTAACTTTTGTCTGTTCTGATCAGCTACATGAACATAGGCTAAACAACCAAAAACTTTGAAATGATTAACATTAGGCTTTTTCTCATACCAGGCTTCATAAGGAGTCATATTGTTAAGTGCACTAGTGGGACTTCGATTGAGAATATATATTGTTGTAGCAACTGCATCACCCTAATAAACATTGACCAATCACTTGGTTTGTAACATACTCCTTGCCATTTCCACCACTGCACGATTCTTCCTTTCAGCTACACCATTTTGTTGAGGTGTGTAAGAGGTGGTAAGTTGTCTTTTGATGCCATTCATATTGCAATAGTCCATAAAATCTTTTGAACAAAACTCTCCTCCACAATCAATCCTTAAGCACTTTATGTTATAGCCACTTTCATTTTCCATAAGGGCTTTAAACCTTTTGAAATTGTCAAATGCTTCATCCTTGGTCTTCAAAAAATAAACCCAACAATTTCATGAGTAATCATCAATAAAAGTAATGAAATATGATGACTTACCCAAACTCTTTGTTTCCATAGGACCACAAATATCAGAGTGAACTAGCTGAAGTGGATAATGGGCCCCCCATGCATTGTCTTTTAGAAATTTCTTTCTTGCATGGTTTCCTTTGACACATCCTTCACACACCTCATTATGTTCTTCAACTGTAGGCATACCATAAACTAAATCTTTTGATGTTAGTAGCTTCAAACTATGAAAATTCAAATGCCCATACCTGAGATGCCACAACCAACTTTTGTCTTCATATACCATATTAGCAAGATTACTATGATGCTCCCCAAACTTCAATGGGAACATTCTATTTTTTGTCATAGGCACAACTGTAACAACCCTATTGCCTTGACTCTTCTCATAGATGATACATTGTTGATTGTCAAACACCACCTTGTAGTTCTTTTCACATAATTGTCCAACACTCAATAAATTATGCTTCAATTGTGGAGTGTAATAAATATTATTCACACCTTTCTTACCTTCTTTTGTATTTACCTTCATAGCTCCTTTAGCTGCAACCTCCAAGGACTTGTCATCTCCAAGCTAAATTTTATATTTGAAACTTTGATCCATTGTAGAGAAAAGCTCATGATTCCCTAACATGTGGTTAGAACAGCCTGAGTCTAAATACCAAACCTCTTTAGAACTATTTTCATCTTTGTTATATGATAAGAATACATTATTAGGAGAAGCCTCCTCATCCTCATTAGCATAATTAACACTTCTATTGTTGTTACCTTCTTTTAATCTGCACTCCCTTTCAAAGTGGCCATACCTATTACAATGAGAGCACTGAATATTTCTCTTATCAAATCTTCCTCTATCTCTTCCTCTATTTCCTATTGAATAATTTTTATTCCATTCATGTCCTTGGTTGCTTTTACTATTGGAACCTTCTTTTTGTGCAATATGTAATTTTGAAGAAAAAGCCTTCTTATCACTTTCTCCAAATGAATCTCTCAATCTTTCTTCATGAGACATAAGAGAGCCAACAAGCCGATCAAACTCAAGAGTACTCAAATCCTTGCTTTCTTCAATGATTATAGCAACATGGTTCCACCTTGCGGTTAAAGACCTCAACACCTTTTTAACCACAACCTCTTTATCCACAGTTTTTCCAAGTGTAGCAATTTTATTGACCACATCTTTTACTCTCACACAATAGTCACTCACACTTTCAACTTCTTGCATCTTCAAATTCTCAAATTCCCTTTTCAATGTTTGTAGCTTGACAACTTTGACTTGATCACTGCCTTGATAAGCTTCTTGTAGGGTCTTCCAAGCATCCTTGGTTGTCTTTGCACCTGCAATTCTTGGAAATAAGCTCTTATCTAGAGCTATTTGAATATGAAATAAAGCTAAAGAGTTCTTCTTCTTACTCTCCTTCTTGGATGTTCTATCATTTGCTGCAAGAGTGGTCCAATCAGCTGGCTCAACATAACCTGTTTCTACAATTTCCCATAAATCTTTTCCTGTCAAAAGAGTCATCATCTTGATACTCCAATATTCATAATCAGTTCCGTTAATTTCAAGAATAGGCAGAGAGTTAATATTTGCCATGATCAATTGTTAAAGAGATCACAACCACAAAATATTAAACCTGGAATTTTAATCTTGCTCTGATACCAAATGAAGATTCATAAATGAATTCAGAAAAAAAAACATGATTAAATCAACTTACAGCAAAGGGCACAAAAGATCTCCATACATAGAAATCACACAAATTAAAATATATTATTGAATTGATTGTTCTCTGTGATACACTACATCCTGTCTACTATAAAAAATAGAAAGATAACTCTAAAAACATCACACCAAAATATATAGCCATACACAACTAAAAATAATGAAAAACTACTCTATCACATGCAGAGATGTGGAGCATGCACATCAGCTAAAAATAGCAAAAAAAATCTAAAAAGATTTGAACGCTGGACATGCACAAAACATGCAAAATCCACTCCCTCTAAAAATAGATGCACATCAAAAACCATAGCTGCAGAGCATCAATTACCAATATTTGCCTCCTCCATAGTGGAGTTTCCCAAATAACAAGGTGTCATCAATAAAGAGTTGGTGGGTGAAAGCCAACAATCCACTAATGGCATTAATTTCTTTCCATCTCCTGTATTGCGCCTCAGCATTAATCCTCTGACCTAGAGTATCTTCTATTAGGACAAAAAGGAATGGGGAGAGAAAATCTCCTTGGCATAGTCCACAAGCCCATTGAAGAAACCACAAGGGAATCCATTGATTAAGACTGAGTATCTTGGTGTGGAGATGTAGCCAAAGATCTATTTTATCCATTTTTTGCAAAAGCTAAATTTCACCAATACTTTGATAAGGGAATGCCATAAAACTCTCTCAAAAGCCTTACTGGTGTCCAACTTCAGTAGCATGTCTTTCAGGTTGTATTTCTTTATCAAATGCAACACTTCATGTGCTATGATGATGCCATTTGAGATGTTTCATCATGGGACAAAACCACTCTGTTCTGAAGAGATTAGCTTAGGTAAAATCAGTTTCAATCTAGTTGTCATAACTTTGGCAATGATTTTGTATATGGTATTGCATAATGATTTTGGTTGGAAGTATGCAAATGAGGAAATTTTTTATTTTTTTGGAATTATGGCAATGTCAGTGTTGTTTAGATATTTCAAAATAGTACCCGGCATTTTCCTAGAATCCTCCACCACATTCCAAATGTCTTAGCCCATGAAGTCCCAGTACGTTTGGTAAACCAACGTTGGGAACCCGTCAGGCCTAGGTGCCTTGTCCGAGTGCATTTGGAAGGTAGTTGTTTTGGCTTCATCCATTGATATAGGGTCTGTCAAGAATTTGTTGTCCTTCGGTGTGACTAACTGAGGGATATGGTCGACTAATCCAAGGTGGATTGTCTCAGCCACATCAATGCCTCCTAGCATATTTTTAAAGAAATTTACTCCTTCCACTTGTATCTTAGTTGTCTCTATCCGATTTTGACCATCTATCCTCTACAAATGCGAGATGTGATTCTAGCTCCTTCACATCTTGGTTGTAATGTGAGAATTTTGTGTTGAGGTCCCCTTCATTTAGCCATACTTCCCTTGACCTAGATCTCCAGTAGCATTCCTCTCTTGCTAGGATTTTGTTGTAGTCCACTAGTAATTCTTTTTCTTTCATGTATTTTGTATGCATCATTCCATTGCTTATTACTGTTTCACTTAGTTTTGCCATTTCCTCTTCAATTCTTTGTTTTTCTATGAATATGTTATTGAATGATTCCTTATTCCACTATTTTAGTTTGGTCTTTAAAAATTGCAGTCTTTTACTAAATGTGAACATCTTAGTTCCTTCAAAAGTGTTTGACTCTTCCCATGAGGCTTTCATGAGATCCTTTAGGTCCTGCCTTCTGAACCATATCCTTTCAAATCTGAATTGGTACTTTGTTGGGGGTGAATCTTCACTGATGATTAGTTCTACTGGAAAGTGATTTGATATGGGAATTATTTTCATCTAAGAAATGTATTGATAGGATGAGCCCATCTTAGAGAGGAAAAATCGATCAAGTCTTTCCGCTATGTTGGTGAATCCATCTTGCCAGTTGTTCCATGTGAATTTGCCATTGTTTGGCATAACATCGGTAAGGCCATTTGTCCTCACAAAGGAGGTGAAATCTACCTGAGTTTGTGCCACCCTTCCCAAGCCTCGTAACTTCTTTTTTAGGTCCAGAATTTCATTAAAGTTGCCAGCTGGTATATATTTATCCATCACAATTTGCATGTCACAACTAAGAATGTCCAACAAGGCTTTCTTGTCTAGAGTTTTTGTAGGGCGATAAATATCTTATACGCAGAAAGAGAGATCAGTTGAGAGACTTCACACCTAGAGCTTCATCTAATTCTTCTTGATGGAGATGGGTTCAATCACAATTTTGTTAGGTTTCCATATCACCCCGAGGCCCCCTGAGGCCCCAGTAGAGTCATCGAATATGTCATTCCAACCTTTGTGGTGTTTGAAAAAAGATTCTACTTCTTTGGAAGAAAGCTTGGATTCCTGGATTAGGTCCAGATCCACTGATTGGAGTTCCAATTGGTGCTCGATCTAGCGTCTCCTGTTAGGGGTGTTTAAGCCCCTAACATTTAGAGTGTGGAGCCTCATCTACCTCCAAGTGAGGACTCTCCTCCCTTGGATCATAGCATGTAAGACCTAATTGAGGTTTGCTCCTTGAGCAGGGCATCCTCAAACCTTTTTTTTCTTGAGAGATTTTCTTCAAGTTTTCGTGTTGACTGGTCTTGAGTTTAGCATTTTGGCAGCTGATTGGCTGATGTTTCTTAGTTCCACAATGTATTGTTCATCCTTGCTAGTCTCTTGATCAGACATTAGATCCTCCATCGATAGATCATCTTTGTTTTCTTCTACCTCACATGTAGGGCATTGGGGCTGAGTGTTGTTGACTACCAACAGAGCTTTATCTAGGGCATTGCTTGCCTCTGCTTCAACCTCTGTTGGTGGTGTGTTTACATTACCCTCCTTAATGAACATTTAATTGTGGTTGTTCTTGTGAGGGGATCTTTGGCTCTTGCACCTTAGTAGGTTGCTTCTTTGGAGTCCATCTTGTTGTAGGGGGCCATAGATAACATGGATTGGAATGCCCTCAGCTTCTACATCACATACAATAAAAATTTCTTTCTTCAATTTCAATATTTTGAATCCAAGATCTACTACAGGTAAGAAGCCTAATGGACTATAGGAGTTTTGTGATTGAAATTATTTGTAATCATGCATATAAGGTGGAATCTCCCTCGCTAAAATCAATTTCTAGGGTTTTTCCCAACTGATTTCCAATTTGTTTTAGACAATCCTCTGACCAAAATTCAAGCAATAAGTTATAAAGTCTTATCCAAATTGGTCCATTTGAGGGCCACATCACATGCAAGTCAAAATTTGGTATCCATTTCTATGCGTAAACCAATAGATCATCAAAATGCCAAGGCCCTTTTTCTAAGATTATATCTCTGTCTTTCACATTGTTAAAATCAACCAAGAAGAAATTCTTAGGGAGGAAATATACTCTAGTGTCTCCTATGTCCCAATTTAATTTGATTCACCTTATAATTTCCTCTCTGCCTTGAAAGTCTCCAAGAACCCTTCCAACGATGGTCATCTAGTGAAGGGCCAAAATGTCCTTATCTGTGAATTCGGATACATCAATTTCCATAACTTCGCTACTGGAATTGTTCGATGTGGATGGCACATTCGAATGGGGAGAGGATTTCTACTATGTGTCGCTACTCTACTTTTTCTCTTTTCACTGTGTGCATGCCATTTTTCATTGTGCTTACACTTAATTGAATTTTTTTTTCATGAACAAGAATACCTAATTTTAGATTTGCATACAAATTATACAAATTTTAGATTTCCATATTGTAGTAGTTTTCCTTTATTTTCCCAACATTTGGTATCAGAGATTGCTCACTTTTCGTTCCTGTGGTTGGAAATAGTTTTTGTGCTATAGTGGGAGTTCTGGGTAATTTTATTTCATAGATTCATGTGTGGAAGCCATGGTTGCATTTACATCTCAGATAGATATTAAGAAATTCAATGGATCTAATTATGAGTTGTGGAAGATGAAGATGAAGGATCTCTTGGAAGAGAGAGATCAATAGACGGTGCTAACAAAGGAACATAAACTTGAAAGTATTGACCAAGACTTGTGTGATAAGATGGATAAGAAAGCATAGTAGACAATTTGGATCTGTATTGCGTATTCTATCCTTTTAAATGTATCAAAAGAGCTTATTACTTATTCCCCATGGAAAAGGATAGGTCAAATTTATCAATCTAAAATTCTTGTGAATAAATTATACTTAAAATGAAGTTGTTTTCTCTAAAAATAAAGGAAGGTGAATCGGTAGTCAAGCACGTAAATTTATTTAATCTAATTTTGAGACAATTAGCCTCTATAGGATGTTAACATAAATGAGGAAGATAAGTGCATTATGCTTCTATGTTATTTACTTGAGTCATGAGAGAGTATGATTCTTTCTATTATTGCTAATTTAACATATCCCAAGTTGGATGCTCTTGTTGCAACTAAATGTTGATAGAGGAAATGAGTAAGAAAGCCACTATGGATAGTACTAAGGATGCTCTTCATGCTAGGGGAAGATCCAAAGAAAGAGAAGGATCCAAGGGAGAGAAAATGGGCCTAAAGATAAGTCTAAGTCTCGAATCCAATCTAAAAATCTTGGAAATAATAGAGTTGGCGCAAGAGAAACCCTTTTGCTCCTCAAACACATACTCACACTACTTCAGAAAATTCACACCAATCAAAGATTGTAAACAACTAAAGTTTTTCCAATTTTAATTATTTCAATAATAAAACAAATTTGCAACCATAATTACACCATCATCAAAATCTACAACAGTGTTTACAAATTCTTGGCCTTTTAATCTAGCCTCTCTCCTATCAACATTCACTGGCAACTTCATGGCTCTTCAAAACCCACATTTTATTATTCCAAATTTGCATCTATACCTCCTCAAAGTCAAGGTATACCAAGTCTTTCCACATGTCAACACCTTGGCCAACTCCTCCCTGCACACATTGCATACATACTCTACCTGGGTAGTCACTATTTGACTACTGTGCCTCCAAACTGCACTTCTACAAAGTCCTCTACAAATGCTCTACTCATTCCTGAAGAAACCGGTGACACATTCTCCATCCACCGAGCTCTTTATTGATATCAATAACTATCTATTACCTTCGATAACATGGAATACAAAGAAGCACAGAATCAATGAAAAATGAAGATTGAACCCAAACAATTCTCCTCTTGATGTCATGACCACAGTTGGACTTCCCTTCATAGCTCACATGGTCCCTTGTTAGCATTCCTTAAACATTTAATTGAAATCATATCTTATTCAAGAGATCTCGGTGCATTAACACACGTATCTTGAACTTGTGCCTTAGCATTTAAATGAAACCATACATTATTCAGAGAACCTTCAGTTACACGGTGGTGTGAATCTTCCTTGACACTGATGTAGATGTGTTTCTTTGGGGTTGTCACTTCTACCAGGCTCGTGGTCTTACCAACATCAATTGGTCTTTACAAGGTATCAAGTTTATGTCCTTTACAAAATAAAACAACTTCCTTTTCCATTGTTGCACCTAATCCAAATCTTGTGTGAAGAAACTTGATTGCAAACTCACAAAATATGTTGTTCCTTGACACTAAATGTTAACACAGTAACAAGATTCCCAACAGATCCTCCAAGTCATGCCTTTGGTTAACACTTGCTCACCTTTGTGTTCTATCTTCTCCTATAATATGTACCAAGTTTTAAATGCCACATCTTTAATGCTGCCCCTTATTTTGAAGTTGTATGACTATCCCATGAAATACCAAGAACAATACCTTCATGTTTGTGGACAACCTTAAAAGATGTATCATTTACTCTTATATCTATTCGGCTAAAACAATTAGCCCCAAAATATTTGTATAAGCATATTGGAATTTAGCAAAATAATTGAATAACTAGAATATATACACATCCTCCTAGATGGTGCACAGTCTACTGAGATATCCTTCCATTCAATCAATGCACCAAATTGAACTAAAGAAGCATTAGTCGTGACAAAAAGTTGAAATGGACAATAAAACCAAAATGCCTCATCAGCATGCGACAACTCTTCTACAACACTTCCATAAATATGCAGCAATGAAAGATTAGCTTCACTTGATGCAAAACGTATAAGCAAAACCATCACCAAGCTAATGCCAATCATGAATACATACAAAACAACTACCAAAAAAACTATCAAAATTGGAAATGATCGATACTCAACCAAACTGAACCTACAAAACCAAAAACAAAATATCAAATCTTTTTGTTCAATGTGGGATAGCTCATTCACCTGGATGCTCCCGCATCATACATGCTAGGTAGAAATTTTGTGAGCATAGGATCACAAAGGTGGAGTTGAGTAGTTAAACTACTCTTCCAGGTTGCAACCAACCTACAACGAACTCCATCGCTAAGTCATGTGTACAAAGTTATTTCTTCTTCCTCCTTTTCTAGCACCACACTGGAATAAGCATCATCCTCCTCCCACAACTCTACTCACCACTCTTCTCTCCTCTCATGGATTTGCATCCACCATGTACTATCCTCGTCCACCAAATACTCTCTACTCTCCTCTCCACCTTCGTGGGATCCAATCCACCACAAACCAACCACTTCCACCAAGTTCCACCTACACCATCCTGTCCTATCTCTACACACAAATATGCAACATCTTCATACCAATCTGCAACTACAACTTCATCTTTTACAACTGCAATCTCTTCTACTCTCATCATAGAAGGTAAATAATAATCATCATAACTGAATTCAAAATAAAAAATTACCTCATCCTTCTTCACTTCTCCAACATCATCTTCTTGATCCTTTGCTGCAACATTCATCTTCTTTCCTCCATTGGCAAGCTTATCACACCACTCTTCTTCTACTGCCAAAATATGCAACATTAAATCATCCTTGTCTTCACCATTCGTTGCAATATTCTCAAGCTTTATTATTGCATTCTCAATCTCCATAGCTACATCTTCAACCTCTTCATTCCCGCTACCCACCTCTTCATCTTTGTTTTCTTCTACAACCTCTTTTTCATTTACTAAGGCTTTCACGTCCTCAGTCGCTACTACAAATTCACTCTTTCCCTCTTCCTCCATGCTCTCATCCAAGCATAATGTTGCATCCTCATGCTTATCTTCATTATGCTTGACCAATTCTTCCTGTTGTCTTGCTTCCAATCTATCCATTCTCATGGTTATATCAACCATCATCAAGGAGATCTTCCTCCTTTGGTACTTGTTCCAGCCTTCCCATATCATGGACTTCCTCACAAATATCCTCATACTGCTGCAATCTTCCACACATCACACTCTCAATCTGCAAATACTATTTCCTCTTTGGCTCCCTAGCTCACGATTGCTCAGGGCTTCTCTCTAACTAGACAACAATACTCAAACGAGCTCTTTTCTACCATAGGTTCTATCCTTTACCCATAGGTCCTGGTGCATACTCTGCACACTTAGGGTCTTCTACCTTTGATACGATATTATTTGGAGCAAAATTTAGATTTTCTTGAACAAGATTTGAAATTATTCCAAAACCCTAAAATCTATACTCAGAGAAACAAAAAGATAATGATACTATAGAAACCAAACAAAATAAATGTTACCTAAATATTAAGAATGTGGTTGCTCATTGTATTTGCATAATTTTGATATAGTTTTGGCTTGGGAGGATAATTGAAAATGAAATTGGTTTTATAATGTTTGGGTAAAAGTAGTTCAAAGGTGGTTCGAACGGTTGAACATATTTTTGTTCGGTGATTGGTGAAGTAGTTAGGGTTTTAATTTGTTTTGCAAATGGATTTAGGTTTGGATTAAAATAATAAATCAAGTTTATTTAATTTATTATTTTTGGGAGGTTTTTGGGTTCATAGGTAAATAATAAATTAATTTTAATTTATTATTTACAGGATATGGAAAAATGAAGGATTTAATTAATTAAAATTAATTAAATCACATGCGGGGTAATAATAGATTAAATGGGATATTTAGAGATTATTAGGGATAATTATGGATTTGGGGATAATCAGGGATAGGTCAATTTTGGATGTCTACATTTTGCCCCTCTTTGAGATGATATTGCAAAGCAAGATGTTGCGAAGCAATGTCGTTTCAAAGAAGATTAAAACATAGGTTTTGGATTAGGATTTTGGGTTGGCCGGGGCTTCATGAAAATGAAGGATAATGGGGCTCACAAAAATGAAGGATTGGTAGATAATGCCCCCTCAAGAGGATATGTAGGGATGGAGGAGATGGATAGACTTTTCAAAAAAAGGAAACAAAGGAAAGGATGTGGAGTTATGTTGATTAAACTTTGAGCAACCTAATGTTTGATAGAGCACCTAACATTATGGACCATGGAATAAAGACCAGGGTGATGATGTGTCAAAGGCACCCAGCGTAAAACAACCTTGTCTAACATATGAGGAAGTAAACTTAGAGCATTAAATTCCTAATGCACAAAAGGTGTGATATGACCTTAGATGCAAAGGATAATGTAAAAATTTATTCCAACATACACAAGATATGAATATTAGATGGAATGATACAGATGTGATTCAAATGCAACATGGACAAATGATTCAAAAACAAACAAGGTAATTGCCCCTATCAAGCTAAAAATCAATGATCGATTATATTGATTTATATGATTGATTGATAGCGTTGTTGATGTGGGAGCGATTTATCCCAAGAACAATGCAAGGATTGTGTTGTTGATATGGGAATGATATATCCCAAAAACAACACTAGGATTAGGAACAATATATCCCATTAATGATGATGATGATGAAATCGATCAGGGTCACAACAAGGCTAGAAACAAGACCATTGCTGCAATTAGATAATACGACTTGATTGATTGACTTGATTGGTATGGAGTAAGGATTACTTGCACTTGGATTATTGCTTGGATTGACTTGATTTGATGATTTAGATGAAATGATTGATTGGAAGGATCAGTTTGATTAGAATGATGATGCTTTGATGAATTGAGTGAGTTAGATTAATTTGAGGAATTGATGTGATTGGTTTGATTTGATAATTTGATTTGATGAAGTGATTGGATTGGATTTGGATTGAAGAGTTGATTTGATTAAATGAATTGATTGTATTGCTTGGATTTTTGTTGGATATTTGCTTTTTTTTATATTTTCAAATATTTTGATTTTTTTTTGGAGTTTTGGTTTGTTTTGGATGTTTAGCATTGGATTGCGCTTGAATAGTGATGCAAGAACTTCTAGATATCATAACTTTTAACTCGGATGTGGGTTTTCTACGAGATTTTATGGGTGGATGCATTATTTACCTTGATGTCTATGCCTTAGTTGATTGGTAGAATTTAAAAAAACCTTTGCGGAGTTTTCTAGGAAGGGGAATTCTCCCTTCATCAAACCCATAAATAAATCAAATTAGCAACAAGAACAAAGATTGAAGAGATGGCAGCAATGACAACATGATGAGAAACATTTGTTAGATTGTTAGATCTTTCAAGATTCTTTTTATCATACACTTCATTTGTAATGTGTACACATAAGAAAACAATATACTATATAAATAAAGATATAGTAAAAATAAACGTTTAGATGCTTGATTGAAATAATTAAATACTTGGTTCAATTAGAGTTGTAATCAGGTTTAATTTGTCCTTTAGAACCTATAAATATTTGTTTAAGATCAAATTAGGGTTTTATTTAAAGCCCTTATTTCATTCTTGTTTAAACTATTTGAGTAATAATAGCTATATATGAGCATGTCTATTAAAAACATCGATATTGAGAGATTATATTATGTTAGTTGTATATATTATCTTAATAAAAATTTATTTTCTTAAGGAGAGCTGATTGACTTGAAGGGGAAATTATCATCTTAATGGGAAGTGATTGTCTTAGACAAAGGTTATCTTGAACTTTTACCTAGAATTAGTACTACACATTAGGGCATAATCATCCTCAAATTATACACACATTAAGGTATAACAAGCCCTAAACATGCAGATTAATGAATAATTATCCCCAAGCATAAATCTAATTTAGTATACCAAACCAATTTTTAATACACTAGGGGTTAGTTGTGCCTTATAGCACATTTAATTAGACCATTAAAAAATTGATTAAATTGGGTGTAAATTTAGGGTTAATCTATCTCTTTAAATCTATTAGCAACTAATGAGCACAAATTAGGGGTTGATTACCTGAATATTTATGTTGTATTATATTATTATAGTAATTATTTGTTAGATATTAATCTTAATATCTTAGATTGAATGTGAAGATATGTGATGATATTAATCTTAGATAAATTATCCTTAATTAAATTGCTTCTTAGGTGAATGTAAGCATCATAAAATTTCACTAATCAATTCCAAAGGCATACAAAATTTGAATATGGTCATTGATTTATCAAAAATGTATGAAGTGTAGAAGTTACACATTAGCATCATCATTAGGTTTAATAGGATCATTTCTAGTTTCCCTAAAAATCCCCTACTACCTTTCTCATTTTCTCCTATTTTTTATTTTTTTCCCATCTTGCATTCATAGTTTGTAATCCATACTGTTGCACTATGCCCAAATGCTCCAACACTTCTATTTCTTATTTTTTTAGATAAGAAAGGGTCTAAACTTTCTCTTCCATTACTTGACCCTAAGATGTTCATGTTTCTTCTTTCTCAGGTTGGTTACCCTCTTTTGCTAGACATCACCCTATGGTTTCACCTCTTTGATATTCTCTTTTGTAATTTTTGTTAAGTTATGACCACTATTGGCCAATTCATTAACTTTGTCTTATGTATTTTCCTTGCCTATCTTGATAGTCTAAGTTTTGATCATTTCACCAATGTTTGGAATGCTAAAGAAATTATCCCACTCTCCCATAAGGTAACATGTATACTCCCCATCCTTCTCGTAGTCCTTATATTGATCAACATTACAACTACTGAGTGAGTGAGTTAGGCAAGACATACCTATGTAATTTATGAGGACCTTAATGTAGGTTCCTTTAATTGCAATGATGGCTTGCCTTGGGTAAATGAGGCAAGATACAATCTTCTTCTCTTTTATTTCTTCTATTAATATTGAATACATTCTAGGCATGGGTTTATAGTGACATTTTGATACACATTTACACAAAAATAATCATTAACAATAGTGATATCCTGACTATATCTATTTAGATGCAATTCTTTGAAAAACATGTGAACTAGACCTTTGGAACTAGGCCTCCAATTTAATAGTGGGGGTGGGAAGTGCTTTCTAAAAGGAAGCAAGGTACAGGAAACACACTTCCTACACCAATCTAATAAGGGGAATAGTATGCAAATTTGTTTTAATCCTTACAATTACAAGAACGTTAAACATATAACATAAAGATTATAGCAGCAACACAACACATAAAGAATGTGACACAAGATATACCGTGGGGAAAACCTTTTCAGGGTAGAAACCCCACATTCTAAAACCTACACAATGTATTATCAAAACAATGGTGTGTTTACAATACACTTGCTATGTATGTTCTTCCATGAGTTTTCAAATGTCATTTCTAGAGTGATTCCAATAGCATAACAGTACCTGTACAAACACTATATCATACAACTCCATAACAATGCATTTTATAGAGATACAAGGCATATTCTAGAAGCTTCTTGAGATAGGCATCCACCTTGGCCACATGGCCATTATCTTGCATCAAAGGACACTTGTCCAAGCTGCAAATACATCTCTTACATCTGTCATATATGCATATTTGACTTTCCCAACATGGGGTGCTCCAAGGCTAAAAGTAGACTATGATGGATGCTCTTACCCATCTTACAACTGTCATAAAAAATCTGCAACATGACAATCTTAAATTTCGTAAGAAAATCCATCATACAATGCTAAATATAGCACATTCCTCTTACAACATGTCATAGCCCAACTTGGGCGCCCAAAGATGCCTTTCCCTCATGCAGAGATACTCACTGACACTTGTCCCCACATGTCATAGGAATCTCCAAACTTGGCTCTTACACGTCATAGATTCTATCATATGGAATATCCTCTTCCATATACCACAAGATGCTGACGCATGACATATTAGTGGGCCACCTCAAATGGGACACCCAAATCCATGTAGGTTTGACTTGACCATCCAAGTCACATTCCCAATAAGATGACATCACCGTGCCACCTCAACTAAGTGACCAAACTTAATGTGCAAATAAATACAATATTAGGCAATAAATAAATATACAATTAAATAAATAATACTAAGAATTTGTAAATATTGAGACACTTTAATTCCCAAGATTCTCGGGCACTTGTAGAACACCTTGCAAGAGCTAAAAGAAATGACAAGATTTAACTGCTAGGGGCCAAGAGACCCATAGATGCCGAACACCATTTGAACTTGTTTGTGCCCACTAGTTTAGTCAATGCATCTGCAACATTATTCAAAGTGTCTACCTTCTCCAATATCACCTTCCCATCTTCTACCATATCTTGAACAAAATAAAATTGAACATCAATGTGCTTTGTTCTGGCATGGAAAGTAGGATTCTTTGCTAAACAAATCACACTCTAACTGTCACAATGGATAGTAATCTGTCCTACATCAAAACCAACATCTAAACACAACCTCTTAAGCCAAATGGATTCCTTACAAGCATGAGTTGCTAACATGTACTGTACTTCTATCATGGACAAAGCAACCATAGGTTGTCACTTACTCATCCAACTAATAACACCACCAAACATGGTAAAAACATAAGCACTGGTGGATCTCCTGCTGTTAATGTCACCTACCCAATCAGAATCCACAAATCCATGAATGCTCACAGAATGCTAAGGTCCAGTGGGATAACCATGATAACATAAGGAATACTCAGAAGTACCCCTCAGATATCTAAACACTCTCTTCACTGCATCCTAATGTACCCGTAAAGGATTAGCCATAAACTGACTAAGGACTCCCACTACTTGGACAATGTTTGGTCTTGTACAGACCATAGCATACATCAAGCTGCCAACTGCACTGGCATAAGGTACTCTTCTCATATCCTCCTTCTCAGAAGGAGACTTTGGACAATTATCAACTAATAACTTTGTCCCCATCGTAACAGGAATAGTCAATGGTCTGCAATCCACCATACTGAATCTTTCCAACATAGTGTTAACATACTTACTCTGGCCTAACCAAAGCTTTTAGTTTTCTCTGTCTCTTTGGATCTCCATCCCCAGAATGCACCTGGCTGCCCCTAAGTTTTTTATTTCAAACTGTGCTAACAACTGAGACTTCAAATCAGAAATCATATTCTTACTATTCCCAATCAACAACATATCATCAACATATAGTGCAAGAATGAGAATACGATCATTGCCAAACTTGTAATACACACAATGATCTAATTTCGATCTTAGAAATCTAATAGACAACACAAAGGCATCAAACTTCAAGTACCACATCCTAAGAGATTGTTTTAATCCATACAAAGACTTCTTTAACTTGCAAAACAAATTTTCTTTACCTTTCACTATGTAGTTCTCTAGCTGTGACATGTAGATTTCTTCCTCCAAGTCACCATGAAGGAAAACTATCTTCACATCCATTTGTTCCACTTTTGAATTATAAGATGCTGCAAGAGATAACAGGAACCGAATAGATGTTAGCTTTGCAACGAGAGAGAAAATCTCACCATAATCAATTCCCTCCACTTGTGAATACCCCTTTGCAACCAATCTAGCCTTATACTTCTCAACATTGCCATCTGCACCAAATTTCTTCTTGAACACCCATTTGCATCCAATAGGTTTCCATCCATCAAGCAAAGGCACCAAGTCCCAAGTTTTATTCTTTTTCAAAGAAGCCATCTCATCTTCCATGGCCTCCTTCCAAGAACCTGTATCTTTCATGCCCATAGCCTCTATCACAGTTCTAGGCTCATTAGTGTTAGTAAGAAAAGAAAAAGCATAACTAGAATCAAGCAATGTATAACTAAACCTCTTAGGTTGCTTCATGTTTCATGTGGACATCCTCAAAGGCTAAGGTGGAGCTTCTACTTCTTCTTCTGAACTTTCAGAGCTGCTAGAGCTCTCCTCATCATCAGGTCCAATAGGGTCTTTCAGTTTAGTCTTCTCAGGGTAGAAGGAAATTGAACCACATCCTCTTTCTTTTATTTTTCTTCTGCCTGTAAAAGAACAGGAGAAGGTGTTACCTTTTTGAAGATAACACTTCTACTATACAATACTTTTTAAGCCACATGATCCCAAAGCTTGTACCCTTTCACTCTGACACCATAGCCAATGAAGATACACTTAACTGCCTTGTTCTCCAATTTTGACCTCTTCTCCTTAGGCACATGTGCATATGCCTTACAATAAAAAACACAAAGATGTCTCAATGAAGGTTTCTTACCAGACCACACCTCTATGGGTGTCTTATCAACAAGCGTTGAAGTAGGAGACCCATTAACTAGGTAGCAAGCAGTGGCTACAGCTTTAGCCCAAAACTTTTGTTCAAGGCTAGCACCACTAAGCATACTCCTAGCCCTCTCCATCAACGTTTTGTTCATCCTCTCTACAACTCCATTTTGCTGTTGGGTATATGGAGTTGCCTTATGTCTTTTAATCCCATGTTCTTTACAAAACTTGTCAAACTCTACGAAACAAAACTCACCACCATTATTAGTTCTCAAACACTTAATCTTTTTACCAGTCTGATTCTCTACAAAAGCTTTAAACTCTTTGAACTGACTAAAGACTTCAGATTTGCTTATGAGAAAATAAATCCATGTCCTACTGTAATCATCAATAAATGATACAAAATACAATGATTTGGAAATTGAAGGAACATTCACAGGACCAAACACATCAGAATGAATAAGGTTCAACACACCATAATACTTATGAGAACTCGAGTAAAACTGAACACGGTTTTGTTTTCCATATACACAATGTTTAGAAAAGTCAAACTCAATAATACAATCATTTAACCCCTCGATGAGGTTATTATTTTTTAGGGCTCTAAGACCCTTCTCACCAATGTGACCAAGTCTCTTATGCCACAACATTATCTTTTCAGCAGGAAGTTTCATTTCCAAAGCATGAGCACCCTTAGGTACCCAAAAAGCACTACCATCGGAAGTAGAAGCAACACACTTTTTTACTGCTGGTTCCAATAGTGAGAATGAAGAATCTAAAGATCTTTTCTTAGAAATAGAAGAACTATTGCACTAAGTAGTGCATGCATCCAGCTGAAACATAGTACCTCTCTGAGTACCCTTAGAAAGCACCATAGCTCCTCTTGTGGTGCAGGAGCACCTAGACAATGGTGGTCAAATGATGTAAATAGGTGTATATAGTTGGTTTGGTGTGTATCCAAATACATTTGTGATCTAATAAGGTCTAACTAAGACCATCTTGATGTATTAGTGTCATTTAAGTTCTAGGAGTATAGCTTTGTCAAATAATGCATTGTAAGGTGATATCAAGTGGAAGGTAAAGGGTCATTTTTTAATTTTCAATTGAAGACCATTGGAATTCAATAGAATCATGTTTAAAAAGACCTCAAAACCTTCGAGGCAATTGGTGGAAGTTGAATAAAAACAACAACAAAGCTTTTTACCCTATTTTTCTATAAAAAATTGTGTTTTTCTACTTTTCTAGCGACTGTACGGCCTGGTATGGCGTAGTCATGCTTTGCAATTTTGTTTGATAGATGGTGCTTTGTTTCTAGTTTTTTTTACAGGTGGTTTGAAGAGATGACATCAAAGTTGATGGATTCTTGAGGCATTTCTCTGAAAACAGTCAATAAAGGCAAGGTTTAGGGTTTATGCAAGCAAAAATGAGTTTTGTGAACTTCCCCATCAATGAAAACTCTTGGAAACTGGTAGATGGAAAGATTGAAATGTATATTCAATGTTTTTGGTGAATTAGCGAGCAAGGTGTGAAGTTTGATCCTAGTGATAAAACCTACATAATCTATCCATTTGCAATGTATTGAAATTCCTCAAATGGTTTTTGGAAGTTTGGTAGTCAAAAATCATACACTTTCTTTGGAAAAGAGGCCTAATTAAGCCTAGGTGCAGATATGACAGTGAATTATTGAGGGGACTGGTCTGAAACACCCATACTCTATTTCTTGGTATGTTGAATAAGGGCATAAAGGGTACTCAAAAAGGTGATTGAGTAGTGGGTTTGAGGTCTATTTTGAAAGTTATGTTGAAAAGACCCATTTAGGAGGGCTAGTAGGCATAAGGGAGCTATTGAAAGACATTCAATGATCATGGAGCTTTGAGACTTGCAGGTTGGTTTTCTTGAAAGTGGAACATCATAACACCTTGATCTACATCATAATGGTATTAGAGCATCATGTTCTGATTGGAAGTGGGAAAGTGAACAAGAATTGGCATAAGCAAGATGCCTCCAAAGACCAATGCAATAGCCAAAGAGATACAACAACTGAAAGAACAGATGATCCATAAAGAAAGGCTCTATAAGGAGTCTCAAGAAGCAATCCTTACTAGAATAGCAGCCCTAGAAAATAATCAAAGAAGAAGAATGGTCAGTGGTGACCAAAGTGATGAGGAGGATGAGGGTGAAAGTGAGAACCCTCCAGTTGGAGTCCAAGATGAGGAAGAAGTGGACCCTAATGAAGCAAGAATAATCAGAATGCTAAAGGTAGTCAAGGGTGACAATACTCCAAAGCTGAAAGTTGAAGTGCCTATGTACGGTGGAAAGATGGATAGTGAAGAAGTTTTTGTTTGGATTGATGCTTTGGATAATTTTTTTGAATTTGAAGACATAGAAGACAACAAGAAAGTGAAATTTACAAAAACTAAATTGAAGGGACCAGCTCTAAGTTGGTGGAACTTTGTTCAAGAAGAGAGAGTCAAGAAAGGCAAGCCTAAGATAAGTTCATGGGATAGTATGGTGGCCAAGGTGAAGGCCCAATTCTTACCTGTAGATTATGCCATTCAAACTTTCATGAAGCTACAAAACTTGAAGCAAAGGGAGTTGGATGTGATGGCATCTACTGAAGAGTTTCATAGGTTGTGCATTAGAACTAGCCACAATGAAGATGAGGTAGAAAAGGTGGCTAGATACCTAAGTGGTTTGAGATTAAACATTACAGATGAAATCAACCTCAACCCTCCTAAAATAGTCAAAGAATGCTTCCAAATGGCAGTTAGGGCAGAGGAGAGAATCAAAAGGAAACAAGAGTAGTAGGGAAGAGGCAGGGGAAAGAATTTCAAAGGTAGAGGTAATTTTGGTGGAAGAGGACAGTCACCAAAGAAACAAGGTGAATCAAGCAACCAACAAGTGCAAAAGGGTGAGTCAAGTGATAGAGCTAATTTTAGAGGAAGAAGATTTGGAAGTAGAGGAAGGTTTGGTGGACATTGGAGAGGAACCAATGCCTTTTTAGGTAGATGTTATAACTGTAATCAATTTGGACACCCAACTTGGAAATGCCCAGACAAGCAATCATCAAGTTCTCATGGAGGTGAGAGAAGGACTCAAATTGTGCAAGAGGAGGATAGGGAAAGTGTGAATTCACCTTCTCTACATGTTGTCCCAGAAGTAGGTGAATCCTTGATGCTAAGGAGGACATTAATCAAAGTGCCAACCACCAAATAACCCCCACAAAGGAAGGCATTATTCAGGACAACTTGCAAAGCACAAGGAAAGGTATATAAGGTAGTGGTAGATTCTGGTTCTACTGATAATTTTGTGTCTTTGGAAATGGTAGAAGAACTAAAAATAAAGAGGAATCCACATCCAACACCATACAATGTTTCATGGCTCAATAAGGGTCAACAAGTTTTGGTGAATGAGCAGTCTTGGGCTGAATTCAATATTGGTGTCTACAAGGACAAAATATTATGTGACATCATCCCTATGGATGTGTGCCACGTGCTCCTAGGAAGGCCATGGCAGTTTGATAGGAAGGCCAAACATGATGGGGAGAAGAACATATATGTGATAGAGAAGGATGGGGTGTCATATACCCTTACACCCATACAAGAAGATTGCAGTGCCATTCAGGAAGGACCAAGTGTGATGGTGGTCAAGGAGAAAGAGTTCTTGAAGAGCTTGGATGAAGAAGATATTGGTTATGCCATTATTGGGAAGCCCACATAAACTAAGGTAGCAGCAGATGGAGAAGATATACCCAAAGAAGTTCAAACCCTATTGGACAGATATAAATACATAGTGGTGGATGAGCTCCCTAAATCTTTACCTCATATAAGAGATGTAAGTCATCACATTGATCTCATACCAGGTGCAACTTTTCCAAACAAGGCTTCATACAAAATGACACCTAATCAAAATGAGGAGGTAAGAAATCAAGTTCAAGAGTTGTTGGATAAAGGTCTCATAAGGGAAAGCTTGAGCCCTTGTGTTGTGCCTACTACTTTGGCACCCAAGAAATATGGTAAATGGAGGTTATCCATTGAATCAAGAGCAATCAACAAAATTACAATCAGATATAGGTTTCCTCTACCCCAGATGGAGGATTTGATGGATAGTTTAGCAGGTGCATGCTATTTCTCAAACATTGATTTAAAAAGTGGGTACCATCAGATTGGAATAAGGGATGGGGACTAGTGGAAAACCTCTTTCAAGACCAATGAGGGTTTGTATGAGTGGTTACTAATGCCATTTGGGTTGTCTAATGCCCCAAGTACATTTATGAGGCTAATGAATGAGGTCCTAAAACACTTCATAAGTAGATTTGTGGTGGTGTACTTGGATGACATCCTTGTATATAGCAAGACAAAGGAGGAACACCTACAACGCTTGGATATGGTGTTGAAGAAGTTGGATGAGGAGAAGTTGATGATTAATCTCAAGAAATTTGAGTTCATGAAAGAAGAACTTGTCTACCTTGGTTTTGTGATCTCCAAAGGTACCTTGAAGATGGACCCCACTAAAGTAGAAGTCATACTTAGTTGGCCAATCCCAAAATCAATAGGAGAGGTAAGGAGTTTCCATGGGTTAGCTACTTTCTATAGGAAATTTATAAGGAACTTTAGCCATATTTGCTCTCCCATCATTGATACCATCAAAGGGGAAAGGAAGAATAAGTTTCAATGGAATGATGAGGCTGAGAAAACCTTTGAATACTTGAAGACTAGAGTGGCTCAACAACCCATTCTCACACTGCCCGACTTCAACAAGGTATTCACAATTGAATGTGATGCAAGTGGATATGCTATTGGTGCAGTTTTGAGTCAAGAAGGGACATCGGTGGTATTTTTCAGTGAGAAGCTCAATGAGGCTAAAAAGAAGTATTCCTCATATGACCTAGAGCTCTATACAATGGTACAAGCCCTTGAGAAGTGGAGGCATTACCTCTTGTCAAAGGAATTCATTGTTTTTATAGATAATCATGCATTAAGCTTTTTGAACAGTTAAGACAAATTGAATCATAGGCATATAAAATGGGCGGAGTATTTGCACGCCTATACCTTCACAATCAAGCACAAAAAAGGTCAAGCTAACAAGGTTGCTACTGCTCTAAGCAGGAGAGCCATGATGGTGCAAGAGATCCAACTCCAAAGTGTAGGGATAGATGCATTGAGAGGTATGTATAAAGAAGATGATGATTTCAGAGATGCATTTGCTGCTTGTAATCAGTCTCAAGATGCCTTCCATAGTGAGTATTCTAATTTTGTGTTGCAAGATGGTTTATTGTTCAAGGCTGCTCAATTATGTGTACCTAAGTGCTCTATGAGAGCAAATTTGATAAGGGAGAAGCATTGTGGTAGTTTAAGTGGTCACTATGGGTATGATAAGACCTTGGAGCAGGTCAAGAGATTCTATCATTGGCCAAGGATGCATGTAGATGTCAAGAAGTTTGTAGAGAGTTTTGTAGTGTGCCAAAGAGCAAAAGGCTCAAGTTCCAATGCAGGGCTTTATCAACCTTTACCAGTGCCTAACTGCCCATGGGAGTCAATTAGCATGGATTTTGTATTGGGTCTATTGAAGACACAAAGAGGGTATGATAGTGTTTCAGTTCTACCTAGCATCCACAAACAGATGGGCAGACCGAAGTTGTCAATAGGTCACTTGGGAACTTGTTGAGGTGTCTTACCAAGTAACATGGTCAGCAATGGGACTCGATACTCCCTCAAGCAGAGTATGCATATAATGATTCTATTAACTAGAGCATAGGGAGGAGTCCATTTGAAGTGGTATATGGTATGAGCCCAAGAGGGATACATGAACTCAGAGATTTGAAAGGAATGGAAAAGAGGAGTGCAGATGGAGAAGATTTTGTAGTGGCAATGAGGGACATGCATCAGCAAGTGAAAGAAAACCTTCAAAGGATTGTAGAGAAGTATAAAAGGAATGCAGATTTAAAGAAGAAAGACATCCAATTTAAGGTTGGGGACATGGTACTTGAACACCTAAGGAAGGAGAGATTGCCTAAAGGCAAATACACCGAGTTACTAATGAAGAAGATTGGACCTTGCAAGGTGGTCCATAAGTTTCTAGACAAAATGCTTATGAGATAGAGCTCCCTCCTAGAGTGGCTATCTCACCTATATTTAATGTTGCTGATCTTTATCCTTTTAGAGGAACTGTGGTTGTAGGTGAAGAAGTAGGTGTAGCAGGAGTTGATGATGAAGAATGGATCAAAGACTTACCACCCAATCAACCAATGAAGCTTGAAAGTATATTGGACACAAGGGAGATTAAGAGGACAAGACAAAAAGTGTATAATGAGTACTTGGTCAAATGGAATGGCCTACCAAATGAAGATGCTACCTGGATGTCAAAAGATGATATAAAACAGCATGGAACCTATGTTCATGAGCTCATTTCATCAGGAGGATGAAATCCTTTTCACCCTGGTTGTATGGTGTAGGAGCACCTAGACAATGGTGGTCAAATGATGTAAATAGGTGTATATAAATGGTTTGGTGTGTGTCCAAGCACATTTGTGATGTAATAAGGTCTAACTAAGACCATCATGATGTATTGGTGTCATTTAAGTTCTAGGAGTATTGCTTTGTCAAATAATGCATTGTAAGGTGATGTCAAGTGGAAGGTGAAGGGTCATTTTTTTAATTTTCAGTTGAAGACCATTGGAATTCAATAGAGAAATGTTTAAAAAGGCCTCAAAACCTTCAAGGCAATTGGTGGAAGTTGAATAAAAACAACAACAAAGCTTTTTACCCTATTTTTCTGTAAAAACTATGTTTTTTCTGCTTTTCCAACGACTGTATGACTTGGTACGGCCCAGTCATGCTTTACATTTTAGTTTGATAGATGGTGTTCTATTTCTAGTCTTGTTTGCAGGTGGTTTGAAGAGATGACATCAAAGTTGAAGGATTCTTGAGGTGTTTTTCTGAAAATAGTCAATAAAGATAGGGTTTAGGGTTTATTCAAGCAAAAATGAGTTTTGTGAACTTCCCCATCATTGAAATCTCTTGGAAACTAGTAGATGGAAAGTTTGAAATGTATATTCAATGATTTTGGTGAATTAACAAGCAGAGTGTGAAATTTCATTTGGTTTTAAACAAACCCTAGCTGTAATTCCTAATTTTTAGGCTTTGTAAGGGTTTAAACTTGGAACTTGAAAACTCAGAGCATAGGTGATTGATCCTAGTAATAAAACCTACATAATCCATCCATTTGCAATGTATTGAAAGTCCTCAAATGATTTTTGGAAGTTTGGTAGTGGAAAATCATACACTTGCTTTGGAAAAGAGGCCTAATTAGGCCTAGGTGCATATATGATAGTGAATTATTGAGGGGACTGGTCTGAAACACACATACCCTATTTCTTGGTATGTGAAATAAGGGCATAAAGGGTACTTAAAAAGGTGATTGAGTAGTGGGTTTGAGGTCTGTTTTGAAAGTTATGTTGAAAAGACCCATTTAGGAGGGCTAGTAGGCATAAGGGAGCTATTGAAGGACATTCAGTGGTCATGGAGCTTTGAGACTTGCAGGTTGGTTTTCCTGAAAGTGGAACATCATAACACCTTGCTCTACATCATCTTGTCATCTTCTATCCTCCACCTGATAAGACAACCTGCACACCTGCATCATTCAATTTATTTACAGAGAGCAGGTTTCATGCTAAACCAGGGATGTGCATGACCCCATTGATCCCCTTCACTCATCCATCAAGGAATTGAATCAAGACTCTTCCACACCCAACTATGTTTAGGTGAGAGTCATCACCCAGGTACACCTTCCCACCATCGTATTCTTCATACTTTGTAAACTAACCTCGATGAGAGGTCATGTGGAAAGAAGCACCAGAGTCAATCAACCACACATCTTTAGATCCATGGGTGGCCAAGGCTGCACCAAAAGCATCACCATCATCTTGTGACTTGTTGGAATTGGAATCAAAGTTCTACTTTTTCTTCTTTTCCTCTTTGCACTCCTTTCGAAAGTGCCTAGTTTTTCCACAGTTCCAACGCACTGCCTTGGACTTTCCAAGAGATTTGGATCTCCCATAGGAATTGGATTTGCCCTTTTCAGCTTTCTTGTCTTTATTTTTCCCTTTTTCTTTGGGTCTTCCATGAACCACAAGAGCCTCTTTAGATGACTTAGATGACTTTCTTCACGTCTCTTTAGATAACAGTGAAGACACCACTTCATCTGTTTTGAAAGTGGATGTGGTACTCCTGATGGTCATAACACGATGATCCCACGAGTCTGGCAAAGAACAAAGCAAGGTCATGCAACAATCCTCCTCCATTTTCACACCAACGGATGTCAACTGTACAACTAGCATGTTAAAAGAATTTAGATGGTCTGCAATGGATCCTCCATCTTCCATCCTTAGAGAATACAACTTCTTCCGTAGGAATAACTTGTTTACCAGAGATTTGGCCTGATAAACATCACCGAGTTTCTTCCATAGCTCCTTCGCGGTCTTCTCCGCATGGACATTTAACAAGATAGAGTCAGCCAAATAGAGTCTCATAAGTCCCTTAGCTTTCCAATCCTTGAGATCCCAATCATCTTGTGACATTGCCGTTGGTTTTACACTAGAAATTGCTTCTCATAGATCTCTATCAACAAGCATGTCCTCCATTCTGAGTTTCCAGACTTGAAATTACTGCCATTAAACTTTTCCAATTCAATTCTACTGGATGTGCCTACCATCTTCTCATTGTAACAAGATCATAGAATACTCTGCATAGACTCCCACTCAATCAAAGATTAGCTCAAAAACCCCTACCCAACAATTAGGATCACAGGTGATCAAGCTCTAATACCAACTGAAAGGAAGCAAGGTACACGAAACACATTTCCTACACCAATCTAATGAGGGGAATAGTATGCAAATTTATTTTACTCTTGACAATTGCAGCAATGTTAAACATATAACATAAAGATTACAGCTGCAACATAACACATAAAGAAGGTGACACAAGATATACCATGGGGAAAACCTTTTCAGGTAAAAAACCCCACACTCTAAAACTTGCACAATGTATTATCAAAACAATGGTGTGTTTACAATAAACTTGCAATGCAAGTTCATCCAAGAGTCTTCAAATATCATTTTTAGAGTGATTTTGACAGCTTAACAATACCTATACAAACACTATATCATACAACTCCATAACAATTCATTTTATAGAGATATAAGGCGTATTCTAGAAGTTTCTTGAGATAGGCGTCCAGCTTGGCCACATGGCCATTGTCTTGCATCAAAGGACACTTGTCCAAGCTGTAAATACATCTCTTACATCTATCATACATGTAGATTTGACTTTCCCAACATGGAGCACTCCAAGGCTAAAAATGGACTATGACGAATGTTCTTACGCATCTTACAATTGTCATAAAAAATCTGTAATATGACAGTCTTAAATGTTGTAAGAGAGTCTGTCATACAATGCTAAATATAGCATATTCCTTTTACAACATGTCATAGGCCAACTTGGGTGCCTAAATATGCCTTTCCCTCATTCAAAAATACTCACCGACACTTGTCCCCACTTGTCATAGGAATCTCCAAACTTGGCTCTTACATGTCATAGATTCTGTCATATAGAATATCCTCTTCCACATACCACAAGATGCTGACACATGGCATATTAGTACCACCTCAAATGGGACACCCAAATCCATGTAGTTTTGACTTGACCATCCAACTCACATTCCAAGTAAGATGACAAGTCACCGTGCCACCTCAACTAAGTGACTAAACTAAATGTGCAAGTAAATACAATATTAGGCAATAAATAAATATACAATTAAATAAATAATGCTAGTAATTTGCAAAGGTTGAGACACCTTAATTCCCAACACTTTCTATCAAAAATGGCATAAATTAGGTATGAAATCATGTAGAAATCTTCCCCTTTGGTAGCCTACAAAAAGTACCTGTTTAGAGATACAATGATTGACTCCCAATATTTATGAATTATTAGCTTTTCCAAAATCACATGTGTAATAATGGCACCCATCTAACATCTAAATGTACTCAATCTTTGTTCCCAAATAGTTTCCATATGATAATCATGACCTTCTTGATTACTCTAAGAAAACTTACAATTGTATAATCCTCCACATTCATTAACTTTGTAAATCCACATTTGGGATAGCCTAATCTTTTATCACTTCTCTTAAATTATGGTCTTGAGATGATTACCTTGCAACTATACCATTATACCTTAAAGTAGGCTTAGGTGAGTTCAACAAACTACTTCATTCACCAATATTATGGGCTAATTTTCTACATTCTTTATATAGTCTACATCTATGATACAATGATTAAAAACATCTGACAAGATATCTTTAAAAAAATGAACACATCAAATTTTCTATCTATTGGTTAACAAATTTGTTAGTATTATTGTTATATGACTCGCCCTTAAAATAATGACAATCTCACCAATAATTGGATAGGTTGTATTCTGATAAACAACCTTCCTCTACTTTTGAAAGAGAGTAGCTCATGTTGATGTATAAAATTGTGCAGATTCCAGCACCAACATGGGAAGCTTCGAGAATGTGGGACTTGACACTTGAAACAACCTCTAGATTTTACAGAAGCTGGCTCTTCCTTATTACAATGGAGTTTTAGGTAAAGGGAAGAAAAAAAAAGATTACAGATACAATAAACAGAACTTCTAATTCTATGGTGATGTGACTGATTTAAGTGTGTTTCAGTAATTAGCACAGCGATTAAATTCTCATTATTTAACTATATTAAAGAGCAAATGTTGCATGATTAACATAGACATATTGTAAATGAATTTAAAATCAAAGGCCAAACTCGGAAGATTGATATGAAGACATAGAAAATATCACCAATGGTACAAAATAGAGCTTCTTTCATTAACAATTCAGAAAATACATAAGGCATAGAAACATGCACAGATCTATCAGCTTCCTTCTTAGAAACAACTAAACTAAGGCAAAATGATATAATGCAATCACAGTCAAACTCTGAATTCTTAATCAATAATGTATATCTGTGTTAGAAACTTTCCCCTATTTATAGCAACAAAATTTGACTCAAGATCACCTCCAACTGCTTAGAATTTTAACGGTTTGAACAAAACTAGAACTCAATTGGAAGTTATAACAACACTGAAAATCTCCTCGAATCTGCAACTATTTCTTTCATGCATGCCTATTGGCTAAGTGACACTAAAATTATGGCACAACAACTTGCAGTTCCATTACGACACATGACATCACCTGCGAGTTCCCAAACGGACCCAAAATGTGCTACACAGCACCCTCCACTTGCTGTTTAGCTTCCTTTAATATAAAGGGGACACATAGAACACTGCCACTTGTCGCTATCCACTACCCTTATTGCTTGATATGTGGTAGCCTTCGAGGATCAACACTGGGACACTTGGCACTCTCTGTACATCTCAAAAGCTTCTTCACTTTATGTCCTGAACATCCACGATAATGACACTTGTCCCTCTCTGTATCACTTTAAAAACTATAGAATTTACCTCATGGGATCTACCACATGTTTCGACACTTCTCAAAACTTAATAGAATATAGTGACATGTGGTGCCATCTACATAATATAGCAAAAGAAACATGGCACCTCCCACTTACTTCTAAAGCTTCATAAAAAAGTCCCTTAAAGCCCCGCGGGGCTGACAGTTGTCATCTTTCGCATACAACTGAAACTTACAAAAGAAACATACATGGCAACCTCTGGCATCATCAAAACAAAATCCATGAACCTTAAAGCTTCATTAGTTCAACCTTCTGTGCACAACACGTGACACTCTTCGCTGCATCCAAAAACTATGTTGGAACATTCCAGGCCCACCACACGTTTCTTGGTGCCATAAAAGCTTCTCAAAAAGGATACATGCGGCAACTCTCACTATTGCAACAAACGGACACTTGGCATCTTTCGCGTGTAAGCTGCATCAAAGAAAACTTCTCCCCAAGGCCCGCAGTAGCAACACATGGTGCATTCCGTACACAGGAAACAACTTAATAAAAAGTAACTACGCCAAGAATACATGGCACATTCTAGTAGGATTTGAGAATTGCGAAGCATAAAGAAGGTACATACACACACAACACTGTCGATGATACTTAGAAACACTTAGAAACTACAGAAACTAGAGCAACAAACTGAAGATGATACAATAAGCCACGACCAAACAAAATTCAAAATGTAGAGTTTTATCTCTATAGTTCTTGGCAACTACATGGACCTCTATGCCCGCTCAGAGAGAACTCTAGAAACATTAAAAAAGTTTAAAAAAACAAAATTGCATTGCGATTATCAGAGAATCACAATTATAATTTCTACAATGTGGCCTGATATCTAGACCACTCTGAATTTGACAAACCTTGTCTACTCTGCAGATCTTGAAAAGAAAAATCTAAATTGCTAATGTCCTTGTGAGAAAAGGACTATAAAATCTGGACCACAGCATGTAGTTGAAATTCAAGATGAGCCATTGGAACAAGAACTGCTTCCACTTCCTCAACACTAGAAGAATCACTGAGACCTTGGAAAATGGTCTGATCATTTTACTTGGTCAGTAGGAGAGCTTTTATTGCATCAGTCATTAAAATTGTACTATCATCAGGAAAAGGAGATGGTAACCACAACTGCACCAACTCTTCAATGTGTCTTTTCATATTTTTGACACCTTCTTTTAATACATCAAGCAATGCCTTACAACTCATAGCAACTGAATTACAACTTAAAACTTCATTTACCTTCTTTGTAGCAATCATTCTTTCATTTACATGAGCAGCTAATAAAATCTCATCAGTCGTATCATAAATCTTTTGCAACAAAAGTTGAGAGTATGAAACTCTCAAAGAAATAATGGACAAAGTTGTTTCAATTGAAGACTCTACTTTTCACATAATTGTTGGGCATTTAACAGGAAAGTGAGAGAAGGTTTGAGTTGTGAAATCTCCTTAGACATTCTTCTCCACACAGACACATAAAGCTCCTTTACCATTGCTAAGACCCCTGCATTTTGTGGCCTCTGTGCCATCTCAATAGTTAATTGCTTGATCTTTCCATGTTCAACCATAAATTGGGCCTAAGCAGCACTATTCAAATTTTGTTCTTTTAAAAGGGTCTACTGCAATTGTGATACCTCTTGCATTTTATCTTGATACTTCTTCTCAATAATAGCCTTCTCTTGTCTTAATGTAACCACAGTAGCTTTCTCTTGTGCTATTTCATTTTTCAAAGCTGCGACCTAAGCTTGTGATGCTTGATGTATTTGTAAAGACACAGTAGACTGCAAATCCTTGTTTAAGGTATCAATCTCTTTATCTTTAGCCTTTATTTCTGATGCTAGGCTTCTATTAGTAGCTTTCTCCTCTGCTAGGTTTGCTTCTACTTTCTGCAACCTTTTTGTCATCTTTAGATAATTAGTGGTAACAGCTGAGGAATTTTCATTCATCAATTCCACTTTGTCTTATGGCCTGAAATGAGTTAGAACCATGGCTATTGCATTCATTGTATAATCTTGTGGCTGCATTTGTTCTATAGGCTTGATCACATTAGGGGTCAAATGAGTAAGAGTCAAAGACTGTTGAATAAGATCAAACAATGATTTTATGTGGGAAACAACAGGGCTCTTATTTTCTTTCTTTCTCTTCTTCTCCATTCTAGCTTCTCTTGCTTTCCTTGTTGTATCAACTTGTGCTTAAAAGGTAAGAGGTGAGGCAATGTGTCCATTGGCAAATGGGTAACCTTGGGGCAAACCATAAGGAATGGTAGTTATTTTTTGACTTGGGTCAAACTAAAGCAAAGCCCATTTGGGCATAGATGGGGAAAATAGGGGTAGTGATATGGCCTGTGATGACATGGCCGGTGAACTGGTAATTGGAGAAAAAGTTTTTAGTGGCACAACAGAAGTGGCAGGAGGCATGGAAGAATGGGTTACTTGGGTAGCCACACCTATTTGAGAAGAAATAGAAGAAGGGGAAACAGGAGGAGGAACATTAACTGAAGCTGCTGATGAAATCATAAGAACTTGTTGTTGTAAGGGCACTGATACATCTTCTTCAGTGTTCTCTGCTGGCAATACTAACTTACACCTTTGTTTCAAAGGCCTATCCTATGTGTCCTCAGGATCTTCTTCTTCTGAATCAATCAATATTTGATGAAAAGGTGCTACTCTGAAACCCCCCGATGTTGAAGCTATTTGGGTCTCACGAGATGACAATATTGTTGCCTTTTGTTTCTTTAAAGCGCTGAGAGATTGAGGCCATGGGGCTCTAGGAACTTTTGATGTTGCATGCTCTGTTTCTTCAAGCCTCTGAGCTTCCTCTAATGCTCCTTCCTCTTCTACTCCATGGGAACCACTAGGAATGTTACTTGTATTAGGGCTTGATACTGGGGTCATGTGATACTCATCCCGTATTGCTTCGTATTGCTCATCTGTTTGTACACCCCCAAAAGTATGGGTGATTTCAAAAATTTCCTATCTATATTTCCAATAAGCGATAATTTTTTCAGCACTCCAATCTTTTTTCTTTAAAGTCTGCCTTAAGCCCGCATTCATCAGCTTCTTAGGGTCATATTCCTTCTCCTTTTTGTAAAATGTCTCCCATGTCTTGGGACCTTCAACTGGTAGATCTTTCAATTCGGCATAAACTGCAGGATCATCCTACTTTGGCGATCTCCTCTTCTCCCAAAAGGGGCATTTCTCATGAATGAAAGTTGTAGAAACGTTGTTATTAACAATCCAAGATGCTAAGAAGCTATCTGGATCATACTTCCACCTATCTTCAACTATTAGGAAACCATAAGCTGTCAATTTCTATAATAGGAGGTTTTCAGTTTCTCTCTTCTCAATTGTTATTTTTTCTCTGCTCCAAGGAACATCATACATTTTCTTCTTCCTCTTTTTATATCCAAAATTATTATCAATGATAGATAATTAATGAGCTACTTCTAAAAATGTAACCCTAGGAGTTAGAACCTTTGGGAGCAGAACAGGCTCTCTAACAAAGCCATGAAGTCTGATAATGGTTGTATGAGCCCCAAAGAAATAATCACAAGAGATTTTCAAATTCATTAAGAAACCCCTAAGACTCTCTGTCATTCTATTTTCCACAGTCTCAGACCCTAATTGGCCAAAAACTAGTGCAACAAAACACTCTACAAACTCATAGGGTTCTGAAGTGTCTAAGAGAACATGGGTCCATGCAGATACTGGGATTGTTCTCTTACTACTGGACTCAGGATCATACATATTCAAATGCATATATTGCTGGAAGAGACTGTAATTTTGATACAACATTAAGTGAAATAGGTAGGCAAAATACCTAGAAACTTGGTTCTGAGAGAAATTTGTCAGCTATTCCAGCATGACCTGGGAGATTTGTTCAGAAAAATCAAAAAGATATTCTAAAGACTTGTCAATAGTTTTAAGTCTAAAAATTGCTGCGAGTTGCAAATCATATACGGTTGAATCATCACTTTGGCCAAAGGTAAAAGACAACATGGCAAGGGCATCTTGAACATCAGGATTAAACTGAGCTCGGCCAATGGGTAGCTGAGGCATCACAGTATTTTCTTCATCTAAATGCAACTCAATATTTAAAAACTATACCCTACTGTGGAGGCTACCCCATGTATGCTACAACTTAGGAATTGTAGGAAATGTAGCATTCCAATCATGATGCAAACATAGCATATCCCAAATTTCTTTGGGAGATATCTAGACCATGAAAGCACCATGTTGAATCGAGGCAGTTGGAGGATGAAACAACTATGCACATATGTCAATCAACTCTGGATAAGGGTGAATAGCAGGAACCACAAATTGTGCCAATTGAGACATCCAAACCCTCATTCCAAAAGTTTCTGACTCCACCTTTGGAGCTCATCAGAGGCATCTCTGATGAGCTCCCTCTTAAAGTTTTTTTGGGTTCTTCTGCATACGTGTGTCAAAGATGCTATCTGCATAGTCTTTCACTTGTGTAGAATTTGCACTCACTCTCATATCAAAAACCCTTGTCCTTGGATAGATCACTTTTGGTTGCACTGGTGTAGATGCATAAGATTTGCTTCCTTTCCATTTATCTTCTAGCTTGAAAATCCCTAGCCCTTCCTATGGTGACTGTGTTTCTGACATCTTTGAATCTTTTCTAGAACACTAGAAACTGCAGATGAGCTCAAACTAGCTAGAAATGTAGACAAGAACTAAAAATTTTAACACAGATAGCAAGAGCTCAGAGAATATAGAATGAAGAATAGCAAATGCAACTATCTGAGCTAAATACTTGGCTTGGTGGGCGTAATGATGCATTTAATGACCCATCACATCTTATTAATGGCATTAACACTAAAAGGATGGCTAGTGTATCATTTAAAATCCATATGGGACTGTGTGTCAGATCAACATTAAAAGTGATGATCATATGATTTGGTACTTTCTTTGAGGTTTAAGAAACTACATAAGGACCTTGGTAAATGCTACTGCTAACAAAAGAACCACTGCGCTATGGACATGTGTTCCCAAAACACTTATTTAAAAGGAAAAGAAGGAAAAGCAAGACAAAAGCGGGAAAGGAAATAAAAGACACCTAATTAACTATGATACAGGGGTAGGTTTTGAGATTATGTAAAGTGTTTCAAGAAGATCCCATTCACGGGAATTTCCTTAAGCTCTCCTTGCATATTCTCTAGTTCAAATGCATTCTATTGCTTACATGCATGAATCTTAAAAGGGCATGTCCATAATGAGTTAAACTTATTGTGCCAGCCTGGTATAGCAGCTCTCTCATCCCATTTTAGCACCAAAGACCCAACTTCAAAATTTGGATTAGAGGTCTTTCTATCAAACCAATTCTTTACGATCTGCTGATGTTTCATTAATGACTCATATGCCCTTTCTCTTTTCTCTTGAACCTCTAGTAACTCAGCAAGCCTTACATGCATTGAGCCATTTTCTTCTATCTCCAATTGTTTAAGCAACTATAAGGAAGGAATTTCTATATTTAGTGGCATCACTGCATGCTTGCCATAGACTAGCTCATATGGAGACATCTTAGTCACTTGCTTTGGTGTGATTCTATCCGCCCACAGTGTTGAATTGAGGAACTTGTTCTAGTCTTTCTGATGATCAGTCCCCATTCTCTTAATAAGCCTAATCAGGTTCTTATTTGTGGATCCTGCCAAGCCATTGGCTTGTGGATAGTAATTAGATGAGGTCTTCAAATATATTCCATTCTTTAATGCAAACTCTGACAGTTTGGTTCCTAAGAATGCTTTAGCATTGTCTGATATAATGGTGTGCGGAGGACTAAAATGGGTACTTATCCCCTCAAGGAACTCCAAGATTACCTTTTTAGTAGCTTCTTTGAGTGGCACTACTTCACTCCACCTCATAAAGTAATTAGTTGCAGCAAGGATTTATTTATATCCCATACTTAACACTGGGTTAATCATCCCAATAAAATCTAAACCCCACTAAGCAAAGGGTTCTTCCACTATTATGGGACTCAGAGGCAACACTGTATTCCTTCTCTTTCTAGTGTAAAATTGACAAGCTTGACACTCTTTGACCATCTGATAACAATCTGTAAACATTGTTGGCCAGAAGTAGCCAACTTGTGTAACTTTAATGGTAGTAGTTCTTGCTGAAAAATGTCCTCCAGAGGCTCCATGATGAAACTCATGTAGTATCTTTTGGGCTTCATCTTTCTCAACACATCTCAATAGTATGATGTATCAAAATTTCTTCTAAACAAAACATGATCAATTAGTGCAAAATGGATTCCCTGTTGTCTATAATATCTTCTTTCATCAGGGAAGAGTTCACTAGGGAAAACACCAGTTCTTATGAACTGTATTTTGTCACTTACCCAAGATTCTTGATCAATCTCTTGGAGCTTCATTACTGCTTCATCCTCCATTCCTTCAGGCATTGACTCTTCTATGTCTTGAGTAATATATTGGAAGAGTCCTCTTCCTCTGACCAACGTAGTAGGCCTTACCTCTACATCATTTCTTAAAATTTTAGTTATCCAATTGGTTTTTTTTTCTGTAATCTCACCTTCCATAATATATTCCCTAACACTTGGGTGAGCTACTAGTATTAAGATCTTATTTCCTGTTACTATATGTCTGAATTTTTTAAGAGCTTTAACCATGGCATAAGCTTGCTTCTCAATGAAATTATACCTTGATTCATACTCCCTTAGGGTCCTGGAGAAGAATACAATTGGATGTTCTCCTTCTTCTTTGTCCTCCTTCTGAGTCAAAACAGCTGCGACACTATGATCTCCTCCATATACATACATTATGAAGGGCTTAGAGAAATATGGATTTCTCAGGACCGGAGAGGTGGAGATAGCTTTCTTGATTTCTTCAAAAGCTTGTATTCGTTTAGTTGTCCATTTGAAAACTAAATCCTTCTTCAACATTAGAGTAATGGGCCTAACAAGCCCTGCAAAATCAAATATAAACCGACTGACAAAATTGATCTTACCTAAAAAGGACTAAACTGCCCTTTTGTTGACTGGAAAAGACAAACTTGGTATAGCTGTGACCCATTCTAGATCAATGGAAATTTCATCTTTTGAAACGATATGTCCCAGAAGTTTCCCTTGCAGTACAACAAAAACACACTTCTTAGAATTTAGGGAGATCCTGAATTCTTGAAAGTTTTAAAAAATAGCTTCTAAATACTCAAAGTGATCTTTGGCATCCTTGGTAAATATACTAAGGTCATCTAAATAGATCAGAATGATCTTATTTATCAGACCTCCAAACGCTATATCCATAGCGCGCTGAAAAGTAGCTCCAACATTTGAAAGACCAAAAGGCATTTTAGCATATGCAAAAGTTCCCCACTTTCTTGTGATTGTTGTCTTATGCTGGTCTTCATCTGCCAACTAGATCAGATTGTATCTTGAGAAACCATCAAGTAAGGAGAATCTCTCTGATCCAGCCACTATTTACAAAATGTGCTCCATGGAAGGCAGGGGATAATGATCCTTTAACAAAGCCTTATTTAGGCATTTGAAGTCTACACAGAGTCTTATGTCTCCATTTTTTTCCTTACTGGCACCAAGTTAAATGCCCAAGTTGAATGCTTAATTAGAGAAATAATTTTAGACTCTAGAAGCTTTTGCAATTCATCCACCATTAAAGGCTCAATCCTAGGATTTACTGGTCTCTATTTCAGATGGACTAGTTTTGACCCTTCAGCAAGTTCTATGGTGTGTTGAATGACATCTCTATTATAACCATGAAGGTCATCATAGGTCCATGCAATTACTCTATCATACTTTTTGCATAAAGAAACTAGCTTATCTTTTTCCTCTTGAGTAGTGGCATTACCTACCTTTAACTTTCTTCCTTTGCTGACTTGAATCTCAGAATAATCATCTTTACTTGCCTTAAACTTCCTCTTATTTAGGCTCACATCATCTAGGTTAGACAAGTTCTCCAGCATGATTAACCCCTTTGGGAGCTTATTAGACTTCAATTGAATAATCTGGTCACCATATGCTTCTTCAATCTTGGGGTGTAATTGGTCAGCAAATTCTCCTGACTGTTGCAAAATAAAAGCACATGAAGATCATTGTCAAAGACTTGCTAGTTCTAGACATTATCTGGAATTGCCGGCCTAACTATAACTTTCACAGCCTAATTATTGATGAGCAGGTCACTTACTGGGTCAAATTGAGAGCCAATTTGTGTCATTTTGTTAGCTTCAGTATTGTGAATTCTGGGAACAACTTCTATGTTAAAAGCATCAAAAGCATCTATTAGATCCCAAATCCTGTGGCGATAAGATCTCATCCTTACATTTTTGCTACAGCCTTTTCTCTGATTTGTTTCACAACCAGCTCTGAATCACTTTTGACAATTAGATTTTTTATCCCTTTCTTCTTTGCCAACACAAGACCATGTACCAAAGACTCATACTTAGCATCATTGTTTGTGCAAGCAAATTGGAAGCGTATGGCTCTAAGAATTTTCTCACCATTTGGAGTAGTGAGACATATACCTGCCCTTGCACCATTCTTACTTCTAGCTCCATCAAAGTTCAAGGTCCAAATCTCAGATTCTTTATTTGTATCTTTTTCCTTAGGCATCTCTAGTCTCATTACATTTGTATTTCTTGACCTTCTTCAAAGATTACATAGGTGGCTAGACCAGTAGAGTCATAATTACCATAAGGGTCACTCTGCATCATGGTCATCAACTGGCTATTTTCTTCTTCCTGTTGATCATATTCAGTCCACTCTCCCATTTCCTCAACAAAGACTCTTTCCTCCCTATTTAGCATAGCATGAGATGCTTCATTTTTTTGAGCTGGTTCTTCAGTGATATGATCTTTAGATAGGGGCTCAGACAACACCTTCATCTTTGTCCCATATTTAGTTGTCAAAATCAAATGTGACCAATCAGGGACATGTATCCTCCTATTTTAGCTGTGAAATCTCTAGATAGACATAGACCAAAGACAGGGGGAATATCAATAACCACCACATCCTGTAGGACAGTTATATTTGGGCAAGTATATAGCTACAAGAGGAGTTGTTTGATCCTTCCTATGGTTTGGATAGACTTCCCATCTAATTGCATGACCCCTTTAGCTAGTGGTTCATATTTTATCTCTAAAGCATCTGCTATTTTCTTTGGCATGACTATAGTTGTAGCCCTTGAGTCTATCATTGAGTTATGTAACAGTTTCTTACCCACTATTAAGGTTAAGTAAAATGGCTCAGGCCTAAATTTGCTTACCTCTATTGTGGCATTTAGTAGGGCAGCTATCTACAGAGGTGAGGTATCTTTGTTTTGAGTTTTCCCTTTGTTGGTGCCTCCTTTTGTATCAGTAACTTTAGGATCCACCTGAGTCTACAATGCTTCTTGTAATAGTGTATTTTGTTTAGGGATAGCCAACATGTCCCAAATCGACACATGTGCAGGGGTCTTCTTTAGCTACTCTACTATATTCATAGGTCCCAATGTCTGTGTCTTAGGATAGTAAGGATACCTTGCTCTTTCCAGTAATGGGTTAGAGACCACTTGATTTTAAGATGGCTAAGGTATTTCTTGTCTTGAAGCGGGATTAAAGTGGGTTTGGAAAGGAGGAACCCTAGCAACTTCATTATTTATAGCTTTAGGTTGCTCAACCATCCTTCTTTTTGATCTGGTGTAGTAATCAGACTATACCAAGGGCTTCTTGGAGGTGGATGCTTCATTCAAGAAGACTGAATCTTCATCTTCAATCCATGAAAACAAAGCATGTTCTAGGGCAATCTCTTCCTCTTGTTGAATAGACATTCCTTGCATCTGAGCCACCATTACTTCATTTTGAACACCAGGTGACTAATATGGAGGAGTATTAGACACCGTAGCTTGACTCTCCATCATTCTCTGTTCTACTATCTTTTGTTGTAAATTGCCTCTAGGACAATCTCTGGGCATATGAGCATTATTGTAAGGGAAACATCAGGCATTGGTATCTTCTGCTAGGTTGTTTTGTCTAGGGACCATTTCTCTATCTGGGTTAGGGGAAACAACTTGCAAAGGTGTGGGAACTATGACCAACTGATTAGAAGGTTGAGGATTACTTGGTCTTTGAGCACTTTGGTACTGGTTTGGCTGATATGGGGGTCTATTACCTTGGAATCCCTGATAAGAAGGTTTTAGGTAAGAAGTATTTTGTCTTTTGAGATTGATAATCTCATTTGAAAAGGTCCTGAGGATATTCTTGACGTCATCCATTTGAGATGGGGGAAAGAAGGTGTTGAGATAGCGGGTTGTTGAGATGTTGGGAAGGTGTACATGGACATAGGTATAGATGGTGAATTAGGGACTTCTTGTGGCAGGGGAATAGAAATTTATAGAAACATTGGCATGGGAGGCCTTAGAGGCAAATTTCCAGCATCTATTAGATTGTTCTCAGCTTTTATAGCCAACTCATATGCTTGTGGTAGGGTTTGTCCTCCTAGGGACTATATCACTACCGAAATATCAAAATTGAAAACTTTGAAGTAGAATACAATAGCCATATCTGATGGTAGCCTAACTGTGGCAGGGATTCTATCCCAGGTCTTTTGAAACCTAGTGTTGAAGTTTGTTATAGCTTCTTGGAGTGTCCTCTTTATAGTGATCAATTACTGTAGCAGAGATGATTTATCACCCTTTTCATTGAATCTTGCAAAGAAGGTGTCTCCAAGCTGGTCCCAAGTGGATATGGAATTTTCAGGCAAAGACCTATACCAATCTAGAGCCTTCCCTTTAAAAGAGGCCACCAACAGTCTGATACCAACATTTTATACTATAATAACATGTACTGTACACACATCTAACACATATTGGAGATGTTCTCCTGATGTCTTGGCATTTTCTCCACTGAATTTGGGTAAAGCCTTCAAAGCATTAGCTAGAATCAGGTCCTAAGTATTTGGTGGCGTCAAAAGAATGAGGGGACTACTATTGTTCTAGTTAGCATAATTTCATGGTGGAGTAGGTGCTACCATGGCTGTTCTTGATGCTGTTGCTACTCGATTTGTTCTTCTTCTTGGAGTGGTTGCTAGCGGAGGCAATAAAATCCCTGGATTAGCAGTTGAATGGGCTCTTGTGTTGGTCCACAACTCTAACTCCTTGATGCACTCTGGTTTATACGATCTTGATCAAAATTCAAGAAAGATCCCACCGGGCATGCCAAAAACTGTTGATGTATAAAATTGCGTGGATTCCAACACCAACATGGGAAGCTTCAAGAATGTGGGACTTGACACTTGAAACAACCTCCAGATTTTACAGAAGCTGGCTCTTCCTTGTTTCAATGTGGTTTTAGCTAAAGTGAAGAAAAAGACAAGATTATAGATATAATAAATAAAACTTCAAATTCTATGGCGATGCACCTGATTTAAGTGTGTTTTAGTAATTAGCACAACGATTAAATTCTCATGATTTAACTATATTAAAGAGCAAATGTTGCATGATTAACATAGATAGATTTTAAATGAATTTAGAATCAAAGGCCAAAATCAGAAGATTGATACGGAGACACAGAAAATATCACCAATGGCACAGAACAGAGCTTCTTTCATTAACAATTTGGCAAATACATAAGGCATAGAAACATGCACAGATCTATCAGCTTCCTTCTTAGAAACAGCTAAACTAAAGCAAAATGATATAATCCAATCACAATCAAACTCTGAATTCTTAATCAATAATGAATATCTATGTTACAAACTTTCCCCTATTTATAGCAACAAAATTTGACTCAAGATCACCTCCAACCTCTTAGAATTTTAACAGCCTGAACAGAACTAGAACTCAATTGGAAGTTATAACAACACTGAAAATCTCCTTGAATATGCAACTGTTTCTTTCCTGTGTGCATATTGGCTCAGTGACACTAAAATTACGGCACAACAACTTGTAGTTCCGTTATGACACATGGCATCACCCGCGAGTTCCCAAATGGACCCAAAATGTGCTACTCGACACCCTCCACTTGCTGTTTAGCCTCCTTTAATATAAAGGGGACACACAGAACACTACCACTTGTCACTATCCACTTGTCACTATCAACACTGGGACACTTGGCACTCTCTGCACATCTCAAAAGCTTCTTTACTTTACGAACTGAATGTCCATGGTAATGATACTTATCACTCTCCATATCACTTTAGAAATTGTAGCATTTACCTCGTGGGACCCACCATATGTTTCAGCACTTCTCAATACTTAATAGAATATAGTGACATGTGGCACCATCCACATAATACAGCAAAAGTAACGTGGCACTTCCCACTTACTTCCAAAGCTTCATAGAAAAGTCCCTCAAAGCCCCATGGGAATGACACTTGTCATCTTCCACATACAACTAAAACTTACAAAAGAAACATATGTGGCAACCTCCGGCATCATTGAAACGAAATCCACAAACCTCAAAGTTTTATCAGTTCAACCTTCCACGTGCAACATGTGGCACTCTTCGCTGTATCCAAAAACTGTGGCGTAACATCCCAGACCCACCACATGTTTCTCGGTGCCATAAAAGCTTCTAAAAAAGGATACACGCAGCAACTCCTGCTATTGCAACAAAAGGACACTTGGCATCTTCTACATGCAAGATGCATCAAAGAAAACTTCTCCCCAAGGCCCGCAGTAGCAACATGTGGTGCATTCCGCACATAGGAAACAACTTAATAAAAAGGAACTACACCAAGAATATGTGGCACATTCCGGTAGCATATGAGAATTGTGAAGCATAAAGAGGGCACATAGGCACACAACACTATCCGCGATACTTGGAAACACTTAGAAACTGTAGAAATTGGAGCAACAAATTGAAGATGAAACAATAAACCGCGGCCAAACAAACATCAAAATGTAGAATTTTAACTCTACAACTCCCTTGTAAGATAAGATTTTGAAATTTGTTTGGGTATGATTTTAACCAGAATGTAGAAAAAGTATTTTTAAAACAAAAAAAAGGAACAAATATGAGTGCAAAGTCTCACAATTAAAAAACTATCTATTGTAGGGTAAAGCACAATCTAGAAATTAAAAGATCACCACCAAGTATTGCTTAAATGTAAGAATAAGGAAACCCAGATGATAAGCACTCACAAAATTTATAAAGGCTATTAATATTTCACATAGAATCAATGAAAGATTTTCTTGAAAATAAATATTGGAAATTCAATATAAGAAGAATCTACAAACTACAAAAGCAATGACCCAAAGTTCACTGTATCTCTATATTCATAAACTATATAGAGCTCAATGTCTCTTTTAAAATCTTTACACAAATAGTATGTTTGTATCAAAGCCAAAAATACATAGTGATAACCCTCAAAGAAATTAGAACAATAAGGAGAGAAAAGTTGCCAAAAGTATCTTATAATTGTTCTTCTCCCTTATATGGATTACATTTGAGATAGTTTCTTGTTTGTTACCATTTCTTGAAAAAGAAATAAAATAAAATAAACTTTATTCTTTTGATTTTTTTTTTTATGAGAATAAAGTTCACTTTATTAATTACATATGATACACAACAGCTATTTTAGATTAAAGACAAAAGCTAATAACATTATGCTAAGGTGTTCTTTTCTTTGTCTTTATGTATCATCTTTTCTTCATTGTCATTGGAAGCATCTACTGAATCCTTTGGTTGAGATAGAGCCATTTTACCTTGCAATTTTTGAAACTCGTAAAAATAGGAGAAATTGCCTTCCCATTTGGAATTGTCATACTATTAAGTGAGATTTTCTATGTAGATACTATTTCCTTAACCTCTTCAACCTTTTTATGGAATTCAATAATTTCTTTTTTGAAGGTAGTTAGGAATGTAGATAATCTACATAGGTTTTCCATTGTATTCCCATCTACAATATCTTTTTTGAATAATTCTTCTCATACTACATTTTTAAAACTTTTCCTAGTAGTCTCAATCTTGGCCAAATTGGTTTCATCTTCATTAAGATTGTTTTCTTCAATTGATAGACAATTTGCTCTGACATCCATCAAAATGGAATCACACATTTTAATCATTTTATTATATTCAACTAGGGATTGATTGATCACCAACATTTTCCATTCAATGCTTTTCAACCATTTTATAGTCTCATTTAAGTTAGGCTTATTAATAAATTTCTTAGAAAGAAAAATGTTGACATCTACTTTGATCATCTCTCATCGATCTCTGACAATTACCATCAACATCGATTCCTCCTTTTTGATTAATTAGATATCAGAATTAATTTATTTCTTTTTAGCCAAAATATCCCCATAAAGCTTCATGGCCTCATCAATATAAACAAGCCATGTCTATAATCAGTTTCTTAACCTATTCATTTGTTGCTCTCCCATAAGCCTGGAATTTACTAATTTTGTCAACGATGTCAGAGCTTATTCCTTTGGGATGTACTTTGGTGGAAGTCACAACTAAAGAATCAAGTAGATGAGAAGTAGTATCAATAATTGATTTAATATAGGAAGTAAGAACTTACACCTATTCTCCTAACTATTCTTTCTCATTTCTTTCTTCCTCTAGCCTCTTGACTAAGACATCCACTAACTATTTAGAATTGTGTATAGCTCACTCAGATGTAGGAGGCCCCAAATCAATTCTACTTACATTGAAGTCTATTTCAATGATGTCTTCTTTATTTTTATAGCTATAGGTTTAGTAATCTCCACATATTGGTGTCCTAAAGAAGAATCTGCCATCATTCAAGACATCTTATGGGATTTGTTTGGTTGATGGGTAGCTTGAAGCAATTTACCTACAAGATTAAAACTAGGATCTACCATCTGAGTATACTATCTTTTTCTTCCAACAACTTCTTTCAAAAATGGTAGTGGTGGTGGGCTTGTTTGATTATTAGGTACTAATGGAGGTAGGGTAGCATTGGAATTAGAATCAAGAACAACATTGTCTATTGTTTGTTATTTGGGTGGTGAAGATGGAGGAGAATAATTAACACTGGTGTTGGGTATTAATGGTGGAGAAGAAGGAACTGTACTTGGATCTACCTATGATGAAGGAGGAGGACATACATTAACTTGAGGTGGGAAAGAAGAAGGAGTGTTTGGATTTACTTGTTTCAATCCCCTATAGGTTCTTGTGTTTTTGCATCATCTCCTTGGAGAGCTCTTCTTACTTCAAAATTTTCTCTGGGCTTCTCCTCTTCTATCTCACATTGGCTTTTTAAAATTGCATATTTATCTGGATCTTCCCCATCATCATCCCTCTAAGGAGTGGATATTAACCTAGTAGCATATGTATTGATAGGGGGTTGCTATGTAGATAAGCTTGCGACATGCTTTTATCTCCTTGAAGCCTACTCCTTTTGTGATGGTCTAGATGGAGTATGTCCAGTGATCTTGGCACTTAACCACTTCTGACTTTTTGTCAACACAAATATTGATCCCTCTCTTATATCTATGACTTCCCTTTCTGGCCATCTAATTTTGGGTAGAGGTTGTCTCTAAACACTATAGTAGGCCTCATTTACTAAGTCAGAGCCATCATTAACGATATCAAGAATATCCCATCCTAGATTGAAAGATTTCATCTGATCTATAGTTAGCCTCATCTAAGCTCTCCTTCTTACTTCATGTTCATCTAAGCAATCCTCCCAATAGTATTTTAGGTGAGACTGATGTTCATAGGAAGTTCTTGTATAAAAATTGCTTTTGACATAATTCTTACTATCATATAACAGTCTCGTGGTGAAGGGGTGGAAGTTAAATTTTGACAAAATCCTATTCATATTTAGAGCATCTGAATGAGATTTGTAGGTGTAATATGTCAAATGTATAGGGAAAGGGTATCCCCCCTTTCCTTCTCATGACATTTCTTTCTTACTTCACCCATTTGCCTACAATATTTAAGAAATATGAGATAATCACTAGCATATCTTGGCAATTTATATGGGGCATTTTCAAAACCCCCTTCTTGAATATGTGAACTTATCAAATTAAATAAAATAGATACCATACTGCATTAAAGATGAGCTACCTCTAGAGAAATTCTTGATTCAAGGTTGCCATTAATTCTCTTTACATTCAACATACAAAATGAGTCACTTACCCTCCTATAATCTTTATTTCCATATTCCATCTACAGTTGAGGGTAATAATCATATTTGAACTTTACATTTGTGAAGGCTCCAATAGTTTTCAAGAAGGGCCATGCCTTCATATTAGAAATGGCATAAAAAAATAAGAGGACATATAAAAACATTGTTTATTTTGAAAGTTTATCAATTGAGCATGAATATGACAACTTATCATCTTATCCCAATCCACATATTCAGAGGAATAATAAATGACTATGATAAACTAGTACATCCAATGGTCAAATGTACTAGTGTCTTTATCTCCACCACTTTTTGGAGTAGATTAATCATATAAAAAATGTCCTCTTTAAAGTGTGCCCTTTGTAATGTCTTTGGGATTTGGGATTTTCCTTTTTAATATTTAACCAATGTTTGGCAATATTATTTAGACACGGATCTTTTTTATCAGCATAATAGTTCCAACCTCCTTGTATAAACATATCCACATATTCGTCTCTCACTAGCAACCTAAGAGTAATACCTAAAGATGCACCATCCAATCTCACCATCACTCTACCATATCCTATTCTTACTTCTCTGGACTTGGGATGGTAGTTCTGTATGCAAGCAAGGACAAGATCAGGGCACTACACTACTGGTGGGAATCATCCTATGTGAAGAAGTCCACTTGCAAAAGTTGGCTCAACCATAGGAGCCCTAGGATTTGCATTCTTTCTCTTCCAAAAATATTTCAAATCAATATGCCCCAAATCACTGTCTTGTACCTCCACCATGAGATTTTGAATAATGGTTGGAAACCCTTGGTATTTGTATTTCATCTTGTATGGTTTAAATAACAATAAAGTTAAATAATTGATAGCTCTAAGGATATTTGGTTATGTGTTGCCCCCCCTTTTTTTTTAAAAAGCGTTCTAGGTTCATTCTTTTTTTTCTTTGCATTCATTGTCAGCCTTTTCACTTAGTTCCTCCTTCAGGCCTAATTTACTTAGTCATTTTCACGAGTTAGTGAACCTTTGTATTTTTGAAGTCAAGTCAGCGAGTTCACAAGTTCTTGAACCACCCAACTTGCTGACTTGCCTTGTGATTCCCCTACCTTAAGTCTTTGTTGTGTTCCCATATGAAGACCTTCCTTTGTATTCGGGAGGTCAGGGATTATTTTAAGTTTTGAATCTATGACTTCTAGTTCAAGAGTTCATATTTTGCTTGACCCGTTAACTTCACGTAGCGCACTTTCCCAAGTGGTGTCAGCTAGGCTGACATATTGTATAGAAGATTGACACTTGTCCTTATGCATTCAATTTGAAGTACGTGCAAACATGGTTGTGCCATTCTTGGAGGGAAAGTCAAGGCATGCATTTATGGGTTATAATGACAAATTTGCTGCGAATATTTAATATCTTTCTTGGAGGAATTTATGAGAAGTGACTTGAATTAATTTTAAAGCCCGTATAAGGTGATATTATGTGTAAAGAGAATGCATTGCAGAAGAGAAAATAGCTAGCTCGCTACGTGCAAAATTTTATCTTAGTTTCACCTCGCAGGCCAGCACAGCTAGCAACTCTTTTCTCTCTCCATAGAGGTTTCATATCTTCTTTGAGGAGTTAGAGATTTTTATTTCCCATGTATCTGCACAAATAATTCTCTGTTGGTGTTTTGCCTCATCCTCCGCTCTCTGTGTGTATCTCTGAGTCTCTTATTTTCTGGTTTCTGGAACACATAAAAATGAAATTTAAATTCCAAGGGACCCACCTCCAGTATGGAGAATGGTCTTTCTGGAGTGAGGATATGAATTTGGGCCATGTTGATTTAGATGATTTTTGGAGGAGAATGTGGTCTGAGAAAATAACTCCTTTGGTGGAGAAAATTATCAGCAACAGCTTGCATAAAGCTTACCAGTGTCTTTCTGCTTGCTGTGCATTGTCTCGAATTATTGGTTGCATGCACCAATAGTTATTTCCCAGACTCTCGGGAGATAAAAACTCCTAGTGGTACTGTGGTGGCCAAAATTGATTCTGAATCTATTGCTTTGGATCTGGACTTGGAAGAATATGAAGATAATGCTAATGTTTCTATTTCCTCAACCTGGAATTACTATAATGAGAAGAACGAATGGTGTCGTACATGTGTCGCCAAGCATTGGATGGAAGAAGAAAAGACTGGGAAGTCCTGACTGCCTGCTAATATGAAGAGGAGTCATTTCAAAGAAGAAATCTCAGACATGATAACCCTGCTGAATAGAGTAGTTGGGAGTCCCAAGTCGGATGTCTTTGAATTCTAGATGTGTAGGTTTATTTTGTTAATTTGTGGAGACCACCAGATTGACTAGCTAAAAATCATTAGCAATTGTCTACATGAACAACTGGTGAATTTTACACGAAACATAAGCTTTCACATGTTCTCCTAGCTGGTCTACATCTTGGCTCGAAGAGAGGCTACTTGGCTTGGTCTAAGGACTCAAAGGAGTTCTTCGGCAAGCATGCATGTGTATCAAATTTTTCCTTAGTTGCAAAGAAATGAAGGTATGAAGGATTTCTGACATGTGGATGATGCTTTTTCTATGTTGCTAGCTAAAAGAATTGATGGCTCAATAGAGAAAAGATTTTCTATAGAAGCATTTACATTGGTCACAAAATTTGGGAGTGTTTATATTCAGTTTGATCGCTTCTTGTATTTAAGGATTGGGGGTTATGAAAATGCCCCATTAAAATTGCCTTGATACCCCTCTGACTATTTGGTGTTGTTGGAAGTTTGCCGCCAAATGGTAGCGGTAAATGTCAAATATCATGCAATGAAAAAGAAAAGATATTCTTTTCCTGTGTCTTTATCTTTCTATTCATGCAAAAGCAATGATGGTGCCTAGAATGTGGACAAATTGTTGTATGAATTTAGCCTTCATAGTTTGTCTCCCCGCGTATCATTTGACAACAAAAATTTTATAAAGGAAAATATGCATGGAGGTTGTTCTTACTCACACTTTCCTCAGCTTGAAGATTTTTGGGAGGACTATATTGATGAAAGAGAAGTTTAGAAAAGGAAGTGGATGAGGTTGACTATTGATCAAGTCTGTGCCTTCAAGTTGAATATTTAGCTCGTGCATACAATTGATGATTTTTCAGATCTTCTGGGTGAGGAATACGATACAGTGTCTAGGGAACCTTTGCCCCCAATAAAAGGGTCTGAGAAGGAGGTTACAAATATTATGTTGTTGTCATTTCATGTTTTAAGGAGAATAGAAAATTGGTTGCAAGCAAAGACTAAGGAGTGTGCTAGTTCATCAACACCAAGGGACTCAGCCTCTCAGAATCAAGCTAGGTCCCAAACTGCCACTTCACACAAAAGAGCATCTAGTTTGGACCTGACTCTACAAAGAGTCGGCTCACAACTGAATGGTGATGGTGAAGGTCTACCTGAGGAACTTGGCAAGTTAAACACTGCCTATGAGAAAGATGTTCAAGTGACAAAGAGAAATACCAGATTGGCTACCTTATCATCTAAGGCTAACCATGTGCCCCCACCAAACAATCATGTAAGTGATTCTGATTCTTTCATCTTCTCGCAATTGGAAGATGATAATTTATTGCATTCATTACTCAGTCCACCTAATTCCCCTCAATAAAAAGAGATGCCTAGGCAAAACCCTCATCATGCACCGATAGTGGCGACTACCAATGTTGCTAATGCACCAATCTCATCTCTGAATTGGTTAAAGAAGGTAGTCCAAAAGAAGAAGAGGTACACCATTCTAGTGGATGAAGGCATTGATACTGTTGCCAGTTTGTTGTAGATGGTACCAAAACAAAAACGTACAAAGAGGATGTCTAGGATAGTGACCAATACCACCTCAGGAAATTAGTTTTTAGAGATTGCAGACCCACTAGTCAAGAAGAATGAAGATGAAATAACTAAAGCCAAGTACAGAGTAAGCTGAGTGGATCTAGGACCATCGACTACCGAGGGTGATTTGTACCACATGCACTATTTAGTGGACAACATCTCTAAAAGGTTGAAAGATTTGTAGGATGAAAATTTGAAGCTGCTAGCATATGTAACCTCCTTTGCTAATTCAATTGCTGAGGTAATAACTCCTATTGGAACCTCCTCCACTGTTAAAATCCCCACTCTCGACCCAAGTCTGCTTCAACAAGTTAGAATTTCTTTGTCTCTAAGGAGGGCTATGGACCAATGGGTTGAGAAGATCATCTTCGATGGTCTCTTATTTATCAAGGAGGCAGTTAAATTGTTTGATTCCATTCATGCTAAAAGAGAAGTTTTGATAGTAGAATTTGAGAAAGCCTGAAGTGATCACCATAGTTTAAATTTAGCCTTTAAGGAAGTACAGGAAATTGCCAACATGGACCCTGGTATTCTAATGATTGAAGAAGTCATAGCTGATCCTAAAGAGCTAGATACCACCGTGTGGGCTAATGCATTAGAATGGAAGATTTGTATTATTTTTGTAGCTGAAGAAAAATGGGAAAGGTAGTGGCAATTTATTACAAAGAGATGATGAGGATTAAAAGAAACTTTGCTGCTTTGGATGTAGAGGCCAATCGATGATGATGAAAAACTGTTGGATGTCAAGGTGATCAAATAGAATTTCAAGAGGGTGGTGATAGAGGAGTTAGTAAACTATAGTGCAATTATAGGGGTGTCTTTGGGTAGACTTTCTAAGATGGTAGCTTACATTAGCACTTGCAAAAATAGCATCGAGGAAGTGTATCAAAAAGTGACTGACTCTGACTGGGCTATCATGAAAAGGAAGCGTCGCAATAGCATGATCAAAACTCCACCTGGCATGGCATTAACACTTGTTATTAACAAATACAAAGCATACAAAGCCAGATTACGAGCACAGGTACCCTAAACGACGTAAAGTGTCACTGGAGAAGGTAGACAGTCAAGGGAAGATGAAGAAATGGACGAGGTGGACGACGGTGACGTGGACTTGCAAATCTTGAATTGATTTTAATTTCATGCTTTAAAGTTATCTCTTACTTGCTCTAAAACTAATGGATTTGGAGGGCCCTTTATTATCATTATTGTTTGAACAATCTTTTAATCAGCTGTTTCAAGAAGCCATTATGGTTTTCTAGATAGTTATGGTTTGGCCTAGCTATATATTCTAAATTGATGGTTGAATTATGGATCTTTTTTGCAAAACTTTGTTTGTGGGAACGGTGATAGTTAAATTTTATCTTCCAACTTCTATGATATATGCAATACAGTTAATATAGTAGAGATTTGGATGATCATGGACTTTGTGTTGTGATTATTTGAATTCATGTTCTTCTTAAGTTGAATGTATTTCTACTAATGTTAATGGTATTCATGTGTTCTGGTGGTTGGATGTTATTAAATCTTGCTCACTACTTCAAATAATCTATCTGTTGATATTTCATTTAAGGTGGTGAATTCTTGTGTATGTATAATATCTTCAATATATGCTGTGCAGTTGGAAGTCTGTGAACTTCTAGAGTTAGAGTTAGAGTTGTAGATTCACCTTTATAGCTTTCTGGTTAAAAGCTCTGCCTTTATCTTGCTTTTTGGTTAAAAGAAACCTCAAGTTTAAATTCCTTAGAATATCCGTAGAAGGTTGTTGCACCTTGTTAAATAAGCAGAGAGCCTATGTAAAATACCAATATATTGGGCTCAACTGTTGATTACATTTGTCACTTGTCTAGGCGTGAGTATATAGAGTTAGGCGACAAATCTGTTAACCAACAGTATGTAGTAAGGGAAATGAATTCTTTTGGGAGTGTGTGGTGTACAAAATAAAGAGAGCTCATGAAAATTACAGCAACGGACTTGTGGGAGAGCTAGATAAAATTTGATGTATGTAGTGATTCACAAGAAAAATAAGAGTAATACAGCACTAACCTTTAGCAGAGGTAGACTGAGTGAGTAGTCTTGAGTTGATGGAAAGAAGCACAATATGATAGTAAGTAACTTCTATGAGTAAAATGTGGATTTGGAAGTAACATATTGAAATGATTTTGAAAAACCCCTTTTATAACTAAAAATTAGGTTACTTTAAGTTCTTCTTTCTTTTGAATTTCTGAAATAAATCTTAGAAAAGACTTTTCAGTGTTTTGGTGAAATTTATAACCTATGAACATTACTTTCACTGAACTCTCAAGTTTTTGAACATCTAAATCCTTTGATTTAATTATTACTTCGACATTTTGGTGAAAATCAAAACTTTCTAACTTTGCTTCCTTTGCACTTTTCTTTCCGCAAAAATTAAACTTTCAAAACATTAAAATCTCCTTCTTTGGCACTTTGGTGTTTCAGTGAACTATCAAACTCACAAACCTTGTTTCAGTTCTTCCTTCAATTCACAAACCAAGAGATTCGCCAAAACACTTTGCAAAGAGTTGAGACCAAAACTTTTTTCAGCGAAAACATAAGTTCGTAAACTTTGAAAATCTCTAAAATATAAGAATTTGATGACATTCCTTTCGACAAGAAAAGAGGTTTGCGAAGTAAGAAAATCATTGAAAAGGAAAGAGAATAACAAATAAAAGATGAGTTTTTCAACAAGATCAATGGTTAGTGACCTTGGTGGTTTGCCGAAAAAGACAAGTGAAAAATAATATATTTGGTAATTTTATAGGTTTGTGAAGGGGATATTTTACCAAAAATGGAAGATGAATAAAGGTGAAAGTATGACTTTTGGCGAATCGGTAGGTTTACGAACTTCCAAACCCACTGAAAAGTTTGCCATTTGAAGAATTTACCAAAAATAAAGAAACAAAGACTTTACAAAAGCTTTCAAGGCTAAACTTCAAAGCATAAAAATGTGTAAGTTCATGAATTGACTTACAGGCAACACATTTTTAGGACAAAAGGAGACTTAAACTTGAAATGACTCAAAAATTGCACAAGGAAGATCAAAGATAAAAAATTGGACAACACTATCCAACATATGCAAGTAGGAATCTCTAACCTACCATCATTAGTGACTACTCCTTTGTACTCTAGCCAATCTAACCTACCACCATTTGTGACTACATCTCTTTTGCACTCAAGCCAATCGGTGAAGAAATAATAGATTAAATTAAAGCCCAAGGACTTATGTGGTATGGAAGAGTGTCCATGTATTCTAGTAACTTGGATTCAATTTACACTTCTACACATACTATTTATGGTTTGATAAACTCTCTTTTCCTTAGTTATATTCGACTTCATACTTCTTTGTTGCACAATCTTCTCCACAATAAGATTCATATACATGTATTTTGGAAATAATCATAAGAATTGACTTGAATTGTTAAGACAATTAATAAACAACTTATTTCATAAGATTTAAAAGATTTCATCATAGATTTAGTTTATTAATGCAAAGACAACCAATGAGACACTTCAAGAGTTTACAAATTGAAACCATTTATTGCCTTAATTATCTTATCAAATCACTATTAGATTACCAAAACATATTTATTATATCATACTCTAGATGTCATTCTCTAGTTGGATTGAGGTTAACTTGTCAAATAAAAATATTTAAAATAATATAAATCTACACCTTCTCCTAAGGCTATCCAAGCTCCTTAGCTTTTTTGAACTTTAATTTCAAATCTTAGTCTAACTACTAAAATGAGTCTTAACCTTGGTCTTTTTTAATACCTCATCTTTAGGGTCCATCATGACTCAAGGAAAACTTGGGCTTGACATGTTTCATCCTATAGATATGAACCATGGATAGGAATCAATTTTTAAAAAAAGTTTGGGTCTACAAGAATTTTTGAGATCTTAATGCTTTACATTTTTAGACACAAGTCACCCCATTAACTAATTAGTATAACATTTATGGGTTTGGGGACAACTCAGTATTTTTAAACTTAACACGTGTTTATGAATTCTCATAAAATTAACACTCTAAAACATCTTAGGTTTGAGATTACTTAGGGCTCTTAGAAGTTTAAAAGTTTAATTTTGTGAAAGTAAGATTAGTAGGAAAAATGTTTTGGATAAGCTTTTTAGATTCACTATGCTCAGTTTCCTCAAATGACAAAGACTAGAGGTTTGAACTTCTAGAGATGAGGCAATGACTAAAAATAGATGAAATATATCAAAACATATATTGGGTCCATAGAGATGACAAATTAAAGGTTGTAAAAGTCCTAAGGAAGAATACAAAAATCAACTGTGACACCATAAAATCCATGAACTCAACAAAAGTTTGTTAAATCAATTATTTATAGGGTTATAGATTATACAAAAAAGAAGTAAATGACATAGAAATATGTTAGAACTTATAAAGAGGTTCTCTAGTTTAGATAGAACTAGGGTGTGTTGTTTAAAGGAAACAACCATATTTTAAAGTCTATAAGAAATATAGGTCCACTAGTGACAAAATAATGACCTCTATTTTATATACTAGGAAAAAACAAACTATGTCAAAAAAATCTCAGAAAATGCACTACACTCCACATGAATGCCTTTATTTCAACAAAAAAATAATTTTGATAACTATTCTAAGAGAAATGCATTATCATAAAATATAGCTCTAAAAAAATTCTTAGTACCAATTAAAGAGTCAATAATAAATAAAATATTCAATAAAAAATTAACAAAAAAATATGTGCACTAGATATTAGATTTGATTATCTAATTCTAAGAAATTGTGAAAATATTTTATTTGTAGTGAAAGTAATGTGCTACTGTAAAATGTCACTCAATAACAATAATAGAAAAAATATTATTTAAAAATAATAATAGATATAATTCTTTAAAAGTTTTGAAAAACCATAAATCCAATCTATATAGAACATGCCACAATTCATTAGTTTACATCATACTTGAATTCTTGATTGTCTGTTTCGTATAATTGATACAATGTGCTAAATGGGAAAATGTTGATCTTGATGGCCAAATAATGCTAAAAAGTTGGACATACTATTGTGCTTTCACCCTTAAGTTAATGCTTTCTAATTGAATTAAAGTTGATTATAAAAGTATTACAATAACAAGAGTTACATTGTCATCAAACAATTAGTGAAAGAAAAAAAGTGTGAAGAAGCAACTAAGAAACTAACATCATTAGCAAGGTATACATAGGCCAACTATAACCAACAATACAATCATCATGATATATTGAAATCCTAGTGTTTATATTTACTTTATCATCCACTTGGATCCAAGTTCATCAAATATTTTGAATGTACTAGTAATTGACTTAATTGAGTTTACCTTCATTATACAAGGCAACTCCTAGATTAGATAGTTGTCCAACACCAATCATGAGAGCTTTAATATTCTTGGCTAGTCTATCTTGATTTTTTTCTAGTTTCTTGAGTTGGTCTTGAATGCTTGTAATATATTTGGTGAGGTTTGATTATGCCTTTATTGTGTCCTTCAAAAATGAGAGAGATGGTCATTAACTAAATAATTAGAATAAATCTATTAAAAGCTAACTTCATGAGAATATACAAGATTAAAAAATATCTCAAGATCTTGTTTTCTAGATGTAATTGTAATAAGTTCTTTACAAGTCTTGGTAGAAACATTATGAGAAATAATGAATCCACATTAATTAGCTTTCTAAGATAATTCGTGCTTAAAACTTATAAGTATAGAAGCAAAGATGGTAGACCAAATGTTGCGGGCATACAGACAAAGTGAAAAGACATGCTTAGACAATTCCGTTGTATTGTATAAATAATATAATAGTGTTTAAACTTGTAGATTTCAAAGGCAATTGCATATAGATAATCTATAAGACAACACTTTCCATGCAACAAGTTAGTCTTGGGAGTCGATCTTGGATTTCCATAACAAGTCACTAAGATTAATCCACTTAGTTGGATAGTGAATAGTGCCACTTCTAGAATTTAGTCTCTAATCAAATTGTGAAGGGGGAATCAAAGCTTTGTGAATGTCCCTAAGGGGGGAAACAAAAAAATTACTACCAATGGACCATCTCCAATCTTCATGATATTTTAAAGGTGAAATCTTGACATTTTGATAATCATTGATTAAGGAACCAATAACTTAATAGTAGCAATGGCTTGTTTGTAAAAGTGTACAACTTGAAACTCAACCTATCCTTGCCCTAGGGTTTCCATTGAAGATTAGGAAAATTCCACAGTTGTTGAAAGGATTCGATGACTTTCCTAAACAGTCTTTTCCCTTTGAGATTTTCAAGGTCTAGGGGCGAGTCATTCATTTAATTATATGATTCCACCAAATAGAAGAAGTGGGGAAGCTTAGTCCATACTTAAAAAATTGATCAATGAAACCAAATTAATTGTTTGGAAACAATACCATACTTTCTAAATATTGTTAAATTGAACTTAAGCATAAATCTTAAATAAGGGAGCTGAAATAATCTTTATCTTTCCATCCCCATTTTAACCAATGTAGTTTCTAACGAAAAATTCTCCAAAAAAAACTTCATTATGCACGCCTAATAAATAACTCATTTTCGTGGATAGTCTGTATCTCATTTCTCAAATTATCTCATTATGCAACGTAAATCGAAAACATATTCTTACTGAATGGACGTTGAGTCATACTTTATGCTTTGAGAAACACAGTAAATATCACGGCGGCTTGAAAACAGGGTAAATATGTATGTAAAGTTGTAAGCTTTGAGAAAACAAATCATATATTTGAAAAGCGTAAGTAAATTGTATCGTGCGGCGCCGTTGAATGTGGACACAGCCGCTTTGTTCTCCCATTGCGAAACGTTTACGTCTTCCTCCGATTTTGTTATTTCTTGTTAAACCAGTCGACTGTGTACATTTGCCATAAACATCTTTTATAAAAGCTTTGGTTAAACCAGTCGACTTCACGACACAAGTAAGACGATAAAAACATATTCCTCCCCATTGTGCTCACAACATTTTATCCCGCGGCCAAAAGTCTGCAGAGTATTAACTTTTAGTCTTTTCAAAACCACATAAATATCACTTAAGACTTTTGTCATTGAAAATTTGAGATGTCTGTTAGAAACATTTCATTTGTGATTACAATTGTAAAAAGGTCAAACTGGTGGACGCAAATCTTGACCTTTCCGTCACTCGCGACGCTGACAACGTCCAAAGATGTCCTCTTATTGCGCCCAAAAATTGTATAATGCATATTTCAGCATCATCATTCAGCACCCGTGAGTTAGGACTTTATTTGGCATTTGATTCTCTATAAATACTCTTCATTTGATTGGTCCTTGTGTATGAGTATAGTGGGATCAAATAAGGCTTAAATAAGGCTTAGGTTATCTGTATAAAGTATATAATTAAGTTGAAGGATACAAGTACAAGGTATGCAATTTTCACCATTAGATATAGTAACACAAAGAATAGTTACAATTGGGGAGGTTAAATAATACATAGTAATATATTATAATTACCATAAACAAGAAATGACAACAATTTAGTTACATTATGACAAGTGAATGCATTAAATAACTTACCATATATAAGAGAGAATTAAGAAAGACATATAACAATGGAATCATTTAAAGAAACTTGCAAATTGGAGACTTGGTCCTTCATGTGAATTCAAATAATCCAAATGATAAAAAGGGGTTAAGAAGCAAGTTTAGACCTAATGGGATAGGCTCATTTATCATTACTTCCTGGTATGGAACTAGTGCATTTGGCTTATCTAATCTTGATGGAAAACCAATAAAATACCCAATTTAAATTATGTATTGAAATGATATTACTGTTAACTACCATATGTGGTGGGGTTGTTACTCATCGATCCTTTTCCCTTCATCACATTAGGGGTATCAATCCTTCCTATTTTATTAGACTGGGGGGCATCGAGCCTTCTGATCTAGAACATCACACTTCCCTTTTTATCACATTGGAGGCATCCTAGGCTTTCTATGCAAAAGCATTGTGCTTCCTCCTTACATATTGTGTCATCATGGACATATCTTTCTATTTGTGAGCATAGACTTTCTCCTTTATTGTAGCTTTATGCTTTTATTATGACTTCTTGCCATTTCACTTACATGAGTTTTTCTTATCATCGAGAGCCACATCACTATCCCTCACCCATGCTAGGAGCAACATTGCTATTTTCTAATCCTATCTCTAGCCCATGTGGTTACACAATGCATTCTTTACATTCATTATTATACATACTTATCTAATTACATGAATCCATGCTTACATGATTATATTGTTACATGCTTAGATTGCATTTACTTTTCATGTACTATTTTTTCCTCTTTTGGCAATTCTTTGTATCTTATGAATACAACTAATTGTTAGGGGGCATATCCTATCACTAACATTTTCATGGTTAGATATGTAGATAGTAATAAGTGCTTATAGAGACTCATCTTAAAGATAATACATACATAGGAAGCAAGCCCATGTGATCATATCCTTACAATGTCCATTCCTTTATACGAACCCCATGGCAATATCCTTTAAGTGTCTTAGATATTTACTTTATATGCATGTTTGTGAGTGCTATATACTTTTGGATGCATGATCATTCTAGGATTTACATGCACCTCAAAGTGAGTGTAATGTAATTATGAAATTGGCATACCCATGTCATTTTTGTTTTGTTTTGTTCTTATTTTGAGGGGAGTGCTTTAAACCATAGATATATCTTGACAAATGACATAATTTTGTGTAAATTCAAGTTCCTTTCCCTATTCTACTCACCTACCCTTTACACACACTCCTATACACTTACACCTTTATGCCATCCATATGATTACACATCCCATACATATCTTTCTATTCATGAGCATCAACCTTCTCCTTTATCACAATTTTATACCTTTATCATAACTTCATGCCATTATACTTACATGGGTTTTCTAGGTATTGAGGGTCACACTGCCATCCCTTGCCCATGTGTTGGGGGAAACAATGCTATTATCTAATCTTATCTCTAGCCCATGTTCTTACATAATGTATTCTTTAAATCCATTGTTGTACATGCTTATCTAATTACATGATTTCATGCTTACATGATTAGATTACATTTAATTTTAATGTACTTCTTTCCCCTCTTTTGATATTTTCGTGTATCATATGGATACAACCACTTGTTAGGGGGGATATCCCATCACTAACATTTTCATGGTTAGATCTATAGATGGTTATAGGTGCTTATAGTGACTCATCTTATGGAGAATATGTCAATAGGGTGTGAACCCACATGATCATATCCTTTAAGTGTCTAAGTGTCTAAGGTATTTACTTTACATGCATGTTTACGAGTGCTACATACTTTTAGATGCATGATCATTCTAGGATTCACATGTGCCTCAAAGTGGGGATAAAATGTAATGATGAAATTTGCATACCCATGCCATTTTCCATTTACTTTTGTGCCTATATTTGAGGGGAGTGCTTTGATACATAGACATATCAACAAATGAAATAATTTTGTGCAAACTCGAGTCACACAAATTTGAGTCCCTTTCCACATGCTAGTCACCTACCGTTTACACATGCTCCTATACGCTTACCCCTTTATGTCATTTGTATGATTACCCATCCCAACACATTTGCCTTATTTACTTATTGATTACACCTATGCTAACATATGCTATCTACTGTGATCTAGGCCCATGTTACAAGACTAGTTCATGGTTGCGAGGACCTCTTCATGGTCATAGATTCATTCCTCCCTAATTCAAACTTTTAGATTCGAAGTTGATCGCCTTCTCACATTTACACTTCTTGCTTAGGACCTTGCTAAACGCAAATTTGCACAATGTGATGCTATGTCCTTGTATTTAAAGGTATTCAATGCATTCATTCCAACACAAGAAGGAATCTCCTACTCTTGAAGCAATATTGGCATTGCACACTTCAATTAATGCACTAAAACAAATTGAGTTTTGCAAAAGCATTTATAGGAGCATTTGCATGATCGAAGATTATTCTCTCCAATTATTTGTACACATTTTTTAGGAGAACATGTCCCCTTGTGACATACTGGTAGCCCCATAAAGGTATTTAGAAATACCATTAGTTCATTGCATGTCAAGAGATGAAGAAGTCAAGGTTGACGAGGTGAAGTGAAAGCTTGGAGTTTGTAGAACACACCATATAGATTCACAATTGCAAGATAAGTTTGTGATCACAAATTAGTCCTAAATTGGTAGGCACATCCTTACACAAAATCAACAGAATATTATAATCCCGAAACAAATACTAATTTGTCATCGATTATTCTGAATCCCAAAACTTATCTAATTCAAATCTACATCATTCTTTAAACATTTATTAGTTATAAAAATACAAACAATTATACATAAAAATATTCAAATTTCAACTCTTAATTAATAATCTAAATTAATTGTATTTTATTAATTTCCATAAACTAGGTTTAAAAAGAAAGTTTATTTTCCTTCGCATACCTAAATACCTCGAGAGGACTTATTTTTAGCCCCTTGAATATTAGCCTTCAAGGTAAAATACGACGAAGGAAAAATTGTTTTAAAAACAAATAAAGTTTTAATTACATGAATAAAATTTTATTAATGAAAGGTAACATAAATGCGGTAATATTCCATATCCACTGGGCTTAAACAACACACTAAGTTTTGACTTGCTTAGGTGGCTGGTGGGCCCTTTCTCTTAATCTGTTTTGTTAATGTGTCAATAAGAGAAGGGGCCCACCAGGTAAACAAGTCAAAGCTTAGTGTGTGCTGTTTAAGCCCAGCCTTCCACATATGGGAAAGGTAAAGGCGAGGATTCACAATACTTTATAAGGAAGTTCGTTAAATGTTTTCTGAACGCTGTTTTAGGCGGACCCACCGCTTTTGCATTCACACGGCTAAACGTTTTAAAAAAAAAAAACCGAAACCTGAGTTTCTGCAGTTTGCCTCCGCTTCTACACATGTGAGAGTGAGACGTTCTTCCCTTTCTGAAAAAGAGACGCTAATGCGGCGGTAAAGTCTTGAAATAGCCAAATATTTGGACTTTCTGAACCGCCGAAATATTATGTCGAACTTAATGGATGTCTAATAAAAACAATAAATTTGTCGTACACGCGTCTCTGAAAAAAAGTCAATTTTGTGGACCCTCTCCGACTCGCAAATCCCGACTTTTCTGTCATTCACGCCACGTATAACCAGAACGTGAGCATCATCATATAGGCCGTATGAATTGGAACTTTCAACTGCTCTCGTCTTTCATCTGGTTGTGTATAAAGACTCTCCGACCCTTCCACCATTTCATCGCACTTCTTTTCTAAATAGTTTATCGCAGCTGCGGCTTCTCTATGTTTATCGTATTGCTATGTTATATAAATAGTTTTATTTTATAATAATGAAGCGTTTGGATTAATATCGCTACATTCGTTTCTCAATAGGATTTCTGAGTATTTCTCACAATTTTTTATTAGCCTTTTCTATATTAACAAATTAATTGAATATCTATTCAATTTTTTATTTTTTATTTACTCTTTTCTTATCTGTGTGAAAAATGTATAATAGATATTTTGATAAGGAGTAAATGCTCTATTAGACGTGACTCTCAATTACGGGACTGAAAAAGTCGATTTAATTAACGTTCTAATTTATAATTGAAATCGTTGCATTCGAGCAGACCTGGAATTTAAAAAAACACCACGCCTATCAAACAAAAATCTGTTCTGTTGTAAAATTGCATTGCCTGTCATTTAGGTTTTATTTTGGCGATAGGCCATCATTATATTTCAACTTCTCGTCTGAAAGAAAGTGAATTTGATAGCCGTTTGACAGCATTTATAAGAGACGAGACCTGACAGCATTTGTAACAACGAACTGAACAACAGTCTGATTTAGACATATTTTGCAATAACTACTCCCGTTTGCACGAGTAAATATGAGACACGTGTATTAGTAATTTGTTTTTAAGCCATTCGAAGCCATTATTGTACACTTTCTGTCCCTTCAGTTCTCTTTTGCTTAGTGGACTTTAGAAGCTTTCTATTCTATTTTATTGTTCAAAATATTAAGACCTGACTAAATGAATAGAAGTCCGTAATACACCTCTAATGGATATTTTGATAAGGAGTAAATGTTATATTAGACGTGACTCTCAATTACGGGACGGAAAAGTCGATTTAATTAACGTTCTAGTTTATAATTGAAATCCGGGTGGGTCTATCAAACAAAAATCCGTTCACTGTTATAAATCTGCATTGCCTGTCATTTACGTTTTTTTTTGGCGATAGGCCATCATTATATTTCAACTTCTCGTCTGAAAGAAGGTGAATTTGATAGCCGTTTGACAGCATTTATAAAAGAGGAGACCTGACAGCATTTGTAACAACGAACTGAACAATAGTCTGATTTAGAGATATTTTGCAATAACTACTCGCGTTTGCACGAGTAAATATGAGACACGTGTATTAGTAATTTGTTTTTAAGCCATTCGAAGCCATTATTGTACACTTTCTGTCTCTTAAGTTCTCTTTTGCTTAGTGGACTTTAGAAGCTTTCTATTCTATTTTATTGTTCAAAATATTAAGACCTGACTAAATGAATAGAAGTCCGTAATACACCTCTAATGGTTTAGAAGGTTCTTAACTAGCACCTGCACTCTTTGGAGGTTCAAGGGAATACAAGTTCGTAATACACGTCTAATGGCTTAGAAGGTTCTTAACTAGTACTTGCACTCTTTGGAGGTTTAAGGGATACGTCGATAGGACATTTAGGGAAATAATCAATGAATTTAATAATACATAATAGATGTATAACAATAAAATTATATATGTTTTAATTACAAATAAAGATGACATTCAACAAGTTTTAAGATTCATTTGTAAGAGTTACGTTCGTTCTATGAATGTAAATAGTTCCATGTCATTGGATGATCAAAAACAAAGTTTCATAAGAGTTTCTTTCCATCTTTGTAATAAAATTGTTTTTTGCAAGTGTCGTGATTCCTATGCACGGAAACAAAATGTTGTCAATCCAAAATCATAATTTGTAATCATTTTAATATGAATGAAAACCAAGCAATAATAAATAAATTCTTTAGAAGTAGGACAATTCTTTAGGTTTTACTTTTTTTGATCATGAATTGTTGACCTATATAAGATAAACAATGTAATTGATTAGATTTTTCTTTTTATATTTTTAAAAAGAAGATAATCAAATATTAGAAAAAATATCATTATTTTTTATTTGAGGTGTCTTGCAAGTAATTGAACATACAGCAAGCTTCTTCTTTCTTTTTGATAATGTTGTAGGGGTTCTTTTTCATTTTGGAGTAGCGGTCAAAAGAGAATGTAGGCTCTATATGAAGGCCTTTTATAGACTTAACTCTAGACATTGTTGTAAATGTGAGACCTTGTCTTTCATTTTTACCAATATTGATTGTGGCTTTGTTTAGTGTAAGGCCTTGTGATTTGTGTATAGTGATAGCCCATGCCATGGATAGTGGTATTTGCCTATGATTGCCTTATGATATAGGTTGTATTGGTATAGTTTTTAGGTTTGTTTTATCCCATGGTGGACCATTATAGTTGTCAAATGTTACTGTAACATATGTTGACAATTCTAGTGGTTTTGATCCAATTGGATATACAATATATTTGACTTCTCCATGAGATCCATTTGCAAGTCCACCTTGGATCCCTAAGTTTTTTGTAAGCATGACACATTGACATTTGCTTATTAAAATCTATTGGGGAAGTTGTTCATCATTGCTAGCAGTGCCTAATTTACATTGTGTATTCTCCGCAAGACTAAGTGCAACAGGGAGATTTAGTAGTTTAAGCATTTTTTTGTTGTGTAATATTACTAGCTCATTTGTTGCAAACAAGTGTATTGATTGGTCAAAATCTTCTTGTTCAATTGTTGTTAGTTTCTTGTTTGTGCGGGTCATTAATACTTCCCTATCATGTTGTGTTGGTTCTGCATTACACATGTTTTGTAATGCATGGAAAAATTGCATTTGAATTGGATCGTTGCCTTGTTGTTTAAATATTGTTTGTAATGTAAAAATTGTATTAAATTTGTGCTGTACATTTATTGCAGTTGTGTGTGATGCATAGATAGGTTTGTCCATCATAGGTGACAGTTGGGTAAAAACTCTACATTTTAAATATACCAAGGTTCGCAGTGTGATTCCTTTTGTTTCCATGGAAAGAAGCATCAGAGGCGTCAATAGAAACAATGATCAATAGTTGTTGTCGCGAAGATGGTATCGAACACACACACACACACACACACACACACACACATCCATGTTTTGCCTTATATAGTTTTCTTTTGTTTCAGAGGGGTGCTGTATTTATTTCGCAGTTGGCACAGGGTTTCCACATGTCTAAATGACACTGCTCCAAGGTAGTAATGGTTCACCATCCACTTCTTGTTGCGCCATTGGCTAGGAGATCTACGTGTCGCTTCCGCACACATTTTGGGAGCCTTGAGCTCTAACACTTTCATTTTGTTGTGCCATTGGTTGGAGAATCCATGAGGCACATTTTCGCATTAGTGGGGCCCATGGTGATGACGTAGTATCTGCGGTTGCATCATTTGCTGAGGGAAGGTTAGTGTGAGCTACATGTCGCCACCACGCACATTATAAGAGTCTTTAGTTCTGACAACTCCTTTCCAGTGTGCCATTGGATGGTTGTGATACATGGCACTTCTGTGTTGTATATAAGATTCATAGTAAAGAAGTAGCATAAATGGTGGTGAGTCCTAGTAGGTATAGATAAGGGTGGACACTTGGCAAAGCTGCACTTTTTGCAAGAGCAAGTTTTCTGACAGTTGCATTTTGTTGCGTTATTGGCCAGATTATCTATGTGGCAAATTTTTCTTCATGAAGAGAATCATGTGGAGTTTTGTGGCTTTCAACAGACAGTCTACGATGTAACTCAAGTTTTTATGAGCTTTTTGCTTTAGTTAGCTATTATTTTCTAGGGTTTTCTCCGCTCAGTAATCTATTTAAGAGTGTGATTTTTTTATGTTATTGGTTGGAATTTATTCAAATACAATAGAGAAAAAGACTTGAGCCTCTATGGGTGTTTCTCAGAAAGGATTCTGAATATTGTGTATCTATGTACTTATCTGAAAGCCTTGTATACTTTGTTCTCCTTTCACTAATGAAGAGAAATAACATTCTATGTTAAATTCTGAGTCTTTTATCAGTTATATTTGTGATATCATGATTCATTTAATCTATTTGCTAAAGTAATGAGATATAGTCTGCTATAAAATCATGCATGTATGCTCTTGGTATAGTTATGATTGTTTCTATTTAGTCATCAGAAAGTGAGTCCTTTCCTTCACAGAAAGTTTGAATTTAATCTGGCACATCGCTTTAGCATAGTTTCAATTATCAAGCATTTCTTTTAGTTTTCTCTCCCCTTTTCTCAAACCATGAAGAAACAAAGAAGAGTTAGCTTCTCTAAAACTAGAGGTTGTCTCAAAAGCACGTCCCACATTCTGAGATTTCCCATTGTTGTTAGTAAGGTACAAATTTTACCATAAACAAGGATTTAATTTTTTTTTCACAAGTACTTATTTACTATTTTTGATGAATCCCTTCATCTCTTATGAATGAATTTATAAACTATAGGTGGAATATTGTTACAAATTATTTTCTAATAAAACCTTGGGTGCTTAGACACACTTTGACAAGGATGTTCAAACAACTTAAATGACATAGGATTTGCAAGGTTGATGGCACCTTGCGACCTCTGTGGGTGTTTCTTAGAAAGGATTCTAAATATTTTGTATCTGTGCACTTATATGAAAGCCTTGTATACTTTGTTCTCCTTTCACCAATGAAGAGAAATAACATTCTATGTTAAATTCTGAGTCTTTTATCTATTATATTTGCAATATCCTGATTCATTTAATCTATTTGCTGAAGTAATGAGATACAGTCTACTATAAAATCATGTATTTATGCTCTTGGAATAGTTATGATTGTTTCTATTTAGTTATCAGTAACCAGAGAAAGTGAGTCCTTTCCTTCGCAGAAAGTCTAAATTTAATCCAGCACATCACCTTAGCATAGTTTCAATTATCAAGCATTGCTTTTAGTTATCTCTCTCCTTTTCTCAAACCACGAAGAAATGAAGAAGAGCTGGCTTCTCTAAAATTAGAGGTTGTCTCAAAAACACGTCCCACATTTTGAGATTTCCCATTGTTGTTAGTAAGGTGCAAATTTTACCATCAACAAGGAGTTAATTACTTTTTTTCACAAGTAATTATTTACTATTTTTTATGAACACCTTCATCCCTTATGAATGAATTTATAAACTATAGGTGGAATATTGTTATAACTTATTTTCCAATAAAACCTTAGGTGCTTAGACACACTTTGACAAGGATGTTTGAACAATTTAAATGACATAGGATTTGCAAGGTTGATGGCACCTTTCAACATGGGTGTTTCTTAGAAAGGATTCTAAATATTGTGTATATATGCACTTATCTGAAATCCTTGTATACTTTGTTCTCCTTTCACCAATGAAGAGAAATAACATTCTGTGTTAAATTATGAGTCTTTTATCCATTATATTTGTAATATCGTGATTCATTTAATCTATTTGCTGAAGTAATGAGATATATTCTGCTATAAAATCATGCATTTATGCTCTTGAAATAGTTATGATTATTTCTATTTAGTTATAAGTAACCAGAGAAAGTGAGTCCTTTCCTTCGCAGAAAGTCTAAATTTAATTCGGCACATCACCTTAGCATAGTTTCAATTATCAAGCATTGCTTTTAGTTTTCTCTCCCCTTTTCTCAAACCATGAAGAAAGGAAGAAAAGCTGGCTTCTCTAAAATTGGAGATTGTGTCAAAAACATGTCCTACATTCTGATATTTCCCATTGTTGTTAGTAAGGTGTAAATTTTACCATCAACAAAGAGTTAATTGCTTATTTTTTCACAAGTAATTATTTATTATTTTTTATGAACCCCTTCATCCCTTATGAATGAGTTTATAAACTATAGGTGGAATATTGTTACAAATTATTTTTCAATAAAACCTTAGTTTCTTAGACACACTTTGGCAAGAATGTTTGAACAATTTAAATGACATAGGATTTGCAAGGTTGATGGCACCTTAATCCTAACATTCTCCCTCTTGTCATCATACATTATATAATACATCCATAGGAACACACATAAATGAAATAAGTACAAGAAACAAGGCCCATGGCCTCCTTGCACCAAGAGAACTTTTTCATGCTCATAGGCTTGGTAAGAGAATCTACAACATTCTCCAGAGTGTTAACCGTTCTCAATATAACCTATCTATATGCAATCATTTTTAAAACAAAGTGGTACTAAACATCCACATGCTTCATCTGAGTATGAAACATTAGATTCTCTATCATATAGATTGCACTTAGACTGTCACGACCAATCTAAATTATCTTGCAAACAAAACCAACAACTACATACAATATTTGTAACCAAATTGCTTCCTCATGGATATGAGTACTAGTAGCCATATACTCTGCTTTGATGGTGGATAAAGCAACCATCAACTACCTCTTACTCATCCAACTCACTGCACCACCAAAAAAGGTAAAAACATAGATACTAGTAGACCTTTGTGTAATGACTACCCATGAAAAAGTCAGTAAATAACAATAAATCATTAATTTAGTTAGAAATAATGAAAATATAATAAGAGAATAGGAGAATATTCACTTTTTTAAACCTTACCAAAATTCAAATTTTTTATTAAATTTAAGTTTAGTATCATTCATCGAAAAAGAAATAATTTTAAGGTATAGGCATTTCTTATACAACGATAATTGATAAGAATTTGCACCATACAATCATCCACTCACAAAGTGGAAAAATACTTTCTGGCTTCAATATCCTGCACTATTAACAAACCTAAATCTGCACACTCAAAGTAAACATTAATTCTACAAGGTTGATAAATATACATAGTAGATATCAATTTACAAAACAACAAGTCTAAGGCCCTAAGAGGCTGACCTAACATCTCGGGGGCTCAAGATGGTGTTGCCTATGTACACATAGCACAGAGACTTCGTAGTTTGGGACTAGAACTTGCAACTATAAGATGGTCTCATTCAAATCAAAACTTCTAAGATATCATTCTCATGATATTGACATCTTCTCAAACTTAGATACATATACATATTTCTTTCCATTCTTGAGGACATAAGAAGATTAGGGTTTAGCCTCTTCATTCTCATAAAACTTCACAATATGCTAATGATTACTTTCAAACTAGATATATAAATTACTATTAGGTTTAGCTAATCATGCAAGTAAAAACTAACATTAGATAATGAAAGAAATTACCTATTTTATCATTAAAGTACAATCAATACGGATACACTCATTTGGAAGACAAATCAACAACAGGCAGATAGATAGATAGTCTTCAAACCACAATCTACATCCTGAAATGATGTCATCAACGATGAACAATCATCTTAAACACATTAATTCAAATGAAAAGTCTCAATTAAACAATATTGTTTAGTGGGAAAAAGAGGGGTTTGGTAATTTCAAGGGTTTATGTAGAATCCTCCTTTCACACCAACATTCAAGGAAATTCAACCGAGTAGAGAACTCTACTATAGATCTCCTATCACTTGGAACAGAGGGGGAGATTGGAATTGTGTGAATTTGTTGTTTAATTAAGCTCGATTATGATTAAAACCCTAATTTCATAAAATCGTAAACAAATGGACAAATCATGTAAAGTGATCACACACAGAGATATCAAATGACAATCAAATACATACCAAATTTTAAAGTTTGGTGTATAGAAAAGTCAAGGACTAATGAGTGGGCGAATTAGTCCAATGTACCTATTTCTATCAGGATCTCTGAAGAATGTCTGCAACACAATTCTGTTGTCACAGAGATTTCACCACATCAGAATTTAGAGGACTAATGAGTGGGTGCCCTAGTCCAAGGCCTAATTTTATTCTTTGCTCTACACTTTTAATAGTCTGTAATGCCTCCCTGCAACTCCACTTCTTCTGCTTCTGAAACCTGTAACTTACAATCACATAAAAGTGGGTTGGGGGTTGTAGTGTTTAGAGGCTTGCTTCAGTCAAGCCCCAGAGAGACATTTAATTCTTACAAACATCATTTTTAGGTAAATAGTGCGTATCCCTACAGGATAAAGCCAAAAACCAATTGATAAATGATTGAAAACATAAATGAATGTCACCTCAATGGTGTAGCTCGCATGATCATGAAGATCCTTCACATCATGAGAAGATGAAGCCAAATCTACATAACAAGCACAATAACAAAACAATACTACTCTACAATAATGAATACTTTGAAAGCTGTCAAATCATAAGTATGTGAAAATCTCATAATCATCTTCTAGTTTACAAATGAATGCCTAAACATGCTTATATATGCAACTAAACAACTTTCTACCAAGAAATTCATAATTCAAACTTGAGGTGTCCACATAGGACCTAATAACTGTCATATAACCGATAGATGAAAATAGGTCCTGACCCAAAATAGGGTAGAACTAGGGCACATGCACCCATGTCCTCCCCCATATTTCAGGCAGGAGTCATCAAAAGTGCATCCCCTAGGTCCCATTTGCCATAAAACTTAGGGGTTTTTTCACTGAAAGTAATCAATAGCATGTAAGATGATCTAAATGCACTCTAAAGGACCCTTGAGTTAAACATAGGGAGGAAAATGCCTTAGGGAGACATTTTCTGACGTAACATTTAGCCCCCACTTTAATGTATGCATGAATGCGAGGCCCATACATGCATTAGAGTACGGTCAACAAACACAACAAACACGCCAAGCACATAGAGCCAATGCATACACAAATATTGAGAACTATTTCTAGCCCCCAGTCTCAGGTAGACATTAGAGAAGACATGCCATAGACATGTCAAACACAATGACTTGACAATAACAGGCACGCAAAACATAGAGAAGACAGTAACAATCATGCAAAGCACGGAGAAGACAACATTGAAGACATGCAAAACATAGTGAACGGAGTGAATGCAGTGAATGCGATGATTATTTCTTTTTTTCATTTTTCCCATTTGAATGAAAATGCAAGTACAAGGAAAATAAACACACAACCCATAATGCAGGAGGGACTCATCGCCGCCAGTCTTTAGACTACATATGGGGTAATAGACACGCAATACAAATCTCAGAGTGTAGGAGGGACTCATTGCCATTAGTCTTTAGAATGCACTTGAGAATACACATGCCATACAAATCCCAAAGCATAGGAGGGACTCATCACCACCAGTCTTTAGACTATGCTTGGAAACAAACATGCCATACAAAACTCAAGTGTAAGAGGGACTCACCGCCACCAGTCTTTAGACTACAAAATGGGGGAAAACACATGGAAAACACATGGAAGACATGAAGAAAGCATGACAAACAAGGCCATGGAAAAAACCTATTGCTAAGTTCACTACCATCTCAAGCACATTATAGGCACACACTGATGATTGGGCTTCACCACAACAATCATCGAAGACACGATTAAGGGTTAGGATAGTCTCAGATCTGCTCCCCACCTGCTCAAAGGACTTTTTGAAAATGATAGGATTGTGCAATCTCCTTGAGAAATACACCATTCTCACCTTCTGTAGAAGGGGTTAAAATAGAAGGATATGCATGATATCCCACCTTTGTATAGGGCTTAATGATTGCAATATAGAAATAAAGATGTGCACTTGCGTAGAGATACACCATCCCACCTCTGCAGCTAGGGCTTACAAACATGCTTCGTTAGTATCAAAATCATCAGACATCTTACCTTTATATGCCCCCACCTTAAGGTGGTTGATATCGTCTACCGATATCAAGCACGTTAAGGTAGGAAGAAAGCACATAAGGGAACAAGAGCTCTCGCAAAGCCCATGCCCCTAGGGGTGACATGTACTTTACGATCACCAAATGTTCCCACAAAGACAAACCTGCAAGAAAAGAGGTTAGAAATCTTTCCATAAGACAACAACCACATCACATGATCAAAATTAATGCATGAAAATAACCCCATCAAAAAGCCAAGGGTACACTATGGATTCAGAAACTGAGTATAACTGTGGGGCTATACTGCAAATATCTCAGAATTGAATGTAAATGGGGCAAGATTCAAAGATAAACAAGGTGCACAGAGCAGTTGTATTGTTATAGTTTGTTAGTGTAATAAGACAACATCATAATATCACATGGAGTGATTCTACTAGCCAAGCGTCAGATAATATATAACAACCCCATAGTCATGTATGGACTAGGTTCATTTTTGCTTACTCGCTGAAGGGACACTTGGTTGTTATCAGTCTTATTTGTTATTTGTCATCCTCCACCTAGATAGAACCACTAGAGGAAGGTAAACAATAAATCAAGAGAGGAGAACAAGTGGCTTAGGGACAATCATGTAGGAGGGTGCCCCCAAGTTACCAACCACAACTCTATGTCCGTAAGACACAACACACAACAATGAAAATAGAGGAGAAGCAATATAGAAGAATGATGATACAAATAGAAGAAGGCCACAACATAGGTGGTCTCCTGGGATCCTTGACCTTACAAGAGAATCAAGGGTCATCCTAGAAGGCCTAAACAACACATAACACATCATGGGGGGAACACAACATGAGGGGGAGGTCACATAAACAAGTAAATAATGCCATGGCATAGGTGACCACCAAGGTTAGAAATACTTACCTATAGGGACAGCCCAATTAAAGGTTGTCAATGAGCAAATCATCATCATCCCTCTCCTGAATGTTAGAGGAAAGTGGGACATGAGGTACCATAACCCAACTTTTATTCTTGTCTTCGAGTTGTCCATTCTTAAGGTCTTCTTGGTTTGATTCAACGTTAGGAGAGATTTTTCCTTGTTGAGATGTATTTTGTTGGGCAAACACTTGTCTTCTCTTCCTCCTTTATCTTGTTTCTCTATTCCTTCTTGTCTTACTGTTTATCTCTTTTGAAATAGTGTCTTGTTCTTCCATAGGTTTTTTTGTTTTAGAGGAGGAAGCACCATGGTCAAATCTCATTTACTCTTGGTGGAATGTTTTGCTCTCGAAGACCACCACTTGATCCTTGTAAGGATGGTGGGGGGGGAACCTCAACATAGGGCCCTTTTCCTTTTGGTCTAGGATGTTCTTCAAATGCGGGTTGTTCATATCTTATTGTTTCTTGAATAGAAGGACCAACCACTCGATGTAATAATTGTGTTTTCTAGTTTCTATAACTCAAGAAGTTAAAATCTATATGTGGCTCCAGTTCCAATTCAAATCATTCCCAAAAGTAATTAAGGCTAAAGTGTTGTCTTATAACCAAAGGTTTATATTTGTTACGATTGATAGTATGCATTTGTCCATTCAAAGGAAATTTTACACAATTATGAATTGTTGAAGGGATAACTTTCATAGCTTTTAACCATGGTTGTCCTAATTTTATGCAAAAAAGGTCAGATACGAGGACAACATCAAATAATTTTTCTTTGGATTTGTCAAATATAGTAACCAATAAAGATATCTTCCCAGAAGTGTTTATAAAGGTTCCCTTATGTGTCTTAATCATCATGTCCGAAGGGTCATAGAAGTCTTGTATCAAACCATGTGAATAAAGGAATTCCTCCATTGCCACATTGGTCATGCAATTAGGATAAATAAGGGTTCCGTCCACAAGATTTCCCATTATCTTCACAGTGATATAAAGAGGCCCTGTAGTGTCTCTAATTGTTCTATCATGAGGTGTAAACACAATTTCAAGTTCAGGGACCTTTCTTTCAATGTAAGGCCTAGGAGGGAACCTAGTGTTATTGTTGTGATTATAAGCCATGTGTATATGTTTTAAAATCAATATAAAATTATATCTCAAAATATTTTCAAAAGTTATGTAATAAACAAGTGCAAAACTATATGTGAAAATGACCTAAAATGCTTGATTTTTTCAACTTTTTTAAATGCAAATGAGTCAAAGAAGAGGTCTTGTAAGGAAATTGATGAGAGGAAGAAAATAATATGCCTAATATTAGTCCAATAAACCAACAATATCCTTCACAACACAAATTTGATGCAATCCCTTATGCCCAATAAGTCAAAATCTAGTGAAAATACACTAAAAACATGCAATTTTTCACTAATTTTCAATGTAAATGCCTAATAGAAAGAGTGTTGTAAGGAATTTGAGGAGGGGAAGTGGATTATAACCCTGATAAAATCCAATTAGTGCAGAAAAATCTTTCACAACATGCCTATGGTGCAATTCTAAAGAGATGATAAGGCCAAATCTAGTGAAAATGAAAGGTTTTCAATCCCTAGACATGAAATTTTGCAAGAAAGACACTAAAATGAAACACTAAAGTTAGAAATAAGTCCTAAATGAGTGTTTAAAATACTATTAAAATTTGAAACAAGATTTTAACCACAAACCAGGCTAGCTAATGCATAAAGTAGGTTATATGAAAAATGCACAATTTCAAGCATTTTTTAACAATTTAATCATGAAAATGCAATGCAAATGAATAATGAATGATGGATTTATGTATTTTAAATTAGATATGATGAAAATAATAGAAATTAAATGAATTTAAATGCAAACTAATTCAAATTATTTAAAAATGGAAGCTCAAAATGCTAATTTTTTTGAAATTTTCCAAATTTACTTTTTTTTTTGGTAATTTTTCAAATGTAATAAGATGAAAATGAAATGAATGAATTAAATGAATGCAATTCTAAAGTAAAACACTAAACAAGGTGCAAAAATCCTTAAAAACATGGGTTCACCAAAATGTTTAGTGGGAAAAAGAGGGGTTTGGTAATTTCAAGGGTTTATGTGGAATCCTTCTTTCACACCAACATTAAAGGACATTCAACCGAGTAGAGAACTTTACTATAGATCTCCTATCACTTTGAACATATGGGAAGATTGGAATTGTGTGAATTTTTTGTTCAATTAAGCCTGATTATGTTCAAAACCCTAATTTCGTAAAATTGTAAACAAACAGACAAATCATGAAAAATGATCACACACAGAGATATCAAGTGACAATAAAATACCTACCAAATTTCAAAGTTTGGTGTACAAAAAAGTTAGGGACTAATGAGTGGGCAAATCAGTCCAATGTACCTATTTCTGTCAAGATCTCTAAAGAACATCTGCAACATAATTCTACTGTCACAAAGATTTCACCGCATTGGAATCTAGAGGACTAATGAACGGGCACCCTATTCCAAGCCCTAATTTTCTTATTTGCTCTATACTTCTGATAGTCTATAATGCCTCTCTACAACTCCACTTCTTCCGCTTCTGAAACCTATAACCTACAATCATAGAAAAGTGGGTTGGGGGTTGTGGTGTTTAGAGGCTTTCCTCAGTCAAGCCCCAGAGAGACATTCAATTCTTCTGAACACCATTGTTAGATAAAGAGTGCGTATCCGTATAGGATAGAGGCAAAAACCAATTGATAAATGATTGAAAACACAAATGAATGTCACCTTGATGGTGTATCTCGCATGAACATGAAGATCCTTCACATCATGAGAAGATGAAGCCAAATCTACATAACAAACACAATAAAAAAATAATATTGCTCTACAACAATGAATACATTGAAAGCTCTCAAATCATAAGTATGCCAAAAGGTCATAATAATCTTCTAGTTTATAAATGAATGCCTAAACATGCTTATATATGCAACTAAACAACTTCCCTCCATGAAATTCAAAATTTAAACTTGAGGTGTCGGCATAGGACCTAATAATGGTCATATAACCAACACATGAAAATAGGTCCTAACCCAAAAATAGGGTAGGACTAAGGTACGAGCGCCCAAGTCCTCCCCTATTTCAGGTAGGAGTCATCACAAGTGCATCCCCTAGGTCTTATTTGCCATAAAACTTAGGGGTTTCTTCATTAGAAGTCATCAATAACATGCAAGATGATCTAAATGCATTCTCAAGAACCTTAGAGCTAAACAAAGGAGGAAAAATGCCCTAGGGAAACATTTTCTGATGTAACAAATACAAACAAGTAATCCTTGAATTAATTTTATAATTTAAATTCATTATTATACCTCATGTTAGAAAGAGACATAAAATAGATCTAACTACTTCATTTTAAAATCATATGTATCTCACAACCTCACTAATCCTAGAAAATGTTTTTAACTCAATACAAAAGTACTATATAGCAACTTAGTTTTCTACATCTAAAAGTAATCATCATAGACAATAATACTTATAATAAGTCTAATCATTTTACCTTTAACGAATTCTATGAATCATGATATTTTTTTTTTGTGAACATGGACAATTTGTTTTCCAAACAAAGGGTGAGATTGTACAAATTTGACAACGCAACACTACTTTACCTTTAACTTGCTACTTACTTAAATCTTGATCCTTGATTATCTAAAATACTTAATAGGATCTAGGTTACCATTTATAACATAACAAATATCTTATCACTACAAAAGGCATAAAGCAACCCTATAACCATTTATTAGTACATACTAGATGGACATGTCAATTATGTGAACGTACTAAGCTAAAAATATTTGTTAAGTCTGATCCACTAATTACTTATACAATCAACAAATTTCTCCATAAAATATTACACTTTTATATTTGGACAAGAATATATCATACATTACATTGAATCATTCATCGACCCAATATTAGTATTATTTATATTAATACATCTTACCTACTAGTAAATTACATCATAAAATAAAACATGATGAAAACACAATTTAAAAGATCAAACGTAAGTTACTATTGAGCTACTAGGTAAAACAAAAGATGTATAATATCACACGATTACCCTTGTAAGTTCCCACATCTAAAACTTGTTAATAACCTAACTATATTTATATTTAATAATAACTTAGGACTATTAAAATCCAAAGAAAAACTTAAACTAAAGAACTACTTATTTAAAAGAAACGTAAATATAATATTATCTATTTGAAATTGGAATTTCTATTTAAATTTATTGTCTAATCAAGAGATTTAGAATTTATTCCAAAAGAAAATAGAAGACTTACCATCTTGCTAATTTCTTTCCATGAGATATTAAATCTTAAAGGAAGATTTTGAAGAGAGATACCAAGAAGGGTTAAAGACAACAAAAACTTTCCCAAGTATATGAACTAAAAGTAACACTCGTGACAAATCATTTATTTTATTTGGTTCCTAAAATATTCCAAATAAATCCTTAAAGGATAATAAAATAAAAAGGTAATAAACTTTCTAATCAATATTTAGAATAAAATACAAAACTATTCAACTAGAAGGAACGTTAAATCAAACATATTCCAAGTTCCAGATTAGCAGTGTTTAGGGAATTAAAAGTGCTTAAACTAAAAATAGAAAGTGATGAAATAGTGCCTAAACTATCTATGCATGATTTATTTAGAACAAAGTCAATAAAGAATAAAATAACATCTTCCACAAGATAAGGTGTTAAAACATGGAGTTGTTGCCAAGAATATGACTTAGATAGAGACATGGTATACAACAATAAAATAACATACATAAAGAGGATATGTAAAGTTTAGGTGAACCCAAAATAAGGCATAGACAAGGCACTTGATCCATTTGGTAATTTGTCTGCTGACATTTCATCTCATGGAATACAATGACTGCAGGGTATGCACAAAATGAATTCATTGAAAAGACTTTAGAAACTTTCAAGCATAAGCAAATGGAAGGCATGAGGCTGGGTTCCTCAATCTTCGCCAGTATTCTGCCTACGCTAAAATGGTAGCTTTGGGATAGGGTATGATCATCTGTCACAGGTGAAGCATAGGTGAATTTTGTCAAATGTTGAAGTTGCTACTACCGTGGTAGTCATGTATGCAAAATGTGGTAGTATAGACAAGACACATAAACTATTTGACAAAATGTTTAAGGAAAAAAAATCATCACATGGAGTGCAATGATCATAGGATTGCACAGAATGGATTTGTTGAAAGGCTTTAAAAACCCTCACGCAAATGCAAATGAAAATCAACAATTCACTATGGTAGCTAAGAAATTATTGTGAGAGATGTGCTCCAACAGCAACGAGATTGTCATCGAATATGTGAACCAATTCCATCATTTGAAACAATGACAATGTTCTTGTGAAGAAGGAAAAGTATGTTAATTAATGCAGTCTTAATAAGATTAATATAAATTGGGTGTTGTGTTAGTTCTCCAGATTAATGATGGGACATTCATCAAAGCATAACAAAAAATGGTGGTTTCCTCAACGAGTGCCCCATAGACATGCACCTGAAATGATGTAAAGTATCAAAACCTTCAATGGTGACATGGTATGTGCAAAACAACAAAACTGATGGTTCCAAGCACCCATGCAGTCATGCATGCAAACATGTAAAGGCATAGACAAATTTTATCAACACACAAAAGAGGGCATGTGGAAATTTTCCCAAATCTAGGATCACCAGGTACACACAAAAGGACATCAAGTCAAATTCCAAGTTTGATAAATACATTATCAAAAACATACTAGGTCTTCTTGCAAATGCAATGGAGAAATGAGGATTGAAACCCTCAACTTGACTTCATTCTTTTTCCTCTTTCTTTCATAGTTCTTATTGAATCAAAGAGTAACCTATTAGGCTCCTTATTATAACTCCATGCCCAAAGGTATCCCCAAGATCTTCCTTGCTCTGATTTCTTCAAAGTTACCTATGAATTCTATGGTTCAACAAATCTAAAATAATTTACTCCCTTCTTCTAAGAATTGTAGCCCCGTCCATAGCTATATCAAAAAACCTTTTTCTTGCATCTTGAGTATGTGCCCTTAAATAAAATTGGAAAATGCAATAATTACGAGTCTCCCATTATTCCACTATCTCACTTTCTTGTAACATCCAACATGACTCTTCCACTTCAAATTCCCTCACCCATTAAAAATAATTCTAGAACATAAATTATAATTTCTAATAAAATATTAAATCTATTAATTACATAAAAAATGATTAGGCCTTACATTCTTCCCCCTAAAAGTGGACTTCCTCCTGGAAGTTCTCAAGAGGAATGAATATTTCTTAACTTCAACATATGCAACAAAAGTTAGTTTTCATCAAAAGATTTACTAAGTCGACTAGATATTCTTTTTGCCATTTTAACCCAAAATAAGGAAAATTTGTGGAAATAATTACTTGCACAATAGCATTGCTCTATTCCAATCTTCTACAAATTCATTTACTAAAGGAATCCTTTCACTCTTCAATACTAATCTTGATATAAACAAAATTATATCAACCAAGAATAGCTCACCACCCAACCATAGGATTCGACCAATCAAATCCACCCCCAAGCATTTTTTTATTTTTATTTAAAAAAAATATTTTCTTGATGTTCAACAAAATAAATAGAAATAATTCCATATTCAAGAATCTAATTCATAGATCTATCATACTTTCTTTCCCAATAAAACAACAATCTCCCAGATTCTCCCTTTAACAACAACTCCTAGAACTTCGATGAAACAATAATCTCCCAGAACTCCCAAAAAAACAATTATATCTCCCATTAATCAACTCCCAAAAACATATATTAATCAATCCACATTTCATCAACTCCCAACAACTACTTCCATCACAGCACCAACACCAAACACCATAATAATACCCAAATAGATATACAACAATCTTGTCCAAAATTCAATAATAATGCAAATAATAAGAGAACATATTTCTACCAATATTCACTTGTATACATTCATCTTAATCTTAAAGTTCATATAACACATAAATACATTTGATTTTCTTACCTTGGCTATTCAAGTTAGGCTCAACCCATAAAACTTTCCTAGATATCTTTCTTTCTTTCTCCAACAATTCATAGTAATCCCATTATTCTAAAAAAATTTCAGTTATACCATTCTTTCCATTCTGTAATATCATCATTACTTATCCTAGAAGCATATTTATATCATCTAAATATTACTGATACTCAAATTTATTGCAACATATTCTTTTATAACAACTCTTAACATTTAAACATCATAGATGTCATTTCCATACATCATGTATACTTTCAATGGGATTGGAATGATTAGTGCCAAATAGAACTATAATGCAATAGAATAGATCTTACACAATTTCACAATAAACATTTCCCAGGCCATCTACTCCCCTATACAACCTGTCAGGGACCTCTCTTGGGTATGGTAATCTACACAATTCACATTACTTCACACAAGCTAGCAACAATAAATACTGATAAAGCCTCAAAATAAAGAAGTTTCCAATAAGTAAAAATTTCAAATAAAATGAATAAATAAAACTTTATATAAAAACAAATAGATAGTGGAAAAACAACAATTCAATTCAAAAGTAAAAACCTTAACAAAGTAGTCCTTGAGGCAAAAAGGACAATCAAACAAATAGCTTAAAGAAATTTTAAAACTGCTGGCTCAATTAAAAAAACCAAATAAAATTTTCAAATATTCTCACAACACTTAACATCACAATCACCACGTGAATTCAAATGAGCCACCTAATGGGAGGAGTGGAATGTGGTGGTCTCTAACCACATGGAGCTCCAACATATACCACAAAAGAAATTGATCATGAAATTTATGCAATTATGAACATTCAACAATTATGAATAATCATAGTTTAGAAAACTCCCATTTTTCACAAATGTAGCTCCCATAACACAATAGTAGCTCCCATACAATAGTAGCTCCCATTACACAACAATATCTCCCATACAATAGTAACAATAGTAACTCCATAAAATAATAACTCCCATAGAACAATAACTCCCATAACATAACAATAACTCCCATAAAAAATAGTTCCCATAACACACAACTCCCAACATCATCATTCACAACAATGCCAACACCATGAATATCCCCAAAGGGGCATAAATCCCTGTATCTCCCTTATCGTAGCTCCCAAACCACAACCAACCACAACACCAATAGCAACACCATAAGTATCCCCAAAGGGGCATAGGTCCCTGTAGCTCCCAAATTATACATGCAATAGTTCTTATTACACTATAGCTCCCATTAATAAAGAACAAGAATAACTCCCAATAATAGTATCTCCCATAAAACAATAACAATAGTATCTCCCATAAAATAATAACAACAATATCTCCCATAACACCATTTTCAACACCAACAGCCACAACACCATCACCAACTCCATGCATAACCCCAAACTCCCAACACATTCAATCATAACACCATCACCATATACACAAGTTTGTCATATTAAGGTGAAAAATATTCATGCTTGACATATATCATTAATTAACATTACAGAAACTTACAATCCCAAGAATACATCCATGATCATATATGTATATATATTGAAATGATTTACTAGACATTCATTTCATATAGTTAATCAACCAAAATTTACCTCTACTTACCATGATGAGACCCAAAAATGAGCTTACATTGCTAATACTTTTACCCCAAAGCTCCCAAGTGTTGCAACTTGCTGTTCTGATACCTATGTAATGCCTACCCATGAAAAAGTCAATAAATAACAATAAATCATTAATTTAGTTAGAAATACTGAAAATATAATAAGAGAATAGGAAAATATTCAATTGTTCTAACCTTAACAAAATTTAAATTTTTGATTAAATTTAAGTTTAGTATCATTCGTCGAAAAAGAAATAATTTTAAGGTATATACATTTTTTATACAATGATAATTGATAATAATTTACACCATACAATCATCTAGTCACAAAGTGGAAAAATACTTTCTCGCGTCAATATCCTGCATGGTTAACAAACCTAAATCTGCACACTCAAAGTAAACATTAGTTTTGCAAGGTTGATAAATATACATAGAAGATATCAATGTACAAAATAATAAGTCTAAGGCCCTAAGAGGTCGACTAATGTCTTGGGGGCTCCAGATGGCCTTGCCTACATATGTGTAGCATAGAGACTTCATAGCTTGGGACTGGAACTTGCAGCTATAAGATGGTCTCATTCAAATCAAAACTTCTAAGATATTATTCTCATGATAATGACATCTTCTCAAACATAGATACATATACATATTTCATTCCATTCTTGAGGACAAAAGAAGATTAGGGTTTGCCCTTTTCATTCTCATAAAACATCACAATATGCTAATGATTCCTTTCAAACCAAATATACAAATTACTATTAGGTTTAGCTAATCATGCAAATAAAAACTAACATTAGATAATGAAAGCAATTACCTATTTTATCATTAAAGTACTATCAATATTTATACACTCATTTGGAAGACAAATCAATAATAGACAAATAGACAGACAAACCACAATCTACATCCTAAAATGATGTCATCGATGATAAACAATCATCTTAAACACATTAATTGAAATGAAAAGTCTCAGTTAAATAATACAAACAGCTAATCCTTGAATCAATTTTACAATTTAAATTCATTATTATACCTCATGTTAGAAAGAGACATAAAATAGATCTAACTACTTCATTTCAAAATCATATGAATCTCACAACCTCACTACTCCTAGAAAATGTTTTTAACTCAATGCAAAAGTACTAATTATCAACTTAGTTTTCTACATCTGAAAGTAATCATCATAGACAATAATACTTATAATAAGTCTGGTCATTTTACCTTTAACAAATTCTATGAAGCATGATTTTTTTTTTTGTGAACATGGACAATTTGTTTTCCAAACAAAGGATGAGATTGTACAAATTCAACAACCCTACACTACTTTACCTTTAACTTGCTACTTACTTAAATCTCAATCCTTGATTGTCTAAAATACTTACTAGGATCTAGGTTACCATTTTATAATATAACAAATATCTTATCACTACAAAAGGCATAAAGCAACCCTATAACCATTTATTAGTACATACTAGATGACCATGTCAATTATGTGAACGTACTAATCTCAAAGAATTTGTTAACTCTGATCCACTAATTACTTATACAATCAACAAATTTCTCCATGAAATATTAGACTTTTATATCTAGACAAGAATATATCATATATTATATTGAATCATCATTGACCCAATATTAGTATTATTTCTATTAATACATCTTACCTACTAGCAAATTACATCATAAAATAAAACACTTCTATTCATTCAATGAAAACACAATTTAAAAGATCAAACATAAGGTACTACTGAGCTGCTAGGTAAAACAAAAGATGTATAATATCACATGACTACCCTTGTAAGTTCCCACATCTGAAACTTCTTAATAACCCAACTATATTTATATTTAATAATAACTTAGGACTAGTAAAATCCAAAGAAAAACTTAAACTAAAGAACTACTTATTTAAAAGAAACATAAATATATATTATCTATTAAATTAGAAAGATTTCTATTTAAATTTATTTTCTAATCAAGAGATTTATAATTTATTCCAAAAGAAAATAGAAGACTTACCATCTTTCTAATTTCTTTCTCTGAGATATTCAATTTTAAAGGAAGAGTTTGAAGAGAGATATTCCAAGAAGGGTTAAAGATAGCAAAAACTTTCCCAAGTATATGAACTAAACGTAACACTCATAACAAATCATTTAATTCATTTGGTCCCTAAAATATTCTAGATAAATCCTTGAATAAAAAGATAATAAACTTCCTAATCAATATTTAGAATAAAATACAAAACTATTGGCCTAGAGGGAAAGTTAAATCAAACATATTCTAGGTTCCAGATTGGCAGTGTTTAGGGAACTAGTATATTTATATTTAAAAAATATAACTAAAGTACGCTGAGGGATATCTCTTTTCCATAGTTTATTTGAAAAAGGAATTTTAAAAATAAAAAATAAAAACCAAAAAATAAATTGGAGAAAATAAAAAATAAATTGAAAAAAATAAAAACTAAAAACTAGAAAAGAAATTGGAAAAAATAAAAAAACTAAAATTCAAAAAAGAAATTGAAAAATAAGAAAATCACAAACTATGGAACCAAAAAAGAAATTGGAACCAATGATCTTGAAATGGAAATAAGTTTCATTTTTGAAATTTTAATTTTTTTTCTATAAATTTAGGCAGAAAAAATGAGTGCTCTCATCCCCACCCTGATGTGACTATATAATGCCTCTTGGTGTAATTAAAAGTGCTTAAACTAAAAATAGAAAGTGATGACATGGTGCCTAAACTATCTATGCATGATTCATTTAGAACAAATTTACTAAAGAATAAAATAATGTCTTCCACAAGATAAGCTGTTAAAACATGGAGTTGTTGCCAATAATATGACTTAGATAGAGACATGGTATACAACAGTAAAACAAGGGTTGCGCAGTAGCAGGAGTCCTTGCCAAGTGTTACCAGCATAGGGCATGAAGAGGCGACGGAAAAAATGGGTTCTTTTGTAAAATAATGACCAAAACAATGATATAGTTTAGATTGTTTTGTCTTACTGATCTAGATGCTTGATTTGCCAAAAAAATGAAAATAGAAAAGGCAGATTTAGTTTAAATTTATGGACACATAGCAACAAGACACTTCTAAATGAGTTATAACTGATACAGTCCAACAATCAGATTAATGTATCGCAGATTACAATAACATTCAAATAAGTTTTTGCTAAGCAACATAGATGACTTTTAGAAGGACATAACTATTCCTAAATAATTTTTTATTTCAAGCTAGATAAAGGGAAAAACTCTGCATTTCCTTCTATCATAGTCCAAAACTTTTTTTTATGTTTTGCTTTTTAAAACTAGAGTGTAGGTTTGCGGGCAACTGTCCCTAGTAGTGTTCTTGAGGGCCAACAAACATCACGGGGTCCCTTGCAACTGGTGCATGCCATTTTCACAATTTTATCACTTTTAACCAACTGTTGATATAATCCTTTCAATCACTTGACAATAAATCCATGCCGTTGAGATCCAAATCTCTGAAGGTGAAAAATAACAAAAACACAAAAAATAGGTTTTTATCAAGGGTTTGCAATTTTTTTCCAATGGCAAAGTTTGAAGAGAAATCTTGCGAGTTACAAATGAGACTCACTAAGTAACTAACAGGTTTAATTCAAGACTCAACAAGTAACTCATGAGTTTCAGGTGTGATTCAATAGTAACTTGAGAGTTTCTCCACACAAATTAGTGCACAAGCCTTTGGCAAGTTACTTTCCCTACAAAAGTTCTCGCAACTTTATCAAGAACTCATTGAATTTGCAAACTATGGCTAGAACAACATTTGAACATAAGAATACCACTAGGGAAAAAGTAATGGAGTTTAATGGTTAAGTTACAATACTTGCCTAAAACTCACAAGTTTCAGGCAAAAAAATTAATGAAGTTTAATGGTTAAGGTACAATATGGAGCATAAGATTTTGATAAAAACTGGAAATAAAAATAAGGATCATTGGCTTTAAAGAATGCAATTACAAGTTACATATTGGATGCAAATGGGAAGTTTGGAACTAATGAATAATGAATTATGGATTAAGTTGATAAGTTGTAAAAGAATATACAAAATAATAAAATATAATAAAAATAAGAACATTTACATTGTAAGTTAGAAATAAATAGAATAAGAGATAGTTTGCACAAACTTTGTTCTAATCTCTTGTAATTTAAGATAGGTTAGTTGAAAATCCCAATTTATTTTTATGAGTGCAAGAGAGAGGTTGGTTTGGCTCTGATTGTTTATCTATATTGCACCACTATATCTTTTGATTGCTACATAGTTAAAGTAGCAGTGCTTTGCTTAAATAATGACTACTTTTGAATTTCGGATTTTTAAATGACAAAATTTTGAATTTTGTATTTTTAAATGACAAAAGTTTTGTTGTGACTTAAACCTGGGATTGCAGAAAATGTATGAAATTGTTCCACGTAAAATAGTGTACAATGGAATGGGACCTCTTGGATGCATCCCCCTCACAACGGCTTCAAAATCCTGTGGGTGATTATAGTTGCCTCAATGATGTGAATGTATGGGCTCAAAAATTTAATATGAAAGTAAAGAAGATCCTGCAGCAACTCAAATCACAACTGCCTAGAATCCACATTACCTATGTTGACACCTATACTTTACTCATGAATCTCATTCAAAATCTCAAAAAATACGGTAAACAATAATATACATATATTATATCTTAAGTAATCCAAAATAGAGTAGAATAAATTGGTATTGATATGGATCAATTTATTATGCAAATTCACACCAAGGTATCAAATAGGGGTGTTTAGTGAGGTATAGTTTTTTAAAACTTGTTTGAACAAAAATACCAAGCCTTGTTAGTTAGTGGGGCACTAAGAATTTGTTGATTTATTGTAATGTGTAGGTTTTGATGTCTCGGATAATCCATGTTGTGAGGTGGATACACAATCTGGACAATTTTGTTTCCCCAACTCATCACTGTGTAAGAACTGTAGTAAGTACTTATTCTAGGATGCCTTCCATCCCACAGATGCTGCCAATGAAGCCCTGGCACACTTTGTACTCTCTCACCTTGGTGCTCTCCAATTCTACCCTTCTCTTGCTCTAGCTCATGCTCTAGCTCTTACTTCACCCTCTCCTTCTCCTTAATTTGTTTCTAATCCATCCGACAAGTAAACTCTAATCTTTGCAACCAATACATATATTATATTATTGAGAAACATTTTTAAGGAATGCTTAACGTAAGTGAGACTATAATTATGACCAGGACTTATGAACCACTCTACTTAAATATCATTCACTTCAATGGTCAAACAATTAATAATATTTAAGAATAGCCTAAATGAACAACTAAACACACAGACCATAAAGAACTAGTGGAAGAAAATAGCCATAAGAAGTTCAAATCTTCTCAAGAAAAGAACACTGGTCTCCAATGTGTTCAAAAGAGTATTGTATCATCTATTAATCAGATGCCATTGATGATTTTTCACTAGATGAATGGGCTTATGTGTTAAAAGGTGTCAAAAATTTAATGCAAAGAACATAAGTTAGTCAGATGTGAGGAGCACTTTTCACTAGATGAATGGGCTTAAGTGTTAAAAGGTGTCAAAAGTTTAATGAAAAGAACATAACTTAGTCAGATGTGAGGATCACTTTCAAGAGAAGCAGATGCTGATATGTTATTCAACAAAGCATAATAAAGAAATCTCTGCCTAAATAATAGTAGAACTATAATCTTTTGACAAAGCACATTTTAGTTGTAGGTAAGAGGAATGGAGTACACTTCAACAAGAGATGGAATGTAATGCAGATCGTGAGGACACAAAAAGTAAAAAAACAAATTAGTATCTTTCAAGTATGGAACTAAAATAGAATGAATGACAAAATGAGTAGGGCAATCATGCAGAAAAATAATAAAATCAGTGTAAAATAGGTATTAATAAGAAGTAATGGCTTATTTTAGAGTTATGAACACATTTAAATACTTTTTAAAAAACATCACAAAATGATGGCAATCATAAAATCCTATGTTCATTACCCTGTATTCACACCAGCCAATCCTTTCATTAGAAGTTGTGTAGGAGAGGGGGTGATCACTATAGAAGGCCAGTTTTTCTGTTGATATGAAGAGTAGTCCTACAATTGGGCCAGTGTTGGTGGACAAATAACAAGAAGAGGTCTTCAAAAGCTTTTTTGTGGGACCAACAATAAATCTTAGTTTGAATATATTCTCAAGTGTGGCATTCTGCCACTATTTTGGTCTCCAAACTCACCTTTGACCATACTGTTTCAGGCATACTTCCCCCAAGCCTCACTGCAAGAAGAAACAAGTAAAAATTGTTAATCTTCAATAAGCTCTTGTACTAGAAATGATCAATTGCACATGTCTTGGATTTAAGGAAGAATGTATTAGAAATAGCTTACTGTGAATCAAAATATTATCAACTTAAGTCTCAGTACTTTTTCTCCACCTAGTCAAGGTGTGAAAGACCCCATCAATCCTACCTATACAAGCACATCAAACCAAGTTATGATTATTCAAAAATATTCAGAAGGAATAAATTTTCATTGGGTATGCTACCCCTGTTTATGTCACGGGAATAATGAAAGGGGAGCTGGCTGGTTTCAAGTCATTTACGATTGATTATCCTAGTAAACAACATGAACTATACCAAATAGTAAGGAAAATGTGATGTGGTGAGAATAGTGATGATAATCCTTACTAGGTAGAATGTGTTTTTACATTGTTCTACATTGAACTGTGCTATAACTTGGCATGGAACTACCAATAAGCCTCTACATAAATTTACATAATTTAACCGATATAAAAAGAAAACTAAATTTTAAACTTTAATATTTATTTTCTATTATAGTTTATAACTATGGTTAGAAAAATTCTAGGGAAGAAGTTCTTTTTGTAGAACCAGGAAAGAATTGTTTTGCTTCATGGCCTTAAGTATTGTTATTCTACAAAGCAACCAACATCTTTGTTGTACCAATGTGAATTGTTGTTTAAAAGAGATACTTTCAATATTGAAGGATCAAAAGTTAATTGTTTGGCAATGTCATTTCTCTTAGAGGTCTTGTTATCGAGATGGTAGGTGTAAAATGAAATTGGAGAAAGCATACTACCACATATAAACAATTGGAATATCCTCTATTAGATCTTATAAAAAAAGGCTAAAATCCTCTATTAGTTTTTACTGTAGTGGCTTGTCTACTTTGCACTCTGCCCTTCAATTCATCAAAACTAGCATTGTTCAGGCTCTTTCCTTCCTGCACATAGAAATACACAATTAATGGTAATCTGAGACACAAACAAAGGGAAGTCACTATCGAAAACCTGTTATGAAGTAAGGATGATTAAAATCCTTGCATATGGAAGAAAATTTGCTCACACCCACATATTTACAGCTATGGTTATCTAAGGACTCAGAGTGAAAATTTAGTAAATCTGAGAGTGAATAAAACAAGATTTGCTTCAACCATATTGCATATGTTCTACAAAGAGACACTCATTTGCAGATGTTTTGCTTCATAAATCTTGTGATACACAAGATGAAGCCTAAAAATGTGTCTTTAAGTGCCAAAATCAAAGCATTAGAATCGCAAGTGTTTACCATGGATTTCTTTGAATGGGATTCCACTTGGTGTCTTTGTAGAATTTTTGTTTGAACTGCCTGCCCTTCCTCAGACATTCTAACACGATGAGCATGAACTCGAGCCTGAACCCTTACAAGGGCTTGCATGCATTTCAGTGTTTCTGATGCCTGTTTTCTCACAATATTCCCACAAACCAATGCTTGTAATTTAACTAGATCTCTCGAGGCGCACAATGCTTTTCTTGCCTGGAGTTTCAGTTGCAAACTTGTCATCTTGTTATGCCATAAAAACATGCACCTTAGAAAAATAGCAGGAAAAATTTTATACTGGGTATCCTCAGAATGCTGACTGAATCCTAATGGCTCCAAATTCCTCTATGTTTATGCCTCTGCAGGAAAAGGAATATCCCTTGCTTGTTAGCCAGACAATAGCAGCTGCTGTATGGGCAGCTGCAACAGTTGTAGCTGCTACAACTTAGCATGCTTATTCTGCTCATTCTCTGGTCTAGAACCATGATTTTAACTTCGTCTACAAAAATGAAATCAGCCCGTAACTAATAGAAACTTCAGAACCCCGCAATACATAATAAATACAAAGCTATTCCTTCTATAGTTTAAGGATGTATAGGCAAAGTGTTGTATTCCTTTGCAACAAAGCACATAAACCAAGACATAACTAACACAAGCTAACATGGGTATTTGTCTATCTCTACATCCAAAGAAAAGAAATCAGTTACCGGTTTCATTTTACACATTAACCATTACAATTAAAAACAAATAATCTTTGGATTGGTGGGTGTAAACCCAATTTTCTTGGCCTACAATTAAAACATGCATAATGCCTAATGCCTAAAAGTTAGAAGATGTAGGTCTGGAGGCCTCTGAATGTAGCAAGCTCTTTCTCAAAATGGAAGATTGGAATTGGGTGTGTGTGAACCAATTGGTAGGAGAGATGTCTCATAAGGTGCCAATGACAGTAGCAATTGCATAGGGCCCACTTCATCTACAGCACCAATTGTTACTATCATGGAAACTAAGATGCACTGCCAGTCTGGTAAAAATATATCTGCAAGATATGCTCACAAAGGTTTTGTTGAATAGACTTTAGAAACTTTCTAACAATGAAAATAACAGGCATTCATTTGGGTGATGGAAGGAGGATCCAAGGAATGCCACAGTCGTGAGTTTATCACCTAAATATGAAACCCAAAATCATTCTTCATTTCCCAAATCTTCTCATGCATGCATTACTAAAGAACAGACATAGAAAGGCACACCAACTGCTAAAATTAAAATGCTATGATTATGGTTGGAAAATGCCTTGATAGACATTATGGACAAGGCACACTAACCTTTTTACAAAACCTACAAAAACCTCAAAAATCAAATCTGATGGAAAGATTGTAGAGAGGACTTAAGAAACTTACATGCAATGCACCGCCATATGCTATCCCTAGGAGGTATCATCACACATTGAATCATCCCAAGCAGCCTAGATACCTCCATTCTCAAAACCCGTAAACACCACCATTGTCTCTGTAGATGACAACGTGAAATTCTCTCTTCTGCTTTAACTCAAAATATCCCACGTTTATGTCCAACCCTGCAAACTAGACATTGAAAATGCATTAACAAGACGCAGACTTTTACAACAATTTAATAGAATAGGGTTTGGAATGATTTGTTATGGAAAGAAAAATAAACCATGCAACTTCAAAACATAAACCTAAAAAAGAAATCCTTGAATTGCCAGGGGAAATTTTCAAGTATTATTTTGTCAAACAAAAGGAAAGAGAAAACAATCTCTAGAATGCTCTAAAATATAGGGAAAATAATTAAGATTTGAAACTAGGAGAATGTTAAAGAGAAAATATATGAGAAATCCCTAAATTTGAAGTAGTGAATAGTTGTTAGAAAAGAAATTTATTGCTGGTGAGAATGGTTGATTCTACAACAAAGGCTCTGCTCGCATGCAAATTTGTCCCAAGGAAGCTTTACTTGGTAGAGAGGTAATGAAACATTTTGAGGTAGGGATACTTGTTCTCCTACACCCATTCTCTAAAAATATTTTTTTACCCTCTTTTTTTCAGAAGATGCCCACAAAAAAACTCTGGACACTCGTTTTTAATAGTTTTGCATCCCAACACGTTTTGCCCACCAGACACAACACCTACACCTCTACAGAATAAAATATTTGAAACTTCAAACAAGGAGAATAAAATACCAGGGGTATAATAAAACTCCAATGGAAAAAAGGCATCCGTTAGGCCAAAAAAACATATAAAAATTCAAACCTTAGCTTTGTCCTCAATATTTTTCATTTTGCACATAGCCCAAAGCAAGCTAATACATTTTTGTGAGGTGAAAACAATAGTCCTCTACTAAGGTAGGGACTAATAACATACATAAAGAGGACATGTAAAGTTTAGGTGAACCATAAACAATAGAGATTCACTGCTTAAGTAACTGGAAGATAGATACACAGAAGGTGAAGGCATAGACAAGGCACTTGATCCGTTTGACAATTTGCCTCCCGAGATGTCATCTCATGGGATACAATGACTGCAGGGTATGCACAAAAGGGATTCATTGAAAAGAATTTAGAAACTTTCAAGCGTAAGCAAATGGAAGGCGTGAAGCTAGGTTCCTCAATCTTTGCCAGTACCCTACCTACTGGTAGTCATTTATGCAAAATGTGGTACAAAATAGACAAGACATAAATGATCATAGGATTGCATAGAATGGATTTGTTGAAAGTCTTTAAAAAATCTCATCTAAAAGCAAATTAAAATCAACAATTCACTATGGCAGCTAAGAAATTGTTGTGAGAGATGTGTGCCAATAGCAACGAGATTGTCATCGAATATGTGAACCAATTCCATCATTTGAAACAATGACAATGTTCCTGTGAAGAATGAAACGTATGTTAATTAATATAGTCTTAATAAGCTTAAAATAAATTGGGTGTTGTGCCAGTTCTCTAGATTAATGATGGGACTTTCATCAAAGCATAATGAAAAATGGTGGTTTCCTCAGCGAGTTCCCCATAGACATGCACTCGAAATAATGTAAAGTCTCAAAACCTTCAATGGTGACATGGTATGTGCAAAACAACAAAAGTGATGGTTCCAAGCACTTGTACAGTCATGCATGCAAACATGTGAAGGCACAGACAAAGTTTATCAACTCACAAAAGTGGGCATACAAAATTTTTTGTAAATCTAGGATGACCAGGGACACACCAAAGGACATCAAGTTAAATTCTGTATTTATCGAAAACTTACTAGGTCTTCTTGCAAACACAATGGAGAAATGAGGATTGAAACCCTCATCTTGACTTCATTCTTTTGCCTCTTTCTTTCATAGTGCTTATTGAATCCAAGAGTAACCTGCCAGGGCCCTTGTTGTAACTCCATGCCCAAAGGTAGCCCCAAGATCATCCTTTCTTTGATTTCTTCAAAGTTACCTGTGAATTCTATGGAAGCAAATCTAAAATAATTTATTGCCTTCTTCCAAGAAGTGTATCCCCATCAATATCTATATCAAAAAACCTTTTTCCTGCATCTTGAGTATGTGCCCATAAATAAAATTGGAAAACATAGTAATTACTAGTCTCCCATTATTCCACTATCTCACTTTCTTGTAACGTCCAAGATGAATCTTCCACTTCAAATTCTCTCACCCATATAAAAATAATTCTAGAACATAAATTATAATTTCTAAAAAAATATTAAATCTATTAATTACATAAGAAATGATTAGGCCTTACACTTTGACTATCCAAATCATCAACCCAATCTACATCAACATAGCCATGTATGTCTAATGTCTTACCCATATTGTGAGTACCAAAATAAATCAAATAATAATTATAATTACCACACAAATATCTAAGTATCCTCTTCACATAACTCCAATCCTCACTACTAGGGTTAGACACAAACCTACTCAATACTCCCACTACTTGGGTAACATCTACCCTAGTGAAAACCATTGCATACATCAAGCTACCAACTACACCAACATATGGAACAATAAACATATCTACAAAATCATCCTTACATTTAGAACACATATCTAAAGTAATATTAGTGCCAACTGGTAAAAGAATTCTAATTGTCTTATAGTCCTACATATTAAATCTCTACAAGATAGTATTCACATACTTCCTCTAAAACAACCAACGATTTCTATGTTCATAATCCCTCTTGATTTCCATACCCAATATGTATTTTTCTTCCCCCAGATCCTTCATCTCAAATACACTTGAAAGATCATCTTTTAACTCACTAATCATACCCTTGGCATTACTGAAAAATACCATGTCATCCACATACAAGGAAATAATTAGTATATCAATACATCTATTGTAAATATAGTGATCCTTCTCACTTCTTACAAAACCCAACATCACCGCAAATGAGTCAAAAAATTTATACCACATCTGAGGTAATTGTTTCAAATCATAAAAAGACCATCTTAACTTGTAAACCAAACTTGTCCCTTTCCTTTTACCTCAAAATCTTTAGGTTATTGCATATAAAATTCATCTTTCAAATTCCCATGCAAAAATGTAGTTTTAACATCTATTTGTTCAATTTTAAAATCACAAGAAACAACTTTGGATAAAATAAATCTAATCAAGGATAATTTAGTAACAGGAGAGAATATTTCACCAAAATCAACTCCCTCTCTTTGGGACTAGCCCTTAGCCACTAGTTTTTCCTTGTACCTCTCCAATGAACCATTTCCTCTAAATTTCTTCTTATAGACCCATTTACAACCAATATCTTTCCTTCTGTTGGGAAAATGAACAAGATCCTAGATGTTAAATGAGTCTAGAGCCATCATCTCCTCCTACATGACCTACTACCAAGGCTCACTATCATTTGAAAGAATAACCTCACTGTAGGATCTAGGTTCATCATTACTACTTAACAAATAAAATACACAACAAAAATCTTGTGGGTGATACCTATCAATAGGATTTCATTATCTTGTAGATATTCTCAAGGGTAGAGTAAGGGATTCTCCCTCTTATTATTTTACCTATTCATTCTATTCAAAATCATCATGCTCAGAACTCCCACTTGAACCCTCTTCTTCCTCTCCATCCTCTAATCCATCATTTTGTTCTTCCACATGTGCATGTTGTTATATGGAACCTAATCAGATTTAGAGGTTAAATTTTCCCAACTTTTATCAGTGTGATTTCCCCAAAATTATTTAACAGGGGAGTGTAGGGGGGCAGAGCCCCTCCTGCATGGCCCGGGGGGCTTATTCCCCCAATGGGAGCCCGAGGGCAGAGCCCATGATGGGAGTTTAGGGGCTGGGGCAGCGCCCCTGAAGAAAAAGTTACCTATTATTTTATAAAGGTGTCAGGAGTTATTTTTCTATTGGCTGACATAAAAAAAGCCTACTTTTGTAACTGGCATAAGGCTTGATAAAGCAGCTAAGGGTTAGGGTTTCCATTGAGATATTGTACTGTAGCATTTACAGCAGTATTGAGTTGCAAGGATTGCTAGTTGTAATCAGTTCAATTGCTGGATAATAATATTGGAGTCTTTGTTGGTGGATGTAGCCCGAGTTTGGGTGAACCATGTTAAAAATTGTCTCTCGCTATTATTATTTCTGTGTATTTTTCATTCCTCTGTTTAATCTTTATTTGCATTTCGTTGATATCATTTGCATGCAATTCCTAACAGTGCATATTCTCGATTCAAATCAAAATGCATTATCTTTTTCCCTTATTTATATTTTGGTTATTTAGGAATAGAAATATCTCTAAACTCCCTAAAAATCAATCTTTAGAATAGCCAACTTTTAAGACTAGAGGATTTAGAAGCTTGTAACCCTTAACATTCTCACCATATCCAACGAAGATATATTTCTATGCTTTTGGGTCCAGTTTAGACTACTTTTCTTTAGGCTCATGAAAATAATCCTCACAAACAAAAACTCTTAAATGTGAAATATAAGGTTTCTTACCTATCCACACTTCATAAGGTGTTGAATCAAGAGCCTTACAATGAGATCTATTTATCAAGTAACAAGCAGTGTTCACAACTTCTACCTAAAAGCATCTATCTAACTACACACCACTTAACATACTTCTGGTTCTTTCTATCAAGGTTTGGTTCATCGTTTCGACAACCCCATTCAGTTGAGGTGTGTACAAATTATTCTTTTGCCTAATTATACCTGCATGCATACAAAAATCATCAAATTTATTAGAATAATATTCTCATCCATTATCAGATATCAAAACCTTTATCTTACACTCTAACTGTTTCTTTGCTTAGGATTTAAATTATTTAACCTTAGGGAAAAATTTAGTATTATGTCATTTAAAATAAATCCATGTGAATCTTGAGGCATCATCAATGAAGGTCAAAAAATACTGAGATTTACTAATTTAGAATCAACATCCACGACCAAACACATATGTATGAATGATTTCTTCTTTTCTCTTTTCTTTATAATTCCCTAAAGTTAATGATGATATATTTTGTTTCCCAAACATACTATTCTCACAAAAATCAAAAACTTGTTAGAATAGTAAACACCGTCAACCAACTTTTTATTAATGATAGTCTTTAAATCCTTTTAACTTATGTGGCCTAATCTATGATGCCACAATATACATGTATTTTTATATTTTTTAGTTACATAGGTGGAATTACAAATAGTAGTGGAATTCAACTTAAACAAGGTTCCAATTTTTTACCCTTTTGTTACCACCAAGTTTCCCCTCACCATTCTACAACTAGTCTTATCAAATGATACATGTATTATTGAATCATTCAACTTAAACATGCATAAATTAAATTTCTCACCAATCCATGAATATGCAAAACTATTGAGAGAGTTTTTGTCCTCCCATCACTAAAACATAATTATACCTTTCCTTGTCCAACTATTAGATATGAATTGTTGTCCCCAATAGGTACACCTCCCAACCGTCATATGCATGATATGAGGAGAATCACTCCTTATGACGAGTCATGTGGTAGGATCATCTTGAGTAAACCAACCAATAAAAATTAGACATAATATTGTAAGAAAGAATTAGGGCTTCAGTACCTTCATCCAAGAATTTTTTGTGGAGGAATCCCATTGTTTCTTCTTATTTATTCATTCCTTCTTCACATGTCACCTTTTACCATAATTCCAACACTTCACTCTATTCTTTCCAAGATTTTTAGATTGAATTTGAGACTTAGACTTATCTTTAGGCCCATTTTTGTCTCCCTTGGATCCTCCTCTTTCTTTGGACCTTCCCCTAGCATGAAGAGCATCCTTAGTACTATCCATAGTGGTTTTCTTCCTCATTTCCTTTGTCAACTAAGTTGTAACAAGAGCATCCAACTTGGGATATGTTAAATTAACACTAATAGCAATAATCATACTCTCCCATGACTCAAGTAAAGAACATAGAAGGATAATATACTTATCTTCCTCATTTATGTTAACATCCTATAGAGGCTAATTGGCTCACAATTAAATTAAATAAATTTTAATGCTCGACTACTAATTCACCTTTATTTTAGAGAAAACAACTTTTTTAAGTATAATTTATTCATAGTAATTTTAGATTGATAAATTTGACCTATCATTTTCCATAGGGAATAAGCAATAAGCTCTTTTGATACATTTAAAAGGACAAAATCTGCAAGACAAATCCAAATTGTCTATTGTTCTTTCTTATCCATCTTATTGAACACAAGTCTTGATCAACACTTTCAGGTTTATGTTCCTTTGTTTCCATTGTCCATTGATCTCTCTATTCCAAGAGATCCTTCATATTCATTTTCCACAACTCATAATTAGATCAATTGAATTTCTCAATATCTAGTTGAGATGTAAATGCAACCATGGCTTCCACACATGCATCTACAAAACAAAATTAACTAGAACTCCCACTATAGCAAAAAAACTATTTCCAACCATAGGAACCAAAGGTAAGCAATTTCTAATACTTCATGTTGGGAAAATAAAGGTAAACTACTGCGATATGGAAATCTAAAATTAAGTATTCTTGTTCATGAAAAATAACATTCAATTAAGTGTGCTTAATTATATAATACCATTAAAAGATTTAAGGAATTAAAATTAGTAACATAAGAAATCATAAAACCCCATGAGATCGTCACAAAACGCAATATTAATGTGGAAAAACCCTTGTAGAAAAAATCTCCACGAAGAAGAGAGGCTAAGTATGTATTATCTTCAAAACAAGATTACAATACAACATGCTTCCTTCACTTCTTCTTTTTCTTCAATCTGACAACACCTGTGTACCTTTGAACTCTCATTAAATGATTCAAAAAAGGATATATCGCCACCATCTCAAGGCTCCAATTTATAGAGCTATTGGAAGAGGAAAAGACACTAGAGGTTTCCAAAACAAGAGGTGCTCATACCATGGTAAAACATGGTACCCAAGGCCTCTTGAAATAATGTAAATTCCCCACATCTTGGAATTCCCTTAGAATGTGAAGAGCCAGTCATTTGGCACCCACATTTCTATCCTTTCAAAGTGCCCAACTTGGGGACAATAAAAAGTCACATGTAGGGAACACCAAGAGACACATTGCACTCCTTTCCAAGTGCTCCACTTGAGGAGTACAATAATTTTCTCCATAAGTAATTAGTTGATGAAGCCCTTAATCCCTTATGAATGCATTTACAAACTATTGGTTGAGTATTAAATATTACAAATTATTTTCCAATAACAACCTAGGTGCCTAGACACATCTTGATAAGGATGAATTGGAAAATTTAAATGACATATTTACAAGGTCGATGGCATCTTAATCCTAATATCATGTTATGACATGTCATAAGACATCTTTGAATGGAGATAATGGAGCCAAAATGGAGCACCCAATTTGGTGAGTGGATTGTGATGAAATTTTGGCAAGTGGAAGGAATATGTTATTTTTAGCCTATGGACTCATCTTGGGAATTTAGTGTTAGAATTTTAACTAGGGATTTAGCCACCACATTTTGGCTGGTTTTAGCTCATGGTTTCCTAATTACCATTTGATGGTTTCATTTATTGCTCTTCTTTTTTATGGGGTGCTTGAGATGGAGATTTGATAGTGAGTTTTGTAGGTACTCTTATGATACTATAATTGTTTCAAATCTCTTATTAGTTATACTCTTATAAGGGCATGTACTTGTGATTGTATTGTAACCTTTGTTGATAATAATGTAATTCGTTCATGCTTTGGAGTTTGGGATTTTTCTCCTGAAAGGGTTTTCCCCACATAAACCTGTGTTATGGTATATTCTTTGTTGTGTATTTTTCCTTACAACTATAAGAATTTAATTCATTTGCACATACGTCTCCTCAAAAATTAGATTAGGAAGTGTTTCTACACTCTTGCTTCTTTTTAGTTTTCATGGTTAGATCTATAAATAGTTATAAGAGCTTATACAACTTATCTTATGGAGAGTACATAAATACGGCATAACCACATGATCATATCCTTTTAGTGTATGAGGTATTTACTTTTTATGCATGCTTTTGAGTTCTACACACTTTTAGATGTATGATCATTCTAGGATTTACACATACCTCAAAGTGGGGGTAAAATGTAATGGTGAAATTTGCATACCCATGCTATTTTCCATTTAGTTTTGTGTCTATATTTGAGGGGAGTTCTATGATACATAGACATGCCAACAAATGGAATAATTTTGTGCAAAGTTGAGTCCCTTGCTTTATGCTACTCACCTACCACTTCACACACACACACACACACACACACACACCCCTTTATGCCATATGCATGATTACACATCCCCGTGCATTCATCTTATTTACTAATACTTATATTCATTATACCTATCGTTGCACATACTTCCATGCACATGCTATCCGCTATGATCTAGCCCCATGTCCCAAGACTAGTTCATGGTTGCAAAGACATCTTTGTGGTGACAGATTCATCCCTTCCTAATTCAAACTTTTAAATTCAAATTTGATGACCTTCCTACTATTACCCTTGATGCTTAGGGCCAACTAAACACAAAATTACACAATGTGTTGCTATGTCCTTTGTATTTAAAGTTGTTCAATGCATTCATTCTAAGACAAGAAAGAATCTCCTACACTTGAAGCAATATTTGCATTGCGCACTTCAAATGGTGCTCTAAATAGAATCTAGTTTTGCATAAAGATTCAAAGGAGCATTTGCATGAGTGAAGATTGTTGTTTTCAATTATTTGTACACATTTTGTAGGGTTGGCGTAGGAATACATGTCCCATTATGACATATTAATAACCCCACAAAAATATTTATAAATATCTCTAGTTCATTAGATATGAAAAATGAAAAAGTTAAAGTTGATTAGCAGAAATGAAGGACCGAAATCTTTAAAACATAAATTGTAATTATACATATGCATTTTATTGAATTAGCCTAGACTAGGCTTAAGGAAAGTTTATTTTCCTTCACATACCTAAAGACTACTAGAGGACTTATTTTTAGCTCTTTGAATATTAGCCTATAGGGTATTATACCATGAAGGAATAAAATTTTCTTAATGAAGGTGTGAATAAAGAATTAGGGTAACATAAATGTTGTAATATTCCATGTCTAGGAAGGTGTGCGAACATGACACTCTTTTTGAACGGAAAAGGCTATCCAGCCCCAAAAAAAGCATGGGTGCATCGATGCTAGATGCCATACCATACATCTGTACTTATACTTGTTAGAAATCATAAAATTATGATTTCCAACAAGTACATATGTATGATATGGCATCCGGTATCCATGCCGCATGCTATGCTTTTTCTGGGCTTGAATAGCCTTTTCCTTTTTGAACCAAGGAAAAAATCTCGAGTTGATTGATATGTGAAAGGGGAAGGCTAAGGATTCAGAATAACCTCGTAAGACAGACCAATAAATGTTTTCTGATCGCCGTCTTAGGCGGACCCACCCCTTTTGCATTCACATGGTTAACGTTCAATATCCCTTTCAAACCAAAACAAAAAACGCTAAACTCGCGTTTCTGCCGTTTGCCTCCGCCACTCCACATGGGAGAGTGAGACGTCCTTCCTGAAAAACAGACGCTAATGCCGCGGCTAAAGTCTTCAAAGTGCCAAATGTTTAGACTTTCTGAACCGTCGAAATATTTTGTCAACTCCTTAATGCATGTCAGATTAAAACAATCAAATTTGTCTTACACGCGTCTTTGGAAACAAGTAAAGTTTGTGGACTCTCTCCGGCTGGCAAATCACGACACGTATACGGTATGACGATGTCTTCTTATTAATTTATTTGTTGCGCCCGAAAGTGAGCATCATGATGTAGCCCGTGTGAATTGGATCTTTCTACTGCGCTCGCCTTCACCTGGTTGTGTATAAATACTCTTCCACCATTTCATCGCACCAGCTTCTGTTTTAAATAGATAGAAACCATGGCGATGGCTCTTCGTCATTTCCTTTTACCTATCATCTTGTTCTCATTTGTCTCACTGTGTTCATCGGAACGTCCGTTGCCTCCCTTCCACCACAATGGAAAGCCTTTTCCAGGAGCTCACCCTCCTACTCTTCCACCACTTCACAAGCCATCTCCCTTGATTCCCATACCCCCACCTCTTCACAAGCCCCCATTTGAGAGAGGTGCTACTGCTCACCCTCCTACACTTCCACACCCACACTCACCTCACCCTTCTCCCCTTATTCCAAAGCCTCCACCAGTGCATGGCAAGGTGCCTCCTCATAACATCAATAATCACCCCACTTCTCCCTCCTTAGAAAAGCCTCATCCTCCTCTTACTCCATTTCACAAGCCACTATCCCCCATCTTCAATGCCCATCCTCCCAAGCCAGTCATAAACCCCCCACCAAAACATGGACACTACAATCCTCCTCTCACCCATCAGGCTCCTCCACCTCATCCTATTCATTAAATATGGTAAGTTCCCTCCTGTTTTTACTCACTTTACATCTGCATCTCTTGCATACACATATAATTGTAGAGGCAATAGCTAGGCTGCTTCATTAATCAACTTCTTTTTTATTGTTGCTGTTGCAGATAGCAAAAGCGCGGAAAATATGTAGATTATAACTAATGCAGAGGTGGTTTAGATTCTACTCAGCCATAGTACTATTACTACATGTTGGTTGCGCCGATGAGAGACATGAATTCGTTACTCAGAAATGTTGTCATTGGTGAATTCCAGAAGCTGCGGCTTCTCTATGTATTATCGTATTGTTATCATGTTTTTAAATAGTTTTATTTTACAATAATGAAGCGTTTTAGATTAATATCGCTACATTCGTTGCTCAACACGGTTTCTGAGTTTTTCTCACAATTTTTTATTAGCCTTTCCTATATTAACAAATTAATTGAATGTCTGTTCAATTTTATATTTTTTGTTTACTCTTTTCTTACCTGTGTGAAAAATATATAATGGATATTTTGATGAGTAAATGTTATATTAGACGCGACTCTCAATTACGGGACGGAAAAGTCGATTTAATTAACGCTCTAATTTATAATTGAAATCCGGGCAGGTCTATCAAACAAAAATCCGTTCACTGTTGTAAATCTGCATTCCCTGTCATTTACGTTTTATTTTGGCGATAGGCCTCATTATATTTCAACTTTTGGTCTGAAAGAAAGTGAATTTGATAGCCGTTTGACAGCATTTATAACAACATTTGTAACACCGAACTGAACAACAGTATAATTACGCAGAAGGCGTTCCCTTTATGAAGTGAACCGGCTTGAAATCAAGTGCTGAGGCTCCTGGTTACGCAGTGCAAGAGGATGAAAAGCAACTTGGGCATTTGTTTTCAACAATTAAAAAAGATTCAATATTTTCTATAATTATAATTTACTTCAAATATTTTAAATTCTTTTTTAATAATTATATGGATGTCATTATTTTTGAGGTGTTTATCCCACTTATGTTGTTTATTAAGGTAAGTTGGGTTTTTGATAGGTCCCAAATCCTGTTACAAAAGAACAACAGAACAAAAGTCCCAAAAAAAAATGCAAAACAAAAAGAAATAAAAAAGATGAAGCCTAAAGAACACCTGAAACAATCCTATGCACCCTCACACCCTTCTTCTTGGTGTGTGGTAGAGAAATTGATTTGGGAATACTTTTCTTCTGCCTTTGCACAACTGTCCACGAAGTGTTGTTTTCCAAACTAGAAGACCTAGGAGACGAGAGATGAGATGCCCACCTAGAGGTCCCATCTAAGGGCACTACACAATCTAAATAACAACGTGGATTTTTTGATTGACAAACAACCATATCAAGATCAATCAATTGGTGGTCTAATGTTGAAGGCAGAATAGGAACTTGTTGAGCTTCAAGAAGATTGGCCAAACGGTCAGAAGGAGCTTTGCAAGGCGCAGAGGGTAAAGTTGTTGGAATAGAGGAGGGTGGCTCTGATTCCTCTAAATCAACTATTGAATCTTCTCGATACACCATAAGATGGTGGGGAAGAGCTTTTTTCCACCAAGTAGAGTATTCGGAATTAAGGTGTCTCAAGCTTTGCAATCTCCTAGCATTCATTCTTTGATTATGTATTTATTTAATTACTTATGTTGTATTTATTTTTGTTCATCTGGATTTGTCATTTAGTGTGAGGTGGCATGTTTAGATGTCATCCCACTTGGAAGATGAGTTGGATGGTCAAGTCAACACTTGAGAATGTAGGCATCCTATTTGAGGTGGCACTAATATGCCATGTGTCGGCATCTCGTGGCTTGTGTAAGAGGTTATGACATATGATGGAATCTATGACATGTAAGAGCTAGAGATAGAGATTCCTATGACAGGTGAAGACAAGTGTCATGAAGCATCATTGCATGTGAGAAGGCAATCCTAGTGCCCAATTTTGACTATGACAAGTTGTAAGAGGAATATGATATCATTAGTCAGTTATGATAGATTCTCTTACAGCTGTAAGTGTTGTCATATGTGACAGACTTTATGACAGTTATAAGATGTGTAAGAGCATCTATCATAATCTATTCTTGGATGGAGAACCCCAACTTGGGAAAGTCAAACTTACAAGTTATGATGGATGTAAGAGGGTCAAGTGCATGTTGTACAAGTGTCCAAGGCATTGGAAAATGGGCCATGAGGCCAATTTGGATGCCACTTTTAGAAGCTTCCCATGTTGGCCTTGAAACTCTATAAATACAAGTGATTGGAGCAGTGTATGTATGGTTCATTTGTAGGTACTATTATGCTGCTGGAATTACTCTAGTATTCAACATTTGTGAAATTATGAAAAAAATCGCATTGCAAGTGTGTTGTAATCATCCTTTGATTTGATAATACCTTGTGTAGTTTTTGGAGTGTGGAGTTTTTCACCCGAAAGGGATTTCCCCACATGTATCTTATGTTGTGAGAAAATGTGTACTTGTTTTTTGATGTCTTGTCATCTCATAATATGTAATTGTGAAAGATTAAAATTTGCATAACTCTCCTCATTAGATCGGTGTAGGAAATGTGTTTTATGTACCTTGCTTCCTTTCGGTTGGTATCAAAGTCTGATCACCATTGGTTCTAGTTGTTGGGTAGAGGGTTTTTTGAGCAGATCTTCATTTGAGTGGGAGCTTGTGTAGAGGATTTTGAAATCTTTGTTGTAGGAAAGAGATGACAAGCACATCTGGGAGGCTTGATATAGAGAATTTTAATGGAGGCAACTTTGAGTTGTAGAAAATCAAGATGGAGGACTTATTGGGGGATAGAGATTTATGGCTCATAGTATCTAGAATGATGCCATCGGGCATGAAACAAGAAGATTGAGGTATAATGGATCGGGAGGCTAAGGGTCTGATAAGACTCTGTTTGGTTGATTTAGTGCTCTTGAATATCCATGAAGAGAAGATTGTAAAAGATCTTTAGAAGAAACTTGGAGATGTTTATTAGGCTAAATCCTTGGTGAACAAGTTATTAGGAGTGAAAGAAATTGTATTCTCTAAGGATGGAAGATGGAGGACCTGTTTCTAATCACCTGAATACATTCAATATGCTTCTTGCCCAATTGACCTCTATTGGTTGAATGATAAAAATATTAAAAGGGTAAGTTCAGTTCACCACACAAGTAAGATGGGATAAGATGATAAAAACATATTCCTCCCCTTTGTGCTCACATGTTATCCCGCGGGAAAAAGTTTGGAGAGTATTAGCTTCTAGTCTTTTCAAGACCACATAAATATTATTTCTAGACTTTTGTCATTGAAAACTTGAAATGGCTGCTAAAAACACTTCATTTGTGATTAAAGCTGGAAAAAAGTGAAGTTGGTGGACACAAATCTTGACTTGTCCATCACTCACGACATTGGTCCAAAGATGATCTCTTATTGCACCCAAAAATTGTATAATGCGTATATCAACATCATCATTTTACACCCATGAATGGGGACTTTATTTGAATTTGATTGTGTATAAATACTCTTCATTTGATTGGTACCTGGGTATGAGTGTAGTGAGATCAAATAAGGTTTAGGTTATGTCCCATCTTTTAATAGAAATCATGCCAATTGTACATTTTTCATTGCATAAAGTATATAACTAAGCCAAAGTGAACTAAAAATGAAGGAAACAAGTACAAGGTATGCAATTTTTCAGCATTACATGTAGTATCACAAAGAATAGTTACAATTGGGGAGGTTGCATAATATATAGTAATATATTATAGTTACCATAAATAATAAATGACAACATCAGTTACATCATGACAAGTGAATGCATTAGATAACTTACCATATATAAGAGATAATGACGAAAGACATATGACAACACACCGTATAGATTCACAATTGCAAGATAAGTTTGTGGTCACAAATTAGTCCTAAATTGGTAGGCACATCCTTACACAAAATCAACATAATATTATAATCCCGAAACAAATACTAATTTGTCATCTATTATTCTGAATCCCAAAACTTATCTAATTCAAATTTACATCATTCTTTAAACATTTATTAGTTATAAAAACACAAAGAATTATACATAAAAATATTCAAATTTCAACTCTTAATTAATAATCTAAATTAATTGTATTTTATTAATTTCCATAAACTAGGCTTAAAAAGAAAGTTTATTTTCCTTCGCATACCTAAATACCTCGAGAGGACTTATTTTTAGCCCCTTGAATATTAGCCTTCAAGGTAAAATACGACAAAGGAAAAATTGTTTTAAAAATGAATAAAGTCTTAATTACTTGAATAAAATTTTATTAATGAAGGGTAACATAAATGCGGTAATATTCCATGTCCGTTGGGCTTAAACAACACGCACTAAACTTTGATTTGCTTAGGTGGCTGGTGGGCCCTTTCTCTTACTCTGTTTTGTTAATGTGTCAATAAGAGAAGGGGCCCACCACCTAAACAAGTCAAAACTTAGTGTGTGCTGTTTAAGCCCAGCCTTCCACATATGGGAAAGGTAAAGGTGAGGATTCACAATACTTTATAAGAAAGTTCGTTAAATATTTTCTGAACACCGTTTTAGGCGGACCCACCGCTTTTGCATTCACACGGCTAAACGTAAAAAACAAAAACTAAACCTGAGTTTCTACGGTTTGCCTCCGCCTCTCCACATGTGAGACTCGAGAGAGACGTTCTTCCCTTTCTGAAAAAGAGACGCTAATGCGGCGATAAAGTCTTCAATGTGCCATTTATATTTGGACTTTCTGAATCGCCAAAATATTATGTCGAACTTCTTATTGGATTTCTAATTAAAACAATATATTTGTCGTACACGCATTTCTGAAAAGAAGTCAATTTTGTGGACCCTCTCCGACTCGCAAATCCTGACTTTTCTGTCATTCATGCCACGTATAACAACGTCTTCTTATTGTGGCCAAAGTTGTCAACGGCAACACGTGAGCATCACTATGTAGCCCGTATGAATTGGAGCTTTCCACTGCACTGGTCTTCATCTAGTTGTGTATAAATACTCTTCCACCCTTTCACCATTTTGTTGCACCAACTTCTGTTTTAAATAGATACCAATAATGACGATGGCTCGTCATTATTCTCTTTTACCTATCATCTTGTTTGCATTTGTCTCAGTGTGTTCATCGGAGCGTCCGTTGCCTCCCTTCCACCACAATGGAAAGTCTTTACTTGGAGCTTGTTAAAACAATGGAACCGCGAAAAGTAAAAAGAACAGTAAACAATCACACAGTGCAAAGATATTTAACGTGGTTCACCATATGTATGGCTACGTCCACAAAGTAGGGGAAAACTCTTATATTTATGTGTTCTCAGATGCGTTTACAACAGCATATACTTATGCTTATATAGATTACAATATCCACCAAGAGAGAGAGCTGAACAATGAAGAGTCACCACAAAAGGACGAGGTGACCGTTGGGTTTCATATCCAACAATCTCCCACTTGAAACCCAACGACTGCTGCACACATTTAGAGCTATTCCCCTACTTTAAGTCTATTGTCAGAGTTTGACAATGCCGAGAGAAGTGCGGCAGAATTCAAACTTCTCTCGAGGTACAACCTTGGTCAATGCATCAGTCGGATTGATCTTGGTGTCGATCTTTTGAACTTGCAACTTGCCTTCTTCAATCATGCTACGGATGAAATGATACCTCAACTCAATGTGTTTGGTTCTGTTGTGGAATGCCGTATTCTTGGCCAAATGAATAGCTCTATTACTGTAAAAAAAAGTATGAAAGCTTGCTGTTTGGAACCTAATTCAGTAAACAAATGCTGCAACCAAACCATTTATTTTGCTCCTTCAATGAGAGCAATGTAATTAGCCTTAGTAGTAGAAAGAGCAACTACTTGTTACAATCTTGAGACCCAGCTGATAACTGCCCCAGCAAAAGTGAATACATAGTCGGATGTAGACCTTCTTTTATCCAAGTCACCCGCCATATCAGAATCAACGAAGCCTTGTAGTTGTGCCACTTTCCCACCAAAGCTTAAGGCATAATCTGAAGTGCTTTTTAGATACCTCAATATCCACTTCACGGCTTTGCAATGAGTTTTTCTGGGATTACTCATGAACTAGCTCACAACTCCCATTGCTTGGGAAATATCAGGATACGTGCATATCATTGCATACATAAGACTTCCCACGGCTGAAGAGTATGGAATATTCTTCATGTAATCTTGTTCTTCTTGTGTCTTGGGGCACAATGCTGAAGACAAGTGAAAATGATCGGCAAGTGGAGTGCTAACTGGGTTAGCACTTTTCATATTGAATCTGTCCAAAACTTTTTCAATATATTTTTGCTGAGACAATCTGATTTCTTTCTTCTTTCTATCCCAAATGATGGTCATGCTAAGAATCTTCTTTGCAGCCCCGAGGTCCTTCATTGCAAATTTATTTCCCAAGAGTTGCTTCAGATCAGCAATGACTCTCATGTTAGTGGCGGTAATGAGCATGTCGCCAACATAGAGTAGCAATAAAACAAATTCACCACTTTGCAAGACCTTGTAGTACAGACATGGATCAGATTCAGAATGTATGAACTTATTTTCCATCATGAAGTTATCAAACTTGATGTACCACTGCCTAGGGGCTTGTTTCAGCCCATACAAGCTCCTCCTTAATCTGCAAAACAAATTTTCATGCCCTTGCTTGATAAAACCTTTTGGCTGATGCATGTATAATTCCTCTTCTATATCACCATGGAGAAAAGCAGTTTTGACATCGAGTTGCTCAAGCTCAAGGTCATAAACTGCTGTCAAACCCAAAATGGCTCGAATTGTGTTCATCCTCACGACTGGTGAGAAAATCTCATTGAAGTCCACTCCCTTTTGTTGATCATATCCTTTCACAACAAGTCTGGCCATCTAGCATTTTGTGCTGCCTTCTTCCTCTTTGATTCTATAGACCCACCGATTCTTCAAAGCTTTGTGATCAAGTGGAAGCCGGACTAGATCCCAAGTATGATTTGTCATTAGTGACTCCATTTCATCCTTCATTGTAGCCATCTAATTCTCACTATCCCTATCATTGCAAGCCTCTCGAAATGAGATCAACAATAAGCAATTGATAATCATCAAATTTTGGAGGAGGTTTCCTCTCCCTCCTCAATGAAAAGATTTGTCCCTGTAGACTGCCCTATTCTTGTGCAATATTCCTCTATTGTTGATTATGCTATTCAACATCAATTTTCTATATGCCCTTTTCCCTCTGTATTTCGTGTGAATTCCTTGCTATTGACGTGGGAAGATTTTGAAGTTGTCGGTCCATTTGCAATCTCATAGTATAAGGCTCTGCCTTTAGAGCCTGTGTGGGAACATTATCCACTGAATTCTGAGCAGAATTTCTTAGCTGCATTGAATATCTATTATTCTGCGATGGACTTTGCATAGGAAATGTTTCATATTGAGGGGTCGTGTGCTCTATTTGGGATAGGGACTGCAGATTTAATGTAGCTTGTGGGACGTTTGTCTTACACGCAGTAACACCATGCGCAGTAAGGTTTCCTATTGTATGTTTTATGCCACTATAGCTGTAGACATCTTGAGGTACATTTGACCTCTGTGAACCATCATCAGCCCGCATATGATTGTTTCCAACTGGCTGTGTTGGAATAGATGAAGGCTATGAATCATTAGATGACAGCAATTTAATCACATTTGAATGCTGGCCCATAGAATTCATCTCTGCTTCTCCAGCTCTTGTGGGAACTTCCACTGATCTTGCAGAGTCAGAATTTCCTAGCTGTGTGGCAGCACAAGAGGAAGACTTGGACGTGGGAGGGAAAATGCTTCACATGAGAAAGTCTCTATTTGTGAGGGCAGCGTATGATCTGGTGGTGTGTTTGATTCATGTGCACCAAACACTTGCATATTCAAAGGTATTACTCCCACTGAATGTGATGATTGGGAATTCATGGATGACAGAGAGGAGCCAGAGCACTACTTTACATCAACATTTCCAATGTGTGAACCGAAACTAAGTGGTAGTAGAGTAATTTGGTTACCTTGTGTAGGTGACTGAGAAATGTCTCCGGCTGCTAGTGACTGATGTGGAGATTGTGAATCACACCCACTGAAACTATCATCCAACGAAATATATTCTTTTGTAGATGCCCTCTGTTCTTGCAAGGTAGGAAACACTTTTTCATTGAAGACCACATCACGGTTGCGAATGATTTGTTTTGCAATAGGATCTCACAATCTGAAACCGTATTGCTCTTCCCCATAACCGACGAAGATCCATCGTTTGGATTTGAAATCTAATTTTGTTCGCTTTTCTTTTAGAATGTGAGCGAATGCCTCACAGCCAAAGACTTGGAGGTGATTGTAGGAGATCTTCCTTTCAAACCACTCTTCTTTCGGAATATCAAAATCTAGCTTAGTAGAAGGACTTCGGTTGATCAAATAAACCGCTGTGTTAACTGCGTCAGCCCAGAATTCTTTACTCAAACCAGCATTTGAGAGCATGCTACGTGCCCTCTCTAGAATCGTGCGATTCATCCTTTTGGCTACACTATTTTCTTGAGGTGTAAATGGCACAACCTTAATGTGCTGAAGGCCGTTGTCTGCACAAAAAATATCAAAATCTAAATAGCAAAACTACCCCCATTGTCAATTTTAAGACATTTAATTTTGCTCCCAATTTGATTTTTAGCAACTGCCTTAAAAATTTTGAATTTTGTAAACACTTCTGATTTTTTGTTGAGCATATAAACCCAAAGTTTACAGGTGCAATCATCTAAAAAAGTTACAAAATAGTTTGCTCCTCCAATGGAGGTTACCTCTGTGGGACCGAAGACATCCGAATGCATGAGTTCCAAGGGTTTTGCCTTCTTGTCGTGTCTGATTTTGGAGAAGTTGGCCCGCCTTTGTTTCCCGTAAATGCAATGCTCACATAGTTCTAAATCTGCTGATTGTAAACCAGAAAGTTGGCCTCTTTTGAGCAATACTTCCATTCCCTTTTTGCTCATCTGACCAAGTCTCCTATGCCACAATTATGTCCCGCTGTCAACTATGGCCATCATTGCTCCCACTTCAGCGGTACATTCGAGCACATAAAGAGATCCAGATTTACTACCTTTTGCAACAACTAAAGCACCTTTAGTTACTTTCCAAATGTTGGAAGAGAAAGTGATGCTGCAGCCTTGCGCATCAAGTTGTCCAGCTGAAATCAAGTTCCTCTTAAGTTTAGGAACATGTCTGACATCATTTAGTAGCCATTTGCTTCCATTTTTTAGTTGTAGCAATATGTCACCTTTGCCAACTATCTCGCACAGCTCATTGTCTACGAGATAAACCTTGCCAAATTTTTCTTCTTGATATGTTTGGAAGGCATCCCAGTTTGAAGTTGTGTGAAAGGAGGCACCAGAGTCTAAAATCCATGAGTCAGATTCAGCTTCACTTGCTACCAAGACAAGAGCTCCTCCATCATCTTCAAGAGTCATGTTAATCTCATTTTCTTTTAGCTATTTTTGGGCTTTTTTGTAACACCAACAATCCTTCTTGACATGTCCATCTTTCCCGCAAAACCAGCAACCTTCTTTCCATCCTCTTGACTTTGATCTCTTCACTGATTTAGACCTTCTCCTATTTTGTTTTGCTCGATCTTGGGTTCTTCCCCTATTGCCTAGAACCAAGACTTCACTGGATATTTTATTTTGACCTCTCCTCATGTCTTCGTTGAGGAGGGTGGCAGCGACATCATCAAATCTTAACATTGGTTTCTTCTCCTTGTCTTCGGATGCTCTTCTCCCAGGCATTAAATTGCTGATCATCATCACGACATTATCCCAACTGTCAGGAAGCGAGCACAGGAGTAGAATAGCCCTCATTTCATCATCAAAATTGATTTCTACAGAAACTAGTTGGCTGATTGCAATGTTGAATTCATTCAAACAATTTGAAAATATTTTTCCCTCTTTCATTTTCAGGTTGAACAACTTCTTTAGCAAGAAGACCCTATTGGTTGCGGGTGCCATTTCATACATGTCGCAAAGCTTGTCCTAAATTTGCTTTGCCGAAGTTTCTGTTGCAACATTAAATAAGATGTTGCTGGACAGCAAGAGGATAATTGTAGTGGCAGCTTTTTGATCCAACACATCCCATTCGTCATCTGTCATCTCCTCCGGTTTTGCTATTTTTCCTTTCAGAGTGATAGCTAAGTCTTTTTGAATTAGTACAGAACGAATTTGTAGCTTCCAAAGCCCAAAATTCTGCCCTGAAAACTTCTCTATTCTCCACTGGTCTGCTTCTTCCATTTCTTCAAAATTCGTCACAAATTTCTCAACTAGCTCCTTACCCGAGCTCTGATACCAATTGTTAAAACAATGGAACAGTGAAAAGAGAAAAGAATAGTAAACAATCACACAATACAAAGATATTTAACGTGGTTCACCATATGTATAGCTACGTCCACAAAGCAAGCGAAAACTCTTATATTTATGTGTTCTTAGATGTGTTTACAACAGCATATACTTATGCTTATATAGATTACAATATCTACCAAGAGAAAGAGCTGAACAATGAAGAGTCACCACATAAGGACAAGGTGACCGTTGGGTTTCATATCCAACAGAGCTCACCCTCCTATGCTTCCACCACTTCACAACCCATTTCCCTTGATTCCCATGCCCTCACCACTTCACAAGCCCCCATTTGAGAGAGGTGCTCACCCTCCTACACTTCCACACCCACACTCACCCCACCCTTCTCCCCTTTTTCCAAAGCATGGCAAGGTGCCTCCTCATAACATGAATAGTCACCCCACTTCTTCCTCCCTAGAAAAGCCTCATCCTCCTCTTACTTCACCCTCCCCCATCTTCAATGCCCATCCTCCCAAGCCAGTAATAAAGCCTCCACCAAAGCATGGACACTACAATCCTCCTGCCACCCATCGCTCTCCTGCACCTCATCCAATTCACTAAATATGGTAACTTCATGCTTATGTTTTTACTCACTTCACATCTTCATGTTTTGCATATACATATAATTGTAGAGGCCATAGCCAGGCTGCTTGATTAATGAAGTTCTTATCGTTGTTGTTGCAGATAGCAAATCCGCGGAATATATATGGATTATAACGAATGGAGAGGTGGTGTAGATTCTACTCAGCCATAGTACTATTACTACATGTTGGTTGCGCCGATGAGAGACATGAATTCTTTACTCAGAAATGTTGTCATCGGCTAATTCCAGAAGCTGCAGCTTCTCTATGTATTATCGTATTGTTATGTTATAAATAGTTTTATATTACAACAATGAATCATTTTAGCTTAATATCGCTACATTCGTTGCGGATGAGTACTTCTCACACTATTTTATTGGCCTTTCCTATATTAACCAATTAGTTAAATATCTGTTCAATTTTATATTTTTTATTTACATTTGTCTTACCTATGTGAAAAATGTATAAAGGATATTTTGATAAGGAGTAAATGATATATTTGACGTGACTCTCAATTACGAGAACGGATAAAGATATAAATCCAGGCAGGTCTATCAAACAAAAATCCGTTCACTGTTGTAAATCTGCATTGCCTGTCATTTACGTTTTATTTTGGCGATTGGCCATCATGATAATTCAACTTTTGGTCTGAAAGAAAGTGAATTTGATAGCCGTTTGACAGCATTTGTAATAATGAATTGAACAACAGTATGATTTAGAGATATTTTGCAATAACCACTCGCGTTTGTACAAGTAAATATGAGACACGTATCTTGATAATTTGTTTTTAGTCATTCGAAGTCATTATTATACACTTTGTGTCCCTTCAGTTCTCTTTTGCTCAGTGGACTTTAAAAGCTTTCTATTCTATTTTATTTTTAAAAATATAAAGATCTGGCTGAGAAATCAATAGAAAAAATCCCTATTCCACCTCTTAATTATCTGACTTTAAAAAGCTAATCACCCACTAATAATTTCTTTCTAATATTTTATAAAACTAGTACCCACACCTTATTGTACAATGGGTATGCCAAGATAACATGTAGATAAAAGTAAACATTAAAATTTCTTTAGAAGAGAGCATATATTTTTGTTGATGACCAGTCCTCTTCTTGTTTCTCAAGCATGTCAAGCCCATGCAATTGAAATGATAGGGCTAGGTACATACTCGATAAGACTTGTCATTCATCGGGTTCTTGTAGAAGAAGTTTCAAAATCAGTGTTCGTGAATGGATGTATAGATGTACAGTGCAAATTCCATGGATGGTAGCTATTTGAAATTCCTTCGCAATGGGTTGTAATAGCTTGATTTTGAATGGCTTATATAGTAACAGTTAACTCAAATAGAATGTTTTAAAATATTGACCATCTAATGTTGGGATGGTGGTGAAGCGAGGGGAGAGTCAAAAAATAGTCAGTGTTAAGCATTCTTTCCATTTGTTGGACTTCTGAGATGTTGCAAATGTTATTTTTGAGCCACTTTAATAAGCAGTATTGTTTCTAGTTGTATTTGTTATGCCATGTATGAATCAATGAAGCTTGGAGATGAGATGTTGCTATTGTTAGAGATAGCTACATACTTTAGTGTGCAATAGGTATAGTAAAGAGGTCTTAAAGGTGAAATGTTAGGTCCTTAAGCAAATGACATGTTTTCTGAAGTGTTGGCATTTATCTCTCTCTCTCCCTTTATATATTTTATCTCTACCTCTCTCTCCCACTCTATCTCTCTTTCTCTCTTTCTCTATTTGTCTATTTTCTATAGCCAAGTTGCCGCTCAAATTGAAGAGGCTACCAAAAACAAGTATTGAAAATTATGGACATTATTATTATTTTGATTCTATGTAGAAAATTTGTTTGCACAATCAACATGGGACTAAATACAAGTATGGATGTTGTCAATTTTAGACCCATATGGTTTTTAGTAATGAATTCTTTATTTTGTAATTGTCTACACTTAAATAGATTAGTAGTTTCTTATTTGTCAGTCATGTTCCCTAAAATTTTAGAGGATCGCAAAAAAAACATTAAAAATTATGGACATTTTCTTGATTATATGGAGCAAATTTGTTTGTAGGCTTGGATGTTGCCAATTACAATCATAGGGTTATTAGTTTGATTAGTCATGCTAACCATGGTTTCCTTTTGCAAGGATTGAATGAAAGCCTATAGGATGTGTAAAAAATCAAATTTCATAAAAGAAATCACTTAGATTTAGAAAATGATTACTATGAAACCCATCATAAGAGGAAGAGATATAGAGAAGAGGAAGGAAGAGATTTAAAAAAGGTGGGGGTGGTGGTTTAATACTAAGTGCCCATTTATCTCTATTTCTCTCTCTTTCCATGCATCTTTAATGAATACAAATTTCTTTTCAAAGATAACTTATTTACAAGACACTTACTTTACTTTGATATAGAGCAATAATGTTATCTAATTTACTCGTAGAAATGTTTTGAAGTAAAGCATTCATCAAGACTAAATTGGAAAGACACAACCTTATAGTAGATCAATCTATTCTATCCAACTTGTCCCATTCATCTTGATTCATTGATGATGGTAGAAAATTGAGTACAACAATTATTATGATCCACTGATCTCTCTCCACTAGAAGATCTTCAACTTCCAATTTCAATAACCATTAAGGATTTGTTGGGGTAACGTAAAGTCAGATTAAGGACTTGTAAGCTTGTTGATGAGGACTCTAATATAAGAGTCCATTATAGTTCAATAACTCCATGAGCAAGTCAAACTCATCTTGCATATAAATTTTGATTTCAACACATTCTTGGATACTTTGCAATAATTAAAATAGCTCAAAGGGAGTTTGAGGCTCCCCTTTCTCCTATGGGGGAACAAAAATTATCCTCATCTTGCCATTGGGCTATGGTCGTATGTCCATGGAGTATGCTATGTATTTCTCTAGTAGGTCAAGAATTTCAAAGTCTTCTTCCCCTATAGTTATTTACAATTTTCATTCTTTGCGAAGCTCTCCTTCATTGGCTTCATCTTCATCAAGAAACCTCTCAATTATCTTGATTTGAACTCGTGGTGCCTCCCATGCATCATAGATTGTATTGAGGTTGAAGTGGAATGAAGTTCATGGGTACTAGGAGTTGTGAAAGCTCTAGATGAGGCTCCTAAAGTGTTTGTAGACTCATGATCAATATTTTCCACTTGTGTTAGAGGTGTCTAGGGTGTGTAAGTTTCTTTAGGAGGTAAGTGCAATACATAAGAATCACTCACTGCTTGAGTTAGAGGCACCTATGATTTTCTTGATGATATCTCTCTTAGTGGTGTTAGAGGAGTATATTTTTTGAAATTTCTTCTTTAGGATTAGAAAAGGCACCTAGATCAACCTCTCTTAGATCTATTGTCATAGTTTGGAATTGTTCTTCAAACCTAGGCCACTTCATTATAAGAGGAACTTTGACTATACTTTGCTTTATCGAGATAAGTTGACTAGTTTTGTTTTTATCAACATTATAAAACACATTGATAGTGCATACATCTAAGGGAAACTGTATTGGGCCATCCCTTCCAAATAACTCGATAATCTTGGCCGTTGTTTCCTTTGGAACCACCTATATTTGCTTTGATGATTCTCCCTTCTTGAATGTTCTTACTTTCATGTTGTTCACCATTTTAATAGGTTGTTCTATCTTTTTCGTGCATATAGATTGAGGGGTTGGATCTCGCATGGTAATTTTATTCGTAGACATTTCATAGTCAATAGCAATGCCTATATTCTTCTTGAGTGCATCTATTTTGACCACGTTGAATGGTTCAGGATCTCCCTTTGCAACATAGATCTTTCCAAGATGTAAGCATCAAACTTCTTGAAATAATGTGGAAGGAAATACCTTCATTTTGTGAATCCATAGCCTTCCCAACAACAAGTTATAGCCATTAACCTTATCGATGACATTAAATACAATGGGAGCTATTTTGGATCCAAAGAAGACTAAGAGCATAACTTTTATTATTATTTCCACCTTCAAGTTTTCTTAACCTCTTACTGTGTCTTGACATGCCATGATGTTGGTGTGCCCATATCCCATCCTTTCAAGAAGGGAAAACATGACTATGTTCATAGTTTCTCTATCATCAATTAGCATCCTTTTGATACAAGTGTCATAAATCCACACTTGTAAGTATAGTGTTGGATCCCCTTTTTAGTTAGCTTAGCCTCTAAAGACATCCTTCAAGTTGAAAAAGAACCCAGGATCTTGAAGTTTAGTGCTAGGTGGGTTCATGTCAAGGTCAACTTGGTTGATTTGTTCATCAGGAGGTAGAGTGATCTGATCCATATACTTCAATCCTATCACTTATAGAAGGGTAGACTAATGTAATGGGAAATTTTTGAGAATATCTATGAAATAAATTTTAGCATAGGTCTTCTTTAGATCTTCTACTAAGTCATAAGGTCTGATTGTGAATGGTGTAGGTTCTACGACCAAGGATGCTTTTCCATTTAATATCTATGAAATAAATTTAACTTCTTGTTTGACACTTGGTTTAATACTTTCCTCGTCATGTACTATTTCTAATAATCCTAACATTTTTTTTTTCTCCTTTTTCTCCTAGTTGAGTGGAGATGTTTGACTCAAAGGTTTTTGGGAGGTTGGTTGATCCTAAAGCTATTGTGTCTTGGTTGCTCATTTCACAAGTCCAGTGGGCTAGGAAGGGATCTTGGAATATCTTCATGTCTACATTGTATGGCATGATATGTACTTGCTTAAAGTTGTTATTATTGTTCACCGTTACCTCTTACAGATTAAGAAATATTTCAATGAACAATCATTGTTGATCTTTTAGTAGCCTCTATGAAAATATTATATTCTTGACATAACTCAATACTATGCCCCCTTGTCCTATGCAAAGAATAAATATGATTATACTCATAGGGTGGGCAATATGAGTCATATCGATTGTCATTCCAATTTTGGTTCCATGATTGCTAATTGTCTCTCTAATAGTAATTATGGTTTCAAGGATGATCTACAACATTGACATTCTAAGGGTAATAATCTCTCCCATTATAGTCATCTCTTATTTTTTTCCTTATTAGGGGTTAATTTGTCACCCCATCTGTGGTCGTGTTTGGATTGTTCTACAAAATTTTAACCACAGAAGATTTACTTCCACTGTTTCCATTATTGTTGCCTACTTGAGTTATTATCCGACCATTCATACCATAAGTCTTTCACCCACTATCAATCATGGCTTGGTCAGTTCTGAATGCACTTTCCAAACCTTCCTTGTAGGAGCTATATGATAATTTTTTACTTCCTCTTTCATATCCCTATTAAGGGTATGCAAGAAAAGGTCACACAGTTCTCTATGGTCCATGTTTGGGGCACTTGTTGAAGAGTGCAACACTTGTCTCTATTGAGTGAAAACGTGTCACTGCTTCATTTGTATCTTGCTTCATGTTCAAGACTTCTTGTATTCCTATCCTAATTAGATTGTTGATGTCGAAAGCTATGATGAACTCTCCTATGAGTTGGTGAAAGGAGTGAATTGAGGTTTTAGGCAAGCAATAATACCAATCCAAAGCAATTCCTTGAAGTGTTTTGGGAAAAATTCTCACAACAACTCCATCCCAAGGAAGGAGTTCTCTTATGGTAGTAGTGTAATCTTTTATATGAGAATTCAAGTCTCCCCCATTTAAATTTGGGTAAATCTAGGAGAGGACATGGTAGAAGCACAATGAGTATGTTATGGTCCAGGGGCTCTTTCAAGTATTCAAGTTAGGTCATTGAAAAAGTTCTCTGAGATATTAGTGTCGAGAGCATTAGCCTTGTAGCTAGGACTTGTTGATTTGACCCATTAGATCCAGATACGTTCGTGTACATCGGTCAAACTTGTGGATAACCTTGAGGAGATTGAAATTTGTGGGTTAGATAGGCTCTGCCTAATTATGGAAGTTGTTGTATTGTGTCATCACTTCCATTGTGAGAATACAAGTTTAGGTAAGGGGGTTTTGGGTTGTCCCCTAGTTTTTTTAACCCTAACATTATGTGGGTTCACTTGTGTTATATTCCTTTGGTTGTTTTTGTTTTAGGGAGGCTATTCTATTACTGCAACTTCTAATTTCCTGATTTGTTGGACTAAAGTAAATATGAGGTTACCAGGGGTCACATCTCTCATTCTTTGTGCTTCTTTAGTTTGTTGCAAAATTTAATGGTTTCCTCCATTCATGTGCTCTCTCAAGGCATTTTCTAATTACTTATCCTAATATACAATATGTAATGCCTTTGAGGCCATTCTATCTTCTTGCAGGTATTTTTCTAAATGTTTCACTTTGTTGTCTAATTGCCTTGTTGTTACTGCATAGCTAGTTGATGGTTGATCTACCTAATGGATTTCTAATATAATGAGCAACATGCTCTACCTTGGTTAGAGTGAGTTGGTTGAACTATTTCTTCTTATTCCCAAGTGGGATTATTGAATGTAAGTGAACGATGAGTTGAAGAGCACAAACCAATACTAAGAGGGGGGGTGAATCGATATTAGAGAAATTTAAAACTTTCAAATGCATGTCAGCATAACACAAAACCAAAATAGAGAATAAAGAAGACATAACATAGTTTTTTACATGGAAAACCCCATTTGGGGAAAAATCACAACAAAATATAGCTTTTATTATATCATTGTGAAAGGGGCACCAACCCACTGGAGACACCAATCTCAAAATACAAAGTGAGCACCAACCAACAGAGAGCACCAACTCTCCAAAACGCTATGTGGGTACCGACCCACAGAGAGCACCAACTTCCTAATAACAATTCAAGCAAACAAAATTGTAAACAAAGTAATCTTTTCTGATGAAGATGCCCTCGTCGCCCTTTGATCAACCTCCTTTTCTGCCCTTTCCTAATGTCACGTTTCTCTCATACTTGGTCAGTAACTTCTGCCACTACTTATAAACATTCTTTCAAAACTATCATGGACATCCTGAATCAGTGTAAGAAGGTATTAAACACAACAGACTTGGCACTACATACAATCTAGCAAATGGATTACGAAATACAAGTTTTATGTTGAATATTTGTAAAGGTTTTAATATATATGTCAGTGTCCCCATATGGGGTCACAGTCCCCTTTGGGGACTGCGGCACCATATGGTGGCATCGTAGCCACAAAGCCTTCCTTCCAAAATTTTGATATGGCCTTTGTACCATTTATTCTTATTTCTAATCTTTGATTTATTTCAAAATTCAATGGATTCAATCTATATATATATATATATAAACTTATACACAATGATATATCTACTGCAACAATGACATCTATCCAAAAGCCATAATAATATAGATAATAACCACAATATTATAATATGTGAAAATACATAAATAATGTTAACAAAAATCATATCCATCCACAAAGAAAATTTTAAAGATTATCCATATAATTTGTAATCACACACAATTTGAGAATATAGATTTGCATAAAAACTTGGAGTTTCACTCTCCAATCACTCAAATGCTCCAAACCCTCTATTTCCCAAAAGCTTCCTTTGTTCCAGATCTTCAACTTCTTGCCAAATCGCTCTTTCTAGTATCAAATTAAACCTATGTTTTTGTTTTCAAATTGAGAGATCAGAAAGAAAGTTGTGAATGATTTTCTGTGTTCTGAGAATGAGATTTACTCCTCTTATTATTATTTTCTTCTCCATTCTTGCTTTGCTTTATTTTGTGTTTTATTTTCTAAATATAAGTTTTCTTTTTCTATTTTTCTATTGTTTTATTGTTTTCTTTCTTTTTGTTTTGTTTCTAAAATCTTGTTTTCTTTTCTAATTCTATTCTCTAATTTATCACAAATAATATTAAAATAATAAGCATGATTATCTCAATTATCTATAAAATAATTAATAATAATATTTTCATTCTTCAAATAAAATTCAAATAAATAATTTAAACCATTTAATCTATTTTTCTATGAACATATAATATTAAATGCCAATTAATTAAATAATCTAACTAGAACACAATAAAATAAGAACCATATAATAAAATTAGTTAATGCAATTCTAATGCATCTACATGATTCAAAGTGTTGTGTGTGAGAGAAATTCCTCCATCTTAACCCTGCCAGGCTGCTAACCTCCTTTACCTTAACCACACCCTTGTCTTCGATAACCTGCAACTCATGATAAACTCAAATTTCTCATTAATAGGTCAGTAACCCAATAGCTGAAGCATAGCCGAAGCATCAAAAATTAATAACATGAAAATAATATTCATTTCATTTCATCTTTTCCATATTAAAATAATCATTCATCTTCCAAAATAACATATTATTTATCTAACCACACATAATTGTTCATGAAATGTTTCCACATAAAGTAATTCTAGAAAGTATCAAAGTCTGAGACATGACATCAAACAAGCTCTTGACATATCTTATTTGGTTTATCAACAAGATGGATGAGTGTCATTTTTCTTGAACATACCCTTTAGTGATTAATGTGTGCATATACTCCCCTATTTTTCACATGGATTAGTGAAGGGACTTTGACTCTTATGGATTTTATGGATCATGTGGATTATGGATTTGATGGACCTTTACAAATGTTAGTATTTATTTTCCTACATAGGTAACTTGTAGTGATTATTGCTTTAGTAGGATCTTCGACATTCTTGATAGGCTTTGGGTTGATGACTTCATTATTGACAACACACTTGTATTTTATAAAAAAGGAATGGAATTGGATTAGTGATATTGCATGACTCCATAACTTTGCTCTTACTATCATGGTTAGGATTTTTAGTTTGTAGTCCTTGGAGGAAATCTATCATGGATGAGTTGTATGAGATAGAATTAGATTATGAATTATATGTTTGACATGATTAGTGGTTGGATTGATGTTATTGATTATATTACAAAGGTTTTGAGGATGAAGGATTTGTATAGGAGGTGGAGGCTACTAGTTGCTATGTAGTGTTGGGATTTTAGATATGAATTGACTAAGAGGACTTTGGGCTAGAGTGATATTTTTATTGTAAAAGTAACCATAGGGATGACCAATAAATACTCATTTTGGATTTGAGGAATAGCTAGTGCTAGCCGATTCTTGGTCTAAAGGCTCTTGATTGTTCAAGATTGGATAGTTAAAGTCTATGGTGCAAACTTGGTCAAATAATGTCTTCAAGGTTATCATCATATATTCATCTTGACCCACAAGACTGTCATCATCATTTTAAAAGGGGTTTTTAGATTGGTTGTGATGAGAGGACTCATCAAAATGAAATGGATTTGTAATTTCCATGATTTTTGTTTGGATTTGGGATGGACTATGGATTTGTTTTATTCTTGGATGTTTGGATGATTTGATTTAGATTTTATATGAACTTTTGAATCTGGATGATTTGATTTGGATTTTGGAAGGTTTTAACCTTAAAATTTGGTACAATTTTAGGTCTTAGGAATTTTGATTTTGAAGGTTCAGACCTTAGGATTTGTTTGATTTTGGATACCTAAGACCTTCAGTGATTTTGAGTATTGACCTTTGGATGTTGGATTTTGGAGATGTGTCGATTTTGGATTGGGTTAATTTTGGATCATTTTGATCTTGAATTGTTTTGATTTAGAAGATCTAGGACTTTTGGATGTTTGGTTTTGGATGACTTGAGTTGACTGACCTTTGAGATTTTTAGATTTTGGGATTTTAAAGATTTTTTATTTTTTATTTTATTTTCAATGTTTTGATGGGTTTAATGCAAGGTGAAACCAAGATAAACACAAGAACACCATATTTTATTCAAGTAGGATTATTCAACTTATGAGCTCACAAATATACCTAGGCTTGGTTGAAAATAGTATAGGCCCATGATCTCAGAGAACTAACCACAAGAATTTATTCATTTCCTACTATTATGGTTGAAAAGGTACAATATGAGTAACTTCTTGGGTATAACCACTTATTGATGCATCATAGGTTACAAATAATTGAAAGGTTTATATGTCAAGTTGAACAATGGATCACTCGGGAGTCCTTAGTAAACCTTGTGTTACAAGAGGTCCAAATTTACATGAGAATGGTGATATCTAATGGATTGGTTTGAGATGGTAACCCACCTCATCATTCACTTCAAAAATTATAAAGTAGGTGTGAGTGTGAGATCTTGATGGGCCAAATAGTTGCAATGGCAAAAAAAACTTTCTGGATGAGAAAATGATAACATTTAGACTTATATTTAGATTTGGATGGAAAAAGGCTAATATTTATATCTCAAATATGGATTCCTTCCAAAGATTCCTTGGGATTACCTTAGATATAGGCAAGTGGGAGTCTTAAAGCTTGCCAAAGAAACTTGCAAAACCACCTATTTAGTGTTAAATCTTGAAATTTTCTATGACTTAATCCTTGAGGTTGATAGAATTTTTCATAAGTAAATTTAAAAAAATGAAAAGGGTTTGTAGAGAAAAATATGAAGATTCTAAAACTATAATATATACCTCATTGTTATTTTAATAGGTGATTATTATTAATTTTCTACATACACTATATATTATAAATACAATAGATTATTTACTTAATCAAGCCAACCTTCTTCCACTAATTAAATGAAATAAATGAAGTTTAATTAACTAATTAAACCTTGCACATTCTCCACCACTTTATTTAAAAATAAATCAAGTCCATCTCCACTAAAATCCAAAAGTCAAACTAATCTCAAATCCCCACCATTGATTCCCTTTCTCCATATTTTAATCCTAGCCATTCACATAAGGATATCCTTAATCCCTACCTAAAAGAATCTTCAATCCTATCCATCCACTTGAATCAATCTTATCACTCCATCATTAGCTTCGCTTGGAATGGAAGCTAATCAATCTTAGTCCTCTAGCCTAAGATGCTAATGGAGAGTATATTTTATTGATGTCATGAAATGATACAATGTAGAGAATTTATACAAGGCAAGGACGATGTAGTATGATGCAGTTCACATAACTATGTATAACAGTTTTAAATATAATTGTATAACAGTTATAACTATAACCTAGTAAATGACAATTAACAATGTAATATCATTGTCATGCCAACATTCCCCCCTTATTACATTGTTCCTGCAATAGCACCAAGGGACCCCCCCTGAATGCTAGCATACTCAACAAAGATGATTACATAATATGAATACATATTTTATAGAAAATCTTCTCCCAAAGAACAAGTCCTGAACCAAGCAGGGCTTTATCATGCTGTCTCGTCTACCCTCAGAAAGGTGTAGCTTCAAGCTATGTTCTTGAGCTCTTTAGTCCTGAACTCTCAAATCATAGAGTCTTGAATTATTCGACAGTAATCCTTAAGGGATACGACAGATCTCTATCATTGTCTAGTGACTGCGAAAGGGTATAATTCTCGATCATATACTGTGAAGCTCGTTGGACAACAATCCATATTGAGCTTAATGCCAAATCTGAAACCTGTCTCCAGAACAAAATCTTCACAAAACATACATTCTTCAAATCCATTAGCATCAACAAAGAAAAGCAAAACAACTAAAACCAAAAATGCTTCTCATGAAAAGCATCATCTCAAAGTGAGAAGCTAACTTGAGATGATGGAAAATCCTCCATCCTTTGATGCCACTTGCCTCCAATATGATGTAGTTACACTCTATCCATTTGCATTACACTCTTCAATAGTATGAGCATGTGCATTTGAAATCTTTGTCAAGAATACAAGAATAGGGTGACATGATAAAATCTTCATTTCAGAGTGTTGGACTCAACAAAAAAAATGTGGCTTTTACAAAATAAATTCTTATAACTCCAAAAGTACAATAACCTTATCACTCCAATACATATACACTTTGGAATGTCCCTTTCATAGGTCTTCACATAAAAATATATATCTTGTATTTTACAAAGCAATTGAACTAAAATTAGGAACCCAAAGTTGGCACACTTTCTCTCTTTTTGAATTATTTCTTTTACACCATCATGTCTTCCTATCACTAATAATTCATTAAAAACAAACTTTATTTTAAATTACTTTTAGAAGTAACCTTTACTTTGCTTACCAACCCATACAATGGGCCTTCCAAGCACCAAGATACATCAACATCACCATCACCCGTTGTAAACTCTTCATAAACAAATTAACACTGACTTAAAATACAACTTTCAAATCATTCAAATAATGACCAACGCCATATTTCTATGCACAGATGGAAGAAGAGATGAAGCTGTGATCAACAGAGTCATCTTCAAATTCCAATACCATGCAGGCCGCTATCAAGCCATCTCTACACTTTAGCTCTTTCTATGTATTTTCTTGAGACTTCTTTGATGCCTTATCACTTCCAAAATGTGACAGATGAACAGGAATCAACACTGGCCTATTCAAACCTAGCCAGATTTAAGATCAATAGTAATGTTTTATCTAGCTTATGTTAAATTCAAACTGTAGCGAATATCAATGACTCACAAAATAAGATCACGTGGATATGTTTGATGCTTGGATTTCACTTCATTTTATGGTAACTATTGACAAATAGATCTCTTCAGAGATCACACAACTTCTATATATGCCTTCTATTCTCCCCAAAATAGCAAACTAGATTGCTCTCCTTCAAACACTTTTTAACACACAAGCACCTTTGTGGTTGGCTCATTCACTTGATAGTTAATGGATCTACTCCTATATGGACTTGCTGCAAATGTACAGATTGTTTTAAGGCTTCTGCATGCTTCTATGGAGACTATGTGCTAGAGGAGATTATGACCAAACTTCTGGAAGATCAAGTGACTCCAAGACCACAGCATGCTCCAATGCCATCAAAACATTCTCCACACTAAGTTCTCTCATCAAATAGATGCAACAAACTGATGCCTTCCTCACATTGCACAAGGCTGTAATTCCAAATAATGGAGAGTATATTTTATTGATGTCATGAAATTATACAATGTAGAGAATTTATACAAGTCAAGGATGATGCAGTACAATGCAGTTCACATAACTATGTATAACAGTTTTAAATATAACTGTATAACAGTTATAACTACAACTTAGTAAATAACAATTAACAATGTAATATCATTGTTATGCCAACAAATGCAATTTAAAATAACTTTCTAATGTTCCTCCATTGATTGAACTAGTTAAGTTATTACAAAAAAATGATATAAACAAAATAAAAATTTAGATGCTTGATTGAACTAGTTAAATTATTTGTTGAATCAAGGTTGGATCAAATTAGATTTTTATTTAAATCCCTTATTTAATTCTTCATTAAATCATTTTAGTAATTATAGATATATGTGAGCATGTCTATCAAAAACGTTGGTATTGAGAGATTAAATTATCTTAGTTGTACATATGATCTTAATAAGAATTTATTTTCTCAAGGAATGTTGATTGACTTAAGGGAAAATTATCATTTTAATGGGAAGTGATTGTTATAGACAAAGGTTATCCTAAATTTTCACATAGAACTAGTGCACATTAGGGCATCGTTATCCCAATTATACACATTGAGGTGTAATTAAACCTAATCATGCACATTAAGGCATAATTATCCCCAGTTATGAATGTAGTGTAGCATACCAAATCAATTTTTAGCACATTGGGTGTTAGTTGCCCATTATTACATATTTTATTGAACCATCTAAAAAACCAATTAAATTAGGTGCAAATTTGGGTTTATTCTATCTCCTTAAATTCATTTGTAACTAGTTAACACAAATTAGGGGTTAATTACCTAAATATTTAAGTTATATTAAAATATTATATAGTAATTATTTAATTGAGGATAACTAGTTTAAGCTTAATATCTTAACATATCTCACTATCTCTAATTGAATACATGCATACACTTGTACATTAATTTAGGTAAATCTAAACATCATAAAATTTTCACTAATAAATTCCAAAGGCATAAAATTTAAAATATAGCCATTGATTTATCAAAAATGTATTGATTGTGGAATTTACACACTAGCATCATCACTAGGATTAGTAGGATAATTTTTGGTTTCCCTTAAGACCCCCTACTACCTTTCTTGATTTCTCATATTTCCTATATTTTATCCATCTTGTATTGACCACTTATAATCAATACCCTTGAACCATGTACAAATGCTCCAACACTTGCATTTCTTCCTTATTATTTCTAGATAAGAAAGGGTCTTCTTTCTCTTCAATCATTTGCGCACATTCTACTTGACCCTAAGATTTTAATGTTTCTTCTTATTTAGGTTGGTTAGCCTCTTGTGCTAGACATCATCAAATAGTATTGAACCTCTTTGATCTTCACTTTGGTCATTGTTGTCAAGTTATAACTATCATTATCCAATTCATTAAATTTGTCTTATGTATTTTTGTTTCGAATCTTTATGGTCTAAAATTTGATCAACTCACCTATATTTGGGATGCTAGATAAATTATACTACTTGCTGATAAGGTAAAATAGAGAAACATGTATAATCCCCAACCTTTTCTTGATTAACATTATATCTACTAAGTGAGTTAGTAACATATCTCATATTTAGTAATCCTAGGCAAGACATACTTAGGCAATTTATGAGGATCAATGTTGATGCCTTGAACTATGATGATGGTGCGCCTAGGTTAAATGATCCAAGCTACAAGCTTATTCTCTTTTTTCTCCTCTACTAATACTAGATACATTTTTGGCATGGGCTTTCAATGGATTTTTGATACACAATTTGGTAAAAATAATAACTAATAGTAGTGATCTCAATATATCTATTTGCATGCAGTTCTTTAAAAACCATGTGAAATAGAACTTTGGAACTAGGCCTCCAATTTGTTAGTGGGGTGGAAACTTAATTATAGCAAAAATGACATCAATTAGGTATGAAGTAATGTTGAAATATTCCCCTTTAGTATCATGCAAGAATTACCTTTTTAGAGATACAACAATCAACTCCACATATTCATGAATCATTGGATTTTCCAAATTCATGTGTAACAATAGCACCAATCTAACATCCAAATTCATTAATTTTTTGTTCCCAAATAATTTGCACATGAGAATCATGACCTCTTTGATTGCAATAGGAAAATTTGTAATTGTGTAATCCTGTACATTCCTTAATTTAGGTAAATCCACATTAGGGCCAGCCAAATCTTCTAACACTTCAACTACATCATGCACTTGAGACCACTATCTTTCAATTGTAGGATCATACCTCAAATTAGGCTCAGGTAGGTTTAAGACTTATTTATAAACCACTTCATTCACGATCATTACGGTCTATTTGTCTTTATTCTTGATACAACCTACATCTATGGTACAATGCCTAAAAATATATAGCAAGATATCTAAAATAATTAAACACATTGAATTTATTAGCCACATTATATACGTAGGAATTTCTAATCTACCCACATTTGTTACTACATATCCTTTATCCTCTAGCCAATCTCTAAATAAATAGCAGATTGATTTGAATCCAAAGGCCTTATGTGGATATTATAGGCTATCCCTATATTCTAGTAACTTGGGTGCTATTTATATTCTTTTATACATACTATTTAGAGTTGAATAAACTCTCATCACTCTAGTTCTAGCCATCTTCTTGCTTCTTTGTTTCAAATCTCCTTCATAGTACGAGTCATGTACATGCATTCAAGAAATAATCATGAGAAATCACTTGATTTAATAAGCTAATTAATACATAGCTTAATTCATGAGACTTAAAAGATTTTATAAATTAAAACCATTTACTACCTTAATTTTCTTATCAAATCATTGATAGTTCCTTACGCTATCATACTCCAGGTGTCATTCTCTAATTGGACCAAGTATAATATGTCAAAATAAAGAATTTTAAATAACATAAATTTGTACCTTCCCCCAAGGTTTCATAGGCTCCTCAACTTTTTTAAACTTCAATTTCAAATCCTAGTGTAACTAATGGAACTAGACTTTACTATCAATCCCTTTTAATAGGATCTTTGGGGTGCATCAAGGCTCAAGGAGATCTTGGGCTTGACATGTTTTTCCTGTAAACCTAAACATCAAAAGTGAATCAAATTTTCAAATAAGTTCATGTTGGTAGGAAATTTAGAGATCTTAATTCTTTACTTTTTAAGACACAATCCACCCCATTAACTAAATAATATAACATTTATGGGTCTAGGGGATAACTCCTACTTTTGGACTTATTACACTCTCCCTTTTGCATGTAAATTCTCATAAAATTAACACTAAAAAATATCTTAGGTTTGGGAATGTTTGGGGATCATGGGAGTTTAAAGGATTGATTTTCCAAATGTGATATTAGCAAGAAAAGTATTTTGGATAATCTTTCTAGGTCCACTGGAGTTTATCTTGCTTAGTTGATTCAGACATGAGGTTTAAAATTTTATGTATGAGACACCAACTAAAAGTAGAAGTAACATATCAAAAAACATGTCTTAGGTATAGAAAGATGACAAAATAAAATCTATATCTAAGTCCTAAGGAAGAATATAAAAAGTAATTGTGACACCATAAAATCCATGAACCCAACAAAGACCTTTTGAATCAATTATTTCCATGCTTACAAATTATACAAAAAAGAAGGAAAATATAGAAATCTCGGGGAGGGGGGGGGAGTCCCTAGTTTGGATAAAACTAGGGAATGTTGTTTAGGCAACAATAATATTTTTAAATTTAATAATAAATGTAGGGCCATTATAAAAATGACCTCCATTAAAGACACTAGGAAGAAAATAAACTATATCAAGAAAATCTAAAAAAATGTATTGCAATCCACATGGATGTCCTTATTTCAATAAAGAATTAATTTTTGTAAATACACTAAGAGAAACATGTTATAGTAAAATATAGATCTAAAACTTTTTAGTACCAATTAAATAATTAATAATAAATAAAATATTCAAAAAAATCTTAAGAAAAATTATCAATGCACTAGATATTGGATTTGATGATCTAATTCTAAGAAATCATGAAACTATTTTATCTATAATGAAAGTTATGCATTTTAGTAAAATGTCACTTAAAAAACTGCTAGGAAAAAATTAAAAACAAAAAATGATAAGAATATTTCTTTATTTTTTTTATAAAATTATAAATTGAATCTACATAAAAAATGCCACAATTCATTAGTTTATATCATCCTTCAATTCTTGACCATTTGCTGGGTATAATTGACACAATGTGCTAAATGTGAAAAATGTTGTTTTTGGTGGCCCAATATTGTTGAAAAGTCTGACACACTATTGTGCTTTCAACCTTAAGTTATTTTTTATAGAATAAAATATGATTATAAAAGTATTACAATAACAAGAGTTATAGTAATCACATAATTAATGAAAGAATAAAGAGTAATTAATAAACTAAGAAACTAACAACACCAACAAGGTGTATATAGGCCAAGTAGGACAAACAATCCAAACATCATGTCTTACAATTGAAGTTCTAGTGTCCATATTCACTTTATAATCCATTTGGTTCCAAGTTCATTAAATATATTAAAATGTACTAGTAATGGACTCAGTTGAGCTTGCCTTTGTTATGTGAGGTAACCCTTACATTAGGCAGTTGGCCATCCACAGTTGTGAGATCTTTAACATTCTTAGCTAGTCCATCTTGAATTTTTCTAGTTTTTTGAGTTGGTCTTGAATGCTTGTAACCCAATAGGTGAAGTTTGATTGCGCCTTTATTATATCCTACAAAAGGTGAGAGAGGGTCATCAACTAAAGAATAAGAATGGAATAATGTTATTAAACTCAATGAGGATATACAAGATTAAAAAATAGCTAAACATCTTGGTTTGTAGATGTGATTGATAATAATTTATTCACAAGTCTTTGTAGAAACATTATGAGAAATAATGAATCCACATAAAGTAGCTTTCCAAAATAATTTGGCTTAAAAATCATAAGTAAAGAAGCAAAGATGGTAGACCAAATATTCGAGGTAGAAGTACAAAGTGAAAATAAATACTTAAATAGTTCTCTTTTATTATATAAATAATATAGCAATGCGTAAAGTTGCAAATTTTAAAGTTAATTGCCTATAGATATAATCTATAGTTTCCAAGAAGCAAGTTGGGCTTGGGAATGAGCCTTGGACTTCCATAAAAAGTCACTAAGATTAATCCACTTAGAGTTGTATAGTGAATAGTGCCACTTCTAGAGTTCAATCTCTAATCAAATGGTGAAGGGGGAGAAAAGATTTGTACATGGCTCTAAGGGGGAAAAGAAAAAAAAATCTACCAATAGACTATCTCCAATCTTTTGTGATATTACAAGGAAAAATTTTAACATCTTGATAATCATTGATCCAGGAACCAGCACCTAGATGGTAGCGATAGGTTGTTTATACAAGGACACATATGAAACTCAACCTATAGTTGTCTCGAAAGTTTCTACTAAAGATTAGACAAGTTCCAAAAGGGCTTGAAAGGATTAGATACCTTTCCTAAACAATCTTTTTTCCTTGAACCATTTTTCAAACGGCTAGGGGTGAGTCATAACATTTAATCAAGTGATTCCCCCAAATAGAGGAAGTGGAGAAGCTCAAGTCATGCTGAAGGAATTCATCAATCAAATCAAATTAATTGCTTGGAAATAATGTCCTACTTTCTAAATACTCTTAAATTTAAGAAAAAGTCTTAAATAAAGAGGCCAAAAGGATCTTATCTTTCCATCCCACCAATAAACGAGTGTCTTTAACCGCATAGTGAACTAAGTGAAGATTACAACGAGTCTTCTTTATATTTAATATTTGGATTTATGATGCACATTCCTCCTTTTATCTTTTAAGATTCAATATTAACTTTCACATTATAGTGTATCATATGCTACATATTCACAAAAAGTATGACTCGCATTTTAGGAAATATTAATTACCTCGATAGATCTGATTCTTATGGCCAAAATGGACGTCCAATACGTAGTCATTTTCGTGGATAGTCTCTTTCATTTCTCAAAATTAACTCCCGAGACCTAAATTGAAAACATATTCTTACTGAATGGGCGTTAAGTCAAACTTTATGCTTTGAGAAACACAGTAAATATCATGGTGGCTTGAAAACAGAGTAAAGATGTATTTAAGGTTGTAGGATCTGAGAGAACAAATCATATATTGGAAAAGCGTAAGTAAATTGATTTGTGCGGCGCCGTTGAATGTGGACACCGCCGCTTTGTGTTCCCATTGCGAATTTTAAGTCTTCCTCCGATTTTGCTTTTTCTTGTTAAATCAGTCGACTTTGTACATTTTCCATTAACATCTTTTATAAAAGTTTTGGTTGAATGATAAAAACATTAAAAGGGTAAGTTCAGTTCACCACACAAGTAAGACGGGATAAGACGATAAAAATATATTCTTCCCTCTTGTGCTCACAACTGTTAAGTTTTCCAAATCAGATATACTGTATATTTGTTTCTTACTTTATTTTAATTCCCTTTCCATCTCCTTTTTATATCTCCTCAAATGCCTCTTCACCCAAGAGAGGTGATCCTCCAAGGAGAGGTGACTATTTACAAAGGGAGGTCATCCTTTTATTAATTGATGGCTGACTTGACTTTAGGCTTAGCTCCCAAAGCTACCAAAACATCAACAAACCCTCTTAGTTAGGGAGGTATAGCAAAGTCACCACTGAGTCCTTATGTGCCTTGAAGGGTTGCTTTCTTCCCATTAGCCACTACCCTTTCAAAAGACTCCATTTCATGGAATCGATTTGTTTATCTTTAGTTTATTTGACCGATTGCTTTCCCAAATTGGTTTTCCATAATCAATAATAGTTATTATCATTAACTATTGTCATTGGAGTGCATAAGGAGGGAGTTGGCCAATGGATGTATTATTTTCTCTAACGCTAGAACCATTCGACCATGAAATCTGTAACCTCCCTAAGCTACAAACATTAACACTCCCTCTTAGCTAGGGAGGTATCCTTCCAGATATCCATATCATGGAGTCTCTCAACATGACATCCACAATGGCTCCACCCATTTGTGAAATAGTTCATCACGGAGTTTCTCAATGTGATATCGTCATGGAGTCACTCAACATGATGTCCACCATGGCTACTCCCATGTGTGGAAGAAAACATGTGCACAAGTGCCCATCACAGAGTCTCTCAGCATGATGTTGTCATGGAGTCTCTCAACATGACGTCCACCATGGCTGCTCCCATGTGTGGAAAAACACAAGTAGAAAGGATTCATCACGGAGTCTCTCAACGTGATATCGCCATGGAGTCTCAACATGATGTCCACCATGGCTACTCCCATGTGTGGAAAGAAACATGTGTACAAGTGCCCATCACGGAGTCACTCAACATGATGTTGTCATGGTGTCTCTCAACATGACGTCCACCATGGCTATTCCCAGAGGGTGGATAAACACAAGTACAAGAGAATCATCACGGAGTCTCTCAATGTGATGTCCACAATGGCTACTCCCATTAGTGGAAAAAATACATTGTCATAAAGTCACTCAACATGACGTCCACCATGGCTACTCCCAGAGGGTGGAAAGAAACATGTGTACAAGTGCCCATCACGGAGTCAATCAACGTGATGTCGTCATGGAGTCTCTTAACATGACATCCACCATGGGTACTCCCAGAGGGTGGATAAACACAAGTACAAAAGAATCATCACAGAGTTTCTCAATGTGATGTCCACAATGGCTACTTCCATTAGTGGAAAAAATACATTGTCATGGAGTCACTCAACATGACATCCACCATGGCTACTCCCAGAGGGTGGAAAGAACCACATCTCCATCTTAAAGATGGACAAGGACTTTCACCTCAAATTTCTTTGTCTCAGAGAAAAATGCATTACAAGGAACCTTCATGATGAAGTGACTCTCTCTGAAGCTCCAAGTACTAACATCAACCTCCTGACCTCCTCGTCTAAGGTTGCCTCTAGTGGTTAGTCAGACTCCTGCAATGCTGCACAGTACTACTTATCATTTGTACCTCTGTGAGTCTGTAGAGTCTGAACAAGCTCCAGTTTCGAATGGTTTCGATCTGATGCCCTACTAGACAACATTACATCAGCACAACCAACCCTAAAAATATAGTTGTTGACAAGCATGGATCTATTCTAGCCATAATAGTTGATTAGTAAGACAATTTTTGAGCCCTTCTTATTGTTGTTCTTTTCAGGGGATCCCTCCAAAGAACATAGTTCATCTACGCTTTCTCCATGGTGAGATTTGCACATAAAGTAGAGCATGCTCTGCGTTAACTCCCAAATTAAAGTAATCACACATGCCAACACCAGATAGGATTCTACATACACTATTTTGGCTACGTATCCCACAAAATAAAAATTCTCGAGCATCGTTGCATAAACAAGCAGACCAAGATTTGTCATGTAAGATATGGTGAGCACCCACATTGTGATGTGCTTTCCTTGAATGAGATGATGGCTCTTCTTCATGTCATCCTACCCATAATTTCCTTCCTCCATAACACTCACCACAGTCACCAGTTGCCATACCATTATCATGTACAAGCTCATGCACACAAACACCATGCAAACAATCGTCATGGGTAACACACACGATAGACTGAATGCTTCCAAACCCAATACCAGTAAAAACACAATAAAAGAAAAAGCCACTATAATCATAGATTGGATGAGAAAATACCACAGGAAAGTTATCACTATGTGTTTCCACACGGCGGGAATGAGCCTCATAACTGCCCTAAAGGTGTATTCCTACTTCCCCTTGTAAATGCTAGCCATAATATACACAACTACCACTATGGAGGGCGTCAACGCCGCATAAAAAATACTTCCCACACAAGTTCTATCAGTATAAACAACGCCATATTCCACCTTTCATGTATCTCTAGGAAATATACCTCATAGAGAAGAAACGATGCCATTAAATGGTTTGCCAGTGTTATTAAAGCAAAAGGGAGAATCAACACCAGAGTGATGGTACCCAACAATTTAGCTTGAGAGAGAATGATTTTGAAGGCCTCTCCCACAATTCTGAACGGCCCCATCAGCTATAAACTTTTCTCCTTCTTATCCACGGCTGATTGCAAATCCATCTCCCCTCTTTTTCTTCTGCAAAATTACCCCGTTATCTTCTTCTCGGTAGATTATGCAAGTCATTTATAAATGTATTTATCATGGGTCACAGAAAGCATATTTATTATGTTGTCTAAACCAAACTGGCAGTATTCACACTTTGAATGTGCTAACTATTAATTTTTCATCTGTAAACCTGAACCTGCTCTGATACCATGTTAAGTTTTCCAAATCAGATATACTATTGTATATTTGTTTCTTACTTTATTTTAACTCCCTTTCCATCTCCTTTTTATATCTCCTCCAATGCCTCTTCACCTAAGAGAGGTGATCCTCCAAGGAGAGGTGACTATTCACAAAGGGAGGTCAGCCTTTTATTAATTAATGGCCGACTTAACTTTAGGCTTACCTCCCGAAGCTACCAAAACATCAACAACATCTTATTCTGCGTGCAAAAAGTTTGGAGAGTATTAACTTTTGGAACGTCTTAAGCAACAGGTGCATTGTAAGTGACCAGTTGGTCGACGTTCATACAGTTGGTAGAAGATAGTTTAGAACCAATCGACAAAGAGTAAAGTAGGGACAGTTGAAAAGAGTCAAACAATTTCGATCCTTAGATAGTGTCAACTAAAGAACCTATCAACCTAGCCGTACAGTCGGTGGTTTATGACTCACCGACTATTTATGACTAGGCTTAACTTTAAGTCTTTTCAAAACCACATAAATATTATTTCAAGACTTGTGTCATTGAAAATTTGAAATGTCTGTTAAAAACATTTCATTTGTGATTACAATTGTAAAAGGGTCAAGCGGATGGACGCAAATCTTGACCTTTCCGTCACTCACGAAGTGGACAATGTCCAAAGATGTCCTCTTATTCCATCCAAAAATTGTATAATGTGTAATCAACATCATCATTTCGCACCCGTGGGTCAGGGGGTCATCCCATAGTAATGGCTTACACGTTTTGGCCAAACTTGACATTGAAATCAATATTTTGAACTAAATCTTCACGTTCTAACACCTATAGCCACTAAAGCATTAGGAATTTGAAGATGATGCGAACTAGTGATTTGTGAGATTTTGTTTGTAAATTCTAAATATATTTTTAAAAAAAATTTGGAGTTAAATTGTAATTTTTTTGGCATGTCCTTTGATAGCTGGTTGTTAATAGTAAACAACATTTTTTTAAAGTGATGTGTACTCCGTAGCACATAATTTTTTTTCTACAAAAGGATAGAATTCTGATTCTTTTTAATTTAGATTGGTAACACCGATATATAGTGTATGCATTTGGTTTCATAATGTTTTGTTGAATATATAATTTTTAATTAATTTTTATGTCAAACCATTTATAATTTAGACATAGGCATATTCCGTAAAACATAAATTTTTATGTATGTATCAAAATTCAATTTTTTTCTTTTGTTGAAACAAGGACTTCAATACCTAGTGCATAGATATTTTTAAGAATTTTTTTTTCAGTAATTTACTAATTTTCCATGTGTGTAGAATAAAGAATTTGATGTTCGGTGAAAAACATACATTCACAAGAAATAAAAAATAAATATAATAATCAAATTAAATATATTTAAAATTATATTTTTTGGGAAGATTATAATAAGGACTACATACTTACAAAGCATAAATTTTAAATGAATTCATTTGATTCCTCAAAAGATAAATCAAAATTGGGTTTTTATCAGCATTTTGATAGGTGTAGAGGAGACTCTATTATAGATATGGTTTAAAACTAGTAGGGTTTTATCCAAGGGGGTTTGAATCTAAGCGGGTTTGATCAAACCCTCTTCAATTAAAATACTTTAAATGGAACCTTTCAAGGCTTAAATCATTATATTTTCTAAAAATATGTGAATTCAGCAAAAATCAGGATGTCAAAGAAAGTGTGACCCATTATTGTGGCAGCACCCTAGGACTTTATTTGGTATTTGATTCTGTATAAATACTTCTCATCTCTTTACCAAATTATCTTCCCATCTTTTGTTTTTAAAAGATAGCAACAATGGTGGTGGCTCTTCATCACTCTGCTTTACCCATCATCTTGTTGGTATTTGTGTAAGCGTGTTCATTGGAGGCTCCATTGCCTCCCTTTCATCACAATGAAGATCTTTCACTGGGAGCTCACCTTCATACATTTCTGCTGTCAACTTAAATATCGTCCACTTTAATAGTCAAAAGTTAATTTTGACCAATAAAAATAAGATAAATATTTACCACTTTTTGTTGTGGATCAAATGTAAAACTTCTATTGACAATTTAATCATTGAAGTGAAGTGGAAGATGTTTAAAGAGAGTAGGAGAGGTCATGTCTTCTTTATGTAATATCATATCATTAATGTCATATATAATTTTCTATTTAAAAATTTATCTCGATGCTTAGTAAGAAAATATAAAAAAATATCATATATGTTTGAAAGAGATTTATGATCAAGGATAAAATCTAGATTTATATTCAAATTTTGCTTTATTTACTCATGATCCTATATATTTTAAGGATGCAATTAAAAAAAAACATTGGATTAAGGCCATGGATGAATAGATGGACTCTATTGAAAAGAATGACACATGGGAGTTAGTAGATCTACTTGAAGGTAAAGAATGCATAACGAATGCATAGGAGTTAAATGGGTTTATAAGAATAAGTTTAATGCAGATGGTGAAATTGAAAAGTATAAAGCAAGGTTAGTACCCAAAGATTTTGCACAACAATTTATAGTGTTGATTATAATGTGTAACATACTAACTCTCATAACAAGGCTTAAAACAAATATTTATAAAGAGATAAATAAACATATAAATCATTAAATGAAAAAGATTGAACCTTTTTTCTTAATTAAAATGTTCTCAAGGAACCAAAATACATCATATATACATAACTTCCTTTTTTAATATACATGTATTAAAAATTAATTTAAACAGAATTAACATTTTGTTTTTCAATTACAATAATCTGCACTTGATAAAATTTACATAATTTATGAAATACAAGTCACATGTTTGGAATTTTGATATCCATATTGCAAGTCTCGGTGAGTCTTCTATTAGAGAGAGAAATAGCATCTTTCGAGTGCTTTACCTCGAACCATAGACTAGCAGTCCCCAGCTCACCTTCCAACTAGAAGTGGCCTTACTCTTCACGAAGAGTACAGACATAATGAAACCAACTAGTATTTTCCATTTGAGTACTTGTGTTGTATCCTACATAACTCTATCGATCATACAACTCTAGACAATCGTCTAGCTAAGTATGATCATACTGACAAGTTATGAAATCTAGATATGGCGAATCAACTAATGCATGTAGAGATGTATGCATTACTTTGGCCAAAGATTCTATATAAATAGATGTTTATAGTAAACATAGTCGTATTATCCACACATCTCTAACTCAACTTGGATTCTATCACATCCTACAGTTTGACTTGGTAAACATGGTTCATTTGATAAATGATTTTAAAAATAGTCTTGTCTAACTCAAATTCTAGTCTACCCGACTTAAATTAATTCTCATGATCCTGTCATTCATACCATAAGGCTTTATGGGTTGACTATCTATCCAAAAGTGCCTCTTTGCATACTTGCAAAATCTGAGGTCTATGACTTGTCGACATCTACTCCATGAGTCCATGAGTCAAGTTGATTATAATAAAACAATTTAGTTTCTTATAAAGGAAAATCACCACTGACTAAATACAAACTTCTTTAGACAAGCCTAATTCAAAACATTAAAACTCAGGGTTCTTGACATTTCATTGTCGACCATTGTAAAAGAGCAATACAAGGCTATAATATTTGTCATGGTTATAATTAACCTTAACCCTTCAGGTTCTCTTTTGAGTATTGGTAAGTTTGCAAATACTATGCTCCTAATATTTTATAATAACAAATATGTTCAAGGAAAAATTGCTCTATCATATTATGTTTCTTGTTTAGTTCAAACCTTTTTATTTAAAGAGGTCAAGAACAAAGAATAGAATAATTGATATTCTTCGTAATCAATGTTATCTATTTCACACTATGTATTATGTTTTCGTAAGAGAATGAACTTCTGATATAAAAATAATTTCATTGAACATGATTTTAAAAAGAAATCATAAAAACTATGTATAATGGCTCAACTCTTACCTGAGTACATCTTGTCAATGCAATAATAGAAATGTTAGACTATATCCTTCCAAACTGAGTTGATATCCTCACCTCAACCTACACCTAATATTCTATGATACTGCCTCTGCAAGCTATCAAAATCTCAGATACAAGGAGAACGCTATGCATGCCCTCAGCCCGCACTATCTCTCAATACATATTAGTCCTAATTTCTATTTTAGTTTTTTGTATTTAACCATGGATATCACACTATATTCTCCTCTATCATGTGAAGAAACATCTGCTACCAAATTTAATAGCTTTTGAATTGTTTTTATCATTCACTGACCTCCCTTCTCATGCATTAACCATCATCTTATATAATAAGATTAGCTCATGTTTTAAGTCATTTATGTCTCCCAACTAGCCGTGGCTTTCTCCATTATGTAAGCCTGAATTTGCTCTTTGTTTGAGCATGTAGGTTGAGGGGAATCATGGTAATTAAACTCCACTCTTTTCCATTTAACAACATCCCTAGAAGTATTCCTCAGTTATAGAAATGGTTAAGAGAACAATGCCTCTTCTTTAAGAAGGCTATTAAAATTTAAACCCACTCTAACAATCTTGATCTCTACTCAAAGAATATTTACTTACTATAATATAGAAACATAGTTATTGTTAACGATAGTGTGACTATGAAAATACAACATATACTTACATTGCCTCACATGTTATGCACAATATGTGATTGGATTGAGAAAATCTCCCCTTGCACATATTAGTGAAAACTAAGTCGATTTTGATTTGATTAAAAATAAAAATTCAACATTAAAAAATATCTACAAGAAACAGAATTTTAATTTCTTCCAACTACGTCAATGCAGACTCATACATATTCTCATTTTCGATGCAAAGAACAATGATTTCGACAAAAAAAATCACCTTAGTCACAAAATGACTAACATTCAACCTTGATGATGTCAAATTTACAAAAAATGACTAGGTTGATGTTAAAACACGTTAAAAAGACTCTAAAGAACATCGACAACTTGACAAGTTGAAAATTAAACTTAGACCAACTTGATTAGGCATGACTTACTGTAATCATCAAAGATTCACTAATTGAAGATACACTATACTCAGATAGTAAATGAACTATTTAAAACCAAATGTTTATTCTGCTCTCCTCTGAAGATACTCTCTTTCTCAAAGAGTGGTCAAAACCTAGTTTTCTAAATACAAATTGCAATCACCAAATTGGGATTAGTGTATCACCAGTCCATTTACAATTCTTATGAATAACAAATCAAAACCTCATAATGTAAATTTCTAAATTATTCAATCACATGTATTATACTTAATCACATGAACTAATATTTAGGAAACCAATGATTTACTCTGACATTATATCTTAAAGTCTAATCATTTATCCATAAAATTCACTACTAATCACATGAAAGTAAATAGTAAAATCAAAGCCAAAATTTGGGATGTAACATATCTCTCCCCTAGTCCTCAATGATTTAATGTATCATAACATAATTTAAAACAAGTTTTTGTTTAATTGTTAAAAAGATGAAATAAATGACGAAATCTTTGATAGAACTCATGGTAATCCTCCCATGTAGCACTATCTTCTGCATACTGGTCCCACTGGACCTTGGACTGCATAACGTCTCTATTACACAAGTGGAGCTTGCATGTTTCGAGCACCTTGAGAGGCTCAATTGTGACCACTCTTAGGTCCTATATCTATAATGCATTCCAATTAAGAATATGGTTATCTCTTGCAATATACTTTTTCAAATAAGAAACATGAAAAACATTATGCATTCTAGATAAAGTCAGTGGTAGAGCAATTTTGTAGGCAACTGGATTGATCACTTTGAGCACTTTGAAGGGTCCTACATAATGAGGATCTAATTTGGAAGAATTCCCAAATTTTATAGAACTTTTTTTGTAATCTAAACACTTCTTAAATAAATTTGTGAGCTATAACTGGTGCTCCATTAGTTAAATTTCTAGGTAAGAAATGAGCTACCTTAATAGTCCATCAAATTCAAAATGAAACCTATCATACCTTGAATCTTGAGGATTTACCTTAAGAGCTTGCTTAATTTTCTCATAGTATTCATCACCTAATAAATTTTGCAACACTAAATCCTTAAAGTTTGCATGAATAGAGACAATTGAAGAAATATGTCTCCATCAATTCAAAGCATCTACTACTCTATTCTCTTTACTTTTGATATAACTTATCTCAAAGTCATAGTTGGATATCAACTCTAACCATCTCCTTTGTCAAGAATTCAGATGAGGTTGAGAAAATATATACTTGAGACTTTGATGATCTTCAACTTTAGCACAAACTTTTTCCCTAACAAATAGTGACACCATACTTACAAAGCATGCATAACTGTTGCCAGTTCTAAATCATGGAGAGCATAGTTTTGCTCATAAGATTTTAATTTTCTGGACTCATATTCTATTACTCACTATCTTGAATAAGCACTCCTCCTAAACCTTCTCTTGAGGAATCAATTATTACCTCAAACTGACCTTTAGGATTGAGGACTTTCAGAATTGGTGTCATTGTCAATTTCTCTTTTAATTGATCAAATGCCTCTTGACATTTTTCTAACCAATCAAAATGTTTCCCTTTCCTTTGCAATGAAGTGATTGGACTTGCAATTTTAGAGAAATTTAGAACAAACTTTCTACAGTATTCTGCCAATCCCATGAAGCTATGCACTTCATGCACATTTTTAGGTATAGGCCAATCTAGGATAGCTTTGATCTTTGCTAGATCTACAAAAATTCTTTTAGCAAAAAAGATGTGTCCTATATATTGTATTTCCTTTTGGAATAATGAACACTTAGAAAAATTTCCATATAACTTATGCTCTCTCAACCGCTGCAATACTATTCACAAATGTTCTTCTTCATTCTTAGAAAAAATAATAATATCATCAAGAAATACTAGAATAAATTTGTCCAAGCAATCTCTAAATACACTATTCATCAAATTCATGAGTGCGATAGGGGCATTCATAAGTCCAAATGGTAACATTGGGTAAATGCACAAAGATGAGTCCACTTAAGGTGGAAGTTTCAAACTTAGAAAAAAACCTAAAATTGGGTAAACCAAAACAAGATCCCACTTTTTAAGAAATGGGATCTCGTTTTGCTTCAGGATCCTGAGCCAAAAGAGGGATCTTATTTTTTAGAAATGGGATCCCATTTTGTAGAAACGGGATCCCATTTCATAAAATTTGAATTTCTGACCCAATTTTTACTATGGGTTTTGGGTCAGAAAAAAAGGCTTGGGAACTTGACCCTTGACTTTGGACCTGGTTTTACCTGCAAGTTGAAGGTCCTGTTAATGTCACAACAAAATAGTGACTTTGGGTATATGTCTGAAGGCCTTTTTTACATAATTTTTTGACGAAATTAAAACCCATTATAGATGAGACAATGTAGATTCCAAATATGTAAAATTTTACAATTGGATTATTTTTTCTATTTTTCAATTAATTTGTGATGAAATAGGTCCATAAACTTGAATTATTAGGGTTTTTTAGTATTTTAATAACTTTTTAGTAATAATAAGTTTAGGTCATCTTATGCATGACGTACACTACAATTTTTTAAAACACCAAAAATGGCAAATAAAAAATTAACCAAAAAAATATTCAATAAAAAATTACAAAAAAAAATGGAAAACATGCTTCAGTGAATTACAAATCTTTTTCCAAAAGGATTTAGAAAAATACTATTATTTAGGTCAAAATATGGATGACGTACATGTGCATGGTATAGTAAAAAAAAAAGTGACTTTAAATAGTAGTTTTTAGAAGCACCTATTAAAAATCAATTTGTATCTTTTGGGTATTAAAAAAAAATTACATATTTAGAAACTAGACTCCAATTACTACATTTCATATTACTAGCTTTTTTCAAGACTCCACATTTAAGTGCTTGAAATTTTTAGGTCAAACGTGACAAATTCTAAAAATTAGGGAAACCATTTCCACTTTTTGGCCAAAAAGTGGACTCAACTTCTTGCACACACTCCATTGTAAACTCATAGTGCCCATATCTTCTTCTAAAAGTTGATTTGTGGATATCTTCATCCTTCAATCTCAATCGATGATATCATGATCATAAATCAATCTTTGAAAACACATAAGCTCCATGCATTTGATAAAAAAGATCATCTATACGTGGTAATGGATACTTATTCTTTATCATTTCTTTGTTGAGCATACGATAATCTATACACATACACAAAGTTCCATCTTTCTTTTTAACAAAGATTATTGGTGCACCCCATGGAGAAACACTAGGCCTAACCAATTCTTTAGCCAACAATTCTTACAATTGGGCTTTTAATTCCATCAATTCCATAGTAGTCATATGGTAAGGTGATTTTGATATTGGTTCAGATCCTGGTTTCATGTCGATTGCAAAATCAAAGACTCTTTTGGGTGGTAGACCTAGAATTCCCTCTAGAAAAACATTTTTGAAATCTCGAAGAAAAGGATAACTTTCTTCAAAAGGTACACTTTGCGTTCCAAGACTTTCCTCAATTTGTTCCATTTTCACTACAAAGAGTTGACACCCTTTTCACCTAGCCCTTTTCAATTTCTTAGCAGAGATTGGTCAAATCTTGACCTCTCTTTGAATACCTTGTAAAAAGACCTTACTTCCCACATCATCTAAACACTCAACTGTTTTTGAAAAATAGCCAACATTCGCTCTATGTTTCCACAACCAATTTATTCCTAAGACAACATCATAGGAACCTAATGGATCTACATAAACTTGAGAGATCAATCTTAGCTTCAAAAAAATTTTGATCTACCTAAGCCTTAGATTGGTTAGCATATTCTATTGACCATGGTTTAGCCATATAACCAGCTCTTCTAGGAAACTTATTCAATATCCTAGGAGAAATAAAATTTTTAGTTCCTCTAGTATTAATCAAAATAGAGATAGGGAATCCAAACAAGGTACCTATCATCTGTATAGGAGTGATCTGATACGCTTCTTGGCAATTATCCAATGCTACATGAATCCTTTGTTGTAATGATGCTTGCTAGTTAGGTAAAGAATTACCTATTTGTTGACCATCATAGTTCTTGGTTGGGCATTGATTGGAATAATGGTCACCCCCACAAGTAAAACATCCTCTAGGAGGTCCTCTCATTTTAGTTATCATGTAAGCATTATCTGCATTCCTCTTGAAGTTACCATTGTCTTGTAAGCAAAATTATTACTAGCAGGCCTGTTACTAAACTAGGGTTTCCAACGAGAAAAAAAAATCATATCTTGAGTTTGGACCAGAGAAAAATCATGAAACTTGGTGAACATCTTCATTTGGTAGTGTTCTAGATATCCTCCAAGTTTCAACTCTTGAAACCTCTATTTGTATGAGATATTAGGGACTGTGTGTGTTGCTATCTATAAAGACTGTCAATACCCTATGTTCATTTGAGGGTTTAGTGGAAAGTAAGTTTTTTGAGTTCACCACAACAAAGTGAGGGTTTGGTGAGACCCTACAAGGTTTGTAGAAGGGTAAAGTAGCTCAAGGAAGCACCAGGAGTGAAATTTCTTATGGTAAGCACCCAATAGGTCTTTCTTGAGGGTTTAAGCCTAGTGAAATAGGCTCGTAGTATAGGGTATAGGTTGAATCTCCATAGAAGGGTTGTAGAACTTGAGAACCTTGTTTTAGTTCTTTGTTTTCCCTCTACATCATTATTGGTATCAAAGCCCAAATATCTAGGTAGGGGAAGTTAGTATGCTCATAGACATTTGGAAAAGTATGTGTATTGCAGTTGACAGGCTAAAGTGAAGAACCAGGGTACCAAAAGATTAGGCAGTGAGAAAAAAAGAAAAGTAGCCCTAGGTGAGGTATCACAAAGTTAAGAAGAGAGATAGAAAGATGCAATAGCAAGATAAGAAAGAAGGCTTCAAAAAGAAGGACAAGATGAAATTCAATAAGATAAGACAAGATGCAGAGTTTGATAGAGAAATGGTAGAGTTGAGAAGAGATATTAAGCTTGTAGTATAGTAGTGGCTTGAGAAAAGAAACAAAGAATATGGTTGGCAAATGAAAAAGAGAGTGAAGTGGCCTATAGAGCTACTTTTCAAGAGAAGAAGAAGGAAAAGGATGGCTGGCTTGAGAAGAGAAGAAAAGAACCTGAGAAAAGTCCATAGAGGTTTGGAAAGTGAAGAGTTGCCAAATGAGCAACATGAAAAGGAAGTGGAGTTGCCAAGAGAGCAAAATGCATAGGAAGTGATGAAGGGAGTTCTCATTGTGGAGAATATGAAATAAAATAAGTGAGAAGGGAGAGAGGAAGAAGTACAAAAAGCACTTAAAGAAGAGACTGATGAGGAGAGAATGAAGGAAGTTTCCTATCACAAGTTAGACAATGAACCAAATTAGGAAAGGAAGCTACTTGGGATTGACATGAATGAAGTTCAAGAGTGTTTTTCAGCCAAGCAAAGAGTAAGAGTGAGTGAAGAACTAATAGGAGAACCTGAGAGGAAGGCAACAATAAGGAAGCATGCACAAGGAACAAAAGATGTGGAAATGGCCAGTATTAATGACACCTATGAACAATGACAAAATTTTGGCATCTTACAATTGAGAAAGAAATAAGAAGGAGCAAATACAAGAAGAAAGAGACCAACAAATAAAATAAAACTAAGAAACTCAAAGCAAACCAATACAAACATGGTGAGAATGAAGAGCCAAGAATGCAACACAACTGGAAGAAGAGAAAAAAGAACAATGCCTATGAGATTGAATTGCCTAGTGGAGTAGGCATATCACCAATTTTTATTTTTGCTGACTTATACCATTACAAAGGAGATACAAATGCAGATGGAGTAGGTATACAACACATATCAGATGTTAATTGGGTAGAGGAGTTGCCACACATCAAACCACCGGAGTTAGAGTGCATTCTTGACACCAAAAAGAGAAAGAAGACTAGAGGCAAGCAGTATTACTAGTACTTGGTCAAATGGAAGGGGATACCATATGAAGATGCCACATGGATGACTGAAGAAGACATCTTCAAGTATGGAAAGACTGTTGTAGACCTCCTCTCAGGTGGAACCTGACCTTCATTTCTTTCTCTTGGGAGTATGATACAGGAGCATCACTCATATCATGTTTTTAAGGTCATTTTGATGTTAAGAGATTTAGATGTGTATCTAGAGGTCTTAGGGGGTCCATTAGGATCATTTTCAATAGTCTAAGTTGTGTAAATAGGCCTAGGAATTCAAATTTTGTTTTTCCCGCCAAAATGCAAATTTGAATTTTCTAGGTGCTTTTGGATTGTAAAAGGTTCCAAGGTTTGTTCCTCAGCTGTAGTTTTTGAATTGGCTAAGTCCAATAAGGTCTTAGAAGACCATGGAGAACCATGTTGGGTCTTTTTATATGTTCTTGTTTAATTCCTAGGTTGTAAAAGTGCATATTTTGCAAGTTTAAGGCATAAAACGTTAGGTTACATTTAGGTTTTTGAAGAAAAAGCATGTAATTTTGATGGAAACTATTTTTGTAATGTTAATTCACCTTGAATGAATGGGAATACATACTTGAAGAAGGTGAAAAGGAGTTTTTGGTTGAAAAATCCTGTTTCTTCACCAGTTTTGGTTAATTTTCTACAATTATAGTCTAAAAACAACCTTTACAACCCTATACAGAACATTTGTAGGTCTAAGAGTGGATGGAATGATAGTTTTGTGTTTGCATGTTCAAATGCTTTTGATTTCATTAATTTCATGGAGTTTTGAGTAAGTTATAGAAAAATTACTACTAGCAGCCCTGTTACTGAACTAGGGTTTCCAGCGAAAAAAATCATATCTTGAGTTTGGACCAGCGAAAAATCATGAAACTTGGTGAACATCTTCATTTGGTAGTGTTCTAGATATCCTCCAAGTTTTAGCTCTTGAAACCTCTGTTTGCACGAGATATTAGGGACTGTGTGTGCTACTATCTAAAAAAAATGTTAAAACCCTATGTGAATTTGAGGGTTTAGTGGAAAGTAAGTTTTTTGAGTTCACCATAGCAAAATGAGGGTTTGGTGAGACCCTACAGGATTTGTAGAAGGGTAAAGTATCTTGAGGAAGTACACAGAGTGAAATTTGTTATGCTAAGCACCCAATAGGTCTTTCTTGAGGGTTTAAACCTAGTGAAATAGGCTTGTAGTAGAGGGTACAGGTTGAATCTCCATAGAAGGGTTGTAGAATCTAAGAACCTTGTTTTAATTCTTTGTTTTCACTCTACATCAAAGGGTCATCAACTAAAGAATAAGAAGAGAATAATGTTGTTAAACTCAACGAGGATATACAAGATTAAAAAATAGCTAAACATCTTAGTTTGTAGATGTGATTGATAATAATTTATTCACAAGTTTTTGTAGAAATGTTATGAGAACTAATGAATCCACATATAGTAGCTTTCCAAAATAATTTGGCTTAAAAATCATAAGTAATGAAGCAAAGATGGTAGACCAAATATTCGAGGTAGAAGTACAAAGAGAAAATAAATGCTTAAATAGTTTCCTTTTATTATATAAATAATATAGCAATTTTTAAACTTGCAATTTTTAAAGGTAATTGTCTATAGATAAAATCTATAGTTTCCAAGAAACAAGCTGGGCTTGGGAATCAGCCTTGGACTTCCATAAAAAGTCACTAAGATTAACCCACTTAGAGTTGTATAGTGAATAGTGCCACTTCTAGAGTTCAATCTCTAATCAAATGGTGAAAGGGGAGAAAAGATTTGTAAATAGCTCTAAGGGGGAAAACAAAAAAAATGCTACCAATAGACTATCTCCAATCTTTTGTGATATTACAAGGAAAAAATGTTTAACATTTTGATAATCATTGATCTAGGAACCAACACTTAAATGATAGCAATAGCTTGTTTATACAAAGACACATGAAACTCAACCTATAATTGTCCCCAAGGTTTTTACTAAAGATTAGACAAATTTGAAAGGCCTTGAAAGGATTAGATACCTTTCCTAAACAATATTGTTTCTCTAAGCCATTTTTCAATGACTAGGCGTGAGTCATAACATTTAATCAAGTGATTCCCCCAAATAGAAGAAGTTGAGAAGCTCAAGCCCTGCTAAAGAGATTCATCAATCAAATCAAATTAATTGCCTGGAAATAATGTCTTACTTTCTAAATATTGTTAAATTTAAGCATAAGTCTTAAATAAAGGAGCCAAAAGATCTTTATGTTTCCATCCTACTATTTTTTTGATATAGCTAAAAAGTTTTGTTCGAAAAAAGGCATCTGGCCCATTACAAAGAGTATAAACAAGAGATTGAAAGAAGCAGGGAAATCTTAGGACTCAAGGTCAAGAATTTAGCTTATCCACTTGTTTGATAGTAGCATCTGAATTAGGAGGGTTTGATTCGGTAACCCTTTGATGAAGCCAAGATTGAAGCTGATTCACCAATAAACGAGTGTCTTTAACCACAGAGTGAAGATTGCAATGAGTCTCCTTTATATTTAATATTTAGATTTATGATGCATATTCCTCCTTTTATCTTTTAAGAGTTAATATAACTTTCTCATTTGATGATGCTGCTCAACTAAGACTACACTTGTATATAGTTTGCAGTCAGGAACATTGTTGGGCATGCTTGGATACAAGGATTTCAAGGCTGAGTCTTAAACTATTCAGATGTGGTCTCCCAGCTCCTGTCTAATATTATGGACCTAGTAATGGATGGTGAGTTTGTGCATGCTTTAGCCATAGGGCTATTCTACAAAAATATTTACACTATTGACAGGTGGGAAACAGCGGTGGCTGCTTACAGTATGGATCAGGGAGATGCCCTAGTTGGGGGTCTCTTCAACCTCACCTCCCTGCACATGTCCACTTCTCAGCAAGCTATCTACCGGGCTTTGCAAATTAGTATAAAATCATTGTGTAGTGATGAAATTGACTGTGTGTTGCATTCTCATTGTTTTCTTATTACTAAGAAAAAAGCTGGCAAAATTAAGGATGTTTTTATGGCCATCCAGTTTCTAAGGATCCACACCCCTGACTTAGCATCACGAATGCCCTGGTATGCTTTGGAGGACCCCGAAGAAGGTTTCCACCCAACTGGGATTGTTGAACTAGACAAGCAAAACCTTCCTGTAGCTTCGGTAGTGGTGTGAGGGGGTGGTGTCAGGTCGTGGTTACTTTTTAATGGTCTAGTGTTGGAGGTTGATGGCATTTCTGTTCATGGTGGGGAGGGGTGTTTTGATAGTTTTGCTATTTTGTCTGACAGTCTTTTGGTTGCGACCAGTTTTTCACTTCTCCAGTGCTCTCTCGATGGGTGGTGTCTATTTTATCTCTGTTAATGGTTGTGGTGCAGGACAAATTTTTCCTTCTCTTTCTCTTGTTCGGTGGTGGCGGTTACTAGTAAAAGCTTCCCCACATATAAGGGGGACGTTTAGTTTGTTTAAATTTTCATTTTATCAAGTCTATTAAGGGCTTCTTTTGTTGTTTAATTTGCCTCCTAGGAGTTGGTTAAGGCCTTTTTATCTGTAGTACTTTTAATATCTTTAATCTATAGGTGCTACCACACCTTTTTCTGTTTTAAAAAAATATATATAACTTTCTCATTATAGTGTTATCATATGCTACATATTCACAAAAAGTATGACTCACATTTTAGGAAATATTAATTACCTCGATAGATCTAATTCTTACGACCAAAATGGACACCCAATACGTAGTTATTTTTGTCGATAGTCTCTATCTCATTTCTCAAAATTAAATCCCGAGACGTAAATTGAAAACATATTCTTACTGAATGGGCATTAAGTCATACTTTATGCTTTGAGAAACACAGTAAATATCATGGCGGCTTGAAAACAAAGTAAAGATGTATTTAAAGTTGTAGGATCTGAAAGAACAAATCATACATTAAAAAAGCGTAAGTAACTTATTTTGTGCGACGTCGTTGAATGTTTACAGCGCCGCTTTGTGTTCCCATTGCGAAATGTTTAAGTCTTCCTCTGATTTTGCTTTTTCTTGTTAAACCAGTCGACTTTGTACAGTTGCCATTAACATCTTTTATAAAAGTTTTGGTTGAATGTTAAAAACATTAAAAGGTGAAGTTCAGTTCACCACACAAGTAAGACGGGATAAGACGATAAAAACATATTCCTCCACTTTGTGCTCACCACATGCTATTCCATATGCAAAAAAGTCTGGAGAGTATTAAATTTTAGTCTTTTCGAAACCACATAAATATTATTTCAAGACTTTTATCATTGAAAATTTGAACTGCCCATTAAAAACACTTCATTTGTGATTACAATTGGAAAAGTGTGAAGCTAGTGGACTCAAATCTTCACCTTTCAGACACTCACAACATAGACATTGTCCAAAGATGTCCTCTTATTGCACCCAAAAATTGTATAATACATACATCAGCATCATCCTTTTCACCCGTGAATCGGGACTTTATCTAGCAATTGATTGTGTACAAATACTCTTCATCTCCTTACCAAATTATCTCCCCATCTTCTATTTTTAAAAGGTAGCAACACTATTTTGTTGGGAGGGTTTCCAAGGAAAACATGCTTAAGGATTGGGTTGCCAAGGCATGGACCCCTCATGAGGTCCGCCTTGATGGCATCCAAAACCTGACCAAGGGTTTTTTGATTGTTTCACTTTCCTGAGGTCAACCATGTCCAGGCCATTTTTAAGAATGAGCCCTAGTCTGTGCAGTCTTCTCTTTTAGTTTTTCATCCTTGGTCACGTGATTTTACAGTGTCTGATGATAAGAGACTTTGTGTCCCAGTGTGGGTTGAATTCCCTGGGCTCCCCTTGTCTTTTTGGGCTTTTCTTCACCTCATTGCCCAATCTTTGGGTAAAGTGGTTTGTGTGGAGCCTGACCGCTTCTTTCATGCTCAGCCCCAGAAAAGGGTCTGTGTGGAGGTTGACTTATCCCAAGACATCAATGAAACTTTTGATATATAGATAGGTGGGGTCTCTCATACCCAGCGTGTGTTTTACCTCAACCTCCCCAACACTTATTTCCATTGTCAATCATTAGAGTACAAAATCAAGGATTGTCCTTTAAATGCTCTAAGGGATATATCACCACCTAAGGTGATTGACCCTCCGAAATCCCGGGAAACCTCCAAATAAGAGGACAAATTGACTACAGTCTCCTGTAAAGGGAAGATTACTAGTAACAAACATGTTGAATCTGTCAGTCGTCCGTCAGCACCAGCTTCAAACCTTTAGGAGAAAGGGAAGGAGAATTCAATTTTGACAGTAGCTAAAACTCTGAGTCAGGTTTTGGGTGCACAGCCCCCGTTATTCTGACTCCTATGTCTGGCCTTTGCTGCTCTTGTAGCCCCTCTGGGCATGTGGAGGAGGAAAATGGCATGGTAGAGAAGAAGTGAAATGGACATGTAGGAGCTCCCAAAGTGTCTGATTTCTTGCAAAATCATTTCTCCTCTATTGGGAACGAGAACAATATGCAAGACTTTGACACATGAATTTTCTTTCATGGAATGTTTGAGGTCTCATTGACCTCTCTAGAAAGTATTCCATCAGGGATACTCATTAGAATTATCCTGGTGTTGATGTTTTGTGCCTTCAAGAAGTTAAGATTTCAGCCTTCATGCTTGCTTCTACATGTCAGGTTATTTGGCTTGGTTGTGTAACTTTTGCCTCCAAACACAAAGTGGGATGTGGAGGGACCATGAGGCTAGTTTGGATTCTCATGATGATCGAAAGTCATTCTTTTGGAGTCATTAATGTTTATGCTCCCAATGATGCTGTTGAGAGATCTTCTCTTTGGTGGTGGATTGCAGATTCTCTCCCACCAGCAACTTGGGTTTTATGCGAAGATTTTAATATGGTAGAGGTAGCCTCCGATAAAGAAGGCTTATTGTCTTTTCATTGGACAGCTGGCGAGAAGGAGGCATGGTTTTATATGCGCAATAAATCAGGCCTTTATGACCCCAATACAACTTGCTGCCATCAACAGCTTGTTTGGCATACGTGGAGTAACTTCTAATCTGTCTCTGACATGGTTCTTAAATGCCTTGATTGTGCCATGCTAACAACACAATCTTTTTTCTCTTTTACATCTAGTCAGCAACTATCAGTTATGCCTCTCCTTGAGGTCATGCTATTAGACCACTTTCCTATTAAATTCGGCATTAAATGGCAAGTGGGGACTTTTTGGCCTCCCAAAATGCAATTTTTTTCTCAATACTTCCTTGCTAAGTCATCAACCCATGTTGGCCCACATTTAGTGGTTTTAGAATCTTGCATGTCATCCAGCTCATCATACTAGTTGGATTAAATGGTGGAATAATACCATTCGGCGCACTGCTTGGTTTCTCCACATCTACGACTGCCAATTAGCCACCTTTCGATGATGCTCATATGAGGCCACCACCCCAGATCTCTGCAATGCAATAGAAGAGTTTTCTGCCAATCCTTTTTCTCAAACCTTATAGGCCAGGGTGGCTCAGCTTCAACATCAAAAGCAGGTAGCTGATAGCTACACTACTAGAGGTGCACAGATCAAAGCTTGCCTTCATTGGCTTAAAATTGGAGACCAAGCTTCAAAGGAATTTTTCCTGGCTCTACATTCTCACCATTCTTGACCAGGGATCAAGAAAATCTAGGAATGTTAGATGGTGCTCTCTGAGCTACCAGATATTCTTCAAGCTTTTGTTTGCCACTATGAAAAAAAATTTACTGCGTAAGAGGATTCTCCTAAGCATGATAGAGTTTTACAAGAATACCTTCAAGTGGTTCCTTCCAAGCTCTCGGATTCATAGCATGCCTTCTGTGAGCAATTGCTCACCATTGAAGACCTTAAGGAAGTTGTTTTTTCTATGGAAGATGACAAAGCTCCAGGCTGCGGTAGCTTCCCTTGTGAATTTTATAAAGCTTTGTGGCACTGTGTGGGTCATGATTTACACAAAGTTTATTTGGAATCCTTTCATAATCATTCCTTAGGAAATCTAATTAACAAAGGTAACATCAAATTCATACCTAAGGCTAGCGACCATGAAGATATATGCAATTGGCATCCAATCACGCTGCTCAATGTTTCCTACATGATCAGTGCCAAAGCGTTAGCCTTAAAAATTCACCATCTGCTTCCACAGATTGTTTGCCCATAACAAACATGTTTTATTAAATCCAGATTCATTCTGGGCAATATTATTTCTATTTGGGAAGGTATGGAATGGGCACACCATTCTCAGCAACAGGCCCTTTTTCTCAAAATCAATTTTGCTAAGGCTTACAACCACACTGAGTGGCCATTTATTCTTGCCATGCTTAAGGCTCTGGGTTTTGGCCCCCTCTTTATTCAATCTGTTAAAATGTTTTTTGGAGATGCCTCTACATGCATTACCATTAATGGTCACCAATCTCAAGCTTTTGGCCTTCACCAATCTATCACGCAATGTTGCCCACTTGCTCCTTCTTTATATGTTTTGGTTGCTGAAAGTTTTGGCTATTTATTGGCTCATTCCATTTCTCTTGGGAAGGTTAGAGGAATTTTTTTTCCTCACTCCTCTGCTTAGCTTGTGAATGGTCATTTTGCAGATGACTCATTTCTTACATTGATTGAAGAAGAGTAAAATGTCAAAGAAGCTCTTCGTTGTCTTAACACTTTTTGTCTAGCCTCTGGCTCTGCTATCTAATGACATAAAAATCAATGCTACAGGTAATCCATCCTTTCGAATCCTTAGTAGTTTCTCCAATATCCCTAGAAGTGGCTCAATCATGGAGAAATTTTTCATTTCTTGGGCATTCCTTTTGCCTTCCAAGCCTCCCCTATGGATCTCTTGAATGTTGTTCTTTCTCAAATTGAGAAAAAACTCTCATTTTGGATCACCATGCCACTTTCTTTGGCTGGTAAATTTCAGGTTTGCTCCAAAATTCTTGCAGCTACTCATGTTTATTATTCTTCTTGTTGGGCCCCATCGAAAGCTTCATACATGAAGTTGGAAAAATTGTTCAGAGATTTTTTATGGGCTTCTTCTGAGGATCATAAAGGGTTTCATAGAGTTGCCTAGGAATTTTGTTATCTCTCTTGAGATTCTAGAGGGCTTGGACTCCTCTCCACTTAATGCCAAGGTTTAGCTCTTTGTGCCAAATGGATTGTGCGGGCAGTTTCTGGTAATGAGGCCTAGAAAGTGTTGCTTCGACACTGTATCTCCTCAAGCTATCCTGTTAACCACCCAGCTTGGAAGGGGATTGGCTTTTAGACCCTTCTTGTTATGAAAGAAGTTGTTCATATTGAAGGAACTTTTGTTGGCAAAAGCATTTGGTGGGCCTGGGAAGCCATTAAGCCTTAGCTCCGTTAGAATGGCTCTGGTTTTTGTGAAGGCCTCTCATTTAATTGTTACAATCTTTGGTGGTACCCTCTCATTCAAGTTCAAGATCAGCCCCTTGGTAAGTTTCTTTGGGTTCGAGCTTTGCATTTTCACAAGTGAGGAATTCATACTCCCAAATACTTGTTTTCTAGAGCTACTATGAATTTACGCTCATGGGAGGACTTGCATGCCCAATTCAATCTTAACAGATTGGATCGTGAAACTTTTGACATTGTGATGACCACTCTCTGATTAAATATGATTCATAAGATTGGTATTTTCTCTACTAAGCCATGGTGGAAAGATTGGTTATGGTCTCCTAAGACCGCTTTTTGCCGCTATAAACCAAGACTTGGATATTGTTGGTTATCTCCTCATCTACCAATTGTTGCAAGTATGAGGTTATCCAGTGTTGTCATTGATGTCAACATACTCATATTGCATTGACAAGAAGGATTTGATGAGCTGTGTGCTGAGGATATTGAGAAAATTAGCCTCAATCCGGAACAGTGAAGAACAGTGATAAGAAGAAGGCAAATGTACTGTATAGGATGAGAACCGGAGGATGCGGATCAAAGGGTTAGTAGATATGAGTCTTGAGATGCTACAGTTAAGATTTCAGAGGTCCGCATGAAGATCGGAAGGAGTTGTGGCTGCCGGTATAGAACCGGGTCCGGCAAGTATCCGGAGGTGACAGAGGATCACAAAAAGGTCCGGTGAGGTCCAGAATTGTATTATCATAATCTACGGATTGGAAGGAGTGTTTGAGATGTCCTTGTGATGTGTCATCCTGATTTGTGTGTGATTTGGAGGTCCGGAAGTACCTCTTGCATTATGACAGTGGCGACAGACTGTGTTCTTGAAGTTCCGGATGAGGAAGACAAGAGATCCCAGTAAGCAGAGGAAGTGCGGATGTATCCGGACATTCAGACAGGCTTGTGAAGGTTCTTGGATCATGTTTAGGTTTTGTTGTTGGTCCGCATTAATGGTAGAACCCGGAATTGAAGTTATTCTTCCGGATGAAGTTCTTGCTCTGTGTAGCCGACCGGATGAGATGTTCATCCTGCGAATGTTCTTGTGATGGCCGACCGGATGTGTTATTCATCTTGCGGATACTCCTATGGTTGTTTGCCGACTTAGATGCTTGTTCCTAAGTCGATGTCTTGTATAAATAATGATTTGTGAGTTCATTTCAGTGAGTGGTGTGAGGATGAGTATGGTATAGCGAAGAAACGTGCGAGAGGCAGAGCAGAGATTGTTGGGCTTAATTGGAACTGATCTGGACATGTTAGAGATGTCATTCTCCAGTTCAAGACTGTGATTTTCATCACTTTGTAGACAGTGTGTCTCCTTGTAGGCAGTGGGCCTCTTTGTGAGCAGTGTGCTCGGGCAGTGAGCCCTTATTGGCATGTGCCATTCATTTTTTCTTTATTCTTCTAACAGAGAATAATTCTTGGGTTAATCACCCCGTGGTTTTTCCCTTAACCGGGTTTTCCACGTCAAAATCTTGGTGTTCAATGTGTTGATGCTTATCTGCTCTTGTGTTTATGCATTATGCTTCCATGGATGATTATTTGATATGCTGCTAACTAACAACAGTGAGTTAAGTGTTTGAATGACAAGAAGTTTTATACAACTGATTCACCCCCCCCCTCTCAGTTGTATGCCCTAGATCCAACAATTGGTATCAGAGCCAAGTTCCTCTGACAAGAGCTTAACCGCTTGAGGAGATCCAGGATGTCGTCATATAAGAAGGATAGTCCGAAGTTCGATGGAACCAACTTCACTCTCTGGAAAGGTCGCATGAAGTGTCACTTGGAATGCATGGGAAAAGCATACCTGGGTATGATTTCAAAACCATATGTACCTCCACAAGGTGGTCCGACAACTCTGAATGAAATCACAGAAGCTGAAAACAATTTGCGGACCAAGGAAGCTCTTCTAAGCGCATTGAATGACTCAGATCTCTCGAATGTCATTGACCTACCTACTGCATATGAGATCCTAACTAAACTGGAACTTCTGTATGAAGGAGATGAGTTTGTCAAAAGTGCAAGGTTGCAAAGTCTGAAAGGGAAATTTGAAAGATTGAAAATGAGAGATGATGAAAACATCACTACCTTTATGCCAAGAGTAAATGAGCTGGTATGTGGAATCAGAAATGCTGGTGGAACTTTAGATGAAAATGAGATTGTCTGCAAAATCCTTAGATCCCTTCCTGCTGCCTACAAAATCAAAGTTGCTGCCATTGATGAATTCAGAGCCCACACAACTGTCACAAGAGAACAACTGGCTGGCAAACTAGCTGCATTTGAAATGACCGAGTTTGGAGATGATCCTCCCAAGACTGAATCTGCTTTCAAAGCCAGTGCCTATGTGAAAGGCAAACAGAGATTTGATCCGGGTGAAAACTCATCAAAGAAAATGTCATGGTATGATCAAGCAAGAAGAGACATGGAAGAAGAAGAAGCAGAAACAGCTCAACTTGAAGCCCTCATTGCAAAGAGATTGCCAAGAGGATCCGGTAAGTATGAAGGAAAACTACCCTTTAAGTGTTTCAACTGCAATAAGATTGGTCATTTTGCCTCAAGATGTCCGGAGAGATCTGCAAGATCTAATACTCACAGACAAAGGTTTCAAAAGAATTGCTATTATGTTCATGAAGAAGATGACAATGAAGGAGTAACAGATGATGAATCAGAACCAGGAAGCAAATCCAGAAATGAGTGGGTGTTTATAGCCATCAAGGAAGAAGATTCCTTGCTCTCTGAATCTGTCAATCACAAAGTTGTTGAAAAAGCCTTGGCTGCTCAAGTGGAAGAAAAGGATGATTGGGTTATTGACAGTGGATGTTCTCACCATATGACTGGTGACAAGAATAAGTTCTTAGACTTGGAAAGATATGAAGGAGGAATGGTAAAGTTTGGTGACAATTCTGCTGGCAGAATCAGAGGTAGGGGAACTATTTCCTTTGATGGTAAGAGCAAAACAGGAAATGTACTGTATGTTGAAGGATTGAAGCACAATCTTCTCAGTGTTGGTCAGTTAGTGGACAAAGGCTATGATCTCTGGTTCAAGAATGGAAAATGTAGAATCTTTACAAGCTCCGGAACTGAAATTGCATCCGGTACTCAGACAAGAGGTAACATCTTTCATCTGGTTGGTTCAAATAAAAGTTGTTTGTTTGTTCAAATTGATCAGAGTTGGTTATGGCATAGAAGAATGTGTCATGTAAATTTTGACAACATCATCAAAATAAGCAATACTCAGGCTGTGAGAGATCTTCCAAAGTTGATAAAACCTACAAATAGTGTGTGTAAAGAATGTCAGTTAGGCAAACAAAGCAAAGTCTCTTTTAAAAGCAAAGATCAGTCTTCTACCGGATTATTGGAATTAGTACATACTGATCTATGTGGTCCGACAAGAATCAAGAGTCTGCAAGGTGATAGATATTTCATGTTGTTAATTGATGATCATTCCCGGATGATGTGGGTTACCTTTCTAAAAGAAAAATCAGAAGCTTTTGAGAAGTTCAAAATCTTCAAAGCTATGGTGGAGAATCAAACCGGATTGAAACTAAAGTGTCTAAGGTCTGATAGAGGTGGTGAATTTACATCTGGTGAATTCATTGACTTTTGTGAGAAACAGGGTATAAGGAGACAGTTGTCTGCTCCTAAGACTCCACAACAGAATGGAGTAGTTGAGAGAAAGAACCGGACCATCCAGGAAGCTGCTAGGACAATGATGTTGGAAGCAAATGTTCCTCAAATGTTTTGGAAAGAAGCTATCAGCACTGCAGTCTACACTCTCAATCGAGTTCAAATCAGAAACAACACCGGTAAGACCCCCTATGAACTCTGGTTTGGCATCACTCCTACTGTGAAATATTTCAGAGTATTTGGTAGCAAGTGTTATATTAAAAGAGATGAAGATCTAGGAAAGTTTGATGCTAGAAGTGATGAAGGAATTTTCTTGGGCTACTCCACTCAAAGCAAAGCATACTGATGTTACAACAAGAGATTGAGGAAGATGATAGAAAGCACCAATGTGAAGGTTGATGAAGGAATTGAGAAGCCTTCAAGATTTTATGAGTTTGATGAAGATGACCAAGACAGTGTTCAAGGACCTCAATCCTCTCCGGTGAGACAGAGTCAGCCTAATCCGGTAAATCAGGAAGAAGAGTTAGATTTGAATGAGGCTGATCAAGAAACAGCAGTGCCGGATACTCCCAAAATTCCAAGGTATGTAAGACTGAATCACTCTGAAGATCAGATCATAGGTGACAGAAGCAAAGGTGTACAAACTAGAAGGAATATTGCTCAAGATCAGAATGAATGTTGTCTGATTTCAAAGATTGAACCTAAAACAATAAATGAAGCCTGCAATGATGAAAACTGGACCAAAGCAATGGAAGATGAACTGATGCAAATTGAGAAAAATCATACTTGGGATCTTGTTCCCAGACCTAGAGACAGGAATGTAATTGGAACCAAGTGGGTCTTCCGGAACAAACTAAATGAAGCTGGTGAAGTAATCAGAAACAAAGCTAGATTGGTCTGCAAAGGCTACTCTCAAATAGAAGGAATTGACTTTGAAGAGACTTTTGCTCCGGTAGCAAGAATTGAAGCAGTCAGATTGCTTCTTGCATTTGCTGCCTTCAAAGACTTCAAGGTATATCAGATGTATGTCAAGTCTGCCTTCCTAAATGGTGATCTAGAAGAAGAAGTCTACATTGAACAACCGGATGGATTTCAATTGTCTGATAATAATGATATGGTCTGCAAGTTGAAGAAAGCTTTGTATGGATTGAAGCAAGCCCCAAAAGCATGGTATGAAAGGTTGGATAAGCATCTTGTGCAGATTGGATTCAACAAAGGTACTGCTGACAGTAACTTATATTTCAAAATTGATCATGAAAACATTCTGATTGTTGAAGTATTTGTGGATGATATCATTTTTGGAGGAAGAGATAGTATGTGCAAAACTTTTGCAAATCAGATGAAAAGTGAGTTTGAAATGTCTATGCTTGGTGAAATGAATTTCTTCTTGGGTCTGCAAATTACTCAAACAAAAGAAGGGATCTTCATTTCTCAGACCAAATATGTGAAAGAATTGTTAAAGAAATTTGGTATGGAAGACTCAAAGCCTATGAACACTCCTATGGCAACCGGATGTAAGTTAAGCAAAGATGATGATTCTCCAAAGGCAGATCAGACAAAGTATAGATCAATGATTGGTGGATTGTTGTATCTCACTCAAACTAGACCAGATATAATGCAAGCTGTTGGTCTTGTGGCAAGATTCCAGGCTGATCCTAGAGAATCTCATGTTATGGCAATCAAAAGAATTTTTAGATACTTGAAAGGGACAATTGAGTATGGTCTATGGTATCCTAGAGATCCGGATTTCTCTCTTCATGCTTACACAGATGCAGATTGGGCAGGAGATGTGGATGACCGGAAGAGCACTAGTGGTGGAGCATTCTTTTTGGGGAAGAGATTGGTTTCTTGGCTAAGCAAGAAACAAGATGCAATATCTCTGTCTACAACTGAAGCAGAATACATTGCAGCAGCAGGTAGTTGCACTCAAATCTTATGGATGAAGGAGATGCTAAGAGACATCAAAGTTGAATATGAGGAGCCTATCACAATTTTCTGTGATAATTCAAGTGCAATTAATATTTCCAAGAATCCGGTATTGCATTCTAAGACTAAGCACATATCTATCAAATTTCACTTTTTGAGAGAACAAGTAAACAAGGAAGAAGTCAGATTGGAGTATGTTCCCTCCAAGGATCAGATTGCAGATATCTTTACAAAACCTCTTCCCAAGGACTCTTTTGAATATCTCCGGGAGAAGTTAGGGGTCATGGCCCCTCCGGTAATGAACTAAGATGCACTGTTGTGCATCAGTCCGGTGGCTATCACAGTCATATCTTGTGATCCGGACTAATGGGAAGCTGCAATTAAGGGGGAGCAGCTGGTATGATTCTGATGTATGAGAATTGCAAGTATGAGCCCTTTGCCATTGATGTCAAAGGGGGAGAGAAGACATGTGAAAAACAAATGGTTGATGATCAAAGGGGGAGCAGTAAAGGAAGAGAAGACATATGAAAAGTTGAAGTTCTTGTCTTAATGGTTTTTCACATCATATGTTGCCATCAATGACAAAGGGGGAGATTGTTGCAAGTATGAGGTTATCCAGTGTTGTCATTGATGTCAACATACTCATATTGCATTGACAAGAAGGATTTGATGAGCTGTGTGCTGAGGATATTGAGAAAATTAGCCTCAGTCCGGAACAGTGAAGAACAGTGATAAGAAGAAGGCAAATGTACTGTATAGGATGAGAATCGGAGGATGCGGATCAAAGGGTTAGTAGATATGAGTCTTGAGATGCTACAGTTAAGATTTCAGAGGTCCGCATGAAGATCGGAAGGAGTTGTGGCTGCCGGTATAGAACCGGGTCCGGCAAGTATCCGGAGGTGACAGAGGATCACAAAAAGGTCCGGTGAGGTCCGGAATTGTATTATCATAATCTGCGGATTGGAAGGAGTGTTTGAGATGTCCTTGTGATGTGTCATCCTGATTTGTGTGTGATTTGGAGGTCCGGAAGTACCTCTTGCATTATGACAGTGGCGACAGACTGTGTTCTTGAAGTTCCAGATGAGGAAGACAAGAGATCCCAGTAAGCAGAGGAAGTGCGGATGTATCCGGACATTCAGACATGCTTGTGAAGGTTCTTGGATCATGTTTAGGTTTTGTTGTTGGTCCGCATTAATGGTAGAACCCGGAATTGAAGTTATTCTTCCGGATGAAGTTCTTGCTCTGTGTAGCCGACCGGATGAGATGTTCATCCTGCGAATGTTGTTGTGATGGCCGACCGGATGTGTTATTCATCTTGCGGATACTCCTATGGTTGTTTGCCGACTTAGATGCTTGTTCCTAAGTCGATGTCTTGTATAAATAATGATTTGTGAGTTCATTTCAGTGAGTGGTGTGAGGATGAGTATGGTATAGCGAAGAAACGTGCGAGAGGCAGAGCAGAGATTGTTGGGCTTAATTGGAACTGATCCGGACATGTTAGAGATGTCATTCTCCAGTTCAAGACTGTGATTTTCATCACTTTGTAGACAGTGTGTCTCCTTGTAGGCAGTGGGCCTCTTTGTGAGTAGTGTGCTCGGGCAGTGAGCCCTTATTGGCATGTGCCATTCATTTTTTCTTTATTCTTCTAACAGAGAATAATTCTTGGATTAATCACCTCGTGGTTTTTCCCTTAACCGGGTTTTCCACGTCAAAATCTTGGTGTTCAATGTGTTGATGCTTATCTGCTCTTGTGTTTATGCATTATGCTTCCATGGATGATTATTTGATATGCTGCTAACTAACAACAGTGAGTTAAGTGTTTGAATGACAAGAAGTTTTATACAACTGATTCACCCCCCCCTCTCAGTTGTATGCCCTAGATCCAACACCAATGATATCCTCTCTGAATAACTGATGGCATTTATATTCTTCACCTTTTGTTTGGCAACAACATTTTCAGACTATTTGGTCTACATCTTTTGAACCCAAGCTGGCTCATTTTTCTTGGTGTGTGATTTTCCAAGGATTGCCCATTAGGGCTTGCCTTCACCATTTAGGCGTTGCTGATCCTAGATACCCATTTTGTGGCCAACCACAGACTTTTATGCATATATTTTGGTTTTTTTAGTGTGCCCAGACCCTTTGGAACTAGATTCATGACTTCTTTCGGCCATTCTGTCCAGAGCCTTTTTCTTGGCATATGATTCTATTGGGAGACTAGCCTCGTCTTCCTTCCAGATTTTCTCAATTATGACATGTATTCTGGGGGAAGATTTTGTTTTCATTATGGAAGGATAGGAACTCTTCTATCTTTGCTCATCATACTATAACTTCTGATGTTTCTATGTTTACTAAAGCTTGTATTTGCAACAATGTGCTTCTTCAGATTCAAGTGCAAGCCAACAAGGTGGTTTTGAAGGTCTCCCACCTTCAAGAGCTTCTGGACCACTGGGGCAATGCCCCTTGCACTGTGGCCTGGGTCCCTCCTGATGCTTCAACTTCTCAGGGCTATTCCCCCTCTCAAGAACAAAGGCGTGGTAGGAGTTCTCTCGACCGCCATTCTTAGAACCCCCACTCCCAATCTTGATGCCACTTTGGTGGCGATGTTATTCCTAGGTGGTGCTCTACCTCTCCCTCGTGGGGTGGAGTTTCTTAGTGGCGTTCTACCTCCCCTCCGCGTGGTGGTTCTGCGTGGGGATCTAAACAACACACAATCAGTGCTAGTGGCTGGCAGGGGTCTAGTTGGCTGGAGTATTCTAAATTTTTTCCTACTTTGGCCCTGGCTATCTCCCCAGTACATGATGAAGACAAAGATAGAGAAGCAGAAGATGGGTGGTTCATTCTAGAGGATGCCCCAGACCCTGCTGATATATGGGGCAACTCGGAGGATAAAGATCCTCCTCCTCCATCTGCTGGAATTGCTCTTGCCGCTTAGTCGGTTATTTCTGATGTTTTAAGGACTTCTATTTTTCTCTAGGCATTGCCCATTTGATGTTAGACTTTGTAGGGTGACCTTATGTCCCTCAACCTTTTTTTTGTGAATATGTATTATATTTAAACTTTTATGGTAATAGATATGCATATTCATAAAAAAAAAGAAGATAGCAACAATGACGGTAGCTCTTCATCATTCTACTTTACCTATCCTCTTGTTGGCATTTGGGTAAGCATGCTCATCTTTCACCACAATGAAAAGCCTTCATGAGGAGCTCATCCCCCAGCATTTATACTGCAACAGGCTATCTTTAAATATTATCTAATTCAATAGTTAAAAATCAATTTAACCAACAAAAATAAGATAAATATCTACCACTTTTTTATTGTGGATCAAGTGTAATTTTTTTATTGACGATTTAATCATTTTAAATAAATGATATTTAAACAGAGTGGGAGAACTGAGAAGTCATATTTATGTAATATATATCACATATAGTTTTCTATTAAAATAATCTCATTGCTTAGTACATTAACTACCAAAATATAAACACCATCGAAACATAATCTCGTTGTACTATTACTAAGTTCCCATCAGCATTATGATATCAGATTGAGTTTCATAATTGTTATTATAAATATAAACACCATGGAAACATAATCCACAACAATTGCGCATAGAGACGACTATATTATTCAAGTTTTATTGTCTAATAAAGACTGACTCAAAACTGAGCACTGCGAAAATACCATCTGAAATGCAAGACGGGTTGTTGTTAACATTACAATTATTAGGAATTTATTCTTCGAAAAATGCAGTGTCTCACTAACAATGTCGCATCCCAATTGGCCATATAATCAGTGACCTTATTTCAACTACGACGGTGATATACGAACTAGTTAAACTCACTATGGAAAAATGGATAGTTTTTCAATTTCTTTGGGCTTTCGTCGAAATAAAACTGCCCAATCTATGCACGTAGTTTGGGTGATATGCTGATTGAAAAATAACTAAAAAGTTGAGGGATTTAGTTCACTGCCCCAGCTATGACTGTGGTAGCATTTCACTTATATGTGATTCTGCGAATTTCAAACCAAATCTTGACATACATAAAATATTAACTCACAAGTGGAGAAAAACAAAAAATCTTTTAATAGATATCTAAGATAATATATACAAATAGTCAATCAAGAAATTTACCTAGATAAAAGAGTTGAGTCAAGAGAAGCATTAAAACATATATTCAAGTAAATGTTAAAATTGACAATGAAGGATAGAGGTGCTTAGCTTTATGTGCAACAGGGTATATTTTGTATAACACTCATACTGTGATTCATCTTGAGAATCTGATATAAGATTTCCATTAATCAAACTCCAACATAGTAGGAAATACATTATTTTGTGTCTGCGTTCAAACCCACACATGCAACTGTGATCCCCACTTTTGTGGCCTTGAAACTAATGTGCACCTCTAAACCTAAAATTATTTCATTTAATTTGGAGTCTTGTTTCTTCATAAATCTTGTTACCTATAAATGGAAAAGCTTAACTAGCAGTTGAAAATCTACCGATGGGGTCGAAATAAATTGGCCATACTAAAAAACAAGTGATTTCAATCCATCGATGATTATGAACTCATCAGGTCGAATTGATTTTTGAAATTGAATCAAAGTCAAAATTTTCATAAACAGCCAACACAACAACGTGCCGGTTATTTACATGAGGTGCCTATAAATATCTAAACTGGATGGTGCTAAAAGCACCAATAGAACCTCTTATTGAATGGAGGAATTTGTGCCTTGTCTCAATTACATTTAGGTTTTGTTAGATTGATTTGATGGTGTTTCAACAAGTTTGAAAACATGCTAAACAAAATGCAAATGCCTATGTTTTTATCTTTCTGCATACAGGCAAAGATTACCTTAAATGCTTGTTGTAATGATAATGTAATATGAGGTCATGATCACTTGATGTCTTCTAGATGATATAAATGCCTTAGAGATTTGTCATTTTATTTGACCCTATAGTATTCAAATCTAAATATGTCATGCTTATATTAGTGGGTTGTAGTTAGTTGAGGTCAAGTAAACTTGGGTCTATGATTAGTTTTAAGCTTATAAATCTGGGGTCAAGTCCACACTTGTAGTCTTAAATCAAGTTTAGGGCTACACATGAATCCAAATTATTAGGGAATGGGGAGTTAGGTTCAATTTAGGTATAGGAGAAATGTCAGAGTTTGATATAAGAGAAATTTTGCACTTCAAGTCAACATATAACAACTAGTTGTAAGGACAAGAAACATGCCCAAAATTTGAATTTAAAATTATGGATCTAAACCTACATAGGAAATGAGTAAACTAAGGATCAAGATTGGTCTTTGGGTATGAGTATAGTGAGATCAAATAAGGATTAGGTTATGTGCCATATTTCAATAGAAAATATGCCACTTGTACACTTGTTATTGCATAAAGTATATAGCTAAGTGAAGGTGATCTAAAAATGAAGGGCAAAAGTACAAGGTATTCAATTTTCACCACTACATATAGTAACACAAAGAATACTTGCAATTGGGGAGGTTACATAATATATAGTAATATACTATAGTTACAATATACAAGAAATGACAACAACAACTACTCATGATGAGTGAATGCATTAAATAACTTACCATATATAAGAGACAATTAAATAAGAAGTATAACATAGAATCATTTAAAGAAACTTTCAAATTGGAGACTTAGGGCCCACTAAACAGAAATTTACACAATGTGTTTCTATGTCCTTGTATTTGAACGTGTTCAATACACTCATTCTAAGAATAGAAGGAATATCCTACACTTGAAGCAATATTTGCATTGCACACTTCAAATGGTACATTAAAAGAAATCTAGTTTTACACAAGCATTCAAAGGGGCATTTTCTTGATTGAAGATTGTTGGTTTTCTATTATTTATACACATTTTTTAGGGTTGACGTAGGAGAACATGTCCCCTTGTGACATACTGGTAGCCCTATAACCCTTTTAGAATACACAATATAAGTGAAGGTTGACTAGGTGAAGTGAAGGACTTGGTGTTCCTTGGTCATTGGTATCTAGCACTTAGGCTAGCCAAATGCAATCCAATGCAACCATCCCATAATAAAATCATTCCCTATCCAAAAATCACAAAAATCCAAAAAAAAAGAATCAAAATATCCACAAAATCCTAAAAATACTCATTCCAAAATTAACAGTATCCCATCACCAATCAACTATCCCACATCATCACCACAAATTAGAACTACATATTGTGACCACCCACATCTTAATGTGCCTTGATCCCGTGGATATAGGGTATGTAGGCAGTCTGGAATACGAAGCAAGTCTCTAGTACTCAAGGACATAAAATTTACCCATCCAATGTGTTTGGATGGTCCCTATCCCCTGAGCTTATACTAAATCCAAGAGAAATACACTTGCTAAGCATAATTTCAAAAGCATCATATCCGTTAACAAAAATCATCAACTATCAAATCAGCATCAACCACAACTTGTAACCATCATATCTTGCACCAATCTTACAACATCAACTATCAAAACTATGCCCTAGGATATATTGTTCCTATAATGGGCATGTTCTAATCATCTGTGGATTCCTACCTTAATGGATATATCGTTCCTACAATAAGCAGAATCCATCATCAATCATCATCCATCTTGGCAAGAAATACAATGGCTGTCTGTTTGGTTCATTGGTCTTTTGGCTATTGATTTTATCTTTTGTCCTATTCAAAGATCACATGAAAACTACCTTGATCTCACTATATCATGGTATGTGGTGAAAACATCTAGAATGGGGCATAGTCATTGCTTTTGTATGTTGTGCTTGTGGGTTGGTCTCATTACTCCAAGATAGTATTCATATCTTGTGAATCGTAGGGTCGATTCTAGCATATTGACCTCCTTTTCCATCTAAGGTTCCTCACACCTTTTGTGTATTAAGGGCTTATGCTATGAGTCCCCTTCCCTCATCTAGATGAGGTTGTACTATCTTAGGCATGCATGAGATCATCCTCTTGTCTACATGTCTAGTCCATGCAAATCTTGGATAAACATCATCACCCTGGTCTTCTATACCTTGGTGAAAATATCCACTTTTCTATAACAAACCTAGGATTGCTCTAAATCATTTTCAGCATAATAATCATCCATGAACCAATCTACCCAAAATTTTCAATCTTTTGTCTCACCCCTTATCCTCCAACCACTTCGACCAATCTGTTTCATCCATTTCGAGAGCACACTTGTGTTCTTGCAACCCACTTGTCTTCTCGAGGGGGCCTCACCCTTACCAATCATCCCTTAACCTTACCCTATTCTTCTAAAACAAAATATTTTTTCTATCTAATCCAACTCTATATCTTAAACTTCTTTGATATAATGTTGCTTAGTCATAACATCATTTCAAAGAGGGGCAAAATGTAGACACCTGAAATTGACTTGCCCCACAAGCCTCTTTACCGCATCCTCACATCACTAACTTATCATTTCCCAATTAATTAAATAAATTCATATATATATATAATTAATCTATCCTAAGACATCTCTAATCATCTACCCTTAGTCATTTACCCCAAATCATCCACTTGTGATAAATTAATCCATCTAATCTATCACTAAACCTTACAACACTATCCCTTTTTAATTAAATAAATATTTTCAATATTTATTTAGTTATTTTGTCCATCTTCCTATAGCCTAAACCTAGCCTAGTTGATTAAATAACAATTATTTAATTATCTACCCTAGCCTACATGACCCTTAGACCAAAATTAATTAAATAAATCATTATTTAATTAATTTTAATCCTCCATTATCCCACTAACTAATTTTCTTCAGCCACATTATTTAAGTTAATCCCTTGATTAACTTGGTCAAATCTCACTTAACACCTTCTCCCACATCGCACAAATAAAAAAATACCTTTTAATAAAATGGGTCACATGACCCTTCCAACTCACCTTTCCGTTTCCATGTAAGAGATCTTTTTTATACAAAGAGTTCACACATGTGATTTCCAAAAGAACACATGTGTCACATGTCATCTCTTCTATCAATAAATTTGAATATTTAATTCAACACTCCCCCATGAAATAAATTTTTAATTCATTGACATGTCATTATCCATCCCTTCCCAAGATGGATTTTTATTTCATCTTTAATCCTCCTCATCCTTCCCAATGTGAATTTAAAATTCACATTTAATCTCATCCCTTCATATTTTTTGATGAGATCTCAACCTTTGATCTCATCCTTTCATCTCAACCCTTGATTCCACCTTTGAAACTCAACTGTTGGATCAAGATCCTCTTCAATTTGCCTATAAATACAAGGCCAACCCAAGCCATTTCAATAACTTCTCCATAGCATCAAATTCATGCCCAAATTCCACCAAAATCTCTCCATCAGGGCATCATAATGCCAGAATCCTCCTAGCCTTTCATCTCTCATATCCATAACCAAAGCATCGCAATCTTTAGTCATTATCTTCTATCGAATCATTATTGTGTTGAAGACAGAGAGAAATCCACATCCAAATCAACAACACTTGGGTACAGCTAGGAGCTCATGGTGCAAGCTCCTCCACCTTATCAAGGAAGGGGAGATCTTCAAAGGTATAAACATACTATTTTTATGCATTTTGTTTGTCTAATCTTCTTTGTTGCATTTCCTAATCTTTAGTTACAAGGTGACGTAGCAAAAAATGCAATAATAAACATTAGTATGTAGCATTTAAGAATTAACAAAAAATTCTAATGAAAGATTGAGTACTGACCATATTACATTAAACTTAAGGATTGTTAAACTTGAAAAAAATGTTTGTGTTGGTGTAAACCACCTCCCAGGAACACAATCCACAGAATAAACCTTCACAATACAAGAGAAGTAAAAAACTATTTCACCAGAATGTTGACAAAATGAATTGAGATGCTAAATAATGTACATATGCCTTGTTTATAAAAGCAAGGAGGGAGAGCCAGTAGATAATTGACAACAACTATCAAATAATTAAATGCACTAATATTATGCACCTATTAACTAATATCTAGTAATCTGTTCAATTATGTTGGATGCCTTAGTAAACTTAAGCATAGGTAAATGGTAAAAACTTATTTACTCCAACACCCCCGCTAAGTTCATCTTAGGGAGATTATTATGCAATATGGTTCTCGACAACTAGGCCATGTTAGGTACCTATGTACAGTTCAAAATGCAATGCAATCTCTCACAAACTAAAGAAAAGGAGAAAACCCTTAGGGACAAAACTCCTCTCTGAAAGAGAGAAAGTAAAACAATATGATGCATGGATGACTCACTAATAACCCCTAAGGACTACATACTTCATGTATATACAATCAAGAATTCCCCCATAGGAAGGAAAAAGAGAGACATGATATCCCCCCATAGTGAAGAAGCTCCAATGCCAATGAAGTATGCCTGGAAACAAAAGATGATCCAATGCCTACAAGAAACACATCTCCCGTTAGGAAGAAACTATTGCAAGTATGGGCCTAACCGGTGTTGTCATTGATGTCAACATACTCTTGTTGCATTGATGTCAAGGATTGGATGAGTTGTGTACTGAGGATATTGAGAAAATTTAGCCCTATCAGAAACAGAGAAGAATAGTAAAGTCAGTCAAGTTCTATGAAGTGAAGATTCCAGACAGTTGAAGATGAGAGTATGGGCATCAAAGGGTTTGTCGATATGTGTCTGAAGGTGTTCCTGTAAAGATTTTAGAGATCCACATGAATATTTGGAGAAGTTATGGCCATATGAGTAAAACTAGTTCTAGCAGCTGTTCAGAGGTGACAGAGTGACACAATAGGTCCGGTGAGATCTATAAATGCAATATCTTGTTCTACGGACCTGGTGGCATGTTTGGGAAGCCAATGTGAATTGCCAACTCAATTGGTTCGTGGTCTGGAGGTCTGCAAGCAATTATTCTTATGTGATAGTGGTGACCAGCTGTGTTCTTAAGGTTTTAGATGAAGATGTGAATGATTTCAGTAAGCAGAAGTGGTTTGGATGTTCTTGGTGTTTCAGGCAAGGTTGTGGGGGTCTCTACATAGTGTCTAGTTCATGTTTGTGGTCCGTATTGAAGATAGAGCTCGTAATTGAAGATTTACCTCAGTGATGGTGTTCTTCCTAGTCTTGGCCGACCGTATGTTTTATACATGTTGTAGATGATCTTGAAGATGTTTTACAAAGCAAGGCATGTTCCTCGAAGAAAATTGAAGTCCCAAAGATGCGTGGCCGACAGGGTAGTGACGTGCATGAAGTTTTTGTAATAAGTCAAGTTGTATTTGTGTAATTGCTCTATAATAAAATAAAGTATGTGTTGTGCCAACTTTGATGATCATCCCAAAGTCGATGTCTTGTATAAATAAGATTTGTGAAGTCATTTCAAAAGTATTCGTGGTCGTGATGAGAAAGTGATAGAGAGGAAAGGAGCAAAAAGTAGAGCAGAAGTGTTGAGCTTAAATGGAACTATCTCAAGCATGGTGAAGATGCTAATCTCCAGTTCAAGTATGTAATATTCATATTATTCTATAGGCAGTGTGTCTCCTATAGGCAGTGGGCCTCTAGTGAGCAGTGTACTTGGGCAGTGAGGCCTAGTTGGCAATTGCCATTTTTGTTCTTCTTATTCTTTTAACAGAGAATACAATCTTAGGTTAGTCACCCCATGGTTTTTCCCCTAACTGGGTTTTCAACACTAAAATCTTGGTGTCATAGGTGTTGAATGTGTTTATGCTCTTGAGTTATTGCATTTTCCTTTCATGATTGAATAATTATTATATAAGAAGGATTTTAGGATTTAAAGATCAGAAGGTTTGGTGACAATTGATTTAAGCCCCCTCTCAGTTGTCTATCCTAAAGCCAACAATTGGTATCAGAGCTACGTTCCTCTAAAAGAGCTTAACCACTTGAGGAGATCTAGGATATCTTCCTACAAGAAGGATAGTCCACGGTTGGATGGAACTAACTACACTCTTTGGAAAAGCCACATGGAATGTCACTTGTAATGTATGGGATTTGAATATTGGAACATGACTTTAAAAGAGTATATTCCTCCAAAGAATGGTCTGACAACTCTAGATGAAATTAGAAATGCTGAAGATAATTTTCAAGCTAAAGAAGCCTTACTAAGTGCCTTATCTAATATAGAGATGACAAATGTTATGGATTTAAAACTACATATGAAATTTGGTCAAAGCTGGAAATTCTGCATGAAGGAGATAAATATGTTAAATGTGCCAAGCTTCAAAGTCTGAAAGGAAAATTCAAAAACCTGAAGATGAATGAAGATGAGAATATCACTACATTTATGCCAAAAGGAAATGAGCTTGTTTGTGGCATTAGGTGTGTTGGTGGAACTTTGGATGAAGATGAGATTGTTTCCAAAGTTCTCAGATCCTTACCTCCTGCTTACAAACACAAGGTTGCTTCTATTGAGGAATTCAGATCTTTATCAAATATTTCAAGGGATTAATTGGTTGGGAAGTTAACTACATTTGAATTGGCTGAGTTTAGAGATGCTCCTTCCAAGACTGAATTTGCATTCAAAGCTAGTGCCTCTACAAAAGGTAAACAAAGGTATGATCCAGGAGAGAGTTTCTCAAAGAAATTATCATGGTTTGAAAAAGCAAGAAAAGATATGGAAGAAGATGAGGCAGAACCTACTTAGCTTGAAGCCCTTATTGCTAAAAGACTGTCAAGAGGATTTGGTAAGTATGAAGGAAAATTGTCTTTCAAATGTTTTAATTACAATAAGATTGGTCATTTTGCCTCAAGATGTCCAGAAAGATTTTCAAGGCCTAACCCTAATAGATTAAGATTTCAAAAGAAGTGTTACTATGTTCAAGAAGATGATGATGAAGGAGTAATAGATGATGAATCTAAGATAGGAACCAAATCTAGAAGTGACTGGGTGTTTACTACCATTAAGGAAGAAGATCCAATGTCTATTGATTCTCCCAATCTTAAGATAGAAAGGGCTCTGGCTTCTCGGGTTGAAGAAAATGATGAATGGGTCATTGATAATGGATGCTCCCATCATATGACTAGTGATAAGAACAAGTTCATAAATCTGGAAAGATGTGAATGAGGAGTTGTAAAATTTGGTGATAATTCTACTGGAAGAATCAGAGACAGAGGAATTGTTTCTTTTGATGGAAAGAACAAAACTAGTGATGTTCTATATGTTGAAGGTCTGAAGCATAAACTTCTTAGTGTTGGACAGTTGGTGGACAAGGGCTGTGATATCTGATTCAAAAATGGAAAATCCAAGATCTTAAAAGCTCTAAAACTGCGATTGCATCTGGTACTCAAACAAAAGGTAACATCTTCCACTTGGTTGGTACTGGTAAAAGCTATTTATTTGTTCAAATTGATCAGAGTTAGTTGTTGCATAGAAGAATGTGTCATGTAAATTTTAATAATATCATCAAGATAAGTAACACTCAGGCTGTAAGAGATCTTCCAAGACTGGTGAAACCTACTAACAGTTTGTACAAAGAATGTTAGTTGGGTAAGTAGAACAAAGACACATTTAAAAGTAAGGAACAAACTTCTACCATATTGTTGGACTTAGTACACATTGATCTATGTGGACCAGCAAGAATCAGGAGTCTACAAGGCGATAGATATTTTATGTTATTGATTGATGACCACTCGTGGATGATTTGGGTGACTTTCCTAAAAGAGAAATTTGAAGCACTTGAGAAGTTCAAAATATTCAAGGCTATGGTAGAAAATAAAATTGGGCTAAACATAAAATGTCTCAGGTCTAATAGAGGTGGTGAATTTACATCCAGAGAGTTCATAGAATTCTATGAGAAACATGGGATAAAGAGAAGCTATAAGCACTACTGTCTATACTCTTAATCAAGTACAAATCAGAAGCAATACTAGTAAGACTCCTTATGAACTTTGGTTTGGCATCACTCCTACTGTGAAGTATTTCAAAGTCTTTGGTAGTAAATGTTATATCAAAAGAGATGAATACCTTGGCAAAATTGATGCTAGAAGTGATGAAGGAATATTCTTGGGTTATTCTACTCAAAGCAAAGCATACCAGTGTTGTAACAAGAGATTGAGAAAGATTGTAGAAAGTACAAATGTGAAGGTTGATGAAAGTATTGAAAATCCCTCAAGATTTTATGAGTATGAAGTAGATTATCATAATGATGTTTCTGTCTAAGAAGAACAAGTCCCAACTATAGTTTAGATTTAGACTGATTTGAAGAATCCTAAAATATAGGAAGAAGAAGAGACAAGCTTGAAGGAACCTGTCCAAGAAATAGAAGTGCAAGAAATTCCCAAAACTCCCAGGTATGTAAGATTGAATCATTCTGAAGTCCAGATCATAGGAGATAGAAGAAAAAGTGTTCAAACAAGAAGAAAAATTGCTCAAGATTTAGTGAAGTATTGTTTGATTTCAAAGGTTGAACCAAAAACAGTAAGTGAAGCATGTAATGATGAAAGCTGGGCTAAAGCAATGGAGGATGAGTTGATGCAAATTGAAAAAAATCACACTTGGGATCTTGTTCCCAGACCTAAAGACAAAAATGCGATTGGGACTAAGTGGGTCTTCCAGAATAAATTGGATGAAGATGGTGAAGTAGTCAGAAAGAAAGCTAGATTGGTCTGTAAGGTTTATTCTCAAGTAGAAGGAGTTGACTTTGAAGAAACTTTTTCTCTGGTGGCAAGAATTGAAGCAGTCAAATTATTTCTTGCTTGTATTGCCTTCAAAGATTTTAAAGTATATCAGATGGATGTCAACTCTGCCTTCCTGAATAGTGATTTGGAAGAACAGGTATACATTGAGCAACTAGATGGATTCCAATTGTTTGATCATGGTGATATAGTCTACAAGTTGAAGAAATCCTTGTATGGACTCAAACAATCCCCAATAGCTTGGTATGAAAGACTGGACAAATATCTTTTGAAGAATGGTTTCAACAAAGGTACTCCTGATAGTAACTTGTACTTCAAGATTGATCATGAAAATATCTTGATTTTTGAAGTATTTGTTGATGATATTATTTTTGAAGGAAAAGATAGTATGTGCAAGACTTTTGCAAATCAAATGAAAAGTGAATTTGAGATGTCTATGTTTGGGGAAATGAACTTCTTCTTGGGTCTACAAATCACTCAAACAAAGAAAGGAATCTTCATATCACAGACCAAATATGTGAAAGAATTGTTGAAGAAATTTGGGATGGAAGATTCAAAGCCAATGAATACTCCCATGGCAACTAGATGTAAACTGAGCAAATATGATGAATCTCCTAAAGCTGATCAAAAAAAGTATAGGTCAATGATTGGAGGACTACTGTACCTTACTCAAACTAGACCTGACATTATGAATGTTGTTGGTCTTGTTGCCAGATTCCAAGCTGATCCTCAAGAGTCTCATGTCATGGCAATCAAGAGAATTCTTAGATATCTTAAGGGGACAGTTGAGTATGGTTTATGGTATCATAGGGATCATGATTTATCTCTTCATGCATATACAGATGCTGATTGGGCAGGAGATATGGATGACCGTAAGAGTACTAGTGGTGGTGCATTCTTTTTGTGGAAAAGATTGGTGTCTTGGTTGAGCAAGAAACAAGAGGCAATATCTTTGTCCACTGTAGAAGTAGGGTATATTGCAGCAGTAGGTAGTTGCACTCAAGTATTGTAGATGAAGCAAATGCTAAGAGACATTAGAGTGGAGTATGAAGAACCTATCAAAATCTTCTATGATAACTCAAGTGCAATAAATATATTAAAAAATCTAGTATTGCATTCAAAGACAAAACATATATCCATCAAGTTTCACTTTTTGAGAGAGCGGGTGAACAAGAATGAAGTCAGATTAGAGTTTGTGCGCTCAAAGGATTAGATTATAGACATTTTTACTAAACCTCTACCTAGGGACTCTTTTAAGTATCTTAGGGAGAAGTTAGGGGTTATTACCCCTCTGATTCTAAATTAAGGTGCATTGATGTGCATTAGTCCGGTGGATCTCACATTCATATCTTATGGTCTGGATTGATGATAGGAAATTACTACTTAGGGGGAGTAGTCTGTATGATTCTGAAGTATGATGCAAGTATGTGCCCTTCGCCATTGATGTCAAAGGGGGAGAGAAGACATGTGGAAAACAAAGAGATTGCTGATCAAAGTGGGAGAAATGAAGAAAGAAAAGATATGTGAATGATTGATGCTGTTAGGGGTAGCTAGTGAGGAGAAGTTCTTGTCTTGATGGTCAAAATAGTTTTTCACATCTTATGTTGCCATCAATGACAAAGGGGGAGATTTTTGCAAGTATGGGCCTAACCGGTGTTGTCATTGATGTCAAGGATTGGATGAGTTGTGTACTAAGGATATGTAGAGTATAATACTCTACATTTTGTTTTCAGCAGTGCTCCCACAATTTTTAGTTTTGTGTCTGAGAATGGCCATGAGGGTTTACTAGGGTTTCATTTTACTATTGTTGTGGGTTTCTTTTGCTAGTGCCGTGGAATTCGCCAAGTGTCGAGTCCCTTTTTCAAGCTGCTTTTGTGTCTAAGTTATAATTTTAACGCAAAGTGTGCCACGTAGTGGAAGATGTTCCTTTTTGTTTTAAGTTACTAGCTGTGGATGGCGCCACGTGTCATCAATGGAGGCACTCCCTAATGTTTTAGCATGAATGCAGAAGGAGCCATGTGTCTTTTGTAATAGCTGCGGAGCTTGCTAAGTGTCAGCCTCCGCAGGTTGGTTCTTATATGTTTTAATGATAAGTGAAGGATAAGGGTGGGCCCCAGTATAGAGTCTCTGAGTAAAGTGGATCGTGCCATATGGAGTAAATGTCTCTAATATATTCTAAGTTGAGACCCTGCAGAAGATGCTACGTGTCGTCTGCGGAGACACAGTCATAAAGTTTAATAGTGCCTACGGAAGGAGCCATGTGTATTCTATGATAGCCGTGGAGTTTGCCAAGTGTCAGCTTTCACGTATCTATTTCTATATCCTTCAACGCACAGTAATAAATGGAGGTGGGTCACAGTTGTAAAGGTTTAGTGTTGCGGAGAACGCGACGTGGTGGATGCGGCACCCAGGTAAAAGCTGTTGCCTCTTTTTATCTAATGACAATAAATGTTTCTCAAACGATGCAGAGCCAACCATGTGTCAACCTCCACGTGAGTCTCAAATGGGTTTCTAATGTTTCAAGAAGGCTACGGAAGCCGCCACGTACTAGATAGTTGTTACTGTGGACACAGCCACTTGTCCCTATTTGAAAGTAAGTGGAGAGTCATGGGTCCCATTTCTAATATGTCTTTAAGATTTAGAGCTGCAGATTGTGATAGATGTCACAAGCAGGGGCCACCCGGATATAAAAGACACAGTTAAGTAAAATCTTGCGGAGTGAGACTCATATTATTTCTAAGAGCTGTGGATGCTGCCATGTGTTAGTTTCCTATTTCTCTCGAGAGGTTAAAAGGTTTCAAGTTCTATGCACGCAGATGCTACCATGTGTCTCAGAGTTCATTGTTTAATAAGTGCGGATGCCGCAAAGTGTCTTTTCCCTACATGAAGGAATGCGCCACATATGTTTTGCCATAGCCAATGGACTTGCAGTTGTTGGAACTATTTGCAGATCCAAAAGATTTCAAGTGTCAAACACTTCCAGTTAGCTCCAGTTCGGTTAGGCCATCAGGATTCAATTGTGTAGACAATCTAGAGTCGTTCCTGTGCTATAAATATGTAACAATTCATAGATCAAGATATAGAAGGATTTATTCATAAATAGTTTCACTAGAGATACTTTCTATCAGAGAAGTTTGAGACTTTCTGCTGTGACCAGTGGATATAATTTGCCTTTATTTTGTTATTTGTGATTCAGAAAGTAAATGTAATTGTGCATGTATCTATGCCTCTTATGTTGTTGGAAAATTAATGAGAAAGATAGAGTTTGTGCCTTGGTTGATATTTTCTGTGTCATTGTAAATGGTCTATTTGTGCTTGAGTTTATTCATTATATCTGTTTATGTTAATCATGCAACATTTGCTCTTTAACATAACTGAATCTTGAGAATAGCTTCACTATGCTTAAGTTGAGAGAAACACTTTATTCAGGCGCATCACCATAGATAGATTTGTTTTATTTATATCTATAATTCTATTTAATTTCTACCCCTTTTTCCCAAAAACCCATACAAAATAGAGAAGAGCCAGCTTCTTTAAAATCTGGAGGTTGTTTTAGGTCACAAGTCCCACATTCCTGAAACTTCTGATGTTGGTGTTGGAACCTGCACAATTTTACACATCAATAGTTTTTGGCACGCCCGGTGGGACCATTCTTGAAGTTCTGTCAAGATTATATGAGCCAAAGAGCTACAAGGAGTCAGAGTTATGGACCTGTAACAAGAGCTCGATCTACTATTAATCCAGGCATTCTTTTGCCACCACTAGTAGCTAATCCAAGAAGAAGAGTGAATCAGTTTGTAGCACCACCAAGAGCAAATATGGGAGCACCTATAGCCCCAAAGAATTATGCAAATTGGAACACTGGCAGTCCTCTAATTCTTCCAATTCCACTAGCTACTTGGGATGCTATTCCTGCCAATGCTCTGAAGGCTCTACCTAAGTTCAGTGGAGAAGATTTCAAGACACTAGAAGAGCACTTGCAAGACGTATCTGATGTCTGTGCAGTGCATGTGATCACTGAACATAATGTGGCCATAAGGCTATTGGCAGCTTCTTTTAAAGGGAAGGCTCTGGACTAGTATAGATCTTTAACCCCAAATACAATATCCACATGGGATCAGCTGGGTGATGCTTTCTTTGAAAGATTTAAAGAGAAGGGTGATAAATCTTCTTTGCTGCAACAATTGATCACCGTAAAAAGGGCACCATAAGAAGCTATGACTGATTTCAATTCAAGATTTCAAAAGACTTGGGAGAGGATCCCTACCAAAGCAAGACCATTACTAGGTATGGCTATTGTGTTTTACCTTAAGGCTCTAAACTCATATATATTAGTAATGATTCAGTCCCTTGGAGGTCAGATACTACCAAAAGCTTATGAGTTGGCAATTAAGGCAGATAATAACTTAATAGATGCTAGAAAGTTGCCCCCAAGGCCTCCTATGCCCATGTTTCCAGAAATTACCTTACCTCTACCTCAAGAAGTCCCTAATCCTACAACCCCACCTGTGTCTATGTTTTCTTTTCCTCAGCAACCTGCCAAAGTAATTGCCCCTGTTCAATCATCTGAAATGGATGATGTCAAGAACATTTTAAGAACCTTTTCAAATGAAATAATCAATCTAAAGAGACAATAGAATCCTTATCCAAAACCCCCTTATCAAGGTTATCAAGGAAATAGACCTCCATTTCAGCCAAATCCATATCAATGCTCTCAAAAGCAAGCTAATCCTCAGCCATCAAACCAATTAGTCATAGTCCCTACACCTCTATAGATTATTCCTCCTAATCCCAACAGAGAAATTATTCCAGGACAAAATAATTTTATAGATGGCACAAATGCTTGGTATTTTCTTTGCAATAATGCCCATATGCCCAGCGACTGCCCCAGAGGAAATTTGTAGCAAAAGATAGTAGAATAGAGAGGATTAGGATAATTTGTAGCTTCTAACACTCCACAATATTAGTCTCCTGGTGTGCAAAATGTAGTCCTTGTGGCCCAGATGCAAGGGATGTCCTTACAACAAGAAGAAGAAATAGCCCCTGAGCATGCTTTATTTTCATGGATTGAAGAAGAAGATTCTATGTTCTTGAATGAAGCATCTACTTCCAAGAAGCCGTTGGTACAATCAGATTACTATACTAGAGAAAAAAGGAGAATTATGGAGCAACCCGAAGTCACTAATAATGAGATCATGGGAAACCCTCCTTTTCAAACTCATCAAAACATAATTTCTAGACAAGAAATACCCCAGCCCATGCAGAATCAAGTATCTTCAGGACAAGTTCTAAAAAAGTCAAGGTACCCTTATTACTCAAAGGCCCAAGCATTAGGACCTATCAATATAGTGGATCAGCTAAAAAGGATGCCAGCACATGTATCAATCTGGGACATGCTAGCTATTCCTAAGCAGAAAACACTGTTGCAAGAAGCTCTGCAGGGCCAAGAAGTGCCTAAACATACTGGTGCCAAAGGAGGACCTGCTGATAAAGAAAAGCTACAGCTCAAAGACACTGTACCTTTACAAACAACAGCCCTGTTGAATAATACATTTGAGGTAGGCAAATCTAAACTAGATCCCTTTTATTTAACTCTAATTGTTGGGAAGAAATTACTGCATAATGCAATGATAGACTCTGGGACTAGTACTACGGTAATGCCAAAACAAATAGCAGATGCTCTGAAGATAAAGTTTGAGCCACTTACTAGAGGAGTTATGCAGTTGGATGGGAAATCAGTGTAAATAATAGGGAAAATTAAACAACTCCCATTGCAATTATACACTTGCCCTAATATAATTGTGCATCAAGATATGGTAGTCTTAGATGTTCCTCCTGTGTTTGGTCTATGTCTATCTAGAGATTTTACAGCCAAGATAGGAGGTTACATGTCATTAGATTGGTCACACCTCATTGTAAGAACCAAATATGGGACAAAGATGAAGATACTTTCTGAGCCATTATCAAAAGACCATATCACAAATGAACCAACCCCAAAATTAGAGGCAGCCCATGCTATGTTGAATAAAGAAGAGAGAATCATTGTTGAAGAGTTAGGAGACTGGACTGAATATGACCAACAAGAAGAAGAGAATAATCAGTTGTTAACCATGATACAAAGTGACCCCTATGGAAATTATGACTCTACTGGTTTAGACACTTATGTCATATTTGAAGAAGACCAAGAGATCCTGAATGTTTTAAGGGAAGAAACACCACAGACTTAAGAATCTGAAAAGGACACAGAAGTGTGGACTCTAAATTTTGATGGGGCTAGAAGTAAGAATGGAGCTAGAGCAAGGATTTACCTTATTGCCCCAAATGGTGAGAAAATTTTAAGAGCTATCCATTTTCAATTTCCCTGTACCAATAATGATGCTAAGTATGAATCCTTGATGCATGGACTCATGTTAGCCAAAAAAAAGAAGTAAAAAATTTGATAGTAAAAGGAGATTCAGAACTAGTGGTGAAGCAGATCAGAGAAAAGGCAGTGGCTAAAAATATAAGGATGAGATCCTATAGGCACAGGATTTGGGATCTAATAGATGATTTTGAAGCTTTCAATATTGAAGTAGTCCCTAGAGCCCAAAATTATGAGGCTGATAGAATGGCATAGATTGGTTCACAATTTGTTCCAGCAACTGATCTACTAGTCAACAATGAATTAGTCAAAATTATAGTGACACCAACTATCCTAGACAATGACCAAAATTGGCAAGTTTTTGAAAATGATTTTCAAGTGCTTTCATTTTTGCAATAGTCAAGAGAATTTGCTGATCAGTTGCAACCTAAGATTGAAGAAGCATATGGTGACCAAATTATTCAACTGAAGTCAAATAAGCTCCCTAAAGGATTGATTACCTTAGAAAATTTATTTGACCCAGAAGATGTAAGTCTTGAAAAGAAAAGGTTTCAAGCAAATAAAGAGGATTATTCTGAAATTTAGGTTAGTGAAGGAAGAAAATTGAAGATTGGCAATTCTACAACCCAGCAAGAAAATGAAAGATTCATTGATTTGTGTGAAAGATATGATGGGGTGGTTGCCTGGACCTATGAAGATCCCCATGGCTATGATAGAGATATCATCCAACACACTATAGAGTTGGCTGAATGATCTAAACCAGTCAGACAGAAGCAAAGGCCAGTGAATCCAAGGATTGAACCTTTAATGGTGGATGAGTTACAGAAGCTCTTAGAATCAAAAATAATTTTTCCAATCAAGCACTCAACCTGGGTATCAAACTTAGTACCAATAAGGAAAAAGAATGGTGACATAAGACTTTGTGTAGATTTTAGAGATCTAAACAGAGCATCTCTACAAGATCACTATCATCTACCCTCTATGGAACAAATTTTATAGACTGTGGTTGGATTAGAAAGATTTTCTTTAGTGGATGGTTTCTCTGGATATAACCAAATTTGGTTGGCTGATGAAGGCCAACATAAGACTGCATTTACTACAAAATGGGGGACATTTGCATATGCTAAGATGCCCTTTGGCCTTTCAAATGTTGGAGCCACTTTTCAAAGGGCAATGGATGCAGCATTTGGAGAGATCATAAACAAAATCATCTTGATTTATCTGGATGACCTCACTATTTTCTCCAAAAATGTTGTAGATCATTTTGATCATTTAGAAGCTATTTTTAAGAAATGTTAAGAGTTTGGAATATCCTTGAATCCCAAGAAATGCATCTTTGCAGCACCTTAGGGAAAACTATTAGGGCATATAGTGTCTAAAGAAGGAGTCTCTATTGATCCAGAGAGAGTCACTGCCATAATGAATCTATCTCTGCCAGTCAATAAGAAGGCAGTCCAGTCCTTTTTGGGAAAGATCAAGTTTGTCAGCCGGTTCATATCTGACTTTGCAGGCCTAATTAGACCTATGACACTATTGCTAAAGAAGGACCTTTTTTTCAAATGGACTCTAGAAGGAAAACATGCTTTTGAAGAGATCAAAAGAGCCATTTCAATAGCCCCAGTACTTAGAAACCTAGACTTGTCTAAGTCTTTTATAATGTATGTATGTGGAGGTAAGTTCAGTGTTGCTGCTGTCTTGACTCAAAAAGATGACCAGCAAGAAGGAGAGTACCCAATAGCCTTTTTCTCTAGGACACTCAGGGAATATGAGGCCAGATACAATTTTGTGGAGAAACAGGCATATGCCATGGTCAAAGCCCTTAAGAAATTTAGACACATGGTGACGAGAAATAAAATTTTGATATTAGTAGCTCACCCTAGTGTAAGAGAATACATTATGGAGGGAGAGATCACCGAGAAAAGGGCAAACTGGATAACAAAGATTCTTGAGTATGATGTGGAGGTCAGACCCACTAAGCTAGTCAGAGGCAAAGGATTGTGCCAATATATGGCCCAAGACATGGAGAGAATGGTGACTGCAGAAACAGAAAGTGAGAATGTGTTGAGAATCCAAGAGATTGATCAGAATTCCTTGGTCACAAATAGGATTCAATTTATGAAACATGGGATTTTCCCAAATGAGCTCTCCCATGATAAGAGAAGGTATTATAGATAGCAAGGGTCCTACTTTGTATTAATTGACCATATTCTATTCAGAAGAAATACTGATGGTATACTTTTAAGATGCATAGAGAAAGATGAAGCCCAAAGAATACTATATGAACTGCATCATGGAGCCTCAGGGGGACACTTTTCAACAAGGACCACTGCAATAAAAATAACTCAAGCAGGATACTTCTGGCCCACTTTATTTGTAGACTGTTATCAGTTGGTGAGTACCAAACCTGTCAGTTCTATACAAGAAAAAGAAGAAATGCAGCAATGCCCCTAAGCCCCATAATTATAGATAAGCCATTTGCCCAATGGGGTCTTGATTTCATTGGTATGATCAATCCAGTGTCAAGTATGGGACACAAATGGATCCTTACAGCCACTAATTACTTTACCAGATGGAGTGAAGCAGTACCACTCAAGGAAGCAATAGAAAAGGTAATACTGGACTTTTTGGAAAGCATTACTACTTGTTTTGGTCCTCCTCGTACCATAATATCAAATAATGCTAAGGCCTTTTTGGGAACAAAAATATCAGAGTTTGCACTAAGGTATGGAATTTATTTGAAAACTTCCTCAAATTATTATCCTCAGGGTAATGGTCTGGCAGAGTCTACTAACAAAAACCTAATCAGACTCATTAAGAGGATTGGAACCAATTATCAAAGAGAGTGGCACAAATTGCTCAATACTGCACTGTGGGCTGACAGGATTACACCTAAGCAAGTGACAAAAATGTCTCCCTATGAATTAGTCTATGGCAAACTAGCAGTAATGCCACTAAGCCTGGAGATCCCTACTTTACAGTTATTGAAGCAGATAGAGATTGAAGAAAATGGCCCAATGCAAGTTAGACGTGCTGAACTACTGGAGGTACAAGAGAAAAGAGAGAAAGCACATGAGTCAGTAATGAGACACTAGAAAATAATCAAGGATTATTTTGACAAGAAAACATCAAATCCACATTTTGAAGTTGGCTCAGTGGTTTTGAAGTGGGATGAAAGAGCTACCAAGCCAGGTTGACACAGCAAGTTTGTGTCACTGTGGACTGGCCCTTACAAAATCCATTCTTGTAAGAAAAAAAATTCTTTTGAGCTTGAAACCATGGATGGTGACCCTGAAGAGATTCCTGTAAATGGGATCTATCTGAAGCATTTTAATTAAGCAAGTGTCTTTTCTATATCATAGTTAGTTAGTTTCTTTTATTGCTTTCCTATTTTCCCACCTTGTTTTCCCGCTTTCCTTTTCAATAAGTGTTATGTGAACACGTGGCATCAGTGCAAGCCCCTTCTCTTTTCAAAAATCTCACATTCATTAAGGTTGTCTTCAATCCCCAAAATCCTTGAAAGTATGCACTTTCGCAGCCACTATCATAATGTTTCTGACACTTAGTACTATACTGATTTTGAAAGATGCATTAACGGTTTATTGGTGTTAATGCCATTTATAAGGCATGATGTGTCATTAAAGCCCCAATAATAGGAGTCAAACCTTAACTGTCGCTCTCATTTGCTTTTGTCTCTCTATTACAAACCACTGTTGTCTACAGTCCAATCCCTAGTGAGCACTTCACAGCTGAGTGTTAGTTCTATTTCACAATTTTTGTTTGTGTCAAAGCTTCTCACTTTCCCCTTACATAATACAGTCATGGCCGAGGCACAATCCTCTCAGGAGGGACTTGGAATATATGAATCAATTGATAGGCTTTTAAGAAGAAAATCTTATGCCTCAGCTCCTACACAACCTAAGAGACCCTACCCTAGAATGAGAGTCCCTGAAGTAGGTTACTCCGACGACTCGGTGAAAGTAAAGGATTTCACAGATGGTATCTTTGACCTAGCCCTTCAAAAATCTACCAGGGCTCTCCGCAAAGGGGCACACTAGAGATGCATTCAAAAAGCTAGGAGTGGACAGTCTGAGACCTTTGGAATGAGGATTTGGACCTCAAAGTTGGCACAATTTCTGGTCCCTAGTGTGCACCTCTGCCCTGACCTAAATGATATATCCATGGAACTGTTTCATGCCCCTTCATGCACCATACAACAAGGTCCCTTTATGGTGCAGATTACACCCAAAGCTATACGAGACATGCTGGCCCTCTATCATGATAAAATGGCCACATTCCCCACTATTACTAAAATGCAGAAGACATGGTCAAACGTCAACAGCCAACTTAGGTTTCTCAACTTAGAGTTGTGTTGGGTGAATATTTTGTCGTTAACTCGCTAACGGTAAAATGGATATATCAGCCACAGCTATGATGAGACAAAGTCTCTCCTCTCAGCAAGGGGAGGTTCCCTCTAATTATTTAACTTTTGCAAATCAAACAATTTATCAAATTTATGTACACTAAAAACTATGTTGGTGGTGGTTCCATCTCATCTCATTCTCTTTTTTCAGAATAGATGTATATATTTCAAACTCTTGATATAAAACTTATAAATTATCACAAAATCACATAAACGCAAAGTTTTCTGTTACCTCACTGATTACTTGTAAATAGAACTATTTGAAGTAGAATGCAGCCCAAAGTCTTCACTCCTCTTCAAGATGATAAAAGTAAATCAAATAGAACAACTTGCAGCACAAAGTCTCCAAACTATTGTATTTTCACAAACATGAACATATAACCCACAACTGATTTGATAACACAAAGTTTATTAGAATCAAATTAAGAGCGCTCTCCAATCACTTGAAACAAACTCCACACTTCAATTATTATCAAATAAGATTATGATAGCAAGACGTAAGAACAAAACTATCACAACACAAATGATTCCAAGACAAAGATTGGAATTGAACTTGCTTTCTTGTATTGATAAATATTTGAATATTGATTTTCACAAAAAGCACAAAGTCTTGATTTGATTCTCAATTCGCCAGAGTTTTCTTGCAATAGACAAAAGATAGTATTTACAAAAGAGGTCCCCTTTATTTATAGGGAAAGACCTTGAGAAAATCTAGGAAATCTACAACTAATTTGACTTATTCAACGAGAGAGTCCTATTTGACTTATGACTTCTCTTTTTTCACATGTAATTACATTTTGGAAAATTACATGTGAAAATGTCCAAAACAAAATTCCATTTACATAAAAACTAAGAAAAATAAGCTAAGGCATTAGTTTCCTCCATCCTTGTTCCTTAGGAAGTTCTGATACATGGTTTGAACAACTGACATCTCGCATGCATCTGGTTTTGCTGTGTTTTCAGAGATGGTGCAAGCTCGGAGGATTGAATCTTTCACTGCCTTTATTGCCTTTTCATGCTTTTCTAAATTATCCTTCAGGTTCTCCAGAGTCGAATGTTGATCATATAGGTTGTCCATTAAGAGCACAGAGGGAGCTTCCTCTTCAAATTTATTTTGTACCATTTCTTCAAAAGAACTTATCATTTCCTGTGCTGTGAGGAAGCTATGATCTTCCCTTGTCAAGGTGCAAGGAAGTTCTTCCAACCGATGTAGGAGTGTGACATCACTATCTTCACTGGCTTCTCGAGCTTGGCACAAATCTTCAAGTAGACTCTTTATTATGAAAATACGATGAGCTAGAGTCTCCTTGGTCTTGAGATATGATTCCCTGTTGGTGACGACCGCAATGGTGATCAAATTCTTTATCTTGATCTTCTTCATATCTGTCCACTCTTCTAGACTCTCTTCTTGATCTTGCAACTCTTGTGAAAGTAGATCCACCAGATTATCTGGCTCAGCTTTGGTCTTGTCCATTTTCTCCTTTCTTTCCACAGCGGTTTTCAACAGAACTCATCTTGGACCAACAACCGCTCCACTACATCCCCCACTATTCTGCCTCTAGCTTGGGCTTTTTCAACCTTCTGTATCAGGGGATCTTCCACTGTCACTGCCATTGGTTCCACTATCTCTGATGACTTTACTATTTTATGAAGGACAGCAGCCAGTTGTTCTGCTTTTGCTTTGTATTGCTATTTTTCCCTTTTGGCTTCATCATACTTTTCCAGTAGAGTAGTGGTAGTGGTTTGGAAATTTGCTTTGACCCCTTCATGAGTCACTTTACCAGGTTCAACCCTTGAAATGACATAACTGCTCACGTCAAAAGTATCAACTGTGGCATCTTCAGGAGGTTTGGCAATTTTGGCATATCTAATTCCTTTTTTAGTGACCAGCCTAGAAATAGTCTTAGGCTTCTTTTGATTCTTAGCTTTCACGGGCAATAGCTTTTCAATGTCAATCTCATCAAGTGAGATGGCTTGTTTCTTCCTCTTTGGAGTATAGGTAGATAGCCAGGGAGGAAGTATTGATGCATCGACAGCTGGAGGGGGATCCACTACTTGCTCAGTTGGCTCCGTGCTTATACCCGTGATGGTGACAATTGGACTTGTGTTGGTAAACACAACACCTGTATCAATCACCTTTTGTGAAGCATCAAGAAGGTTTTCCAAAACAGTCTTTTCCCCGATATCAAAAGAAGGGGAAGATAAACTTGGAATGGAACCAGAAGAACCAAAAACGGTCCCAAGACTAGCCCTCATGGATTAAGGAGTATTGTCAGAAGAAACAACAAAAATGGGAGAGAGAGAAACATTTGAAATTACTAGCAAACCATCAGAAAATGGAACATGAGGAGGAGGTGTAAGGACTTGTGTATTAGAAGGAAGGTCTTTCACAAGAGTCTACGGGGAACCATCAAGTCACTTTACCTCTGTATCTTCATCTTCACCTTGTTCAACTTCTGTAAATACCTTTGTTTTAGACCTTTGAACATTTTGTTCTTCAGTCTCAACATCCTCAATTTCCATATGGTCATCATTGATGTCTTCAACATCTGACTTAGTGGCATCTGAAACCTCTGTGGTTTCCTTCTTCTTTCCTCCCTTGGATACAAATTTGATCTTTGGTTTGTGTACCTTGGAGGAAGAAGGGGTATCACTCTTGTTCTTGGTTCAGTTCTCAACCTTCTTACCTGTTTGCTCCTGTGTCCCCTCTTCGGACCCTGTAAGGAACTCTTTCAACTTGATCCCTTTACCTTCCAACCACAAGTTGGTGTTTGCTAATATAGGTTGGAATCTTTTCCTAATGGATGTCTCTTCCTTGACTGACCATTTCACCTCTGGGAGAGGTGAAGCTTCGACATTCTTTGCCTCATATTCATGATCTAGGACATCTCCATCATCCTCCATTCCATCTGGAATATCAGCTAGTCCTAGTTCTTCAATTTGGCTCAGATGAAGCCTACAGAAATCTAGTTTTCTGATCTCATTTTGGGTCCTGAGATCTGCCCATATGTCTTCCACCATTGGCTCATGAAAATTTGACTTCCTCTTGATTTTGCCTTGGACCGTTCTGAAATCAAAATGGTTTCTCTTCTTGTAGGTCTTCATGGTGACTAACTGCAACTCGGAGTCAATTATCTTAGCTTTGTTGGCAGACTGAACTGAATACCTCCCAATTTCAATAGGAAACTTTATTCCTGACCTCTTAAGCTCCATCTGTTTGTTATGAACCACAATCAGTTGTCTGCAAAGCTCCATAAGAACCATGTGATCACTGGGATACCATGGCAGCATGTAAGGGTAACCAGGATAGTATCCCACCTAAAGATAAGTGAAGGTGGGGAATTGTAGGAACAAACAACCAAAAGAATTTACAACCTACCATGCTTCATCAGAAACTCTTCTCTGAACTAGTTCACCATTCCACAAGCACATGAAAACTGAGAAAAATGCATCATTAACTCTTCTGAAATGATGAATCGACCCCTTCAGAGTGATTTGGGGGTAGTATTCATATACTGGGACCAATCTCCTGTCTCCTACCTGGGTCAAACCTGGAAAGTTCCTCATACTTGTGGCGGCATATACAAGGTAAGAGGTCATGTAAAATTTGAAGGTAGTATTGACCCTTACCAGTTGCTCGTGCAAAGTATTACTGATCTGTTCACCCCAAAATATCTTCTGATTACCCCGAAGAATTACCTTGATGTAAGTGTACATCCAATCCTGGAATTTGGAGGCAGAAGGGAGTCCTCTGATGCGACTCAACAAAGTAATTAGATCACACACTACCTCCACAAAATCACTCCTGTGAAGGTCTTTTGGCCATCTGGTCAAAGTTGCCCTAGGAATCTTTAACCATTTGCTGTTTATGTGCCTCCTAGCAGATTCCAAATCATTGTCATAATCTTGCTAACCTTGAGCAAAATCAATTTGCCTGACATTTTCAAGTGGTGAACACATGAAGATTTTGTCCATGAACTCTGCATCCAATCTCATGATAACATTCCCCTGTGAGTCTGTCACGGCTCTAGTGTCCCTATTGTAGTGGTTGGCCACTTGTAGAACAAATTCTGGATTATGAGCACTGACAGGAAAGGATGCTACCAAATGGATATTGCTGTCAATGATTTTCTGAATATGCCGGGAGGGGTTTGCTTATTTAGTTCTATCTATGAACTCAGCCATATCTACGTGTCCAATCTCAGTGTCTCTGATTTCATCAACATTTGACTGAACTGCTATTATCAGAAAGACACCCTGGTACTTGTACTTCATGGCTCTGGACTTTGAAGGAGAACGCTGACTGAGAACTGCAAAAGGCCATGATCTTGCAGTTACGGGAAAAATGGATAAACTGGGTCAACTGCGTTTTGATGATCATGGATGGGAAAGCATGCGTTAAAAGGGCTTGAGTGCGCAAATCGAGGCAAGGGTGAAAGCAGGCTTTTGGCTTTGAAAAGTGAATTTTCTAGTGTTAGGGAAAAATCATGGAAATGTGCTTGGGCGGGTGTATTGACTGCTCTTGCAAGTTGGAAGGACTCATAGGTGTAAAAGCCGTGAAAACAGCTGCTTCTACATGCACTTTGGAAGATTTGATGTTTAACATGTTAGAGCGGTCAAAATGGCCGCTTCTACATGCGATGTGTAAAAACTTTGAGTGTGTGGGCGGGTAATTTGACCGCCTCTACATGCAACTTTGGCAAAAATATGCTCGGGCAGGGAATTTGGCCGCTCTCGCAGGTAACTTCAAGGGTTTTTGATGTAGGGGTGGTGGAAACAACCGCCATTACAGGTGGAAAGTTTACCAAACTGCGTGAGCAGCAGAAATTTCCATCGAAGCACATGATTCTAGTTTCAGTTCGGTGTTTCCACACAGGTATAGGCACGTTGGTAGTTTCAGGAGGATCCAGCGGCGAACTTGGCTGCTTCTACATACAATGGGAGGGTTGGTAGTGAAGGTTTCTGGTATGTTCGACACATCATTTATAAAACAATAAACCCTAATGGCATTCTAAAACCACGACTTACAAACAACAGAAAAACCTAAAAAACTTGATAAACTAACAACATAAACAATCAACAGACAAAAACGGGGAAGAGAAATACAATAAACTTACCCGTAAAACTTGAAACCCTAGGTTCAATCTTCAACGTGAGATCCGTCACAGCTCTGGAGCATACGATCAAGCGGTTGAATGTTGAACGTTGGTGAATCAACTAAATGGCTTTATCATAAGAAATGACAACAATGGGAGTGAAAACGCATTTAAAAGGTTTGAGATTGAGTTTTAAAAGCCTAGCATGAGTGGCCATTAATGGCACTCGACATCCAAATCCTGAAGATCTCGCGTGAGCGGTGATTTTGGCCGCTACGACAAGTAGGGTTAATAACCAAAAGCAACGGCGGGCTTTTTGGCCGCTCTGACAAGTTGGAAGAACTACCAAATAAGATATGTAGATGCGGGTGAATTAACCGCCATTACACACAACAAAAAAAGGTTTAACATATGTAATAGTGGCATTATACGCCGCTCTTACATGTGTTAAAACAAAAACTTCCAAACATGTAATCACGGCGAAGATGACCGCTTTCACAATTTAACATAACCTTTAACATGTATGAGCGGCCGAAATCACCGCCTTTACATGTTAAAACTTTGAAAGTTTTCTAACACCTGAAACTGACTAAAAATTGACAATCCTCGTCAGTTTACAACTTGAACAATCTTGGCGAATATCGAGAAACCAATTCAAGGAAAATGTCGTAGACCACTTCAGAATGTCAAATAACTTCACACGAGATCAAGGGAATCTTGTCTCGATCTGCGATCTTAGACTATAGATTCACGAAATGGACAAGTTTCATGGGGTTGTCTACAAAACAAGCGTAGCTGATTTTGAGAACAAGTTGCAGTTGCCAGAGGAGAACACACAAATGCCCACATTGCCAATAGGCAGGGCACAATTTAGCCAAGCCAGTCAGTAGGCACTATCAATGATGGCTTTTATTTTTGGGATGAAGGAAGATATTACAGTTTATGACTGGAAAACTGCTATTCTATTCAGATTAAAGACTGTTGACAAGACACAGGAATACCGACTAGACCTTTCAAAACAAATCGCTTATTCCATGGTTGATCAACTTGTCAATTTCAAAGCCACAGGAGTATTCAGGTATTCTTCTTATCTATTTCATTTGATGTTATATCAGAACCATAATATTTTTGTACAAAATATGCAATTGAATATGTACGACCAAGATTTTGGGCAAAATAGAACCATTCCTATGTCTGCATGGACACATGTGCTATATGAGGCATCAGACCCTTATGAGTTTTGGGAACTTTTTGTTGCCCCTGCATTTTGCCATCTAAGCTCTGATCTTGTAGAACATAGGCTGACATCGAGCATTAGGGGTTTTATGACTAATTGCCTGATCCCATGTGACTATTTCTTTGGGTCTCAACATACTATCATTAGGGTCCATGGCTTCAATAAAGAACCAATGCTGATACCTAAAGTTTTGACTCCTAGGTTAGCATTTCTAGAGGTCACTCAGCAAGTGTCTGTGGTCGACAATGAGTATGGTACCAAGAGGAAGAAGAAGAAAATGTATGATATTCCCTGGGTCAGAAAGAATATGGCCCTAGAAGTTAGGGATGATGAACACTTGTTGCTACGAAGTTAGCTATCTTGAGATTCCTCATTATTGAAGACAAGTGGAGGTATGACCCAAACAGTTTTATAGCCTCTTGGGTTAGAACCAACAAAGTTGGAGCCAAAATAGTGCACGAGGGTCGTCCTTTTTGGGAGGATAAAAGAAACCCTAAAGAAGATACCCCTGATTTGTATGTGGAACTGGCAGATTTGCCATATGAGGGTCCCAGGCCATGGGAGACCTTTTATTTTAAACAAAGGGCCTATGACCCTAAGATCAGAATGGGCACTGGATTGAAGAAAACTTTGTTGAAAAGCAAGGAATGGAAACAAGAGAAAATAGAGGCCTATTGGAAATACAGGCACGAAATTTTTGAGTTGACTCACTCTTTTGGCAAGGTTGACACAGATGAAAGATGGAAGTCTATCTGGGATGAGTGGCATCTCTCCCCAGTTTCTAGTCCTGATACAAGCAGAATCCACAAGAAGGGTGAGGAGTCTGAAGAGGAGGTTGAGTTAACTCATTTAGTGCAAGCAACACGACAAGCCTCATCGATTACCCCTGTATCTTCTTGGCCCCAATCTCTCAGTACTTTAGAGAAACAAAAGGGTGTGATATCATCACCAACTAAAGGGACTCCATCAATTTTAGCTACTGGAGCTTCCAGTTTTGTATCGTTACCACCATCAGTAGTGGTCAATATTGCAGAGAAGGAATCAACAAAGAAAGAAACAGGAGAAAGACCAAGGAAGCATAGAAAGTTGAACCTATCACCAGAGTCAGATGAAGAAGTAGAGCCTCTACAACAACAACTACAAGCTACATCTGCTACTGCTCAGGTAAGTGTTTCTTCTTCTTCTTCCTCTCAGTCTCTTTCTTCTACCTTAGGGGTGGCAATCCCAACTGGCCAGACATTAATATCCCCTGCCACCTCTGCTATGCCTATATCATTACTTGCCCCACCTACTAGTCCTCAGGCCATGTATTCATAGGCCCCCTCATTACCATTCTTTTCCCCTTCAATTCCAAAATGAGCCCCTCCCCAAATTTCTCCTAGCTAACATTTGGCTATTCCTTATGGTTTGCCTCAGGTCCATCCCTTTGCTGGAGGATATATTGCCTCTCCTCCCACTTTCCAGGCTCAATCAGACACTACAAAGAAAGCTAGAGAAGCCAAGATGGATAAGAAAAGAAAGAAAGATAATAAAATCTTGGCGGTGCCACACATGAGGTCTCTTTTTGACCCTATTCAATAGTAGCTGATTGTCACACATTTGTTCCCAAATGTGATAAAGCCAAATGAGGAAATGCAGCCTCAAGACTTTGCCATGAATGCAGTAGTCATGGATATGTCACTATTCAGACCACAAGATAGGGTCGAGCTGCTCAATGAAACCACTTCTGTTGTTGCAACTGATTACTTAAATGTGTCCAATAAGTTGCAGAAGATTGAAAATGACTTAGCTCAAGAGAAGATTAATAGTGGCAACCTTGCTAGAGAGTTGAAGACTAAGAAGGAAGAAATAAAGAATCTAAATAAGTAGTTACAAAATACTACTTCCTGTCAAATCCATCAAGTGACAATGGCACAAAATGCTTCTCTGAAGGTAGAGCTTGCTCAGGAAAAAGCTACAATAAATGTTTTGAAGCAAGAAAAAGCCACCTTAGAGAAGAGATATCAAGAAAAGATGCAACAAGTCACATAGTTTCAGCAGAAGCTGCTGAGTGAACAAAATGCTGCTACAGCAACACAGGCACAACTCTAGCTTAGCAACAAATGACAAAACAACTAACATTGGAGTTAGCTAATAGACCTCAGAATGCTAGAGTTTTAAATCTAGTCAAGGAGCTATATGTTTTAGTGTGTAACAGGATCTCTTATGAGATTGTTCAACTAAAGCCCTCCTTAACCTTCTTGTTAAATGCACAACTGTTGTGCGAGAAGGTGGAAACTTTAGTACACACCACTCTGTCTACCGTTTCTTTGAGAGTTTTCGACTCTTAACTATTGCTGAAGAAACTATATGACACAACGGATGAAATATTGTCAGCAGCAGGGATCAATGATAGGATGGTAGCTGCAAAGAGAGTGAATGAAGTTTTATGTTGCAATTCAGCTACTACAAATTGCCAGGAGCTCCTGGATATTGTCAAAGGAGTAAAGGACATGAAGAGACACATTAAAGGTTTAGTGCAGCTGGGTCTTCCCTCACCTTTTCCAGATGATAGCACTGTTCTGATGATAGATGATATCAAGACCCTACTTTTGACAAAGCAAAATGATCAATCTATTTGTCAAAGTTCAAGTGATTCCTCATTAGTACAGGAGGTAGAAGTTGTCTTAATCCCAATGGCCCAATTAGAGTTTCAACTAAAGACCGCGGTTCAGATTTTGCAGAGTTTCTTACATAAAGACATAATAAATCTTGATTTTTCTTTTTAAGATTTACAGAGAAAGCAGGGACTTTCTAATTCAGAATGGTCTGTCTATTAGACAGCTTTGCAGAATTTATGACCCCGTCTTTTATTTTAAATACATATTTTTGCCAATTTTAGGTTCTTTTTGAGCAGGCTCAAAATCCCTTTTGGTCGCCAAGAACTGTAGAGTATAATACTCTATATTTTGTTTTCAGCAGTGCTCTTGTGAGTTTTAGTTTTGTGTCTGAGAATGGCCACAAGGGTTTACCAGGGTTTCATTTTACTATTGCTGTGGGTTTCTTTCACCAGTGCCGTGGAATTTGCCAAGTGTCGAGTCCCTTTTTCAAGCCACTTTTGTGTCTAAGTTATAATTTTAATGCGGAGTGTGCCATGTAGTGGAAGATGTCCCTTTTTGTTTTAAGTTACTAGCTGCAGACGGCACCACGTGTCATCAACGGAGGCACTCCCTAATGTTTTAGCATGAACACGGAAGGAGCCATGTGTCTTTTGTAATAGTTGCGGAGCTTGCCAAGTGTCATCCTCCGCAGGTTGGTTGTTATATGTTTTAATGATAAGTGAAGGATAAGGGTGGGCCCCAGTATAGAGTCTTAGAGTAAAGTGGATCATCCCATATAGAGTAAATGTCTCTAATATATTCTAAGTTGAGACCCTGCAGAAGATGCCATGTGTTGTCTACGGAGACACAATTATAAAGTTTCATAGTGCCTGTGGAAGGAGCCATGTGTATTCTATGATAGCCATGGAGTTTGCGAAGTTTCAGCTTCTGTGTATCTATTTCTATATCCTTCGATGCAAAGTAATTAATGGAGGTGGGTCACAGTTGTAAAGGTTCAGTGTTGTGGAGAATGTTAGGTGGTGGATGTGGCGCCTAGGTAAAAGCTGTTGCCCCTTTTTCTCTAATGACAATAAATGTTTCTCAAACGACGCAGAGCTAGCCATGTGTCAACCTCTGTGTGAGTCTCAGATGGGTTTCTAATGTTTCAAGAAGGCTGCGGAAGCTGCCACGTACCAGATAGTTGTTGCTACAGATGCGGCCACTTGTCCCTGTTTGAAAGTAAGTGGAGAGTCTTGGGTCCCATTTCTAATATGTCTTTAAGTTTTAGAGCCACAGATTGCAATAGATGTCACAAGCAGGGGCCACACAGATATAAAAGACATAGTTAAGTAAAATCTTGTGGACCGAGACTCATATTATTTCTAAGAGCTACAGACGCTGCCGTGTGTCAGTTTCCTATTTCTCCCGAGAGGTTAAAAGGTTTCAAGTTCTATGCACACAGACACTGCCATGTGTCTTAGAGTTCATTGTTTACAGAGTGTAGATGCTGCCAAGTGTCTTTTCCCTATAGGAAGGAATGCGCCAGATATGTTTTGCCACAACCAATGGACTTACAGTTGTTGTAACTATTTGCGGATCCAAAATATTTCAAGTGTCAGACACTTCCAGTTAGCTCCAGTTTGGTTAGGCTGTTGGGATTTGATTGTGCAGACAATCTAGAGTCATTCCTGTGCTATAAATATGTAACAATTCATAGATCAAGATATAGAAGGATTCATTTATAAATAGTTTTGCTAGAGATATTTTCTATTAGAGAAGTTTGAGACTTTTTGTTGTGACCAGTGGATATTATTTTCCTTTATTTTGTTATTTGTGATTCAGAAAGTAAATGTAATTGTGCATGTATTTGTGCCTCTTATGTTGCTAGAAAATCAATGAGAAAGACAGAGTTCTGTGCCTTGGTTGATATTTTCTGTGTCATTGTAAATGGTCTATTTGTGACCCTTTGAGTTTATTTATTATATCTCTTTATGTTAATCATGCAACATTTGCTCTTTAACATAATCGAATCTTGAGAATAGCTTCACTGTGCTTAAGTTGAGAGAAATACTTTATTCAGGCGCATCACCATAGATAGATTTGTTTTACTTATATCTGTAATTTAGATTAATTTCTACCCCTTTTTCCCAAAAACCCATATAAAATAGAGAAGAGCCAGCTTCTTTAAAATATGGAGGTTGTTTCAGGTTGCAAGTCCCACATTCCTAAAACTTCCCATGTTGGTGTTGGAACCCGCGCAATTTTACACATCAACAAGATATTGAGAAAATTTAGCCCTATCAGAAACAAAGAATAACAGTAAAGTCAGTCAAGTTCTATGAAGTGGAGATTCCAGACAGTTGAAGATTAGAGTATGCACATGAAAGGGTTTGTAGATATGTGTCTAAAGGTACTCCTATAAAGATTTCAAAGATCCACATGAAGATTTGGAGAAGTTATGGCCATATGAGTAAAACTAGTTCTGATAGTTGTTTAGAGGTGACAAAGTGACACAATAGGTCTGGTGAGATCCAAAAATACAATATCTTGTTCTGCGGATCTAGTGGCATGTTTTAGAAGACAATGTGAATTGACAAATCAATTGGTTCATGGTCTGGAGGTCCACAAGCAATTATTCTTATGTGACAGTGATGGCCGGCTGTGTTCTTAAGGTTCTAGATGAAGATGCGAATGATTTCAGTAAGCAGAAGTGGTGTGGATGTTCTTGGTGTTTTAGGTAATCTTGTGGGGGTCTCTAGATAGTGTCCAGTTTGTGTTGGCAGTCCACATTGAAGATAGAGCTCGTAATTGAAGATTTACCTCTCAGTGATGGTGTTCTTCCTAGTCTTGGCCAGCCGAATGTTTTACACATGTTGCGAATGATCTTGAAGATGTTTTATGAAGCAAGGCATGTTCCTCAAAGAAAATTGAAGTCCCAGATATGCGTGGCCGATAGGGTAGTGATGAGCATGAAGTTTTTGTAATAAGTCAAGTTGTATTTGTGTAATTACTCTATAATAAAATAAAGTATGTGTTGTGTCAAATTTGATGATCATCCCAAATTTGATGTTTTGTATAAATAAGATTTGTGAAGTCATTTCAAAAGTATCCATGGTCATGATGAGAAAGTGATAGAGAGGAAAGAAAAGAAAAGTAGAGCATAAGTGTTGAGCATAAATGGAACTATCTCAAGCATGGTGAAGATGCTAATCTCCAGTTCAAGTATGTAATATTTATATTATTCTATAGACAATGTGTCTCCTGTAAGTAGTGGGCCTCTAGTGAGTAGTGTACTTGGATAGTGAGCCCTAATTGGCAAGTGTCATTTTTGTTCTTCTTATTTTTTTTAGAGAATACAATCTTGGGTTAGTCACCCAATGGTTTTTCCCCTAACCAAGTTTTCCACATTAAAATCGTGGTGTCATATGTGTTGAATGTGTTTCTGCTCTTGAGTTATTGCATTTTGCTTTCATGATTGAATAATTATTATATAAGAAAGATTTAAGGATTTAAAGATCAAAAGGTTTGGTGACAACTGATTCACTCCCCCCTCTCATTTGTCTATCCTAAATCCAATAGAAAAAAGTCAATTGAATGATGTAGAAGCCACTCCATATCCAATTGAAAGGAGGAAGAAGGAAGTCTCCAAATAGAAATTTCTAAAGACTGAGAAGGAGTCTCTATGCTCAAATAAGCCACCATATAAGCATGATCAAACTCAACCAATAAATGTGACAAATCAAGTTCAAGAGGAAACTCGTCAATGTCAATCTCCAAAGACAATGTAGATGAATCAATAGTCATGTTGAAACTATCATCAAAGAGGAGAGAAATCCCCTAAAATATGTCTCCCAAATCTATGAGATGAGACTCTACAAAAAAGTCTAAAATACCTTCCAAATACTCATCCCACAAAGCAAGATTTGGAACATTATGACCAACTTGCTCAAAAGAAGAACTCAAATATGAAGAAGCAAGAGGTGAAGGAGGAGGAAGCTTAACACTAGTCTCAAGAAAATTAAGATTCAAGTGAGCAAACTTATCCTCACAAACATGATTCACCCTTGATGGAAGGCTGTGAACATTAGCCAAAGAAACATCATCATTAGGAATAAAATGAGAAAAAGAAGACAAGTGAGATGCATGATCCACCACCCCTATAGAAATGATATCTCTAGTCTCTATGTCCTGATTGTATACATGATCCGGAGTGAACTCAACTATCTTACCTTTTGCACCATGAGTAATTTGATAAATTGAAAGGATATTAGTGGTCAAGGAGGGTACACAAAGAACATCATAAAAATATCCCTCACCCATATCAATAGAACCTTTCCCACAAACCTTCATGTAAGTATTGTTACCCATCAAAATGTTAGGTGAACTACAAGGATCAAAAGAAGAGAACATATTCATATAAGATGCTATATGATGAGATGCACCTAAATCAAGAAGCCATCTCCCATTTTCAAGAATAGTGGAAGTAAAGAGTGCTTTACCTTTCATCCCATTAGCAAATCTTGCATTTCCTAACTATATAGATGAAGATGTTGCTAATTTTGATTCGGAAGAAGAAGAAGGAGAAGAAGAAGACACTGAAAAGGGTAGCGGGATGTTGTTCTTCTAAAGAAGGTGAGTAAGCTCATCAATCTTCTTAGTATAACACCTATGCTCATCATGTTTGGATCTCTTGAAATAAGCACATTTGATCTTCTTCTTTTGTTATGGTTCCTCTTTAGAAGAGGTCTTGGTCTCAGGAGTAAGCTATGAAGGAGAATCCTTAACTTTCTCTTTAGACTTAGAATCCTTATTTTGTTTCTTGTCCTTTCCACTTGAAGCCTTAGGATCTTTTGCAAGAAGTGCTTGAGACCTCGTAGACATCAATGTTCTCATTTGTGCCAACTTTGCTTATTCCCTTGTGATTTGCACTACAAAACCATCAAGAGAAGGCATTTTGTGTGCACTACCTAGAGCATCCATGGTAGCATAAAATGCAAAAACAAATACAGGATAATTAGGACCTAACTTAGAGAAAGTAGATATAATCAACTACTCATCATCTTTTTTAATGCCACATTTAGACAATTGCAATCTGAGAGAATTAAGCTTGGTGAAGAAGTCTTGGATATTGTCAAAATGTCTAAGATCAAGATTCATTATTTCATTCTCCAAATGAAATTTACTCATCTTATCTGGCTTACCAAAAAGATTCTCTAAGGTAGTCCAAATATCATTAGGATGTTTACAAGGTAACACATGATATCTCAAGTCAAGAGAAATGGATATAATGAGAGTACTAAGAGCTTCATATCTTCGATCAAACCATTTCCTCTTTTCTACAACACCTATGGGTTTAGGATCTTGGTCATATGTAATCCTTTGCAACTTCAGCTTCAACAACAAAATCTCCATATCAGATTTCCACTTAAAATAATTTGTTGGAGTCAGAAGTTCTACTTTAGGAAAATCTGAGATGAAACAAGAGAATGCAGCAAATATCCATCACAGTGTAAACAATCAACCTCTTATGTTCACAAGAAATGAAGCAAAACTAAGATCTGACTGTGATAACTAAAAAGGAGCATCAAACCAAAAAAACAAATGAAAGATACCTATTCTACTGTGAAGTTGATGAAATCACCTTTCCAATGATATATGGAATGCGAAAAATGACCTTGGTTTGCAAAAGATATGCAAAAATTAAAAAATGGCCTATGAAGGGCACTTTAGAAGCATCTGGGGGCTTACTACAGTAGGCACCTGGTCACTCCATATGACCACAATGAGCACAGATTGGAAATATTTGGGGGCTTTTGGGCCAAGTGGATCTCGAAAGATGAAATATGTGGTGGATTCCCATTCCACATAAACTCCAAATCACCAAGTCACCAAGCCGAGTGTTGGGAATTAAGGTGTTTCAACCTTGGTAATTCCTTGCATTTATTATTTGTAATGTATTTATTTATTTAGCCTATGTTGAAATTTTGTTGCATATCCTATTTTGTCATTTAGTTTGACGTGGCACGGTGAGTTGTCACTCCACTTGTAAGATGACTAGGATGGTCAACTCACCCCATGTGGAGATAGGCATCACCTTTGTGTGGTAGAGGTTTTCTACCATGTCAGCATCTTGACTAGTGTGTAAGTGAATCGTGACCAAAACGGTTATGATAGATTCCTATGACAGAATATATGATGCGTAAGAGTTGAAAATGGAATTTTCTATGACAGGTGAAGGCATGTATCACAAAGCATCTTGGAAGAAGGCATCTTTGGGTGCCCCAAGGAGGGTTATGACATATTGTAAGAGAATATGCTATTTTTAGCCTGTGGATGACAGATTCTCTTATAGTTGTAAGATATGACAGTTATGATGGATTCCATGACATTCGTAAGAGTATCTTTCATAACCCAACTTGGGAATAGGTGACTTCCTAGGGATGGGGTGATATGAGAATCTCATGAACACCCTGTAGTGTTGGACAAGTGTCCCTAGGTGTGGACTTTGGGCCATGAGGCTATGTTGGATGCCCATTTCAAGATAGGCTCATTTTTGTGTTGTAACTTCTTTATAAACAGGTGCTTTTGAGAGGAGATATTATGTGATTGATAGGTACTATTATGCTGCTAGATTGTCTCTAGATACGAGTTTCAAAGACTCCTCAGAGCTTGCATTGTAAGTGTATTGTAAATCATTACAGTTTTGATAATACATTGTGCAGGTTTTGGAGTGTGGGGTTTTTCACCCGTAAGGGTTTCTCCACATATATCTTGTCTCTCTCTTCTTATGCCTTACATTCTTGTGTTTTGTATTGCTGAAATATCTCTGTTATTGGATTAATAACTGTGTAATTGTAAAAGTTGGGAAGAATTTGTAGTCATCTCTCCTCATTAGATTAGCGTAGGAAGCGATTTGTGCACACCTATCTTCCTTTCAGTTGGTATAAGAGCTTGATCATGTTTGGTCTTAGTTGTTCAGTAGGGGTTTTTTGAGCTAATCTTAGATTGAGTGGGAGTCTGTAAAGAGTATTCTATAATCTTGTTGTAGGAAAAGAGATGGAAGGCACATTTGGAAGATTAGAGGTGGACAAATTCAATGGCACAAATTTTGAGTTATGGAAACTTAAGATGGAAGACATGCTTGTTGATTGAGACCTATGGGAAACCATATTCAGTGTAAAACCAACCTTAATGGCACAAGATGATTGAGATCTCAAAGATCAGAAGGCTAAGGGTCTCATAAGATTTAGTCGAGCTAATTATGTCTTGTTAAATGTCCATGAGGAGAAGACCACAAAAGAAATCCTTGGTAAACAAGCTTTTTCTAAGAAATAAGTTGTATTCTCTGAGAATGGAAGATGGAGGATCTATTGTAGATCACCTAAATGCTTTCAACATGTTAGTTACACAATTGACATCCATTGGTGCAAAGATGGAGGAGGAGGATCGTTGTATGACCTTGCTTTGTTCTTTACTGGTCTCATGGGATCATCATGTTATGGCTATTGGGAGCACCACATCCACATTCAAAATAGATGAAGTGGTATCTTCGTTTTTATCTGAAGAGATGTAGAGAAAGTCTTTTGAGGCAACCAAAGAGGCTTTTGCAGTTCATGGAAGACCCAAGGAGAAAGGGAAAAAGAAGGACAAGAAAGATGAGAAGGGTAGATCCAAATCCTATGGGAGATCCAAGTCTCTTGGAAAGTCCAAGGCTCTTTATTGGAACTATGGCAAAACTGGGCATTTCTGAAAGGAATGCAAAGAGGAAATGAAAAAGAAGAGGAATGCCCTAGATGCAAATTCTAACAAGTGACAAGATGGTGGTGATGTCTTCATCACAGCCCTGGCCACCCATACATCTGATGATGTGTGATTGATAGATTCTGGTGCATCATTCCACATGACCTTGCATCAAAGCTAGTTCACGAAGTGTGAAGAGTTCGATGGTGGAAGAGTGTACCTAGGTGACGATTCTCATGTGAAGCTTATTAGTCATGGAAGAGTCTCAATCTGAATCTCTAATGGATGAGTGAAGGGGATCACTGGGGTTATGCACATCCCAGGCTTGGCACGGAACCTACTTTTTGTAAGTATGTTGAATGATGCAGGTGTGTAGGTTGTCTTTTTGAAGGATGGATACAAGATGACTAGAAGATCTATGGTTCTTGCAAAGGGTACTCTAAGAGGTACTCTATTTCAGCTGGAGGCATGCACTTTATAGTGCAGTAGTTCCTCTAACTCGAAGAAAAGATTTACAGTCACTTCATCCCCACCATCTGAACCAATAGTGAAGAAATCTGTTGTAACAAATTCTGATGGTAGTGCATCTTGGGTACCCAAGGGTGCTTATGCTTTGGAAGTTAATCTTTTTGTTGAAAAGACTATGTTATGGCATAAGAGATTTGGCCACATTACCATTAGAAGGGTCTTCGAACACTGAAAAAAAAACTCGTTAAGGGGTTAAACGATTGTAATCTCAAGTTTGACTTTTGCGAACATTGTATTTATGGAAAGTAGAACCATGTTTAGTTTTACTCTAGTTCTCACAAGTCTTCTGGTGTGTTGGACCTCATTCATTATGATGTGTTTGGTCTTGTTAGTGTTTCTTCGATTTCCAAATATGTATATTTTGTACCTCTTATAGATGATTATAGTAGGACATGGATTTATTTTCTCAGAAGAAAGACTAAAGTCTTTAGTCATTTCAAAGAGTTTAAAGCTTTTGTTGAGAACTAGACTAGTAAAAAGATTAAGTGTTTGAGAACTGACAACGATGGTGAGTTTTGTTTGGCATAGTTCAATGAGTTCTGTAAAGAGCATAAGCAAGGAATTGAAAGACATAAGACAGCTCCATACACCCTATAGCAAAATAGAGTTGCAGAGAGGATGGACAAGACACTAATGGAGAAGGCTAGGAGTATGCTTAGTGGAGCAAGCCTCGAACAAAAGTTTTGGGTTAAAGTTGTAGCCACTGCTTTCCATCTGGTAAACAAGTCTCCTACATCATCTCTTGTTGGTAAGACACCTATGGAGGTGTGGTCTGGTAAGAAGCCTTTAGTTAGACATCTTCATGTTTTTGGTTGTGAGGCATATGCACATGTGCGTAGGGAGAAATAGTCTAAATTGGAGAACAATGTTGTTAAGTGTATTTTCATTGGCTATGGTGTCAGTGTGAAAGGATACAAGCTTTGGGATCCTGTGGCTGAAAAAGTGTTGTATAAAAGAAGTGTTATCTTTAGAGAGCTAACACCTTCTCCTGTTGTTCTACAACCAGAAGAAATAAAAAGAAAGAGGATGTGGTTCAGTTTCCTTCTACCCCTGAGAAAACTGAACCGACAAACCCTGTGAGACCTGATGATGAGGAGAGTTCTAGCAGCTCTAAAAGCTCAGAAGAAGAAGCAAAACCTCAATCTCAGCCATTGAGGAGGTCTACATGAACAAGGAAGCAACCTGATAGGTTTGGTTATTCATTGCTTGATTCTAGTTGTTCTTTTGCCTTGCTTACTAACATTGATGAGCCTACAACTGTGACAGAGGCTATGGGCATGAAAGATGCAGGTTCTTGGAAGGAGGCCATGGAATATGAGATTGCTTCTTTGGAAAAGAATAAAACATGGGACTTCGTGCCTTCACCTGAAGGACATAAACTTGTTGGATGCAAATGGGTGTTCAAGAAGAAATTTGATGTAGATGGTAGTGTTGAAAAGTACAAGGCCATATTGGTTGTGAAGGGGTATTCACAAGGGGAGGGAATTGATTATGGTGAAATTTTCTCTCCCGTTGCAGAGATGACATCTATTTAGTTCCTATTATCTCTTGCAGTAGCTTATAACTTAGAGGTGGAGTAGATGGATGTGAAGATAGCATTCCTTCATGGTGATTTGGAGGAAGAGATCTACATGTCATAGCCAAAGCATTACATAGAGAAAGGTAAATAAAATTTGGTTTACAAACTGAAAAGTCTTTGTATGGTTTGAAGCAGTCTCTGAGGATGTGGTACTTGAAGTTTGATGGATTTGTGTTGTCAGTTGGATTTCTAAGATCGAAATCAGATCATTGTGTGTTATAAATTTGCAATGATCACATTCTCATTATTGCATTATATGTTGACGATATGTTGTTGACTGGGAATGGTAAGAACATGATTTATAATTTGAAGTCTCAATTGTCAGCACTATTTGAGATGAAAAATCTAGGGGCAGCCAGGTACATTTTGGGAATGGAAATCAAAAGAGACAGAGCAAATAGAAAAATTTGGTTAAGCTAGAGTAAGTATGTGAAGACCATGTTGGATAGGTTTAGTATGGTAGATTGTATCCCATTGTGTGTTCCTATTTCTTTGGGGGCAAAGTTGTTTGTTAATGTGATGCCTCGTCATGCAACCCTAGAGCATTAGACTAACAAGTGCAAAATTTACAATTTTTTTTTTGAAGCAAGTAAATCTATTAATCATTAAATATAATTACACTATTAACAACATTAAATAAAATGAATAGCTAACACCTCTAGGGGGCATAACTGCATAAGATAAACATAAAATTATAACAATACAAGGGATATACACTATAATACAACAGAAGAGGATTTACATCATTCATTTGGAGAGATGAATAATTACAAAGGTTCAAATACAAGATTACATGACCAATCACATCGGTTTACAATATACAACAATATAGTACAATTATGAAGGTATACTACAACTCTGAAGATGTAGAACAAATCTAGAACTGGAAACACTTCTGCATTGTCCTCGAACTAGTACATCCAAGAAAACCAATGGATTAAGCTCTTCCACCCAACCATGTGGAACCCTAAGGTCCACCCCCCAAGCTAAGAGATAATAATGAGGTCCCACTAAGTCAAGGATACAAGCAAATAGATAAAGGTTTGACATAGATAACTTAGATCATCACAAATCATCCAGACTACTCAAACATCAAGACAAGTCAAATCATCAAGACACGTCAATCATCAAGATAAGTCAATCATCAAGACAAGTCAATCCTCAAGATAAGTCAATCATCAAGACAATACTCAAGATAAGTCAAATCATCAAGTCAATACTCAAGATAAGTCAAATCATCAAGTCAATACTCAAGATAAGTCAAATCATCAAGTCAATACTCAAGATAAGTCAAATCATCAAGTCAATACTCAAGATAAGTCAAATCATCAAGTCAATACTCCAGATAATTCAAATCCTGAAGTCAATACTCAAGATAAGTCAAATCATCAAGTCAATACTCAAGATAAGTCAAATCATCAAGTCAATACTCAAGATAAGTCAAATCATCAAGTCAATACTCCAGATAAGTCAAATCATCAAGTCAATACTCCAGATAAGTCAAATCATCAAGTCAATACTCAAGATAAGTCAAATCATCAAGTTAATACTCCAAATAAGTCAAATCATCAAGTTAATACTCAAGATAAGTCAAATCATCAAGTCAATACTCAAGATAAGTCAAATCATCAAGTCAATACTCAAGATAAGTCAAATCATCAAGTCAATACTCTAGATAAGTCAAATCATCAAGTCAATCCTCAAGATAAGTCAATCATCAATATAAGTTAAATCATCAAGACAATACTCAAGATAAGTCAAATCATCAAGTCAATACTCAAGATAAGTCAAATCATCATGTCAATACTCAAGATAAGTCAAATCATCAAGTCAATACTCAAGATAAGTCAAATCATCAAGTCAATACTCAAGATAAGTCAAATCATCAAGTCAATACTCCAGATAATTCAAATCCTGAAGTCAATACTCAAGATAAGTCAAATCATCAAGTCAATACTCAAGATAAGTCAAATCATCAAGTCAATACTCAAGATAAGTCAAATCATCAAGTCAATACTCTAGATAAGTCAAATCATCAAGTCAATACTCCAGATAAGTCAAATCATCAAGTCAATACTCCAGATAAGTTAAATCATCAAGTCAATACTCCAAATAAGTCAAATCATCAAGTCAATACTCAAGATAAGTCAAATCATCAAGTCAATACTCAAGATAAGTCAAATCATCAAGTCAATACTCAAGATAAGTCAAATCATCAAGTCGATACTTCAGATAAGTCAAATCATCAAGTCAATACTCCAGATAAGTTAAATCATCATAACACATGTCAATAACTGCATTAGTCAACCATAGTCCATCATGAACATAATAAGCATAAACCATAAACCTAAACACTCAAATGTCTCAAAAATGTCTAAAAGCAATTGAAAACTATCAACTGACACAAGCCAAAATTGAGGGGCATTACAATTAATGATTGTCCAAAATATCCTAGTGAGGTGGAGGACATGAACAAAGTACCTTATGCTAGTGTTGTTGGCAGTTTGATGTATGCGATGGTTTGCAGAAGACCAGACATTGCCCAAGCAATGGGAGTCCTTAGACAGATTTATGGCTAATCCTGGATGGGTACATTGGGATGCAGTTAATAGTGTTCAAATATTTGAGGGGTACTTTTGAGTATTCCATATGCTCTCATGGTAATCCTACAAGACCTCTGCATTCAATTTGTATTCGTGGATTCATGATTGTGATTGGGCGGGTGACATTGACAGCAGGAGATCCACCAATGCCTATGTGTTCACTATGATTGGTGGTGCAATTAGTTGGATGAGTAAGCAACAACCTGTGGTTGCTTTGTCCATGATAGAAGCTGAGTATATGGCAGCAACTCATGCTTGCAAGGAAGCCATTTGGCTTAAGAGACTGTGTTCAGATATTGGTGTTGATGCAGGATAGATTATGATTTGTTGTGACTGTCAGAGTGTGATTTGCCTAGCAAAGAATCCAACTTTCCATGCCAGAACAAAGCATATTGATGTACAATTTCACTTCATGCGAGACATGGTAGATGATTGGAAGGTGAATTTGGAGAAGGTAGACACTTTGAAGAATGTTGCAGATGCATTGATGAAACTAGTGGGCACAAAGAAGTTCAAATGGTGTTAGGAGTCTATGGGCCTCTTGGCCTATCGCAGTTAAATCCTATTATTTTGATTAGCTCTTTCAAGGTGTTCAACAAGTGGGAGAATGTTGGAAATTAAGGTCTCTCAACCTTGATAATTCCTTACATTTATTATTTGTAATATATTCATTTATTTATCCTATGCTGTAATTTTGTTGCTCATCCTATTTTGTCATTTAGTGTGAAGTGCCACGGTGAGTTGTCACTCCACTTGTAAGATGACTGGGATGGTCAACTCACTCCATGTGGGGATAGGTGTCCCTTTTGTGTGGTAGAGGTTTTCTTCCATGTGTCAGCATCTTGACTAGTGTGTAAATGAATCTTGTTCGAAATAGTTATGATAGATTCCTATGACAGAATCTATGACATGCAAGAGTTGAAAAATGGAATGTTCTATGACAGGTGAAGACATGTGTCACAATGTATCTTGGAAGAAGGCATCTTTGGGTGCCCCAAGGAGGGTTATGACATGTTGTAAGAGAATATGTTATTTTTAGCTTGTGTATGATAGATTCTCTTATAGTTGTAAGATATGATAGTTATGATAGTCGTAAGAGTCGTAAGAGTATCTATCATAATCCAACTTGGGAATAGGGGTCTTCTTTGGGATGCGGTGATATGACAAGTGTCATGAACACCCTCTAATGTTGGACAAGTGTCCCTAGGCATGGATTTTGGGCCACGAGGCCATGTTGGATGTCCATCTCAAGATAGGCATTTTTTTTCCTTGTAACTTCTTTATAAACAGGTGCTTTTGAGAGGAGATATTATGTGATTGACAGGTACTTTTATGCTTTCGGATTGTCTCCAGATACAAGTGTCGAAGACTCCTGAGAGCATGCATTGCAAGTGTATTGTAAACCATTACAATTTTGATAATACATTGTGCAGGTTTTGGAGTGGGGTTTTTCACCTGTAAGGGTTTTCCCCACGTATATCTTGTCTTTCTCTTCTTCTGTATTACATTTTTGTGTTGTGTATTGCTTCAATATCTCTTTTATTGGATTAATAACTCTGTAATTGTAAAGATTGAAAAGTATTTACACTCATCTCTCCTCATTAGATTAGTGTAGGAAACAATTTCTGCACACCTAGCTTCCTTTCACTGAGCACAAGGCATGATCACAAAGCACCACTTCCACATCATAAGGCCCGAATCACCACCAAGCCTTGCGCGAGAGTGAGCCTTTACAAGTGCTCACAATAAGGAAGAGAAGCACTGGGCTATATAAAGCCCAAACAACACATCGACTTGTTCAATGTGGGACTAAAGTTCCAAACCCACACCCAAAGGGAGCCATGAATGGGCCCACTATCCTTCCATTCTATAAGGAAAACCCTAAATAAATATTTTTCTTGAAACTTTGTAATGCTTACACCATGTATTTAGGCCACACCACATTGTATGGCTTTCTCTTCAATCTGTTGTTTGATTGCATATCATTCGGAGGGACCAAAATGCAAATCTTTCAGAAACTCCATTTAATACACAAGATGATACCAAGAATTTGACTCATGACAACTTTCAATGGGGCAATGCAAAAAACAAGCCTTAGGTTAGAATGTAGGCTTTTTCCAAATAGGGTTCAGCTTCCAATATAGATAGCACCTTCCACACAAGTCGTGCACCTTCCTAGGTGTCCTTCACCTTTCAAAGCACCCTGGATCAAATTTCCTCACATGCTTTTGATAATTGGCCTTTCAGATTCAACCTTCAATTAGCCTCGGGAACCATCACATGTCATTACTTCTTGAAGAATCATCCTTTCTCCAAATTTTAGAATGTATTTGCATTGATTCAAACCAAAAACAACTTTACACAAACTTAAAAACTCCAGGAGTTTTTTCTTTTGGCTCGCAAAGCATCACATTAGGAAAAAAGTATAGAAAAAACTGCCTACAGAAAATCCAATATAATCGATTCTTTGTGTGCCAATGAAATGGCACTTACAAAATAAACAAATCGAATATCAATCTTAAAATATCGATATCTCAAAGCCTCTAATGAAAACTCTCAAAATTGGAAGGATACACAGGAAGACTACTCTCATACCATGTTGGTGTAAACCACCTCCCAGGAGCACAATCTGCAAAATAAACCTTCACAATACGAGAGAAGTAAAAAACTATTTCATCAGAATGTTGATAAAATGAATTAAGATCCTGAATAATGTACATATGCCTTGTTTATAAAGGCATGGAGGGAGAGCTGGTAGATAACTGACAATAACTACCAAATAATTAAATGCACTAATATTATGCACCTAGTAACTAATATCTAGTAATGCATTATGTTGGATGCCTAAGTAAACTTAAGCATAGGTAAGTGGTAAAAAATCATTTACTCAAACAGTTTGAAATTGATGGTGAACCAATAATGCTGAAGTAAATGCTAGATTTCCATGACATTTAAAAGAACGCTTAATGATGTGGTTAAAGACTACAGTTCACAATAACATTTTATGCCAATAGTTACAGTGGTGGCTATAGATATCTATGTTTGGGGTTATCTCCTAGCGGTCACCCTGATAGTTAACATCAAAAAGTTAGATAAATGGTCACCTGCATAGTTAAGAGTCCTACAATTAAGATTTATGTGATAGTTAGCATTAAATGCTAACTTAAACATTGTTATTATATTCATGTTATCACAGATAATGGTTAAAATAAATGGTTGGCACTTTAGACGTAAACCTTCAACACTTACTTCTATAAGCATGTTATTGTTTGATGGCTAAAATATTGAACAAAGTTTGCAATTTAAGATATAAATAATGTTAGCAATGAAAACCAATTCTAGGACATGAACCACGTGGACATCTGCACATGGACACAATTTAGAGTCATAAGTGACCCAAGAATTTAATATGTCAATCATAACAACTAGTAGCTCACATGAACTGTCGAATGCTAGCAAAAAGGCTCATGGGATATAAACATTGATGATAAAAACATTTGAATTTAGATTGCTAACAATAAATCTTGAAACATTAGCAATGCCTAACTGATTTCTTAAAAGAAACCATTATCGAACGATTAGGGTTGAAAAGAAGTTCACTAGGTAAAGAAAGATTTCACCGGTTTACAACTAATGACTAGTGAGAAAAGGCTAATGGACAATGAAGATTGAAGATTTTATGCCTATGAATGACAAGATTACACAAAAAGGTTAATACATGGATCCAAAAGATATTACACAGGACTAATTGACATAACAAAGTACCAAATATCCTACAACAAAGACATATGAACCAATGGATTAAAAAACCTTTGCCTAGAAGATAAAATAGAGAATGTAGTGTGCAGAGTATAGTATGGCCGTACTAGGGGTTGAGCCCCAAAACAAAAAAAAATCACAAATTTTCCAGTTTCTGAAATACTAAGTATTTTATGTCAATTTTTGCCTGCGAGCTACTTCAGACACAAGAGAGAGATCAATTTTTTCCCATGAGGCCTCCTGCAAAATTTGACCTCTGAGACTCATCCAAAATACAACAAAAACTTGCACAAACTCAACAAAAACACTTGCAGAAAATGAGAATCAAAAGGGACATGGGTCCCACCGTGGTCGACAAAAATGTGCACAAGAAATAGAGACTTGAAACAAAGATTTCAAATACAATATTAAAATATCAAATCTATACCTAATGTGACCTCTGATAAAGCTAGAAACTAAAACACAAATGAATAAACAAAATGAGGTTACCCATATTTCGATTCATGTTGCACTATGAGGGTGGATGTGCTCAAATGATAATTGTGGTTGCTCAATTCGATAGCATGACATTGCAGGATAGATGTTTCAATCAAAATGCCTCTTGATAGGCCAATTTATAGACCTTTGAAGAAGCAGATCAATGATGAGAATTGGATTTCAGATCGATGGCTAAGATTGAGTTGGTTGAGTTGGTTGCACGATCAAAGGTGCATAATTAAAGGGATTTATTATTGATTTTTAATATTTTGGTGAGATATGAAGTAGTTATAAAATATGTGGATGAGAATTAAAGAGATATTTAATTTCTTTTATTCACTTTAGGTAGTTATGAAGGATGAATTAATTAATAAATTAATTAAATTATGTATGGGAAGGTGATTTAGGATTTAGCAAAATGATTTATGACATAGGGATTAAATGAGATAATTAGCATAAATGGATAAAATTTGTTAGTGTTTATTCCTAAGTGTATACACATTTGCATTTAACCATACTTAGGTGTTTTTCCACATGTTACTTTGAAGATGTCAAAGTAATTGGTCATTTTTGAGAGGTGTCAACTAACATCGCTATGTTTGTGGGGGGTAAGTGCACAAAGATGAGAGACCAAAAGGTGGTCTTAAGATGCCAACTTTTTTCTAAAATTAGGAAAGACTGATGTTGGATGAGAAATTGAAGATAGTTACACTCAAAATTTGAAGATACAACAAAAATAAGAGTCATAGTGCTCTGATTCTAGTTTCTAAACTACTATTTTTTAAAAAAAAATGGTTAAGATTAAAGGGTTCAAAAATGGGAAGCACACAAATTGGTCCTATTTTTCTCAAAATAAACATAACATAGGGTCCGGTGTGCTCCCCCTAAAATGTTAACGTTTTTTTTTAGTATTTCAAAAATCACTTCTGTGTTGAATTAGCTAACACCATGTAGTTTATCCTTGATTTTTCTGATAAATGTTTCATGAATATTTGAGTTTTTTTACTAATTTTCAAAGTGGATACATCCTGAAAAACCAAAAATTGAGCATGCTCCCCCCTAAATTTTTTGAAAACTAATCAAAATTTGAGGGTTGATTAGGTTTACAGAGAGAGAGAGAGAGAGAGAGAGAGAGAGAGGTTTAGGGTTTAGGGGCATTATTTAGGGTTGCTCAAGTTTATGGAGAGAGATTGAGAGGCAGAGGGATGATAAAGATAGAGAGATAGAGATTTAGACTTTCTTGGGTTTAGGGGTTGGGGTTTATGGGAATTATTTAGGGTTTAGAGGCTTAGGGTTGCTCAGGTTTAGGGTTTATGGGTTTAGGGTTGCATGTCAAAAGTACTCTCTCTCTCTCTCTCTCCCTCTCTCTCTAAACCCCTAAACCATAAATAATACCCCTAAATTGTAACCCCTAATCCCTAGACCCTAAACCCTAAACTCGAGAAACTGCAAACCTCTATCTGCCTATCTCTCCCTTATCTCCCTATCTCTCTAGACATTTCACTCGCTCTCTATCACCCTATCTCTCCCCTCTTTCTCCTCTATCTCTCCCTATCTGTCTCATCTCTCTTTCTACCTATCTATCTCTCGCTATCTCTATATCTCTTACCTCCTTCTCCCCTATCATTCCTCTATTTCCCTATCTCTCCCTCTCGCTTAAATCGATGAAGGAAATGGAAAAAAGAAAACTATAACTCTTTTTCTATATATATATATATATCTCCCTATCTCCCTATCTCTCTCTCCCTATCAGAGAGAGAGGGAGAGCTAGAGAGAGAGGGAGAGAGAGAGGGAGAGGGAGAGAGAGTTTTGCTTTTACAAAATACGCTCGTGTTATGGCTCAATATTATTGAGCCTAAAATGTGAATGCATTATAACATGCTCACGTTTTAGGCTCGGTAATACCAAGCCATAATGCGAGCGCATTATGACTTGTATGGAACCAAAAAGTTATGTGATGAATTTTTGGTCCCTCATCTTTGTGCATATACCCTAGGAGGTTACTCGCTACAACTCCATGTAGAGGACTCCTATTCTCATTTCATGGAGATTCAAGTACCCACACTTGCCTATTTATACTTGCCTCATTTGGTAATACAATTGGGTCAATTCATTGCAACTCATGTGCTTGTTGTTTATTCCATGATCTTGTTTTCTACATGGTGTCAGAGCTTTCTAGAATAGCTTCGAGCCATCTTTTGCTAGCTGTGCTTCACGCCCCCATTCACACTGGTCTTCATACTATGAGGATTGTTTATTATTTGGTTATTATTTTTAACTATGAATGTTTTGCTAGTTTCACAACGAAGTCTTGACGTCTGTGAGAGGAGGCTCTACCTCTTGTTTTTCACTGAGGTCTGCACAAAGGCTGACCCATAGCCCTTCTTCTTTGTTTGCATGACTTTGAAGAGCTAGTTGTTAGCCAAACAAGGTGGCATTGGATATTGGAGGATATCTGAGATCCTAAGATAGAGCACAGATCTCCCATGCCTCGTGCCTTCACTAGCATCTTCACATGCTGCCATGACCTACACCTCTAAAGACCCACATAGGGCTTCGTTGAAGGCCTCGATCAACCACAAAGGTGCCTTCACAACACACTCACATGTCAAACCTCATGTTGCATCTGGAAAACTTAAGCCCTTGGTCACATGGGGTTTTAGCCCCTGGTCATGCATATCCCAAGGGGGCTTAAGTTTTCTACTCTTTTTTATTTTTCTCTCAACAAATTTGCATGCAAATTTAATTTTCCAAAATTTGAATTTTTTTTTGCTGAAGAAGGATTTTTTTTGTAAATGCAAAAAACTTGCAAGTCCTATAACTTTTGTAAATCAACTTGAAATTGAGTTCTCCATTTTGCAAAAGTGGATGTTTTTTCATCACTGATCTAACTAGCCTAAAATCGTACTGAAATTATAAAGTGCATGTTTATGCTATTTTTTTGTTGACCTAAAGCACTCCTTCTATACTAGTGCCAAATTTAGGGGGAAAAACAAATAATCAAAGGGAGTAATAGTGTTCACAATGCACTACTTTATAAAGTGCCACTTTAAGGGGGGAAATAAACAAGATTAATCACACACTCAATTTATAAAGTGTCACCTTATAATGTTCAATTAGGGATTCAAATCGCAAATTAGGGGAACACATCTTCAAGAAGGTAAAAAGATAAATTCATGGCACCTTCAAAATCAAAAGTTAACAAATTGATTCTCAGTTCATGTGCAATTGAACACATGTCACCTTACAAAGAGATGTTTGTGATGATTCTTCCATGCAACACCTTCAAAAGATTGAGAGATCATATCTATTATAATGTTTGTGGTAAGGGAATTGTAAAATTAGGTAATGGATACGTACACAATGTGCTTTTCATTCCCAAATTATATAGGAATCATCTCTCTATGTTTCAACTTACATGTTCTGACAAAATAGTTGAGTTCACAGTCACAACAACCCTAATTATAGAATCTCAAAGCTGAAACATTGTCGCAATAATGAAGATTTGTCACTTCGACTGTAACTTCATTTTTTCATACTTTACTTCAAGTGAAGAGGACACTACACTAGCAACTTTAGATCCTAGTGTTACTTCTCATCTCAGCTCTGTTGGTTCATCCTAATGGGTTGTTGAATTCCAAGAGCATATATGTTGTAAATACACTCATAAAGTATCATATAATTGAATGTGTGTAACACATAAAGGGAACTTGGGAAAATTGTACTAACACTGATATATAAAGTGTAATGGAGGGTTGTAATAGTCACAGTATGAATCGTACAAATTCTCTTCTCATTCGTATGTGCCATTAATGCACATCCTTTTTTAGACATTGTACATTTTTTTGATCCAAATTCCTTGCACACTACAATTTCATTTAGTTTGCTAAATTCTCTTAGAATTAAGGGAAGGGGAGAATTTACAACTGTTTCATGCTCTAGGAGTTCTTCGTCTCTACATCAGAATCAGCTTTAGCATCATCTTCGAGGGGGGTTTCTAAGCCTTTCCTTTTTCTCTCTTTTTGGAGGATAGTTTTTTCCCACTAGGTTTTCTATCTTTCTCCGTTTTCGAGAGTTTGCATTCTATCTAAGTACCATATCAGGCTTCATGGTTGAGGCTCATTTTTCTTTTGCATTGTACATGGGTACCTCACCAAGCTTATAACCAGGACCCATTTTTCATAATACTCACGTAAGCTATGCTTAAGGGGGGGTTTTAGTGTATACCTTTATTCCGAAGTGTATACACATTTGTATTTAACCATACTTAGGTGTTTTTCCACATGTTACTTTGAACATGTCAAAGTAGTTGGTCATTTTTGAGAAGTGTCGACTATCACCAACACCTCACACTATGTTTGTGGGAGGTTACTCACCACAACTCCATGTAGAGAAGTCCTATCCTCATTTCATGGAGATTTGGGTGCCTACACTTGCATATTTATACTCACCTCATTTGGTAATACAATCAGGTCGATTCATTGCAAACTTGTGTGCTTGTTGTTTATTCCATGATCTTGTTTTCTACAAAATTAAATCCTAAAAGTATGATAAAATGGGATAACTAATAGGATTAGAGGATTTGAGATGATTAAGGGATAATTAGGATGGTTTAAGGGAAAGTGGTTGATTTAGGGAATCTGAACTTAAAGTTGAGCAATTAGGTCCTAGGCAATTTTTAGGTGTCTAAAATTATTATTCCATGTTTCCCAAATTATGTTATGTGGTTATTTCAAATTAGAGTTTATAGTTTGATGTTATACTAGTGTCACAACATATGAAGGTTAAGTAAAGGAAAGTGATTGTTGATTGTTTGTGTAGAACCAATTTTGTATTCCTTTATTGATAATTGACTCATTGTATACTTTTTTGCTCCCACACTCCTATGAATGATATTTTAAAGTCATCTTAACCCTACATATGGATTATTATCACTCCTTTTGGACTATCTTGACTAAGTTCTTAAATCATCAACAACATGCATGTGTCAATGCATTTTGGTTCATTGACATGTGAACGATGTCATCACACTAATGTTGTGATACATGCATCTCTTCCTAGTATTAGATTAATACTACTTATAATTGTAGTTAAGCATGTTTTATATAATGTTGTCTTGGATATAAGATGAATTATATATATATGAGGTATGAGTTAATATTTTTTATTTAGAGTTACTTCTTGAATTTGTGGAATTTATTATGGCTCTTTTGTTCCATGTGGAATGTATTACAATTCTCTTATCCCATATTGCTTGATTTATTTTAGAATTTATTTGGGAGATGGAAAATCATTTAGTCCATTAACTATTATGATAATGGGATTTTTGATGAGGCCATCATATTTGAGGCTTTCTATGATAGTGCATTTTAAAGCCTAGCTTTGCCACTCGATAATTTGGTACTTGTATACTTAATGATTGATTAAACTCATACATTAGTATGGTAATGTCTTACTTCATTTGAGAGTTAGTGTGTTTCAAACTTCATGGTCATGATTAGAACCCAATGATATCATTAGGTATTTATTTATTAAACTATCTTTGAAGTAATAACCAATAGTGGATTTAAGTTTCCTTGAACTAATGCTATATTATTCTTGAATGATTTATTCTAATTGTGGGCAATTTAGTAACATATTTTATTGTTATATATTTTTGTTAAATTAGTTATGACATTTATATATAACTAATATTAGAAAACAATGAAGACGGGTACCAAATATGGTTGCAGAGTATTATTAAATTTCTTGTAACTTATAATTTTGCATGCTAGAGTAGATCTGACTAAAATAAAATGCTGGGCCAAGATAGTTAATTCAAACAATGATAAGAATTCTTTAATGTCAATAGTATCATGTGCACTAGATTATTCATGTACCGATCCACAAATTGCTAGATCCTTCATGATGGGTTAGGGTCCTTTTGTAGATTTTATATGATCTATTAATTATGTTCATTCTCATGATGGTACTTTAATATTATAATAGTCCATTTTTTAATTCATTTTTATGGTTGAGTTTCCTTAAATTGTTATTGTTATGCATGTATCACATTTATATATTTATTTTATGTCATTTCAGAATATGTTGTTACATAAGCATTCAAGTGGGCAACCCTATTTCTTAGCTTTTGTTTAGTCACTTTATCCTTTTCCATTTTCTGTATCATCCATTCCATAGAAGATTTAGCAATTTGTTTCCCTTGTTCCTGAGAAGGCATCCCTAATGAAACTATAGTGATTGAAAAGTTTGATGGTTGCCATTGTGTCTCAAAAACATCTTTCATGGGAGGAACAATTTAGGATTTCCAAACTCCTTGTGCATCTATGGTAATGATAAACCTCACTCTTTCTTCCTTAGGAGGGTGTGGCTTGGTAATTATGGATGATAAATTAGCAAAGTCATTATCCTCTTCTTGCTTTGAATAATCTGGTCAAACCACTGAGGAGTATCAGTAGCCTATGTTTGCTCCTTAGAAGCTATTTTATCTTGTGCTTCTTATTGTAGTTTCTCTTCTTGTTGTTCTATTTGTGGTTGTTCAATTTATTGTTTTCCCTCTTCATCTTGCTTAATTTGTTGCTTATTTTGTACATTATTCTATCCAACTTGCTAACATTTTTGCCTTGGAGGATGATTTGGAGGAGGTAAAATAGGAGTCCTTTCTGAAGAAGAAGATTCACTTCCACAAGCAAGAAGTTCCCTGAGAGAAGTAGTATATTTCCCTTAATGGGATGGGGTTCTCTCTAGAGAAGAGATTATTATTGCCACTTCATGTTCCTACCTAGCTTGGGAAGAAATGCTTAGATGGTTCTCTTTTATTATATAAATAATATGTCAATGTTTAAACTTGCAAATTTCAAAGGCAATTGCATCTAGATAAAATTTATAGTTTCCAAGAAGCAAGTTGGTCTTGGGAATCAACCTTGGACTTCATTAACAAGTCACTAAGATTAATCCACTTACAGTTGTGTACTTAATAGTGCCACTTCCAAAGTTTAGTCTCTATTCAAATGGTGGAGGGGGAGCAAAGATTTGTAAATGGCTCTAAGAGGGAAAACAAAAAAATTGGTACCAATAGACCATCTCCAATCTTTTGTGATAGTACAAGGGAAGATGTTGACATTTTGATAATCATTGATTGAGGAAACAACTAGATTGTAGTAATAGCTTGTTTCTAAAAGGACACAATATGAAACTGAACCTATAATTGCCCCCAACGTTTCTACTAAAGATTTGACAAATTCTAAAGGTGTAAGGTATATCTAAGTGCATTTATTAATTATGATAGGTTATTAAATAATAATAATAATAATAATAATAATAATAATAATAATAATAGATTAAATTGTCATATTTATTCGAAAGGGCTATTTAGATATTTCAATATTCTATATTTATAAAGATTCTTTTATTTAACAAGAGATGCATTGCATCATGTTCCTGCCGAAATAGAAGCTAAATTATGGATGAGGAAGTGATAGATGTGGGAGTAGAATAGAAATGTGCTTGATCATAAGAGGAATGTGAAGCTATGAACTATTCATCATTGTTATGTATTGTCTTTGTTGAATGCTGACACACCAACCTTGCATTATACACTTATGTCCATGGAATAGTAAGAAACCAGTTATGTCCATGTGAGCGCGATCGAGACAATTTATTTGGTAGTATCGAGTTTAAGTTGGCCTATTACATTTTAGCTGTGAGATGAAGTCATTGTCATGCTGTATATAATTAGTTCTACAATTTAAGTCTCTGACTAATAAAGAGTTATTGGCCATGTTATTTTTTCCCCTATGTAGATTGCTTTGAAATTCTACTATAGGTTTTGGCAAATACAAGGTAACTAAATATATCTACTTTTTTGTCAAAAATAAAATAACAAACTTATATGAGCAAAACTATGAAATGAACATACTATATCCGTTTATTAAGGCTGATTACTATTGATTTTCAGATCTTGATTCTATCTGGAATTGCTCTGCAATCAGCATTACAGTTTCTCAGCTGGAGGTGGTTGTTGTTCTCTCTGCTATGTTGTTCTCCCTGATGTTCAAACACACATGTTGAATGTTGTTCTGTGTCTCTATGTCTTATCGTATTCTTTGATGCTTCTCTGGATATCATATGTAATCTGTTGATCATTGCAAATGCAATTGTTGGCAAAGTTGATTATATACACATTAGCAATTGGTTGTCTATACAGGCAGATCTTATGCAAATGCAATTGTTGGCAAAGTTGCTTATATACAAGTTGGCAATTGGTTGTCTATATAGGTTGTATACCTTTCATTTCTCAGTAATAACAGGTTCATCATTCTCCAGTTTTTAGTGGCATTATTGGCATTTGTCACTTTCTTCACTATCACCTGGGGTGGCATTACATAATGTTATGATTAGCTGTTTCATAGTTTCTTTTGGCTTGGTATCACAAAGGTGGTCATTGTGTGTTTTTGACACCTCCTTGGTTCAAGCTTCGATCAACATGATGGTTCTTTTGACCACAGCATTATCATGTAAATTAATGTTTTTTTTTGGTGGCATTGGACATTACTAATGTTTTTTGTCTTTCACATGACATGGCAGCTTTTCTTTTGAGAGCTTATGTGGCCCACCATGTAACATCTTCTCCGCAGCTCTTGTAGTTTGATTACCTCTCAAACAAGTTTGCTAAGGTAAAGGCATCGGTGTGTTTTGAGTAAGTATCACCAGTTTCTCTTAGCAGTGACTTGAAGCTCCGGTTACTTGTGTGTTAAACAAAAGGGGCACAAAAACATCAGTTTGTTTTATGAGCAAAGTTTTTGGTTAGGGTTTCATACCCTGTGCCGTTATGATGAGAAGGAAAGGTTTCTTTGTTCTCAGCTATGTTGTTGTTTTGAATCTTCTACCTTACTCAGTAATGATGAAAAGGAAAAGGAAGTTTCGGTCTGTCAAAAGGCTTCAGTTGACTTCGGCAATAACAAGTGATATTATTTGATTTTGTTTCTATCAGTTATGATAGTTTTTGGCAGTTTCATGAGGAAATGGTCTTTCTTCTTCATCTGTTTCTCATTGCTTTGAATAAAGGTATTCTGGGTTTTATATGTGACATTTTTGGAAATACTGACATCTTCTGTTAGGGTTTATTAAATGGCATTTATTTTGCTGTGAAATGGATTTTATTCTGAATATAGTTTCAACAATTTTTGGAAGTGGTTTCTTCTTGTTCAAACTTCGGTTAGGGTTTGGTCAAATGTTTACCAAACCTACTCTATTTCGGTTTAACAATGATGTATCCTTGTTCTCAGTGACTATCGATGGATGATAGTTAAATGTTTTTATCATAATGCATCTTTGTAAAAATGATTCGGTTATGGGATATACAAAAACCAATTTTATCCTGTGACAAGAAAAAATAGAAAGAGGAGCTAAATACAGTTATTTTTCTGGTGCTCGTATTATGAAGTGATCTTGTATATATATTGTGAATAATGCAGAATATATTATATGTTTTATATGTGCATTATAGACACTATGTATTTGGTGTGGAATTGCAATGACACAGAGTGTCCCTCTGTATTAGAATTTTTTTGATGTGTATAACAGATGCCAGTGAGGCAATGTTGTAAATGCCAGTGAGGCAACATGTTTAACCAGCGAGGCAATATTCTTTAGCCAGTGAGGCCTATAAATCAGTGAGATTGTTTTCTAAGCCAGTAAGGCAATTTTTTTGAGTGGTTTTATGCCAGAGGCTTTCCACTCAGGACAAATTATTGTGTCATTTTGTTTCTATGAGATGCTCTTGATTTACCATTGCATATTTTAGTTTTCTCTATTCCAGTATAGTTTGCTTTGTCTTATGAACATACAGTTGATTCAAATAAAGATATTATGTCATACAGTTGATTCAAGTAAAGATATTCTGTGCAATTAAGAAACTGAGATTGTTTTTGAAATGAAAAGTTTTTCCAGATAGTGATTCACCCCCCCCTCTCAGCATCTGCACCACTCCAACAAGTGGTATCAGATCTAAGTTCTCTATTGTATAGGCCTAATCAGCCTAGAGATTCCTGGTTGAGTGGGAACCATGTCTTTTCAAAATGGTCTTTCCTCATCCAAGGCACCATTATTTGATGGTACAGATTATACATTCTGGAAATATAGAATGACTCGTCATATCAAAGCTTTGGGATATGATGTCTGGGAAGCTATTGAAACCAATTGTACTGTAACAGGTAAACCATCTAATGCTGATGAAAAAAAGATTCTTGACTATGACTCTAAAGCTGCTAGTGCTATTTGTTGTGGTTTAACAAATGAAGTTCTAAATAAGGTTATGGAATGTCGAACAGCTAAAAGCATTTGGGATAAACTTTCAAACATTTATGAAGGAGATGAAAGTATTAAAGAAGCTAAATTACAAGCTCTTAGGGAAAGGTTTGAAAGAATGAGAATGAAAGATGATGAAAAGATAGCTGAATATCTTCAAAGGGTCCAAGAAACTGTCAATAGTATTAGAGGATTAGGGGAAAAGTTAGAGGAGATAACTGTTGTTAAAAAGGTCCTACGGACTTTAACCCCCAAATATGACTCCAAAACTTCTGTGGTTGAAGATAAAGATCTGAAAACCATAACCATTGATACTATATTAGGTGTCTTTACTGCATATGAAATGAGGATGGAAAATGAAAATCCTAATAAAGAGACAATTAAAGAGGCTGCTTTTAAGACTATAAAAAAGGAAACTGAAACTAGTCATGAAACTAAAAATGAAGAGGAATTTGTCTTTGTTAGTAAGCTCAGAAGAGGGTTTGGTAGATATAAAGGTAAATTACCTTTTAAATGTTTCAATTGTGGAAAGATAAGTCACTATGCAGCAAAATGTCCTAATCTAGAGCTTGACAGTGAACAAGAAGATAACAAAAAACAATATAGGAAGAAGCCTTTCAATTTTAACAAAAGAAATTCTTTCAAGAAAAGAAGCTTAATTGCTGGAATAACTGATAGCGCATCAGAAGAATCTTCTGCTGAAATAGATGAAACTCTTTTTATGGCAGTAATTGTTGGTATTTCAGAAGAAGAACAAGTAGAAATATCAGAAAATGAAGTTGATTTAGAAGGAGAATTAAAATGTGCTTTTAGTGAAATCAGAAGATTTAAAAAGGAGAATGGATTATAGAGTAAATTAATATCTGATCAAGAAAACTAAATTTCTGATTTAAGAATTAGTCTTGAAGAAAGCAGAAAAAGACTTTCAGAATCCCAAGAACAATTAAACTCTAAGGAGGCTGAAATAGTTAAATTAAAAAGAGAACTTGAAATGTGCAATAGCAGTGATAAGCTTGCTGATATGCTAGGGAAACAAAAAGAATATAATGATATGACTGGACTTGGTTTCTTAAAAGGTCAATGTTCTAAAAATAATCAGTTCACAAATAAAATGCCCTTTAAATTTTTGGGGTATTGTTTTTATTGCTATCAGTATGGACATAGAGCAACTGACTCCAAGTTTGCTGATAAGAGACAGTCAAATTTTCTGCAACATAGAACTTTAGTTTTCTAAACATAATAAGATGTTTTAATTGCAAAAAACTTGGACATATTGCCAAGTTTTGTGACTTAGAGATTGGCTCTCTTACCAAGCAACTCAAGATGAAATGGGTGCCCAAAAACAATAAGGCTATGATAGTGGAAGTTGCATTTCATGCCAAGAAAAATGAGATCTGGGTTATAGACAGTGGGTGTTCACATCATATGATAGGAGACAGAGGTAAATTTATTTCATTTGAAAGTTGCACAAGTGGATCAGTTAAATTTGGTGATGATTATTGTTTGCAGATTATTGGAAAAGGTACAGTTCTCTTAGAAAATAATACACCTCTAGAAGATGTTTATTTTGTGGAAGGATTAACTCATAATCTGTTGAGTGTTAGCCAAATTTGTGACAATGGTTTTGATGTAGTCTTCACATCACAAGGCTGCAAGATTTTCAAAGATGCTAAACAAGTCATTGCATCAGGTTTGAGAACTAAAGGTAATATTTATAATCTGCATGGGTCTACTAATGAGTACAAAAACAACTTATGTTTTATGAATCAAATTGAGGAAAGTAAACTCTGGCATAGGAGGTTGGGACATATAAACTATGATAACTTGGTCAAAATTAGTCATAATAAAAATGTTAGACATATGCCTGTTCTTTCCAAGCCTGAAAATCTGATTTGTAAAGAATGCCAACAAGGCAAACAAACAAGAAATGTTTATAAGTCCAGAGAACAATTTGCTGCAGAACCTCTTCAGTTAGTTCACACTGATTTGTGTGGTCCAACTAGGATAAAATCCTTGAATGGTGAAAGGTATTTTATGTTATTTATAGATGATTATACAAGAATGACTTGGGTCATTTTTTTAAAGCATAAATCTGAAGCTTTAGAAAAATTTAAGATTTTTAAAAGCATGGTAGAACGTGAATCAGATCTAAAACTGAAATGTCTAAGGTCAGATAATGGTGGAGAATATACTTCCACTGCTTTTCTTGAATACTGTGAAAAACATGGAATAAAGAGGCAGTTTTCAGCTCCTAGAACACCTCAACAAAATGGGGTGGCTGAAAGAAAGAATAGGACAGTAAAAGAAATGGCTAGAACTATGCTTCAAGATGCTGGTCTATCAAATGCTTTTTGGAAAGAAGCTGTTCATACAACAGTTTATATCTTACACAAGGTTCAAATAAGGGTCAAAACTAGGTACACCTCCTATGAACTTTGGTATGGTAATACTGCTAATGTATCTTATTTTAAAATATTTGGCAGTAAATGTTATATAAGGAATGAAGATCATCTAGGCAGTTTTGAGTCGAGATGTGATGAAGGGATTTTCTTAGGATATTCAACTCACAGCAAGGCTTATAAATGTTATAATAAGAGGTTAAAGAGAATAGTTGAAAGCTCTAATGTGAAAGTGGTTGAGAATTTGCAGCAAGAACAGCAACCACACTTTCAACAGGTTGAAGGAATCATCCAAGAAGAGTCAAATACAAAAGAAGAGTCAGAAAAATCTGAAGAAGAATCAGATCTAGAAACTTCACAAGGACAATCAATAAGTCCTCAAGTTGAGACTCCTTCTAAAACCTCTATTTATACTCCTTCTAAAAGATTGTTACAAAAGAATCACCCTAGTGAACATGTCATTGGTGATTTAGACTCTAGCATACAAACTAGAAGAAAAACTGCTCAAGCCAATCAGCAGGTTCATATATGTTTAGTATCTCAACTAGAACCTAAAACCTATGCTGAAGCTAGTCAAGATGACTTGTGGGTTCAGGCTATGTTAGATGAGCTAGCTCAAATAGAGAAAAATAACACTTGGGAACTTGTCCCAAGGCCTAAAGATAAAAATATTATTGGGGCTAAATGGGTTTTCAAAAATAAACTTGATGAAAATGGAATTGTTGTTCGAAATAAAGTTAGATTGGTTTGTAAGGGCTACTCTCAGATAGAAGGTATTGATTTTGATGAAACATTTGCTCATGTGGCAAGACTAGAAGCAATCAGAATGTTTCTTGCATATTCTGTTTACAAAAACTTTAAAGTCTATCAAATGGATGTTAAGACAACCCTTTTAAATGGAGACCTAAAAGAGGAAGTTTATATGGATCAACCAGAAGGTTTTGTTAACAAGGATAAGCCACATCACGTTTACAGATTAAGAAAGGCTCTTTATGGCTTTAAACAAGCTCCTCGAGCTTGGTATGCCAAATTAGATCAACACTTGCAATCCCAAGGCTTCACAAGAGGGGGAGCTGACAGTAATTTGTATTTTATGACTAAAAATGATCACATCTTGATAGTAGTTGTATATGTTGATGACATAATATTTGGCAGTGATGATGATGAACTCAGTTTATATTTTCCACAGGTTATGACTACAAAATTTGAAATGTCAATGCTGGGGGAACTCTCATTTTTTCTTGGTCTTCAGGTTTCTCAGCTCAAAGCAGGTATCTTTCTTTCTCAAACCAAATATGCAAAAGACATGTTGAAAAGATTTCAGATGGATGCATATAATCCTGTCAGTACTCCTATGGAAACTGGTTGTAAATTAAGTGCTGAAGGTGATAAACCTGATATTGATCATACTTTTTATCGATCTATGATAGGTAGTTTGTTATACTTAACTACCACTAGACCTGACATAATGCATGCTGTCTATTTAGTTGCTCATTTTCAATTTGCTCCTAAGCAAGCTCATTTCAATGCAGTCAAGAGAATCTTTAGATATATACAAGGCACCCTTGATTATGGCCTTTGGTATCCTCGACATTTAGATTTTACACTAACAGCATATACAGATGCTGATTGGGCAGGCAGTCTAGATGATAGAAAAAGTACTTCCGATGGTGCTTTCTTTCTTGGTGGATGATTAGTTGCTTGGCATAGCAAAAAGCAAGACTCTGTTTCTCTGTCCATAGCTGAGGCTGCATATATTGCTGCTACAGCATGTTGCACTTAGATTCTCTGGATGGTTCAGACCTTGAATGATTACCAGGTTCCTGTTTGTAAGCCTATTAGAATTCTATGTGACAGTGTTAATGCTATTAACATCTCCAAAAATCCTGTGATGCATTCTCGTACCAAGCACATTGATATACAATATCATTTTCTTCGAGATAAGGTGCTCCTCAATGAGGTCATCCTGGACTATGTTTCTTCTGCTACTCAAGTGGCTGATATCTTTACTAAGCCACTTCCTCGCTCTGTCTTTGAAGGTCTTCGGGATTAGCTTGGGATGCTTTCATTCGCCTCTCTGTCTTAATTCTTCTTTGCTCTTGGTTTTAGGGGGAGTTTCCTTCTTTGTCCCCTGATTAGTTTTTTTGGTTGTTCTGCTTTTTGATTACCCTTTTCCCTGATGATAAAAAAGGGGGAGATAGTACAGTTTTGTTCAGATCTATTCTTGAGCTGTTGGCGGGCTATTCCTTTTGTTCTGTGGCCGGTGGCTATTATATCTTATCAGGTTGTTCCTTCTATGTTCTATACTGTGGCTTTTATAGTGATCTGGGCTGTGTGGTTTGTTTCTTCTAAGCTGTGATCTTCTGAGCTATGAACATTGTGTGTTTTTCTCATCATGGTCAAAGGGGGAGTATTATTATTCTCCTTGCTGTGTTGTTGTCCCTGATGTTCAAACACACATGTTGAATGTTGTTATGTGGCTATCTATCTTATCGTATTCTCTGATGCTTCTCTAGATATCATATGTAATCTGTTGATCATTGCAAATGCAATTGTTGGCAAAGTTGATTATATACACATTGGCAATTGGTTGTCTATATAGGCAGATCTTATGCAAATGCAATTGTTGGCAAAGTTTCTTATATACAAGTTGGCAATTGGTTGTCTATATAGGTTGTACACCTTTCATTTCTCAGTAATAACAGGTTTATAATTCTCTGATTTTCAGTGGCATTATTGGTATTTGTCACTTTCTTCACTATCATCTGGGGTGGCATTACATAATGTTATGATGAGTTGTTTCATAGTTTCTTTTGGCTTGGTATCACAAAGGTGGTCATTGTGTGTTTTTGACACCTCCTTGGTTCAAGCTTCGGTCAACATGATGGTTCTTTTGACCACAGCATTATCATGTAAATTAATGTTTTTTGTCTTTCACATGACATGGCAGCTTTTCTTCTGAGAGCTTATGTGGCCCACCATGTAACATCTTCTCTGCGGCTCTTGTAGTTTGATTACCTCTCAAACAAGTTTGCTAAGGTAAAGGCATCGGTGTGTTTTGAGTAAGTATCACCGGTTTCTCTTAGCGGTGACTTGAAGCTCCAGTTACTTGTGTGTTAAACAAAAGGGGCACAAAAACATAAGTTTGTTTTATGAGCAAAGTTTTTGGTTAGGGTTTCATACCCTGCACCGTTATGATGAGAAGGAAAGGTTTCTTTGTTCTCAGCTATGTTGTTGTTTTGAATCTTCTACCTTACTCAGTAATGATGAAAAGGAAAAGGAAGTTTCAGTCCGTTAAAAGGCTTCAGTTGACTTTGGCAATAATAGGTGATATTATTTGATTTTGTTTCTGTCAGTTATGATAGTTTTTGGCAGTTTCATGAGGAAATGGTCTTTCTTCTTCATCTGTTTCTCATTGCTTTGAATAAAGGTATTCTAGGTTTTATATGTGACATTTTTGGAAATACTGACATCTTCTATTAGGGTTTATTAAATGGCATTTATTTTGCTATGAAATGGATTTTATTCTGAATACAGTTTCAATAGTTTTTGGAAGTGGTTTCTTCTTGTTCAAACTTCGGTTAGGGTTTGGTTAAATGTTTACCAAACCTACTCTGTTTCGGTTTAACAATGATGTATCCTTGTTCTTAGTGACTATCGATGGATGACAGTTAAATGTTTTTATCATAATGCATCTTTGTAAAAATGATTCGGTTATGGGGTATACAAAAACTGTTTTTATCCTGTGACAAGAAAAAATAGAAAGAAGAGCTAAATATAGTTATTTTTCTGGTGCTCGTATTATGAAGTGATCTTGTATATATAGTGTGAATAATGCAGAATATATTGTGTTTTATATGTGCATTATAGACACTATATATTTGGTGTGGAATTGCAATGACACAGAGTATCCCTCTATATTAGAATTTTTCTGATGTGTATAATAGATGCCAGTGAGGCAATGCTATAAATGCCAGTGAGGCAACATGTTTAGCCAGTGAGGCAATATTCTTTAGCCAATGATGCCTGTAAATCAGTGAGATTGTTTTCTAAGCCAGTGAGGCAATTTTTTTGAGTGGTTTTATGCCAGGGGCTTTCCACTCAGGACAAATTATTGTGTCATTTTGTTTCTATGAGATGATCTTGATTTACCATTGCATATTTTAGTTTTCTCTATTCCAGTATAGTTTGCTTTGTCTTATGAAGATACAGTTGATTCAAATAAAGATATTCTATCATACAGTTGATTCAAGTAAAGATATTCTATGCAATTAAGAAACTGAGATTGTTTTTGAAACGAAAAGTTTTTCCAGATACTGATTCACCCCCCCCCTCTCAGTATCTGCACCACTCCAATAGTGGTCTTATTACATTACTTGTGGTCACAATATGATTTGGGTATGTTTAACTTTGCATTCATCTATATAGGGAAAATAGATGAATCAAGATTACCTATTTGTCAGATGAAAACCAATAACCGCTCAAATGAACCATCAGATTTCTAATACTGTATACGTACACCATTAAGCTATTTCAGATGTAATTTTTTTGCCAAGCTGTTAAAGAAATTAGAGCTTAAGATGATAACATCATCAATGGTGAATATAAGAGGAACATATAAGATTGCACTAAATATAATAGAATTAAAGTCAAATATAGTAATAATGGAAGTAAAATGCAATCACAAAAGAACTCTAAAGCCTGGAATTTTCTTTATGGAAGCAAAAACTATTAGAGTTCAATCATCTAAGCAATAATGAGTGCGACATAACTAGAAACCACCAAAATTTACTAAAAATGCAACAGAGATAGTTTTAACCAAACAACTGGCTGAAATGAAAAGGAGCGGAGAAATAGAAAAGAAATATGGAACTAGTAATTGTAGGAGATACAGGAAATTTTTTTTTTGCTTTAATTCAGTTTGATGTTAAGGTGTGTAATATATATGAAAGACAAATATTGTTTTTAAATTATTCAGAGTAGGTGGTGTATTGTAACAAGAAACTATAGCTGTGTAGAGTTTGATATATGGCAAAATCATTATCAAAAGTCTTATGTACGAAGTGTAGATAATATCTCGTTGATTCCAAAAAATTTCTCTTTGATTTTATCCTTCATCTAGTACCTGCCATATGGATAGAACAGTAGTGGTTAGTATATTTTTTTTAGTGATAAGTAGGTATAAGTAGCAATAATATGTAAATAATGTAGAAATAATTTGTTAAAGATCACTGGTGAATAAATTATTTTTGTTTGATCTAATTATTATTTAGATAACAATAATGAAGTGGAATATGAGTGTACCTTTTCATGGAGTGTCTTGATTATTCTTGAAGGGAAGTTGCATTGATAATGAGGTTGTATCGATTTAATGTGAATTGACCCTTCTTAGAGAAGTCTCGTAACATGAAGACAATTGTTGATTTATCTGCAATATACTTGTCATATGTGACATTCTTGAGGGTTGGAAGAAGAACTTGGATGATAGAATTGTCACAAAAACACTGAATTGTTTGATTGTTTTTAGTGGTCATGATAGCTTTTAGGTAAAGAGAGTATGTATATGTGACATCTTCATTGCATTTGATACAATGAGTTGTTTGGTCTTCTAGGGCTACATAGTTATCAAACTTATAATTGCATTGTGGGCAGAATGCATGGAAAGGGATGGAAAAAGCATTGGCTATTTATAATGTTCCACGGACCTGCAAGAAATGTTCAATTTTCATTTGTTTTGGGATGTATCTTTTACTATATAAATTTGTTAATGAAATAAATTGAGGAGTTTGGTTTAGTTACCTCAAACGTTGAATGCAATAAAGTGTTTAGATGATCCAAGGTTCTTCTATTAGTTAATTTACCAATATATGTTGCTTGGCATGTTCATAGTATCTTCTCCTTTACATCCATTCTTTTTACAATATTTTTGAACAGCATTGTTGGGAATTCATTCTGCTTCATTTCATCTTCGATTGCAAGGAAATCACTAGCCAATCTTACATGTAGCTGCAACTATTTTTTGTATTGTCAGGATTGTTAGTAGTTTTGATTTATTGAAAGAAATTTGTAGTGAAACTGAAAATGTCAATGATTTGCAATAAAGAGATAATAATTTTTTACCTGTGCTTTGTTAGATTCAGAGTCACCATCCTTGATGTCAACAATGTAGTAAACTCCTATTTTTCTCATGCCAGTGACCAATGCGCCTATGGTGCTAGTAGCATATGTATCTATGCTTGCAAGCAATTATTTAATAGTGGTGCTTGGTATGAAATTATACTCCTGACAAAGCTTTGGTATGATATCAATAGTGGATGCATTATTTAGCACCAGGATGCAATCAAAGTCACCTCGATCATAGTCTATTTTTGGAGCAAGTTAAAACCTAGATATGGATATTGTTGATCCTGGAATTATTTTGCTTTCATGTTGCATGACAAGATCACCAGTTATATTCAAGGTGATGGTCATTTCAACTTTAGCATCTGTGAGCTCTACGTGGAAAACTTCACGGGCCTTGTTAGCTTTGTCTAATGTAGCTTTGTATGTTACAATGACATCACCTTCAAAGGTGCTCCCTGCCTTATGAGCATTTAGATCCTTAACAAAAATTGGTTTTGAACTTCTAATCTTTGATCTGCAAGAGAGAAGATAAAATTAGTTAAAGTTTAAAGACTTGAATTAGCAAAATTTAGATAGAAATAAAGAATACTAGTCACCTCTTTGATGTTTGTTCATCATCGGTTTGCACTTGTTTTCCTAAGCTTTTAGTATTGTCCATTGTATGCTGCATATTTGGATCCATAAATCATTTGCAAAGATGAGTGAATGTACAATTATATAATGGTAATTATCAAATGGTATGATGGTTGAAGTTGGAAAATGAAAAGCAATATAGATTATGAATCAATATGTAAAAATGTGGATATTGGGGAATTTTAGAACCCTCTAACAAATGAGTAATAGAGATTTGTAAGAAATAGATGGAATTAGATGCTAGTGATATTAACAATGAATGTGATTACATTTATTACTAATATTAAACATACATATCATAGTGGAGAGAAACAACTTATGGGGTATGGGTGGCTTTAACAGTGCAAATGAATTAACGTACATGCATATCAATATGACATTTACACAGCACTTGGTGCCAATAGATTTTTGTAGAATAGTACGAAAAAAGAATTTAAAAAAACTATTAGGTTAATATTACATATTAATATTATATGTATATACTATACTTAACTAAATATTGATTAATATTAAAATAATGTATGATTAAACATTAACAATATAGTTATAATATTAATTTATAATTAGTTACAAAACAACAAATTAAAATCAATTTTAGAAATAATTTATATTAATATTATATTATTATTTGCCATATAATTAATTATTATAGATTTTTTTATATACTAATAAATTTAATAGTATTTAATAAGTTCCTCATAAATAATTTAATATTAAAATTAGTTTAATATTGTTATAATCTACATCCCTTATTTTTAGTATCCAGGTTTGTGTAAGAGAAGAATAGATAGTTGGACAAGGATTCATATGTCCCTTGAGGCAATGCATCCTTGTTATATAATGTATTTAGTATTAATACTAAATAATCTATGTTTAAACATAATAATATAGTTATAATATTAATTTATAATTAGTTACAAAACAACAAATTAAAATCAATCTTAGAAATAATTTATATTAATATTATATTATTATTTGCCATATAATTAATATTAAAATTAATTTAATATTATTATAATCTACCTCCCTTATTTTTACTATCTAGCTTTGTGTAAGAGAAGAAATAGATAGTTGGACAAGGATTCATATGTCCCTTGCTCTTAAGTTTTACCGGTGATGTTGATTATATAATTATTAAAAATTGATATGAGAATTTCTACTATTTATGGTATAGAGATTAGTGTTTAGTGTTTAGAGTTTAGGTTTATGATGGAGGGTTCAATGTTGAGGTTTAGGGATTAAATTTAATTTTCAAGGTTTTAATGGTACAATTACAATATACTAATGATCGAATGTTATAGCAGAATATGGATAATTACTGTTATGCAATAAAAGGATAAGACAAATTTGCAAGTAACATATAAAATCAAATTGTATTGAGATGATGAAGCTACACAAAATCCATGTCTTTTGTTTGTATAGATTGGAAAGACTTTTTTTTAAAATTCATTGGCTTGATAAATTTTTTAGAGTGTTGGTTATGATGTTTTGAACAAAAATACTTGACATATTTAAGAAGATTTGCTATTTTGAGAGGGTTGAAATTTGGAAAAAAGTGGTGTGATCATTGTTCTAATATGCTTATGATTGGTAAATCAAAATTTTTTGGGTTAGTAAGTTAGACCATAGATGGTTGATGAATGGTCTACATAGAGCATGGTATTTGTCCAAAATTTTTTTGGATCATTCAGATGTTATTAAAAAAGAAATAGTCGACATATTTAAAAATATTCAGTATTTTGAAAGGGCTGAAACTTTTAAAAAGTAGTGAGATGGTCAGTCCAGTATGCTTCGGATTTGCAAATGAAAAAATTTTGTGGCGGTGCATTTGATCGTAGATGATCAATTAATGATCTAGATAGAGCATGAGATTCATTCAGCAGAAATTGCATATTGTGATTTTGCATATGATTTAGGAGTAGACTTTTTCTGTGGTTTTCTGTACACATGTCAATGGTGAAATCTCCGACAAGGTACAAGGTTTTGTTTTCATCAACACATGAGAGTACTTGGTTGGTGATTGTTATGATTTCTATAAATGGAGCATTTGGCCCAGCATAGAAGTTACATGTTAATTTCATTGTTCATGGTGCTTATTGTTAATGTTATTGCTTCTATATTTGATGTTGAATGTTGCATTGTTTTAGAGACTAATATGTTTTTGTTAGTTAAAGACATTAGTCCATGTATATGGTATGATGAGTAACAATTGAAACCTTTGAAAAGATTATTGGTATCAGGGACTTGCATGTGTGTTTCTTTAAGGCACAAGATATCAGATGCCATTATATCAATGTCATTGATCATGTCTTCTATATGTAGATGTAGATTCAATGTACACAATAGTATTTGTGAACTAGTCTTGTGTTGGATATGCTCATTTTCAAATTGTCAACGTGTTGTTGATTTTAGACAAGACCTTTCTAGGACTATTTTTTTTTTAATGTTGAAATTTTTTTTGATAAGAGGCTTTAACAAGAATAATGTGTGAACTATTTTTCTTCAGGAAAGTGCTGTGTATGTTAATCCATGTTGGGTTATACCCGTAGGATCAAATGTCAATCCTTGCATTGTCAGCCCTTGAGATCTATGTATGGTTCTAGCACAAGCTAGGTGAATTGGAAATTGTTTTCTAATAGTTATTTTTTTGTTGTTCGATATTTTTTGAATAGGCCTGGTGATGCGAAGTATAGGTGTCCATTCTTTATCAATACTATTGGTATAGCATTGTGCCAATCTTGCACTTTGATGGTGGCCAATGTTTGGGTCATTAAATTTGATCCAAAGAATGTCAATGCTATTGGATATGGTATTTTCTTTAAATGATCCATCTGATCCGTTGACTAGACCATCTTGTGTATCATAATTACTTGCATAGATTTCTACAAGCATATTTGGTTTCAATAGTATTTGAGATGGTAAAGATGTATGATTATATAGACATAGTTCATTACAATTTTCATTATGTTCATCAGTTGCATTCAATATAGTTAGCTCTTCGGCAACCATTGATAACATTTTTTGATTATGTGCATCAACATCTTACCTTCTGTAAAATAGAAAAGGGAATGTTGGATCCATGGGTGGTGAGTGGAAGCAAGTCTGATTCAAATATTCTATATCATTGTCTATCTGTGAACCTACACGTATTCTGTTGAGTATTGCAATAAAGTTTCCATCTTTTTGTCACATAGTTGATTGTAGTTCATAATATTTTATGTTGTCTTTCCAAAAGTTGTATGGCATTAATTTAGTTAGGGTTGGTTTATTTTTGAAGACAACTGAATCAAGGACTGCTTGTGCTTGATACAAATCACCACAAAAAATTGTATCAAGATTTCCAAAGTGTGTAGTAGGAATTTGCATTATATCTCTTAGTCATTTGTCAATGTAACACAAAAAAGTTGCACCAACTAATGAAATTTCATCCATTAAGAGTACACGCAATTGTTGATAGTGCTTTGACATTGCATATAATGTTTCATTGTTCAATGGAACAAATTTTGATTTATTGAAAGGTATGTGGAATGTTGAGTGCAATGTCACTCCACCTATGTTGTATGCCACTTTTCCTGTATAAGCAACTATTAGACCTTTTGGCTTGTCCTGATCACTATCAATGGAGTTATTATATATGTGAAGAAGGGATTGAAATATTGATTTTGCAGTAAATGTTTTTCCAGTGCCTGCTCCACCTGTTAGGAAAAAGTGTAGTGGAGTTTTGTCATTTTTTAGTTTTTTCAACATAATGTCATTTACAATTACTTGTTGTTCATTATTTAACATACATATCAATTTGTAGTATTTGACATTGTCCATGATATGTGCAAGCTTTCCAATTTCAAAGGCATTAGGAAAATGACTTTTGGATTTGTTATGCTTTAGTGTTTCAAAATCTTGTTCTATGTTGTATGATTCTTTGTATGAATTTTCATTTAAAGTTATTGACTGATTGGGAATATAATCATTTTCATAATCGATTTCATCAATAGCTTTATCAATATCACCCCATTCAGAGTTTATGTTGTAATTGTATTTGATGTGGTTAGCATTAATTGTGTTTTCATGATGTGAATAAGCATGATGCCATGAATCAAAATCATGTTTCAATGTTTTTTCATTTATTGTAAAGGGTACATAAAGTAGCAATTGTTCTCTACAATAATTTTCTAAGTCAGCATGTTTGTTGAAATTGATAAATGTATAATATTTGTTCTAGCTTTTGGATGCATTGGGTTGCCATCTTTTCTATATTCAGATATGAATTGCGCAAGGCAAATATGCATAATTGTTTTAGGTCATGCTAAGTAGTAATCTATTAGAGACTTGCAAATTGCATTTTCTGATTCATCTGGTTCATTGTTGAATTGTTTTACAAACTTTAGAAAAAAAATTCGGTCGCTATTAGCTCTTGTATCAATGAATATGCATTTTCTTGAGCTGTAGTTTACTGGGAGCGATAGGACAATGTGGGCATCTTGCTGCAAAGACATTTGCTGTAGGTTGAGTACTATATTTCCAAGTTTAGATATCATTTTAATACCATCGATATTGTTTTGTTGATGGCCCTTGCAAATTCCTTTAAATGCATTTGTCATTGTTTTATCCACTTTTGTCATGTAAGAGCTACAATACATTGCTGCAGCATATGCATTAAGCACAAATTGTGCATCTATATTTGCTTTCCATATCTTCGGTATTTTTTTTGAAAAACTATTGTTCCATATTTGTGAAGTGTTTCATTTTAAGAAAATCGTAGGTCTATGGATTGTTGATTTAATAGTTGTGATATAATCATCTTCATTCAAATTGATGTCTTCTAGAAATATTTGAAAGGAGAATGATTGTTCATAATTAGACTGTTCTAACATCGAGAAGATTTTTTTTCCATTGAAGACTTCATCACTCTCCTTCAAGGGTTCAAGAACCATAGTTTTTTCCATTGGTGGAAAATGGAAATTGTATTTACAATAATGCCATTTTGATTTTTGACATTGTTTTGTATGGTGGTGCTTGTGTAGGATAGCTATCTCAGGAGGCAGATTATTAGTGTTACAAGTGATGTTTTGTGAACAAATTGTTCAATATTAGCAATATTATCTTTTCTGTATATTGGAGCATTTCTAATCCATAGAAGACAGTGGTCATGTTCATTGCCACGATTTTGGAATTTTGTTATAGAGAAATAATCCAAGACTTCTCCAAACAAAGAGCTATCTGTGAATATCAATTGTTTTAGTGCATTAATTCTATGTTCATAATAGCATACACATGTCACAGGATCTTTCTTGATGAGATAGGAAATATTGTTTTCTTATTTTCTATCATATTCTTGTTGTGAAGATGCATGAAATGTATTATGCAAGTCTTCAAGTGTTTTTGAGAGGTATTCCCTATATTTCTCAGCACTAGTAAATGTAAGGAAAAATGTAGGTGGTCCAAGTTATTGGATCATTGCAAAGACTTTTTTTTTTTAATTGATGTAAATAATCTAGAGATATTCTTTTTTTTTTAAATCAACATATCCAATGTCTGATTTGGGTATTTTCTCTAGGTTGGGTTTGCATTTGACATCTTTTTCTATTAACTTTCTACCTTTTAATTGCCCTTTACGGATTCTTATCCACATCATAGATAGAACTTGATGTATCAATATCTTGATAGCTTTAAAAAATAGATTTGTTGTATGATACACAAATTGCCTATTTGAATGAAGTAGCTCCCATTGTACAATTTTTTGATACGAGAAATTCTTGACAATGTCATCATGACGCGAGTTTCCAAAGAAAAGGGTAGGGAAATTCAATTCTTCAGCATATTTGTCTTTAAAGATTCCAATAGGATAATGATTTTCTACTAGTGCAACTTCTATAATTTTGTCTTGCATTTCATGGATACATTTAGATTCTGTGAATCCATGTACCAAGGTCTCACAAGGATTTTGACTCTGATTCAGTTTCACCTGTACAAAGTTCATTTTCTATGTCACTTTCACCATTGATTTGAAGAGATTCTTTCCAGTTCCTATTAAGGTGAACATTTTCCATTCTGTACAGCCTTGTCTTGCTTAATTGGCTCAAAGATTTCATTATAATAGTTGATCGTACCATTCCCTTTTGATATGCATTGTAGAAATACGCATTCTATGCAAGTATTCTTCGACATTTTCTATATTATGCAATTCATGTAATGTTTGACTATCCAATTCAGAATTATATGAGGTAATTGCTTCTGTATGACCTTGTGCGAGGCAACTCAAGAAATAGTCAATGGTCCCATTGCGTAATTGAATCGATGCGTATTGAGAATGAAGAAAAATCTCTAAAGAGTCAAATAAGAAATTCCCTACATTGTATTTCAATGTGTTGGTTCTACGCAATCCGTCATTTCTCTATGCATAATCGATATTTGAAATTTGAGTTTGTATTGTTAATTCATAATTTTCTACATCTATGATCTGTTTTTGTTTTTCATCTATTGATACTCTTTCTCTTTTCATTTTTTTTTAATAAGGACGAGGTCATCGATACTCAAAATACAAAAAAATTGGTGGACTTGTAACATGGGCATAATCATTTGTTAGTCAGTTTTAATCATTCATAACGATAAAAGGCATTTTGGAAATTGAAATAAGAAGTAAATGTGTTCCAAAAGCAATGTTGACCTGGAACTTTAAAATCTACTCTGTTTATCTTTTTACTTATTTCAAATTGCAAATAAACACTTATAAACTAAATGTATCTAATTGATTTTCCAGAAATGCTTACACAAAAATTTAAAACTATAACAAGAACTTTTCACAACTTACTATTGTTCTATTAGTTTGCACCTATATTCAAGAATGCTTATCCAGCACCAAAGAAGTACAAAAAGACCAATAGATGACATATAAACAATATGCAAAAGTGTACAGTGTTCTTGACAAATATGAACAACAAGGATAATATGACTAGTTAAATGAATAGAATCAGAAATTCAGCCAGACATTTGTGACTATTCCTGCCACTCTGAGGATTTTATTTCATGATTACTTTGTTGAGTTAAGCAAGAGATGATTTACAATTCTTCATCTTTTAGCCAATTATAATGTGAATTTCTTGTTTCACCGAATATGCAATTCATGTGTATATCGCTAGTGTATGTTGAGAACATTTCATGTGTATATCGCAGCTGTATGTGCGTATATGTGTATCCTGCAAGTGTATATCGTGGATGTAAGCGGTGAATGTGCATTTCGAAGATACAAAGAGTGACTGGTAGTATCAGTAAAGAAAACCGACAATAGTAAGTCATGTCTTACATATGCGAAGTAGAAGACATCGGAGTGACAAGAGCCATCCGGTGGATAAAATTGTATTGAGCCAAAAATAGTATTCTCATCGATCGGGGTGACAAATGTTAAGTGTCACCGATGGGTAGTTCATCGGTGCATCGGCGAAGGAAGTTTTACTGTGGCCAAAAGCAATATCTCGCCGATGGGGAAAGTCTGAGGACAAAGCATTGCATTTAGTGATCAGGGAGAGATGTGAGATTGGAAGATGAGAAGAGGGTTATGCCAAAAGAGGTAATTCATGCCGACGGACAGATAGTTCGTAGCAGTCAAAATGAAAGCGATTGGTGTATCGGTTTAATAAAATTTGGACTCGTCGATAGCATATGTGTTGCTGATGGTTGAACCAGTTCAACGGTTCAATGGGTTCAATTGGTTCATTAGTTCAATGAGTTTGAGGAGTTAAAAGAGTTCAACCACTGCAATAGTTCATATTTTGAGCTATTTTGCATGCATTTGTGTTAATTCAGCCCTTGCTAATTATTAACACTTTACCATTACCATGCTTTACCCAAATTACATTCTGGATTGAAGCCCTTCCTGGGCTAGGCACTTGTCTTAAATTGCTACTACCAAAAGCATTTCATATGACACTATGCTTAACATCATTAATTGACAGGCATTTTTTTGTCTTGAATTGTTGTCACCATAGAAATCCTTAGGACACTATGTTTGGCATTATATTGTGCCTGCATGGTTCAAGAATCAAACCTATTTCCTTTAAAACATTTGATTATTTGTTTTACATATTCTTCAATACTTTCAATAGATGTCTGTTTAAAAAATTAAACTTTCCATAATTCACTGTGTAGTTTTTGTCCACATGCTGGAAGTCAATTCAATTTGCCACATTAGCTTTGGGTGACCTCCAAAATGTCAGAAGATAAATAAATTAAAATTGATAGATATATCCAAGAATTTAATGGTTTTTAAAATCATTAAGCTACTAGAGCACTGGAAGTAAAATCAAAAGGTTTTATTAAAATCATTAGTTTTCACTGCAGTGAATTTTTTAGTGTCAGTTGTTGTGCATTTCAAAAAAATTTGTTCCTCTTCTAATGTTTAATTATTACTCTAACTTATTTTTCCCTTTAACTGGTTTCTAATGTTATGTTTTATTAGCATCAATCAATCTTAAAGAAGGCACATAGCCATGCACGTGGCTGGTATGAATGTGACATTCTGTAAAATAGTCCACGTGCCTTGTCTTATGCTTCAACATTTTGCATACATGCATGCCAAAGTAGTTGAATTTTTCTGGAGCTTCATTATCCATTGTTAAAATCTGAAGGAAGTCATACCGAGCCAAAAAAAACACCTCTTCCATATGTTTCAACCTTTGGAAAAGGAAAGAAAAAATGAACGAGAGAAAATATTTAGGGCTGAGTAAGTAGAGGGGAGAATTTTGTACTTGACAGGTAAAACATTACTCTCTGCTCTCTTGTATCTCTGCCTCTTTAACAGACACATGTATATATCCACTAGGAAGGCAGATCTGGTGGTAATAAATGGAGGCTAAGGGTGGAGAGGATATTTAGTTGGTCCTGAACCTAAGTGTTGTCTTCCCAATTTCCAGATGTTAAAGAGCCTCTTCAACTTTCTCTATTAATGGAGTACCTAAAGGTTCTTGACCTGCTGTAGTCCATTGAACCTCTTAGCTATATGGTGAGATATTGAAAGGGTATTTGGCTATAGGGTATTCTAAACCTTACCTTAATCTATTAGTGATTCTAGTACCAATAAATCATATGACAGTTCAATACACAATGCTGCCTTAACAACTGTGAAATAGTTTATGACTGTATGTTAGGTTATATCATCTTTTGGGTTTTCATGGGGTCTGATTGTATAACTTGTTTGGCGAGAAGGCATACAATGTGGGCATGTCAATGGCATGGAATCCACCCAAGTTAACTAACATAAGGCTGAAGTCCCTTGAGAAAGCTGTCACTATTTCTGCTGTGGGCCTTCTAATGCACCTAGCAAGCGTTGCTTCTGCATTCTTTTTAGTCTGTCTACTAGTATGGTGTGGCTATAAGGCATTCTTTGTGAAGTAATCGACTGGTATATAACAAAATATTGGTATGGTTAAGCTCATCTTGGGCTGGGAATGAATAAATTATCAGTAATGTTTGACGACATGGCATTGGGTAATCATAATTTCCTCTAGATCTTGCCTGGCATGATGGAGAGAAGAAAAGGTACAATCTTTTTTACTGGTTCTGAAGCATCAGTTAGAGGAGCAGCAGGGTTATTAGAATTGAGTATGTGTATTCTCGCCCCTTGCCCAATTCTTATATTCACTGAAAAATGACCGTCTCTTTTAGCATGTGCAAATTTTTAACTAGTTCAATTAAGCATCCAACAAATTTGGGGGCTCAATCTATCCCATCTTGACAATGTCTATTCCATTCATTCTAATGCAAAATCTAGTTTTATATGAGTGGCCTTACAGCCTATGGGAAGTTTTCTTTAAGTAGGTATTTTGCCTTGGATGTTTGCTTTATATTTTCTGGTTCAAATTCATTTTTATAAAACTATCTGCAAATCCCTAATGCACTCTAATTTTGTTTATAAATTTTATATAGATTTCTATAATTTATGTATTTGCAGGTATTGTTTGTGGTGATATGGATCCTAATTTATGCTATTGACAGATTAAGGGCAATGAAGTCTAGCTCTAGGTGAAAACACCCTTCTCTGCATCTGTAGCTTTGCTGAATTTGAACCTGAACCTTAGACCATTTTTTTTGGTTAATATTTTTTTCCCAGGGTTGATGGGTCTACAATTTTTCTGGAGGATCCTACTTCCTTGAAAAAGGTAAGGAAAACTATAGTTGCCAATTTTCATATCTACCAATATGTTGTGATTATTTATTACATGAAAATCAGGGAAGACAGACATGATGAGCTAACCCATGTATATAAATATCTATTTTCCAATTTGGGTTCAGTGGTTCAGTTTTTTTCTTAGAGACAAGAATGGTAACCTGCCAAACATGACTAAGGAACTGAGAGTAACCACAAAAAGAGAGTTAACACATAGATATGTTTGGATAGTAGTCACCATCCTTGGCAGCCCACTCCTAGCCCCTTAGAAATGCCATTGAGAGCAGCACCCTGAACTGGTAAGCCTTCATCAATTGACACACGATCAACTGCCATTACCTTGCCACAACCATTTTCATTCTATTCTAGCCTACATTGTAACTATCTCATTAGTCTTCTGTCATAGTTAGTATTCAACATATCTTTCACTTATATACACAAGAAGTTTCTGCCTCTTTTGTGCTTCTTCTGTTGCTCTATATAATGGACTGTAATCGATTAGGTATACCAAATGATGCTCTGTTCATCAATCTTCTTTAGAGAATATGATTACTGTACTTTATCTATGTCTATCCATCAAATATTATTTTATGGTGATGCAATATAGGCCTAAATTAGTTTCTGGATAACATTTTTCATGGAAGTTTAAAAAGCCTTCAATGCTATAATTTTTTTTCCTTACACAAATGTATGATTTTTTTAGTGATGGTCCACGTGTGATGATATTTCTGAGATCCACTAACATTATATCATAAAAATGAAACAACTGTGAAAAACTTTATATGGGGACACTGACAACTTTGCTTAAAAATGAAGACAGTGTGCAATGTGCACACATCAATGAGGGACAAGACAAAAGAATGAGACAATTTACTTAGTTGGGTACTAGTCTTTTGACAAAGCATCTACTCATTATAGGTTGAATGCATAAGTATATACAAAGAGAAGGAAAAATATGATCAGAAAAAACCTGTGCACTTGGTTCCAAAACAGGAAAAAATACATGGTTTTGAGTGAAATAATGCATCACCTGACTGGCAATGCCTTTTTAGGCGGCAATGGTGGTGTCCTATCTATCCTTGCCGATGATGTTGAGCAAAACTTGGTAGACCCAATTGTGAACAGGACTTGGTGACTAGGCAAATTTTAAAAATACTTAAACTCTGGCAAAATTTGCCAAAAAACTTAGCATTTCTTCATTATATGCATTCAATGTACCCTATATGAATTTATCAAAAAGATTTTTCATAGATATGCCAACAGAGCTCTCCATCACTCACGGCAGGAACTAATAAATAGCTATTAATAGATATTAAAGCATAATAGTTCTGTATGACACACTAATAACGAATAGTTATTAAAGTATAAATGAATTAAATATTTATGAGATTATTTTAAAACAAAATTAATTTTTCTCCTTACTATTGGTAATATAAACCAATAAGAAAAGAGAAAAATAGTATTTATATATTCAATTTAAATAAAAATTAAATCTAAACTATAGAATAACTGTGCTAAAAATTTAATTCTTTGTCACCATTGGTCAGAACTAATAACACGCAAGAAATAGGTGTTGGTATCTGAAGATGAAGTCTCTTTTTCTTTGAAACTCTCTTTTGGAAAACAAAGAGTCATGTTGTTTAGTTTTAAAAGATCAAGAATATAGAAGTTTTCAATGGATTGTGCAGGTTTTGCATGATTAATCTGGCTTTAATTTCATCCTATTCGAATTTGGAATATGAATTTCTCAAAGATGTAGCTATACAAGGTAACTTACTTTGCTCTTGAATATTTTTTTGTGTCGTAACAAGATGATCTTATTATGACTGAGGATTATTTGATGCTCATATTTTCTTAGGCTGGTTCATTATTAGTAATTTTCCCCTTTGTTAATGATTTCAAGATAATAACCTTTGCTCTTCCTTCATATTTAACCGGTAACCACAGTATGATCTCTCCATAAATTAACTAGTCCATAGATTGTTGTGGCCATTGAAGGATTTATTTTCCTGTCACTCTACCAAATTAGAATTTCCAACATGCTTTGCTGAATTCAGGTTCATTGACATCAATAACGTAAATCAATGCTTGCATGTTGCTTTTGATTTTCTTGGTCATCATTATCTCACTGTCTATTTATTTTTTTTAGCAATCTTGTGAGCATAGTAGGGAAAAAAATCTTATTTGAGAAATTGAGCGATCTTTCTATAAATAAATGAGAATTCTTGGCATAATAAGTTTGGCTCTCAATAGGCAGAAATTTAATTGCATGTATTCTACTCGCCTTTTTAGTTCCAATCTTTTATTTGACCCTTATTAATTAATCATTGCAATAGTTTCCCAAATTCTCTTTGATTTAATCAATAGTGTTTTGCTTCAATCATTTTCCATAGTAGCTGGGCATTTAACTTTCAAATTATACGGGCATTTAACTTTCAAATTATACGGTAGACTTGGGCAGTCAAAGGAGGTAACATGAATTAATGGTGTGTCTTCACACTTTCATAAACTTTATTTGAGATATTCTTTCATTGGCATCATATTCCAAACAATGGAAACATTGTCATATTCCTCTGGGTATTGAATAGTTCTCAGTACACTAATACATTTGAGGTTAAACTTCATGCATTCATGAAGTCTAAAATAAATAAGAATTTGAACTCCAAAAAATGCATTTTACTTCCTTCTCCCTCGTTCCTTCAAATCTGCTACAGAATAGTATTTAATTACTTTAAAATAAAATCAGATTTGTTTCCCCATAGTAATTCTCATATGATACCTCTGTGGAAATGCCTAGGCTTGGAACTTTGTCTATTCTTGGAATCTTGATTAAATCTCTCTGTTTTTAGAGCCTTTCTACTGGATAAAACATCAAACTAATAAATTCCAATCAAAATTATACCTTTTAGATCTGAAAAACTTCAATTGTGCTAGAAATTAGAGTGGTAATATGAGAACATGCTGAAGAATATTGATGTTTTAGATGGCTATATTGTATGCAGACTGTAACATATAGGATGTCTGTGTCATGCCCACATTTCCCATGTGGTCACAACATGCATCACACGTGTCATGTCCACATGCGCCATGTGGTCATGACACGAAATACCAAAAAATTTCCCATGCTTCCCTAAAAACCCCCTCGCATGCGTAGGCGTGCTCGGCGGTGTACACTTAAGGCGAAAATAGTACAGTTGTCAGCGGGGTATCAAGTACATGTGTGCACACCCTACACAAGAAAATGCATGGTTTCCTGACTTAGGTTAATATCACGAATTACATTTGAACAACAGTTGATTTAGGTGATAAATCATTTTTCAACAAAGTACGATCATCTGTTCTTTGTTTTTTTTTTTTCATTTTTCTAGAATTTAATATTAATTTCTCCTCCTTCAGACTTAGCATTTTCAACCAAGCCCGTTCCTTTGCCCTCTCTTCCTTTTCTTGGAATTTAATTTTGATTGTATTTCTATCACTTTCTCCTTCCCATTGTGCAAGATCTTATGTTATCTTATTTTTTTTTCTTCACGTTCTTTATCGAACAACAATAACACTACATCCTTTACATTATTCCTAATTTCTTGGTAAACCAGATCACTTACAAAGGGTTGGTTAACTTCACTTGACTCAGTCCCCCTAGGGTTCTGCTTTAGGTTTTAGTTCAACGTTTGAATTAACTTTAATAATCAACTTGTTCCTAAATAGGTTTAACGGTAGGTTAAACTTACTTAGTTCTCTTAGCCCTGTTCGGAAATGCCGCACATTTTCTCCTCTTTGTTTTCCAAGTTTAGTTGATCTTTCTCTTTCTCTCTTTTTTTTTTCTCAATTAGACGTTTATTTTCTAAATCTATAGTTGAGTTTTTTTTTTAAAAGGCCACTCATGGAATGCCTGTGATGGCTTTATTTGCATTTATTTTCAATGTCCTTTGTAAATGAAAAGATCATATTTTCCTCTTCATTTTCCTGTCATTTAATTTGGGATAATTGTTGAAACTTCTGAGAAAATCTTCGTTAAAATTAAAATATATTTACCTCTACTCTTTTTAAATTATCATTGTATTTCTCCTTATAAATTTAATTTATATTTATATATTTATATATTTATATATATCGTGCTTATCTCAGTTCACTTTAACTCATAATTTCATTAATAAGTTCCTTAACTGTAAAGAAGGTATAGAATATATATATATATAATAAATATATATAATAAATATATAAATATATAATTTGTTAAAACAGAGCAATGAGTTAATTTATTTTTGCATATATAAACAATGTATTTTTGAATTGCAACTATGAGTTTCAACATCTATTCGATTCGTATTATACATTATGCATAAATAGATCCCACTTTCCTTGATTAAAATTTCTATTTCAAGTCAAATGTTTTAAACTACATATAATAAGCATTTAATTACTTGCGGTAATTTAAAAAAAACAATACTGTAATCCCAAATTTCATTTCCTTCATGGTAGCAGAATTACGTTTTGGCTTATAACAAAATTTAAAATTAATATTTTCACTAAGCTTACACAGAAATAATATTTTTACAAACTTAATTAAAACATCAACTAACTCTCAACTTTGCAAGTAGGAGAAGAGGGAACTAGACAATTTTAATATCCTTTTAAAAACAAATTTTCTCTTCCTTTCCTCATTTCAAAATGCTAAAACTTAATGAACAATAGAATATAAAATCAATCCAATAACAGAGGATTTCTTCACAACTTCAAAATACCAATTTATACAATCAATAGGGAGATAACTATCTCCTTTTGACGAATCAACTAGGATGCAGTCACTAATATGACTGGGCTTTCTTATAGAGCCTTAAGAGTAAAAGTAAATAAAATATTTTTCCAACACAAGAAATTTTTCCAAACTTCATAAATAGATCCAAGAATACCTGTATAACACACAAGGAAAGAAACACCACACAAGCTACTCTCCTCCCTACAGTAGACCTGCAAGAGGGTCACCCTCAAGTTAGGGAGACCATCCACACACCTAGGGGATTCAATACCACTTCACAACAAGATAAAAACAACACACCAAAACACAATTACGCCCATAGATATTTACACAACACAAAACTCATCCATTGTGAGTTTAAAGAGGGGTAGGAGAAGGAACACACTCAACTCTAGAGTGTCACCCTTCAACTCAATTTTCAACACAGTTTTTTTTTTTTTTTTCTCATGGCCTCAAGCCAAACTTGTCAACAAGGATTCCAAGGAGTTCATATTTTGACTCTCAAGCCAAATAAAACAATTTCTCAAATCCACACAAATGCCCTCAAGGCTTTCAACATCTCAAAAGAAATAAGGCATGCACTCAAGGAGGATCAATCCTCCCCTACCCCACACTTGATGAGCATTTCTCCCAAGTGGAAGAAGCTCTGTCAACACCCAAATAAATTTTCCCACAATTACAAAATTTACAACACAACAAATCAAATTTCATTTCACAAATCCACCATGCAAGAAATAGAACATACAAAGAAAAGGCCTTGCATACCAACCTTAACAAGCCCTTTAATGGAAGTAGTTGATGAAGAGATCCACTCCAGTTTCTTCTCCAATTTCTTTCCTAAAAAAAAAAACTCCCTCCCTTCTACACTAGGATTTCTCCCTTTAAACCTCTTTTTTTTTTCTTTTTTTTTAAATTCCACCAATTTCCTTATCCTCAAGTGGGATTAAAAAAATAACCCCACTCCTTTTTTCCACTATCCCAAGTGGGATTAAAAAAATAACCCCACTCTTGAAGGACTACACCTCTTCATGGGGACTCTCACCAAAAGTGAGGGAACAAGATTAAAAAAATAACCCCACTCCTTATTCCACTAGCCCAAGTGGGATTAAAAAAATAACCCCACTCATGAAGGACCACACCACTTCATGGGGACTCTCACCAAAAGTGAGGGAACATGAACACAAGCCCCTCCATTATTGGTGGACCATGGAGTCATTTCAAGCCTTAGAAATTGAAAAAGAGATATGCTTGAGTGTTGGTAGCCCTCATCTTATCCCTCCCTTACCTCTAAATTCGTCACTTAACTTCACTGTGATGTTAAGGTGACCATATGGAGGTTACCCAAGGGTTACCCAAGTCAAAAGTGATCCTAGACCCATGGGATATAACCCAGGGTCAATTTAAACTTAGTTAGGTCACCCAGGGTCAAGTTAAGACACAAGAAAAGGGCCTCAAATTTTAAAATCTAAAAATAAGATAAAATTTAAAAACAATTCTTAGAACACATATCATAATTTAAATTTACAAGAGGGTAGACCTAACCCATTCAACCTCATGCAAGACAACATTACAACATTAAATCAAACACAGAGTTGATCTCGGTTCCTCATGGAACCAGATCGACTTCACAAGGGATTACAACATAAGGTGCGAAATGATCTCCAGTATCTATCATTTTGTTAGAAATACCTACACAGTCAATCTTAAAGTTAATTCCACATAGACATATCATAGCTGAAGTAAATTTAATACATGCATTTCTAAAGCATACCATAGTTCTTATAAACATAATGAAATCACATGACAATTTTCTTTCTAACATCACCTAATTAGTTTCCCTGAAAATTAAATATTAATCGGACATCACCCAATTAGTTTTTCCTATAAAACAAACATCAAACTAATATCACCTAATTAGTTTTCCTATAATACAAATATTAATCAGACATCACCCAATTAGTTTTTCCTATAAACATCTATCTAACATCACCCGATTTGTTTTCTCTAACATCACCCAATTAGTTTTCCTTTAACATAATAAGGTTTAATAGTATAAAAATCTAAGATCAACAGTCCCACAAATGTAAAAGTATCAACAACAATAAGGTAATTAGTCACATGTACAGAAATAAATAGTGTAGGCCTCACATCCTCCCCCTTAAGGTTGTACTTCCTCCTGGAAGTCATCAAAGAGGTGAGGATATAGAGTCCTCAGTTTCGCTGCATCCTCCCATGTCGCAATGACCTCATCATACGTGTCCCACTGGACCTTAACCTAGTCTAGCGCTCGACCTCGAAGGCCCAGTGTTTGATGAGCCAATATGCGAATTGGCTCCAATGCCAGTTGTTCGTCTGCCTCCACCTGCAGAGTACTCCAATCTAATACATGAGATAAGTCAGAGATATAACGACGTAAAACTAAAACATGAAAAAGATCATGGATACGTGATAGGCTAGGTGGCAAAGCTAGACGATATGCTACAGGTCCTATCCGCTCTAAAATCTCAAAAGGTCCTACAAACTGAGGTGTGAGTTTAGAGCCCTTTCCGTAACAGATTGGACTCTTATGCGGTCGCACTCTCAAAAATACCCTGTCACCTAGTGAGAAGCTCCGATCAGTTCTCTTTGCATCAGCATACTTCTTCTATCTATCCTGAGCCTCTTGAAGTCTCTGTTTAATTAGTGCAATCTACTGCTCCATGTCCTGAACTAGTTCTGGACCAATGGTGACCCTGTCCTCTATCTGATCCCAACTCAATGGTGTCCTGCACGGTCTGCCATATAAAGCTTGGAAAGGAGGCATGCCCAACGAGCTATGATGCCCATTATTATAGGCAAACTCAACCAGATATAGATACTCCTCCCATCTAGACTGATGGTCCATAACATACATATGAAGCATATCTTCTAACACCTGATTAACTCTCTCTGTCTATCCGTCGGTCTCCAGATGGTATGCTGAACTGAAGTTGAGTTGTGTGCCCAACACCTGATGTAAGGCTCTCCAAAATGATGAAGTGAATACAAAGTCTCTATCAGAAATGATGCGGCGAGGTACTCCATGAAGTCTAGCAGTATGATCTAAGAACACTCTCGCCACTGATGGTGCATTGCACGTCATGCATACAGGTGAAAAATACACCACATTGGTCAACTTGTCAACTGTCACCATGATGGCATCACGATGACATGATGACATAGGTAGACCAACGATAAAGTCCATGGAAATGGTGTCCCATTTCCACTCAGGTATCTCATGAGGGTACAATAGTCCTGCTGGATGTTGATGCTCGGCCTTGACCCTCTGACACTCAAGGTAATGAGCAACATATTCTACAATGTCTCGTCTCATCCTAGCCCAATGATATAACTGTCGCAACTCAGCGTGCATCTTCTTCACTCCTAGATGTGCTACATAAGGTGCTCTATGAGCCTCTGAAAGAATCACTGTACGCAGGTCACCTACATGGGGTATATAGATGCGCTGCCGATGTCTAAGCAAACCATCAGACTCAAGGGAATATCCTGCAAATTTGCCATTAAAGGCCCCCTGATTCTAAATTTCTTGCTGCACCTCAAGAAAGCACTCATCCTCCGGCAGATGCTGTAAGATGCGGTCCCTCAAGTTCACCTTTAATGTCAAGGTCAGGATCTCATGGCACCTCTGACTTAAAGCATTAAGAACCATGTTCCCCTTCCCTTTGATGTAGTGGACATCAAAGTCGTACTCGCATAAGAACTCCATCCAATGGTACTGGTGAGCGTTCAGATTTGGCTATGTAAAAATGTACTGTAAGCTATGGTGATCTGAATGGAGCTCAAAGCATCGACCTAAGAGGAAATGTCTCTAACGAAAAGGAGCATAAATAACTGCTGCGAGCTCTAAATCATGAGTAGGGTAGTTTAGTTCATGTGTCTGAAGTTTGTGCAGTTTGTATGCAATCGCTCTACCTCCCTGCATAAGCACGGCTCCCAAACCCTCTAATGATGCATCTGTGCAAACAACAAAATCCTCTGTAGGATCTGGAACCACCAAAAAGGGGCACTGGTAAGACGCTCCTTGAGGATCCCAAAGGCCTTCTCACACTGCTCAGTCCAAGTGAACCTTCTCCCTTTTCATTGAAGGGAAGTGATGGGATGTACTATCCTAGAAAAGCCCTCAACAAATCTACGGTAATAACCAGCTAATCCCATAAAGCTCTTGACTTCTGTCACACTGGTGGGTGCTGGCCACTCCTGAATTGCTCTGATCTTTGATGGATCTATAGAGATGCCATCACCTGATAAGATGTACCCCAAGTATTGCACCTCTATTCTGAAGAAGGCACACTTCACCAGGTTGCCATAAAGTTGCTGCTCTCATAAGCACTGTAAAACTTGATGCAAATGATCCACATGTTCCTCCTCGATTACTGAATAAATCAAAATATCATCAAGAAATATGATCATGAGCTAATCCAAGTAAGTACGGAGCACCCCCTTCATGAGATTCATGAATACTGCAAGGGCGTTCGTCAAACCAAAGGGTACCATGGTGAACTCATAATGGCCATATTTGGTTCGAAAAGTAGTCTTATGAATGTCTACCTCTGTGATGCGCAATTGGTGATACCTAGATTTTAAATCAATATTTGAGAACACTCTGGCTCCCTACATATGATCAAAGAGGTCATCAATCCTAGGCAGAGGATAACAGTTCTTCACTATCGCCTTGTTCAACTGCCTATAATCCATGCATAGTCGAAGAGACCCATCCTTCTTCTTCACGAAGATGACCGGTGCGCCCCAATGTGAAACGCTAGGTTGGATGTGCCCCTTTTCAAGTAACTCCTCTAACTGCAGTTTAAGTTCTGTAAGCTTATGTGTAGTCATCCTGTAGGGTGCACGAGACACAGGTTCTGCGCCTGGCACTAAGTCGATGTGAAAATTGATCTCTCTGCGTGGAGGCATACCTAGTAACTCCGGTAGGAATACGTCAGTAAAGTCTTTCAAGATAGGGTGATCATCTAAGGTATCCTCAGGCTCATCCTCTGATCTGTCACTAACCATAATAGAAAACATCTGACAACCCTTCTGCATGCAGCGCTTAAGCTGCTGAGCGGATATCATATGAACCGTCATGGGATTCTGAATTCCCACTATCTCGACTGGTGTGCCGTGATCGTCTAGGCAACTAATCATCCTCTGGCGACAATCTAGTTTAGCTCTATGAGCTGCAAGCCAGTCCATATCCAGAACTACTCTATAGGATCCTAATGGCATAACCCTAAGGTCACATGCTGTAGTGAAGGAACCTAAGGAGATCTCATAATCTCTAACCACGGTATCTACTAACATCCTGGCCCCAGAGGCCAACTCAACCTCCCACCGAATGTCCTACATATAAGCCACTAGCCTGCAACATTCCACTAATGATGTAGACAGAAATGAATTGGTAGCTCCAGAGTCAAAAAAATAGAGATAGGGAAATCCCCAATCATACTTGCTGTCTCAATGACTGAAGCCTGGAAATCAACCTGGTGGTTGTCAACTACTGCAAACATGCGGTGGGACCTGCCCACGTCACCTATAGTCTACTCAGATCCTCCTGCTGTAAATGCCTATGGACACTCCCTGGCTAAATACCCTGCCCCACCACATACATAGCACGGGCCCCTAGCCTGTAACTATACTGACTGAGTCCTACCCGACTGCTATTGTCCAATCTATCCAGTGGACCCCTGTGAACCTCTATTTGATTGCTGAGACCTTGTAGGTTCCGTAGAAGATCCATGCTGCCTCTGGTCTCTACGCTGGCCCTGCTGCTGCCATCCACAGTTCTGTCCCCCCTGAACCCTCTGTTGGGGCCTAGATTTCTGCTGATGCTGCTGTGGAGGCCTAGGAGGTAATGATGAGGAATTAAACCCTCCTCTCTGTGGTGTAAATTGCGGTCTTCAAAAATTTTGTTGTTGTTGGGGATTACGATCCTGATACTGCGGGCATGAATTCTGTCCCCATCCCTGAATTTCCACTACAATAAGAGCCTTTTCAACCATCTCGCTCATGGTTTGGGGATCTGCCATACGTACTAGTCCTGCAATCCCATCATCCAGGCCTCTGATGAATTTGTGTACCAAGAGTTTCTCATCCTGGAGATACTCCACGTGATGAGAAAGCTTGATGAACCAGCTCTCATATTGAGCAACAGTGAGTCCTCTCTGCTGTAAATCATGGAACTCATCAATCCTGTGCTATCTATAATGCTCTGACATATATCGTGCATTAAAGTGCTCTATGAAGATATCACAAGGGAGTGTATCTAAGGATATTCGGTGCTTGCACTCCTCAGTGTGCCACCAGGTAGCTGCTGCATCTCTCATGAGATGCACTGTCACTTGTGCTTTTGTGTTGCTCCCATAAGGTCACAACGTGAAACACCTATCTAAACTAATCAGCCAAGCCTCAGCCATAGCTCCCTCGGCAGCTCCTGCAAAATTAGGTGGGTTGAGCCTAAGCAGATCTCTAATGGGATCTCCTCTGTCTCTGAGCCCTATAACCGGCTCATCTAATCCATACTTATACGGTCCATGGTATCCCTATCCTACCCTCCTAGTCTCATCTCATCTCGAGAGTCTCAGAGGACTCCTACTCTGTGCATGGTAGGCTGACCCTACCCCTTCTACTGTAGTGTTAGGAATCTAAACGAAAGGCTCCAGCATGGCACCTCTAACGGATCTATGTGGTGTTCCACATATGGCTCAGCACGCGACTCCGCACGTGGCTCATTACATGGCTCTTCTCGCAGATCAATGCGAGGCTCATTACATGGCTCTGGAAGAGCTAGTGGTAACCACTCTAACATAGCCTGCAGTTTCTGAAGGATCTGTGGGCCTAGGTCAATTACTAGTGGTGCCTGTGGTATAGGTGGTGCCTGTGGTTTAGGTGATGCCTGTGGTTCGGGTGGATCTGCTATAACTGCAGGTCCTTGTCCCTCAGCCGTGGAATCACCATGCACCTCAGAGGACGTTGTGTGGTGTGATCACACTCGTCGAACATGTCAGAGAGGCATCCAATTATGCCCAGTGTTTAAACTTTAGGCTCTGACACCAAATGTCATGCCCACATTTCCCATGCGGTCACAACACGCATCACATGTGTCATGTCCACATGCGCCATGTGGTCATGACATGAAATACCAAAAATTTTCTCATACTTTCCTAGAAACCCCCTCGCATGTGTAGGCATACTCGACAGCGTACGCTTAAGGCAAAAATAATATAGTTGTCGGCGGGGTACCAAGTACATGTGCGCACACCCTATGCAAGAAAATGTGTGGTTTCCTGACTTAGGTTAATCTCATGAATTACATTTGAACAACAATTGTTTTAGATGATAGATCATTTTTCAACAAAGCACGATCATCTGTTCTTTTTTTCTTTTTTTTTTTTTTCATTTATCTGGAATTTAATATTAATTTTTCCTCCTTCAGACTTAGCATTTTCAACCAAGCCCATTCCTTTGCCCTGTCTTCCTTTTCTTGGAATTTAATTTTGATTGTATTTCTATCTCTTTCTCCTTCCCGTTGTGCAAGATCTTCTTATGTTATCTTTTTTTTTTCTTCACGTTCTTTATCGAACAACAATAACACTACATCCTTTACATTATTCCTAATTTCTTGGTAAACCAGATCACTTACACAGGGTTGGTTAACATCACTTGGCTTAGTCCCCCTAGGGTTCTGCTCTAGGTTTTAATTCAACGTTTGAATTAATTTTAATAATCAACTTGTTCCTAAATAGGTTTAACGGTAGGTTAAAATTACTTTGTTATCTTAGCCCTATTCGGAAATGCTGTGCATTTTCTTCTCTTTGTTTTCCAAGGTTAGCTGTTCTTTCTCTTTCTCTCTCTCTCTCTCTCTCTCTCTCTCTCTCTTTTTCTCAATTGGACGTTTATTTTCTAAATCTACAGTTGAGTTTTTTTTAAAAAGGCCACTTATGGAATGCCTGTCATGGCTTTGTTTGCGTTTATTTTCAATGTCCTTTGTAAATGAAAAGATTATATTTTCCTCTTCATTTTTCTTTCATTTAATTTGGGATAATTGTTGAAACTTCCGAGAAACTCTTCCTTAAAATTAAAATATATTTACCTATGCTCTTTTTAAATTATCATTGTATTTCTCCTTATAAATTTAATTTAAATATATATATATATATATATATATATATATATATATATATATATATATATATATATATCTATACCGCCATTATCTTAGTTCACTTTAACTCACAATTTCATTAATAAGTTCCTTAACTATAAAGAAGGTATAGAATATATATATAATAAATATATAAATAATAATTTGTTAAAACAGAGCAATGAGTTAATTTATTTTTGCATATATAAACAATATATTTCTGAATTTTAACTCTAAGTTTCAACATCTATTCGATTCGTATTCTACATTATGCATAAATAGATCCCACTTTCCTTGATTAAAATTTCTATTTCAAGTCAAATGTTTTAAACTACATATAGTAAGCATTTAATTACTTGTGGTAATTTAAAAAAAAATACTGTAATCCCAAATTTCATTTCTTTCATGGTACCAGAATTACGTCTTAGCTTATAACGAAATTTAAAATTAATATTTTCACTAAGCTTACACAGAAATAATACTTTTACAAACTTAATTAAAACATCAACTAACTCTCAACTTTGCGAGTAGGAGAAGAAGGAACTAGACAATTTTAATATCCTTTTAAAAACAAATTTTCTCGTCCTTTCCTCATTTCAAAATGGTAAAACTTAATGAACAATAGAATATAAACATCAATCCAATAATAGAGAATTTCTTCACAACTTCAAAATACCAATTTATACAATCAATAGGGAGATAACTATCTCCTTTTGATGAATCAACCAGGATGCAGTCACTAATATGACTAGGCTTTCTTATAGAGCCTTAAGAGTAAAGGAAAATAAAATATTTTTCCAACACAAGAAACTTCTCCAAACTTCAGAAACAGATCTAAGAATACCTATATAACACACAAGGAAAGAAACATCACACAAGCTGCTCTCCTCCCTACCATAGACCCGCAAGAGGGTCACCCCCAAGCTAGGGAGATCATCCACACACCTAGGGGTTTCAATACCACTTCACAATAAGATAAAAACAACACACCAAAAGACAATTACACCCATAGATATTTACACAACAAAAAACTCATCCACTGTGAGTTTAAAGAGGGGTAGGAGAGGGGACACACTCAACTCCAGAGTGTCACCTTTCAACTCAATTTTCAACACAATTTTTTTTTTTTTTTTTCTCATGGCCACAAGCCAAACTTGTCAACAAGGATTCCAAGGAGTTCATATTTTGACTTTCAAGCCAAATAAAATAATTTCTCAAAGCCACACAAATGCCCTCAAGTCTTTCAACATCTCAAAAGAAACAAGACATGCACTCGAGGAGGATCAATCCTCCCCTACCCCACACTTGATGAGCATTTCTCCCAAGTGGAAGAAGTTTTGTCAACACCCAAATAAATTTCCCCACAATTACAAAATTTACAACACAACAAATCAAATTTCATTTCACAAATCCACCATGCAAGAAACAAAACATACAAAGAAAAGGCCTTGCATACCAACCTTAACAAGCCCTTTAATGGAAGTAGCTGATGAAGAGATCCACTCTAGTTTCCTCTCCAATTTCCTTCCTAAAATAAAAAAACTCCCTCCCTTCTACACTAGGATTTCTCCCTTTAAAACTCCTTTTGTTTTTTCTTTTTTTTTTTTAAATTCAACCAATTCCCTTATCCTCAAGTGGGATTAAAAAATAACCCCACTCTTTTTTCCACTATCCCAAGTGGGATTAAAAAAATAACCCCACTCTTGAAGGACCACACCTCTTCATGGGGACTCTCACCAAAAGTGAGGGAACAAGATTAAAAAAATAACTCCACTCTTTTTTCCACTATCCCAAGTGGGATTAAAAAAAACTTCACTCATGAAGGACCACACCACTTTATGGGGGCTCTCACCAAAATTGAAGGAATAAGAAGACAAGCCTCTCCATTATTGGTGGACCATGGAGTCATTTCAAGCCTTGGGAATTGAAAAATGGATGGGTTTGAGTGTTAGTACCCCTCATCTTATCCCTCCCTTACCTCCAAATTCATCACTTAACTTCACTGTGAAGTTAATGTGACGATACAGAGGTCACCCAAGGTTTACCCAAGTCAAAAGTGACCCTAGACCCATGGGGTATAACCCAGGGTCAATTTAAACTTAGTTAGGACACCCAGGGTCAAGTTAAGACACAAAAAAAGGGCCTCAAATTTTAAAATTTAAAAATAAGATAAAATTCATAAATAATTCTTACAACACATATCATAATTCAAATTTACAAGAGGGTAGATCGAACCCATTCAACCACATGCAAGACAACATTACAACATTAAATCAAACACAGATTTGATCTCAGTTCCTCGTGGAACCAGATCGGCTTCACAAGGGATTACAACATAAGGTGCGGAATGATCTCCAGTATCTATGGTTTTGTTAAAAATACGTGCACAGTCAATCTCAAAGTTAATTCCACATATACATATCATAGCCGAAGCAAATTTAATACATGCATTTCTAAAGCATACCATAGTTCTTATAAACATAATAAAATCACATGACAATTTTCTTTCTAACATCACCTAATTAGTTTCACTGAAATGTAAACATTAATCGGACACCACCCAATTAGTTTTTCCTATAAAATAAACATCAAACTAATATCACCCAATTAGTTTTCCTTTAACATAATAAGGTTTAATAGTTTAAATATCTGGGATCAATAGTCTTATAAATGTAAAAATATCAACAAGAGTAAGATAATTAGTTACATGTATAGAAATGAAAAAGTGTAGGCCTCACATCCTCCCCCCTAAGACTATACTTCCTCCTGGAAGTCATCAAAGAGGTTAGGATACAGAGTCCTCAGTCTCATTACATCCTCCCATGTCGCAGTGACCTCATCATACGTGTCCCACTGGACCTTAACTTGGTCCAGCACTTGACCTTGAAGGCCCAGCGTCTGACGAGATAATATGTGAATTAGCTCCAACGCCAGTTGTCTATTTGCCTCTACCTGAAGAGCACTCTAATCTAGTACATGAGATAAGTTAGAGATATAATGACATAAAACTCAAACATGAAAAATATCGTGGATACGTGACAGGCTAGTTGCAAGGCTAGATGATAGGCTATAGGTCCTATCCGTTCCAAAATCTTAAAAGATCCTACAAACTGAGGTGCGAGTTTAGAGTCCTTTTCGTAACAGATTGGACTCTTTTGCGGTTGCACTCTCAAAAATACCCTGTCACCTAGTGAGAAGCTCCGATTAGTTCTCTTTGTATCAGCATACTTCTTCTATCTATCCTGTGCCTCCTGAAGTCTCTGTTTAATCAGTACAATCTGCTACTCCATGTCCTAAACTAGTTCTGGACCAATGGCGACCCTATCCTCCATCTGATCCCAACTCCATGGTGTCCTGCACGGTCTACCGTATAAAGCTTGGAAATGAGGCATACCCAATGAGTTGTGATGCCTATTATTTTAGGCAAACTCAACCAGATACAGATACTCCTCCCATCTAGACTGATGGTCCATAACATATATATGAAGCATATCTTCTAACACCTAATTAACTCTCTATCTGTCTATTGGTCTCCAGATGGTATGCTGAACTGAAGTTGAGCTGTGTGCCCAACGCCTGATGTAAGGCTCTCCAAAATGATGAAGTGAATACTGAGTCTCTGTCAGAAATGATGCGGCGAGGTACTCCATGAAGTCTAACAATCTGATCTAAGAACACTCTCACCACTGATGGTGCATTGTATGTCGTCCATACAGGTGAGAAATGCGCCACCTTGGTCAACTTGTCAACCGTCACCATGATGGCATCATGACGACGTGATGACATAGGTAGACCAATGATAAAGTCCATAGAAATGGTGTCCCATTTCCACTCAGGTATCTTGTGAGGGTACAATAGTCCTGCTGGATGCTGATGCTCGGTCTTAACCCTCTAACACTTAAGGCAATGAGCAACATATTCTACAATGTCTCGTCTCATCCCAGCCCAATGATATAACTGTCACAAATCAGCATGCATCTTTTTCACTCTTGGATGTGCTACATAAGGTGCTCTATGATCCTCTAAAAGAATCATTGTATGTAGGTCACCTGCATGGGATATATAGATGTGATGCCGATGTCTAACCAAACCATCAGAATCAAGGGAATATCCTACAAATTTGCCCTTAAGGGCCCCCTGATTTTGAATTTCTTGTTGTACTTCAAGAAACTACTCGTCCTCTGGCAGATGTTGTAAGATGTAGTCCCTCAAGTTCACCTTTAATATCAAGGTCAGGATCTCGTGGCACCTCTGACTTAAAGCGTCAGCAGCCACATTCTTCTTCCCTTTGATGTAGTGGACATCAAAGTTGTACTCACATAAGAACTCCATCCAACGCCACTAGCGAGCGTTCAGATTTGGCTATGTAAAAATGTACTGTAAGCTATGGTGATCTGAATGGAGCTCAAAGCGTCGACTTAAGAGAAAATGTCTCCAACGAACAAGAGCATGAATAATTGTTGTGAGATCTAAATCGTGAGTAGAGTAGTTTAGTTCATGTGTCTTAAGTTTGCGCGATTCGTATGCAATCGCTCTACCTCCCTGCATAAGCACGGCTCCCAAACCCTCTAATGATGCATATGTGCAAACAACAAAATCCTCTGCAGGATCTGGAACTGCTAAAATGGGAGCACTGGTAAGACGCTCCTTGAGGATCCCAAAGGCCTTCTCACACTGCTCAGTCCAAGTGAAACTTTTGCCTTTTCGCTGAAGGGAAGTGATGGGATGTGCTATCCTAGAAAAGCCCTCAACAAATCTACGGTAATAACTGACTAATCCTATAAAGCTCCTGACTTCTGTCACACTAGTGGGTGCTGGCTAGTCCTGAATTGCTCTGATCTTCGATGGATCTACGGAGATGCCATCGCCTAATAAGATGTACCCCAAGTATTGCACCTCTGTTCTGAAGAAGGCACACTTCGCTAGGTTGCCATAAAGCTGCTGCTCTCGTAAGCGCTGCAAAACTTGACATAAATGATCCACATGTTCCTCCTTGGTTCACGAAATAATCAAAATATCGTCAAGAAATATGATCACGAACTGATCCAAGTAAGTATGGAACACCCCGTTCATGAGACTCATGAATACTACAGGGGTGTTTGTCAAACTGAAGGGTACCGCGGTGAACTCATAATGGCCATATCTGGTTCGAAAAGTAGTCTTATGAATGTCTGCCTCTATGATGAATAATTGGTGATACCCAGATTTTAAATCAATTTTTGAGAACACTCTGGCTCCCTGCATCTGATTAAAGAGGTCAACAATCCTAGGCAGAGGATAACGGTTCTTCACCGTCACCTTATTCAACTGCCTATAATCCATGCATAGTTGAAGAGACCCATCCTTCTTCTTCACGAAGATGACTGGTGCACCCCAAGGTGAAACGCTAGGTCGGATGTGCCCCTTTTCAAGTAACTCCTCTAACTACAGTTTAAGTTCTATAAGCTCATGTGTAGTCATCCTGTAGGGTGCACGAGACACAGGTTCTACACTCGGCACTAATTTGATGTAGAAATTGATCTCTCTGTGTGGAGGCATACCTGGTAACTCCGGCAGGAATACGTCAGCAAAGTCTTTCAAGATAGGGTGATTATCTAAGGTAGCCTCAGGCTCATCCTCTGATCTATCACTAACCGTAATAGCAAACATCTAACAACCCTTCTGCATGCAGCGCTTAAGCTGTTGAGCTGATATCATACGAATCGTCGTGGGATTCTAAATGCCCACTATCTCAACCGGTGTGCCATGATCGTCTAAGCAACTAATCGTCCTCTGGCGACAATCTAGTTTAGCTCTATGAGCCGCAAGCTAGTCCATACCCAGAACTACTCCATAGGATCCTAATGGCATAACCCTAAGGTCACATGCTATAGTGAAGGAACCTAAAGAGGTCTCACAATCTCTAACCATGGTATCTACTGACATTCTAGCCCTAGAGGCCAACTCAACCTCCCACCTAATGTCCTGCCTATAAGCCACTAGCCTGCAACATTCCACTAATGATGTAGACAGAAAAGAATTGGTCGCTCCATAGTCAAAAAGAATAGAGATAGGGAAATCCCCAATCGTACCTGTTGTTTCAATGACTGAAGCCTAGAAATCAATCTGACAGTTGTCAACTACTGCAAACATGTAGTGGGACCTGCCCATGTCACCTATAGTCTGCTCAGATCCTCCTGGATAGAGCTGTCCTCCTGCTGTAAATCCCTGTGGACACTCCCTGGCTAAATGCCCTGCCCCACCACATACATAGCACGGGCCCCTAGCCTGTAACTATACTGACTGACTCCTACCTGACTGCTGCTGTCCAGTCCATCCAGTGGACCCCTGTGAACCTATATTTGATTGCTAAGACCTTGCAGGTTCCGCAGAAGATCCCTACTACCTCTGGTCTCTACGCTGGCCCTGCTGCTGCCATCCATAGTTCTATCCACCCTAAACCCTTTGTTGGGGCCTAGATTTCTGCTGATGCTACTGTGGAGGCCTTAAGGTAATGATGAGGAAGTAAACCCTCCTCTCTGTGGTGTAAATTGTGGTCTTCACAAATTTTGTCATTGTTGGGGATTACGATCCTGATACTGCGGGCATGAATTTTGTCCCCATCCCTGAATTTCCTCTATAATAAGAGCCTTTTCAACTGTCTGACTCATGGTCTGGGGATCTGCCATACATACTGGTCCTGCTATCCCATGATCTAGGCCGCTGATGAATTTGTGTACCAAGAGTTTCTCGTCCTGGAGATACTCCGCGTAATGAGAAAGCTTGATGAACCAGCTCTCATATTGAGCAACAGTGAGTCTTGTCTACTGTAAATCATGGAACTCATCAATCCTGCGCTGTCTATAATGCTCTAACAAATATCGCGCATTAAAGTGCTCTATGAAGATATCCCAAGTGAGTGTATCTAAGGGTAGTCGACGCTTGCACTCCTCAGTGCGCCACCAGGTAGCTGCTGCATCTCTCAGAAGATGCAATGCCACTCATTCTTTCATGTTGCTCCTGTAAGGTGGCAACATGAAACACCTATCTAAACTAATCAGCCAAGCCTCGGCCATAGCTCCCTTAGTAGCTCCTACGAAAGTAGATGGGTTGAGCCTAAGAAGATCTCTAATGGGATCTTCTCTATCTCTGAGCCCTATAACTGGCTCATCTAATCCATACTCATATAGTCCATGGTATACCTGTCCTACCCTCCTGGTCTAATCTCGTCTTGAGAGTCTCAGAGGACTCCTACTCCATGCACGGTAGGCTGACCCTACCTCTTCTACTGTAGTGTCAGGAATCTCAACGAAAGGCTCCATGCGTCGCACCTCTAACAGATCTATGTGGGGTTCCACATATGGCTCAGCACGTGATTCTGCACGTGGCTCATTACATGGCTCTTCTCGCAGATTAACACGAGGCTCATTACGTGGCTTTGGAAGAGCTGGTGGTAACCGGTCTAACATAGCCTATAGTGTCTGAAGGATCTGTGGGCCTAGGTCAATTACTGGTGGTGCCTGTGGTACGGGTGGTGCCTGTGGTTTAGGTGATGCTTGTGGTTCGGGTGGATCTACTATAACTGTGGGTCCTTGTCCCTCAACCGCAGAATCACTATGCACCTCAGCGGATGCTATGTGGCGTGATCGCGCTCGTTGAACACGTTGGGGAGGCATCCTTAACAAAACAAGGTAGACACTAATTAATCAACGTTGTGGAATAATAATGTGCCCAATTATGCCCAGTGTTTAAACTTTAGGCTCTGATACCAAATGTCATGCCCATATTTCCCATGCGGTCACAACATGCATTAGACGTGTCATGTCCACATGCGCCATGTGGTCATGACACGAAATACCAAAAATTTTCCCATGCTTCCCTAGAAACCGCCTCGCATGCGTAGGCGTGCTCGGCGGCGTACGCTTAAGGCGAAAACAATATAGTTGTTGGCGGGGTACCAAGTACATGTGCACACACCCTACGCAAGAAAACATGTGGTTTCCTAACTTAGGTTAATCTCACGAATTACATTTGAACAACAAGTGTTTTAGGTGATAGATCATTTTTCAACAAAGCACAATTTTTTTTTCTTTTTTTTTTCATTTTTCTGGAATTTAATATTAATTTCTCCTCCTTCAAACTTAGCATTTTCAACCAAGCCCATTCCTTTGCCCTCTCTTCCTTTTCTTAGAATTTAATTTTGATTGTATTTCTATCTCTTTCTCCTTCCCGTTGTGCAAGATCTTCTTATGTTATCCTATTTTTTTTCTTCACATTCTTTATCGAACAACAATAACGCTACATCCTTTACATTATTCCTAATTTCTTGGTAAACTAGATCACTTACACAGGGTTGGTTAACTTCACTTGACTCAGTCCCCCTAGGGTTCTGCTCTAGGTTTTAGTTCAACATTTGAATTAATTTTAATAATCAACTTATTCCTAAACAGGTTTAACAGTAGGTTAAACTTACTTAGTTCTCTTAGCCTTGTTCGCAAATGCCGTGCATTTTCTCCTCTTTGTTTTCCAAAGTTAGCTATTCTTTCTCTTTCTCTCTCTTTTTTTCTCAATTAGACATTTATTTTCTAAATCTACAGTTGAGTTTTTTTATAAAAAAAGGCCACTCATGGAATGCCTGTGATGGCTTTGTTTGCGTTTATTTTCAGTGTCCTTTGTAAATGAAAAGATCATATTTTCCTCTTCATTTTCCTGTCATTTAGTTTGGGATAATTGTTGAAACTTCCGAGAAACTCTTCCTTAAAATTAAAATATATTTACCTATGCTCTTTTTAAATTATCATTGTATTTCTCCTTATTAATTTAATATATATATGTATACATATATACTGCCGTTATCTCAATTCACTTTAACTCACAATTTCATTAATAAGTTCTTTAACTGTAAAGAAGGTATAGAATATATATATAATAAATATACAAATATATAATTTGTTAAAACAGAGGAATGAGTTAATTTATTGTTGCATACATAAACAATGTATTTCTGAATTGCAACTCTGAGTTTCAACATCTATTCGATTCGTATTATATGTTATGCATAAATAGATCCCACTTTCCTTGATTAAAATTTCTATTTCAAGTTAAATGTTTTAAACTACATATAGTAAGCATTTAATTACTTGCGGTAATTTAAAAAAAAACAATACAGTAATCCCAAATTTCATTTCTTCCATGGACGCAGAATTACGTCTTGGCTTATAACAAAATTTAAAATTAATATTTCCACTAAGCTTACACAAAAATAATACTTCTACAAACTTAATTAAAACATCAACTAACTCTCAACTTTGCAAGTAGGAGAAGAAGGAACTAGACAATTTTAATATCCTTTTAAAAACAAATTTTCTCTTCCTTTCCTCATTTCAAAATGCTAAAACTTAATGAACAATAGAATATAAACATTAATCCAATAACATAAGATTTCTTCACAACTTCAAAATACCAATTTATACAATCAATAGGGAGATAACTATCTCCTTTTGACAAATCAACCAGGATGCAGTCACTAATATGACTAGGCTTTCTTATAGAGCCTTAAGAGTAAAGGAAAATAAAATATTTTCCCAACACAAGAAACTTCTCCAAACTTCATAAATAGCTCCAAGAATACCTGTATAACACACAAGGAAAGAAACACCACACAAGCTACTCTCCTCCCTAATGTAGACCCGCAAGAGGGTCACCCCCAAGCTAGGGAGATCATCCACACACCTAGGGGATTCAATACCACTTCACAACAAGTTAAAAACAACACACCAAAACACAATTACGCCCATAGATATTTACACAACACAAAACTCATGCACTGTGAGTTTAAAGAGGGGTAGGAGAGGGGACACACTCAACTCTAGAGTGTCACCCTTCAACTCAATTTTTAACACAATTTTTTTTTTTTTTCTTATGGCCTCAAGCTAAACTTGTCAACAAGGATTCCAAGGAGTTCATATTTTGACTCTCAAGCCAAATAAAACAATTTCTCAAAGCCACACAAATGCCCTCAAGGCTTTCAACATCTCAAAAGAAATAAGGCATGCACTCGAGGAGGATCAATCCTCCCGTACACCACACTTGATGAGCATTTCCCCCAAGTGGAAGAAGCTCTGTTAACACCCAAATAAATTTCTCCACAATTACAAAATTTACAACACAATAAATCAAATTTTATTTCACAAATCCACCATGCAAGAAACAGAACATACAAAGAAAAGGCCTTGCATACCAACCTTAACAAGCCCTTTAATGGAAGTAGTTGATGAAGAGATCCACTTTAGTTTCCTCTCCAATTTCCTTCCTCCAAAAAAAAAAATCCCTCCCTTCTACACTAAGATTTCTCCCTTTAAAACTTTTTTTTTTCTTTTTTTTTTTTAAATTCCACCAATTCCCTTATCCTCAAGTGGGATTAAAAAAATAACCCCACTCCTTTTTCCACTATCCCAAGTGGAATTAAAAAAATAACCCCACTCTTGAAGGACCACACCTCTTCATGGGGACTCTCACCAAAAGTGATGGAACAAGATTAAAAAAATAACCCCACTCCTTTTTCCACTATCCCAAGTGGGATTAAAAAAATAACCCCACTCATGAAGGACCACACCACTTTATGGGGACTCTCACCAAAAGTGAGGGAACAAGAAGACAAGCCCCTCCATTATTGGTGGACCATGGAGTCATTTCAAGCCTTGGGAATTGAAAAAGGGATAGGCTTGAGTGTTGGTACCCCTCATCTTATCCCTCCCTTACCTCCAAATTTGTCACTTAATGTCATTGTGAAGTTAATTTGACCATACAGAGGTTACCCAAGGGTTACCCAAGTCAAAAGTGACCCTAGACCCATGGGGTATAACCCAGGGCCAATTTAAACTTAGTTAGGACACCCAAGGTTAAGTTAAGACACAAGAAAAGGGTCTCAAATTTTAAAATTTTAAAATAAGATAAAATTTAAAAACAATTCTTACAACACATATCATAATTTAAATTTACAAGAGGGTAGACCTAACCCATTCAACCTCATGCAAGACAACATTACAACATTAAATCAAACACAGAGTTGATCTCGGTTCCTCGTGGAACCAGATTGGCTTCACAAGAGATTACAACATAAGGTGCGGAATGATCTCCAGTATTTGTGGTTTTGTTAGAAATACTTACACACTCAATCTCAAAGTTAATTCCACATATACATGTCATAGCCGAAGCAAATTTAATACATGCATTTCTAAAGCATACCACAGTTCTTATAAACATAATAAAATCACATGACAATTTTCTTTCTAACATCACCCAATTAGTTTCCCTGAAATGTAAACATTAATTGGGCATCACCAAATTAGTTTTTTCCTATAAAATAAACATCAAACTAACATCACCCAATTAGTTTTCCTGTAATGCAAACATTAATCGGACATCACCCAATTAGTTTTTCCTATAAACATCTATCTAACATCACCCGATTTGTTTTCTCTAACATCACCCAATTAGTTTTCCTTTAACATAATAAGGTTTAATAGTTTAAAAATCTGGGATCAACAGTCCCACAAATGTAAAAGTATCAACAACAGTAAGGTAATTAGTCACATCTACGGAAATGAAAAAGTGTAGGACTCACAGTTTGGCTGTAATTAATGTCTAAAGATTTTGTGGAGAGTATTGACTTCTTTTGTTAACAATTGTGGGGTATGACAATGGTATATTCGTTTAAGTTTTGTAGAAAAGTAGAATTTATATTTTATTTGTGGGTTAAATTTGGAATGAAAAAAAAGGAGGTAGATTGCAGAAATTAATTACTTTCTGGGTTTTGTTGTCTCATATGTTAGCTTTGTGAGATATTTTGAATTTTTAAATTTCGTTTAGAATCAAGAAAGTTATGGTAGATTGACTACTGTCTAATTTTTCTTGGCAGGATAGCTTATTTATTTATTTTGTTCTTATTTCTTTTAATAATTCAATTCATCAAATTAAAATTAGGATTAAATATGCCACAATTAAATTATATCAAGAATAAATTTGGTTTCAATGATGTTTAGCTTTTAATTCCAATATTTCAACAATTATTTGAGAACTATCATCGAAGAATTTTTGGATCATGGATATAATTGTCCTAGTTGTTTGGGGATTTGTGGGAATTAACCTCTTTCTATCAATGCCAATGCCATCGCGGTTTAGATTTTTCTTAGCCACATTTGTATTCAAGTGTTTTCTTTTTATTAATTTTATTAATTGTATAAAATATTTAGTTGTAAAGATTCAAATGTATTCCTAGCATTGCTTTCTAACAATTTGTCTTTTGTGATTTAGTGTATATTAGAAATTATTGAATCTATCCTCAAGTCAAATTTTATCTCTCCAAATCTCCAAGAGTTATACTTGATTCTTTTTGGAGGATGATTTTTTGCTCTACATGTCGAGCTAGGGCATTCATGCCCTAGCCCGATCCTCTGGTTTTTTCTTGGTCGTGTGAAGTGTGGGGAGTGAATGCATTTTGGGGAGGTTTGGGGTTGTGATTTTTATCAGTGCAAATTTTTTTCATCTACATCGGTGTATCTTTCTCCCTGAGCATGCGAGGGTTTTGTGCCTGGTTGGAGGCCGTGGGTGGGGTTTTTGTGCCTGGTTGGTTTGGGTCTACAGTTTGAAGGCAATGCTAGGTGGTGGGTCGGTTAAACCCTAGTGGTGGTTCTTTTTTCTCGAGGGCCTGCTTGCCCACCCTGGGTCTTGTTTAGTTTCAATGTTGATCAGGGAGTCTTCAGGAGCTAGTCCCAACATGGATTTTCGCTTAGCAGCGGTTAGTGCAAATTCTCCTTCACATGCTTCGAAGGTTTTTAATAATAACTTGTTCTTACTAGATCCGGGGCTGGTTGGTTCAGGTTTGTTTGGTGGTACTCAGAGTACAAAGATCAACGGATGTCTTGAACATTGTGAGGAGAGGCCAAAATTGGTTATCCCGTCGGAGATGATTGCGAAAGATATTGACTATTATTTGAAGCATGCATTACAGTGAAAGTTTATGGGGATGTGGGTTTCATTACAATTTCTTGAATCGTGGGCCCAATGGACTTGGATGTTAGAGGGAGAAATGGAGGTTATTCTTTTAGCAAATAACTTTTTCATGGTTTCATTCAATTGCTTGGCAGATCGCAACAAGGCGTTTGAAGGAGGGGCCTATTTTCATAATCAGATTGGGTTATTTATTAAACCTTGGCATGCGGGCTTCAATCCTGCTGAAGAGCTTTCGAACTAGGTTCTGGTGTGGGTTCGGCTTCCAAGGTTTCCTATGGAATGTTGGCAGGATGATGTTTTGCTCTTGCTGGCTTCGATGCTAGGAAAACCAGTTGGTGCTTCACAACAAACTCAAGTTAAAAAGGTGATGACTTTTGCTCATATCTGTGTTGAGATTGATTTAAGTAAACCTTTACCAGATTCGGTGGATATGTGTGCGGGTCCTTACTCTTGGGTTCAGTAGTTGGACTATGAGAATCTTCCTTTTTGGTGTCGTCTCTGTCATGAAAATGGACATCTGTAGAGGAGATGTCCAAAGGCTAGGCCTATGGATTCTAAGCCTTCTCAGCGTCCCCATAATCCCCCTAGGGTTTAAAAGGGGAAGGAACCCATTCCTGGTGATGTGGTTGGGGCTGATGGTTTCATTCCTATCAAGGCTCAAAACAAGAATCAAGGTCAAAAGAGGACTTTGAAGGAAAGGCATGATGAAGATTCTTTCAACAAATTTGAAGTTTTAGATGATCTCAGCCAGCAGGAAGTGAATCCAGGCTTGGTGAATCTGGATCAGGGTGGTTTAGGTACAGGACAGGAGGGCCTTCTTTCTGAAGCTACTCAGGTTTTGCAAGATAATAGGGCTTTGCAAATAGACACAAATGTTCAAATGGAGGTCCAGGTGGAGTCGGTTCCTACTATAGTAGGGAAGAAGGGTGGTGAGGATGGATCTCCTCTTGTTTCCAATGCAGGTTCTGAGTGGGTGAAGAATAATAAGTCTTCTTCGTCTCATTTGGGTCTTCATCAAAAGGATCCAAAAAAAGGGGCTGGGGAGAAGTCTTCCAAGCTTGGTAGAAAAAAGGATTTGGAAAAGATTAAATTAACAAGGGAAACTCTGGTAGAGTCAGGGTCTGTTAAGACTCTGGATTCTCATTTTTTGAGCCCCTTGAAATGATTGTTCTATCCTGGAATGTAAGGGGCTTGAACAGTGGCCCTAGACAAAAAGTTGTTCGTGATTTGGTTAGAAGTCAATCTCCTGATATTCTTTTCCTGCAGGAGACTAAGTTATTAGTGGAGTGTATGTTTGGTTTAGTACCTAAGTTGTGGGGGAGTGGAGAGTGCCAGTGTATTGGTGCTCAAGGGTCTGCTAGGGGAGTGGCTTGTTTATGGAAGCCTCGAAAGATCTTCCCTCTTTGGTGGTTGTCCTTTCAGTCTTCTATCTCTATGATTGCATCTTATTTTGAGACAGGGGAGTATGTTCTCTTCTCCAATATCTATGCACCTACTGAACTTCAGGGTAAGCAACTTCTATGGTCCCATATCCAGTTTGTCCGAAGCATGGTTCCTTTCCATCCGTGAATTATGGCTGGAGAATTCAATGCTATTTTGAGTTGGCTGAGAAGCGGGGTGGTATTGAGAGGCTTGAGCCTTCTATGTTATGACTTCAGGATAACATCTCATCTTTAAATCTTGTTGATATCAAGCCCATTAATGGCCAGTTTACTTGGAACAATCAGAGGATTGGGAATAACTGTATTGCAGAATGACTTGACCGCTTTCTGGTTTCTTGCTACTGGGTTGGTGGGTTGTGGTTTTCTAGCTCTAAAATTTTGGATCAGAGGGGCTCAAATCATTGGCCTATCAAGCTGGCTATTTCTTCAACTTGTGTGCCTTGGTCTCCTTCTTTCAAGTTCCATATTATGTGGTTACGTGACTCATCTCTCCATGACTATATTGCTGAGTGGTGGAGGTATGGTAGACCTACTTATCATACAACAGTGTATACTTTTGCTAAGTTACTTCAATTTGTCAAGTATTAGCTTAAACGTTGGAATCGGCAGTGCTTTGGAAACATTTTCCATGCTAAGACTGCTGCCCAGGCTAAGTTGGATGGTATTATGACTTGATCAGGGAGGATGGAGTGACTAAGGACCTGCTGCAGGAAGAGACTAGGGCTTTGAAAGCACTAGAAGAGTGTGAGCTACAAGAGGAAGTTTTTTGGAAACAAAAGGCTTAGATTGACTGGCTTCAGAAAGGGGATAAAAATATTGCTTTTTTCTTCAACTTGGTGAAAGCCAAGAGACATGGCAATTCTATTTCTGCTCTGGTGAATGATAGGGGTGAAACTCTTTCTTCTTTTCCTGAAATCACTCGTGAAGCTATGCAATACTTTGCTTCATTATTTAGGGAGGACTCGCAGGGGGGTTCTGATGAGGAAGCTCAGGTCCTTTCTTGTATCCCTTCTTTGGTCTCTAGGGAGATGAATGAACATCTTATAAGTGATATTTCGATTGAGGAGCTAGAGGGGATTGTGTTTCAAATGAAGAGGGGGAAAGCCCCTAGTCCTGATGGTTTCCTGATTGAGTTCTTTCAAGAAATCTAGGAGATTATCAAGTTGGACTTGTTGGCGGTTGTTTAGGAGTCTCGTAAGAATAAATAGATGTTACAGGATTTGAATTCTACCTTCCTTGCTCTCATTCCAAAGTGTGATCAGGCAGATAGGTTAAGTAAATTTTCTCCTATCTCTCTTTGCAATGTGATTTATAAAATTATCTCTAAATTGACTGCTGATAGGTTGCAAAAGTGGCTTAAAGATCTGATTTCTTAGGAACATAGTGGTTTTGTGGTAGGACGTCAGATTCTGGATGGGGTTGTTATTGCAATTGAAACCATTCACTCTATGGGTAGTTCCAAAGATAAGGTGATGTTCATCAAGCTTGATATGGCTAAGGCTTGTGACCGCATTTGGTGGTCCTTCCTCTGGAAGGTTTTTGGTGCTTTTGGTTTTGGGGATGAGTGGATTTATTGGGTTATGAGTTGTGTTACTTTGGTCTCCTTCTCTGTGTTAACAAATGGTGAGCACTCTAAGCTTTTTGGTGCCTCTCAGGGTTTGCGGCAGGGTGACCCCTTCTCTCCTTACTTGTTTCTTCTTCTTGTTGAAGGTCTGGGATGCTTGATAAGAAGGAATGTGGAGTTAGGTTTCATTTAGGGGTGGGGGTGGGGGTGGGGAGTTGGTTACCTCCATAGTCTCACTTGTAATTTGTTGATGACACTGCTTTGATGGGTATGGCTACAATTAGGGAAGCTTCAAATTTGTGCAAGGTGTTAGATGTTTATCTTGTAGCTTCAGGCAAATTGATTAATGAAGATAAGTCTTCCATCTTTTTCTTCAATACTCTGGGTTCCATTTAGAGGTGAATTACTCATATCTTGAGATTTTAGATTGGGGTTCTCCCTTTGACCTATCTTGTTATTCCCATCTCTATTGGAAGACTTCCCGGGGAGTCTTGGCAGAATATTCTGGATAAATTTTGTGTGAAAGTTAATCATTGGACCCATCATTGGTTGTCCTTTGCGGGTCATGTTCAGTTGCTCAAGTCTGTGATGTAGGCCCTCCCCATTTATAGATGTATGATTCAGGTGGCCCCTTTGGGTTTTGTTAGGGAATTAGATTCCTTAGAAAGACAATTTTTATGGGCTGGTAGCTTACTGTCCTCTAAAACTAGCCTTGTCAGATGCGACATTATTTGTAGCCTGAAGGAGTTTAGTGGCCTTGGGTTAAGGCAGTCATCATTGTTAGGGATGGCGTTGGCTGCTAAATTGTATTGGTGGTGGTGTGTGGAGCAGGATGGGATCTAGGCCAGGATATTAACAAAGAGATACTTCCCAGGAATCCCTCAGATTTATATTCCTCATTATCCTCTAATGGGAAAAGGCTTGATGATTTGGAGTACGCTCAAGAAAGGGGCTGCTTTGGTCAAGGATGGTTTATTTTTTATTTGTAAAAGAGGGACAAAAGCTCATTTTTGGTTTGATTCTTGGGATGGTTTTCCTCCCATTGTTTCTCAGTTTCCTAATTTGGTGACTCTGTGCTAGAGGTTCTGTGAGGTAGGTTGGTCAAGGGTGAGTGACTTCAAGTCCTTTTCTTCTCATGAGCAGTTGGTGGTGGCAAGATGGAAGAATCCTAATGAGTGGCCTATTGTTGGTATGGAGGAGTGTGCTGAGCTTCATAGTATCCTTTCTCGTAGACGTTGTAGCTCCCTCCATGAAGGGGATGTTCTTTCTTGGTCTCCTAATCCTAAGGGTGTCTATACTATTGCTTTTGGATATCAGGTGTTGTTATCTAACTGGCTAGATGGGGTGGAGATTCACTGGTGGAAGAAAGTGTGGAATAAGATTTCTTGGCCAAAGTGTAACTACTTTATTTGGACTTTGTCTTGGAATAGGTGCTTGACTTGGGATAATATTCAGAAGCAGGGTTTTCAGGGTCCTATGTGTGTTTTGTGTGGATGTGGAGAGGAAGACTCCTTTCACTTGTTTTTCTGTTGTCCCTTGACTTTGCAGCTTTCGCATTTTTAGGGGGAAATTTGGAAAACCCCCTGTGTTCATGCTTCCTCCCTAGTGGATTTTTGGAGTAGTCTGGGTAGACCTCTGTCTATAGCCTCTTTCTTGCAAGATGTGTGGTATGTTGGGCCTTCCTTTGTACTATGGTAGATTTGGTTGGAATGGAATCGCAGAATATTTTGAGGTGAGAAGCTGTTGATTCAACAAGTTTGGCACAAAATTATGGGTATGATTCAGGATATGGTGGAAGCTAAGTGTGATGTGGTGCTCCCTTTGGAGAAAGGGGATGCTGAGCTGGTGGATAGATTGAGTATTCAGGGGTTCTCTCCAGCTTGTGCTTGTGTCAGGAGAGGAAGGCGAGTGAAAAAAAAAGTTCAAAGGGTGGGGAGTTGGCTACCCCCTCCGACTGGCATTCTGAAGCTCAATACTGATGGTTCTTCAAGGGACAATCTTGGGCCTGCTGGGATTGGTGGGGTTGGTAGGGTTTTTTTGGGATCGGTGGTTTTTTTCTTTTCTATTCATGAAGGATTGCAAACTATCAACCTTATGGAAGGTTTGGAAATCCTCTATGCTTTGGAGAGGGATTTTGCTTTGGGATGGCACAAGGTTATCTGTGAGTCTGATTCACAGGTTTTGATTAATTTGTTGAATAAACAGAAGGTTTATGATGTTAGTTGGTAGTTGGCTATGATAGTGCAACAGATTCTATAGATAAGTTCTTTGATGGAGATGGTATCTTTTGTCCATATTCCAAGGCAGTGGAATAGGGTAGCAGATTGTTTGGCTAAGTGGGCTTTTGAGCATTTAGATGGCTGGAAGATTGATGAGTGGGAGCAGGTTCCTCATGAGCTCTGACATGACTTGGAGAAGATTCTTTCCAATGATAGGAATGGTATTGGTGAAGGATGATGTTGTTTCATGCTTTATATGGTTGTTTCTTATGGATTCCCGAGGCCTTGGCCCTTTGATGTTTTGTAATGCTCTTTTCTGAATTTCAATAAAGTTTTTACCCCATTTTATTAAAAAAAAAAACTTGATTCTTTTCATTTCTTGTAATGTCTCTTTAGTTATATATAACTATCACTCAATGTGTGTAAATAAATCAACCAGTATTAGATTTCTTTCTTTTTACTATTAACGTTACTTTGCTCTTATATAATTCTCTTCAGTTAATAAGGAAACCATCTTTATCTTATAATTTTGAATCCATACTAATATAATTATTCTATCCTTTATAGAAAAGGCATATGTAAAATAAGGATATTTATATATTAAAACAATTTATTTGTATAAAATTTATATATAGAATGAATTTATCTTGTTTATTCATATGTGAAATTATCTTGTTTATTTTTAGGATTTTATCTTGTATTTATAAATTAATGATATTTGTATTAGTTTATTAATTCCACAGAGGTATTTGCCGATGAGCGCATGGTTCGGTGGTTAAGTCGCTCAGTTGTAGTGGCGACCACCAGAGTTCAAACTCCCGCTGGGCCAACAAGATCGTAGGCTTTACGCCTTCGCTGGGCCAATGAGCTTGCGGGTTTGAAGTGTTCTTTCTAGGGGATGAGGTCCCCCATGTTGTGGCCTTACCAGTTCATTACTCTGGGCAAAAGCATTCATGTGGAGCTGGAGGGTGTGTTGCACCAGCGCTACCGGTCACGTTAAAAAGTTTACCAGGAGCATTATCTTTTAAAAAAAAATTCCAAGAAGTATTTGGTATGATAATTATGCTTTGACTTGTAGAAAAGTTTATAATTATGGCATCAATGTGAGATTTTGATTTTGATGAGATGACATTATCATTTCCGATAACATATTGTATTATAGTAAGGGAGATTGAAGAATGTTTAAGTAAATAGCCAAATTGAGTCAACAAGCTATATGTGATTAAATGGATAGTATTGTAGTATAAGTAATAGATCGATTTGGTCCCTTATGCCTTTTGTAGTGTAAGTAATCTTCTTTTAGCAAATTTGGTTAGCTTGCCTTCTACAACTTGAGTTGAGATTAGAAAGTAATTATATGGTTATGGTTGCACAAGGTAATTTTCTTCTTGTTAAGAAACATAGTTAATTAGTATATTTAATGTGTTTTCAACTTAGTATGTATTGTTTTAGGTTGAAGACTTTACTTTATTTAGACTTGTAAAAGGGTTCTAGTTATAAGGTTGTCTAGTCATCGAATAAGAATGTTTGATGACCCTTCACACTTGTTGACAAGGATACCTATTTATTTGACCATCTATTATCATTATTGTATGAAACCATTTTATGGTTACAAGATCAAGTCCCAAACTATGAAGTCTCTGCGGTACCCGTATATAGGCAAGGCCATCATGGATGAGCCCCCGAGACATTAGGTCAGCCCCTTAGGGCCTTAGGCTTGCTATTTTATGCAATTGACATTTGATTTGTAAATTAAGTGACTATGCAGAAATAATGATTTCATTTAGTTTGTGCAGTTTTAGATCTGACAATTGTGTAGGATATCGGAGCAAAGAAAGTATTTCTCATCTTGTGAAAGGATGATCATGTTATTCATTATGAATGTGTATATTGTAAAAGAAGTTATATCCAATGATAAAATTTACGATATTCACATAAGATGCCATAATTATGTTTAATTAATTGAAGTTTATCAAACTTATTTTTGGAAAATTTTCTCCTATATTTTTTTATCATTTCTAACTAATTCATTAAATTATTGTTATTTATTGATATTTTTTAGAACGGGCATTACAAAAGGCCTTGAAAGGACTAGATACCTTTCCTAAATAATCTTCTCTTTGAGCCATTTTTCAAGGGCTAGGGGCAAGTCATTACATTTAATAAAGTAATTCCACCAACTAAAGGAAGTGGAGAAGCTCAGTCCATGTTGAAGGGATTCATCAATCAAATCAAATTAATTTCTTGGAGATAATGTCATACTTTCTAAATGTTGTTGAATTGAATTTAAGCATAAGTATTAGATAAAGGGACCAAAAAGATCTGAACTTTCCATCCCACTACTTATTTCAATAGAGTTAAAAAAACACAAGGGCGCAGATCAGATAATTTGGAAGATAGAAGAACTTTTGTGAGAGAGCGAACTCACAGGTGTAAACCCTATTTTTTCTGACCCACAATCTAGATGCTGAGGACTAGAATCGAAGGTTAAATGAGACTAAAAGTGGCGGCAAGACACGCTAGAGAAGATATTGGGTCCAGTTTAGTGGTTAATTCAGAAGAAATACGTCGTCAGGAGGAAATGGAGGATGATTTAGGGCAACATATGACATAGACATTGCTGAATAATGATGTTGAATAGTCAGCTAAAAAGGTTACTGAAAAGAAGCAAGAGCAAAATGCCTCAGCCAGCGAAGAAGTAAATAATGATATTGGACTGAACGAGGAGGCAGGTAAATCTCTAGAATTCTTGCGCCCAGATGATATTGTAGACATAATTGTTGAATGCCAAAATTGTACTATCATTTTATTCTTTCTTAGAGGCATTCCAGCTAAAGAAGATTTTTATAAATGGGCTCAGTTAAATTGGAAAAATAGAGGATGGGAGATTGAAACCCTAAGGGATTGGGTAAGGGTTACGTATCATGTATGTTTAAATCAGCTGATCATGCCCAAGTAGTTTTACAGTATGGTACTTGGGTGATCTACGAGCAAATTTGTTACTTGCAGGCCTGGACTTTTGACTTTCACCCTAAAGGTCTATCTCATTCTCAGTACCCAATGTGGATTGAATTACCATATTTAAACTTATCTTTCAGACCTTTCCTTAGGGATATTGTGTCACAGCTAGGCAGAGTCATCTAGTGTAAACATAACAGTGATAAATTTGTAAGCCTGAGGGTACATCCAAGGATGTGCGTGGAAGTGGATCTAGATAAACCATTGCCTAAGTTTATAAAATTGATTGGCCCAGGGTTTGATTTGAGACAACCACTAGTTTATTTAAATAAACCAAATGCTTGTTTTTTTGCCATAAAGAAGGTCATTTGATCCGAGATTGTCCTTTTAGACAAAACAAAAATGCCCATAGAAATGCCCAAGTTACTCTACCTATTGTTCCATCTAACCAAACCACTACTCAGCCTACATGTCCTCATATTGTCTCCTCTTCTCCACCCCCACTTTCTACACTTAATTCACCCTCAACTAATCCACCTATTATTGACAATGCTCACAAGACTTCTTCACCTTCTTTTAAGGATACAGAATGTCAGATGGATGGAGAATGGTGAGGAAGAGATAGGAACCTTTGAGTTCTTTCTCTCGTTCTCATCATTCCCCTTCCTGAGAATGCTCTTCACATACCTCTCCTAATTTGGTTGTCCATCCTATTGTTGATCATATCTCACATCCATCCCCATTGAGTCAGCGATCAAGATCACCTTCCACTCTTCTTTCGAATACTTTAATGATGATCAAGTAGTTGCACTAGCCAATAGTTTCAATGTGTTGCCACAAGAAGAGGACTCTATTGTAGAGCCTACATCATGAATTACAAGATACTTTCTTGGAATGTATGAGGGATTACGCTCCCTCATAGGAAGTTCAAAGTTAAAGAGTTAGTTTTGAAATGGAAACTAGATATCTTATTTCTGCAAGAGGTTAAAATTAGCAGTGATAATTTAAAAGCATCTTTATTTCATATATGGAAAGAGGCTACTTTTTTTCATACTTCTCATAAAGATGGGAGAGGAGGTTTAGTTTTGGGCATTTCTCCATGGATGTCAAAATATGTCGTTGATAAGGGGGAGGACCCCTCACATAGTTTTGTTTGGGCCCTCTCCATTATCAATGGATAGCCTATTGGTTTCTGTTCTATTTACGCCTCTAATAATGTCAAGGAATGGGTTGAGCTTTGGAATTGGATGTCTAATTTTCTTCCAAATGCTAATTGGATTCTTGGTGGTGACTTCAATATGGTTGAACATTATACTAATCAAAGCTGGCATAGTCCCTATAAACTCAATAATGATGAATTTAATATCTAGTTGTTTTGTCAAAATTCTCTTGGGGTTGTTGATCCAATTCATGATAAAGCTTCTAGTCATGTCAATAACTGGTTTACTTGGTCTAACTATAGATCAGGGGAGGATAGAAAGTTAAGTAGATTGGATAGATTCTACATTTCTACCAATCTTCCACTGGTTAATGGCCCATTTGCTAGGTGTTTATTGGTGGATTATTCGACTACTCTATCGGATCACTTCCCCATTTTTTGTTTTGTTTCTCCCTCCCAAAATAATAATTCTATTTCTCCATTGGCATATAAACTTAACATATCTCATTTGAAGAGGCATGAGTGCATGTCCACCTTAGTGGGGATTTGGAATTCTATTCCAAAGCCTCCAGAAGGTGAGTCATGGATAGAGTGGTGGGGTGAAGCTATTTCTCAATGTATTACCCTTTTGCATTCCTTTGGCAAGAGAATGGCTTGGTAGTGTAGAAGAAAGGAAAAATCCCTTCAAGGAAGATTGGAACAAGCATGAAAAAAGTTGAATTCTTATCCAAGCAACACTAGGCTGCAAGCAAATATTGCCTATACTAAGTCACAACTCCGTAAAATTGATCACTATAGAGGGAAAGGAGCAAAAATTTGTGCTAGATTATAATGGATTAAAGAGGGGAATAAAGGCTCTAAATATTTTTTTAGCTATCTTAATTTCAAGCACAAAAAGGAGAAAATTTGTGCTATTATGGATGAATTTGGCACCCTTCATACAAAACCATCTGAAATCAATATACCTTTTTAGAATTTCTATACAAACCTCTTCAAAGAAGATCAACAATGGGAAGATATTCAATTAATGTTGGAGGAAATTGTTAAAGATTATATTCCCCAAAAAATTGATCAAGGTTATAGTTAGTTTTTGGATCGCATTCTATCACTGAAAGAAATAGAACATGCACTCTTTTCAATGACTCTTAATAAGAGTCCGGGTATTGATGGGCTTCCAATTGAATTCTATCAGGCTATGTGGCTTTATTTCAAAGATGATTTTTATTTTTTATATTTGGAAGCTCTTAAGAAAGGTTCTTTATGTCCTAACATCAATCGAGGCTTAATTAAGCTCCTACCTAAAGGAAAAAATGAAGATTCTATTTCTAGTTGGAGACTAATTACCTTACTTAATACCTCTTATAAGATTATAGCTAAAGAGTTGGCTCTTCGTATCAAACCTATGGTGCAAAACATTGTTAAAGTAGAACAGACTAGTTTTCTTGGTGATAGATACATTCTGGATAATCTCATTTTAGCCTGGGAGACTTGTGAATGGGCCCAGCAATCAGGACAAGATGCTCTATTAATCAAACCTGACTTTGATAAGGCTTATGATAACATTCGATGGAGCTTTATTCTTAAAATGTTTCAATGGTTGGGATTTGGTCCCAAAATCAGATCACATATTCAAATATTATTTAATGATGCAAGCACTCAAATTGTTGTCAATGACTCTATAACTGAATCATTTCCTCTTCAACGTTCTATTAGATAGGGATGCCCTTTATCTCCATTATTATATGTCCTTACTACTGATGCTTTAGGTTATCTCTTACAAAAAGCTAATCAGTTGTAGCTTATAACAAGGATTTCAATTCCTCAAAATGTGGTTGTTATTAATTCTCATTTTGCTAATGATAGTTTGCTCTTTCTTCAAAATTCTAAAGGAGAAAATAATAACACCTTAGATATATTGAACCTTTATTGCTCAGTATCGGGATCACAACTGGCTCACAATAAAACTGAGTTTTTGATGACATGAGTTGGACCTATTCCACATTGGTTGCCTAAAGAGTGGAGACAAATAAGACATGGCAAGATTACTAGGTATCTTGGCATACCATTTGGAATAGGAGTTTCGCTATAAGATATGTGAAACTGGTTTATTAGTAAACTCAAGAAGAAAATTTTTAATTGGGGCAACAAGTTTCTATCTTTGGCTAGGAAAATCCAAGTTGTTAATAGAATCTTCCTTGCTTCGCATGTCTATTATTCCTCCTGCTAGATGCCCTCCAACAAAGGCTATGAGGACTTGAACAAAATTATTCGGCAATTTCTTTGGACCAAATGGGGTGGCGAGGCTGGTTTTAAATATATATCTTGGGCACACTACATTCAACCTAAGAATAAAGATGGTTTCAAAATTATTGACCCCAAAACTCGAGGGATCTATCTATTAGCTAAATGGATCATTAGAGCCAGTCAAGGTGATGAGTCTTGGAAGATATTGGTTTGTCATAGAATTAACTCTACTTTTGCTCATGGTAAATGGAAGGCCATCAATTGGTGAGATAAAATTCTTCTTGCCTCTTTCTTCAAAATTAGAGCCTCCCAATCTTTGCAATCTATTTGGAAAGCTTGGCAGCACGTTTGTCATTTTTAGAGTGGAGAGAAGCCTCTCTGCAATATGGATTCGGTTTTACTTCTTCATCTATATGGTGGAATAAACTCATAAGTTATCAAGGCAAGCCTATTGCCATTACCTTTTAGAAACATGCTTATTACTTGTTTAAAAAAGATGTGTGACGGTGTGGTGATATGTGGGATTTCTCTTTGTTAAACTAGATTCCATGGCAAAAGCTACAAAATTAGTTTGGATTGGATAGCAAAGTTGAACAATTTATCACCTTTGTTCAGTCTTTGGTTCTGGTGGAGTTATCCATGAAAATGTGTACTCCTGTTCCTTGTAGTTTTTTCAAAGATTGGAGATGGTTAGCCTCTTATCATTCTGATGTATTCCCCTTGAAGAAAATTTATATTAAGCTTCTACCTGCTGTTCCTTTAAACCTCCATTTGAATCTCAAATGGAAATATAAATTTAATGAAAATCGCTGGTCCAAATTGAGTGCACAAATATAAAAGGCAAAAGCTGGTGCTGATGTTCAAATCATGGCCTAGAAAATTTTGCATTATAAATTGCCTACTGGAGATAGATTGAAAGGCATTATGATCCAACCTATTAGCTGCCCATTTTGTAATTCAAGAGAAGACTTAAAACATGTGTTTTGGGACTGTGTTTATGCTAAAAAATAATGGAAGGTTATTTTCAATGATTTACCTACTGTGTTTAATCATCTGTTAAACTAGAAAGAAGCTCTTCTGGGAATGGACATCAATAAAAATGTGATTGTTGAATCTATCAGACAAGTTATTTTATTGCAAATATGGAAGAATAGATGTATGGAAGTTTTATCTAAATCTACTTTTCATCAGGAAATAGGAATTTTAAATATTTACTCTGAAGTCTTTTTCCACATTTTGTCTCTTTTGTCACTATTTCAGGGGGATTTGGATAAAAATTGGAAGGCTGTTCATCAACTCTAGCTTATTCAAGTGCAGGTCTGACAACTTCAAAAAAGGAAAATCTGATTTCTTCTTTCACACAATGGCTGGCAGGTTTGATGCATCTAGGTCTGAGTGAAGATAGTGTTGTTCTGTTTTGAGTTAAGGAGATAATTTGTGTAGCTGTTTATTTGTATTCTTATCTGGCAGCATTGTAGTTGCTTGCAATGTTGTATTTCTTTTGTTGTTGTAGCTATTCTTTTGTTGTATTCCTATGTAGTTGCTGTTGTTTCTTCAAGTGTCAGCAAACATTCTTCAGCAGCCATTTTGTACATGTGTCTGTGTCTTAATATTGCTGCCATGGCCGGTATTGCTGTGTATTGTTTTGGTTATGATGGTTCCGGTCATGGATATTAGTTGACTGGCTGTGTTTTTTCTCCTATTGCTCTTTTGAGAACTTTTCATTGTAATCTTACATTTTCTTCAATACAAAAAAAAATAGAGTTAAAAAAAATTATTAAAAAAAGCCTTAAACCCATTACAAGAATCTAAAGAATAGATAAACAAGAGATTAGAAAAAGCAGGGAAATCTTAGGACTTAAGGTCAAGCTCATCTACCTATCTGATTTAATAGCATTAGATTTATGAGGGTTCGGTTCAGTAACCCTTTGGTGAATCTAAGATCAAAGCCGATTCACCAATAACTGAGTGTGTTGAACCATAACGTGAAGATTGTGATGAGTGTCTCTTTTTTTTTTTTTTGGTTGTAGTATCTAGCCAAATTCTTAAAAGAACTTTTCCTTTAGACCACATAGTTCATTTAAAAATTAGACAAACACCTTTAACGTTCGTATTCATGATGCACAGTCCTCCTTTATCTTTAAGAGTTAATATTAGCTTTCTCTTCATATAGGAAATGACTATAGTGGTATCGTATGCTACATATTCATAAAAAGTATGAATCGCATTTAGGAAATATTACCTCGATAAATCTGATTCTTACGGCGAATATGGATGCCCAATAGGTAGTCATTTTGTATTGACTATTGGCTATTTAATCATTAAATTAAATAATATTTAATCAGAGTGGGAGAGGTCATATCTTCTTTATGTAATATCACATATATAGTTTTCTATTAAAATAATCTCACTGCTTAGTACATTAACTACCAAAATATAAACACCATCCAAACATAATCCAGTTGTACTATTACTAAGTTCCTGTCAGCATTATGATATCAGATTGAGTTTCATAATTGTTATTATAACTAGTAAATGCACCAAAGGTGTTATCAAATGGCCGATAGGCACAAATATTTATAGGCCTATTGGTAGATAGTTTATATTTATATTTTTACTAGAAAGTCATTACATGTAGTAGTGGGTGGACAAGGCTATAAATACTATAAAAAAATTTAAATTTTTTTTTGTAAATAAAAATAATGGAATGGTATTAAATGAATATTGTGAAGGAACCATTAGAGAACAAATTCATAAAGAAATCTGAGAACTATGGCCCCCCACTCAACCACAATGCAATCTATTAACATTGTCATAATTAGTGTTATGTACTATTTGTAAGTTGTATTTTATACATGTTTATTTAGTGTGTTTCACTTTGGAATCTATTTATTGTTTCTATGGAGTGCAACTTTGGCATTCACTTTAATTTGATATACTTATTATTTGTGTCAAGTATGGGTTTGAACTTTGGCATTGACTTATATTTGTTTCACTTTGTATGTTTAAAATTGAATTCACTTTTTTTGCATTTATTGTTTGTATGAAGTGTGTGTTTGTGCTTTGGCATTTACTTGGTGTGTGTGCTTAAATTTTGACATTCATTGATTATTTGTTTGAAGTGTCTTTGAATTTTGTTTGTTTAGTGTGTGTCAGTTTGGCATCCACTTTTTGTTTGTTTGAAGTGTGTTTGAACATTAGGCATTACTATGTGTACACTTATTATTTGAACTTTTGGCATTCACTTTATATGTGTGTTTGAACTTTTGCATCCACTTATTTATTTGAATTTTGGAGTTCACTTTGTTTAGTGTCTTGGCATCGATTTACTGTTTGTGTGAAGTGTGCATTTGAATTTTGACATCTATTTATTATTTGAGTGTGCTTTTGACATTCACTTTGTGCATATCAAATGTGTATGAAGTAAATTTCACATCCACTTTATGTGTGTGTGAACTAACTTTGACATTCACTTGGATTTGAGCCACTTATTGGATGCAAAGCATATGTTTGAACTTTGACATCCCCTTAATTTTTTTGAGTTAATTGTGGATTCATATTTCATTGTGTGAAATGTGAGTGAACTACTTTTTTGTGTGTTTGTGAAGTGTGTGCTTGAAATTTAATATTCACTTTTTGTGTGTGAGTGTTTGAACTAACTTTGGAATTCACTTTATATGAAGTGTGTTTGAAGTTTACCTTTCACTTAGATTTGCTTAATTTTTGGGATTGATTATTTTCAAACTAGGTGGTCAATCAATGAAAGTTCCTTATGAAATACACACATGAAGCAATTCAAGAAATGGAATAGTAACAAATGTATTATAACAACTAAGAGGTAAAATTAAAACTGAAAGATGAGATGTCATGGCAATGGATCTCTCTAAGAGTTGTTTCAGTGATTGATAATTGTTGTCTTCTTTGACAATTAACAGATACAGAGCAGTTACTAAATTTTGTTCACACTAAATTTAGTTAGACCTAAGTGTAGTTGTTCAAAAGAAATAAAAGAAAAATTTAAAGTTATCGCATTTAATGAACAGTTGATGTCTTGACAAAGTAGACATAGATATTCAGTTGACATGATAACCCATCAGTCTAATCAAGACCGATGAATCATCATGACAAGAGAATCAGGTTGTCAAGGTATTAGTCATTCAAGAAATACAGGGTACCCGCAAGAAACTGGGTCCACATATAGGGGAAGTCACGCGGGCAAAAAAAATGCTGCCGGTAACGGGTACCCATTTTCAAAGAAACGGGTACCCATTTAGGAATGGGCGCTTGAGCCTAAACGGGTACCCGTTTAGTAACAGGTACCTGTTTAGTAACGGGCACCCGAGCCTAAATGGGTACCCGTTACTAAACGGGTACCCATTTGCAAAAAATTATATATTTTAAAAAAAAGAGCTCTGTGGGCTCATTTTCACCCATAGATGACGATAGCAACAGCGGACAGCAAGAAATGGGTACACGTTGCCAAGGACCAGACAAGGAAAACAACAGAGTTTTTTTTGCCCTCTCACCTCCTCCCGCCACCTCGTCACCCTCGAGCTCTTCCAGGTTGGTTCTCTACCTATCTTTAGCTTGTTTTAAATGCTTTTTTTTCCTAATTGTAGGGTTAAAATGAAAATTAGGGTTTTATTTGTTATTTAAGGGTTTTACTTGTTATTAGAATTTTGTGATTGTATGTTACTGTAAACCCTAAAACCATGTTACTGCAAACCCTAAAAACTTAAACTATAAACCCTAAAAAACTTAAACTATAAACCCTAAAACCATGTTGTACTACAAACCCTAAAAACCTAAACTATAAACCCTAAAAAACCAAAGTATAAACCCTAAAACCATGTTGTACTGTAAACTCTAAAAACATAAACTATAAACCCTAAAAAACCAAACTATAAACCCTAAAACCATGTTGTCCTACAAACCCTAAAAACCTAAACCCTAAACCCTAAAAAACCAAATTACTATATGTAATAATGATAAAAGGGATAAGTTTGAAGATGAAAATGTATCAAGAGAAGGCATGTAGATGCTTCAGTGTTGATGATTAACTTAGGGTACACTAAATGTATCAAGAGGAATATTGAGGAATCATATAAAACTATATACCCTATTTTTTATTTATGTCATTGTTGGCTATAAGACTATACCCTATCTTTGATATCTGTCATTGTTGGCTATTAGAAGTTCCTGTCTGATATGCTAGTAAGGTTGCTATCACCAAAAATATAAGACATAAAGTCTAATGGACCCAAATCATCTTCTTGTAAAACATTATAATCATTGATTAAGGGTTAATTTTGTGTCACTTAATTGTTAGATATATCAAAATTGTATCCAATAATAGTTAAATGATATTCCTTTACATTTATTTGTGAACATGACCATAGTTTTCACTTGAGTGTACATATGAACCATATTATACTCCTAGACTCTTTCCATTCTATGAAATATCACATTATTTAAGGGTCCATATTAAAATAGAACGATATTTGGTCATATGTATTTAATAATGGAATACCATAAGCCTTTTAAGATCCACATGATACTCACCAAAACTATAAGATATAAATTCTAATGGACCCCAATCATCTTCAAGTGTAAGGCACTATTGTCATTGACTAGGGGTTCATTTTGTGTAACACAACTGTTAGATGTATAGAAATTGTATCCAGTAATGGTCAAATGGATTTCCTTTATATTTCTTAGTGAACTTGACATTCCATCACCTAGGATTTTATAGTACTGGTTTGGCCTTTTTTTAATTACAGTTCTTAGATCTAATTTCTCACTTTTATCTTTTTCTTAAATAGATTTACCTACGATTTGCATTCATCCTTGTTTATCTTTTCCTATCATATCTTGATTAGGGTTTGAGCATGTAAATAGTGATATATACCTTTTTGATTCAACCTATCTAGAAGCTTGGATAATCTTTTGTGACATGTGATCCTTGCATCCTTGATACCTTCATGATACATTTAAATGATGGACCAATGAGGATGTGTTTTCTATAGCCTGTGTTGTTCTAGTTATATACTTGTTTTACCTGCTTCCCTTGAGGATAGTGTTTATCCAACACATTTGATGCACTATGGCCATAAGATTTTATGCATGGATTTAAATATACATTTTATCAGTTGTGGTAAACTTATCCATAAGTTTCATGTAAGAAATGAAAAATAAATTTATAGTCCACTATGGTTTGAAAAAAATTCACTACAACTTTAAACTTGGAATAACAAATTTGCATCTATATTTTACTTCAATAAATAATTTTCTCTCCTCTTGTTTTAGTTTCACAATTAAATATGATTTAGATACCATCAATGTATTAACTAGCACCCAATGGTGACATTTGTAGACCTATGCTAATTCTCATTTAGTTTTGGGTCCATTCTAGTAGATGGATTAATATAGTTGCATATCAACATACGATGTGCAATCTTATATGAAGTTGGGATCATTCCTTGATCCTTCACCTACCCTTAGTTCATTTAAAAATATTGAGGAAAACATTCTTCTACCCTTGACATCCACATTTTATAGTTTCAAATTTACAATTTAGGGAACTTGACATCCACAATTTAGGGTTTCAAATATAAATTTTAGGGTTCTAAAGTAGATATTTAGGGCTTCACTTTTCACCTTTTAGGGTATCAAAATGATGTATTAGGGTTTGAGAATTCACGTAATAGAGTTTTAAAATGACATTTTAGGGTTTCAAATTCTCATATTAGGGTTTGGAAATTAACATTTAATTTTCTCTCCTCTTGTTTTAGTTTCACAATTAAATATGATTTAGATAACATCAACATGTATTAACTAGTGCAATGGTGACATTTGTAGACCTATGCTAATTCTTATTTAGTTTTGGGTCCATTCTAGTAGATGGATTAATATAGTTGCATATCAACATATGGTGTGCAATCCTATATGAAGTTGGGATCATTCCTTGATCCTTCACCTACCCTTAGTTCATTTAAAAATATTGAGGAAAACATTCTTCTACCCTTAACATCCACATTTTATAGTTTCAAATTTACAATTTAGGGAACTTGACATCCACAATTTAGGGTTTCAAATATAAATTTTAGGGTTCTAAAGTAGATGTTTAGGGCTTCACTTTTCACCTTTTAGGGTATCAAAATGATGTATTAGGGTTTGAAAATTCACGTAATAGAGTTTTAAAATGACATTTTAGGGTTTCAAATTCTCATATTAGGGTTTGGAAATTAACATTTAATAAGGTTTCAAAATGATATTTTAGGGTTTTTACACTTCAATAGAAGGTAACTCATATTGTTGGAATACAATGTTGTAGTATTGGTATAAATGTAGTCTTTAACAAGGTCACTATTGTTATAAATGTAGTATTGGTAATAAATGTAGTATAAAAGTAGCATGCAATGTTTAATTAAGTCATAATCTATATCGCTCTTTTGAGACACATTGGAAGCCTATAGTAAAATTAGAGTTAATATAGGTAGAGAAATAGGAATGATAGCTCTAGCAAATTGAGTATAATGCTATTAATTAGAAAATATAACTTTTCTAAGTTAAGAGCAATAAATGAATAGAAATGAAATACTATTTACAAAATTGAGCTTAACTTAGAACCTATAATGTTAGGGCATCACGTAGACATCTTCATGTCACACCATCACAATTGAGCTTAACTTAGAAGCTAGAAGTAGCCTGATTAATAGAGAAATGGGAATCTAATACACTTGGCATGCACTTTTAAATTTGGACTATATAAGGTGTCAAAATGTAACTTCCATTATAATTTTGAGAAAAATGATGATATGACAAGACCTTGTTAGGTAGAGTGACACCTTGGTGTATGATTAGGACCTAGAACCTGCAACCTTGTCCACTATGTGAATTTAATGATCTAAAAATTTAGACATAGCTTTATGTTGTAATTTTTTGCATAACTTCGTCTTGGTAATTTTTGTGAGATCTTTTTTCTAATTATTCCATATTTTATCTATATTTATACCAATTCTATAGTTCAAAAACCCTCTAAAAAATGGTTAAAGAGGAATGAAGTAGGAAGGAGAATATAATATTTTAGGGAAATGTTGGATTAATTTAAGGAGACATTGGTATGAGGCATCATCATTTGATTGAATATTATATGATAAACTTGTGCATGTGTTTAATTTTCAAGTATTACGTGCTCTCTTAATTCATGGATATTTTAAACTAAATCATTTATAGATCTATTCTAGATTAAGTTTAAATTTATAGATATTTGTTTGTAGGTTTTCAATATACATATATATATATATAAATTGTGAACTTATACATTTGTAAGTTTTTTATATGAATTTACATATTTGAAAATTTGCAGGAGACAGATCTAATGGATGACCAAAGTCTAGATGAATTTTTAATAGATGACATTCTTTATGAAACCCCCCCACCCCATGATCCACCTCAAAACCCCCCACCCCATGATCCACCTCAAAACCCCCCACCCTCTCCACCTTAAAACCCCCCATCCCCTCCACCTCAAAACCCCCCACCCCCTCCATTTGATGAGGCCCGATTGCGGCAAAAAATTAATGAAAATATTAATACAATTGAGGAGAACATTAATTTGATTAATAATCAAACTCACTTGATGCCTCCGCATGTGGTTCGGTTTGCATCTTCGATGCAAACCATTATTGATTCTGTTAGGTCTATTGATGCAGACCTAAATAGATTTCAGCTTTGGCGGGAGGAGAGGAGGCAATTCTATGCGGATGGTCTTTCATATAAAGACATCCATGACCTCTACATTACAAAACAAACATTAGCCCCATTTTTTCGTCACCCAAAAACTAATCAACCTATAGCTGCAACAAAAAAAAGAATATCAATTAAGTGGTGTACGCATGAGGGGATTTCGAGACATTTTTGGGATTGGTGGTGGATGGTGTTTGATCACCCACCACATGCTAATTGTGAGGTGCCGCTATATTTTTTGAGAAAATTATGGGTGGAGTTTGAATTGGGTCAAAAACCCAATTATTTTGATATGAGAGATTTTTAGGGTGTTGGTCGTGGCATGCCACAACACAGACCAAGGGCATGAGTTGACCCCAATCAACCTGTTCCTCCTGCTCCTATGGTTGCTCCTGTTTTGCCCATGATTCCTGCACCTATTCAACAACAGTCAGTTTTGTCGACATTAGGAGCATTGAGTAGACTCTCAGGCAATCTCACTGAACAAGCTGCCCACATGGCAGCTGAATTTAGTGGAGAGCATCATGGAGGAGTCGATGCATCTCAGCATAGAGCCCCAGGCCTGTCAGGGGCACATTTGTGTACAAATTGCAATCAACCATGTTATGGTCCTACTCCTACATCCACATCAGATGCAGCTACAGCCGGAGTGGAGTCATACTTGGATCTACTATATTCAGATGATAATCCTACACAGGTACATTGACCACATTTTATTAAATATTTCAAGTGTATAATTTGAATGTAGATCAAATTTTTTATAAATAATTTAATGAATTAATTTATATAATTGTAAACTATTTGTTGTACAGATCTCAAGTCGCTCTAGGGCCACATCACGATTTGATACATTGAGTTTTGCATCGACAGCTATAGAGGTTGGCACACCTTACAGGGTAAACCAATATATCTTAACCCTAAAACCATATGTATCTAATTCTAGTTTAATTTTTCTTTTGAAACTTATCAATATTATATTTTAAATTAACAAACTGTGTATAATTAAATAAATAACTATATAAATACATGTATGTCAAACACTACTATTGCAGCGAGGCTCAAGTCATGTGGCAGTTCCCATGTCTGACCGACCACCTGGCTCAAGTGTTTCTTCCATTGATCCTCCATCGATAGCTACTATGCCTGAGTATTCCCCGGTGTGTGTTTTAAAAAATTGTACTAAATTTGTACTAAGTTTCTTTTTTTGAGTTTATATAAATTTGTATATGCACCCATATATATGTAAGTGCAGGATGATAGGAGTGAGACTATTGGTCAGGTTGGTACTCAGGGACAAATTCATGAGCCATCTACACATTTTCAGGTCCTAAACTTTACTTTAAAATTTTCCATATGTGCAATTTCTAGGTCTTTTTTTGAGTTTATATAAATTTATATATGCACCCATATATATGTAAGTGCAGGATGATAGGAGTGAGACTATTGGTTAGGTTGGTACTCAGGGACAAATTCATGAGCCATCTACACATTTGCAGGTCCTAAACTTTACTTTAAAATTTTCTATATGTGCAATTTCTAGGTCTTTATATGCTAATTTTAAATTGTAACTTATTTCAAACTTGCTTTATTTGAAATTCTAGCAATTAGCAAGTCAAACTTTTGGTCACGAAGATGAAACAGTTATACCACCTGCACAACAAAATGTGGGAAGTGAGACGGTAATTTAAATGCACACTTTAAAGCCTACATTTAAATATTTAATTTCATATGTCATTTTAAAAATTTTTAAATATGATTGCAAGTTCTTTCTCTTGTTTGTATAGCATGAGGTAGATCCATCCATTTCACGAGGAAGAAAGAGGCCTCTTTCAGATTTGAACTTGAGTGATGATCATCCCTGACATAGAGTTTTATTTCATAGACTAAACTGTATGATGTGCACATTATTTTTTATATATGCCATTCCAGGACTTTGACTATCTATGTCGAACTTGCTATGACATGTTCTTCTAGATATATTTCAGTATTTCATGAACTGTGATTTGTATTTATTTATATGCTGATGATGAGTAGATGTTTTAATGTACACATTTCATGGGTCCTACCTAGATATTTTATAGTATTTCATGGACTTATCTAGATCTAGATCTACATGTATATATTATTGAGTATATATGCTTGAATGTAGTTTAGTATGTTAAATATGCTTCATTGTTCACTTCTAGATTATAAATTATTTAATTGAGATGTATGTTAGAAGATTTCTCTCTACTACATTTTTAAATTTTTAAGAAGTGATTAAATGCATTATGGTTCAATAGTTTTTCTTGAAATAGTGAACAAAAAGAATGCCAAAAGTTTGGATTTTGGTAACAAAGTGTTTAGTAGATCCATCTATGTTATATGTGTTATCCCTCTCAAATTTGTCTCACTAGAAATGCCAAAAATGGATTCAACCTTAAGGATGTGATTCTTTTCTAAAATAATGTGTCATTGCCAAGAACATACTACCATCAATACTAAAGAGTTTCTATTAAAATATGTGAATTGAAACACCACATATCATGACATCAACTATTCCATAAAAGTTTGTGATATTCCCTATTATCTCAAACTCCATAAAATATACTATCTTCTTTAAAAAGGTACATACTACAATGACATCAAACATAAACCAATAGGTGTCTTAAGATATATTAGTGGTAGGGAAAATTATAGTGGCCCTCACCCTAGAGTAATAAGTTGAAGTAGTGTTAGAATTACTAATAAACTAAAAAACTTTATCCTAGGGTGGTGGGACATTTATCCTAGGGTGGTGGGACTAATAAACTAAAATTTACACAAGCCTTACAAAGTTTCTACCACTTCCTTGACATTTTTAACATTGTTCAAATTTGATAGGAGGGATTTATGTCACATCCTCCTCATCTTAATTCTCATAGTAGATAGAATCATCCAATTTAGCATCAAGATGAAGGTTTATCTTCATTATCGTAGAAATATCCTCCAAGGCTTTGTGCATATGCTCATGCCACACATTGAAGATGTGGAATTTATCTAAGTAGCAATATAGAAATCCTTAGCCTAACCTTCTACCCCTTCAATATCATTGTATAGAAGGTAGATACAAGTAACATTTGATGGCATGGAGGTACAACTTAGGGATTGAGTTGAATGTAAAAAAATTATTCTTCCCAACAAATGCTAGATGTCTAGGAGCAATTTAATGATTTCTTCCATTATCTGCCTAGTCTAGAATATAATTACCTTTTCTTTTGGTATGTTTGAAGGAGATAGATTTAAACTTATTCACCAAGTTTCTAGATTCCAATAGAATAGTTTCCAATAACCACAAGCTTCATCTATGCTTTTTCATATGATCAATGTTGATCTTGGAATCTCCTTCCACACTAAGGGATATCTTGTTTAGTTTCCAAGTCATCTTGAGGCCCTGGATATCATGGCCCTAGAATCTACCATATTATTGTTCTTGACACCAAAATTATAAGCTAAGACAGGTAGAGGTTTTCCTTTATCATCTCTTAATAAACATACTCCTCCTACTTCACTAGGATTACCCTTGGCTACCCATCAAAATTTCAAGCTTAATCCATCCCAATGTAGGTGTGGACCAAAGGGTGTGAATATCAACATGGGTATCTCCTTGTTTTAACCTTATTCAAAGCAACCTTGGCCAATTATGGGCCTAATCCACCTCTTCTAGTATGATCATATATTCCTCTTTACCCCAACAATCACCAAGTTCCTAAATGCACCATATTTCTTTAAAATAGTCCAAAATTTGGGATGCATATTCACATTTCAGAAATACATGATGATTGTCCAGAGACTTCCTTAAATGTGAATATGCATCCCAAATTTTGGACTATTTTAGATTTGTCACCTTTCCCATTGTATCAATCATTATGCATAGTGAACAATCTATTAACTGCCTCACAACCTAAATTAAGTTAATTTACATAGTGGAATAGATAGGTAAATGGTGCTACAATTATCTAATGGATAAATTTGGTGTTACAATTATCTAATAGATATATTTAGGGCACTTTATAACAACGTAATTTACCTAGGATAAACCTACAAAATCATGATAAAATGATAAGGATGTTAGACTCACCTAGTTAGCCTCAATTGAGATACATGTTCCTTTAAATGATTGTGGTCATCCTTTGATTACAAAACCTTCTTGATATATATCATTTGTATAGTCCTTAAAATTTTATTATTTTGCAACCGAGACTTTGTTATCATCTTTCTTACTTAACCAAGACTTTGTTATCATCTTTCTTACTTAACCACTATAATAGCCAAAACTTCCTTGGCCTTTGGAAGTTGAATCACATATAGTTTCTCATAAAGGAAAGGAATTAAAGAAGAGATTCCTATGAATATTTTCCCAATTCAAAATTACTTTACATCTTCAACATACCTAGTTCCTAGTGTGGATTTCATATTTGTTTGGTTTAATTTTTTTGAATTATAATATAGGTGTTCTACTTAGGGGACCCACCCTTACTAAATAGTTTAGAAAACATATATAAATGAGTGTGCTAACAACCCAAGACTAGGCATAGCAGTAGAAAGCACAACATCCCATAAAGGTTTCTAAACTACCCATATGCAACTATATATCAATACCCCAATACATATAGCAAGCACAAAATTCCAACACAACTAATAGAAAGCTAAAAAACAAACAAAACACCAAACCACATCAACATCTTGAGGGAGCTTTGGCACTCCCTAATGCATCGAATGTCCCACTCCTCATAGAGGGATTTCCATTTGTCATAGGCCCTATTGTGCACACCATTCCCAAACACACTTACAAGCTCCACCAAAAGAACCTTTGGACACTTTGCATTCTCTAGTCCATGAAAGTTGACACATTTCTAGACCTCTACACATTGTATAGAACAAATGACAATTAATCCATAAACTCGGGGTAGTTAGATGCCTCACTTCAATACATCACATATGGATTTAAAAATGAGATACTTCCAACTTCCTTTACCTTCAATCAACCACCTCTAATGGCTATCTAAAATGTGTATTAAAAGACTAAGACAACATCTCAAATGTGGAACATTTAAACTTGCATCACACATAAATAAATAGTATACAACACAAGAATTCAAACTTGGGAGAAACTCTCAACTAGGCATAAAATTCTCAAAAGAGTGAGCAATACTTCTAATGACACTAATTCATAATATATAATGGCTTTTACATAGCCTTAACATGACTTAAATTATCCAAATGCACAATTCTCTAAAATGGATCATGACCTACAACTCCTCTTGCAATGGTGGAGAATGAAGGATGAGAGCTCCATGCATGGGTTCCAAACACCACTTAAATAGTAGTCCAAAATTTTATTGCAACAATCCCAATTGACTTTGCATGCAACCTCTCTTCCAACCATAATCAACTATCTAGTTAGTCATAACGCTTTGAATCTTTATCAACCAATCGGCTTCACAAGATTTACTGTAAACTTACAACATGGCTCTAGTCTATTTGCAATCTATACCTCTATCAAGGACTCTCAATAACTGTATCAACCTACATACAATCAACACTTTGGCATTCAAGATGCCACCAACTTTTCTAAGCTTTGTCTCCAAAAGACATCATTCTTTGTGGATTTCAACCATGTATGGCTCTGTCTAATACAACCTACTTTAAATGACTCCAACACTATACTAATCACATAGCTAGTTCTGTGCAACAACCAACCAATACCTATATTAAATCTCTAAGCTCTGTCCAAGCATGTTCAACAAAGTTCAACCATGAATGGCTCTTTGCAAGCCTCCGTCACAAATCTCAAACAATTCAAATCAAGAAGAAACTAAAAGGTTCAATTCAAATCAAGTATCCACACAATATAAGCTACAAAAAAAATTATCACAATTTGAAATTATTCAAGAAGTAGCATTCAATTCTTGTAGAGAAACTAAATCTTTTAAAGAAGAAACTATCTAAGGAAATTCATTTAAATCTTATCCACACAATATAAGCTACAAAAAAATTTATCACATTTGGATTTAATTATTCAAGTAGTATTCAATTCTTGTAGAGAAACTAACTCTTTTAAAGAAGAAACTACAAAGAAATTCAATTTTCTTATCCACACAATATAAGATACAAAAAAATTTATCACAATTTGAAATTATTCAAGAAGTAGCATGAACAATTCTTGTAGAGAAACTAGAACTCTTTTAAAGAAGAAACTATCTAAGGAAACTCATTTAAATCTTATCCACACAATATAAGCTACAAAAAAATTTATCACATTTGGATTTAATTATTCAAGTAGTATTCAATTCTTGTAGTGAAACTAACTTTTTTAAAGAAGAAACTACAAAGAAATTCAATTTTCTTATCCACACAATATAAGATACAAAAAAATTTATCACAATTTGAAATTATTCAAGAAGTAGCATGAACAATTCTTGTAGAGAAACTAGAACTCTTTTAAAGAAGAAACTATCTAAGGAAATTCATTTGAATCTTATCCACACAATATACTTGATCATCAATTACTGTGAAAACCTCTTGACTAACATTAGTTTGACATGACTACAAAATTGATCTACAATTTACATTATGATCAAATCTTGTAGTGGCAATCATGGAAAAATCTACTTGTAGGATACACCTGCAAGAAATAATGAATGTAAATGAGAATGAAAGAATATGTACCAAAAACAGAAAAAATTAATGCAATATGTACTAAATAACAAAAAAGAGGATACAACTTGACAATGGCTTAAGGGGAGCTAAGAGGATGTCTTAAGGGGATACATACGAGGATGGATTTAGGGGATATATAAAAGGATTAATTAAAAGGGGAGCTAGAAGAGGATGTCTTAAGGGAATACAAAAGAGGATAGCTTACTTGGAGAGATGTACACTAGTCAATTTACAAAGTATAAAATAAAACTTGATGGCTTAAGGGGATGGAAGAGGATGGCTTAAGGGGAGCTAAGATGACATCTGAATTAAGGGGATGTACAAGCGGGTGTCTTTAGAGGATGGATGATAAATATTTGAGTATATATATATGTAATTACCTAATTTGCGTTCACTTTTAGTTGAAGACTACAAAATTGACCTCACATACTTGTATGGTGATAACTTCTATTGACAATCATGCACATTTGACTACTTGTCTAGGATACACCTGCAAAAAGTAATGTTCAAATGTACAAGTAAATTAACTATATATTTCTATGGGTCAATACAAAATTTAAGACAAGGGGAATAATATAGAAGCTGAAATGAGAATGAAAGAATTTAACTTGGGGATGTAAGAGTATTGTTTACTTACCTGAAAATTTATTCCATTGTACCATCTACATCCTCATTTTTTTGTAATGCATCTATAATTGACTCATGTTCTTCCATCGAAAGTGTCCATAATTGTTTATTAGAAGGTTTGCCTTGATATCTGACTAGTTTTATATTTGTTGCCACAACCAAATGTGAGTAGTGTATGATCTTCTTATGTGTTTCATAATCTTCAAATGCAGGCACACCATTCCTTCTTATTAGATATTTTTATAGCCAAGTGCCAACAACAACCATAGAATCTGTTGGATACTCCATGTTATCATCATCTATTCTAGGATGTAACAACTTTTGTTTTGTTTCAACACATCAAGCCAACCAATACTCGGTTTCCTCTTCATTGCCCTCAGGTGTAATAATAGCATAGACATGTCCTACAAAAAAATTATGTAATTCAATAAAGTGTGACATGTATCTAAATCACATAAATTTGTGGATGCATACATATATAATTAATTATATACAGGATGTACAAAAAAATGACAATAAAAAAAATTGAAAACAAAAGTACCTTCTTGTACAAGGTCTGAAACATGATCATAGTCATCTGATGCAAACATTTGATTATCATCTTCAATTGTTGTTTCAAGTTGATCTTGTGTTTCTGTAGATGTCAAGGATCTTTGTTTCCATTCTTCAACCCATTCTATATTTTCACATGCTCCCCAATCACCTGTAATACAAAATTGACAAAAATATGCAAGCTCCCTAGTCCATATAGTCCATGTGCTTGCATTTAAACTCTTAAATGAATGCCATTTTTTTGATCTAGTTATTGTCTCACAATCAAGTCAAGTAAGAATATTCTCTTCTTCAACTAACCAAAAGAATCATCGAATTGTAGAGTTCTGACTTGATCCCTTAGATAACTTTTCATTACACCAATCCACAATTGCACGTGCATCTCTAAATTTGGTTGTATCCTCAAATTTTAGTTGCTCTCTAGCAAGAGCTCTTTTCACACATGCTCCAGCTCCATCATGTTCTCCTTTACCATGTCCAGCTTAAAAAAAACTCCACATATGTTGGATATTGATTTTTTTGTGAGCCCTACATAGCCAGTAAAACATTCTTGCATTTTTGAATTGCCCTGTACAATTATCTGACCATATGAAATGTTGTGTCATCTGGATTCCTCTTTCTTTTAAACTTTCATAAAATTTTGTGAAACAATATTGCACAAACTCTGAAGAGTGTAACCAGTTATCACTCAAATAGAAATGATACTCCCTCAAATTTTTTCTATTATCTTCTGTACTATCATCTGCATGTCTGTATACAATATGAACAAATATGGCCACCTGCACTGAATTATAATACTGAGATTGAATTTTCTCTTGTGGAGCAAGAGTATAGTTTTCTGCAAAGTCAACCACTGATAGGATAGTTCCAATTGGAAAGGTGTTTTTACATGAATGGAATTGTCCATCAAGCCATCGAGAATATTGGGAGTGTTTGACATATTTGGATACAATATCATCCTTAAAATCTTTGATGAATGCATGCACACAAATTTTTTCAGTGACTAACTCACAACGCTTTCCAATTTTTCCATCTTTTAAAGAGTATTCAACATTCTTGAATCTTTTCACATCCACTAATTGTTGTCCAAATTCATGTGAAATATTTTCATGCATACATTCTCCTAACAATGAAAAGTTGCCACATCTATTGCATTGTCCAGAAATACATGCTTTTGAATAAAATAAGTATCCAGTAGATGTTTCACAAAACAAACCTGCTACAAACTCATTAATTGTTTGAGGTGGCATATTAATACCACATTCCTGCATAATTTCGTTAGTATGCAAAGTAGAACATATATATCGAAAAAGATCATAATAATAACGAAATTGCACATGAGTTTTACAACAACAAGAGATTCGCTGTTTATTAATTTTCACATACCAAGGTTTACATTTCTCAAAAGATCTTTGGCTTATGGTAATATTAAAAGGTTCTAACACTAAATCATCTAAGAATTTTTTATATAATTCAGTTTGAGTCATGTCTAATAGATGTTTTGGATAAGGATCACGAATTTTAGATCCCACTCGTAATTTTAAAACATCTCTAACATTAGATGATACCCTTGTATTATCATGCCAATATTTTTCAATTAAAGATTTGATTTCACTATTTAATTTCATGTCATACCTTGGGAGTCTACCACTAAAACTCCAACATTGGTTAATTGGATCTTTTTCAATAGATTCTCTTCTCTTTGCTGCTCTTTTCAAAGTTTTAGGATTTATCTTTAGAATTTCACTTGTCTTATCATTCTTTTATTAGAAGATGATTTATTGACTAAAACAGTTGTTATAGCTCTTCGTGCTGCATTGCTATCTTTAGATCGACTCTTTTTACCAATAGAATCAATAGCATTAGCAACACTAGATAAAACTTGTTTCATTGATTCATCTTTTTTTTTAGGTTTTACAAATATGCCTAACTTTTTCATTACTTTTCGCAATTTCCACATCTTCATCAATTGCATCAGAAGTTGACATTGAAATCCAAGACTTTTTCTATAAAAAAAATCTTTATATAATCTATTTGCATGAGTTCTCATTTGCCTCCAAGAAATCTTACCAGGAAGATTATCTAAGACATTTCTTTCAGTCTCAAATAAAACATTTTCATTTTCACTCCTAAAAGGGATGTCATTCTCATTCATATCATCAATAAGTGGGTTTGAAGACATGCCTGGATTTGTTTTTATAGTCGTGTTTTCCATATCATTGAAAGTTGGCTCCGAAGACACACCTGGATTTGTTTCTATAGTCGTGTGTTCTATATCATTCAAAGTTGGCTCTAAAGACACACCTGGATTTGTTTCTATAGTCCTGTTTTCCATAACATTAAAAGTTGGCTGTGAAGACATACCTGGATTTGTTTGTATAGTCACAGTTTCCATATCTTTGAAAGTTGGGTTTGAAGACATACATGCATTTGTTTCTATAGACACATTTTCTTCTAAATTCACCATTTCCGCATTTGCATCATCTACATTCATCACATCATTTTTACTCTCTTGAATGTCTTTCTCTTCAATACTCATGGAACTAGATGCTCCAATATTCTTCATCTCTTGAATCCTTGCTCTTCTATCTCTTTGCCTTTTGGCTTCCTTCTCTCTATTTGCTTCAATTTCTTGAGGTGTCATTACCCTCCTTTATTTTTTTCTTTGACGTTGATTTGATCCTATGATTACCAAGCCCTCTTGATAAAATAACAATTGATACTTAATCTAATTTCATAATTGATGTCCTTATTTGAACTTTTGAAGTAGAATTAGATGTAGATCCTTTGTTCCATAGATTTTGAAGTAAAAGGTAGATGTAAAAACGAAAACCCTTTTGTTTTATTCCTCTTGAAAATAGCTCATGCACTTGATTTCACTTCAGAATTGTTCATATGATTGACTCCTTTCAAAATCTGAATAGAATATGACCTGTTAAGAGATTCCACAAAACAATTGTAAGTAAAAAAATGTAGAAATTATCGCTGTCGCGCTGTACGAATCAGACTTGCAAGTTGCAGGGATACAGGGAAAGTACTTTTTCCCCTAATATGGGAAATAACAAGTATAATAGAAACGGGTACCCGTTTTATAACAGGTACCTGTTATTTGAAATTAGAAATCTCTGCCCGCTTTTTCCCTGACCTTTGCTTGGGTTTTAGGCTCGGGATAGGCATGGTTGACCGACCTTGAGCCTTGGACTTGCAAGTTTTTTTCTAAGTACAAAACAAGAAGAAACACTGAGTTTACCTGTATGGCTGAGGGCTTTTTTTTCTGAATTTTTTTACGAAATGAAAACCCATTACAGATGACATTGTCTAGTTTTCAAATACATAATTTTTTTGTTATTGGACATGTTCTTCTATTTATTATTTAATTTATAAGTAAACTAGTCCAAAAACTTGAAATGACAGGTGTTTGTATTTTTTAATAACTTTTAATTTTTAAATTTTTTTTAAAAAAAAATTATATGTCATCAATCTACACATCATTCTTTACACAATAAAAGAAAAATTAATTTTATGATTTTTTTTGCTCAAATTATGTTGGCCGTACACGAGGGGTTTTCAAAAGTACCAATTAGGCCTAATAAAAAATTAATAAAAAAAAATTATTAGGAAAAAAATTATAAAAAAAATCCTCATCAAACTTCACTGTACTACACATGTTTTCCCAAAAGGATTTTGAAAAATAATTTTATTTAGGTCAAATTATGTTGGCCGTACACGTGCATGGTATGGTAAAAAAAAGGTGACTTTTAAATAGTGGTTTTTAGAAATGCCTATTGAAAATTAATTTGTATCATCTGGGTATTGAAAAAAATTACATATTTAGAAACTAGACTCCGAGTATTACATTTTATATTTAGTGACTTTTTTAAAGATTCCATTTCTAAGTGCTTCAAATTTTAAGGTCAAATGCGACAAATTCTGAAAATCAGGGAAAACACTTCCACTTTTTGGCCAAAAAGTGGACCCAACTTCTTGCACTGACCCACAGCTGATTTAACATCGTGTTATCTTTTAGGAGTTATAAGCTAGACTGATTATTTAGTTGGTTAGATTTGAAAGAAAGAAGGAAAGATATTTGTATTGAACTATTATTTCATGTCATATTTGGAACATACAATTCAGTATCTGTTACTTTATCCTATGCATTGATTGAAAAAGAAACATGTATACATTGAGTGCATAAGATAAATTAACTGATTATATTTAAAAGAAGTGTTCAAATGTGTCCCACACAAGTCATGGGGGTAACTAGACTAAGCAATGCAGACATGCAAGCTATACATCTGATGATAAAAGAAATAATAAGAACATATGATAAAGGTAAACATCTATCATTGCCTAAGCAAGAAGGTTGTTTTGTTGATGTTGATCTTTAGTCTTTGTCTCTATCTCCTATCATCAGTTGAACCTGCAAAAAATTGGGGAATGTCCCGTAAGAGCTTCGGATGTTTAAAGTTATCATATGCTTTATTATGCAGACATATCAACTTGTCACATCATGCATTTCATATGAAAGAACAAATCAGACATATGCCATAAATTAGAATATCATGAGGAGGACCAATCAATTCACGTATATTTTTATGCTAACTTGTTTGTTCACTATGTAGGTATAGGAAAAGTAAGGTTGCTGATTTGAAGACATTTAAAACATGTGGAGAAAATGTGGCTCCCACAAGGGTCGAGCCCAGCATGTTCAAGTGATACCAGTACGTGATATGTTATATCTAATAGCTCATCAGTAATCAAACACCATGTTATGCAAGAAACAACATATTGTTCCACTTTCTATCTCATTAATGATGTGTGATTTTTTATAAGAGTCTTACACAATCAATGGATACATAAAAAGTAGTACTGAAAGAACAAATCAAGGATAGAAAGACATATATTTCAATCAAGTCTAAGTTGCATATCAAATAGAAAGAACAAATCAGGAATAAATAGACATATGAATGTTTTCATTATTACCTGATGGAGTTAAGGGTTACAGAATAATGCTTACAAGAAACATATTTGTGTATCATTTACATGAGTTACAATATATAAACATCAGAAGCACTTTCTGATTTTTTGATCATAGGACAATAAGCAAATGTCATGTTACAAGTGTTCATTATGATCAAGTACAGCCAAAGCAAGTGATAGAGTTATGCCTCTAAAAGGACAAGATCATACAGGTTCATCATGAGAAGTAGTTATCAGTGATAATAAAAGAAGGTACATCATGTAATAAATCAAATGAAAGCTACAGTCTCATAAATGTATAGGTATCACTACCTCTGATAGAAGGATGAATGCATCTACAGGTAGTAAACCAAGTGATCAAGATAACAAGATATAATACCTCTGACTGGTGACAGTCAAGTGTTATCATTCATACATTTTGGTGTTAACTATTCATGGATCATACTTCATGATTTCTTAACTGATGTAGGAAAAAATAAAAAAGAGAAGACTCATGATATGCCACATATATGCTACAGTAAGACTGTTGAAAAAGATACAAGTTATCATCATTTCTGATTGATATAGTTATGACAAACATTTTCTATGTTGAAAGAAAAGAAAGAGGTCAGTGACAAGTGATATTTATGCTACAGAAAATGCAAAATGAATGTCAAAGTAAATTTCAGACAGTAGCATGATGCTGAAACATATTTCTAATTACTAGCTAATGCAGAATGGATGCCAAGATAAAACCTTATACTCAGAAAATGTATTCATCAAGACTTTTACAATTTCTTTTGCAGAAAAGATGATATTGATGTTCAAAATTTTAGAGTCTTATTTCCATGCATAGAAATGAAGAATTCATGCTTAGGAAAAGAGGATAAATATCATGTGGTTACAATGGAGTTCTTATATATGCAAACTGTTGAAGAGTGTTTTAAACCCAAACAACTTTTCTCACATACAATCAAAGAAATCAATACAATATATTTTCTATCATGGCTGTGCCTAAAAATGGCATGATATGCATTTTTAAGAAAGCCCTTGTTGCAGTTAAAAAGCACCCTTCTTCATTTTTTCTAGTAGATAGTCAAAAAGAAAGCTCATAATACAATTTTATTGTATGGCCGTTTGTATAGAATGCATTTGTATGCATTTTTAAGTATCTACGGTTACAAAGAATCAAAACCCTTCAAGTTTCATGTCAAAAAATAGATATATGCTACAAAGAGTAATAATGGCCATGGCCATGTGGGCTACAGAGAATATGGAAGAGTTCGACTTAGATAGCAGAGATAAAGAATCAAGTTTTCCTTTCTCACGAAGTTTGAAACCCATTTGAAGCAAGTATATTATAGATACAAGATAAAATGCAAAGTTTTGAATTCCTACATAGCAGAACAAGAATAAAAGTGCCTCATAAATACTATTTAAGCTACAGGCTCACAGAGTAGACTCGTAGGAAATAGAGATTTTTGTCAAAAACATTATCATGTAGCAAAAGGTATAAAAACTAGGTGCAAAAGAGAAATAACTTTCAAATCACAAAGAGAATGCTTAGATCTCTACACTAGTCATGGCCTTAGACAAGCAATACAGAGAGAGATACAATGAATGAGAAAGGAGAAGTTACATTTCATATGTGTCGAAACTAGAGAAGGGATTCCTTCATGATGGCAGCTCAAGTAAAACGCGATGTCAACAGAAGATGGAGAAACAAACATGGCATGAGCATAGATACAATAAAATGCATCATAAAATCAATACAGTTGTGGCCATTAAAGGCCAGTTTTTGCCTTAAAATAAAGAGAAAATAGGTCATTTTTTGTGCAAAAGCAATTACCTTCCAAAATATTGCAGAAAACTAACTTGTAGCAGTAGTAGATAGACAAAATCAAAGTTTTTCAAGACCCAAAACCCTAGTAATGGTGGCAGTAATGTGCAGAGCATGTCTTCTCAAACTTGTAATGACCAAATGGCTTGAGAAGTTAGGGCTGAAACCTTTTGTGTGCTAGGGTTACAAGTAAAGCTCTAATCCGATGAGACTTTTTGTCACATTTGAAACTTTCAATTTACTTTATCTGAATTTCTTGTGGTTAAAATCTTGCATCAATGGTGCCTAGTAGTCATGGTGAGGAGAGGCCAACAACTTGTGGAATGTGGCTTACTTTCTGAAGTCAAAGGTGGACATATTCATGAGTGAGCAAGGCTTGTGCCTTTAGAATCCTTTGCAAGGCCTTAATCTCATTTGTGGTTGACTCATGTTGGAGTCTAATTATCATTTGACAATGCATGTGGTCGATTGTCTTTGACCTCCCACTTATGCTTTTTTTTATTCCTTCACATGTTTCAAATATATGCATAAGATCAAACATGAACCTTGGAAATGAGAAGAGTATGAAAAATGATAACATGGTCAAAGGGGTCAATGTGACATGGTGGCACTATAGAGGCAGTGAGTTGGCATTTTCAAAAGCATATGGATAGTGATGAGATGGCCGAATATTGACACATGGAGGCCATGGTGTCAAGCCTTTCAAGGCTTTCATTTTTTTTTTGCAAATGTGTGAAGTATTTCATTTTTTTATGATTTTTTATAGAAAATCATTTTTGATATCTTGTAAATATCTTGGTGAAATTATAAACCAGATATCATTTTATTTTTGCAAAAAATCACATCGATAGGATATTGATTGAAATTACCATATCATTGTAATGTTAACTTTAAACCAATGAAATTATGAATTGCTTTTAAAGTTTAACTATTTTAGGCAATTTATAGGCTAAAAGTAGATCAAATATTCTATTTTGATTTGTTTTATTGAGAGCCATATAGGACAAATTTTTGGAGCTTTCATGAGTAGAGAAAAGTAGTTTTATGGTGGGACCACATGAGAGGGCAGTTTTGCAGCCTTATTTTCCAGATTGGTGACAGATTCAGTGCTTTATTTTTGGCTTTCATGAGTAGCTAAAAAATGGATTTAGGGTCTATTTTTAAGATCTTTTTCATCTTTCTTTAGAGGTGATCATTTCGAGACATTTATAGGAGGAAAACTTAATTTTTTTGTTAGTCAATTAGCATAAGTTTCTTCTCTCTTGTAGAGTTGTATACAGGCAGTTGCTTCACATTTTTATTTTTCCATGCATTGTATTCCTTTTAGTTCTTATAGAAAATCATCCTATTTCACATATTTTGCAGTCTTGATTTGATGTTATATTGTGACTTGATTTGTCCTTTATTATGTCTCAATGCTATTAAAACTTAGTTTCTTCCTAGTTGCAATTTGTGTTTGACACCAAACCTTGTTGCAAATTACTTAAGGAATAACTATCAGTGAAATTGTGAGGATTTAGGTTAGAGGATTTGTTTATGAGTGATAGAATTTCATCTAGTTTAGATTCCAAAATTAGTTTTCATTTTAGTTACATCAATCTACCCCTTTTCCCTTCAAGTCAGTAGTTTAGAAGTTATAAGAGAACTAGCTCACTCTGGAGATTTGCTCTCATGAACGGAGACCCACATCCGAGAATGATTCCATGTTTCAATAGGTAGTTAAGTTTTCACAAAACTTAACAAGGGTGCATACTTGAATTGACAGCAATTTTTGGCATGCCCAGTGGGACTCTGAAAGCTTTTTTAGAGAAGTTTTTCAATCTTCAAATTGATGTCCTGGTATACACAGTAGTGTTCCATCCTTCGGAGGCTTCTTACATGTATACCTGACAACTCTGAGTTTGAATCAACTAGTTCTAGTATGACCAAGTACTAGTATGTCATAAAATTCATCTATCATTTCATTTTCCAGCTTTCATATGAATAAGAATGTCAAATGTTTATAGGCAGTATGAATATCCACCACCATACTATGAAAATGTTATCTATAGGGCCTCTTATCAACCATATCAGGCCAATATAATTACCAGCATGCACAGTATAATTACTACCCACCCACCCCTTCTTAGTCTCCTTACCAACCATACACAAGCAGTCATGATGTTGGTTTTAGTCCAAATACTCAGGATGCTTACCGCATGCCTTTTCCTTCCCAAGCTTTCAATCAGCTTCAGCTTTCTCAAAATAAGGAGCTTAACGACATTCTGTTAGACTTTAATAAGTAGATGGAGGAGCTTGAGAGGGAATAGGAGTACAGTCGATAGCAGGATGAACTAGCCTATCAGGCATATCTTCATGAGCAGGAGTTGGAAGTAAAATAGGTACATTTTGAACAAGAAATAGTGGCTAGAGAATAACATATGAGGGTTTTTCTCCATCAAAAGCATAGGCAGCAAATTCAAGCAATTCATGTCATTTAAAATCAACTCTTTTAGGATGAGGTATGTGAGTATAATTTTGCATGTTTCAATCAAAGTGAACCTATTATCCCTGCCATGGTCAAGATTCCCAGTTTTAGGAACCCTTTACCCTTACAAGAACCTAGGTCAGTATGGTCTGAGCATATTATGATTCAAAATCAGCCACCCTGTGAGGTCTTTATTTTTGATGAGGAGTGGGAGACATGAAAGAGACAATTTGAAGAGAATCTGGAAAAGGAGGTAGCTGCACAAACAAAGCTCTTGCTTTCTTGAGCTTAAGCAACCCATGTTGTCCTAGAACAACCTACTCAAAAAGAGGTACATAAGTATAGCTTTCTAAGTTTCAGACAAGATAAGCCTCTTAATACCCCTAAAGTAGAAATTTTGAGTTTCAAGCCACCTAGAGAATCCTCTTCCTGCTAAGAAGTTAATCTTGAATGCAAATAGACTCCTCAGAAAGTTAGAATCCCAAGTCTCAGAGGATCTGATTTTGCTAAGGATCCTGTTAGCACTCGAGATCAGTCTGTTGACCAACAAAATAAAGATAGGCTGGTAAATTTACTGCATGTGGCTTTGGAGCAGTATTAGTTAGAGTGGAAGAAGATCAAGCTAGAAAAGAATCCTGATGAACCTTTTGATGTTCTCACGATAGAACTTCCTTGTGTTAGAAAAATGTTGAATTTTTTTGCGATAAATCAACTGGTGTAAAGGGCTGATTCACCTGAAAAGGCTGCTACTGTTTGTATAGAGCAAGTAGATTCAAATCTGATACTGAACCCTTTGAATTTTGATTCATTTGAATTTTTTTATAAATCTATTCATAAGATGCATGAAAGCAGGACACAGATATTGGAAGGACAAAATCTTCAATTATGAAGATAAGTTGCTCAAGTTTCATTGGAGAAAGCCCCATGTGAAGAGAATTTAGTTTCTTTGTTTGACCAATTACCTAGTTTTGTTTAGCCAGATGAAGAGCTCATACCACAAGTAGAAATAGCAGTATCAGAATAACAAGAAGACATCAAATATGCAGAAAGGTTCCTGATTGAAGCTAAGTAGTCAGACAATTTGATCTTGGATCAATTAGAAGAGTGTGAAGGTAAGCCTATCATGCAACTTACACAGCCAGTTGAGAGCTGTTATGAGGTAATAAGCAATCCTCCTTTACCAAAATTTCAAGAGGAATGTGATGATGTTTCATTTTGGGATGATCTTGAGTCCTTTGTGTCAAACTTAGATGGTAAACAAGATCTGGTTGAACATGCTTTTGTGAAATAAATAGAGGTTGAGTCTCAAGAGCTAGCTGACTTATTTGATGAACTTCCTAAATTTATGAATGAAAATGAAGATATCACATGCATCCTAACATTAGTGCCTAGTATTGAACAACTAGATGATATAACTCATTTGGATTCAATGAAAGATTTTGAGTTAGATGAGAACATATTTTTAGGCATCGTAGAAATCTTTTGTTCTAACATTGATGATCAGCTAATGTCAAATGAGCCAATAGTATGTGATTAGCCTAATCAGGTTAAAGAGGCAGACACTACTTCATTTCATTCATTTGAGCTAAATTTTTAAGAGTAGACTGAGATTGTAGGTGAAAATAGGACATCAGATCTAAATCAAGATATCAGGAGTGTTAGCCAAAGATTCATCATTGTAAGAGGCTGCCCAATCAGGGATATAGTTGACAGAGAGTTTAAAAGGGAGATACAGATTTTTGTTGTAACAAAAGAGAAAATTGCAAATTTAAAACAATAGAATGAGGTTATTTATTCACCTCATAACAGTAGTATCAATGATAAGGTTTGGATAATCAATAAGCTTTTTTTCATTCTTTAGAATATTTTGCAACATTTTGTGAGTGTATCCTTATGAATCATGTTATGTCAATAGCCAAAAGATTTGCAGAACATCCTTTCCTGATCAGAAAGGGAAGTTATTTCACTCAAACAGTGAATTGATATGTTTGACTAGCTCCCTTGGCTAGTTAGAGTAGGGTAGAGTAGTTTTGCAGTGGATAAGTGCTCATGTACATTTGTTTTCAGCATTTTGTTTTGGCCATCAGGGCCTATTAGTTTGCTTTTAGTAGAGTTTGTTTTAGGTTTCTATTGCTATTTTGTCTGTTGGAGAGTTGAATTATAGTGTCTTTTGCATTAGAGAAGGACAGAGTATGACTCTATGCCCAATGGAATTCCAAAGGCTACTAGTTCTAAGTTGTTTAGTAGGCAAACACCCTTGAGAGGTTAACAGAAATGTTACTAAATTTTGTTTACACTAAATTTAGTTAGACCTAACTGCAGTTGTTCAAAAGGAATAAAAGAAAACTTTGACGTTATTGCATTTAATGAATAGTTGATGTCTTGACAAAGTAGACATAGCTATTCAGCTGATAGGATAACCCATCAGCCTAATCAAGACTGATGAATCACCATGACAAGAGAATCAGGTTGTCAATGTATCAAGCAGTCAAGAAATACATTTGATTAAACATAGTGTTATCTTTCAGGAGTTATAAGTTAGATTGATTATTTAGTCAGTCAGATTTGAAAGAAAGAAAGAAAGATATTTGTATTAAACTATTATTTCATCTCATATTTGGAACATACAATTTAGTATTTGTTACTTTACCCTATGCATTGATTGAAAAAGAAACATGTATACATCCAGTGCATAAGATAAATTAACAGATTATGTTTAAAAGAAGTGTTCAAATGTGTCCCACACAAGCCATGGGAGAAACTAGACTAAGCAATGCAGACATGCAAGCTATACATCTGATGATAAAATAAATAATAATAATATATGATAAAGGTAAACATCCATCATTGCCTGAGCAAGAAGGTTGTTTTGTTGATGTTGATCTTTAGTCTTTGTCTCTAGCTCCTATCATCAGTTGAACCTGCAAGAAATTGGGGAAAGTCCCATAAGAGCTTCGAATGTTTAAATTTATCATATGCTTTATCATGCAAACATATCAACTTGTCACATCATGCATTTCATATGAAAGAACAAATCAGACATGTGCCATAAATCATAATATCATGAGGAGGACCAATCAATTCAGGTATATTTTTATGCTAACTTGTTTGTTCACTGTGAAGGTATAGGAAAAGTAAGGTTGCTGATTTGAAGACATTTAAAGCGTGTGGAAGAAAATGTGGCTCCCAAAAGGGTCGAGCCTAGCATGCTCAAGTGATACCATGACGTGTTATGCTATATCTAATAGCTCATCAGTGATCAAACACCATGTTAGGCAAGAAACAAGGTATTGTTCCACTTTCTTTATCATTAATGATGTGCGATTTTTTATAACAGTCTTATGCCATCAATGGATACATAAAGAGCAGTACTAAAAGAACAAATCAAGGACAAAAAGACATATATTTCAATCAAGTCTAAGTTGCATATCAAATAGAAAGAACAAATCAAGAACAAATAGACATATGAGTGTTTTCATTATTACCTGATGGGGTTAAGGGTTACAGAATAATGCTTACAGGAAACATATTTGTGTATCATTTACATGAGTTACAATATATAAACATCAGGAGCATTTTCTAATTTTTTTATCAAAGGACAGTAAGCAAATGCCATGTTACAAGTGTTCATTGTGATCAAGTACAGCCAAAGAAAGTGATATAGTTATGCCTCTGAAAGGACATGATCATACAGGATCGTCATGAGAAGTAGTTATCAGTGATATTTAAAGCAGGTACATCATGTAATAAATCAAACAAATTCTATAGTCTCAGAAATGTACAGGTATCACTACCTTTGACAGAAGGATGAATGCATCTATAGGAAGTAAACCAAGTGATCAAGATAGCAAGATATAATACCTCTGACTGGTGACAGTCAAGTGTTATCATTCATACATTTTGGTGTTAACTATTCATGGATCATACTTCATGATTTCTTAACTGATGTAGGGAGAAAAACAATAGAAGACTCATGATATGCCAATATATGTGATAGTAAGACTGCTGAAAAAGATACAAGTTATCATCATTTCTGATTGATATAGTTATGACAAACATTTACCATGTTGAAAGAACAAAAAGAGGTCAATGATAGGTGATATGTATGCTACAGAAAATGCAAAATGAATGTGGTGCAGGAGCACCTGTACAAGACAAGATATAGGTTAATTGTCCGCATGATGACAGGACATTAGTCTATTTTTAGTATGTTGGACTTCATCATGTAATAAGGTCCATTGGACCAATGCTATGTATTAGATCAGCCTAGGAGTGTGTGTAGGCAGTTAGAGATCGTGATCAGGTAGTCTGAGCTGTCCTTCTCCCAGCCGCTTGGAAGCTCCCAGCCGCTGGGAAGTGAGTTGGTAGTACTCCAGGATATTGCTATATATACCTTCATTTGTTAGGGTTTAGCATGTTATGATATGTTAGTAGTGTTATGTTATGGTGTTGTGTTAGTGATTGAGTTGAGATTCAGGAGAACAGTTCAGACATTGTGAAACAGTATTCAGGACATTTGAATTTCATTTGAATAAGATCTCATCAATTGCATTTTGTGGTGTATCAGTTGCTGGTGTTTTGATTTCTATTCTGTTTACAGATTAATGGGTACTTTCAACCCTTCCACTGGTTGATTTCTGTGAATCGGTGGAAAGGTCATGTATGATAGCTTAGGTTGCATGTTAGTTTTCTGTTTATGCATTGCATTGTTCAAGAGATCAATTGATAGCATGCTGTGAATCAGCCTAGCATCCTCATGTGCTAGGTTTAGAAAGATAAATCTTTAAGTTTAGATCAGAAGGTGATCCGGCCCGATCATCATATTGTCTTTGTGAAATTGTGCGGTTCTGAGTGTTTGCATGCAGCGGACGGATATATAGGAGTCTGCATGTGCTTTTCCAGTCGGAGCGAATCGCATCGTCGTCTGTGAGTGTATCGCGATCAGGATCGGGTTATGAAACTGATGGAGTTTGCATATTTCAAGTGCATCAGGATGTTATAAGTCAGATATATACTCAGTGTATATATCATCGTCAGGATCATCTCTCGGGTATGCCCATCATCCGCGTATCGCTAGCAGATGCGGGAGTGAAAGTTCAATTTTTTAACTAAGTGTTGAAGAGGTCATCAGGATATTGTGTGACGTCATCGTCATCAGGATATTGCGAATATCACCCTATGCAAGTTTATCCTGTTGTCGCTAAGTGTTTAGGTATCAGCATAAGTTATCGATAGAAAGTTGGGTTAACATCATCAGGATGTTTTCATCAGACCAGATAAGTCATATCATGATGCTGTTGTTTGTATAGACGGATATCAGGTGACGTAGGCATCGAAGGGAAGGTGCTAAAGTTGTCATCATTAGGATATTTGGAGCAACCAGATATTTGATATCCTGCTGACGAAGGTGGTGTTGAATATCATGATGATGCCGATAGAGTTTGGTGCCTAATGAACAGTGCAACAGGAGGATGTTTGCGCTGGCTGAGTATCGTGATGATGATGATAGGTGACAAGAGGAGGAAGTGAACAGTAGTCGGCAGGAGGATAATTGTGCTCGTCTGAAATATGATGATGCTGTTGGTGTTTGCAGGAAATATGATGATGATGCTGAGCCGATAGGGATTTTTAATATACTGTTTGTATTATTGACTCCTCCTTCCTGTTAGTAAGCTCCCGTTGCGTTTACCTCTGCATCATAGTGGTATCAGAGCAAAGGTTAGGATCTTCTGGAAAAGATAAGCAGGATGTCAGACGAAGAAGGAACATCGGAGGTTCCAGCAAGGATGACCAACACTGAGTTGGCAGTTTTGGTGAAGAAACAGATTGCAGAAAGCAAGGCCGTGAAGGCTCAGAATCAGGAATTGAAAGATGAGTTAGCGAAGTTGAGGAGCAGAGTAGGTTCTGGTAGAGAAGAAGATAGGGAAGAAGAAGAGATCCCTAATTGGAGCGAGGAGGTCATTCCTGCAGACCAGAGACCACTGTTGAATGCCCTCAAAGCCATGGAGAGGAGAACCATGGATGTGAAACTGGATTTGCCAGTGTTTACAGGAAAGATGGAACCTGATTCAGTGATGGAGTGGATAGACTGTTTGAACAATTTCTTTGAAACAGAGGAGATACCAGAACAATAGAGAGTGAAAATAGCCCAGTCAAAGATGAAAGAAGCTACCTTGACATGGTGGAATTTTGTCCAAGATGATAGAGTACAGGAAGGAAAACGTAGAGTTGCCACATGGAAGAAGATGATGGCATTAGTAAAAGAAGCTTATGTCCCATTGGATTACAGTATCCAATTACACAAAAGGAAGCAAAACCTGAAGCAGAAGGAGCTAGATGTCAGTTCATATACAGAAGAATTCATGAAACTTTGTATGAAGACAAAGGTAAAGGAAAGTGAAGAAGAGAAGGTAGCCAGATACCTTAATGGATTGAGGTTCAACATTCAGGAAGATCTAAGTCTGCATAATCCAGATACAGTTCAGAAAAGTTTTCAGTTGGCATTGAAAGTGGAAGAGAAGTTAAAGAGAAAACAGGAACAACACAATAGAGGAAGAGGAAGACAACAAAGAGGTGGAAGAGGTCCTTTTAGAGGCAGAGGACATGGACAAGGATATCAAGGAGAATCCAGTCATGACAATAGTAAGGGAAACAATAGTCAGAACCAGAGGGAAAATTATAGTCAGCAAGGAAACTTCAGAGGTAGAAGACCTTTCAGAGGAAGATCCCAGGGCAGAGGATCCATCAGATGTTATAACTGTAACAAAGAAGGCCATATAGCCAGCAGATGTCCAGAAAAGGCCACAAGCTCAGCAGGAGAAAGGAGAACAAATCTAGTCCAAGAACCTGATAATCAAAGTAGGACAAGCTCTAATGATTTTCAGAGTGTGAATGCTCCTGATAATTATGGATACCCAGAAAGTGGAGAGTCTCTGATGATGAGAAGAACAGTGACTACCATGAAGGTACCTGACAAAGAATCCCCTCAAAGAAAGTCTCTTTTCAGGACTATTTGCAAAGCAGGAGGTAAGGCATGTAAAGTTTTGATTGATTCTGGTTCTACTGAAAATTTTGTGTCTGAACACATGGTGACAAAGCTTAAGCTTAGGAGATTGCCTCACCCATCCCCATATAAAGTCTCATGGCTTACCCAAGGTCAGCAGACAACTGTAAAAGAGCAGGCTTGGGTAGAATTTCAGATTGGTGCATATAAGGATAAGTTGTTGTTTGATATTACCAAGATGGATGCTTGCAATCTTTTATTTGGTAGACCATGGCAGTATGATTTGAAGGCACAACATGATGGTGTTAGAAATACCTATAAAATCACTAAAGATGGTAAAGATATACAGTTATTCCCATTGGCAGAGAAGGAGGAGAAATCTAAAGGAAAAGAGGTGAAGGTCATGCTGATGGAAGGTAAACAGTTCATGAAAGAAGTAGCAGCAGAAGGTGCAGTTGCATATGCCCTAATCCCATGTATGAGTGTGAATAAAGAACAGCAGCAAGAAGTCAAGAAAAGAAGAAGCCAAGGTTCATAGACCCAGCTATCCAAGAGATATTGGATAAGTACAAAGGTGTCATCTCAGAGGGAATGCCAAGATCCCTACCACCTGTCAGAGATATCAGTCACTGCATAGACTTAATTCCAGGGTCAACACTTCCAAACAAAGCAGCCTATAAGCTAACTCCAGAACAGAATGCAGAAGTAGCCAGACAGATTGAAGAATTATTGGATTCAGGTCTGATTGGGAAAAGTCTAAGTCCATGTGTAGTACCAGCTGTACTAGCACCAAAGAAGGAAGGTACTTGGAGGCTTTGCACAGATTCCAGAGCTATTAACAAGATCACAATCAGGTATAGGTTTCCAATCCCTAGGATAGAGGATTTACTTGATTGTTTGGGAAGTGCTAAGTATTTTACAAAAATAGATTTGAAGAGTGGATATCATCAGATCAGGATTAGACCAGGAGATGAATGGAAAACAACATTCAAAACTAATGAAGGGTTATATGAATGCAAGGTTATGCCTTTTGGTTTATCTAATGCACCTAGTACTTTTATGAGGTTGATGAATGAGGTTTTGAAAGAATTCATTGGTAAGTTTGTCATAGTATATCTAGATGACATTCTAATTTTCAGCAACACAAAAGAAGAACATCTCAGACATATAGATTTGGTTCTTAAGAGGTTACATGAAGAGCAGCTGATGATCAATTTAGGCAAGTGTTTGTTCATGCAAGAGGAGATCACATATTTGGGTTTTGTCATTTCACAAGGCAAGTTACAGATGGATAAGGAGAAGGTAAGTGCCATATTGTCTTGGCCTACCCCACAGACTATGAATGATGTCAGAAGTTTCCATGGGTTAGCAACCTTCTACAGGAAGTTTATCAGAGGGTTTAGTCATATTTGTGCACCCATGCTTGATACCATCAAAGGAGGACAGAAGTGCAGATTTGTTTGGACTCAAGGAGCAGATGATTCTTTTGAAACATTGAAGAAGAAGGTGGCACAACAGCTAGTCCTTGCACTTCCAAATTTTAACAAAATCTTTCAGGTAGAATGTGATGCCAGTCACATGGCCATTGGAGCAGTACTCAGTCAAGAAGGTAGACCTATTGCATTTTTCAGTGAGAAGCTCAATGATGCTAAGAAGAGGTATTCATCATATGATCTGGAAATGTATGCTTTAGTTCAGTCACTCAAGAAATGGAGGCATTACTTGATGCCAAAGGAATTCATAGTATTCACAGCTAACCAGGCTCTGAGTTTCATAAATAGCCAGGAAAAGCTGAACCACAGGCACATGAAATGGGTAGAAACCTTACAAGCTTTCACTTTTACATTGAAGCATAAGAAAGGGGTCAAGAATAAAGTTGCAGATGCTTTGAGCAGGAGATTTCTAATAGTCAATCAGATTCAGTTAGAGAGTGTTGGCATTGATTCACTAAAGACCCTGTATGAGTCTGATGAAGATTTTGGAGAGATATATCAGGTATGTACTTCTTTTGGGGAAAAATATCATGTTGAGTTCTCTAAATTTTTGATTCAGGATGGATTGTTGTTCAAAGGTGGACAGTTATGTATCCCAAGGTGTTCTATGAGATTAAATATCATCAACGAGAAACATTGTGGAGCTATGGCAGGTCATTTTGGTCTAGATAAAACTCTTGATCTGGTCAGAAGGCATTACTTTTGGCCTAAGTTACAAGCAGATGTCAGAAAATTTGTAGAGACATGTGTGATATGTCAGAAAGCTAAAGGCAGGTCAACTAATGCAGGTTTATATCAGCCCGTACCCATTCCTTCCAGACCATGGGAAAGCATAAGTATGGATTTTGTCTTGGGTTTACCAAGGACAAGGAAAGGGTTTGACAGTGTTTTTGTTATAGTGGATAGATTCAGCAAAATGGCACATTTCTTGCCATGCAAAACCACTGCTGATGCTTCATACATTGCAGATTTATTCTTCAGGGAGATTGTCAGAATCCATGGATTGCCATTGAGTATAGTGTCAGACAGGGATGTGAAGTTTATTGGTCACTTCTGGAGAACTCTTTGGAGGAAACTTGGAACAAATTTGTCTTTTTCCTCTGCATATCATCCTCAAACGGATGGACAGACTGAAGTAGTGAACCGTTCCTTAGGGAATTTACTTAGATGCTTGACAAAACAGCATGGAGAGAAGTGGGATAATATTCTCTCTCAAGCTGAATTTTCATATAATGATACTGTCAATAGGAGCACAGGGAAATCACCTTTTCAGATAGTTTATGGTATGCATCCAAGAGGAATTTTGGAATTGAGAGATCTACCTACAGTAGGCCCTGTTAGTGCAGAAGGAGAAGCTTTTGCAGAAGCCATAAAAGAGGTTCATGATCAAGTCAAAACCCAACTACAGCAAACTACCTTGAAATATAAAGAATATGCTGATAAAAAGAAGAAGGATGTCCAGTTTGATGTTGGAGAATTGGTTTGGGTTCACTTGAAGAAAGACAGACTTCCTAAGGGAAAGTATACTAAGCTCATGCAAAGGAAAGTTGGACCATGTCAGATTTTGCACAAGCATGGACAGAATGCTTATGAGATACAACTCCCTCCTGATCTTGGTTTGTCCCCTATATTCAATGTATGTGATTTAACTCCCTACAAGTCTTATCCAGATGCAGATCAGGATCTCCTACAGGATACAGTTGATGATGACATTCCCAAGCATGATCCTCCACAGTTGCAGAAGGTTTTGGACACCAGAGTGGTCAAACAGACCAGGAACAAATAGTACTTGGAGTATCTCGTCTCTTGGAAGGGAAAGCCGAATTCTGAAGCAGTATGGATGACTGAAGAGCAGATCCAGAAACATGGTGCCGATCTTGATACTCTCATCTCAAGTGGACTTGAGATTTCTTCTTCTGGGGAGTATGGTGCAGGAGCACCCGTACAAGACAGGATATAGGTTAATTGTCCGCATGATGACAGGACATTAGTCTATTTTTAGTATGTTGGACTTCATCATGTAATAAGGTCCATTGGACCAATGCTATGTATTAGATCAGCCTAGGAGTGTGTGTAGGCAATTAGAGATCGTGATCAGGTAGTCTGAGCTGTCCTTCTCCCAGCCGCTTGGAAGCTCCCAACCGCTGGGAAGTGAGTTGGTAGTACTCGTAGGATATTGCTATATATACCTTCATTTGTTAGGGTTTAGCATGTTATGATATGTTAGTAGTGTTATGTTATGGTGTTGTGTTAGTGATTGAGTTGAGATTCAGGAGAACAGTTCAGACATTGTGAAACAGTATTCAGGACATTTGAATTTCATTTGAATAAGATCTCATCAATTGCATTTTGTGGTTTATCAGTTGCTGGTGTTTTGATTTCTATTCTGTTTACAGATTAATGGGTACTTTCAACCCTTCCACCGGTTGATTTCTGTGAATCGGTGGAAAGGTCATGTATGATAGCTTAGGTTGCATGTTAGTTTTCTGTTTATGCATTGCATTGTTCAAGAGATCAATTGATAGCATGCTGTGAATCAGCCTAGCATCCTCATGTGCTAGGTTTAGAAAGATAAATCTTTAAGTTTAGCTCAGAAGGTGATCCGGCCCGATCATCATATTGTCTTTGTGAAATTGTGCGGTTCTGAGTGTTTGCATGCAGCGGACGGATATACAGGAGTCTGCATGTGCTTTTCCAGTCGGAGCGAATCGCATCGTCGTCTGTGAGTGTATCGCGATCAGGATCGGGTTATGAAACTGATGGAGTTTGCATATTTCAAGTGCATCAGGATGTTATAAGTTGGATATATACTCAGTGTATATATCGTCGTCAGGATCATCTCTCGGGTATGCCCATCATCCGCGTATCGCTAGCAGATGCGGGAGTGAAAGTTCAATTTTTGACTAAGTGTTGAAGAGGTCATCAGGATATTGTGTGACGTCATCGTCATCAGGATGTGACATCATCGTCATCAGGATATTGCGAATATCACCCTATGCAAGTTTATCCTGCTGTCGCTAAGTGTTTAGGTATCGGCATAAGTTATCGGTAGAAAGTTGGGTTAACATCATCAGGATGCTTTCATCGGACCGGATAAGTCATATCATGATGCTGTTGTTTGTATAGACGGATATCGGGTGACGTAGGCATCGAAGGGAAGGTGCTAAAGTTGTCATCATCAGGATATTTGGAGCAACCGGATATTTGATATCCTGCTGACGAAGGTGGTGTTGAATATCATGATGATGCCGATAGAGTTTGGCGCCCGATGAACAGTGCAACAGGAGGATGTTTGCGCTGGCTGAGTATCATGATGATGATGATAGGCGACAAGCGGAGGAAGTGAACAGTAGTCGGCAGGAGGATAATTGTGCTCGTCTGAAATATGATGATGCTGTTGGTGTTTGCAAGAAATATGATGATGATGCTGAGCCGATAGGGATTTTTAATATACTGTTTGTATTATTGACTCCTCCTTCCTGTTAGTAAGCTCCCGTTGCGTTTACCTCTGCATCAGAATGTCAAAGTAAATTTAAGAGAGCAACATGATGCTAAAACATCTTTTTGATTACTAGCTAATGTAGAATGGATGCCAAGATAAAACCTTATACTCAGAAAATGTATACATCAAGACTTTTACAATTTCTTTTGCAGAAAAGATGATATTGATGTTTAGAATTTCAGTCTTATTTCCATGCACATAAATGAAGAATTCATGCTCAGAAAAAGAGGATAGATATCATGTGGTTACAACAGAGTCCATATATATGTAAACTGTTGAAGAGTGTTTTAAACCCTAACAACTTTTCTTGCATACAGTCAAAGAAATCAATACAATATATTTTCTATCATGGCTGTGTCTGAAAATGGCATGACATGCCTTTCTAGGAAAGCCCTTGTTGTAGTCAAGAAGCTCCCTACTTCATTTTTTATTGAAGATAGTAAAAAAGAAAGCTCATAATATGATTTTCTTGTATGGCCGTTTGTATAGAATGTATTTGTATGCATTTTTGAGTATCTACAATTATAAAGAATTGAAACCCTTCAAGTTTCATGTGAAAAACTAGATATATGCTACAAAGAGTAAAAATGGCCATGGCCATGTGGACTACAGAGAATATGGAAGAGTTTAACATAGATAGCAAAGATAAAGAATCACGTTTTCCTTTCTCATGAAGTTTAAAACCCATTTGAAGCAAGTATATTATAGATACAAGATAAAATGCAAAGTTTTGGATTTCTACATAGCAGAACAAGAATAAAAGTGCCTCATAAGTGCTATTTAAGTCGTGGCCTCATAGAGTAGACTCACAGGAAATAGAGATTTTTGTTGAAAACATTATCATGTAGTAAAAGGTATAAAAACTAGGTGCAAAAGAGAAATAACTTTCAAATCGTAGAGAGAATGCTTAGAGCTCTACACTAGTCATGGCCTCAGCCAAGTAGTACACAGAGAGATACAATGAATGAGAGAGAAGTTACCTTTCATATGTGTCAAAACCAGAGAAGGGATTCCTTCATGATGGCAGCTCAAGTAAAAAGTGATGTCACCAGAAGATGGAGAAACATACAAGGTATGAGCACAGATACAATAAAATGCATCAGAAAATCAATATAGTTGCAGCCATTAAATGCCAGTTTTTGCCTCAGAATAAAGAGAAAATGGGTCATTTTTTGTGCAAAAGTAATTACCTTTCAAAATCTTGCAAAAAATTAACTTGTAGCCGCAGTAGATAGACAAAATCAAAGTTTTTCAAGACCCAAAACCCTGGCAATGATGACAGTAATGTGCAGAGCATGTCTTCTAAAACTTGCAATGACCAAATTACTCGAGAAGTTAGGGTTGAAACCTTTTGTGTGCTAGGGTTACAAGTAAAGCTGTAATCTGATGAGACTTTTTGTCACATTTGAAACTTTTAATTTACCTTATCCAAATTTCCTACGGTCAAAACCTTGCATTGATGGTGCCTAATAGTCATGATGAGGAGAGGTTGATAGCTTGTGTAATGTGGCTTACTTTCAAAAGTCAAAGGTGGACATAATCATGAGTAAGAAAGGCTTGTGCCTTTAGAATCCTTTGCAAGGCCTTAATCTCATTTGTGGTCGACTCATGTTAAAGTCTAATTATCATTTGACAATGCATGTGGTCGATTGTCTTTGACCTCCCACTTATGCAGTTTTTTATTCCTTCACATGTTTCGAATATATACATAAGATCGAACATGAACCTTGGAAATGAGAAGAGTATGCAAAATTATAACATGGTCAAAGGGGTCAATGCGACATGGTGGCACTATAGAGGTAGTCAATTGGCATTTTCAAAGGCATATAGATAGTGATGGGATGGTAGAATATTGACACATGGAGGCCATGGTGTCAAGCCTTTCAAGGCTTTCATTTATTTTTTTGCAAATGTGTGAAGTATTTCATTTTTTTATGATTTTTATAGAAATCATTTGTGATATTTTGTAAATATCTTGGTGAAATTATAAACTAGATATCATTTTATTTTTGCAAAAATCATATTGATAGGATATTGATTAAAATTGCCATATCATTATAAAGTTAACTTTAAAGCAATAAAATTATGAATTTCTTTTAAAGTTTAACTATTTTAGGCAATTTATAGGCTAAAAGCATATCAAATATTCTATTTTGATTTGTTTTATTTAGAGCCATATAGGATAATTTTTTGGAGCTCTCATGAGCATAGAAAAGCAGTTTTATGGTGGGACCACATGAGAGGGTAGTTTTGCAGCCTTATTTTCTAGATTGGTGACAGATTTAGTGCTTTATTTTTGGCTTTCATGAGTAGCTCGAAAATGGACTTAGGATTTATTTTTAGGGGTTTTTTCAACTTTCTTCAGAGGATATCATTTGGATACATTTATAGGAGGAAAACTTAGTTTTTTTCTCAGTCAGTTAGCATCAGTTTCTTCTCTCTTGTAGAGTTGTATACAGGCTATTGGCTGACACATTTTTATTTTTCATGCATTGTATTCCTTTCAGTTCTAATAGGAAATCATCCTATTTCACATATTTTGCAGTCTTGATCTAATGTTATATTGTGACTTTATTTGTCCTTTATTATGTCTTAGTGCTGTTAAAACTTAGTTTCTTCCTGGTTACAGTTTGTGTTTGACACCAAACCTTGTTGCAAATTACTTAAGGAATAACTATAAGTGAAATTGTGAGGATTCAGGTTAGGGGATTTGTTTGTGAGTGATAGAATTTCATCCAGTTTAGATTCCAGAATTAGTTTACATTTTAGTTACATCCTTCTATCCCTTTTCCCCTCAAGTCAGTAGTTTAGAAGTTACAAGAGAACTAGCTCACTCTGGAGATTCTTTCTCATGAAAGGAGACCCACATCTAAGAATGATTCCATGCTTCAACAGGTAGTTAAGTTTTCACAAAACTTAACAAGGGTGCATACTTGAATTGACAACACTACTACTTTTTAATTTGTTAATCTTTTGTAAAAACCAAATTTGCATATAGTTGTAAGCATTGTTTAATTACAAGCCGGTTTTAGGGGTCATAAGTTTGGATGGGATATTAGATTCATGATAATCTAGATCTTTTTGTATAGTGGTGCTATGAAAATTCAAAGGTTCTGATTATTTAGTGGATTTCTTTCTTTGGATCAAATTTATGCATTGTGTTTTTTTATCTTTTTATTTAAATTATGTCTAGTTTTAGTGTATCTTGAACTTGTATTCTTGAGTCATGGTTTGTTTCAACAATTTGTCATTTTGAAATCATAATTTGGAATCTTGATGTTTTTCACTGAGAATCTAAATCACCATCAATATTTTCCACCAAGATCCTACATCTTGATCATAGATAAACATTGGACCAAAAGGATTGAGCTACCACTGTGTTGGCCCTATGTAGTATTGGTAGGTTGTAACAAGTGACTGCACCTTTTCTATTGTCTTTTCAATGGACAGGCTGCACTATATAGGTACCAAAATGGAAAACACACACAATATATGCAGACAAATCCTTAAAGGAGTTTGAGAATAAGCTCTGGCATAGTCAGAACAAATGAAGAGCATATAGTAGATACAAGCACAGAGCAATTATTATGGGGTACCTTTCATGATTTTAATCTTTCCATATTAGCACTTCTATAATATTAGAGAAAAACTAAGAGAAACAACTTCTGATGCAATAAAATTAGTAAAATTCCTATAAATTCCATAGTTTACATCAATGATTTAAATCTTGTCACCAATTGAATTGGAGAAAAAACAAGTCAATGTGAGCTCTATGCTCTTTCCCCACAAATCCTTCTAGCGAGTTGAATAACCTTGGGCATAATGGTAACTCTTTTGGCATGGATAGCACACAAGTTGGTATCCTCAAAGAGCCCCATCAGATACGCCTCTATTGCCTCTTGCAATGCTAGAACAAAGTGGATATGGAATTGCAAATCGGTCTACAAAAATCAAAACTGGCTAACATTAGCCATGATACAGAACTACTAGCTGTTAATGGACCTAAGAGAAACGTAATTTCTAAGGAACAAGTCTATAAAATCACAAACCACAAGTCTAGCTAGAATTTGGAATTATAAGTAAAGTAGAAAGCAAAAGGGCATACCTTAAAATCCTATGCAATTTCTCGAACCAGTCTCTGAAAAGGCAGTTTTTGGATTAGAAGTCTAGTGGTCTTCTGATACTTTTGATTTTCACTGATGCACACAAAATCACAAAATCAGATTTAGTAATATGAATAAACAAAGTAAATTTTAAAATTAGAAGGCCTACCATGTTTAGCAACTTAGTGTTGAGGAAAATAACAAAACAAATTCCCGTAAAGATCACAAATTCAAACTCTTCAAAATAGGAGCTAGAAACAAATAAAAACACCATACCGCAAAGAGATAGTTCAAGGATGATATTTGTGTGGCTTTTTCACACAGATCCAAGGGTATATCAAGGCATGATTTCTAGCGATTTGGGTGTTGTGACACCTCTAGCACTAGACAAGGCAAGGCTTTAGGCAAGATCAAGACAAGGGTTTATGTGTTACCAAGAACAATTTTAGGGTTCAAGAACAATATTATGGGTTTGATACCCACCGCCAAAATTTTTGGTCATTAATATTATGGGTTTGATACCCACTACCAAAATTTATGGTCATTGCCCCAAGTGGTGGCCAAAGAATGTGTAGATGCCTTCAAGCCTACGTTTCCCATCGATTGATCTAGCCAAACAATCTGTATTGTTTGGAAAAATTAAATAAAAATCAATCAATTCAACACAAGAAAAAAATAGGAAAGAAAGATTAGATTGCTCATGCATATTACCTACTTACCCACTTCTATCTAAATTGAATTGCAAAGGGTGACATAAATTTCTTCCATCGACATACCTTAAAATTCCAATGCCGTTGTCTTGGGTTCAAATTGCCTTTTGAATTGCCAATGCAACTTTACAAAGGTAGTTTCGAATATGTAACTGTTCCACAATCATGCTATAGATTGCACATCCACATCCACAGACATTAATGGGGATATAGAAATCATAGGAAATGTCCTAATGAATGAGGCTGCTTGACGCTTAGACTTCTAAGTAAAGTGTAACGCTAGTTTAATGAAAAATGTAATTTTGATTGAAGCAAACATTGCAGTAGCTGTTTAAACTATTTTTTTTAATTTATTTCTTGAGACAACAATTTTTTTTAAATTTCTGGACGACCAAAAAGTAATGGGACTACCAAATTTTTTAAAATTTCTGGACGACCAAAAAATAGTGGGACTATCAAATTTTTGACAGTTAGAAGATGTGTGCACATATAGAATGGCCTATCCACCAAAATATAAACACCATGGAAACATAATCCACAACAATTGCGCATAGAGACGACTATATTATCAAGTTTTATTGTCTAATAAAAACTGACTCAAAACTGAGCACTGCAAAAATACCATCTGAAATGCAAGACTGGTTTTTAAAATTACAATTATTAGGAATTTATTCTTCGAAAACTGCAGTGTGTCACTAACAATCTTGCATCCCAATTGGCCATATAATCAGTGACCTTATTTCAACTACGACGCTGATATACGAACTTAACTAGTTAAACTCACTTTTCCATTTCTTTGGTCTTTCGTTGAAATAAAATTGCCAATCTATGCACGTAGTTTGGGTGATATGCTGATTGAAAAATAACTGAAAAGTTGAGGGATTTAGTTCACTGCCCCAGCTATGACTGTGGTAGCATTTCACTTATATGTGATTCTGCGAATTCAATAAATTTTCTATTCAAACCCAATCTTGATATACATAAAATATTAACTTACAAATGGAGAAAAACAAAATTCTTCTAATAGATATCTAAGATAATATATACAATAATCAATCAAGAAGTTTACCTAGATAAAAGAGTTGAGTCAAGAGAAGATTAAAACATATATTGAAGTAAATGTTAAAAGCATTAAAACATATATTGAAGTATTGAAGTAAATGTTAAAATTGACAAAGAAGGATAGAGGTGCTTACCTTTATGTGCAACAAGGTATATTTTGTATAACATGCACACTGTGATTCATCTTGAGAATCTGATATAAGATTTCCATTAATCAAACTCCAACATAGTAGGAAATGCATTATTTTGTGTTTGGATTCAAACCCACACATGCAACTGTGATCCCCACTTTTGTGGCCTTGAAACTAATGTGCACCTCTAAACGTAAAGTTGTTTCCTTTAACTTGGAGTCTTGTTTCTTCATAATTCTTGTTATCTAAAACTGTTTCCTTTAACTTGGAGTCTTGTTTCTTCATATATCTTGTTACTTGTAAATATCTAAACTAGATGGTGCTAAAAGCACCAATAGAACCTCTTATTGAATGGAGGAATTTGTGCCTTGTCTCAATTACATTTAGGTTTTGTTAGATCGATTTGATGGTGTTTTGACAAGTTTGAAAACATGCTAAACAAAATGCAAATGCCTATGTTTCTATCTTTTTGTATACAGGCAAAGATTGCCTTGGATGCTTGTTGTAATGATAATGCAATATGAGGTCATGATCACTTGATGTCTTTTAGATGATATAAATGCCTTCAAGATTTGTCGTTTTATTTGACCTTGTAGCATTCAAATCTGAATATGTCATGCTTATATTAGTGGATTGTAGTTAGTTGAGATCAAGTCAACTTGGGCCTATGATTAATTTTAAGTTTATAAACCGGGGGTCAAGTCCACACTTGTATTCTTAAATCAAGTTTAGGGCTACACTTGAATCCAAATTATTAGGGAATGAGGAGTTAGATTCAATTTAGGTACAAGAGAAATGCCAGATTTTGATATAGGAGAAATTTTGCACTTCAAGTCAACATATAACAACTAGTTGTAAGGACCAGAAACATGCCCAAAATTTGAATTTGAATTTATGGATCTAAACCTACATTGGAAATGAGTAAACTAAGGATCAAGATTGGTCCCTGGGTATGAGTGTCTAGTGGGATCAAATAAGGCTTAGGTTATGTGCCATATTTCAATAGAAATCATACCATTTGTACATTTGTTATTGCATAAAGTATATAGCTAAGTCAAGGTGAGCTAAAAATGAAGAGGAAAAGTACAAGGTATTCAATTTTCACAACTACATATAGTAACACAAAGAATAGTTACAATTGAGGAGGTTACATAATATATAGTAATATACTAGATAGTTGCCATAAACAAGAAATGACAACAACTACTTCGTGATGAGTGAATGCATTAGATAACTTACCATATATAAGAGACAATTAAATAAGAAGTCTAACAATAGAATCAGTTAAAGAAACTTTCAAATTGGAGACTTAGAGCCCACGATACACAAATTTACACAATGTGTTGCTTTGTCCTTGTATTTGAATCTGTTCAATACACTCATTCTATGACAAGAAGGAATATCCTATTCTTGAAGAAATATTTGCATTGCACACTTCAAATGGTGCATTAAAAGAAATCTAGCACAAGCATTCAAAGGAGCATTTGCATGATTGAAGATTGTTGTATTTTTATTATTTGTACACAATTTTTGGGGTTGACATAGGAGAACATGTCCCCTTGTGACTTATTGGTAGCCCTTTAAATCCTTTAGAACACACAATATAAGTCAAGGTCGAAGAATAAGTCAAAGTTGACTAGGTGAAGTGAAGGACTAAAGCCTTTAGAATACACTATATAGATTCATAGTTGCAAGACAAGTTTGTAGTCATAGATTAATCCTAGATTGCAAAACATGTCCTTACACAAAATCAATAGAATAATTTTAATCCCAAGATAAATACTAGTTTGTCATCTACTATTCCTAATCTCAAGTTTATCTAATTCAAACTTATATCAATCATTAAACATCTATTCGCTGTAAAATTAAATATTTTTTTTAACATATAAACTAATAAGTTTAAATTAATTGAATTTCAACCCTATGTAATTAATTTAAATTAATTGTAATTATTTTATATACATTTTATTGAACTAAAGGAAAGTTTATTTTCCTTCGCATACCTAAATACCTCTAGGGGGCTTATTTTTAGCTCTTTGAATATTGGCCTACAAGGTTGTATTCCATGGAGGACTAAAATTTTATTAATGAAGGTGCGAATAAAGATTTAGGGTAGGGGAGAGGACCTAGTAGTTGAGCACCCTAACTTCACACCTCTCAAAATCATACGTGGCAATTTTGAATCACTCCAAAAATTTTACAGTAGCTTATTTGGCAAGGTCCTTGCTTATATCTAAGGTTTCACGGCCACGTCATCAAATATGATGCCACATCAGCATGCTTTTCGTTGACGTGTCAAATAGTTCCCCCCAAAAAAGGGTAGATCAATAGGTGTGCATTAGGTCATGTTTTGTTGGTGCATTGATGTGGCATAACGTGATTGGTTGCTTTTTAGATCTAAAGGGCACATTTTATTTAATGATTAGTACTTATAGTCAACACTAACAACCTTAAACTCACAACTCCCAGTACTAAACTTTTAAAAATATTAAGCCTTAAATATACAAATACTATCTCAAACATTGGAACTATCTCAGATATTGGGTCTTTTCCGCTAACATAAACGTGGTAATATTCCATCTCTATAAAGGTCAGGTGTGCGAACACAACAATCTTTCTGAACCAAGGAAAACATATCAGACAGTTCATTAAATGATTTCTAAACGCCGTTTTAGGCGGACCTACCCCTTCCGTATTCACAGGGCTAAACGTTGAATGTCCCTTTCCCTGTTCTATCTTCCTTCTTAACCTTAATATAATCTCAACTTTCAAGGGCTGTAATATTGCTTTTTTAAAGTAGGTGGTAGGCCGCCGACTTAATTTAAAAAAAAAACAACTGAGAAAACAGTAAACCTGAGTTTCTGCCGTTTGCCTCCGACACTCCACATGGGAGACATTAATGCTGCGACTAAAGTCTTTAAAGTGCCAAATATTTGGACTCTGTAAACCACACAAATATTGTGTCCACGATGTCTGATTAAAACAATAAATCTGTCGTACACGCTGACGCGTTGCTGAAAACAAGTCAAGTTTGTGGCCCCTCTCCGACTGGGATATCTTGACTTTTATGACATTCCCGCCACATATATCGATGTCTTCTTTTTCATCTATTTGTTGCGGCCGAAGTTTTAAAATGTAGCAGTTGAGCATCTTCATGGACCACATGTGGATTGGAACTTTCTACTGCGCTCGCCTTCACCTGGGTGTGTATAAATACTCATCAACACTTCCACCCTTTTTCGCACCAGCTTCTGTTTTAAATAGATAGCAACACTAAAATTCTTAAACATCATTCATTCATTTTAACAGTCAAATGTCAATTTTAGGTAATGAAAATAGGATAAATATTTATTATTTTTTGATTATTCTATTTAAATATCATCCATTTCAATGGTCAAACAGTCAATAATAATTTTATACTTCGTTCACAATAAAAAAAGGTCAATATTTTTCTTATTTTTATTGGTCAAAAAAATTAACGTTTGACTGTTAAAATAAATGATATTTAAGAATAACCCTTTGATATGAATGAAGTATAAATTTTCTATTAATTGTTCTACCATTAATATGAATGATGTTTAAGTAAGGTGTACTTATACTTTTTGACAAACATGTTACAATCCATCCTATCACGGCGGCTTGAAAACAGAGTAAATATGTATTTAAAGTTGTAGGGTTTGAGAGAACAACTGATATATTGGAAAAGACTAAGTAAAATTGTTTTGTGCGGCGACGTTGAATGTGGGCACCGCCGCTTTGTGTTCCCATTGCGAAATGTTTTAAGTCTTCCTCCGATTTTGCTTTTTCTTGTTATCTATAGAGCAAAAGAAGGCAGAATTTTGTTAGATATTATAGATTGAAATACGCTGCAAAGTGTGGAAGCACAGACAAGACATGCGTACTATTTGACAGAATGCCTGAAAGAGATGTCAATTTACAGAATACAATGATTGCAGGATATGCACAAAATGGATTTTTTGATATATGCGTTGAAACTTTTAAGCAATGAAATGCAATGAGCAGGCGTAAAGCCAGATTCCCCATCCTTTGCCCACGTCCCCATCTACATGAGCCACGAATGGAGATTTGATAGACAAATATTATAGTTGGAAATGCTCTGGTAGATATGTATGCAAAATGTGGAAACATAGACAAGGAACGTGAACTGTTTGACAAAATGCCACAAAGAGAAGTTATCTATATGGATCACAAGAATGCAGATCCATCACATCTAATCGTAATAATGATAATATATACTTGTTCAGTGGGATCTGATAGGGATTTTATCTCCGTCGTCGCCATGATGCATAGGGTAGAGCATAAACTTTCGAGAGAGAAAAAAATCTCTCAAAGGAAAGACGAGTGAGAAGCTGAAAGCGATTAATTAAGATTTTACTACTCTCTTAGATTTGGATTATTCGAAAGGAGTTTGATCACAGAATGGACGACTTCTTTGCTTTGTTTTAAGAGCGACCAAGTTCACCCTCAAACTACTCAGGGCTGACTCAAAAAATTCAAACAACATTAACTAATCTGAAAAACCAAATACCAAATCCTATGCCGGCGTCTAGCAAAGTATGCGACCTCATGGAATGCATTGATTGCTGATTGCACAAGAGCCAAGATTCACTGATAAATGTTTTCAATGAGAAGCTAATACAGGAACAAAATGACGCGGGGTATATTAATATGGATAAGAAACCTTAATGAGGCTGCAACTAGAGGTGTATAGTTGACCTCCTTAACCTAAGGTCTTATTGAACAATCCAGATCTCTATATGTATTGTGTGTTAGAGGTTTTTGTGTGTTTATTTAGTATTGTGTGTTTTTCTACCTAACGTATAGGGTTACCTTTTTTCTAATAGTCTTTATATTATTTGTCCATTTCTTATTTTCATTGTTGTGGTCTAGATGGAGCTTGTGTCTAGGCTCTGTAATATTTCCTTTTTTGGTCGTTTGGGTTTCCATTGTTTTTTGATTTAGACTTGACTTGGGTTTGTTTCTTAGTTTCCTTTGTGTTTCTATTTTAGGTTCTTATCGTTTATGTTTGGTGGTTTTTACTCATGGGTATATATATTTTACTTAGGGGTGTGTGGATGTAGGTGTATATATCTATTTAAAATATATTAGATATTCTTAATGTTTTTGCTTGTTCTTGGACTTATATATATTCTTAGTTTAATCTTGTTTTATTTTTATTTTTATCTCCGTTTGGTATTTTTGCTTCTTTGTTTTCTCACACTTTGTTTTCGTATCTCTTATCTCTTTTTCTCTTTTTCCACTCTCTCTCTGTTAGATTTGTGGTCTTTTTTTAACTTTTCTCCTACCATTCGTTTTCCATTCCTTCCTATCTATCCTTCTGTTCCTTTAAAGAGTTCAAGTCTGCTCTCTAATCTACAACTCTCCTCTTCCTGATGATGGATCATTGAACATGATCTGAAACATTGAAACAAAAACATACACAGTTAAATCCAGAAGCAAACTCTCAATAATAAATGCTACCACACAATGATGCATATTCCTTGGTGTATTGAAATGTGGATTACTCTAAATGTAGCATAACCTTGATTGCAAATCGTGGATGAAAGCTCAATTTGATAGTGTAAGTTTTCATAAATGAAAGTCTCTCCATTTGGTTTAGAGAAGGCTTTATTTATAGATTTTTTATGATGAAGAGAAAAATATTTGATTTTGGAGATGAGGATTTAATTTTTGCTAAGGAAATAAATAAAATAGAAGATAATATTTGAAAGAAAAGAAGGGATTTGATTTTTTATTTTAAAAGGAAATAAATCTGGAAGAAGGCAAGATAAGATATGAAAGGATTTATGTAATTAATTTAATTAATTAGATACACATGAGTTTAAAAAGGAAAGAAATCAATAATAAGGTGTTATTTGGATTAATTAAATAAATATAGATGATTTAATTAACATTAGAAAAAATGAATGAATTAATTAAATAATTGTAAATTATTTAATTAATGCTAAGAAGTGGAAAAAATAACTTAATTAAATAATTAATAATAATTTAATTAATGTGAAAGTATAGAAAATAAATAATTAAGTTGGGAAGTAAGGTGAATTTTAGGTGTCTACATTTTGCCTCTCTTTGAGATGGTGTTGTGAAGTAACATCATTTAAAATAAGTTTAAAACATAGTGTTGTGTTGGATAGAAGAATACTTTGGGTTAGAAGAATATGATTGGAAGAAAATGATTGGATTAGAGATGGTGATGCCCCAATCACTTGGAGCGAGGGTGACATGGAACGATAACGGTAAGTTAATGAATAAGATGAATGATGATGCCCCCTTGAGAGGACAAGTGGGTTCAAGGAATACATGTGTGCTCTCGAAATGAAAAGAGAGGAATTTGTTAAGAGATAGAGAGATTTAGAAGAAGATGAAAAAGTTAGAGGAAAGATGGAAAAATGATGGAAGAAGAATGGATGCAGTGATGTAGGATGATAGAAAAATAGAAGAATTGATCAAATTATGAAAACTATAGATATTTATTAGGATGTATGGGTGAGATGGATGGGATTATTTTCTTCAGGTTATGCTTGACAAATATAAAGAGCAATCCTTATTTTGATATAGCAATGGATGTTATGCACCATGGTATAGAAGACCAAGGTGACGATGTATCCAATGCATAGGACAGGCATAGAAAAAAATAGTCACAAGCAACCCTATACCGGATAGCACCATGATATGGAAGACCATGAAACTATTGTGGTAGGTAGGTTACAAGGACCTATGCAAATGCAAGATAAAATATGCAAGATAAAAAGATACACGATAATTTAAGATGCAAGATAAAAAGATAATGCTAATAAAAAATTATAAGACAGATGAAAGATAAATTTATAACACACATAAGAAATTAAGAAAGCATGCACAAATGATTCAAAAACAAACAAGGCGATTTCCCCTGCCAAGCTGAAAACTGAGATTTAAGTGATCAAGGATTGATTTGATTGATTGAGGATAATGTTGTCATTGTGGGGAATGATATATCCCTAGAACAACACAAGGATACAGGAACGATATATCCTGTTCATGATGATTGGATAAATGATCGATTGATTGGTTTGACAGCAAGGTTAAAACAAATCCAAAGTGTGCTTGTGGATGTTTGGCTAGATTATTCAACTAGATTGACATGGATTAAAGATGACTTGCATTTGGATTTATTGCTTGGATTTTCTAAATGTTATGATTTTTTTGGATGTTTGTGGATATTTTAATGTTTTTGGATTTTTTTGAATGTTTTTAATTTTTTGGATGTTTAGATGTTTTTTAGATGTTTTGGATGTTTAGATGTTTTTGGATTTTTTTGAAATGTTTTAATTTTTTAGATGTTTTGATGTTTTGATGTTTTTAGATGTTTTGGAATGTTTTGATGTTTTTGGTTTTTTTTTGGATTTATTTGGGGTGGCATTAGATGGCAGTTGGATAGCCTTAGTGCTAGATACCAATGACAAGGGAACATCATGGATAGGTAGAGGGATGGGTGATAATGGATAATGGATGGATAGGTAGAAGGATGGGCAATAGTGAATAATATGGATAGGAACTGTAAAATGGATGGATAGGTAGAAGGATGGGCAATAGTGGATAATAGATGGGAAATGCATGAAGGATAGTGTAACATGTCAACTCATATTACCCAGATTAACAATCCAATTTACCATCAAGTAAATAGTCATGATTATCATAATCACATTTTTACTTAATAATAATCATTTTGCATAATCATTTCAAAATGCATATCTTTTCTGAATAATTTCAAAACTAAAATTTACAACTTATTCAAAGATAACATAATAGTGAATTCCTTCACTTTACAATCATAATGTTTTGCTCATGGTAATAAAGATAAGTTTACATAAAAATTTCACTGTCAAGTCATATAATAGAATATACTACATCTAGAGTATTGATATCTATCTTTATAAGTGTCAACTTGTCATCTGCTTGGAAAGGAGAGCATCACCCGAGTGCTTTTCCTCTAACCACAGATCGGTGGTCCCCCACACAACTTCCTTCCTGGAAGTGGCCCCACCCTTCACAAAGGAAGTAGATAAAAGGAACCATAAGGTTTGCTATTTGAGCTCTAGTGTCACTTCATAACTCATCATGGTCATACAACTATAGATCAACTCTAACTATGTATGACACTACTAGATGGTTATGCCATTTGGAGCACAGTGAACCAACTAATGCATGCAGAGATGGATGCATTACTTTGGCCAAAGATTTAATATAAATAAATATTTTGAAATGAATGTAGTCAAATGTTCACATGCCTCTAACTTGACTTAGAAGTTATCCCATCCTATAGTGTTTTAGGTTGGCCATTCTTGGTCATGGATTTACTCCATCACCTTGGACTTTTAACTTTGTGTCCTGGAGTATATTTCATTGGTTTTCTTGTTGCATCTACAACATAAAATCTATGACTCCCTGTCACTCTATTCCTTTTTTAAGAGTATAGGTTCTTTGTTTCCTACTACAAAATTAGTTGTGGTTAACATCTCCATGAGATGAGTTTAAATAATTATTTAGGTTAATGGATCTCCGTCTGATCCTTGTCAACTAAATCATGATCCATTCAAATAGTTAGTATCTTTGTAAAACAAGTTTCACACTTTGCCATAAGTGTCAAGGTATACTTAGAGATCTATCTTCTCGAGTCCCGACGTCATTATAAAATCATTAGTTACCTCAAGATAACAATATATCATATTTTATCATAGAAATATTCATAGACTACTAGAGACTTGAAAGGTAATAATACCTTCTTACTCAATTGAGAGGTAGATAATACCATCTTTATAAATAGTTATTCAAGATGAAAACACAACTATTGGTCTACCCATCTCTATTGTTTTCTTTCAAGAAATAATGCAAGACTATATCTATGCATTTTACCTCATATTTAAGTTTCAAAATATGTACTCATAATGCAGTAATGGTATCATTACCATCCCAGTTCACTTTAATGAATAATAAGGTGCCTATTTCTCTCTTTCTATCAAGAAATACTTGAAGGCATATGAAGAAACGTCTTAAAGAAATCTTTATAATATATTATAACCCATGCCAAGAAGCTTGAAATTTTTCCCACAACATTATTTCAAGAATGAGATAGCACTCAGAAAAAGTTGGGTGGCTCTTGGCCGGTCACCTGATAAATATAATATTACACCATCTTTCCTTAGCTCGAAAGCATGGTTAGTGTTAAGATTTTGATACATTCTTATATATAAAGACTTCACAGTCTTGAATAAAGATTATTAAAGTACCAGCCATTATCATGGTCGTGGTTATAATCATATACTACTACAGAAGTATGATACGTTCTTGGCCTTATTGGCCTCCATGACTTTCATTGATATATCATAGGTCTTGACCATAAAGGTACTGACAAGTTTTCAACTGATAAAAACAAAGTTCTAAGTCCTTGACCTCGTGGTCTTGATGGACTATCAATAGTTTAAGCAAGGGTTACAAGTCCTCGGCCTCATGGCCTCAACGGATTGTCAACAGTTTAAGCAAGGGTTACAAGTCCTTGGCCTTATGGCCTCAATGGACTGTCAATAGTTTAGCAACATTGTATAAAGATTTTGGCCTTTAAGGCCAATAGTAAAAGCTTACTATCACAATGCTTTACTATAATATCTATTACATTGTCAATAATGTACCTAAGTGTAAATGTGTAGATTCTCCGCAATTATGTTCGAGGCTATGCCTTTTCTTTGAGCTTTACTCTGCTCTTGGTTTCTTGCTCTTGACTCAGAGCTCCCTCCTCTTTTCCTTTGACACACCTAGCTAAAAACTAACTACTCAACATATCCCTTTAGCAGAGGATATCGATGGTTTCCACCACCATTCCCATTCTCACAGAAATAATTCATCCATATCCTAAATGCCCTCCCATTGAGAGCATGTAGCACTTGAAGTGCTACAATCATGGGTCGGTTAGGCTGCCTTAAGTACTCTCCCACTCCTCCATCCTTCGAGAAATATGGGCTGCATAAGCTATGAGCATGTAGTGGTAATAGACCACGAGATAATTATCATAGCAAAAAGGTGGTGAAATAACGATAACCCACATTATACATATACATCACATAAATATACTATGAGTATAATATGATAATCTATGGTATCACTAAAATAGTATTTCCAATTTAACATGGTATTAGCATCAAGCAAGCATTAAAATGTGAACAAGGGGTCAAGGTTTACTCCCCCACTTCACAATCTTGACAAAATATCTAGAGTAATTAAATTGATATCCACAAACATAATAAGCAAACATATAGGATAGCCCCAACAAAGAAAATGTTTAACTCTAACTAATAATAATGTTCTGAGAACATTTATTTAGTCAAATTGACATAAAAGACTTTGAGAAACCCTAAATTGACATGATGATAATTAGTCAAATCAAAATCAACTAAACAAGGGAGAATAACTAAAACATACCCTATCTCGCAAAGGTTCACATAAAGAACAACTTTGAAACTTCAGATGGCAACTTGTCTTTTTCCACAACATCTATTTCCTTCTGTCGAATGATACTCTCCTCTTCTCAAAATTGGAAGTGTCTTTTCCTTGTTACACTCACAATCATTCAAAACCATGATCAATGTATCGTCATCACATCACTATGCATCATACTAAAATAATCTCTATTACATGTAATCTGATGTCTAATTTAAAAACATTAGTCATAATCCATATGACTAATGATTTATCCTGACATTTTCAACAAACATCAAATCATTAATCTATGGTTACTGATCCGGTTAATCACATGAAAAGTAAAAGCTAAATATAGTCAAAGTTTGGGATGTAACATATCTCCCCCCATATGAATCATCATCCCCGATGATTTAACATATCCTAAGTTTATAACATAAAAAGAGTTTTGTTCATCATACATAAAAGCTTAAAAGAGATGAGGAAATCTTTGAAAAATATCATCATTATTCTCCCAGGTGGCATTCTCTTCTGCATATTGGTCCCACTAGACCTTGCATTGAGTAATCTCTTTATTACACAAGCATAGCTTATGTGTTTTGAGCACCTTGGTGGGCTCAATCACTACCACCCCTAGTCCTCCACCTTTATGGCAATCTAGTCAAGAATAGGAACATGATTATCCCCAATAACTTACCTTTTCAAATAAGAAACATGGAAAACATTATGCATCATGGCAAGAGCTGGTGATAGAGTAATCCTGTATGCAACTTGGTTCACCTCTTCGAGAACTTCAAAGGGACCCACATACCTAGGAGCTAGTTTGGATGTCTTTCCAAACTTAATAGAACTCTTTTCTGGTTTAATCCTTAAAAGGACTTTTTCTCCCACTGAGAAAATTTCTTGCGATGTGCTTGGCATCTGCATAAGTTTTATACCTATCATTTGCTTCCACTATCCTTTTCTTAATCAAATGGACTTGCTCTTCCATTTCTAATAGAATTTAAGGACGAAGGCTAGTCCTATCTTCTAGCTTATCCTAGCTTATATGAGTTCAACACTTTCTTCCATATAATGCTTCAAATGGAGCCATCTTGATAGTGAAATGATAGGAATTATTGTAAGCAAATTCCACAAGAGGAAGATAATATTCCCACTTGTATTACTTATCCATACAATACATTCTCAATAAGTCTTCGAACACTTGGTTTACTCTTTCAGTTTGTCCATCCATCTTAGGATGATAAGCAGAGCTTATGTTTAACTGAGTTCCAAGTGAGGAAAATAAGGTTTGCCAAAACCTTGATGTCATATAGGCATCCCTATCTAAGATAATCTTCTTAGGGATACTGTGAAATCTGAATACTTCTTGCCCAAATTTTTGGGCTATGATTGGCGTCCCATATTTCAAAATCCTAGATAGAAAATGTGCCACCTTGGTGAGTCTATCCACCACAACTAGAATATCATTATGTCTATTCCTAGACATAGGAAGTCCTTGCACAAAATCCATGCTAATGATTTGCCATTTCCATTCTGGAATCTCATGAGGGTATAGAAGTCCTGTTGGGTGATGGTGTTCTACCTTCACCCTCTAGTATTCTAGACATCCAGCTACAATGGTTTTACATCAGCTAGCAATTTTGTTACTCCAGGATGTCCTGAACAAGGTGTGGAATGAACCTCTTTCCACATGATATTCCTTAACTCCTTAGACTTCAAAATGTACATCCTTCCTTTAAACCTTAATAATCCATTTGGTTCAAAATAGAACCCATGATATCTAGAATCCTGAGGATTATCCACAAGAGCTTGTTTTACCTTCTCATAATAATAATCTCCTTTGGACCCTTTTAATACCTGATTCTTAAAATCAGAATGTATGGAGATCATCAAGGAGATATGTCTTCTTCTACTTAAGGAATCCGCCACTCAATTTTATTTGCCTTGTATGTACTTGATTTCAAAATCATAATAAGATATTAGCTATAACCACCTTCTTTGATGGGCATTCAGATGTGGTTAAGTAAACAAATATTTGAACCCTTGATGGTCTATTTCAAGTTCAAAAGGTTTTCCAAGTAAATAATGTCTCCACATTTGCAGTGCATGAACTACTGCTACAAATTCCAGATCACGAGGAGCATAATTATGTTCATAAGGTTTCAACTTTCTGGACTCATATGTAATAACTTGTCCATCTTGGACAAGTACACCACCCAATCCTTCCCCTGAGGCGTCGGCGATGACTACAAATTAACCCTCTAGGTCAGGTACCTTTAAAATAGGTGTCGTAGTCAATCTTTCTTTTAGTTGGTCAAATGCATCTTGACATTTCCCTCACCATTCAAATATTTTACATTTTCTTTGTAAAGAAGTAATAGGATAGCCAATTTTGGAAAAATTAGCCACAAATTTCTTGTAATATCCTACTAGGCCCATGAAATTTTAGACTTCGTACACATTTCTTAGTGCTGGCCATTCTAGAATGGCTCTAATCTTTGCTGGGTTTGTAACCATTCCCTTAGCTAAAATTATTTACCATACATTTTATGCTCTATTAGTCTCTGGAGGATAATCCTTGGATACTGTAGGTGTTCCTCCTCATTCTTGGAGTAAATCAAAATATCATCAAGGGAAACAAGGACAAACTTGTCCAAATAGTCTCTAAACACACTTTTCATTAAGTTCATAAATGTTGCAGGTGCACTAGTTAACCCAAAGGGCAGGACAATAAACTCATAGTGCCCATATCTTGTTCTAAAGGTTGTTTTATGAATATCCTCATCTTTTAGCCTCGATGATATCCTAATCGAAGATCAATCTTTGAAAACACAATTGCTCCTCACATTTGATCAAAGAGATCATTAATGTGGAGCAATAGATACGTGTTCTTTATCATTGCCTTATTTAGTATACAATAATCTATGCATAACTGCAAAGTACCATCTTTCTTTTTAACAAAGATTACTGGTGCTCCCCTTGGTGAAACACTGGGTCTTATCAATCCTTTATCAAGTAATTCCTGGAGTTGAGCCTTTATCTCCATTAACTCTGATGTGGTTATTCTATAAGGAGCTTTAGATATAGGTTTTGATCCTTGAATTATATCTTTTGAGAAATCAAAATCTCTCTTAGGAGGTAATCCCAGTATTTCATATGGGAATACATCCTCAAAATCTCAAAGAAAGGGGTATCTATCAATATATGATCTATCTTGATCTATGGATTCCCTTTTTTCAACTCCTTGGAGTTTCTGAGATTCATAAAACATCAAATCATCTTAGAAAATAGATTCCTTGTGATTATTTATTTTGTCCATTTTAATGGAAAAAAGTTGACATCCTTTTCTTTGGGCTCTTTTCATCTGTAGGGAAGATATTTGTCTCAGTTTTAACTCTCTAGGACTACATTGAAGAAAAATTTTATTCCCAAGGTCATCTAGACATTTTATTGTTTTGGAAAAACAATCCACCTTAGCCCTATGCCCCCATAAACAATTTATTCCAAGGATGACATCATATGAGCCTAATGGGGCTATATAAAAGTTCACTTCAGTGGAGAAACTTGGAAGTTCAACCTTAGTCTCAAACAAACATTGCTCTACCTAAGCTTTGGTTTGATTAGCATATCTAACTAACCAGGTATTTTCCATGTAACCAACTTTTCTAGAAATCTTATTTAAAACTTTTAGAGAAATAAAACATTCTGTAGCACCAGTATCGATTAAAAATGAAATTGGAATACCAAATAAAATACCTGAGGTTTCAATTGGAGTGATTTGATACCCTACTTGCCTATTGTCCAAGGCTACATGTATCCATTGCTAGAAAGATGCCTATTGTGAGCGTAAACGATTTCATTGTTGTTGGGTTCCTTGTGTCTTATTGGGAGATTGATTGGCATAATGGTATCCACCATAGGAATAACATCCTCCCACAGGTCCTCACCTTTCATAAGGCTTTCCAGAATTATCTCAATTTTTCTTGGAGTTATTATTATTTTTCTTTGAACCCCTGGATTCATTCTAATTATCCTTGAATCCTTTGTCACCTTTCTTATTAAATTTCTAGTTATTTCCCTTTTTTTTAAATGACTGGGAGGATTGAGACCAACTAAACTATTTATGGTTCCTTTCCCTATATGCAGACATGGATTTCAAAACTATTTATGGTTCCTTTCCCTGTATGCAGACATGGATTTCAACTTTTGTTTCTTTTTAATAGCTTTCTCATATAGTTGGTCTATTGTAGTGGGACCATGCACATCAACTTCACCTCCAATTTGAGCGTTTAAGCCCATGATGAACTATTAGATGCAAAATCTCTCATCCTATTGATATTGGGGAACATATTTGAGGAGACAAGTAAATTTCTCGCAGTACTTATTCGTAGATGAGTCACCCTGCCTTAAGTTCTGAAAGTCTAAGGTTTTGGTCAAAATACAACTGAGGCAACCATCGTTTCCTAAAAAGTTCCACGAACCTTTCCTAGGTTAGACTCAAGAAGTTCAATTTTAACTCCATTTTCTTGTTCATCTAGTAGGTAGATGCTTCACTTGCCAGTTGGTATGCTCCCCATACCGCTTTGGTGATTTCAAAATAGTTTCTTATTTTGAAGTACTTCTCCATTTTGGTAAGCCATGCCTTGGTGGCATCTTTGCTTAGAGTCCCATCAAACATGGGAGGTGTAACCTTTTCCATATCATTGAATAATTTTAGAGCCAAGTGGCTCCTTTTATCCTCATTTTGTATCATTGCAGAGTTATTCTCTCCATTTCCACTTTCGGTGGTGTTTTCATGATGTTCCTCATCATCTCCCCCATGGAAGGCTTCCTACTTGGGTCCATTCTGACCCCTGTACTCCTACTCTAGAGTTCCAAATCTTTCCCTCATTTCATGGAGCTATTGTCAATTAGGATTGTGCCACTAGTCAAGTCAAGCTTGACTATCCTGTTGAAACATGGAAACCCTCTCATATTGTGGGTGATCTATTTCGAGAGGGAATCTCTAGAGTGAGTTGGTTCTCCTTATGATTTTTTCCTAATCTAATGACTTATCTAGGAAAAAGGTTGAGAAAGGATAAACTGAAGTGAATAACTGAAAATGAAATCTAAGGTGATGCACCAATACTAAAATCCTATTAGATCTTACTCACAATCATACTACAGAGCATTGATCTTCACAACACTTTAATTTTACCCAATTCATAAATATTTCGCATGAAGGTTTGATTATACACAAAATGCAACTTGAATTAAGCAAAAAACTGCACAACCTATCACAAAACCAAGACAAAAATAGAGGATAAATGTTTATCATAGTGTAATATCAAATCAGTCTTGCAAAAAAGTGAGGCAAAAATGAAGGAAAACTACTGCTCTATATCTGAAGGAATAATGAGTACATGGACTGAATACAACACTCTCAATGTGAGAGGAAGACTCTAGTATCTCTGCACTTTGATCTCTACTCTATACTGTCAAAACTCTAACTGGGACTAGTGAAAAGAAAATGTAACTCTGTCATATATCCTGTAAAAGATCTCTCCCTAAAAGTTGGAAAAAAACTCCTAAAATAGACCTCCAAGTCCATTTTCGAGCTCCACAAAAAAGCACAAATAAAGGCACTCAAAAAGAGTCCAAACTATGAAAGCATGATGCCAAAAGATCTCCTCATGTGACCCCACCACAAATCCACTTTCCTCTACCCATGAGATCTCAAATTTTGTCTTTAACTGCCTCCAAATAAAAGAAATCAAGAAAAGAATATCTGATTTGTCCTATTAGCTATAACTACCTAAAAATAGTTTAATTTTTAAAGCAATTTATAAGTGATTGCTTTAAAACTAAACTTAACAACACCTAGAAGTTTTAATCTATCTCCTATTCAATTTGATTCCTTGCAAAAAATAAATCTATATGGCTCATAATTTCTCCATTTTGCAATTACAATGTTTGATTTAAAAAAAAAAATCATAAAAATATAAAGGCATGTGATGAAGAGGGTAAATCATAAAACACATAATAACAACAATTGTACATAGAAAATAAAACTTTATTTTATTGATTTGGACAACTTATTACATTACAGAAGCTCAAATACAATCAAAGGAATCAACCCTCCACAAGCTGCAACACATTACAACTTCGTATCACTAGCCTCTGGAATCATTCGCCTTCTGTAACCCCAAATCAGCTAGGATTTCTATTTTCCTGCCTATTCTTGACTCTAAACTTCCTCCCTTAACTCTACTTCTTCCCAGGGTTCCCAAAAATGGTTATTAATACCCTTTTTGGCAGCCAACAACCTAATTTCAAAATTTACATCTCTCTCCAAAAATAGGTCAACTTTTGAGAGCCATAACTTTTGATCCGGGTTTTGATTGACAAACTGTTTTATGCATCAGAAAGCTCGTAGAGTGCTCTATGCACCAAGAACCTGCTCTACCAGTTCTAGCCATTTTTGGGCCCATATGGGGCCATTCAGTGCCTCAAACCTGAGTTTGAATAATTTTCAGGCATTTTTTGGGAAACGAAAACTTTAATATCTTTCAGTTTGCAAATGATCTTTGCATGATTTCTTCACCAAAGGTCTTATTTTTCTGTTATGAAGCTTCCTATAAATTTTCACTTCAATCCGTGCCCAAATGCAAACTTTCTAAAAATAGTAGGTTGCTATTTTTAGCAATTTGGAAAAACTGAAAGTTCTACATCATTATTCAAGTGATTATAGAACCAGAATCACAAGTTTTGAAAAGAAATGGAAACAACATCAACAATTTTGAAACACATCTTTTTTGGGGTGATACAAGATTACCCTTACACCACTGGATGCTCCTGCATCAGACACCTAGGGTAATTTGAGAAGTGACCCTGCCACATCTCAAGTTTTTGTATGAGGAAAACCCAAACGGTCAACCTTTGTGTTAGACAACCAAGAAGAATCTTCAACAAGTCTTCCTTTCTATTTCACCAGATATTCTTCATATTGCATATTCCAAATATTTCTTCCCACATGGCTATCTAAGATCTCTTCTATCTCCTCTGTTGAAGTAGATGCTGGAATACTCCATTGTTTTTCTATTGGTCCATCCTTTGTTCCACCTTCATGATATTCTGATAAATCAGCAATGTTGAAAATAGGGGAAATGTTGATCCCACTCAGCATCTTTAGCTCATATGGATTTCCTGAATCATGCTTCTTCAAAATTTTGCATGGTCCAAATTTCTTCATTTTCAGCTTATTATATGTTCCAATTGGGAACCTTTCTTTTCTTAGGTGAACCATGAGTTCATCTCCTACCTAGAATTCCTTATATCTCCTCTTCTGATCTACCTTAGCCTTGTACTGAATATTCATCTTATTTATGTGCTTTTTCACCTTTTCATGCAAATTCTTCATGTGTTCTGCAAAGTCTTCAACCTTGACACTTGTCTTTTCTCCTTTGTCTAGATTCTTTAACTCTAAAGAATTTCTTGGAATATTCCCATATACAATATGGAATGGTGATTTACCAGTACTCCTATTGACAGAATTGTTGTAAACAAATTCTGCCTATGGTAAAATCAAATCCCATCCCTTGGGCTTATCTCCTACTAAGCATCATAGTAGGTTACCCAAACTCCTATTCATCACTTTGGTCTATCCATCAGTTTGTGGATGGTGTGCAGAAATGAACTTCAAATCTATCTTAAACTTCTTCCACAATGTCCTCCAGAAATAACCAATAAAATTGGTATCTCGATCTAAAACTATGCTCTTTGGTAGACCGTGTAATCTCACCACCTCCCTAAGAAATAATTTAGCAATATGAACAACATAATTAGTCTTCTTACAAGGAATAAAATGTGCCATCTTCAAGAATCTGTCCACCACCACAAAAATAGAATCATTCCCTCTCTGTGTCCTTGGTAAACCAAGAATAAAATCCATGTTGATATCATCCCATGGCTTCCTTGGTACAGGTAATGGCTGATATGGCCCTTTATTTTGACTTGTTCCTTTTTCCATCTGACACACTCTGCAACTTTGCACAAATTTCCTCACATCCTGCTGTAACTATGGCCAATAATAATTTTCACCAACAATAGCAATGGTCTTATCTCGACCAAAGTGTCTAGCCAATCCTCCACTATGCTTTTCCTTAATTAGGTTTTCTCTCATGGAACTCCTTGGAATGCACAATTGGATTCCTCTAAACAACATGCCATCTTGGGTTATGAAATCCAACCATTTTGTCCTATCCAAAGTAACAGGTTCCAAACAAGCTTTCTAGACCTCTGCAAAATCTAGATCTTCAAGATACAAACTTTTGAGCTCATCGAACCCAACAACCTCTATCTTCATTTCTGTCAGCAAATTTTGCATTCTGCTTAAGGCATCTACAACTCTGTTGGACTTCCCACTCTTGTGCTTCAAAACAAAAGTATAACTCTGCAAAAACTCAACCCATTTTAAGTGCCTCTGGTTCAACTTTCCTTGACTATTAAGATACTACAAATCCTAATAATCAATATATAAAACAAACTCCTTTGGCAACAAACAATATCTCCATTTCTTCAAAGCCTAAACTATTGCATAAAAGTCTTGATCAAAAATATAATACTTTTGCTTGGCATCATTAAGCTTCTCACTAAAATAGGCAATGGGCTTACCTTCTTGGCTTAAAACAACTCTTATAGCATTGCCACTAGCATCATAATCAACCTGAAATACCTTATTGAAAGCTAGAAGTGCCAAAATAGGTTGCTCTGTGGCTTTTTGTTTCAATGTATCAAATCTTTTGTCTACTCCTTTAGTCCATTTAAACTCTTTTCTATCCCCTCTCATTATCTCAATTAGGGGTGCACAAATGCTATTAAAATTCCTGATAAACTTTCTGTAAAAACTTGTCAAACCATGAAAAGAGTGTACCTCTGTTGCACTCCTTGGCATAGGCCATTCAATGATAGCCCTTACTTTTTCTAGGTCCATCTTAAGACCTTCCTCTGAGATAACAAATCCTAGGTATACCAACTCCTTTGTAAAACTACATTTCTTCAGATTAATCAACAACTTATCCTCCCTCAACTTCTCTAAAACTCTTCTGATATGCATCAGATGCTCATCCCAAGTCTTACTGAAAATAAAAGTATCATCCAAATAAACAATAACAACACTTCCCAAAAATTCTTTTAGTACCTTGTTCATGAGCTGCATGAATGTGCTTGGTGCATTGGTTAGCCCAAATGGCATGACTAACTACTCATACAAACCTTCTTTGGTTTTGAAGGCTATCTTCCACTCATCTTCTTCTCTAATATGGATCTGGTGATACCCACTCTTCAGGTCAATCTTTGTGAAGTACTTGGCTCCACTCAAACAGTCCATTATGTCATCCATTCTGGGCAATGAAAATCTATACTTGATCATGATCTTATTGATGGCTCGAGAGTCTATACACATTCTCCACTCTCCATTTTTCTTTGGTGCTAGTACTGCAGGTAGCACACAAGGACTTAGGCTCTCTCTTATCAATCCCTTCCTCAATAACTCCTGAACTTGTTTGTTCAACTCTTCACTCTCGGCTAGAGTCATTCTATGGGCTACCTTATTTGACAAGCTGGCTCCTAGTATCAAATCCATTTGATGACTTATCTTCTTTACTAGTGGTAAACCTTTTGGTACATTATCAGAGATAATGTCCTGAAATTCTTCCAACATATCTGAAACTTCTGCTAGTATATTTTCACACTTCTCTTGACAAATCTTAGGAATCAATGTAAAGCAATGACACTCATGCTTCATACCCTCAAAAAATTTCCTACCATCTACCAAACAAATTCTGGCAGTACTACATACCTTTTCTTCCACCTCCTTCAAGGGCTTTAACTTATGACGAACTCCATCCTTTGTTAGGGAATATGTGTTTGCATGGCCATCATAGACAACGCTCCTATCATACTGCCACAGCCTCCCCAACAACATATGACATGCATCCATTGGTATGATATCACACAGCATCTCATCATGGTAGTCCCCAATCTTGAACTTCACTAAACACTGCTCATTGACCAAAGCTCTGTGGTTCTTCTGCAACCATGCAATTCGATATGGATGTGGATGCTTTATTGTCAACTTCAACTTGTCAACCATCTCCTCTGAAACAAGATTGTCAGTACTTCTATTGTCAATAATAATGTCACAACACTTACCTTCACATTTGCACCTTGTGTGGAATAGACTCTTCCTCTAATTGGGTTCTTTCTCCTCATTCAGAAAATTTCTTTTGACAACTAGGGTTTCTCCCCTTTCAGCATCTTCAGAATGCTCAAATTATGCATCTTCATCTACATGCACAACTCGTGCATTACCTTCAGGTCTTCTATTTGTCCTTCCTTGATGTTGCAGACACTCATATGCTCAATGCCCTTCTTCTCCACATTGGAAACAGGTTCCTCTGAAACCTCCTCTTCCGGGTCCTTGCCCAGGTCTGCCTTTTCCTCTTCCTCTTTGCTCACCATTGTTCTGGTCACGAGGGTGGTAGGCATTATCCCCTCTCTGATTTTGACTGGTACCATCTTCTTCACTTTTCTTTTGATCTTCATTACGGCCTCCATAGGGTCTTCCACCTTGACCTCTTACCCTTTGCTTGCAATCAAATCTTTTATTCAGTTTCTCTTCCACCTTTAGGGAAAACTGGTATGCATCTTCTATGGTGCTCATTCTGACCAAGCTCAGCTCCTTTTGAACACTCAACCTCAACCCATTAATGTAATGGGATTCCTTCTCCTTATTGGGCTCTGCATGGCCTATCCTGATAGTAATTTTATAAAACTCTTATGTATACTCCTTAATAGACTCGTTGCCTTGCTTCAGTCCTTGCAGCTTCTTCAGCAACTCCATCTCATAGTCCACAAGAATGAACTGCTTCTTCAGTTTCTCCACCATCCAATACCATCTGGTGATCTTTCCTTTTCCTCTTCTATTCCTCTCTAATTGGACCTCCTTCCTCCAAATACTGGCATGGCCCTTAAACTTTGTTTTTGCAAACTTGACCTGATCTGGGTCCTCCACATCTTCATACTCGAAATACTCCTCCATGTCATTGATCCAATCAATAAGTTGTTCTAGATTTAAATCTCCAGAATATCTATAAACTTTGATTCTGGGCCTCTTTCCAATCTTAGAAATGGCCCTTAACAACCTAACTTCTATAGGATCTCCTACAACTTCTTGTTATTCCTTAGATAGCTCTTCTTCAGCTTCATTTTCGCTTTCTTCTCTTGTTCTTGAATCAAACCCTCTTCACAGCTCCTCTTGCAATGCATTGATTTGCCTTTGTAGGGATCTAAAACTTTGTTTTGTCAAAGCATTCCTCCCAATATGATTTCTTCATGGAGGTGTCTTGATCTCCGTAGAGAATCCACAACCTCAGGTCCTGGTTCAAACTGCCTCACGGTTGGTGATCTGTCTACACACTCAGGAACCCTTACTCTGGTACCACTTGGTGAATGGGGTAAATCATAAAACACACAACAATAGAAATTACACATAGAAAATAGAACTTTCTTTTATTGCTTTGGACAACTTATTTCATTACAGAAACTCAAATACAATCAGATGAATCAACCCTCCACAGGTTGCAACACATTATAGCTTCCTATCACTAGCCTCTTGAATCATTCGCCTTCTGTAACACCAAATCAGCTACGGTTTCTATTTTCCCACCTATTCTTGACTCTAAACTTTCCCCCTTAACTCTACTACTGCCCAGGGTTCCCAAAAATGGTTATTAATACCCTTTTTGGCGGCCAACAACCTAATTTCAAAATTTGCATCTCGCTCCAAAAATAGGTCAACTTCTGGGAGCCATAACTTTTGATCTGGGTATCTGATTGACGAACTATTTTATGCGTCAAAAATCTCGCGAAGTGCTCTATGCGTTAGTAACATACTTTGCTAGTTCTGGCCATTTTTGGGCCCATACGGGGCCATTTAGTACCTCAAACTTGAGTTTGAATAATTTTCAAGCATTGTTTAGGAAATAGAAACTTTAATATCTTTCAGCTCGCAAATGATCTTTGCGTGATTCCTTTTCCAAAGCTCTTATTTTTTCATTATGAAGATTCTTGTAAATTTTCATTTCAATCTGTGCCCAAATACAAACTTTCTAAAAATAGCAGGCTGCTATTTTTAGGAGTTTGGCAAAACTGAAAGTTCTACATCATTATTCAAGCGATTATGGAACTAGAACCACAAATTTTGAAAATAAATGGAAAGGACATCAATAATTTTGAAACACATCTTTTTTTGGGTGATGAAAGATTGCCCTTACAACACTGGATGCTCCTGCATCAGCATGACATATAGTTTTGCAAAAAATAAAAAAAACCCTGATGGCTTATCTATTGCAAGTATGGGCCTAATTGGTGTTGTCATTGATGTCAACATACTCCTGTTACATTAATGATAAGGTTGGATGAGTTGTGTGCTGAGGATATTGAGAAAGTCAATCTCAATCAAGAACAGTAAAGAATAGTGATGGCATAAGGTAAAAGTCCAAGACATGATGAGGATCAGAGGATGCGGATTAAAGGGTTTGTAGCTATGTGTCTTAAGTTGTTCCAGTAGAGATTTCAGAGGTCCGTATGAATATTTGAAGAAGTTATGGCAGTTCAAGTGGAACCGGTTCTGGCAAATGCTTAGTGATGACAAAGTGATACAGATAGGTCCAGTGAGATGCAACCATGCATTCTCCAGTTCTGCAGATTCAAGGAAGTGTTTGGGAAGTCTGTGTGGTGTGGAAAATCAATTGGCTCATGGTCTAAAGGTTTGGAAGTATCTATTCCTTTTTGACAGTAATGGCAGACTGTGTTCTTGAGGTTTCGGATGAAGGAGAGAAGAGTTTCAGTAAGTAGAGGAAGTGCGGATGTTCTTGGTGTTTCAAGAAAGCTTGTGGAGGTCTTTGGACCGTGCTTAGTTCATGTTTATGGTCCGCATTAGAATTGGAGTCCTAGAAATGAAGAATAACTTCTGGATGATGACATTCTTTCTATGACTGGCCGACCAGATGAATTATACATCTTACGGATGTTCTTGTGGGTGTGTGCCGACTTAGATGTTTGTTCCTAAGTTGATGTCATGTATAAATAAGGGATTACGAAGTCATTTCAAAGTATGAGATGTGGAGATGAGTGTGTGGTAGCAATGAGAAGAGCAAAAGGTAGAGTAGAAGGTTTGGGCTTAAATGGAACTGACTCAAGCATGGTGAAGATGCTATTTTTCAGTTCAAGTATGTGATACTTATTCTTTTGTAGATAGTGTGTCTCTTGTAGGTAATGAGCCTCTTGTGAGCAGTGTGCTCGGGCAGTGAGTTCTAATTGGCATGTGCTATTTTATTTTTTCTATTCTTCTAACAGAGAATACAATCTTGGGTTAATCACCCCATGGTTTTTCCCTTAACTGGGTTTTCCACGTGAAAATCTTGGTGTCTCTTGTGTTGATACGTTTCTACTCTTGATTAATTTCATTAAGTTTCATGTTTTGATTTATTATTATTGCCAAGTGAATATAAGTGTTGAAAGTAAAGAAAGTTTTGGACAACTCATTCACCCCCCCTCTCAGTTGTCTGCTCTAAATCTAACAATTGGTATCAGAGCCAGTTCCTCTAAAAGGAGCTTAACTGCTTGAGGAGATTCAAGATGTCGTCCTACAAGAAAGATAGTTTGAAGTTTGATGGAACTAACTTTACTATTTGGAAAGGTCGCATGAAATGTCACTTGCAGTGTATGGGATTTGCATACTGGTCTATGGTTACAAAAGCCTATGTACCTCCATAGGGTGGTCCGACAACCTTAAATAAAATCACAGATGCTAAAAATAATCTGCAGACCAAAGAGGCTCTTTTAAGCACTTTATCTGACTCAGAACTCTCAAATGTTATTGATCTACCAACTACCTTTGAGATCTGGAATAAATTGGAACTTTTACATGAAGGAGACCAGTTTGTTAAATGTGTAAGGTTATAGAGTCTAAAAGAAAAATTTGAAAAACTGAAGATGAGAGATGATAAAAATATTACATCTTTTATGCCAAGAGTGAATGAGCTGGTTTGTGGAATTAGAAATGTAGGTGGAATCCTGAGTGAAGATGAGATCGTTGGCAAAGTTCTCAGATCCCTTCCTGATTCTTACAAAATCAAGGCTTTTGCAATTGAAGAATTCATAGCTCATACAATAGTCACAAGGGACCAATTGGTTGGTAAGTTGGCTACTTTTGAAATGGCCAAGTTTGGAGATGATCCTCCAAAGACTGAATCTGCATTCAAAGCCAGTGCCTCTGTAAAAGGGAAACAAAGGTTTGATCCGGGGGAAAATTCTTCAAGGAACCCATCATGGTATGAAAAAGCAAGAAAAGACTTGGATGAAGACGAAGCTAAAACTGCTCATCTTGAAGCCCTTATTGCAAAGAGACTGCCAAGAGGATCTAGTAAGTATGAAGGAAAATTACCTTTCAAGTGTTTTAACTACAATAAAATTGGTCATTTTGCCTCAAGATGTATGGAAAGATTTTCAAGATCAAATCCTAACAGATCAAGGTTTCAAAAGAATTGTTACTATGTTCATGAAGAAGATGATAATGAAGGAGTAATAGATGATGAATCAGAGATAGGAAACAAATCTGGTAATGAATGGGTGTTTATTGCCATCAAAGAAGAAGAACCAATACCCTCTGTATCTGTCAATCTTAAAGTTGAAGAAAGAGCTCTGGCTGCCCAAGTTGAAACAAAGGATGATTGGGTCATTGACAGTGGATGCTCTCATCATATGACTAGTGAAAAGAATAAGTTCTTAAGTTTGGAAAAATATGGAGGAATTGTAAAGTTTGGAGATAATTCTGCTCGCAGGATCAGAGGTAGAGGAACTATTTCTCTTGATGGAAAGAACAAAACCGAGAATGTACTATATGTTGAAGGATTAAAGCACAATCTTCTTAGTATTGGACAACTAGTGGACAAAGGCTATGATCTCAGATTCAAAAATAGAAAATGCAAGATCTTTGAAAGCTCCGGAATAGAGATTGCATCCGGTACTCAAACTAAAGGTAATATCTTCCACTTGGTTGGTACTGGTAAAAGTTGCTTATTTTCTCAAATTGATTAAAGTTGGTTATGGCATAGGAGGATGTGTCATGTGAATTTTAATAATATCATCAAGATAAGCAATACATAGGCTATAAGAGATCTTCCAAAATTAGTAAAACCTACTAATAGCTTGTGCAAAGAATGTCAGTTGGGCAAATTGAGCAGAGTCACTTTCAAAAGTAAGGAATTGTCTTCTACTGGACTGTTGGACTTAGTTCATACTGATCTTTGTGGTCCAGCAAAAGTTAGAAGTGTCCAAGGTGATAGATACTTCATGTTGCTAATTGATGACTACTCCTGGATGATGTGGGTAACATTTCTAAAAGAAAAATCAGAAGCACTTGAGAAATTTAAAATATTCAAGGCCATGGTGGAGAATGAAACCGGATTAAAATTGAAATGTCTGAGGTCTAATAGAGGTGCAGAATTCACATCTGGTGAGTTCATAGACTTCTGTGAGAAACATGGAATAAATAGATAGTTGTCTGCCCCTAGAACTCCACAGCATAATGGAGTAGTTGAGAGAAAGAACTAGACCATCCAGGAAGCATCCAGGACCATGATGATGGAAGCAAATGTTCCTCAGATCTATTGGAGAGAAGCTATCAGCACTGCAGTGTAGACTCTCAATGGAGTTCAAATTAGAAATAATACCGGTAAGACTCCTTATGAACTTTGGTTTGGCATTACTCCCACTATGAGATATTTTAGAGTTTTTGGTAGCAGATGTTACATTAAAAGGGATGAAGATCTAGGAAAGTTTGATGCTAGAAGTGATGAAGGAATATTCTTGGGTTACTCTACTCAAAGCAAAGCATACCGTTGTTACAACATGATACTAAGAAAGATAGTAGAAAGTGTAAATGTGAAGGTTGATGAAGAAATTGAAAGACCCTTAAGAATTCATGAGTATGATGAAGATGATCAGAAGGGTGTTCAGATTCAAAGTATCCAAGCCTCTTCTGAGAAACCAAGTCAAGTTCATCCAGTAAGTCAGGAAAAAGAGTTATGTCTCAATGAGACTGATCAAGAATTAGAGATGCAAGAAACTCCCAAAGTTCCAAGGTATGTTACTCTAAACCACTCTGAAGATCAGATCATAGGTGACAAAAGCAAAGGAGTGCAAACAAGGAGGAGAATTGCTCAAAATTCAGATGAATATTGTCTGATTTCAAAGATTGAACCTAAGACAGTGAATGAAGCTTGCAATGATGAAAATTGGTCAATAGCAATGGAGGAAGAACTAATGCAAATTGAGAAAAATCATACTTGGGATCTTGTTCCCAGACCTAGAAGCAAGAATGTGATTGGAACCAAATGGGTCTTCCGGAACAAACTGAATGAAGCTGGTGAAGTAATCAGAAATAAAGCTAGATTGGTCTGCAAGGGTTACTCTCAGATTGAAGGAGTTGATTTTAAAGAGGATTTTGTTCCGGTGGCAAGAATTGAAGTAGTCAGATTATTTCTTGCATTTGCTACCTTGAAGGATTTCAAGGTGTATCAGATGGATGTCAAATCTGTCTTCCTAGATGGAAACGTGGAAGAAGAGGTGTACATTGAGCAACTGGATGGATTTCAATTGTCTGATCATGGTGACATGGTCTACAAATTGAAAAAGGCACTATATGGACTGAAGCAAGCCCCAAGAGCCTGGTATGAAAGATTGGATAAACATCTCTTGAAGATTGGTTTCAACAAAGGTACTACTGACAGTAATTTGTATTTCAAAATTGATCATGAAAATATCTTAATTGTTGAAGTATTTATTGATGATATCATTTTTGGAGGAAGAGATAGTTTGTGCAAAAGTTTTGCAAATCAAATGAAAAGTGAGTTTGAGATGTCCATGGTTGGAGAAATGAATTTCTTTTTGGGCCTACAAATTACTCAAACAAAGCAAGGAATCTTTATTTCTCAGTTAAAATATGTGAAAGAATTGTTAAGAAAATTTGGGATGGAAGACTCAAAGCTAATGAACACTCCAATGGCAACCGGATGCAAGTTGAGAAAAGATGATGACTCTCCCAAGGTTGATCAGACAAAATATAGGTCTATGATCGGAGGACTATTGTATCTCACTCAAACTAGACCAGATATTATGCAGGTTGTTGGTCTTGTTGCTAGATTCCAAGCTGATCCTAGAGAATCTCATGTTATGGCAATCAAGAGGATTTTTAGATATCTAAAGGGGATAGTTGAGTATGGGTTGTGGTATCTTAGAGATCATGATTTCTCTCTTCATGCATATACAAATGCTGATTAGGTAGGAGATGTGGATGACTAGAAGAGTACCAGTGGTGGAGCATTCTTTTTAGGGAAGAGATTGGTTTCTTGGTTAAGCAAGAAACAAGAAGCAATATCTCTATCCACTACAGAAGTAGAATATATTGCTGCAGTAGGAAGTTGTACTCAAGTCTTGTGGATGAAATAGATGTTAAGAGACATCAGAGTAGAGTATGAGAAGCCCATCACAATTTTCTGTGATAATTCAAATGCAATAATCATATCTAAGAATCTGGTATTGCATTCAAAGACCAAACATATATCCATCAAGTTTCACTTTTTGAGAGAGCAAGTAAACAAGAATGAAGTTAGATTGGAGTTTGTGCCTTCAAAGGATCAGATTGTAGACATCTTTACTAAACCTTTACCTAAGGACTCTTTTGAGTATCTTAGGGAGAAGTTACAGATTATTGCCCCTCCGGTGGTGAACTAAGGTGCACTGGTGTGCATCAGTCCAGTGGATTTCACAGTCACATTTTGTGGTCTGGATTGATGGTGGGGAGCTACTACTCAAAGGGAGTAGTAGGCATGGTTTTTAATTGTAAGTATGTGCCCTTTGCCATTGATGTCAAAGGGGGAGAGAAGACATGTGAAAAACAAGTGATTGTTGATCAAAGGGGGAGCAATAAAGGAAGAGAAGACATGTGAATGGTTGTTTCTGTTAAAGGGAGTTGTGACAGTAAATAGATTTTCTTATCATGATGGTTAAAACATTTTTTCAGATCATATGTTGCCATCAATGACAAAGGGGGAGATTGTTGCAAGTATGGGCCTAACTAGTGTTGTCACTGATGTCAACATACTCCTGTTACATTAATGAAAAGGTTGGATGAGTTGTGTGTTGAGGATATTGAGAAAATCAGTCTCAATCAAGAACAGTAAAGAACAGTGATGGCATAAGGTAAAAGTCCAAGACAGGATGAGGATCAGAGGATGCAGATTAAAGGGTTTGTAGATATGTGTCTTAAGTTGTTCCAGTAGAGATTTTAGAGGTTTGCATGAATATTTGAAGAAGTTATGGTAGTTCAAGTGGAACTGGTTCTAGTAAATGCTTAGTGATGACAAAGTGATACAGATAGATCCGGTGAGATCCGGCAATGCATTGTCTGGTTCTACGGATTTGAGGAAGTGTTTGGGAAGTTTGTGTGGTGTGGAAAATTGATTGGTTCATGGTCTGAAGGTCTGGAAGTATCTATTCCTTTGTGACAGTAATGGCAGACTATGTTCGTGAGGTTTTAGATGAAGGAGAGAAGAGTTTCAGTAAGTAGAGGAAGTGGGGATGTTATTGGTGTTTCAGGCAAGCTTGTGGAGGTCTTTGGATCATGTTTAATTTGTGTTTATGGTCCACATTAGAATTGGAGTCCCAAAAATGAAGAATAACTTCCAGATGATGATGTTCTTTCTGTGACTGGCCGACCGGATGAATTATACATCTTGTGGATGCTCTTGTGGGTGTGTGTTGACTTAGATGTTTGTTCCTAAGTTGATGTCATGTTTAAATAAGGGATTGCAAAGTCATTTCAAAGTATGAGATGTGGAGATGAGTGTGTGGTAGCAAGGAGAAGAGCGAAAGGCAGAGCAGAAGATTTGGGCTTAAATGGAACTGAATCAAGTATCCCTGAAGATGTTATTTTCCAATTCAAGTATGTGATACTCATTCTTTTGTAGATAGTGTGTCTCTTGTAGGTAGTGAGCCTCTTGTGAGTAGTGTGCTCGGGTAGTGAGCCTTAATTGGCATGTGCCATTTTGTTTTTTCTATTCTTCTAACAGAGAATACAATCTTGGGTTAATCACCCCGTGGTTTTTCCCTTAACCGGGTTTTCCACGTTAAAATCTTGGTCTCTTGTGTTGATGCGTTTCTGCTCTTGATTAATTTCATTAAGTTTCATGTTTTGATTTATTATTACTGCCATGTGAATATAAGTGTTGAAAGTAAAGAGTGTTTTGGACAACTAATTCACCCCCCCTCTTAGTTGTCTACTCTAAATCTAACATTATCTTCACATGAACTGGTGATCTCCATGGAACACATAGCATGTAGACTTGTCTCACATCAACAATGAAGGGTTTGCATATTATTTTTATGGCATGAATTCCATCTTATCTCCATATGGCATATTACAAGGTGACTTAAGCAGATCAAAAGGCATTAAAATCTTGAGGGAGCCATATGCTTGACCTCACTAAGTCATGGGCTTTGACCATCATGTTGTAACATGGAACCTAGGCATCATAATGAAATGTATTAACACCACCAAGGTACTAATTTGAGCCACAAAAATGAAATGAATGTGACAAAAATGTCAATATTTAATTAGGGCTCAATGAAACCCTAAGATCAAAACACTCCTCACCCTATCTTATCGAGCTCATTTGACTTTGGAACTTTTTGGGACTTGGCTATCTGCTGCCGACAATGAAACCCTTAGGGATTTAAGCTCAAAAAACTGTATCTCTGGCATTTCTATGCTTGACTCCCATGGATTTTTACAGATTTTAAAGGTAACAAGGTTTATCTGATGCATATACATTCTTTGTTCTTTGATCTCTTGCAGTTTGCTTTGAATTTATGAGATAAGAAGGCTTTAAAAGCCGTGACCTGTGTGTTATTTTTGATAAATTTGTTTACATTTTGCTCACTATGTCACTCCTTCCCTTGCTAAAATGGCTGCCATGTCTGCATTATGAAAGGAAAAAGAAGTAAAAGGAAATCCTTTTGGCTCTATCCCACTATTAACTTTCTCCAGACACAGGTAATTATCATACCTAACACTGTATCTTTCATTCTTAATAGTATTCTATGTATTTTCAGGTTAAAAAATCTATAGCCATATTTCTCATTCTGCCTTCTATAGCTTTATTTTTTGAACAAAAATGAAGTGGGTATTCTTGAGTTCATGAGGAAAGAATACATCTTTGGAAGTTGCTATAGGTATGCGTTCGTTCTATGTAGTCTTTGTTCTATATGGCTCAAAACCCTAGTATGGTTCTACATGTTCTCCTCTCTGTGGGTTTCGTTGTATGGCCATGACAGTATATATATTTCATCTCCATGCATTTTGTGTTGTGTCTGAAACCCTAGGGTTTTATTGTTGTGGAGGAAATATATACAACACTTCCTCTATACATGGTTGTTGCTATATACTCCTTTCTGAGCACTTGTTATTGAAAGATTCAATTTTTTTTTGTATATTCGTGTCTACTTCTTGAAACCCTAAAGGGGTTCAAACAAAAGATTGTTTCTTCATTTCTTTCTATAGATGATAACTCTAAAGGCCACAGCTGTAGCTTTGTATTTCTATGTTTGCAATAATGAGAGGGTTTTTTTTTTAAATGACTTCTAATATCATCCCTTCTATGGGAAATGCACATTACTTCTGTTCTTAGAGGCCGCAAATATCAAAACACATCTCTATATTTTTGTCATTTCCTCTGGCCATTTGATGAAGATATACTCTTTTCATGGTTTGAAAACCTCCATTTGGGCAGTGCAAAAACTTATATGGTTATGAAACGATCAAGAAGAAAATGGCTCTTTCTGTGCACAATTTTTAGATCTTAGATACATATATTTCATTTCTGTATGTGCCATTTCCATCATTGATGACCACTATTTTGCAGGGCCACTATGAACTCTACATTTGTATGGTTTCTCCTACAATCATGGCCAATATATTTAGAAAACATTTCACATGTCATTATGAATGACAATAGCTTCTTCTTTCTGTATAATGATAGATGAGATATATGACATTTTGACTTCTCTTTTCCTCAATGACAAGGATGACCCTTTGATCTGTAATGTATATTCTTGACTAGCTATTCCATTTATGCACTTTCAGCTCCATCATTTCAATGGCAGTTACTCTCTTTCTTCTCTTATCTGATACAATTACTTGATACTGATGAAAGATATGGGCATTTGAGTTTATTAGACTACTGTCATGATGAAACATAACTACTATTTTCATTATGTCTTTGCACCTTCTGAGGATAGCACCATTTGATATGCACATTCCTAATAAAACACACTTTGATATTGATTTAGTGCACTGTTCCTTTCATTCACCACATACAGTGTGGCATCTCTCACTGGCTGTTGATATAGAAACATATGTTGTCCTATAGATGTTTATGGACACTTGCATATTCTTGTCACTATAGCATATCATGATGACATAGAGGCATATACATATCTTGATATGATCACAAGATAAAAAAGATATAATTTGTCAAAGTGTCTTCTTGTGGATCCATTTAGAATTTATCACTTGATACAACACCCTCCTATGGATGAACATGGGAGATCAACTGCTTCATACTTTTGGTTGTTCTACTTAACTTTCTCCTGTAGCACTGTCTGCTAGAATTTATATTTGTCTCTCCATGATAGAAGGTCCTCTCATGCTTAAAAAATGATAGTTCCATATGATGAATGTCTCATTTCAACATAAAGGTGACATGTCAGCTTAAGTTGTTCATTGGTGGCTATCCACCTACACTCTTTAGTTTATTCAAATCATGCATAATATGTGATATATGTTTCTCATGTTATGTTATGACTAAGATAGTCATGAACAATTGCATGATATTATTCATTGATAACCATTAACATTTAAATGATAGGAATGTAATTGATGTTCTTTATTTTTCTCTGATGCATAAAAATACCATGAAAGATATAGAAGTGAAATACCTAAATTCCATTTTTTCATTAACAACTAAAGTAATGATGACATTTGTTTTGTGCATTGAATGCTGTCTCTTTTATAGTTCAGTTCATATTTATGGTTCCATTTCAAGTCATGATATTTTCATTCATCCCTTTTGAGATTAACGGAAAGTAGCATGCTGGGTTCAACCCTTGTGGGAGCCTCATTTTACACCACATGTTGATTTGTCTTCAATCAACTACATGACTTATCCTGTACCTGCACATGAAACAAATAGATTAGAATAAAAAATAATAAAGTTCCATGATTGTTTCTTTCTTAGTTCCTTCTGCAAGTGGATGATGATCATTGATCAATGCATTATAAATGAAGTGTTATGCCTCTTCTGATAAGATATAGTGATCTCATAACCGGAGCTCTAACAGAAACCTTCCCATGCTTTTGCAGGTTCATGTCAAAGATCAATAGCAAGACAGAAGACAACTTTGAAGATTAGAAATCTCGAAGGCATGATGGCTATGACCTTCTCTTTTCTTGTCATTAGATGCATAGTATTTTCTTTATATATGCATATGTTTAGCTATACCCACAGCTTGTGTGGAACATTTGATATGTCATTATTTCTTTCAATGTAATGCTTATTCTTTTATGTATTTCAATTTTGTAAATGAATAATTATTGTGGTGAATGAAATACTTATCTCTCTTGAATGCTCTACAATACAATGAATAATCTAAAATTTTTTCTTCTTTCGAACAACTGAACTGCAATTAATACTGAAACATAATAAACATGCAAATAACTCATAATAGAAGAATGTTAACCTTCACCCTAAAAATAAATTTGTTACACCAGATCAACCAATTTTGAGCTGTGGTGAAAAAATGGTAACAAGAGCATAGCAAGGATCTAGTCAAGTTTTGAATCGGAGTGGCCTAAAGGTTGCCCTTCCTCTTGGCTATCCCCAATGTTAGTTCCTGTCTGAACCATGTTGCAATCTACTTCTCCTAAAGTTTGTAGGTTAATAATTCAATTATTTTTTCATACTATTGAATCCATTCATAAACATAAACCCATTCTCATTTATGCAATCTTAACAAGAATGGAAAGATTTGCCAAAATTTCAAAATTGCATTATAGTTTCCATGGGCTACATAAAATCCATCAATTATTACAATTTTTCACATCATGCAACTGCAAGTAACTTTCAAATAGGGAGATCTTCCCAAGCTTATCCTCATCCTTGAGGTTTACCAAATCAGCTTAGTAGGTGGATGTACTCGCAAGTACTCATTCATAACCTCCCAAGTAATAATAGGAGCATTAGGACCACTTCCAAATGGTAAGTCCTTAGGTCCAAAGGGTTTCACCAATTCATTTTTAGAGATAGGAACAGTAGCCTTAACTATTTTGTCCTTCTCTTGCTTGATACATTTAATAGCATCAGTGAAGGTTTCATTATTAGATAACCATGTGCCTTCTAAGTAGATAGTTTGTCGAAGGCTTTTCATTCTTGAGGCTCACTCTCTTATAGCCTTTAGGTAATGTCCATTTCCCATTACCTTCTTCCTTGGTGTCATTCTTGTTCTTACCATTTTGGTAAAAGAACATCCAAACATTAGCAACTGTTAATGCTTGAAGAAGTTTTCATGTAGAGAGCTCATAGGTCTATGTATTGAACTTGGTAGCTCTAATACCATATATGTAACATGTCAACTCATATTACCTAGATTAACAATCCAATTTACCATCAATTAAATAGTCATGATTATCATAATCACATTTTTACTTAACAATAATCATTTTTCATAATCATTATTTAAAATGCATATCTTTTCTGAATAATTTCAAAACTGAAATTTACAACATATTTAAAGATAACATAATAGTGAATTCCTTCACTTTACAATCATAATGTTTTTCTCATGGGAATAATGATAAGTTTACATAAAATTTTGACTATCAAGTCATATAATAGAATATACTACATCTAGAGTATTGATATCTATCTTCATAAGTCTTGGATTTTCATCTGCTTGGGAAGGAGAGCATTACCTGAGTGCTTTTCCTCCAACTACAAACTGGTAGACCCCTACACAACTTCCTTCCTAGAAGTGGCACTACCCTTCCCTTCACGAAGGAGGTGGATAAAAGGAACCATAAGATTTTTCATCTGAGTTCTAGTGTTGTGTCCTTCATAACTCATCACAGTCATATAGCTATAGATCCACTCTAACTATGTATGGCACTATTGGATGGTTATGCGATATAGAGCATAGTGAACCGACTAATGCATGCAGAGACGGATGCATTACTTTGGCCAAAGATTTAATATAAATAAACATTTCACAATGAATGTAGTCAAATGGTCACACACCTCTAACTCGACGTAGAAGTTATCTCATCCTACAATGTTTTAGGTTGACCATTCCTGATCATGGATTTAATCCATCATCTTCGACTTCAAACTCCGTGTCCTGGAGTACATTTCATTGGTTTTCTTGTTGTACCTGCAACATGGAATCTATGACTCCCCATCACTCTATTCCTTTTTCAAGTGTATAATTTCTTGGTTTCCTACAAAAAAATTAGTTGTGGTTAACATCTCCATGAGATGAGTTTAAATAATTATTTAGGTTAATGGATCTCCATCTGATCCTTGTCGACTAAAACATGCCTCATTCAATCGACAATATCTTTGTATACTAAGTTTCACACTTTGTCATAAGTGTTAGGGTATACTTAGAGATCTATCTTCTCCAGTCCCAACATCATTATAAAATCATTAGTTACCTCAAGATAACAATATATAATCTTTTATCATAGAAATATTCATAGACTACTAGAGACTTGAAAGGTAATAATACTTTCTTACTCAATTGATAGGTAGATAATACCATCTTTATAAATAGTTATTAAAAATGATAACACAACTATTAATCTACCCAACTCTATTTTTTTCTTTCCAAAAATAATGCATGACTATATTTATGCATCTTACTTCATAATTAAGGTTCAAAATTTGTACTCATAATGCAGTAATGGTATCATTACCATCCCAGTTAACTTCAATGAATAATAAGGAGTCTACTACTCTCTTTCTATCAAGAATTACCCAAAGGTATGCAAAGAAAACATCTTAAAGAAATCTTTAGAATATATAACCCATGCCAAGAAGCTTGAAGTTCTGCCTACAACATTATTTCAAGAATGAGATAGCACTTGGAAAACGTTGGGTGGCTCTCAGCCAGTCACCAGATAAACATAATATTACACCATCTTTCCTTAGATTGAAAGCATGGTTAGTGTTAATCTTTTGATACATTCTTATATATAATGACTTCACAGTCTTGAATAAAGATTAATAAAGTACTGACTATTATCATGGACATGGTTATAATCATATACTTCTACAGCAGTATGATATGCTCTCAGCCTTATTGGCCTCCACAACTCTCATTGATATATCATAGGTCTTGGCCATAAAGGCACCGACAAGTTTTCAACTTATAAAAATAAAGTTCTAAGTCCTCGGCCTCATGGCGTCAACAAACTATCAATAGTTTAAGCAAGGGTTACAAGTCCTCAGCCTCATGGCCTTGACAGATTGTTAATAGTTTAGAAACATTGTATAAAGATTTTAGCCTTTAAGGCAAACAGTAAAAGATTACTATCATAATGTTGTACTATAATGTGTTTTACACAGTTGATAATGTACGTGAGTGTAAATGTGTAGACTGTCTACAATTATGTTTGAGGCTATGTGTTTTAATTGAGCTTTACTCTACTCTCAGTTTCCTTCTCTTGACTTAGAGCTCCCTCTTTTCCTTTAACACACCTATCCAAAAACTAACTACTCCATGTCTCCCTTCGGCAGAGGGTATCGATTGTCTCCACTACTATTCCTACTCCCTCAAGAATAATTCATCCATATCCTAAATTCCTTCCCATTGAGAACATGCAGCACCCAAAGTGCTACAATCATTGGTCAGGTAGGCTGCCTTAAGTACTCTCCCACTCCTCCATCCTTCGAGGAATATGGCCTGCATAAGCTATTAGCATGTAGTGGTAATAGACCACAAGATAATTATCATAGCAAAAAGATGGTGAAATAATGATAACTCACATTATACATATACATCACATAAATATACTATGAGTATAATATGATAATCCATGGTATCGCCAAAATATTATTACCAACAACATTGTATTAGCATCAAACAAGCATCAAAATGTGATCGAGGGGTTGAGGTTTACTCCCCCACTTCGCAATCTTGACAAAATATCTAGAGTATTTAAATTGAGATACACAAACATAATAAATAAAAATGTAGGATAGCCCCAACAAAGACAATGGATAACTCTAACTAATAATAATGTTTTGAGAACATTTATTTAGTCAGATCAATGTAAAAGACATCGAGAAAACCTAAATTGACATGACAACTATTAGTCGAATCAAAATCGACTAAAAAATGGAGAATGACTAAAACATACCTTGTCTCGTAAAGGTTCACATAAATAACAACTTTGAAAATTCAAATGGCAACCTATCGTTTTCCACAACATCTATTTCCTTCTCCTGAGTGATACTCTCCTTCCCTTCTTGGAATTAGAAGTCTCTTTTCTTGGTTACACTCACAATCATTCAAAACCATGATCAGTGTATCATCATCAAATCACTATGCATCATACTAAATCTCAATTACATGTAATCTCATGTCTAATTTAAAAACATTAATCATAATCCATATAACCGATGATTTATCCTGACATTTTCCACAAACACCAAATAATTAATATATGATTATTTATCTAGTTAATCACATGAAAAGTAAAAGTTAAATATAGTCAAAGTTGGGGATGTAACAGATAGATAGACAGAAGGATTCAAGATGTTATCTCCAAGGACTATGTTGCATAGGAATAACATGTCCTATTCTAGGTATTAGACTTAGGATATGGCATGACAATGTTTGCAATGATAAGATGGTAGGATAGTTTGGGAAGTATTAGATACATCAAGAGTTGTCCAAATCACTTTTCAATATTTTGCCCTTATCTTTATCAAGATCAAAAGGAGGAACAGAGAATGGATTGGATCAATGGGATAATTAAGCGATATAAGGAAGATATAATAGGAAGGATAGGTAGGAGGAATAATAAGATGGGTAGATGAGACAACATGGCCTCAAGTGTAAGGTACATAGACAATCAATCTACTCATGATGCCTTTTTGCTAGGTTTTCATCATGGTACTTATCCATGGTGCCTGTTTGCCAAGTTTTCACCATTGGATGAATTATTTATCTTTACTTCTTTTCTTTTCTTTTATTTTTTTTTGTTTTTTTGACTATTTGGATGGGATGAAGAATGGGGACTCAAGCATCTATTTCCAATAGAAAGGTAGTATCTTAAAGCATTGATGTTTGTAGATGTGAGAAGATGGAAATGGAATGGATGGTGGATTATGATGTGGATGATGGATGGATATGGATGGATAAATGGGTAATGGAGAAAAAGAATGGACCATAGGGGTATGATGAAGGAAATATGCTAGATAAGGGATATAAGTTGGGGGGATGTAGGTATGTGGAGATGTCATGGAATTATGGGAAACCAAGACCAACGGTTACACATATCGTGATAGATTTTGAATCTGTTGACTTTGATGGGGAGTGGGCAGTAATGGGAATTAGGATAGGGGATTTAGGAATCATCGATTTACAGATTTAAGGACCCAAATGGACTTAAGATTTTCAAGATTTTTTAAAAGAGAATGGGATTTTTGGGATTTGGGGATAGATTGAGATGTGGATGCTTCATTTTGATTAATTTATTTTTTCTTGGGGATGCACACCATTTTCATTTTTTCTTTTAGGTTTGTGGGCATATGCAGCTTTTGAGATGGATTTGGCTCTAATTTTTTGTATTGATGTCCTACGACATGATATTCTTGAGGTTTTTGTGGATATTCTATTGCATGTGTGGAAGCATCCAAATTTTTATTTTTAAATCTCATAGGGTTGTGGATAGCTTCATAGTTAGTTGATGTGTGCATTCATTGGCTATGACTAGGAATTAGAGAGGATGTAAGGAAACATGATGTGTGGATAGAGGGATGCGTGTACTGATGGATTAAGGGATTAGGGGATTTAACGATGGGAATATTAGGAGTTGGAAGGAGTGGAGGAAGAGTGGATGGAGAGAGATGTATGGTCACATGTTTTTGCAAATGGTATGACGATGGAGGAGGGATAGTGACATATGACTTGGAGGTACGATGAGGTGCACTATATTTTGGATTGAAATAAGTGGCTTTAGGAGGCTTGGAGGTTGTACAACCATGTTTAGATTTTTTTTTTGGGATGTAAAACCAAGGCCATGTGATCATGGATAGTTGTGACATGGATAGGATCAAATATGCCTTGTTCATGAAGGCCTAAACCTTTTCCTTGATGTTTCATGTTTTGAAACATACGATATGCAATGGGATGTTTGTTGTTTTGGAAAAAAGACACGTGTCAATTATTAGATGGAGAAGGTGGGGTGGTGGATGAATTTTGTTCCACTTTGATATGAGAACCACCATGGATGAAAGTAGTAGGACCAAGGTGATATGATAATGGACTTGGAATGGGGTAAATAGGAGATGGTGAAGGATTGATAAGGGATAATGGGGGATCAATAGGAGATAATGTAGGGTCAGGCAAGGGATGACTTGGGATGCTTGGATCTTGACTAACATGATGTTTAGTAAGATGGGGGTGATATGATCGAAGTTACTTGTTTGATTGTCAATTTTGTCTTGGGTATCAAGTGTCTCATCCTAGGAAGGGGGTGTTGTGGATGGATGGATAGGAGTAATTTGGATATCTTTCCCATGGATGGTTGTGGGAGTATGGATGGGTGAAGTGATAATCTCTAGCTCATGTAATGGATAAAGTGGGATAAGAGGATCATCATGGAGTTTGTGATCAGAGATAGGATCTTGATCGTAGAGGGGAGCTTGATAATAAATGGGAGATTGACCATAAATGGGAGCTTGATCATGAAGAGGACCTTGATCTTGGAGAATATGATCTTGAGGATTTTGAATAGTTTGACCTTGACTTGGTAAGAAGCAATGTGGATCATGCTTTGGATTTGACACTTTACATAGCTCTTGGGTTTGGATGGAAATGGAAGGTTCTTGGATGGAATTAAGAGGCTCGAGATGGTTGACAACATGGCTACATGATGGGTCTTGATTTGGATTCATGGAAGGGTACTCTTCAATATGATGGATATGCATAGGATTGAGTGATGGTGTTGGAGTGGTATACATGCTATTAGGAGATTATTTATTAGTCTCATAGATAGACTTTTGAGTGCATGATAGTTTTTTCTTCCTAGCTAGGAGTCCTTGGGTCAAATCCTTCATAAATTCTGAAGAAAGATAGGTATATCATGGATGGGCAATGATGACAGATGTTGTGGGATTAGGATTAAGATCAGATGAAGGGATAATAGGAGTGGATATGGTAAGATTAGGAGTAGATATGAAGGGATGGATAAAATGATTTGGTGGTGGATTAGGTAGTGGACTAGGCAGAGGATATGATAAATTAGAAGGTATGTGGTCTAATGGATTAGGATTAGGAGTTGAAAGATCCCATGGTGGGGGGATAGAAGGGGATATTGAACTTGGATTAGAGGAATAATGAGATGGAGGAATTGCATAGGAAAAAAAATGGTTCTTGGGAAATGGATGGAGCTGAATATATAGATAGAGGATGATATGGATGACCTTGATGTCCGTTGTCATAGGGTATACAATTAGGCATAGGGTTGTAACTTGTGCTAGCAAATGTTTGATTGTAAGGGATTTGTATGTCCAAGTATGGATTCATGATTTGATGATTTGGATTTTGCATGGACATGTAAGATGATGATGTTGATGTGATAGCATTAGGAGGATCTCCAATGATGAGATGTGCTAAGGATAGTTGAATCTCTTTGAATTTTTTCTTTCCGATAGGATCCAATCTCTCATAGTCAGGTTTAATTTTTTGTATCCATGCCTTAGGAGAACTAGAATATGAGTATGAAGGAGGTTGGTATGATAGTGACACATGTTGGATTTAAGAGATAGCTTGGGGATGAGATCCATATAGGCATTTAAGTTCCCCTATGTCTGCATCATCTAGGTAAGATGAGGATAATGGTTGATTTACAGATGGAGGGGGTTGAACTGAGGTCTATTGATTATTAGGACCGTCTTGATGAGGATTGTGTGTGATGTGACTAAAGGTTGATTCATTGAAGCGTAGGTTTGATTATAGATGGACTAGTGATGTTTCAAAAAGGATAGGGGTTGGATGTTTGATAAGAATTCATAGATAAATTTAATGGATAATTGATTTGAGATAAATGCATTAGATTGGTGGATTAGGGTAGTGAATTATGATATGGATTATAGGTGATAATGGATGAAGAATTATGGGCTAAGGATTGGAAATGGATTAGGTAGATATAATGGATTAGGGTTAGGACCTTGATAGCATTAGGATTGTCACACCTCATTTTTATATTAAGATACTTATCATTTTTTATTTTGGAGAAGACAGATAGTTAGTCAGAGAAAATATTATGATTTAAGTAATGATAGAAAATGAATTTGATTTATATTAGTTAATATACAAAGAATAATTGTTTATGATGTTATTATTAAGCATGTGGTTAAATGATGTAATGGACTAACTACCATTGTGTGACTGAGGTGGATGCAAGAATAGTGTTTTTCCCCCTCTAAGATGAGGAGAGAGAGTATCACCATAGAGAGGATGCTAGATCACGTGAATATAATGATCCTTATGCCATCTAGAAACACACAAACACACAATTACTTATTAGAGGATAAACCAATTTTGGATTAAGTCTTAATCTCTATGTTTTTGGTCATCTTAGAAATATTATTAATATTGAGATCACTTTATACTTGTTAATTTTTTATGTCATTAAGTCGATGGCTAAATCTTCTCTATTGAAATATAGTAAGATAGTGTATGTCTTTGAATGCCAAGTCAACGTGAGTAATTGACTAAACAACTTTAATTTTGTTGTAAAGGTCTAAGTCAACTTTGTGAGAATCCTTTGTAGATAATTTTACTCATGAATATCTATAAAATAGGTGTACTATTGTTTATTTTAAATTATTTATTTTATTTAAGATGAGTTATAGTTAAATATAATGTCTAGTAAAAGAGGGAAAGTCTTTTTCACGCAAGGTGTTCTTCCTAGATGCTTGGGGAGTTGGGAAGGAGTTGTAGCTCCATACTTCCCTTATTTTGTTGCATGTGAGGGTCATGGATGACTAGGGAGAGTAGTGGAATGCATTTAATATGCAATGCATAACTAAGTGTAGAGCAGGGAAATTGGAAGGTATTCTTCATGCTGGAAAGCACAACGTAGACGGAAGTAGATTAAAAATTCAAGTACTTGAGAGGAAGGAAGGAAACTATGATAATGTTCTACCTGTTACAATCTATAGGTAAGTTTATTGTATCCCATATAATTGTTAGGAACCCGTGTTTAGCCCTTCTCTTTACTTTGTTAGTATATTGTTGTTGGACACATATGCTTTGTAAGTCATCTCGTGAGTATATTGTATTATCCCACATTCATGGGGAGTAATAGTTGTTTAGATTAGATGTAGTATATAAGTACGTGTTGAGGCCAATGAAGGCATCCACGAATTTATTGTATTGAGATTGCTCAAAGGAGGTTGCCCCCTCCAAGGGGCTAGCGATCAATAAATTCCTTCTATGTTTCTTCTATTTTTGTTATTTCATGCATTTTTCATTATATTGTTGCAGGAGATTCCTCTCATCTAGTATCAGAGCACTTTCTTGGGCTCACTGGGTGGAATTTTTGCCAAAAATTTTTTTTGCAGTGGCCTCTAGGTGCTGTGATTATTGTATTAGTTCTTTTTTCTTTGCATTTGTATTGTTCATTTCAATTGCAGGTTCAGATTAGGGAATAATCCCTATCCACTTAACTATGGGAAGTGCCTAGGCATAGCCCTAAAACTCATTGTGAGGAGTACCACAGGAACCCTGAAGTAGCTGGCCCATTGAGAGTACCTGTCAGCAAAAAGGGCAATGACCTCTACCTGATTGACTAGTTCCCATCTATGAGGTAGACCAAGAGCTGTCATTTGTGGCAAAGCGGTTATCAGTTTTACTTGAGCCGTGAAGTGAGGGGTACTACCCCAATACGCAAGCCATTAGACAGCATTTATAGCCGAGTGAATCCCCTAAACCTTTAGGAAGCTGAACATACCTGGGGTCCATATCTATTGCTAGCTAATAAATCATAGATTACATTTGTCGAGAGCCATTGCAGATCGTTTCAAGAAAAAAAAAAAGAAAAAAAAAGGTAAAAAAATTTCTATTTTTTCAGCCATATCTTCCTTGCTTTATCTATGTTTCCTCTGAAAATTCACTAGAACCCCTAAAATTCCATTCTGCATATTTCCTTTCTTGAGGACCCTATCCCAAATTCCACTTATTGAAGACAAAAATCTGACATTTGTCTATTTTTAGGGTTTGCCATAACTTCTTCGATTCTCACCCAATCACCTTCAAATTTTGCCATAGTGTTCATTTCTTATTTCTGCTCCTTTGTCCCTCTTGGACAAATTTTCCTATTCTTTCACCCCACTTCTGAAATCCCCATTTCCTACTTCCTTGTCTCTCAGAAAGTGTCCAAAACCTGGTCAAACCTCAATTACCCATCAGAGTTTTTCCCAAAACCAAATATTTTCCTTTACTAAAAAAGTTATTATTTTTTATTTTTCTACAAAAAAAAAAAAACCTCCTGGTTATGGTTGTCACCTGCATAGGAGAAAAAAACATGGAGGATGAACTTGCAGCCCTAAAGACTAAACTCCAAGATCTGGATGAAAAAATTCTCGTCCTCAATCTTCAACATTCAGCCATGAACAATAGATGGCAGCCAAAGTCTCCTGCAGACACTGGGTTCTCTTCTCCCAGCAATTTTTATCGACTGAAGCTTGATTTTCCTCGTGTCAATGGTGATGATATGACTGGATGGATATACTGAGCAGAACAATTTTTTAGTCTGCATAATACTTTTGATGTCAACAAAGTCCCACTTGCATCCTTTTATTTGGAACATGAAGCCCTTCAATGGTTCCATTGGTACATCAAGGCTCATGAAGAGCCAAAATGGACAGATTTTTGCATACTCATTTTGCAACAATTTGACCCTAGTGTTTTTTATGACTTCACAGGAGCACTCACTAAACTTCACCAAACTGGCACTGTGAGAGAATATCAAACAGAATTTGAGAAATTGGCCAATCACACAATGGGATTGTATGATGAATTCTTCAGGAGTTATTTTGTTAGTGGTCTGAAGGATGCAATCTGATCTGAGGTTAAAATGTTCCATCCCAACACAATGATGGAAGCCCTAGGGTTAGCTAAGTTGGCAGAGGACAAGATCACAGCTCAACAGTGCTCTAAATCTACTTTTGTTCAATTCAGAAATATGGTTTCCCAAAGACCTCCAATCACGCTAGCTCCTAGAACAACTCCTATCAAGCATTTGTCTGAAGCAGTAATGAGGGCACATAGAGAAAAAGGGCTTTGTAATAATTGTGATGAGAAATTCACTCGGGGACATAGATGTGTTGAGAAAAAGCTCTATCTCTTGGATGTGGATTCTCCACTAGCAACTAAAGTTTATGAAGATGCTCAGGATACAGTACATGATCAGGTCAACATTCAGCAGTTGCCTATTGACCCTCCTTCTCAGGAAGACCACCCAGAGATCTATCTCCATGCTTTAGTAGGAGTCACCGCCCCACAAACCATCCGGGTCAAGGGTTATGTTGATGATTGTTTTTACACATTCATAACAAAAGTTAAAATTCACAAAATGAACATAATTGTCTTGAAAGATATGAAGAAATTAATTAAGATTACTTAATCCCAAGTTTCTGTATGGTCGGGTCTTGACCTTGTGGATAATTTAGTAGGTTAATGTGAAGTTGTAATAAGCAAGGGACCTTACTTGATTTAAGGTGTTTTATGTCTCACTAGACTTGAATTATGTAAAATATCCCAAATATAAGGATTTTCTTCATTCCTTTGCATGAATTTGTTACTATATCACAAACCTTTATATTATTTATATTAAAACAAGCTTTTCTTTTCAAATATTATGAAAACTATCAAATATCAACTCAGTTGTTCATGTTTCCTTCAAATATCAGATAATTTCCTTTAAATCTCTACATTTAAGCTAAGTATTTCAAATGTTTGGGAAAAGTTAGAGAAATCTAAATTAAACTTCATTCTGCTACATGATCTAAATGCTCTATTATTCACATTGTAAGCAGTACAACAAACTTGATTAAATCCATAGACTAAACCTTTAAATGTAAGACCTGAGTATTTTCACAAACATACATTCAAGATTACAATCTTTTGGAGAGATAATATTTCAAATACAAATAAGAGCCCAAAAACACTTTTAAAGTAGATGAAGAATTTCAGAGAAATTTGTATTCAAAATAAATAGTCATATATGATTTACAATGTATGAATGACTCCTTGCTTCATTAATCAACTTACAGAAAACTTACAAAACGTCTTACAGATACAGTAATGAAGCTAGATGTTCCACACACTCCTAGTTGTAGACACAGGCAACTTCCTTCTATTCTAAACTAAAATGTTCTTCTATTCAAAATGCTAAGACAAATTACAACTTCCAGCTCTATTCTACAAATCCATGTGTTAGTCATTACAAAGTAAAGGGGCTCAATATATAGATTTGATTATCCCCAATACGGTTCCAAAACCCTAGTCAATCAACGGTCTATATCTCAAGTACAACAGTAATGGTGGAAAACAAGTCTTGCCAAAAATCTCTGAGAAGAATATCCCATATTGAGTGTAAAGATGCCCTTTGGAACCCTAACAACCATCAAAATATCTTCTGTTGCTTTGCCCTTTTAATTATGCTTCTTTCCACCTGTATATTTCTTCTCATTGAAATCCTTTACTCCTTTCACTTCTTTTGTGATCCACCCGCCCTTTATGATGTCATCGCAATTAAAGCTCCACCTTCCATATACCTACATACCTGCCAATAGACATAAAAATAGATTTTAAAATTCACGCCGCCTTCATCAATTTAAACCTCTTTTGAATGGGTATTAATTACAGCAATTAATGCACCAAAAGTTTAGCCTTCTACCTTAGTATTTGCTCTTTTATACCCTTTTTACCATTAGTTTAATTTCGACATACATCCTATTTCCTTTGTATGTCCTCCTTGTATTTTTAAACATACAAGCATTTTATGCAAGAAATCAAACTAAAGTTCCCTCCCTTTTCTACTTTTTCCATACTTGTATCTTTTGCTTGGTATATTTTCTTGTATGAGCGCATATACAAACAACCTTATGCAAACCCTCTCTTTACCTTTGATGACTCATGATGCTTTTATTTCTTTGTATCTTGAATATGTATATAAACATAAAAGCATTCCAAACATACAGACTTTTCTGTATTTAATTTTTTTTTCGCATCCGGTTTGTATCTTCAATTTGCATCCATTCTTTGTATACTAGCTTGTATATCAAAGATATACATTGTAATTATACAAACCCTATATGCAAATGGTGGGGTCCACATTACTTTCCCCCTTGTATCTCTACAATGCATATAACACTTGTATCAAACCCTTGGATACAAGTCTGGATACATACAAACTCCTTTATATGTCCTATCGGACTTCAACTTTCATAAACCATAGTTTACTTATTTTTTAGCTCCGTGACATGTATATAAAGTGCAATGCATCTTTTAATATAGGTTAAGTAGTGATGCATCATTTTAACCAAATTTTAACCTTTCCTGAGTTCTGCATTGTATGTTTATTAAAATGTATGTCTCTGAAACATACATACAAACCGTGAAACATACAACAATAAAATCTCATTTCATAATCCCTTTGGTTCTACGACATGTATAAAGTGCCATGCATCTTTCGCTATACTTTAAGTCATGATGCATCACCTTAACCAAATTTTAATCTTTCTTGAATTCTGCATTGTATGTATATTGAAATGTATAACCTAAAACATACATACAAAGCACAAAACATACAATAATTACACCTCATTTCATAATCCCTTCGGTTCCGTGACATGCATATATCATTATATATCTTCTTGTATGTTCCTCTTACCAAACATACAAACATAAAATACCCCTCGATGGACTTAATGGATTGTTTATTTAAACTTTGAACTCTATTGGGCCTAACTTGTATGTAAGAATAAAATGTTATTGAAATGCATACAAGTATAAAAATTTAATAAACCCAACAACTCCCACATGCGACTCATACCACAACCTGATATATAAATGACTTTGTATAGAAGTGACCTTGTATACAAATGACTTTGTATACAAGCGACTTTGTATACAAACGACTTTGTATGTGCAACATACAAACCATCCCACAATACATTTTACCAAAAACATACATATCTTGCAAAATATTGTGAATTTTAAAATGGTTCAAAAAATAACCCTCACTCATTTTTGACAAGGAATTCACCCATATTTAGCTCTGGTACTTAATGTTATTTTTTCTTTATTTTTAACAAGGTTTGTAACTTTCACTTCCTTTTCCCTTTTACCACCAAACAGACCCACACACAAAAGTAAAAAGCCACAGCCACAGTAGGGGTCCTCATTTTGCTAAGGAGAAAAATGGGGCGTGTTGTGAGCATCACAACAACTAGCAACCAGACAAAACAATCAAATTAAAACCATTAAAGAAAACTAAATAAAATAAATTCATAACTTCCAACTATCTTTTCTGCAAATCATTATCTAATTTGAGACCTAGTGTATTCAATAAGGTGCATGAATCTTCATTTCAGTTTAAGTGGGTGCATGTGATTAATAATCCTAATCTTGAAAATTAGTTGAACAAACCAGTGACTGATATTAGCCTACATAGTTGATGTCATTCCCTCATAGCCAACTAGATAGAGCCTTGCTACCAGTAGGCATCCATAGCCCCGACAAGGTTATCATTACAATTCTCCTAAGTAGAGTCCCACTACCAGCAAGCGTCTATAGCCCCGATAGAGTTACTTAGATGGCTTAATCTAGATTTTCAGTAAAATTTATTTTATTGATTTATTTATTTTATAGTTTGTATTTGATAGAGATTTCATAATATATTATAGTTGTAACTTCATGATGCAAGGAATGATCACTTGCTAAAATTAAGCTAAGAATTGTAATGGTAGCAAGGGTGACCTCTATTTTTCATCCAATATCTACACTAGTAGGCTCAACAAAACCAAGGATTTTAGGTGTGTCATTGTGATAAACTTCCCTTGAATACTCAACCCACAGTTATTGAATACAAAATTTCACAAGTCAAACAACTTTCTACATTCATGACAGTCACAACAAGTTATGCATAAATTTCAAATAATTAACCTGAATGTTCTAAATTTTCTATTATTTTTAGTGGTTGTCAGTCTGGTCCTGCATACTTCAAAATAAAATAAAGACCCCAGCACACAGGAAAACAACAAAGCAAACAAAACAAATGGACTATACAAGCAACTAACTACGAAAGGAAACAACACAAAGCAAGACAAGAAAACAAAGAAAAGAAATAAAACAACCACCCCCCAAACTATACAAGACACCACTGGGCAAATAAAACCTAGGAAAAGACCCAAATACACCTGTATTTGTATACTTCCTTAGATTGTGCAGGAGCACTAGGGCACTAGTTATGGTTCTGATCCTAGAAAATTTATCTTTGAATTCTAAAAAATGTTCTTGTATTCTAAATTTATTGTGTTTAACAGAATAATTTTTGATAATCAGCAATTGAGGAATCTCATCATGTTCATGACTAATCCACATGCATGTCTTATCCTTCGAATTTCCATAATGAAAATAGTATTCAACATTATTCACTATGGAAGGGAGAAATACAACCTGGTGTGTCTCTAGTTCTGATGGACATGCTTGTTCATTGACAGCTAGTCCTTCATTTAACTTTGCACTTTCATTGCTTAGCTCAATGTCTAGTCTCACTTCGAATTGAAGGATGTATGACTCTTGATGGATTATTTCATCTTAATCCACATCTATCTCTTCATCCTGCAAGCTTATCTAATTTTTAAACTCCAGCAACACCTCAATGTCCTCTTTAATTTTCTACACATTAGCACATGAATGAGTACCATCATAATCTAACATATCTAAATTTATCATTTCTAGATTATTTGGTTGTGAATGTGAAACAACATTTGATTCATGAAAATACTTCCCTATTTCACTTTCCAAATAATGCTGGAGTGATGCTTGATTATTCACAGCAATAGCATAATCCTATGTATCTTCCATTTTCAAGAATTGTTCCTCAAATAATTCAGTCCTATCATTCAACAAAAAATTTGGTTCCATTATCCTGCAACAATCCTGGATTTGGTCATTCAATTTAAAGCCATCAAATAATAAATAAATATTTACTTCTTTTCCTACGATTCCTTTATTTGCTGATACAGAAACTTCTTTAATTTTAGTGCACTTTAATTATGTCAATACTTGTTTACATTTCTTTGCCCAATCATTTTTGTTAAAACTTTTCAAATTAGATCCAGAGATTTCTTCTTGATAAGTATTACTTAGTAATTCAATATATTTATCAAATGTATCAAGATCAACTTCACTTTTCTTTTTCTTTTCATTAAATCCTCTTTGTTTATCATCTAGGAAATGAAAATGAGGTGTAATTTCTTCTCTGTATTTTTCAAGATATTTATACATGTCATTAGCTTTAATCACATTTGAACCTTGACAAAAAAATGGATTATTTTTCTTACCATCACATTATTCCAAAAAAGAGATTTGACTATCCTTTATTTCCAGCATTGGTTAAATCTTTGCATTATCTAAACAATTAATGATTGTTGATATTGCATCCTCCTATTACTCCATAATCTCCTCATTTTCCTTCCAACCATTAGCCCTATACACATCTAAGAAAGAGATCAGTCCTTTTAAAGCCAAATCTAACCTTGTAAGAAAAGTCAGACAATTAACTTCACCATGCTCTGTGGACTTATGTATCCTGCACCCTCCAAATAAACCAAACCTAGATAAATTTTTAGGATAAATCCTCTCATTTAAAGTTTTTTGAAAAGGAATATTAACCTAGAAATTGTCCTCATATGAGTCCATTGAAAATGGCACTCTGCTTTCAACTTTTTAGATTTTGAAATTTTATGAGATCTAACATATCTCATAATAAAACATTAAAAATTAGAATAGTCCTTGAAGTTTGAGCAGTACCTTTGCAAAAAAAAACATTCAAATTCTTTCAAATAGAAGATATTTGCAAATAGAACACTCAAATTTTCAAAAATGATCCTCCTGGCTAGCCTACATAGAATCAACCTTAAATCCTATCAAGCCCTCCTTCTAGCACCAAAAACTGTTGATGATTGTTTTTACACATTCATAAAAAAAGTTAAAATTCACAAAATGAACCTAATTGTCTTGAAAGATATGAAGAAATCAATTAAGATTACTTAATCCCAAGTTTCTATATGGTTAGGTCTTGACCTTATGGATAATTCAGTAGGTTAATGTGAAGCTATAATATGCAAGTGGCCTTACTTGATTTAAGGTGTTTTATGTCTCACTGGATTTTAATTATGCAAAATATCATAAATATCAACATTTTCTTCATTCCTTTGCATAAATTTGTTACTGTATCATAAAGCTTTATATTATTTATAATAAAATAAGCTTTTCTTTTCAAACATTATGAAAATTGTCAAATATCAACTCAATTGTTTGAATGTTTCCTTCAAATATCAGACAATCTCCTTTAAATCTCTACATTTAAGCTAAGTATTTCAAATGTTTGGGAAAAGTTAAAGAAATCTAAATTAAACTTTATTCTGCTATAGGATCTAAATGCTCTATTATTTAGGTTGTAAGTAGTACAACAAACTTGATTAAATCCATAGACAAAACCTTTAAATGTAAGACCTGAGTATTTTCATGAACATACATTCAAGATTGCAAGCTTTTGGAGAGATAATATTTCAAATACCCCAAAAACACTCTTAAAGTAGACGTAGAATTCTAGAGATATTTGTATTCAAAATAAACAGTCATATATGATTTACAATGTATGAATGACTCCTTGCTTCATTAATCAACTTATAGAAAACTTACAAAATGTCTTACATATATAGTAAGGAAGCTAGATGTTCCACACATTCCTTATTATAGACACAGGCAACCTCCTTCTATTCTAAACTAAAATGTTCTTCTATTCAAAATGCTAAGGCAAATGACAACTTCCAGCTCTATTCTGTAAATCCCTGTGTTAGTCATTACAAAGTGAAAGGTCTCAATACATAGATTTGATTATCCCCAATACGGTTCCAAAACCCTAGTCAATCAATGGTCTATATCTCAAGTGCAGCAGTAACGGTGGAAAACAAATCCTTCCAAAAATCTCTAAGAAGCATATCCCATATTGAGCATAAAGATGCCCTTTAGAAACCTAACAACCATCAAAATATCTTCTATTGTTCTACCCTTTTAATTATGCTTCTTTCCACTTGTATATTTCTTCTCATTGAAATCCTTTACTACTTTCGCTTCTTTTGTGATCCACCAGCCCTTTGTGATGTCATCGCCATTATAGCTCCACCTTCCATATACCTACATACCTGCCAATAGACATAAAAATGGATTTTAAAATTCACGCCGCCTTCATCAATTTAGACCTCTTTGGAATGTTAGATGGGCATTAATTACAACAATTAATGCGCCAAGAGTTTGGCCTTCTACCTCAGTATTTGCTTTTTTAAACCCTTTTTACTGTTAGTTTAATTTTGACATACATCCCATTTTCTTTGTATGTTCCTTTGTATGTCCTCCTTGTACTTTTATACATACAAGCATTTTATGCAAGAAATCAAACTAAAGTTCTCTCCCTTTTCCACTTTTTCCGTACTTGTATCTTTCTCTTTGTATATCACGCTTTGTATATTTTCTTGTATGAGCGCATATACAAACAACCTTATGCAAACCCTCTCTTTACCTTTTATCACTCGCGATGCTTTTATTTCTTTGTATCTTGAATATGTATATAAACATAAAAGCATTCCAAACATACAAAGACTTTTCTGTATTTAATTTATTTTTTTGCATCCGGTTTGTATCTTCAATTTGCATTCGTTCTTTGTATACCGGCTTTTATATCAAAGATATACATTGTAATTATACAAACCCAATATGCAAATGATGGGGTCCACATTACTTTCCCTCTTGTATCTTTGCGATGCATATAATACTTGTATCAAACCCTTAGATACAAGTCTAGATACATACAAACTCCTTTGTATGTTCTATCGGACTTCAACTTTCATAAACCACAGTTTACTTATTTTTCAGCTCCGCGACATGTATATAAAGTGCAATGCATCTTTTAACATACGTTAAGTAGTGATGCATCATTTTAACCAAATTTTAACCTTTCTTGAGTTTAGTGTTGTATGTATATTAAAAAGTATGTCTCCGAACCATACATACAAAGTGCGAAACATACAACAATAAAATCTCATTTCATAATCCCTTTGGTTCTACAACATGTATAAAGTGCCATTCATCTTTCGATATACTTTAAGTCACGATGCATCACCTTAACCAAATTTTAATCTTTCCTAAATTCCGCATTGTATGTATATTGAAATGTATAACCTGAAACATACATACAAGGCGCGAAACATACAACAATTACACCTCATTTCATAATTCCTTCGGTTCCGCGGTATGCATATATCATTGTATATCTTCTTTTATGTTCCTCTTACCAAACACACAAACATAAAATACCCCCCGACGGACTTAACTGATCATTTATTTAAACTTTGAACTCTATCAGGCCCGACTTGTATGTAAGAATAAAATGTTATCGAAATGCATGCAAGTATAAAAATTTAATAAACCCGACAACTCCCACATGCGACTCATACCATGACCTGATATACAAACAACTTTGTATACAAGTGACCTTGTTTACAAATGACTTTGTATGTGCAACATACAAACCATCCCACAATGCATTTTAACAAAAACATACATATCTTGCAAAATATTGTGAATTTTAAAATGGTTCAAAAAGCAACCCTCAGTCATTTTTGACAAGGAATTCACCCATATTTAGCTTAGGGACTTAATGTTATTTTTTCTTTATTTTCAACAAGGTTTGTAAATTTCACTTCTTTTTCCCTTTTACCACCAAACAGACCCACACATAAAAGTAAAAAGACACAGCCAAAATAGGGGTCCTCATTTTGCTAAGGAGTAAAATGGGGCATGTTGTGAGCACCAAAATAGGTTACTTCAAGAAGATTCCTCTTACAATACTCATTGATTTTGGTAGCACTCATAACTTCATTGACCCTCGGATCGCCAAACAGGCCAATTATTTTGTCCATCCTTGCTCCAGCTTTGAAGTCATGATTGCCAATGGGGGCACATTACCTTGCAAAGGGAAGTGTCGTAATGTGCGTATCTCTAGCGGAGATTATAACCTGTGCTTCGACATGTTTGCCTTTCCCTTAGGCAGATGCGATGTGGTTTTGGGTGCTTAATGGTTGCATAGTCTTGGACCCATCTTATGGGATTTTACTGAACTTTGGATGCAGTTTTTAGACAATGGGCAAAAACACACATTGAAGGGCTTACAACTAGGGTCTCGTAGCATCATCAGTTCACATCACATGGAAAATCTCCTTAAGAAGAATTCACATGGAGTCATCGCTCAGCTCCATTCCATTTAGATGCAACCATCCACAGTCTCCACTACTCCTTCAGATCTACAACAAATTTTGGATAGATATGCATGTGTCTTTGTTGAACCAGTGGGATTGCCACCTTCATGACTAGAGGACCATCATATTCAGCTCCTTCCTAGAAGTGTTCCTCCCAACATTAGGCCCTACCAGTACCCATTTAACCAAAAGATAGAGATTGAGATGCTCATTTGGGACTTACTGAAGCAAGGTATTATTCGCCCTAGTACCAGTTCCTTTTCTTCATTAGTTCTTCTTGTCTAGAAAAAAGATGGGTCATAGCACCTCTGCATTGACTTCCGAGCACTTAATCACATCACAATCAAGGATAAGTTTCTGATTCCTATTGTTGATGAGCTTTATGGCGCTCATTTTTTCTCCAAGTTGGATCTTCATTCTGGGTATCACCAAATTCAGGTTCATGAGGATGATATCCCTAAAATGGCTTTCCACACACATGATGGCCACTATGATTTTTTGGTCATGCATCTCCAACATCTGGATCTTGTACTGCAACTTCTCTCTGATCATCATCTCTATGAAAAATAGTCTAAATGTGTTTTTGGGCAGGAGGAAGTGGAGTATCTCAGGCATACTATTTTAGCCCAAGGGGTTCAAGTGGATCCTACCAAAATAGATGCCATAAAAAATTGGCCACATCCTTAGACACTCAAGAGCCTCCGTAGTTTTTTGGGACTGACTGCTTACTACTGCAAGTTTGTCAAGGATTATGGGAAGATTGCAGCTCCATTAACAACTCTATTGAAAAATTATGCTTTTACATGGACACATGCTACTGAGTGTGCATTTGAAAAACTAAAACAAGCTATGTGTACTACACCTATTCTAGCTATGCTAGATTTTTCCAAGACCTTCACTATTGAGAGTGATGCTTGCAACAATGGACTTGGTGTTGTTCTCCTTCAAGATGAACATCCCATTGCGTTCACTAGCAAAGCCCTTTTAGGTGAGAATTTAGTACTCTCTACATATGAGAAGGAAATGATGGCTATTTTACATACAGTACAAAAGTGGTAGCCATACGTATTAGGGAATCATTTATGCATCAAGACTGATCACCAGAGTCTAAAATAGTTCCTGGAACAACAAGTCTCCTCCCCAATGCAATAGAAATGGGTTAGCAAACTCATGGGTTATGACTATGAGATCACTTGTAAGAAGGGTAAGGACAATATTGTGGCAGATCCCCTTTCTCGCACATTTGATGACCAAGCTTCTCTTTTAGCAATTTCTATGCCTGTTCCAAATTGGTTGGAATCTGTCTAGCAAGGCTATGTCAATGACTCTTCATTATCTCAAATCATCCAATAGTTGGCTAATAACCCTTCTGTTGTACCACATTACTCTTGGGATGGTGCTTCTCCAGAACACAGATCTTCAATAGGCTATCTTCTATGAACTCCATGCTTCTCCATCGAAAGGGCACTCTAGGTTCCTTGAAACTTATGAGTGGGCATGGCGCAACTTCTTTTGGAAGGGAATGAAAAGGGAAATTCAACAAATGGTGGCTAAATGTCATGCCTGCTAGTGCAACAAGGGTGAAACAACAGTACTTCCTGGATTGCTCAAACCCTTGCCCATCCCTACATGGTTTTGGATAGATATTTCTATGGATTTCATTGAGGGGCTCCCTAAATCTAGAGCGAAGATAGTGATCTTGGTTGTGGTTAATTACCTCTCCAAATATAGTCATTTTTGTGCCCTCATCCATCCCTATACTGCCTCCTCTGTCGCACAGATTTTCATGGACTAGATCTTTTGTCTTCATTGAATCCCTTCTTCCACTGTCTCATATCCTGGTGTAACTTTCACTAGTCATTTTTGGATAGAGCTATTTCACCACACTGGCACCAGACTGAAGATGAGTTCAAGGTATCACCCACAAAAAGATAGTCAGACTAAAGTTATCAACACATGTTTGGAAACTTATCTTCATTGTTTCACCTCAGAACAATAACATCAGTGGGCAGAGTGGCTCCCTCTCACTGAATGGTGGTACAATACCTCCTACCACACTGCATCTAAAATGACTCCATATGAAGTAGTCTATGGTTAGGAACCACTAGTGCTCCTTCCATACACCCCCAGTAGTTCACTAGTTCAAGCAATTGACATGGTTCTCTGAACCTGAGATCAGATTCTTCGCATTTCGCAAGACAATCTTCACATGGCAAGAAATCAAATGAAACAACAAGATGAACAGCACCATTCTAAGCGTACTTTTCAAGTATGTGATATGGTTTTTCTTCATCTACAGCCATACAAGCAATCCTTCCTGAAACTCAAAGGGCATCATAAGTTAGCTCCAAAGTTCTATGAACCATATAAGGTTCTTTAGAAGATTGGGTCAGTTGCTTATAAATTGGAGCTTCCTCCTTCCTCCGTTCATCTAGTATTTCATGTCTCTTGTCTAAAGAAAGTTCTTTGTACCAACATCAGAGCACAAACTATTTTACCAGAACTTGATAATGAAGGATCTATCATTTTGGAGCTGGAGGCAATCCTTGACAGGTGCACTCATCAGCTTTGCTCTCGATCCATCACAGAGGTATTAATTCAGTGGCACGAAATGCAACCAGAGGATGCTACATGGGAACCACTCCTTCAGATTCAAAAACAATTTCCATATCTTAAGGTTTCAGGACAAAGCTTTTCTAAGAGGGAGGGGATGTTAGGAACCCGTGTTTAGCCCTTCTCTTTACTTTGTTAGTATATTACTATTGGACGCATATGCTTTGTAAGTTGTCTTGTGAGTATATTATATTATCCCACACTCATGGGGAGTAATAGTTGTTTAGATTAGACCTAGTATATAAGTACGTGTTGAGACTAATGAAGGCATCCATGAATTTATTGTATTAAGCTTTCTCAAAGGAGGTTACCCCTTCGAAGTGGCTTGTGATCAATAAATTCCTTCTGTGTTTCTACTATTTCTGTTATTTCGTACATTTTTCATTATATTGTTGTAGGAGGTTCCTCTCAATAATATGTCAAAACATTGTTTATATTTGTCGATATATGCAAGTAAGGATATGAATGAAGTTTATTGTTTAAACCACCGAATGACATGTAGGATATCAAAGAAACTCATTGATAGTTTAAACTTGGTATTCAACTTTGTCATAGGTTATTCTATGTATATTTTTACTAAATAACCAGTAGTCAAGAGAGTTATAACTGTAGGATATATCCATCCCATGTTGTATAGTAGTTGCTATTAAAAATGGCAATACATCTTGATATATCTTGGTTAAGAGTATCATATATATATTATATATACATGTTATTCATTACTGATAACAATGTAGAAGAGTATCGGTTGAGAAACAATCAAATGACTGTGTTGTCAAGCTGATGGCTTTATGATATTTTAACAACCCAAACAAGGTTATGTTGGTATTAAAAATTAGTTTAAACTTTATGGCTGACTCTATAAATAGGCCAATTGCTATATGGAAACCATTCTTTAGTTTAATCAAATTAATATAGGCCGAAGGTAGGTGTATTGAGAGATATGAGAGAATATAAGTTTTAATCATACAAATTTATTTTGTTTAGTACAATGGGAGTGTAGCAGACTAGAAGTCTCATTTCTCTTTGTATAGGACCAAAACAATATCATTATTCAATAGTATTCTACTTATAAGTAGTAGCTAACCAAAAAGGTAGAGACTATGTTTTAAAGCTTAAAAGCTAGCAATTGAGTTGATATCATTGTGTAGAAGCACTTTATATTATACTGCTATGTCTGTATATATGAAAAAGAAATATAAGTTGTTGTTAGATGTTATTCTTTTAGGTAACTAAGAGTGATCACAAACTATCTTTATCCTACTTTTGAAAAGGAATATTATTTACTCAAATCTAGGCTAAGAATAGCCACAAGATTGTCATTAAACACTCACACTATGGCAATGAAAGGTCAATTTTCTATAGTTATTCATTGAAGATTGAGGCTACCTATTATTTTAGAATTCTCTTTTGATATACAAGAGGAAATGTATTCAATATGAAGGTTTATGAAGTTAATGTTTACCTTCAACAAATTATAAGTCGAGTATATATTCCTAGACTAAAACAGATAGAGTATTTAATCATTAAATCAAATGACTTAAATGTCAAAATATTGTATATTATTACAGAAGAATATTGATGAGCACAAAAATAGGTATAAAATCCATTGAGTAGATGACAAGACATCATAGACCTATGATTGCAAGGATGCAAAGAGGGACTCAATGTATGTTTCATGAGTAACCTAAGCTCTTACCCTATACTTGTCTATTTGACTAGTACATAAGGGAATATTGTATGTCTTTAAGATTGATATTGTATAAACAAGTCAAAGACTATTGTCATATATATATTATATACTAAATTATAAGAATGTTGTCTCTAGGTCGGGAAAAGAGTGAGTGAACATACGACTTTATTTATATGACAACACTCTTGATCTATTGAGCTAGTATCTCTTTTCTATCTAACAATTTCAAGTAGTCACATCAACATGGAATGTACCAACACCACATAGGTAGGCATCCAACAACTCCTTTTATATTCCAACTAGATACCACATCATTAATTCTAGACAATAACAAAGCAATTTTTTTTTCAAAATTTAAAAATTGGACATGAACTAGCTACTTTTGCAATACAATATATATTAGAAGTCATTTCATGGTGACTAGGTATTCAAATTCAAAAATATAAAATAAGAGTGTCATAGAAACTTAAAGTATTTAGCAACCTATACATCTAAATGAACTAAGAGCCATTGTGAATTAGTAATCATCAAAGAGACCTAAAACATTTTGGTATGAGAGATTAAAGCAACTTATAGAGAACTAGAACAAAAATTCAAACCAACAGTCTCTAGTAGACACCTATTCAAGTAGACAATAAAGTAAGAAACAAATGTTAACAAGATGGTGAAGAAGGTAAAAAAGTAGAAGCAAGAGAAAGTTACCATCTTGGCTCCACCATTAGAAAATGATAGGTAGCTCCCTAAATTGGATTTGTCCTATGTTTCATTTGCTAACATGTATCCCAAGGAGCTGTCACCAAACCTAATACTTCTAGATCCCATACACATATACTGCCACCTCTAATTATAACCAAGATGATATTGATCTCATATCTCCACTTGCCCACCCCCGCTTAGACATGGTGCCTTATTTTGACAAAAGGCCACATTTGACAAAAACCCTAGATATGTTGCAAATATATATTTTGATCACATATGGATCTCCCATATTTCCAAACTCATGGTTCTCATTATCTATCCATGTCAAGAAATCACCATATAATACTCCAAGATATTTGACATTGTGAGTAGTTCCATGAAGGGCAAAGGTCATTCCAACTAGTTCAAATGTGTCATTTCTAATAAAATAATAATAAAATGTTGGGAATCCCCTTGGGATCATGCAAATACAATTCCAATTCTCTCACCACCATTTGCAACAACCCTAACTAGCTATCCTTTATAAACAACTTATGTCCCAAGCTAACTACCAGTACAAACCCAATTATTTTAACACCCATCAAATGCTCACATGTACTTAGCCAATTAGAAATAAATGCCAAGATGTTTGTAGCATGGTTGCATACCTATTCAGCATGTGTACTGAAAAGTATATCTAACTTAAACAACTTATTTTGACCCATTTGATAGCCAAACCCCCTATCATAGAAACCCTTTATCTAGATTTCTCCCAACATTTGGAGGATCAAATCTCTACACAACTATAAAACCTAGAGGTCACTTAGAATTTATAGGTCTACCCTTCCATACTATCTCACATTCTCCTTTAGCCTTAATATTAGTTGTATCTAGATGTTCATGCTAGGGTCATTTAGGGAATGATGTAGTGTGATATAGTCACTATTTGGACACCCCTCCTATACCAAAGCAATGACTACTATGCCTTCATCGATTAGTTCCTCGTGCCCACTCTCTCCTTTCTAGTAAATGAATAATTTCCAAGATTTAATAAGCCTTGTATGAACACCCAATAGTTAATACACAAAGGAGATTGGTTCTTTAGGGTTGACCATACCATCATCAAACTCTATGAACATAGTGGATTTATCTATAAGTTATTGAGGTTTCTCCTAGCTAGGTTATTTTTACTTGAGTTCTTAAATTAGGTTGACACTATAGATTTTCAATTTCGATAATGGAAGAGGCTGGGGTACTTTCTATACACCCTCCCATAGACTTGTTACGATATCACAATCACTAATGAAGGATTGCAAAGATCCTAGATGTTAGACTAAGGAAAATGTAGCTAGATAAATGTCATGAACATTGGGATTTTAATCTCATCAAATTATTCATAGCATGGATAAAAAAATCAAAATAAATAAGGCTATCATGTTTATGTTACAAATTTGTGCATAATCAGTGTTGTCATTGATGTCAACATATCCTTATTGTCATTGGTGTCAATTATATCCCATTCTAGAATACTTTTATGTTGGGGATATTGAGAAACTTAGCCTCTCCAAAAGAAACAAGTGAGTTACATATCTCTCTGTAAGAGATAGTGAAGATAATGTAACTCAGTGAAGTAGATTGCTCTGCATTCCTAGTGAAATGAAGATTAGAGTTTGTGGACCAAAGGGTGTTGTAAAGGATTGTCTGAAGTTGCACTAGTTAAGATTTTAGGGATCCACATGAAGAATTTGTGAAGTTATGGCCATCTGAGTATAACCAAGTTTTGCAGTTATTCAGAAGTAACATAGTGACAGAAATGTGGTCCAGATTGATCGGCATTGGAACATTATGGTCTATGGATATAGAGGTATGTTTGGGATGTCAGTGTGTGTCCTCAACCCAAGAGGTTTGTGGTTTGGAGATCCACAAGCAATAGTTCTAGTGTTACAATCATGACAGTTAGTATTCTTGAGGTTCCAGCTGAAGGTGCAAGTGTTTCTAGTGATTTGAGGTGGTTTGATTGTTCTTGTTGATTTCATTGTGCTTGTGGAGATCTCTGGATCATGTGCCTATTGTGTTTGTGATCCCAATTGAGGTTTGAGCTCATGATTGAAGATTTATCCTTGGGTGTTGCTATTCTTTCTAGTCTTGGTTGACCAGATGCTTTATGCATGTTGCAGATGATCTAAGAGAGGTTCTATGAAGCGTGACATGTTGCTCGAGGAAGATTTGGGTCCCAGCTATGTTTGGATGACAATATAGTGATTTTCATTGAGTCAGATGTTTGTAGTGCTGACCTTGATGTTTATTCCAAGGTTGATGAAGCATATAAATATTTGTGGTTGAGTTGTGGAAATGCATCCTTGTGTGAAAATGATCAGATCCTAAGAATGGAATAAAGGCAAAGCAGAGGAGAGGAAGAATAGAAGAGGAAGAGCAGTAAAGGATGAGGAGATAGCAAAGAAGTGTTTGGGGGTAGAGCAGAAGTATTGTGTGTTTCAATGGAACTGAACTTTGTATGAAGTAGATGTCATCTATTAGCTCAATCTTTCCATGTTAATCATACAATTATCTTGTAGGCAGTGAGCCTCTTTTTAGAAGTGATCTCTGGGCAGTGCACCCAAAGGTAAGTGCCTTCACATTTTCTATTCTTTTAATAGAGATTAAATCTTGTGGGTTAACCCCCACCGTGGTTTTCTCTTTATTGGGTTTCCACATAAAAATCTTGGTGTTATGTGTTTTGATTATGCTTCTACTCTTGTGTTGTTGATTCATGCTTTCATGGTTATATCATTAATTTGTAAATAAGTGATAAAGAAGATAAGTTGCAGTAAAAGATAAAGTTTTGAGACAACTTATTCACCCCCCCTCTCAGTTGTCTGCCCTAATTTCAACAATTGGTATCTGATTCGGTTCCTCTAAAAGAATATTGACCACTTGAGGAGATCGAGGAGGTTGACTTACAAGAAGGGTAGTCTGAGATTTGATGGAACAAATTACTCTCTGTGGAAGATTCGCATGGAGTGCCACTTGCAATGCATGGGTGATGCTTATTTGTTGATAACTAAGAATGAGTATAAGTCTCCAAAGAAAGGTCCTTCAACTCTAGATCAACTCAAAGATGTTGAAAACAACATTTGAGCTAAAGAAGATTTGCTGAGTTCCGTGACTGATATAGAAATGACAAATGTCCTAGAATCAAAAACTACTCATGAAATCTGGAAGAAGTTGGAAACTCTATATGAAGGTGATGCATATGTCAAATGTGCTAAGTTGCAGAGCCTGAAGGGTAGATATGAAAGTTTGAGGATGAGTGAAGATGAAAACATCACTTCCTAAATGTAGAAGGTGAATGAACTTGTGTGCAGTATCAAGTGTGCTGGTGGAAAACTAGAAGAATTAGAGATTGTTGGTAAGGTGCTCAGATCCTTACCTGCTTCACACAAGCATAGAGTTGCTTCTATTGGGGAAATTAGGACTATGGCAACTATTACAAGGGATCGGTTGGTTGGCAAGCTTTTAGCATTTGAAATGAGTGAGTTTGGTGATTCTGTTCCTAAATCAGAATATGCTTTTAAAGTTAGTGTTTTTGGGAAGCAAAGATTTGATCCATGTGAAAGCTCTTCAAGAAGACTAACCAGATATGAGAAGGCAAGGAAGGAACTTGAAGAAGATGAAATGGAGCTTGAAGAACTTGAATACCTCATGGCCAAAAGATTACCAAGAGGATCTAGTAAGTATGAAGGAAAGATGGCTTTCAAATATTTTGCATGTAATAAGATTGGTCATTTTGCTTCAAGATGTCCAGAGAAGGTTTCAAAGCCAAACTCTAATAGACCTAGGTTTCAAAATAAATGCTACTATGTTCAGGAAGCTGGTGAAGAAGGAATTATAGATGATGAATCTAATATGGGAAGTACCTCTAGAAATGATTGGATGTTCATTGCCATCAAAGAAGAAGATCTAGTGCCTACTAAATCTGCTAGTTGTGTGAATGTGGAAAGTGCCTTGGCTACTCAGGTTGAAGAAACGGATGAATGGATAATTGACAGTGGATGTTCTCATCATATGACTAGTGATAAAAGTAAATTTGTAAGTTTTGAAAGATATGAAGGTGGAATTGTGAAGTTTGGAGACAATTCAGCTAGTAGAATTTGTGGCAAAGGATCCATCTCTTTTGATGGTAAGAATAACACTAATAATGTTTTGTATGTAGAAGGGTTGAAGCATAATCTTCTCAGTGTTGGATAGTTGGTTGACAAGGGATATGATCTCTGATTCAAGGATGGAAAATGCATAATTTTGGAAAGCTTCGAAACTAAGATTACATCTAGTACACAGACTAGAAATAACATCTTTCATTTAAGTGGTGCTGGTAAAAGTTGTCTTATTGCTTAGATTGATTAGAGTTGGCTATGGCATAGGATAATGTGTCATGTAAACTTTGACAACATTTGCAAGATAAGTACTACTCAGGTTGTGAGAGATCTTCCAAAGCTTGTAAAACTAGGTAATAAAATGTGTAAGGAATGTCAGTTAGGAAAACAGAGTAGAACTACATTTAAGAGTAAAGAACAATCTTCAAGTGGAGTATTGGAACTTGTGCACACTGATTTATGTGGTCCTGTCAGAGTTAGGAGTTTGCAAGGAGACTGATACTTTATGTTGTTGATCGATGATTACTCCCAGATGATGTGGGTCACTTTCTTGAGAGAGAAATGAGAGGCTCTTGACAAATTCAAAGTATTCAAGGTTAGGGCGGAGAATGAGATTGGTGTGAGGTTAAAGTGTCTGAGATCTGACAGAGGTGGAGAATTTACCTTCGGTGAGTTCAATGCATTATGTGAAGAACATGGAATAAGAAGACAGTTATCTACTCCTAGAACACCTCAGCAGAATGGAGTTGTGGAAAGGAAAAATTGGACTATTCAAGAAGCTGCTAGAACCATGATGATGGAGGCAAATGTTCCACATATCTATTGGAGAGAGGTTGTGAGTACTGCTATCTACACTCTTAACTGAGTACAGATCAAAGGTAATACTTGTAAAACACCTTATGAACTTTGGTTTGGTAATGCTCAAGTAATATGATATACTTCAGATTTTTTGGTAGTACATTCTATATTAAGAGAGATGAAGATCTAGGCAAGTTTGATGCAAGATGTGATGAAGGAATATTTTTGGGTTATTCTAACCAAAGCAAGGCATACCGATGCTTTAACAAGAGATTGAAAAAGATTGTTGAAAGTGCTAATGTCAAGGTTGATGAAGGCATGGAAAGACCTTCTAGGTTTTGTGGATATGAATCGGATGATCAAAATGAAAGTCCAAATGAAGGAAAGGAAGTTCATTTTACTTCGGAGAATCCAAAAGTTAATGCAAATGTTGAGGAACAAGTTCAAGAATCAGAAGTTGAAGAAAATCCCAAAACTCCCAGGTATGTAAGATTGAATCATTCTGAAAATTAGATCACAGGAGATAAAAATAAATGTGTTCAAACTAGAAGAAGAATTGTTGAAGAACAAGAGGAGTATTGTCTGATTTCAAAGATTGAACCAAAATCAGTAAATGAAGCTTGTAATGATGAAAGTTGGGTAAAAGCAATGAAAGAAGAATTAATACAGATTGAAAAGAATCACACTTGGGATCTTGTTCCTAGACCTGAAAAGAAAAAGGTAATTTGAACTAAATGGGTTTTCCAGAATAAATTGAATGAAGATGGTGAAGTTGCGAGAAATAAAGCAAGATTGGTGTGCAAAGGATATTCTCAGGTAAAGGGAATTTATTTTGAAGAAAGTTTTTCTCTAGTGGCAAGAATTGAAGCAGTCATATTATTTCTTGCCTTTACTGTTTACAAAAATTTTAAAGTTTACTAGATGGATGTCAAGTTAGCATTCTTGAATGGAGAGTTGGAGGAAGAGGTCTACATTGAGCAACTAGAAGGATTCCAGTTGTTTGATCAAGGAGATAAGGTCTATAGATTGAAGAAAGCATTGTATGGACTTAAACAAGCCCCAAGAGCCTAGTATCCAAGATTAGATAAGTATCTGCTAAAGTTAGGCTTTAGCAAAGGCACTGCTGATAGTAATCTTTATTTCAAAATTGATCATGAACACATCTTGATTGTTAAGGTATTTGTTGATGATATCATCTTTGGTGGAAATGAGAGTATGTGTAAAAAATTTGTTGATTATATGTAAAGTGAATTTGAGATGTCCATGCTTGGTGAAATGAATTTGTTCTTAGGTCTACAAATCATTCAGTCAAAAAATGCATCTTCATATCTCAGTCTAAGTATATGAAAGAGTTGTTGAAAAAGTTTGGAATGGAGGATTCAAAACTAGTGAAGACTCCTATGATAACCGGTTGCAAGTTGAGTAAAGATGATGATTCCCCTAATGTAGATCAAAAAAGGTACAAATCAATGATTGGAGGGCTACTTTATTTGACTCATACTAGACCTGATATTATGAATGCAGTTGGCCTTGTTATATTTCAAGTTGATCCTAGAGAATCTCATGTTGTAGCAGTCAAAAGAATTTTTAGATATCTAAAGGGAACATCTGACTATGGCTTATGGTATCCTAAGGGTGATGATTTCCCTCTTCATGCATATACAAATGCTAATTGGGCAGGAGATGTGGATGATAGGAAGAGTACTAGTGGAGGTGTATTTTTCTTGGTAAAGAGATTGGTTTCTTGGTTGAACAAAAAGCAAGAGAGAATATCTCTGTCTACTGCAGAGGTAGAATACATAGAAGCAACAAGTAATTGTACTCAGGTTTTGTGGATGAAGCAAATGTTGAAGGATATCAGAGTTGTATTTAAAGAACCTATTACAGTCTTTTGTGATAATTCAAGTGCAATAAACATTTCAAAGAATCCAATGTTGCATTCAAAGACAAAGTACATATCCATCAAGTTTCACTTTTTGAGAGAGAAGGTAAATGAGAATGAAGTCAAATTGGAGTTTATTTCTTCAAAGGATCAGATTGCAGATATCTTCACTAAGCCTCTACCTAAGGACACTTTTGAGTATCTCAGAGGGAAGCTAGGGGTGATTACCCCTCCTGTTTAGAACTAAGGTGCACTAGTGTGCATCAGTCTAGTGGAACTCACAGTCATATCTACTAATCCAGATTGATGTTAAGAGGATGCTACTTAAGGGGAGTAGTCAGTATGATTCTAGAGTTTAGTTTGAAATCAAAATTGCAAATATGTGCCCTTTGCCATTGATGTCAAAGGGGGAGAGAAGTCATGTGAAAAAATTGGAAGTAAGCAATTGATGGTGAAAGGGGGAGCAGTAAAGAAAATGGTTGCAAGTGTGATAAGAGAAAGGGGAGAAGTTCTTGTCTTGATGGTTAAAATAGTTTTTCACAACATATGTTTCCATCAATGACAAAGGGGGATATTATTTCAAATACGTGCCTAATTAGTGTTGTCATTGATGTCAACATATCCTTGCTAGCATTGGTGTCAGCTATATCCCATTCTAGAAGACTTGTATGTTGAGGATATTGAGAAAATTAGCCTCTCTGGAAGAAAAAGTTGAGTTACATATCTCTTTGTAAGAGACAGTGAAGACAATATAGCTCAGTGAAGTAGATTGCTCTACATTTCCAGTGAAATGAAGATCAGAGTTTACAGACCAAAGAGTATTGTAAAGGATTATCTGAAGTTGCTCAAGTTAAGATTTGAGGGATCCACATGAAGAATTTGTGAAGTTATGGCCATCTAAGTAGAACCAAGTTTTGTAGTTATTCAAAAATAATAGAGTGATAGAAATGTGGTCCAGATTCATCCGCATTGGAATATTATGGTCTATGGATCTAGAGGTATGTTTGGGATGTTGGTGTGTATCCTCATCCCAAGAGGTTCATGGTTTGGATGTCCGCAAGCAATCTTTCTAGTGTGACAGTCATGACAATTAGTGATGCAGAGGAAAAACCAGTTGACAGATAAAACAGGTTGAAGAATCCTTTGAAGCCCACAAAATAGCCTTTACAGTGTATATCAGCAAGACAAGGTAGAAGTCACACCGAAATATCCATATTCTTGCCTATCGGCAAGACTCTAACTATGGGCGGCACATTTTCTACATCCCCCGACAACACGCCTTTCACCGATGAGCCATCCATCGGCAAGACTTCTCACCTCTCACCCCGATCGGTGAGAGTTCCTTCCGTCGGTCCAAAATGACTTTCCTATGCCGATGGCCTTACTCACACCGATATACTTCGCTTCTCTTTCGTCGGTCTGACATAGACTGTCGGCGTAACTTAATCCTCATCGTCCGATATCAAACCTTACACCGATGCACATCCTCTGCTTTCCCTTTGTCGATGTGACTAAGATCATCGGTGGGAATCTTCACCCACCTTCCGACAATACAACTCTTACCGATAACTCAACATAATGCTTCATCTTCGGTAAGACATTACTATTTGTCACCTCGACACAAACACGATCGGCAAGATTAATATTATCGGTTCAATGCACCTTTGTCTACCCGATAGACATAGTCAGTCCGATGACCTTATGCCGAAACAATAAACACCAAACTTTTCCTTCGGTGAGACGGATGTCTTGCTCTCCACGATGCTCCTTCTATCGGCCTGACTCCGTCGATCGGCATAACTTCCAAAGCTTCGCCCGATGTGCTTTCCTCACACCGATGGCTACATAGCAACTTCGTCATCGATAGGACTTACTTCTTCGGCCACACTTGTTTCTTGTTCTCCGATGGGCTGTCTTAAGCCGATGACTTCGTACATTTATTCTTTGACCTTATATAGCCAGACTCTCACACTAATGCAGGACATACATAAAATATTCACCATACGCATAAAATGCACGATCCCTCCTCTGTCACCATTGTAGCCGAACACAACACACACAGAAAACTACAAACCTATAGAACAGAAATGAATCTACCTACATGGAGGTCATTCCACTGATTTCAAAGAAATCCACCAGTGGAATGACTCCAAACGGTATCTCTGTAGTTTGACCAGAAAACACAGAATTTCTTTATTTCTTCTATTTCAGAATAAAATACAATTCTTCTTACCTCTGTTCTGCCTATCTCTCCTTGTCTACACGAACAAAGACCAACTATATAAAGACTCTCAATTGACAGTTACACACGGTGGAAGGTGAATCACCTATAACCATCCTGCTAATCGGTTACATTCTACTTGTTCGGTTACAATCTCTTTCAATTCGTTTACAATCTGGAATGACACATATACAATCTTTCAATATGGCTCAAAGGCTTACAACATAACATTTTGGACACAATAGAAAATACGAGGGATCCTCTAGATCCTCAATGTCTCAAGGTGCTTCTGCACCATACTCCCAGACTTGAAAATTTTCCATGTCCCATGGAAATGCTCAGTGAAAAGCCTGCAATATATTTTGGCTTTGATGTCTTCAATACTAACTGGATGCCTCTACTGCTTCCTCTTCATCCTCAACTGTGCCTTCTATCAATGGCTGCCTCTGAAATGCAACAACTGAAATCCACTCCTTCATGCTACACCAACACATCTGTCCCTCACCTAGGAGTCCTCGCTTGCCTCTCTCCCCAGGACTTTTGGCGACACCAACTAGACCTCCTTCTCAGGCCCATGACAGATCTCTCATCTGCCTACTATAGCGAGTGAATCTGCACCTGCAATCGGAAGTCAGCAAAATTCTTTTCTAGCACACTTTCAGCTTCTTGCTTCTCTCTTCTTCTTCTTTCTTCTTCTGCCTATTCAGTGACAGAATACCAATACAACATCTCCTCCCAGAGCTTTTACTAGCTCTGATACCAATTTGATGCAGAGGAAAAACCAGTTGACAGATAAAACAGGTTGAAGAATCCTTTGAAGCCCACAAAATAGCCTTTACAGTGTATATCGGCAAGACAAGGTAGAAGTCACACCGAAATATCCATATTCTTGCCTATCGGCAAGACTCTAACTATTGGCGGCACATTTTCTACATCCCCCGACAACACGCCTTTCACCGATGAGCCATCCATCGGCAAGACTTCTCACCTCTCACCCCGATCGGTGAGAGTTCCTTCCGTTGGTCCAAAATGACTTTCCTATGCCGATGGCCTTACTCACACCGATATACTTCACTTCTCTTTCATCGGTCTGACATAGACTGTCGGCGTAACTTAATCCTCATCGTCCGATATCAAACCTTACACCGATGCACATCCTCTGCTTTCCCTTTGTCGATGTGACTAAGATCATCGATGGGAATCTTCGCCCACCTTCCGACAATACAACTCTTACCGATAACTCAACATAATGCTTCATCTTTGGTAAGACATTACTATTTGTCACCTCGACACAAACACGATCGGCAAGATTAATGTTATCGGTTCAATGCACCTTTGTCTACCCGATAGACATAGTCAGTCCGATGACCTTATGCCGAAACAATAAACACCAAACTTTTCCTTCAGTGAGACGGATGTCTTTCTCTCCACGATGCTCCTTCTATCGGCCTGACTCCGTCGATCGGCATAACTTCCAAAGCTTCGCCCGATGTGCTTTCCTCACACCGATGGCTACATAGCAACTTCGTCATCGGTAGGACTTGCTTCTTCGGCCACACTTGTTTCTTGTTCTCCGATGGGCTGTCTTAAGGTGATGACTTCGTACATTTATTCTTTGACCTTCTACAGCCAGACTCTCACACTAATGTAGGACATACATAAAATATTCACCATACGCATAAAATGCACGATCCCTCCTCTGTCACCATTGTAGCCGAACACAACACACACATAAAACTACAAACCTACAGAACAGAAATGAATCTACCTACATGGAGGTCATTCCATTGATTTCAAAGAAATCCACCAGTGGAATGACTCCAAACGGTATCTCTGTAGTTTGACTAGAAAACACAGAATTTCTTTATTTCTTCTATTTTAGAATAAAATACAATTCTTCTTAACTCTGTTCTGCCTATCTCTCCTTGTCTACACGAACAGAGACCAACTATATAAAGACTCTCAATTGACAGTTACACATGGTGGAAGGTGAATCACCTATAACCATCCTGCCAATCGGTTACATTCTACTTGTTCGGTTACAATCTCTTTCAATTCGTTTACAATCTGGAATGACACGTATACAATCTTTCAATATGGCTCAAAGGCTTACAACATAACATTTTGGACACAATAGAAAATACGAGGGATCCTCTAGATTCTCAATGTCTCGAGGTGCTTATGCACCAATTAGTGTTCTTGAGGTTCTGGATGAAGGTGTAAGTGTTTCTAGTGATTTGAGATGTTGTGATTGTTCTTGTTGATTTCATTGTGCTTGCAGAGATCTCTGAATCATGTGCCTATTGTGTTGGTGATCCGCATTAAAGTTTTAGTTCATGATTGAAGATTTTTCCTTGGGTGTTGCTATTCTTTCTAGTCTTGGCCGACCAGATGTTGTGTGCATGTTACAGATGATCTAAGAGAGGTTCTATAAAGCATGTCATGTTGTTTGAGGAAGATTTGGGTCCCAACTATGTTTGGCTAACAATATAGTGATTCGCATTAAGTCAGATGTTTGTAGTACTGACCTTGATGTTTATTCCAAGGTTGCTAAAGCATATAAATATGTGTGGTTGAGTTGTGGAAATGCATCCTTGTGTGAAAATGATAAGATCCTAAGAAAGGAAAAAAGGTAGAGCAGAGGAGAGGAAGAATAGAAGAGGAAGAGCAGTAAAGGATGGGGATATAGCAAAGAAGTGTTTGGGGGCAGAGAAGAAGTATTGTGCACTTTAATGAAACTGAACTTTGCATGAAGTAGATGTTGTCTATTAGTTCAATCTTTCTGTGTTATTCATACAATTATCTTCTAGGCAGTGAGCCTCTTTTGAGCAGTGAGCTCTGGGCAGTGTGCCTGAAGGCAAGTGCCTTCCCATTTTCTATTCTTTTAATACAGAATAAATCTTGCGGGTTAACCCCCACCATGGTTTTCCCTTAACCGGGTTTCCACGTAAAAATCTTGGTGTTATGTGTGTTGATTATGTTTATGCTCTTGTGTTGTTGATTCATGCTCTCATTGTTATATCATTAATCTGTAAATAAGTGATAAAGAAGATAAGTTGGAGTAAAAGATAAAGTTTTGAGATAACTGATTCACCCCCCTCTCAGTTGTCTACCCTAATTTCAATAGTTTATGTAGTAGACCCAATTAGAAACAAAGGTTAAAAGGAATCAAATAGAATAAAATGTTAAAACGTTTGTTAAAAAATGGCTTATGGTGGTAGAAGAACCCAAACAACTCCATCCATATGAGGCTTTCTATAAGAAGGTGAAGAAATATGACTCAAAAAAATAAAACTATTAGGTGTCCACACTAAGAAAGGAGCATTAGAGTAAGGAAAAAATAAAGGCATGGCATAAATTCTACCAAGAGATTGGCCACATAGAGAAGTCAAATGACATCCATAAGGATGACATCTAGGAAATTACCTATGATAAGATCCATGATAGCTATGGATCCTCCCACACCATCAGAGAAGGTCAACCATTACAACAAAATTCCACTTCCATAGGAAGCAAGAAGATATAACGTAATGTACCTATCATTGGAGCAATGGTAGTGTAGACTATAGAACAAGAAGTGTCATTGACTAATTGCACAGGGCCATCAACATCATCCATGCACATAAAGGTGCACATACAATTACTAGTATCATGGGTCTTAGGCCTAGTGACATTGACACAAGGAACAAGAGTTCTCATCGTCAGCCATATGGCTACAGGACAAGTGGCTAACTAAGTATTGAGAAGGCCACCCAAAACAAAAAAGGATGAGACTATATGTCAAACATCTCAAATATTCAGTGATCTAAAATAGATCTTATTCTAGATTTCCATTGGAGGATATGAAGACCGTAAGGACCAAAAAAAGAGAAATATTAAGATGGACTAGACTCCTATGAGGAAGAGGATGGAGAAGAGGAAAAATTAATCCAACCAACAACTAGTGTAGCTCAAAAAAATCTCCCACAACTCTTGTTGTAAGTGCTTCTCTCCTTTCTCCTCCTCTTTCTTTTATTCCCACTCCTAATCCCCCCATTACATTGTTTCTACCATGACCTCTTCCCATTCTAATTCTTATTAGTTACTCCTCCGTCACCTCCAAATGTAATCCTATCTTCCCTGTCAATTCCCCATATGCCACCATCATCACCATATACCCAAGTTTGTATACCTCATCTTTTTTCATTGCCTCACATCCCACTGTAATTTCTCCTCAAGTCCAACAACAATACATATTGCTCACCTAGAATTTTCTTATCCCCCATATTACTATCACTAATATCCCTTTCTTGCTAGTCAATTCCCATCACCAACTAGTGGTTACCACCTCTTAGCATTCCATCAACTCACTGTATCATTCTAGCAAACCTTCAACTTGTAGAAGTCATAATCAACATCACCCTCATCCCATGCTATGTATATATTCACTTCCCAAAAAATCACCTCATCCTCAACTACATAGTTGGTAGTCAGATCGGTTCCTAGATTTTCCCATGTACTATCCAATTGTTGCAAGCTATCATGTGGTGACACAAGACCCAACTTTGTACTAGAAACAAATGGTACAAATCAATACCATAACACAACAAAATAATGCCAAAAGATAAAAAGCAAGATGATGCTCTTGTGACAAATGGGTGAGGACTAAATATTATCCCACATAAGATTCATTCTATTTTACCTATTTCACACCTCTAGTAGGAAAATTGGAAGGTCAAATGTAGTCGATTGACTATATGATAGAATTAAAAAATGTGTGAGAATCAAGGATGCAAGAGCACAAGACAATGTCAAGTTCCTTTAGGAAGATGAAAAGGCTATGAGATCCTCTCTTATATCCTTGGAGAGAAAGTTGAAGAGAAAGGAGGGGCTCAAGTAGGCAAAGGAAACCATTAGCACACAAGACAATAATAAAGGCATTGGTGGGGAAGGTTTCTACTATATTTAAAAAGGCCACTAAAGAGAAAGATGTGTAAGAACAAGATGCAAGTAAGTACATCTTTGAGGCTCAAAGAGATGTGTCTAAGGTCAAGTTAGATCTCATCTTTGAACAAGGAGACAATATGGCCAAGCAGGCCATGATAGATTTCATGATCAAATAGGTGGAAGACTTGAAGGCAAATATTACCAAAGAACATGGGGCTCCCACAGACCTAACCAATCATCTGGAGGCAACAAGAGTGAAGCTAAGTGCCTAGGATAGTGAGCTCACCATGCTAACTACTCAAAGTGAGACCCAAAATCAAACAATAGAGGGCCTTACAAAGAAAGGTGAAGAGCTGAAGTAGAGGCTAGATGCAACAAATCAAGAACTTTAGCAACTCTAGGAAAAGGATGAACTCAAGCTATCGATTGGCTTGTTGGATCTCATCTATGTTATTCACTAAGCATACTCAAAGGAAATAGACCAATCAACTACTACTCTCACACTAGCACTAAATTTTGTTACATATGCCTAAGCCTGCCATTGTTTGGTGCAGAAGGATATTGACACCTCGGAGCCCATTCTTGCACAAGTCTTACATGAGGAACACATTGTGCTCAATCTAGTTGTGACAATATAAAGATGTTTGTCGCTAGAATAAACAGTAGGTCCTCAACTAATTATAAGATAAATGATGTCCCTAAGAAGGATGAAATGCTCCAAAAATACAAGGCCCAACTACAAGTTGTGGGGAAATTAGTCATGGATATCAAGATCTTGAAGTGCCTCTAATCCATAGAAACTCAATTTATTCAATTTCCCCAAGTTTTAGGGCCTCATTTGGTCATTTAAAGCCTCAAAACCCAAATTTAATATTTTTTTTTTGGGTTTTTAGAAACTAGAAATTTTAATATCTTGATATCTAGACCTAACATTGGGTTGAAACTCACCCAACATTACAACACGTGGTGCTCCAACCAACTTCATAAAGAAAAAATGCATAGTGTATAAGTATTCAAGGGCCCTACTTACATTGTCGTTCTAATTTGAGTCATCACTTAATCAAGGACATGTGTACTCCTAGGGATTCTCAAAAATATAAAGGGAAGAGTTCCTCAAACATCCCATGGATTATATATCTACCGACATTTATCTCATCCAACAGCCTATGTGTGATATACCTTTACAACACAAAAACACTTCACCATGCATCCCAACTTCATATTTCTAGCATCTATGTCTTCCCTACATCATCCTAAGGGATCTTCAATGTAGAGTAGCTATGGTAGGATCAATCCGGTATAGGAAAATAATTTTTCCAAGAATATAAGGCTACACATTCATAAACACCAATTTAATAGTGCTTAGATAACTAGATTCACCTACTAACACCATTGAAGTGTAGTACTAGGCTATGGATTCATAGAACAAGCTACCTAAAGGTTGCACTATCTACTCCAACCACCAAAAAGTAAAATAAAGGTGTCAAACATGTAGAGATGTCTTCCCTTTACTAGAATTCAAATTTCAAAAGTAAATTGGAGGGAAAACTATTATGGTTGGCTAGAATAGTTTATAAATACCAGCCTATGTGCCAAAGCATTTGTCAATACTTTTTTGTAGCTAATACTTTGGATCTGATGCTTAACTACAATCCACTTCCTCTTTTCTACTACACAAGGGAGCCTCTACACATTTTTCCAAAATATATGTGTTTTCAACCTTCTAATAATTCATGAACTTAATAAAAGGCAAGTAATTGTCCATAGTAACTATTTTTTTTGTCTTTATTCATTATTTCTATTGTGTGCATGTTTATCCTTGTTGATTGCTACATCATGATATACTAATCTCTACTCTAAGGAGATAACATGATTGATTTATCCAATGTAAGCCTTTATTTACTTTATTTACCTTCAATATTTCTATCCCTTTCCCCCAATACAATAAATAGCATTAGGCTTAGCCATCAAATAGTTAGGTATATGACCCTCTCATCCTAAAGACTATCTTATTAGGATCTGTTGATATGTGTCAGACAATTAAGAGGGGGGTGAATCAATTGTCACAAAAAATTAAACACTTTCTATAATTAAACATTCATCACTTATCCATAATTATTATGATTTAACAATGAGTGTATGAAATTAGAAACTAAACCACAGATACAACATCAAACACAAGAGATACCTGATTTATGTGGAAAACCCCAAGGTGGGGAAAAACCACAAAGAGGATTAGCTCTCAATATATATTGCAATCTTGAAATAATGATGTTCAGGCTTGGTCACTCCACGGGCCTAAACATACTGGCTTACTGTCGTGCAAAACAACTAGGTCTAGCATGCTCACTACCTCAACCTTTAACCTAGCAAGATTACAATAAGGGTTGTTAAACCCTGAGGGCTATTAAACCCTACTGGCGGCTTACTACCAAACTCACAACCATGATCAACACCTTTCTATATTTTCAACTAAAGTATAATAATTCCCTTTCTCTTCTTTCCCTCTACTCTGCTCTTCCTCTGTTCTTTTCTTCCTCTTTTTTCCTATGCCTCTTCTCTGCTCTGCCTTTTGGACCTTTCTTAATATCTTTTCATTTGTACTCAATGAGACTTTTTCCATGACTCAACTACAAGTATTTATACACTACATCAACCTTGGAATGATCATCAAGGTCGGCATCACAATCATCAACCATTGGAACAATATTACAAAAATTTATAAAATAGGTCTTGACCTATTGCAATATTATGCAAAGGGAATAAAATGCGGATCATGCCATTCCTTAGATGGGACTCAAACATGATCTTCCATGCCACAACACACTTTCACAATCTTTCAGAGATCTTTGCAATCATTAGGATTAACCAAGTCAGCCAAGACTGGTTACACGCTACATTATCTGGGAAAAATCTTCAAACACAATCTCAATTTCTTAACACGGACCAAAGTTTAGATAGAAACATGATTAGGAGACATCCACAAGCATGCTATAATCATTAGGAGTAACTACATGAACCTTAACCACTTTATCCATAGGAATCTTCTCACCAGAACACATGAACTTCACTGTCTTCAACTGTCATAACAGAAAGATAGCTTGCGGACCACCAAACCACAAACCATTGCAACTATAGGCACTTATAATCCTCCAAGACTTCCCTCTAGAACTACAGAGCCAGATACTTTATTGTGGAGGAATGCAGAGAAGAATACTTTCTTCCTGTCCCAACTGAACTTATAGAAAAAAGCAAGTTTCACTCTGGTGAATTCAACTCACTCAGATCTTCATGTAGAGGCTTCAAACCTAAAATGCAACATCCTTAGTCATACCTCTAACTTACTTCCAATCCATAGACCATGAAATTCTAATAGAAGTAAATGCGAAGTAGTTTACTAGACTATTCTTCAACATACAACTCATTGTCTATACTGCACTTCTCTATAGCTCACTAGTTTCTTCTAGAGAGCCTAATTTTCCCAATATCCTCAACATACAAGTCTTCTAAACAAGTAATAGAATAAGATATAGTTGACACCAATGACAATAAGAATATGTTCAAATCAATGACAACACCAATAAGGCACATACTTGCAACAATTTCCCCCTTTATCATTGATGGCAACATATGATGTGAAAAACTACAACAACCATCAAGACAAGATTCTCCCCTTTCTCTTTACACACATACACTCTTTCTTTCTCCAAATTATCCCCCTTTCTCTTACACATCTACACTCTAATTTTTTCACATGACTTCTCTCCCCCTTTGACATCAATGGCAAAGGGCACATACTTGCACTCTTCTGCTATGATCTAATCTCTCTTCTAAACTCTTTGACTACTCCCCCTGAGAAGTAGCCCTAAGAAGAATCAATCTAGATCTCTGAGCACCTTTGAACTAATGTACTTTTGTGCATCTTATTTTAGAGTAGGTGGGGTGATAACCCTTAACTTTTCTCTGAGATACTCAAAAGTGTCCTTAGGCAGAGGCTTGGTAAAAATGTCTACAATTTGTTCCTTGGTAAAAACATATTCCAACTTGACTTTATTCCCTATCACCTTTTCTCTCAAAAAATGATACCTAATGGTTATGTACTTTGTGCTTGAATGCATCACTGGATTCTTTAATATGTTTATGGCACTTGTGTTGTCACAAAAGATTGCAATGGGATCCTCATACATAATTCTGATGTCATTTAAAGTCTTCTTCAGCCATAACACTTGAATGCAACTACATGCTACTGCAATGTATTCTGCTTTTGTAGTAGACAGGGATATTGAATCCTATTTCTTGCTCAACCAAGATACTAATCTTTTTCCCAAGAAGAATGCACCTCCACGTGTACTTTTTCTATCATCCACATCTTTGGCCCAATCTACATCAGTATATGCACTAAGAGTAAAGTCATAGTCCTTAGGGTATCACAAAACATAATCTATTGTGCCTTTTAAGTATATCAAAATTCTCTTGACTACCATCACATGTGATTCCTTGGGTTTTGCCTAAAATCCTGCCACAAGACACACTGCATGCATTATGTCAGGTCTATTTTGAGTCAGATAAAGTAATCCTCCAATCATAGATCTATACTTTTTCTGGTCTGCCATGCATGAGTTATCATCCTTTCTCAACTTACAACTAGTTATCATAGGTGTGCATACTAGTTTAGAGTCTTACATCCCAAATTTCTTTAACAACTATTTCACATACTTAGACTAAGAAATGAAGATATCTTTATTTGATTGACTTATTTGCAGACGTAAATAGAAGTACATCTCTCCAAACATAGACACTTCAAATTCACTTTGCATTTCTCTAGTAAAAACTAAGCACATACCTTCATTGCCTCTAAAAATAATATCATCAACAAAAACTGCAACAATTAGGGTTTGTTCATCAGTGGTCTTGAAGTAGAGATTACTATTTGTAGTACCTTTACTGAACCCTATCTATATTAGGTACCTATCCAGCCATGCATACCATGCCCTGGGAGCTTGTTTTAATCCATACAATGCTTTCTTCAATCTACATACCATGTCCCCTTGTTCTGATGACTAAAATCCTTCTAGTTGTTCTATATAGACTTCCTCTTCCAACTCTCCATTTAGGAAGGCAAACCTCACATCCATTTGATAAACCTTGAAATATTTGTACGCTGCAAAAGCTAGAAACATCCTTATTGCTTCAATCCTTGCCACTAGAGAAAAAGTTTCTTCAAAGTCTACTCCTTCAACTTGAGTGTAACCTTTGCATATGAACCCTGCTTTGTTTCTTACCACTTCACCATTCTCATTCATCTTAATTCTAAAGACCAACTTTGTACAAATTACATTCTTGTCTACTGGTCTAGGAACAAGATCCCAAGTCTAATTCTTCTTTATTTGCATCAATTCCTCTTCCATAGCCTTTATCCAATTCTCATCTTCGCAAGCTTCATCCATAGTTTTAGGTTCAATATTAGAAATTAAACAAAAATTTACTTGTTCCTCTGCAACTTTTCTTCTAGTTAAGATCCCTTTGCTCTCATCTCCTATGATTTAATTTTTTTAATGACTAATTCTTACATATCTTGGAGTTTTGGTAGCACTTACAGGAGCTTGTTCTTCTTCATCTGTGATGCCTTCATGTTGCACCACTTTGAAACATCTGGATCATTTGACTCATATCCACTTGATTCTGAAGACCGTTCCTTATATTCATCAACTTTAAGATTTGCACTTTCAATGATCTTATTCATCCTCTTATTATAGCATTGGTAAGCCTTACTCTTGGTGGAGTAACCAAGGAAAATTCCTTCATCAAATCTAGTATCAAACTTTTCTAAATCTTCTTCTCTTTTGATGTAACATTTTCTACCAAAAAATTTGAAATATTTCACAGTAGGAACTCTACCATGCCATAATTCATAAGGAGTCTTTGAAATGTTACCATTTACTTGAACTCTATTTAGGATATGTACTACAGTGTGAATTACCTCTCTCTAATATGCTTCCGGAAGATGAGCTTCCTTCATCATGGTTCTAGCAGGTTCTTGAACTATTATGTTTTCCTTTCAACAACTCCATTTTGTTGTGGAGTTCTGGGCATAGATAGCTGTCTCTTTCATCCATGTTCTTAATAAAAAGAAATTGAATTCATTTGATGTGAACTCTCCTCCTCTATCAAACCTCAAGAATTTAATTTTCAAATCCATCTTACTTTCAACCATTGCCTTAATCATCAATGAGCAACATGAAATACCTGTCTCCTTGCAAACTTATTACTCTGGTAGGTCCACACAAATCTATATACACTACCTCAAGTAGTCCTCCAACTGATTGGTCCTTGCTTTTGAAACGTGTTCTTGTTTGTTTCCCAAATTGACACTCCTTACAAATAGGATTAGCAAGCTTCACAAGCTTAGTAAAATCTCTAACATTTTGTGTAGTACTTATCTTCATAATACTATCAAAATTTATGTGACACAACCTTCTATGACATAACCAACTCTCATCAGTTTAGGTCAACAAGCAATAGTTCTCAGTTCCTTTCAAGTGATAGATATTACCTCTAGTCTTCTTACCAATTGGAATGACTGCTCTAGTGCTTTCCCTAATCTTGCATTCATTGTCCTTGAAGCTTAAATCATAGCCCTTGTCACACATCTGACCAACACTCAAAAATTGTGCCTTAATCCTTTCACTTATAAGACATGTTCAGTATTATGCTTGTCATCAAAAGAAATAGATCCTTTCCAACAAATCCTACCAGCTGTATCATCTCCAAACCTAACCAGTCCACCATCATATCTTTCCAAACTCACAAACTTACTTTTGTCTCCTATCATGTGGTGAGAGAAGTCACTATCAATAACCCATTCATCCTTGTCCTCAATGACCTGAGCAGCCAAAGCACTTTCCACTAGTTTTTCTTCCTTCACACAACTAGAAAAATTAGCAGACATGTGGTCTTCCTTAATAGCAATGAACAAGTGTTCATTTACAGAGGAACTAGCATTATCTAGTTCACCATTATCTGATACTCTTTGATCATCATCAAAATCTTCAACATAATAACACTTCTTTTAGGTCCTAGGCCTGTTCTCATATCTTCTTTTTCTTTCAATTCTTTTAGCACTTCTGGAAGCAAGATGACTTAATTTACCATAGGAAAAACATTTGAAAGGTAATTTGCCTTTATACTTACTAGATCCTCTTTGCAGTCTATCCACAAAGTTGGCTTCAACTTCATCTAACTCATCATCAGATTCTACCTTGTACTTTTTTTATCTGGAAGTATTTCCAGGAGTACTGGCTTTTCAGGCCATCTCAACTTTTGGCAGAGCATCATCTAACTCCCTCATTTCAAAAGTAGTAAGCTTACCAAGTAGTTGATCCCTATTAACCATTTTTACTTGCATGAATTCTTTAATCATGGCTACCTTGTGACAGTAGGACTTGGGCAGAGATCTAAGAATTTTCATAACAACTTCCTTTTCTTTGAGAGTTCTACCTATAGCTTTTATCCCTGTAACAATTTCATCAACTCTTTACATAAAGGCTGATATGTCTTCATCATCATTCATCTTCAAGCTTTCATATTTCACTTTTAGACTTTGTAACTTGGCTTCCTTCGTAGAATCATCTCCTTCATACAAATTTTTCAACTTTTCCCATACCTTATTCGTAGTTTTAGGATCCACAACTTTAGTCAATATTGAGTCAGTTAATGAGATTAGCAGAGCATCCTTTGCCTTGATATCTATCTCATATTCTTTGATTTCATCTTCAGTCATCAGACCATTTGGAGGTATGGTGTATTCTATTTCTGTAGCTTTCCAAACTTTGTAACCAAGAGAAAGAAGATGACTTTCATCTGAGCCTTCCAGAGAACATAATTCATTCCATCAAAATGTGGCGCTTCCTTCTTGTAAGACATTTTGGATCTTCCTCAATCTGTTGAACTTTGTTCAGAGGAACTTGGCTCTGATACCAATTATTGATATGCACCGGACAATTGAGAGGGGGGTGAATTAGTTGTCACAAAAACTTAAACACTTTTTGCAATTAAACATTCATCACTTATCCATAATTATTATGATTTAACAATGAGTGCATAAAATTAGAAATTGAACCACAGATACAACATCAAACACAAGAGACCAGATTTACGTGGCAAACCCCAAGGTGGGGAAAAACCATAGAGAGGATTAGCTCTAAATATATATTGCAATCTTGAAATAATGATGTTCAGGCTTGGTCATTCCACGGGCCTAAACATACTGGCTTACTGCCACGAAGAACAACTAGGTCTAGCAGGCTCATTGCCTCAACCCTAAACCTAACAAGATTACAATAAGGGTTGTTAAACCCTACTAGCAGCTTACTGCTAGACTCACTTCCATGATCAACACCTTTCTATATTTGCAACTGATGTATAATAATTCCCTTGCTCTGCTCTTCTCTTCCTCTTTTTTCCTCTACCTCTTCTCTGCTCTTCCTTTTGGACCTTTATTAATATCTTTTCATTTCCACTCAAGGACATGTTTTCCATGACTCAATTATAAGTATTTATACACTACATTAACCTTGGAATGATCATCAAGGTTAGCATCACAATCATCAACCATTGGAACAATCTCCAAGGTTGGTATTACAAACATTTACAAAATAGGTCCTGACCTATTGCAATATTATCCAAAGGGAATAAAATGTGGATCACGTTGTTAAGGGAAAACTAGAGTAAACATGAATAATCAATATAGTATATCAATAATACCCAAAACTCAATGAATAATGAACAAAAGAGATTCAATCAAACAATGAACAATACAAAGCAAACCTCCTTTAATTCGCAACTTCCATTGATCGCCTATCACAAATGATCTTGTCTATGAATATGGCACTCAGAAGGTGCACTTCCTTGCTATGATTCCAAGATGTTCAAATGGGAACAGCTATGATAGTTTTGCCATGAAGATGAGCTTCACAACAGTGATAGCAGTGTGTAGTAACAAGTTGATCGCAAGCAAAAGGAATGACATGGGTGCCAAACACGTGTTGTAATTCCTGCAAAGTAACAATACTTAAAGCTTGGATGAATGAAATGGAAGAATAGGGTCCAATTTATAGACTTGGGAGAGAGAAGATCAATGGTATAGAAACCTTAAGGAATGTGCACGAATAAGAAGAAGACAAGTGTCACCCAAAAGTTGTTTTATTTGAGTTAACTACTTTCTTTTCTAAAGATAAGACATGCTTTTCATAAATTAGAAAGCTTTTTTCTAATTTAAGAGATAATGATAAAAACAAGGTTGATTGAGTCTGTTAACTCAAGTTGAGATTTGCTTTCACATGATTTGAGAGAAATTAAATAATAAATTATTTAATTTTGTGTCCATGAAGAAGAAGACTTATTTTTAGAAGATTTGGTAGATATTTGAAGAATTAGAAGATAAGAAAGCAAAATAAATAAATAAATTTATTTAATTGTTGTGCATGATTTGGAAGAATAAATAAAATATCTGATTGTATTTTATTTTTGGGGATTGAGAGTATTTAAATAAATTTGATTTGATTTATTCAAATTTGGAAGAATGATTTGACTTTAATTAAATAATTAAGAATTATTTAATTGTTTGGAAGAATTCAATTAAATAAAGGATTTTATTTAATTTTGACTTTAGAAGATGTAATTAAATATTTTGATATTTAATTAATTTAGAAGAATATGAATCAAATAAATAAATTGATTTATTTATTTATTGATAGAGGAATAAAGATGGAATAAATATTAAGAATATTTATTTAGACTGAGTAGTGTCATTTTTAGGCGTATACATTTTGCCCCTCTTTGATGCAATGCAGTTTACGGTGTTGCTTCAAAGAATAAAAATTTCTAATAATGATACATGCCCTAGTTTGCCCCTGGTATAGGTTTAACGATGATAGGATGCCCCCTTAGGAGATTGGATGGGAAGAAGGCAGAAGGCATGAGACGGACAATCTAACAAAGAAGAAGGATGAAGAAAGCGCTGAATGATATGCTATGCAAGATAGAATAAAAACACACACAAGAAAGTAAGAAAGTATGCACAAATGATACAAGAACAATAAAGGTATTACCCCTGTCAAGTGGTAAACCAATGATATACTGATAACTATATACGACAGTGTTGTCATGGTGGGGAACAATATATCCCTAGACCAACATGGCAGGCATGTTGTCATGGCAGGGAATGATAGATCCCTAGAGAAAACATGAAGGATAATGTCTAGTTTCAAGAAATGGAACATGTCGTGTAAGATGTGTGTGTTGGTATGATTTCGACAATGTTACATCTTGTATAAGACAATTGATTGATTAATTGATCGAGTTGGTTTATGACCAGACAAGGATCAATACCACTGATTGTGATTGGATCATTTTAACAAGATTGACTTGACTTGATTGGTATGGATTAAGGATAGACTTGCATTTGGATCATTGCTCAGATTGATAGCTAGAATTGTTGATGAGAGATACAATGATAGATACAAAGTTGATTGATAGAAGAATGACTCGATAGAAGGAATCACAATCTTTTAGTTGATACTCTATGGTTTGGATCCTTAATTGTATGAGATATGGATGTATGGATGTATAACTGATGTATGATGGATGCTTTACTTTTGACATCTTGATGGTGCAAGTATTTTAAAGTGCATATTTCATCATTGGGCAATTTTTTTTTCTTGGTACTTTTTTCGAATGTTGTAAGTTGATACAAGCATCTAGGTATAATTGAACCAAGATGACCTGAGTATCACTTACATGGATTTTGCTTTAGCAAGTTAATACGAGCATCGAGGTATAACTAAATTGAGATGACCTAAGTATTTCTTGCATATCAATAGACAAGGATTGCCCCCATTCATGTTAGACCTTTGATGTCCTTGATGATCTTTTGCCGATCATGTCTTTAGACAAGCCTTCACATTACTAAAGTTTAACCCACAAACAACAAACAAAGAAAATAATCATACCCCGATCATAGTATCTCTAGCTTTTGCAATCGTCGAGTAGCATAGAAAGACATGATAACAAAAATCAAGACTCTGTAAGTTAACCTGATCACAAACACAAAACATTTTTGCATTTAGATGTGTTTTTCTTGCCATAATTTAGATAAAATCATTTTTTGAGTGCTTTAGATACTTGCTTGCTTTGCCTTAGATAGGTTTATGCTTTGCGTCAAGATTTTTTCTTAAAAAAAGTGGGTTTTGTTTGCACTTTCTTACCTAGTTAAAGAATCCACAATCCTTATTGGTGAGATGGAACCAAAGGGACTGACCTAGTGCCTCAGGGGCTCATTGCTAAATGGCCTTGCCTACGTGATGATGCAGAGGCAACGTAGTTTGGGGTGAACCCTAATGGACCTAAGACCTAGGTGATAGAAAGTGGCATGGACTCAGATAGATAGAAGGACTAGACACGTGACAGATGGGATAGTGGAGCCTCAGGGGCACATTTGAAATAATGGCCTTGCCTATGTGACAACATAGAGGCAAAATAGTTCATGGACTTGGACCATGCGGATACAAATGATAGACACTATGCTACGCTGACACTATGGATAGGATACTGGGTAAGACCTTGGTTGACAAGGCAACAAAGAGATAGAGTATCAAGCCATGATAGGCTATCATAATTTTATTATAGAACAGATATAGATCTAATGGGACATGAGTGAAGGAAGAATGGACACAAGATGATGGGTTTCCCAAAGATGGAGGAAGTGGTTTATCACCAGTAACACTTGTTTACTAGGTTTTCACCACTTGCTTTTATTTGCATGAAAGATTAAAAGTACACATGACACTTGTTTGCCAGGTTTTCATCATGATACCTATCCAAAGCCCTTGTTTGCTAGGTTTTCACCAAAGGACAATTTTTTTGTATTTTTCTAATTTTTTTTGTATTATTCTAATTTTTTGATTTTTTTCGTATTTTATGCTCCCCTTACATTGGGGTTCTCTTTGGTATAGAAACAACAAAGATGCATGTTGTTGATTGGGTCATCGAACAACTCACCTTCTAATGTTGCTAACTAATATGCCCCCGATCCATAAGTAGCTACAATGACATAAGGCCCAAGCCAGTTGGGCTTGAACTTTCCTTTGTTTTCCTGATCCTGTTAATTATGGGGGTTCTCTTTAAGTACTAGATCTCCAACTTTAAATACTCTTGGGCAGACTTTGTGGTTGTAGCTTCATGACATCATTTGCTGGTATGCTTTGAGATGATCAAAGGATTTCTATCTCTTTTCTTCTAGCAACTCTAGTTCCTACAATCTAGAAACTATGTACTCTTCATCTATTATGAGACCTTTTAATGACACCCTGAGAGATGGTAACTGTTGTGTGGTTACACAACACGCCCCATTTTGACTTGGCAAAACAGGGACCCAACTTTTGTTTTGGCTTGTGTTGTCTGTTTCTGGCGGTTTGGTAAAAATAGGTCAGGTGCATCATCATCATGAAGGTCAGGATGAGGTAGGTCATCATCATGAGGTTAGTTTCTCAAAGTTCATATTTTGTTTCTATGACTTCATAGTTAGAAAGAGCTTGAAATTCCATGCAGGTTTACCTTTTACATCACTTGAAAATTCGTCCATATGAGAGAGTTATGAGCAGTCAAAGTTTTGGTCAAACCTGATAATTGCTGTATGATGAACATCATCATCATGATATTTGAAAAGCTCTCCGATAATATCCTGAGGTTGAAACATCCGGACGTCAAGTTTAAGTCGTAGTATCCTTTCCCGTCAGGCGGTCTTTTGTATCGCCAAAGGTCATCATCATGATCTTACTCTATCACCTGATAAAAATCATGCAGTCCCGAAACATCCGGACGTCAATCTTAAATGCTAGTGTGTTTTACCCGTCAAGCGAGCATCATGATATTCTAACCTAGCGAGCATCATGATATTCTAACATCATCTTCATCATGATATTCTCACATCGCGAGCATCATGATATTCCAACATCGCGAGCATATTATAATATCATGCTGATGAATCATCATCACCTTGCTTAAGAAACCCGCCATCTGCATAATTTGCACGCGCACGACCAAGTCCTGGTGATCATCATCATCAGGATCTTTCAGGGCAGGATCGCATTCCGAAACATCCTCCTGATCTCCTTTTGCGTGATCATGATGATCACCTTATCTTCCGAAGCGGAGGGTGTTATTTCATTCCTGCCTTGTTAACAAGATCATCATCATCATGATCTTTCTCTACCCGACATTTCGCAATATCCTCCTGCCGAGATGCATAAACTTTTGTGGATATGATGATGACGATGACGTCATCATCACCTTCTCCTTCGGCAGGATATTTTCCAGGGTATGATCCTATTCGCCAATATGATGATGACGATAACGTCATCTTCGAAGATTAACACAAGCCACGGATATCCTGGTGATCATCATCATCAGGATCTTTCAAGGCAGGATCATATTTTGGATTACCCAGTGCAGACATGATGATGATGATGTTCATCATCCTGATCTTTCGAGCGGATAGCCTTGGCCGAAAAGGGTCATATTGCAATTCTTCCACGCGGTCATCTTCCTTGGAGGTGACCCGATATTCCATTTATCTCCTGCTCTTAACGAAACATGACGGTGATGTCATCCCTTTGCATTTTATTGAAGCCTGATGATGACGATGACGTCATCATGATTTTCCCCAACGGCAGGATCATTTTCCGGGTCCTCCTGTTTGTCAATATCATGATGATGATGACGATGTCTTTCTTTCCCAGTATGCAGAAGTGAACATCCTGATGTGCTTTTCATCAGAGCATTAGGAAAGGAGGATCATCATATTTCAAATATCCTGCGGACAGACAGAAGGCATATAGTTGGTCATCCTCATGATGTTTGGCGTCGGTATAACTGTTGCCGTCGGCCTAAGGTAAATTTGTCAACCTGATCATATGTGTTCGCACCCAGTGCGAACATGATGATGATGACCCGAAACATACATGCAGGGCATGCGAACCGGTTTCAAAGGATGGTTGAAGGGCGATTATTTCCTTGTATAATTTGAGGTCATCATGATCATATTTCGAACCTGATACACATGAAAATGGGCGGGAAAGCATGAAGCGATGAAATTTTGAAGACCCGATTGCCTGTTGCTGCGCATTGTTGGGGGTTTGTTTAATTAAGCGTTTTACTTCCTGTTGTTTATCATCATGATGATGAACTTAATGTTTGTCTATTTACTTGCAGGAAGAAATGATGATGCTGCTGAAGCTGAACATTGAAGTCATGATGCGGTTAGAGCTGCTGCTGAAGCTGATGATTACAAGGTTGCGCATGGAGTCAGCATGAGCCAGAAATGAAGAGGGTATTGTCAAATATGCTGTTCGCCAGCTGGAGACCGAATCAAGTTGAAGATACTGGAATATTATGTGCCAGCTGTGCATTTGCCAACTGGCGAAACATGTGCTTTTCATCTGGATCGCTAATTGCTATGAGGCGATCTTGATCCTTGGATCATTGTAACCGTTTCTGGCATTTGCTCTATATAAAGGCCAGAGCCTGAAGCATTAAAAAAAAAAAGAAATACATTAGAATACACAGACGCATCTGGCGCAAAAAGTCAATTACTGTAGAATAGATTAGGAGATCGGATTACTGAGACTAATGAGGATAGAATTGTTGAAATGTCAAGGTTCTTTCTTCAGATCACTGTAAATGTACCTGTTCTTGAGCATACTGAATGAATATGAAGTTCCAGATTACATCCTGATGGTAAATTTTACGTAATCTTCTTGTTGATTTCTGGATATGTACTGGTGAATGCTGTGTTCAACTGGAAGCGCTTTCATTTCATTACATGTTGTTGTCAACTTTCCTTTGAAGCTTTGCACTAGATCATGCGGATTTGTGGAATGTCCTGGTGAAGTATGATTTCTAGTTTTCCTTCTTTTCATTGCAAGTATGGGAGCTTGTATGTGAATCAGTGATCTAAGTCCAGTAATTTTAGGAATCTCACTCTCTAACCCTTTTCCTTTTTTTCAATTTCATTAATTCATCACCATAACTGCAAATCATGATAAATAACAAGCAGAAACAGTGAAATATGCTGAAATCCCGTAGGTAACTGAAGATCCTTAGCATATTTGGTTAAATGCATGTAGTATTGAAAATATCACGCAAAGAATCATAAATAATGGTAGAAATCATGCAAATATCAGCCTGTATGCACATTATTTGACTAAATTTACAGTGCAGAGGTAGAATTGTTGGAGACTTATGCAGAGCGAACATCCAGAGCGGGATATTTGAAGATGATGATGATGAACAGTGCAGAAACACGTAAGGCCCCTGAATGGAAAACAGCAACACACATCAACCACTGAGTAACGTCAGTAGATTAAGAACTAATCAACGGAGACTTGGGATCATGAATTCTTTGAATTCATCGTATCTTTCAAGATGAGTAAAGGTTGTTGTGTAACTTTTATTCTATGTTTGTGAATGACTAACATCATGACCAACATAAATTGGCGCTAGAAGGAGGGCAGAACTGGAAAAGACATCGCTGCTTCAGTCATCATTCATATGTGCAGGCCCCTCGCTTTTAACGCAACATCAATTTTCGAGAAGGCAGGGCGTGAGCTGTGAATTTTTGGATTTTCTGCAAATATTGCATAAATATTTCAGCATTTGAGCTAAATGTCTGCAAATATCTCTTACCTAAGATGTTTTGGTTGCACCTTTGCAAAGATCTAGCCCAAAGCATCAAAAATTTGTTTGATTTTCTGGACTTTCAAAGTTTTAGTCTGAGATATGATAGATCTCCTTAAAATTGCAAAATAAAAAAAAAATTTGAAGAATAGAGTCTCATTTTGATGGATGCATATGAAAATAATTGTCAAATTAACATTCCTTTATTTCAGGAAACTCTGAATGGGCAGATTTACCCTCACAATTTGTCTAACTTTGGTTTATCTACCTGTTGCAGGATACACCAGACTACAGAACACAGTGAAATAAATTGTTTAACTTTCCTCACAAGGTTGGATTTATACTTGAAAGGACTAATATTCTTTCTGGACGTGTTCAGGGTTGAAATTTGCCAAGAAAATGAAGAAGTTTGCCAGGAAAATAAAGAAATCCGCCAGGAAAATGAAGAAATTCTGGAGCAACAAGCAGATGCAGCACCAGAAGTTATTAATTGTCCAGACACTGCAGTAGATCATTCTGAAGATTTTGAATTATACTTGTCTAGAAATATACAGTGTAGTCAAATATTAGGTTTGCCCATTGATGATGTCTTGATTGAAAGCTGGTGCAGATTACATGATGAAGAGCATTCAGAGAGAGATTGCTACCCTTGCTTGGTCATGTTGAAAAAGATTCTAGAAAATACAATAGCTGAGTCAGTTCCAGAAGGTAATGAAGAGGAAACATCTTTCCTGGATTCATTTTATGGTGGGATTGATAGGAGTTCTCTACTTCCTAATACAAGTAAGGATCAGTCAGTATGCAGGTATGAATCTTGTGAAAATTTTAGAGAAGAAATCACTCATCAGGATAATATTTTTGATTCTGATCCTAATACTTTTGATAAAGAAGATGAAACATCTTTCCTGGAGTCATTCTATGGTAAAGAGAAGTGTAAACAGATAGTAGAACAATTTAAATGCACTCCTAATGATGAAGTTCCTATGATGGTAACTCAGGGAGTCATAGAGAAGAAAATAAATGCTGATTTATTACCTGACTTCTTTGAATTAAATGATCAAATGCAAGAATGTTGCAGGTTAATGGAACCAGATCCTTTACTAGATAGAAGATGTGAATTATTCAATGAACAATTCCTGAAAGATGAAGACGTAGAAGACTTTGGAGTTGTTGTGCATAATCAGATGTCACTCCAGAAATATTTAGAAAATGAAACAGGGGAGTGTCCTCATCAAGTGAAAGTTGTTTCTCCTTTACAGTCAAATGATTTAGAAATGATAAATTTCTGTATATCAGGTTGTGATAATAAAGATACTTATTTAGATGCTGATGTGCAGGAAACTGAAGAAAATACTGAGAAGTTTCCTAAACTGGAGGATAATCTGAACATCCAGAATGAAGGGATAAGGCTGGATAAGGATGAAGAATTAGTACATCAAAAGTCATACATCCTTCAATTTGAAGAGGGACCAGGCACTGAGCCAAGCAGTGAAAATATAATGACAAATGGAAGACCAACTGCCAATGAAGAAGCATGTCCAGCAAAGCCAGAAATACACCAGGTTGTATTTCTCCTTTCCACAGTAAATGATGTTGAATACTATTTTGATTATGGAAATTCAGAAGATAAGACATGCATATGGATTAATCATGAACATGGTGAGCTTCCTCAGTTGCTGATCATCAAGAGTTGTTCTGTTGAATACAGTGAATTCAGAATATCAGAATATTCTTCAGAATATAAAGATAAATTTGCTAGGTTGAGAACCATAACTAATACCCTGATGCTCCTGCACAATCAAAAGAAGTATGCAAATGCAGGTGTCCTTAGGTCTTTTTCTGGTTTTTGTTTGCCTAGTAGTGTGTTGTATATAATTTTGTAGATTAGTTGTTTGTACAGTCTGCTTGTTTTGCTTTCTTGTTCTGTTCCTGTTGTTTCCTTTTTGTAGGTTAGTTGTTTGTATGGTGTTGTTTCTGTTTTGTGTTGTTTTGGTTGGGACCTTGTTCTGGTAAGTCAGGATGATGCACTTCATCACCTTAAGAAAATAGTTAAATTGTTAGGATTCAAGTGATGAGATCAGATTTAAAGATAGGTTATGATTCATTCTAAGAAGTGTTCATGATCAGGTTTATGATGTCTTTTCATCAAGGTGCCTTTTCTTGTCCAAAGTGAATCAAACACAACGAAACACCTAACAGCCTTGGGCTTGTTGAAGATATGAGTATAGGTGTTAAGTGAAAAATCTAAAGGGACTCCCTTGCTACCAATACAATCTCCAACCTAAAGCTGCAAGTGACTACACCTTGTACAAATGAGTAGACATGATGATATCAAATTTAAATTTTTAAAGGAAAATCAGAAATGAAATAAAATTAGGCCATCTAAGTAACTCTACCGGGGCTATGGACGCCTGCTGGCAGTGGAGCCCTACTTAGGGAGATTGTATAGATAACCTTGCCGGGGTTATAGACACCTGCTGGCAGCAAGGCTCTATCCAGGTTGGCTATGAGGGATGATCTCCAACTATGTAGTTTAACACCAGTTACTTATGTCTTCAACTTGCTTTCAAGATGAGGATAATTAATCATCTGCACACACCTGATCCTTTGTTAGCTTTATCACCATAATGAAATTTTATCATTCAAAGATCATGATGATTTACTTAGACAGAATTAGAATACTATAGATGAATATGATCATATCACTTGAATTATTTGAATTTTGTTGTTTTCTTTGGTGGCAAGTTATTGTGTGGTTACACAACACACCCCATTTTGACTTGGCAAAATAGGGACCCAACTTTTGTTTTGGCTTGTGTTGTCTGTTTCTGGCGGTTTGGTAAAAATAGGTCAGGTGCATCATCATCATGAAGGTCAGGATGAGGTAGGTCATCATCATGAGGTTAGTTTCTCAAAGTTCATATTTTGTTTCGATGACTTCATAGTTAGAAAGAGCTTGAAATTCCATGCAGGTTTGCCTTTTACATCACTTGAAAATTCGTCCATATGAGAGAGTTATGAGCAGTCAAAGTTTTGGTCAAACCTGATAATTGCTGTATGATGAACATCATCATCATGATATTTGAAAAGCTCTCCGATAATATCCTGAGGTTGAAACATCCGGACGTCAAGTTTAAGTCGTAGTATCCTTTCCCGTCAGGCGGTCTTTTGTATCGCCAAAGGTCATCATCATGATCTTACTCTATCACCTGATAAAAATCATGCAGTCCCGAAACATCTGGACGTCAATCTTAAATGCTAGTGTGTTTTACCCGTCAAGCGAGCATCATGATATTCTAACCTAGCGAGCATCATGATATTCTAACATCATCTTCATCATGATATTCTCACATCGCGAGCATCATGATATTCCAACATCGCGAGCATATTATAATATCATGCTGATGAATCATCATCACCTTGCTTAAGAAACCCGCCATCTGCATAATTTGCGCGCGCACGACCAAGTCCTGGTGATCATCATCATCAGGATCTTTCAGGGCAGGATCGCATTCCGAAACATCCTCCTGATCTCCTTTTGCGTGATCATGATGATCACCTTATCTTCCGAAGCGGAGGGTGTTATTTCATTCCTGCCTTGTTAACAAGATCATCATCATCATGATCTTTCTCTACCCGACATTTCGCAATATCCTCCTGCCGAGATGCATAAACTTTTGCGGATATGATGATGACGATGACGTCATCATCACCTTCTCCTTTGGCAGGATATTTTCCAGGGTATGATCCTGTTCGCCAATATGATGATGACGATAACGTCATCTTCGAAGATTAACACAAGCCACGGATATCCTGGTGATCATCATCATCAAGATCTTTCAAGGCAGGATCATATTTTGGATTACCCAGTGCGGACATGATGATGATGATGTTCATCATCCTGATCTTTCGAGCGGATAGCCTTGGCCGAAAAGGGTCATATTGCAATTCTTCCATGCGGTCATCTTCCTTGGAGGTGACCCGATATTCCATTTATCTCCTGCTCTTAACGAAACATGACGGTGACGTCATCCCTTTGCATTTTATTGAAGCCTGATGATGACGATGACGTCATCATGATTTTCCCCAACGGCAGGATCATTTTCTGGGTCCTCCTGTTTGTCAATATCATGATGATGATGACGATGTCTTTCTTTCCCAGTATGCAGAAGTGAACATCCTGATGTGCTTTTCATCAGAGCATTAGGAAAGGAGGATCATCATATTTCAAATATCCTGCGGACAGACAGAAGGCATATAGTTGGTCATCCTCATGATGTTTGGCGTCGGTATAACAGTTGCCGTCGGCCTAAGGTAAATTTGTCAACCTGATCATATGTGTTCGCACCCAGTGCGAACATGATGATGATGACCCAAAACATACATGCAGGGCATGCGAACCGGTTTCAAAGGATGGTTGAAGGGCGATTATTTCCTTGTATAATTTGAGGTCATCATGATCATATTTCGAACCCGATACACATGAAAATGGGCGGGAAAGCATGAAGCGATGAAATTTTGAAGACCCGATTGCCTGTTGCTGCGCATTTTTGGGGGTTTGTTTAATTAAGCGTTTTACTTCCTGTTGTTTATCATCATGATGATGAACTTAATGTTTGTCTATTTACTTGCAGGAAGAAATGATGATGCTGCTGAAGCTGAACATTGAAGTCATGATGCGGTTAGAGCTACTGCTGAAGCTGATGATTACAAGGTTGCGCATGGAGTCAGCATGAGCCAGAAATGAAGAGGGTATTGTCAAATATGCTGTTCGCCAGCTGGAGACCGAATCAAGTTGAAGATACTGGAATATTATGTGCCAGCTGTGCATTTGCCAACTGGCGAAACATGTGCTTTTCATCTGGATCGCTAATTGCTATGAGGCGATCCTGATCCTTGGATCATTGTAACCGTTTCTGGCATTTGCTCTATATAAAGGCCAGAGCCTGAAGCATTAAAAAAAAAAAGAAATACATTAGAATACACAGACGCATCTGGCGCAAAAAGTCAATTACTGTAGAATAGATTAGGAGATCGGATTACTGAGACTAATGAGGATAGAATTGTTGAAATGTCAAGGTTCTTTCTTCAGATCACTGTAAATGTACCTGTTCTTGAGCATACTGAATGAATATGAAGTTCCAGATTACATCCTGATGGTAAATTTTACGTAATCTTCTTGTTGATTTCTGGATATGTACTGGTGAATGCTGTGTTCAACTGGAAGCGCTTTCATTTCATTACATGTTGTTGTCAACTTTCCTTTGAAGCTTTGCACTAGATCATGCGGATTTGTGGAATGTCCTGGTGAAGTATGATTTCTAGTTTTCCTTCTTTTCATTGCAAGTATGGGAGCTTGTATGTGAATCAGTGATCTAAGTCCAGTAATTTTAGGAATCTCACTCTCTAACCCTTTTCCTTTTTTTCAATTTCATTAATTCATCACCATAACTGCAAATCATGATAAATAACAAGCAGAAACAGTGAAATATGCTGAAATCCCGTAGGTAACTGAAGATCCTTAGCATATTTGGTTAAATGCATGTAGTATTGAAAATATCACGCAAAGAATCATAAATAATGGTAGAAATCATGCAAATATCAGCCTGTATGCACATTATTTGACTAAATTTACAGTGCAGAGGTAGAATTGTTGGAGACTTATGCAGAGCGAACATCCAGAGCGAGATATTTGAAGATGATGATGATGAACAGTGCAGAAACACGTAAGGCCCCTGAATGGAAAACAGCAACACACATCAACCACTGAGTAACGTCAGTAGATTAAGACCTAATCAACGGAGACTTGGGATCATGAATTCTTTGAATTCATCGTATCTTTCAAGATGAGTAAAGGTTGTTGTGTAACTTTTATTCTATGTTTGTGAATGACTAACATCATGACCAACATAAATTGGCGCTAGAAGGAGGGCAGAACTGGAAAAGACATCGCTGCTTCAGTCATCATTCATATGTGCAGGCCCCTCGCTTTTAACGCAACATCAATTTTCGAGAAGGCAGGGCGTGAGCTGCGAATTTTTGGATTTTCTGCAAATATTGCATAAATATTTCAGCATTTGAGCTAAATGTCTGCAAATATCTCTTACCTAAGATGTTTTGGTTGCACCTTTGCAAAGATCTAGCCCAAAGCATCAAAAATTTGTTTGATTTTCTGGACTTTCAAAGTTTTAGTCTGAGATATGATAGATCTCCTTAAAATTGCAAAATAAAAAAAAAATTTGAAGAATAGAGTCTCATTTTGATGGATGCATATGAAAATAATTGTCAAATTAACATTCCTTTATTTCAGGAAACTCTGAATGGGCAGATTTACCCTCACAATTTGTCTAACTTTGGTTTATCTACCTGTTGCAGGATACACCAGACTACAGAAATTACAATGGGCTTCAACCTTATAGGATCTACAAGCTTCACAAGAAATTTTCCACAAAATAGTGACACCAAACTAAATTTCAATATTTCTGACTCAAACAAGGTCTCAAAGACAAACCATTACAAAGTCTGCCCATTCATCTTTTCATCATTCCTTCATGACTGTTCTTAATGTACAACTATGGCACTCACTCTATAACCAACACAAATTTGTTAAATACATAACCAACACATGGTCTCTGATCAAATAACTTTGTTCAGTACCTGTGAGGATAGTGGACGGCAAACTTACAGATTGACTACACTTTGACAGTGCCTTGACAGGCTTATTCCTTGTAGCCCTACCATTAAAGACTGTCAAGCACAACTTTTACCACAGAACCCTCCTCAAGACTATAAAGGCATATTGAATACCTGTTAATGATCTTTAAAACATATCCAAGAATCAATATCTATTACTTTGAAAAGAACTGTCCAAAAATGGACTGATAGCGTGCAAATTAGGCTTATTAGGCCTTCTCACCACAAGGGTTTATTGAAAATGGATACTCCACAACTCCCCACACCTTGCCAATGCTTGGAACACTTCACAAAAGGTTTACAACTACTCATTAAATCATCAAAAGTACCTTTCCATCAGTACTTTAACAAACCCTAAGTCATATAACTCTTGACTGGTCCTAAAACTCTATTTTCTGATTATACACAGAAATTTCAGTCCAAAACTTTACTTTCCACACCTTGAATCTTAGTCCATTGGTCTGAGGCTTCAATAATATGAGAATGCATGTCAATAAGATTCTTTTCCTCTGAGGATTAGAGACCTTCAATAGTTCCAATGAAAGAAATATGATTTTCTTAGTTTGTTGTTTACCCTAAATCAGGGTTTTGACAGTTTTTACTAAAAAATGTAATATCATATACAAAACTCCACCAAAATGCATGAAACAAAAAGGAAATGGAGGGTGATTAACTATACTATCACTTACATACACTTGCACATGCTTATGAGCCCATACAGATCTGTCCAAAGGCTGAATACAACAAACTTCTGAAGAAAAATATAGAAACAGTGCCTTTTATATCATTCCATTTCAAATCTCCAATCACCCACAAATTCTTTGAAGGTTACAAGGCCTTTTAAAGGCATTACAACATGACCTTTCAGTTTCTAACTTCCTTGGAATGAACTAAGAGCCAAATGACCCTTCAACTTCCAAGTTTGCATCTTCTTTCCAATTTTACATGACAACCTGTACATTGTATGCAATATTTTGCATATTTGAATCTCCTAATGACCTAAACACATAATAGTGACTTGATTAAGCTCATTACAATGTTGAACCATTAAAATTTAATCAAACTCCTATGGAAATATCAATTTGTCAAGGTGCTCCTGCACCAGTAAGTGTAAACCTTACCATACCAAGGTGAATCAGATCCAAATAATAGGCATATGGAGTGGGTTTCAGGAAGATCATAAGTTGGTTTCTTAATTGATTCCACTAAGAACTCGTACCATGACTCATTCTCTAGGATTTCAAGAAGGGAGGCAATAGTTGCCATGGCATCTGCTGCTTTATTTTCAATGTGAGGTATTTGCTCAAAAGAGATGATCACAAAGTATTCCTTAAGGTCCTCAACCATCCATTTCTATGGGACAAGCTTCTCATATTCAGTTTGCTAATCATCGTTCACTTGATTGATTACTAGTTGAGAATCACCATAGACATGTAGCTCTTTGATTTTCCACTCTATTGCCACTTTGAGGGCCAATGACCAAGGCTTCATATTCTTCTATGTTGTTGGTACATGGGAATAAAATATGGTAAGACTTTGGTATGGTGTCACCATGAGGAGTTACAAACAAGATTCCTGCCCCCGATCAATGGTTTGTGTAGGACCCATCAAAGTAAAGTTTCTAGGAATGTGTTGATATATTGAATAAGAATTCATCTAGAAATTCAAATTGCATTGGTGTGGTGTCCTATAGTGGTGCATCTACTAACTAATCAACAATGACTTGCCCCTTGATATCCTTTCTATCTACATACTCAATTTTGTATTCACTTAGGAGCATTACCCATTTGGCTAAGAGACCTATTAGAGCTGCTTTGATTAGTAAGTACTTCAGTGGATCTATTTTTGCAATAAATTTGACTTGATGTGCTAGCATATAAGGTCATAGTTTTTGGGAATAAAAAACTACCGCAAGACATGATCTTTCTATCTGAGAGTATGGCAACTCATAGCCCACCAATGTGTGACTGATGTAGTAGATGACTCTTTCTTTACCTTCATAATCTTGTTGTGCTAGAAGGGCCCCAAAAGTTGTTGTAGCAGATATGTATCGTAACAATGGCTTCCCTTGGATAGGAGGCATGAGAATATGTGGAATCTTGATCATAGATACGATTTAGCATGATGGTATCAATGTGCTCATGTATAGGTTCTTCATCAATGATAATATCTTGATCATAGAAAAGATATAGGTTATGGAGAGGTTGGAATTGGATCTCTTACCCTTGCATAGGATCAAGTCACTCAGGGATAGCTTTTTCATCAAAGACAGTATCTTGATCATGGAAAAGATATGGGTTATGAATGGTTTAAAGTTGGATTTTTGGCTCATGTATAGGTATAGGATCATTAGAAAGATAGAGGTTATACATGGGTCAGATGGGAATGCTTTGATCTTGATTTAGAGAAGGGGTTGATGTTTCCACATGCTCTAAAGTGTGCTCTTGACATAGCGCTTGGTGTTCTTGAATTGAAGTGGAGATAGAGGTCTCTTAGATAGGATCTTGGTCAATGATATAAAGGTGCGACGGACCTTGACTTTGGTTTGTGGTAGGAGGTTTTTCAATATGATCAAGGGGTTGCTGACTACATGAAGGGGTTGTAGGATTTGACATGTTTGAAGGCTCTTCGATAAGGTCCAGGACTAGAATTTGGGGACATGGTTGACTCTCTGCTTGTAGTCCTTGGATCACATCATTGGTAGGTGTATGGGTAAATGAATGAGGTAGCTAGGACTCAAACACAATCTTCCATGCTACAACACACTTCCATAATCTTCCAAAGATCTCCGCAATCACTGGGATTAACTAGGTCAGCCAAGATTAGTTACATGCTACATTATCTGGGAACAATCCTCAAACACAATCTCAATTTCTTAACGCAGACCAAAGTCTAGATAGGAACATGATTAGGAGACATCTAAAAGCATGTTATAATCATTAGGAGCAATTGTATGAACCTTAACCACTTTATCCATAGGAATCATCTCACTGGAACACATGAACTTAACTGTCTTCAACTGTCATAAAAGAAAGATAGCTTGTAGACCACCAAACCATAAACCATTACAATTGTAGGCACTTATCATCCTCCCAGACGTCCCTTTAGAACTGTAGAGACAAACACTTTATTGTGGAGGAATGCCGAGTAGAATACTTTCTTCATGTTCTAACTAAACTTATAGGAAAAAATAGGTTTCACTCTAGTGAACACAACTCACTCAGATCTTCATGCGGAGGCTTCAAACTTGGAATACAACATCCTGATTCATACATCTAACTTACTTCCAATCTGCAGACCATGAACTTCCAATAGAAGTAAATGCGGAGCAGTTTACCAGATTGTTCTTCAGCATACAACTCACTGTCTATATTGCACTTCTCTATAGCTCACTAGTTTCTTCCAAAGAGGCTAATTTTCTTAATATCCTCAGCATACAAGTCTTATAAACAAGTAATATAATAAGATACAGTTGACACCAATGACAACAAGAATATGTTGACATCAATGACAACACCAATTATGCACATACTTGCAACAGGATCACCCTCATTTTTAGAAAATATTATTGCCCTATGAGACTTTCCATGTTGTTGGTTCATGCATTATGCATTGGCATCTTAAAAATAGGCCTTTGCAATCCTTTAATAAGACACACTATCATGAGATGACTTGGGTGTAATCTATAATAAAAGTAATCCATAGAAGAAGAGTCACTATTGAATAGGAATGGGGTTGTTTGTTATGCCTTGCACATACACCCCATTTTACTTTGGCAAAACATGGATCCCCCATTTTTTTGTTTTAGTTTTATTTTTCATGTGTATAAAAGTGGAGTGATTTTAAAGAATTTAATGTTTTTGATTGATTGTTCATAGAGTGTTTCTTATTTGTAGAAGGTTTGAATTGCTTTCCTTAGTCAAAATTTGAGGTTTCTTGCCTTTTTCCTATTTGCAAACTTTTGGTCCACAACCAGATGTAGGTCCTATGCTTGTTATTATAGGATGTGTTGTCTCCACAAAGTTGGTTTTATGTCCTTTAGATATAACTATTCTTTTTTTCAAATTCTAGATATTAGACAGGCTATGGGATCCTCATTTTGTTTATTTTGTATCTCTTTCATGCCCACTTTTCTACAAGATCTTTGATTGCACTAAAATAACCCCTTGAATTTATTTTTGTAGAGTCCTTTGGTACTACATATTGTATTATTTTATTGTGCATATGGACCTATGTTCATTTCAATGAGATCCACATCCTAATGTTTCTCCTTAAAAAGTGTCTATTTGAATTTTTAGTTAAATCACTTGTGATCAATTTTTGCAGATTTTTGATTCCCTCTATGATAACTTCTTTTTCTTGCAAAAGAGAAAAGGTGACCTCAAAATGGTCCACCTACCCACCTTATCTACATTAATGGCATCTGAATTATGGATTTTAAGGATTTAAATTCAATTTTAACACTTCACATTTGAAACTGTACACATAAAATATAGATCAAAATAAAGATTACACACACAACATGCAAAAACCTCAAATCTATATCAAATACGACCTTCGATTAAGCATAGAATCAAAACACAAAAGGCATAAACACAACAAGATTACCCATGTTTTGACTTCATTGCACTACGAATGAGTGGTTTTACTTCAAAATGATAAATTGTGGATGCTTACATCAACATCATAACACTGCTTAAAGAATGGATTAGAGAATGCTTCTCAACACATGAATTTATATATTTTAGTAAAGTAGAGCAATGACTAGGATTGAATGGCAGATTAATGACCAGGATTAAGTTGGTTGAGTTAGTTGTAAGATCAAAGGTGGAGGATAAAAGGAATTATTAATTAATTTTTAATATTTGTGGGAGATAGTTATGAAGTGGTTAGGGTGAAATAAAATTATTTTTATATTTCTTTTATTTCATTTATGAGAGAGAAAGTGTGATTTAATTAATGAGTAATTAAATCATGTGCATGAGGGGAAATGAATTATTAAGACTAGGAAATGGATTAGGACTTAGAAAAAATGATTAGTTTTAGGGATAAATGGGGATAATTAGGGATAATGATAGGCTCAAGTCCTGATAATTGGGTCAATTAAGGGAAATATGGTAAATTAGAATGATTAAGGGATAACTGACCATGATTAGGATAATTTAGGATGATTTAGGGATAATGTGGTCAATTTAGGGTATAATTGGCCAATTTACGTAATCAAGATGATAGTTGTGAGTGAATTAGGTCGTGGTCAAATTTTAGGTGTCTACATTTTGCCCCTCTTTGAGATGATGTTTGCAAGAAGCAATGTCATTTCAAACAAGAAGAAAATATAGATGGTAGACAAAGGATGGGGCTTATAAAAATGAGGATGGGATGATGCCCCCTTGAGAGGATAGGCAGGCATGAAGGAGATGGGTAGGCTCTCGAAATGGATAGAAAATGATGCATGAGAATCCCTAGTTCAAGAGAAATCTTGCATCAACTAAAAACATTATATTTTAATTTGTTTGCAGTTCAATTTGTCCTTTCATTTTCTAGTCTAGTTCAAGTAGTTCAGTCAGTAGTAGTTTCTGTATTTTGGTCTGCATTCTACCATAGTTTCATTTTAGATCTTGTGGAGTTGGACTTAACATCTAGACTCATTCATCTACATCATATCTAGAATTCAAATCATTTGGATCAAGTACCAAAAAGATATTTCTATTAGAAGATTGACTATTTTCTTAGAACAAAGCATCTTGAAAGTCTCAGACATTCAACTAGAGGAGAAGACTTGCAGAGTGTTCCTTGACTTGTGGAGCCTAACGACACATTATCCAATGTTCTATGGTTTGTGGCTGACCTTCCCCAAGATCCACACATCATTCCATTCATTTGTAGAGGAAATCTTCCTGATTAGGTCCGACCTATCCATGTACACACGTCACAGCTCTTGCTTGGAGTTTGTGATCATTCTTGGCTGACATGTAGGAATCTATTATTCTGGAGATGATATATATTGATGTAATAGATCATTAGGAAAGTAGATTTTTGATAGTTAGAAGTTGATCCACATGTTTATGGTTTGGAATTATGTGAAGGAGCTTCAAAGCTATATCTTGTACATTTTTTGATATTCTATAATCAGGTTGATGAGCCCAATTGTAAGCCCACATGTTGCCGACTGATCTGTATTTGAAATCTATGATATACTAAATGACTAAATCTGCATTTGTCTCATACCTTTGAGTTGTTTTCATTGTGTTTACTCTTGTTGCACGATCTGGATAGTTTATTCTGTGAACCCTCCTACCGTGACTACACCAAGTGGTATCAGAGTGAAAGTTTGAATCTTTGGGAGTGAATTGAGAGAAGTTGGCAAAGGAAATATGTAAGATCTTGCTATAGATAGACCATCAAATTGAGGCAGGTTACTTGTGTTGGAACTGATCACTGATTGTGAGGTAGTTGTCACCTTGTAGCTTGTTCGCTAAACTTGAGATAGTTTACACTTGATCCTAGGAAGATGCCAGCGAGGAGAGTTACTGCTATTCAAACAATGGCTGGTAGAATGGTTGAGATGATGGAAATGATGAAAAAAATGTGAATTTGATTAGATGTTGTTGAAGAAGATAGGTAAAGAGGATTGACACCAAGACCTAATATTGAGAGTGACGATGAAGAAGAATTTCAATCTGTTGAACAAATTGGTGAAACCCTAGGAGGTGATGAAGAAGAAGAATCAAATCAAGTAAAGATGTTGCAAGCTATTTCAAAGATTGGGAAGAGACCTAGAGTTGATGTACCGAATTATACAGGTAATTTGAATCCTGAAGAATTGATTGACTAGATAAATGACATGGAAGAATACTTTGAGTATGAAGAAGTTGAAGATCCAGAGAAGGTGAAATTTGCAAAGACAAAGGTGAAAGGACATGTTGCTATATGGTGGAAAGAAATTTAGTTTGATAGAAATAGAAGAGGAAAAGAAAAGATTACAAAATGGGACAGAATGGTGACAAAATTGAAGAATCAGTTTATACGTGCTGACTATGAGTTAAAGCTGTTGAAAAGTGCAGAACCTAAGACAAAAGGAGAAATCTATGGAGTATACTAAAGAATTTCATAACATGATCATAAAGACATGTTATAGTGAAGCGATCAAGGAGAAAGTGGCTAGATACATCAATGCACTGAGATTGAACATTCAAGAAGAAATAAGTTTGGTGAGGATGACATCTTTGGAGTAAGCATACTAGTTTGCCCTGAAAGTTGAAGAGAAGATGAATAAGAGGCATGGTTAGAGACAGAGAGGTAGAGGAGGTAAATTTTAGAGAGGTAGAACATTTTCCTGAGGAGATAGATCACATCCGGAGAAGAACAAGTTTGACAATACATTTAAGAACGATGATAGAGATAACAATGCATACCAGAGTAATGATAGAAATTTTCATCACAGAGGTAATTACAATTCATACCGAAATGAAGGATACATATGAGAAGGAAGAGGAAATGATAAGAGAACATTCAGAGGAACATGTTTCAAGTGTGGAGGTAAAGGACATAGAGCATTCAAATGTAATCAAGGGAGTACAAGCAAGAGAATAGAGAACAGTGGAAGAGCAACTTATGTGGAAGAAGTGTTAGATTCAGGATAGATAATTGAGAGGGGGGGTGAATTAGTTCTCCAAAAATTTCTTCCAATTAAACACTTAAATCCACTTTGTAATTTAGTAACATAATAATAAATCAATCATGGAAACATAATGCATTAAATCAAGAGCAGAAACACATCAACACATAAGACACCAAGATTTTGACATGGAAAACCCAGTTAAGGGAAAAACCATAGGGTGATTAACCAAAGATTGTATTCTCTATTAGAAGAATAGAAAGAACAAATGGCACATGTCAATTAGGGCTCACTACCTGAGCACACTGCTCAAAAGAGGCCCACTGCCTATAAGAGACACACTGTCTATAAAATAATAAGTATCACATATTTGAACTAGAGAATAGCATCTTCACCATGCTTTAGTCAGTTCCATTTAAGCCCAATACTTCTACTCTACCTATTGCTCTCCTCTTCGCTACCACACTCTCATCCCTACAAGATCACTTTGAAATGACTTTGCAATTCCTTATTTATACAAGACATCAACTTAGGAATGATCATCTAAGTCGAAAGGCATTACAGAGAAAATACATAAATACATCATGACTAATTACAAAAGACTTCATGCGGAACAACACACTATCGGCCACACAGATTTGAGACTTCAATCTTCTTCTAGGAACACGCCAATCTTCAAATAACATCTTAAAGTTCAACTGCAGGATGTATAACTCATCCAGTCGGCTAGACTTAGGAAGAACACCATCATCTAAAAGTAATTTTTCAATTGTGAGCTCAAACTCCAATGCAGACCACCAACACGAACTAGACATGATCCAAAGACTTCCGCAAGCTTGCCTGAACCATTAAGAACATCCATACTACATCTGCTTACTGAAATCCTTATCTCCTTTATCTGGAACCTCAAGAACATAGTCTGTCATCAATGGAATAGATGCTTGTGGACCTCCAGACCACGAACCAATTGAGTTGTCAATTCACATTGACTTCCTAAACATTCCCTCAAATCTATAGAATAGGATATTATATTTCTAGGTCTCACCGGACCTATCTGTGTCACTCTGTCATCTCTGAACACCTGCCAAAATTGGTTTTACTTGAGTGGTCACAACTTCTTCTTATCTTCATGCGGACCTCTAAAATATTTACTAGATCACCTTAAGATACATATCTACAAACCCTTTGATGTGCATCCTCTAATCTTCATCTTAGCTAGGATCTTTAGCTCACTGTCTTCACTGTTCTTCTCTGTTCCTGATTAGGACTAATTTTCTCAATATCATGAGCACACAACTCATCCAATCCTTATCATCAATACAACAGGAGTATGTTGACATCAATGACAACACCGGTTAGGCCCATACTTGCAACAATCTCCTACTTTATCATTGATGGCAACATATGACGTGAAAAACTATTTTAACCATCAAGACAAGAACTTCTCCTCACTGTCACAACTTCTCTTCCTTTCTTTCTCCCCCTTTGATCAGCAACCACTTGTTTTTCACATGTCTTCTCTCCCCCTTTGACATCAATGGCAAAGGGCACATACTTGCAACTCCACCACTTCTGAATCATACCAGCTGCTCCCCCTGAGTAGCAGCTCCCCATCATCAATCCAGACCACAAGATATGATTGTGATATCCATCAGATTGATGCACATCAGTGCACCTTAGTTCATCACTGAAGAGGTAATAACCCCTAACTTCTCCCTGACATACTCGAAAGAGTCCTTAGGTAGAGGTTTGGCAAAGATATCCACAATTTGATCCTGGAAAGGCACAAACTCCAATCTGACTTCATTCTTGTTCACTTGCTCTCTCAAAAAGTGAAACTTGATGGATATATGTTTGGTCTTTGAATGCAACAATGGATTCTTAGATACTTTTATTGCACTTGAATTATCACAGAAGGTTGTGATAGGCTCCTCATACTCTACTCTCATGTCTCTTAACATTTGCTTCATCCACAATACTTGAGTGCAACTACCTGCTGCTACAATATATTCTACTTCTATAGTGGACAGAGAAATTGCCTCTTATTTCTTGCTCATCCAAGAAACCAATCTCTTCCCCAAAAAGAATGCTCCACCACTGGTACTCTTCCGGTCATCCACATCTCCTACCTAATCCGCATCTATATATGCATGAAGAGATAAATTATGATCTCTAGGATGCCACAAACCATACTCAATTGTCCCTTTTAGATATCTTAAAATCCTCTTGATTGCCATGACATGAGATTCTCTAGGATCAGCTTGGAATCTAGCAACAAGACCAACAACATTCATAATGTCAAGTCTAGTTTGAGTGAGATACAATAATCCTCCAATCATTGACTTGTACTTGTTCTGATCAGTCTTAGGAGAGTCATCATCTTTTCTCAATTTACATCCAGTTGCCATGGGAGTACTCATTGGTTTTGAGTCTTCCATCCCAAATTTCTTCAGTAATTCTTTCACATATTTGGTCTAAGAAATGAAAATTCCTTTCTTTGTATGAGTGATTTGTAGACCCAAGAAGAAATTCATTTCCCCAAGCATGGACATCTCAAATTCACTATTTATTTGATTTGTAAAAGTTTTACACATACTATCTCTTCCTCTAAAAATGATATCATCAACAAACACTTCAACAATCAAGATGATTTCATGATCAATTTTGAAATACAAATTACTATCGGCAGTACCTTTGTTGAAACCAATCTTCAAAAGATGCTTATCCAATCTTTCATACCAGGCTCTTGGGACTTGCTTGAGTCCATATAGTGCTTTCTTCAACTTGCAAACCATATCACCATGATCAAACAATTGAAATCCATCAGGTTGCTCAATGTATACTTCTTCTTCCAAGTCACCATTCAGGAAGGTAGACTTGACATCCATCTGTTATACTATGAAATCCTTGAAGGCAGCAAAAGCAAGAAATAATCTATCTGCTTCAATTCTTGCGACTGGAGAAAAAGTTTCTTCAAAATCAACTCCTTCTATTTGAGAGTAACCTTTGCAGACCAATTTGGCTTTATTTCTGATTACTTCACCACCTTCATTCAGTTTGTTCTGGAAGACCCATTTGGTTCCAATCACATTCTTGTTTTTAGGTCTAGGAACAAGATCCCAAGTGTGATTTTTCTCAATTTGCATCTGCTCTTCCTCCATTGCTTTAGTCCAGTTTTTGTCATTGCAAGCTTCATTCACTGTCTTAGGTTCAATCTTTGAAATCAAACAATACTCTTCTGAATCTTGAGCAATCCTTCTTCTTGTTTGTACACCTTTGATTTTATCACCTATAATCTGATCTTTAGAGTGATTTAGTCTTACATACCTGGGAACTTTGGGAGTTTCTTGCACTTTTGATTCTTGAATAGGTTCATTCAAGCTTATCTCTTCTTCCTGATTTACTCGATTAGTTTGAATCTGAATTTCAGAGGGAGCTTGGACTTCTTGAACAAAAACATCATTTTGATCATCTTCATCATATTCATAAAACCTTGAGGGTTTTTCAATACCTTCATCAACCTTCATATTTGTACTTTCCACAATCTTCCTTAATCTCTTGTTATAACACTGGTATGCTTTGCTTTGAGTAGAATAACCCAAAAATATTCCTTTGTCACTTCTAGCATCAATTTTTCCTAGATTTTCATCTCCTTTAATGTAACATTTTCTACCAAAGACTCTGGAATACCTCACAGTAGGAGTAATGCCAAACCAAAGTTCATAAGGAGTCTTACCAGTATTGCTTCTGATTTGTACTCAATTGAGAGTATAGAATGTAGTGCTGACAGCTTCTCTCCAATAGATTTGATGAACATTTGCTTCCATCATCATGGTCCTAGATGCTTCCTAGATGGTCCAGTTCTTTCTCTCCATGACTCCATTCTGCTGTGGAGTCCTAGGAACAGAAAACTGTCTCTTTATTCCATGTTTCTCACAGAATTTTATGAACTCACCGGATGTGAATTCTCCACCTCTATTAATCCTCAGACATTTTAATTTTAATCTAGTTTCATTTTCTACCACAGCCTTGAATATTTTGAATTTCTCAAGAGCTTCTGATTTCACTTTCAGAAAAGTAACCCACATCATTTGGGAATGGTCATCAATTAGTAACATGAAGTATCTATCACCATGCACACTCCTGATTCTTGCTAGACCACATAGATCAGTATGAACTAAGTCTAATAATTCAATAGAAGATTGTTCCTTGCTTTTGAATGAGACTCTGCTTTGTTTCCCCAACTAACATTCTTTGCACAAACTATTTGTAGGTTTCACCAGTTTTGGAAGATCTCTTATAGACTGAGTGTTGCTTATCTTGATGATATTGTCAAAATTCACATGACACATCCTCCTATGCCATAGCCAACTCTGATCAATTTCCACAAATAGATAACTTTTACCAGTACCAACTAAATGGAAGATATTACCTTTGGTTTGAGTACCAGATACAATCTCTATTCCAGAACATTCAAAGATCTTGCATTTTCCATTCTTGAATCAAAGATCATAGCCTTTGTCCACCAACTGTCCAACACTAAGAAGATTGTGCTTCAGACCTTCAACATATAGTACATTCTGGTTTTGTTCTTTCCATCAAAAGAAATGGTTCCTCTTCCTCTGATTCTGCCAGTAGAATTATCACCAAACTTTACCACTCCTCCTTCATACTTTTCCAAATCTATGAACTTATTTTTGTCACCTGTCATATGGTGAGAGCATCCACTGTCAATGACCCAATCATCCTTTTCTTCAACTTGGGTACCCAGAGCTCTTTCCACAATTTTATGATTGACAGATTTAGAGGGCATTGGATCTTATTCCATGATGGCAATAAACACCCAATCACTTCCAGATTTGTTTCCTATCTCTGATTCATCATTTGTTACTCTTTCATTATCATCCTCTTTATGAACATAGTAACAATTCTTTTGGAACCTTGATCTGTTAGGATTTGGCCTTAAAAATCTTTCTGGACACCTTGAGGCAAAATGACCAATCTTATTGTAGTTAAAACACTTAAAAGGCAATTTCCCTTCATACTTACCGGATCCTCTTGGAAGTCTTTTTGCAATAAGGGCTTCAGCTTGAGTGGTTTCTGCTTCTTCTTCTTCCAGGTCTTTTCTTGCTTTTTCATACCATGATAGTTTCCTTGAAGAGTTCTCTCCCGGATCAAACCTTTGTTTACCTTTTACAGAGGCACTGACTTTGAATGTAGATTCAATCTTGGGGGGGCATCTCCAAACTCAGTCAATTCAAATGCAGCCAATTTAGTAACCAATTGATCTATTGTGACACCTGAATGGGATTTGAATTCTTTGATGGCAACAACCTTGTATTTATAAGAAGGAAGGGATCTAAGAACTTTGCCAACAATTTCATCTTCATCCAAGACTCCACCAGCACATCTAATGCCACAAACAAGTTCATTTACTCTTGGCATAAAAATAGTGATATTTTCATCTTCTCTCTTCTTCAGATTTTTGAATTTTCCTTTCAGACTCTATAGCCTTGCACATTTAACATACTTGTCTCCTTCATGCAGAAGTTCTAGTTTTTCCCAAATCTCAAAAGTAGTTTGTAGGTCAACAACATTTGTCAGCTTTGAATCAAACAAGGCACTTAGAAGAGCTTCTTTAGTCTGCAGATTGTTTTCAGCATCTGTTATTTCATTTACAGTTTTCGGGCCATTCTGTGGAGTATACTTTGTTGAAGCCATGGTCCAATACTACATTCCCATACATTGTAAGTGACATTGCATGCAACTTTTCTAAAGATTAAAATTGGATCCATCAAACTTTAGACTATCCTTCTTGTAGGATGACATCCTGGATCTCCTCAAGTGGTTAAGCTCTTTTAGAGGAATTTAGCTCTGACACCAATTATTAGATTCAGGATAGACAACTAAGAGGGGGGTGAATTAGTTGTCCAAAACTTTCTTCCAATTAAACACTTAAATCCATTTTGTAATTCAATAGTATAATAATAAATCAATCATGGAAACATAATGCATTAAATTAGGAGCAGAAAGATATCAACACATAAGGCACCAAGATTTTGACGTGGAAAACCTGATTAAGGTAAAAACCATGGGGTGATTTTAACCCAAGATTGTATTCTCTGTTAGAAGAATAGAAAGAATAAATGGAGCGTACCAATTAGGGCTCATTTCTCGAGCACACTGCTCACAAGAGGCCCACTGCCTACAAGAGACACATTGTCTACAAAATAATAAGTATCACATATTTGAACTGGAGAATAACATCTTCACCATGCTTCAGTCAGTTCCATTTAAGCCCAATACTTATGCTCTACCTTTTTCTCTCCTCTTTGCTACCACACTCTCATCCCTAAAAGATCACTTTGAAATGACTTTACAATTCCTTATTTATACAAAACATCGACTTAGGAATGATCATCTAAGTTGATAGGCATTATAGAGAAAACCCATAAATACATCATGACTAATTACAAAAGACTTCACGCAGAACAACACACTGTTGGCCACATAGATCTGAGACTTCAATCTTCTTCTAGGAACATGCCAATCTTCACACAACATCTTCAAGATCATCTGTAGGATGTGTAACTCATCTGGTTGGCCAGACTTAGGAAGAACACCATCATCCAGAAGTAATTCTTCAATTACGAGCTCAAACTCTAATGAAGACCACCAACACAAACTATACACAATCTAAAGACCTCCACAAGCTTTCCTGAATCATCAAGAACATCCATACTACATCTGCTTACTGAAATCCTTATCTCCTTCATGTGGAACCTCAAGAACACAGTCTATCATCAATGGAATAGATGCTTGTGAACCTCTAGACCACAAACCAATTGAGTTGTCAATTCACATTGACTTCCTAGACATTCCCTCAAATCTGTAGAATAGGATATTACATTTCCAGATCTCACCGGACCTATCTGTGTCACTCTGTCACCTCTGAACACCTGTCAGAACCGGTTTTACTTGAGTGGCCACAACTTCTTCAGATCTTCATGCGGACCTCTAAAATCTTTACTAGATCACCTTCAAACACATATCTACAAACCCTTTGATGCGCATCCTCTGATCTTCATCTTAGCTAGGATCTTTATCTCACTCTCTTCACTATTCTTCTCTGTTCCTAATTAGGACTAATTTTCTCAATATCCTCAACACATAACTCATCCAATCCTTATCATCAATGCAACAGGAGTATGCTGACATCAATGACAACACCGATTAAGCCCATACTTGGAAAAAGAAGAACCTATTGGATCACATAGTTCAATTGGTAAACCTGAGAAAGGAGAATCACTTGTGATGAGGACAACACTTTTTAAAGTAGAGACAACTGAAGAACCACCATAGAAGAGGAGTTTGTTCAGAACCAAATGCAAATAAGGAGGTAAATGTTGTAAATTTGTAATTGATAGTGGTAGTTCTGACAACCTAGTTTCAGAGGAGATGGTGACTAAGCTAAAGTTGGAAAGATTGAAACACTTAAGCCCTATCAGATAGCATGGATTCAAGATGATCATAAGGTACTGGTGAGTGAACAATGTTTGGCAAAATTTCATATTGGATCTTATCATGATGAAGTCTTGTGTGATATTATGCCTATGGATGTATGTCATATTTCGTTGGGTAGATCTTGGTAGTATCATAGAAAAGCCATACATGATGGGAAAAAGAATACATACACTATAACATCAAATGGGAAGAGAAATACCTTGATTCCTTTGGAAGATGATCCTAACAGTGAAGTCTACGAAAATGCTAGAATCTGTTTGGTAGATTGAAGAAAAATTTTGGATGATTTGAGACATGAGAATATGTGTTATGCTTTGGTTCCTAAAAAGCCTAAAACATTGAAGAAGGAGACTGAAGAATCACAACCAAAGGAGATAACAAAGTTGCTGATAGAGTATGAAGACATCATATCAGATAATGTACCTGAAGGACTGCCAGCTATAAGGAGTATTAGACATCACATGGATTTTATACTAAGAGCTAGTTTACTTAATAAAGCAACACATAGAATGACACCAAGAGAGAATGAAAAATTAAATAAACAGATACAAGAATTGTTGAGGAAGGTTTTGATTAGAGAATTTTTTAGCCCTTGTGCCATACCTACAGTATTAGCACCTAAGAAAGATGTAGAGTGGAGAATGTGTACTGACTCTAGAGCAATAAACAAGATCACAGTTAAGTATAGATTACCTTTACCTAGGATAGATGATATTATGGATTGTTTGAGTGGAGAAAAATATTTCACAAAGATAAAATTGAAAATTGGATACCATTAGATCAGAAATAGGGAAGGAGATGAATGGAAGACTGCCTTTAAGACAAATGAAGGATTGTATGTAACCCTATGATAGAGACAATGAGAGGTGATAGAAAAGACTTTAAGTGGACATCAAGAGAAGACAAAAGTTTTGAATTGTTGAAGCAGAAAGTGACAGAGCAACATGTTTTAGCATTATTGGAATTTGATAAGGTATTTCAAGTTGATTGTGATGCAAGTGGGAATGTAATTGGAGCAATGTTAAGTCAAAAGGTAGACCTGTAACATATTTTAGTGAGAAGTTGAATGATGTAAGGAGAAGATATTTAGTTTATGATCAAGAGTTCTATGCCATAAATCAAGCCTTGAAGAAGTGGAGACATTACTTGTTGCCTAAAGAGTTTGTGTTGTGTACAGATCATCAAGCTTTATAATATTTGAACAGTCAATGAAAGTTGAATCACAGACAAATGAGATGGGTAGAGTTCATGTAGATTTATACTTTTATGTTGAAGCATAGGAATGGAAAATCAAACAAGGTAGAAGATGCATTGAGTAGGAGAAGAAAATTGTTGACAAAGATGAGAGTTGAAGTATTGGGTTTTGATGAATTGAAGAAATTGTATGAGGGAGACATTGATTTTGAAGAACCTTGGAAAGCATGTAAAGAACCTGTTGTGATAGATAGGAGTAAGTGGTTAGATTTTTCATTCAAGAGGATATGTTGTTTAGAGGAAATCAGTTATGCATACCTAGAAGTTCAATGAGAGATAATTTGATCAAGGAGAAACATAGTGGTGGATTTGCAGGACATTACGTCATTGAAAAGATAGTAGCCTTGGTGAGTGAAAACTACTTTTGGCCTCAGATACATAAGGATGTTAGGAAGTTTGTGCAAAGTTGTAAAATTTTTCAAGTTGCAAAAGGGAGTAGTCAGAATACTGGATTATATAAACCTTTGACAGTACTAGAGAGACCTTGGGAAGACATAAGCATGGATTTTGTGATGGGATTACCTAAAATATAGAGAGGACATGATTCAATATTTGTAGTGGTAGATAGATTTTCAAAGATGGCTCATTTCATTCCTTGTAAGAAGACAACTGATGGAGTGCACATAGCTGACCTATTTTTTAAGGAGATTGTGAGATTGCATGGATTACTGAAGAGCATAAGTTTAGACAGAGACACCAGATTCCTTGGATATTTTTGGAAGACAATTTGGAAGAAGATGAAGATAGATTTGAAGTTTAGTTCAACTTTTCATCCACAAACTGATGGAAAGACAGAGGTAGTGAATAGGAGTTTGGGAAACTTGTTGAGGTTTTTGGTTGGAGAGAAGGTAGGAAGTTGGGATTTGATTCTTTCACCAGCAAAGTTTGCATACAATAATTCTGTGAATAAGAGTACTGGAAGTACACCTTTTGAAATTGTTATCAGAGTAAATCCTAGAGGAGTGAGAATTAAGAGACATGAGAATGAGAGAAAAGAGAAGTACAGAAGGAGAAAAATTTGCAGATCACATGAAGACAGTGCATAATCAGGTGAAGAAGCATTTGGAAGATATGAACAGGAAATATAAGGAGCAAGTAGATAAGAAGAGAAGACATAAGGAATTTGAAATTGGAGATGAAGTGATGGTATACTTGAGAAAAGAAAGATTTCTAGTTGGAATGAATAACAAGTTGAAGATGAAGAAGTTTGGATCTTGTAAGATACTTAGAAAATTTGATTCAAGAAATGCATGTGAAGTAGAGTTACCAGAGACATTGGGTATATCACTTATTTTCAATATTGCAGACCTATATTAGTATAATGAAGCAGAGTTTAGTGACAACATGGCAGAGGACTTGAAGAATTAATAACCAAAACAAGCATTGGAGTAGATTGAAGACATTTTGGATAGCAAAGTTGGATGTAGCACTATAGGAAGACAATACAGAGAACACCTTGCGAAGTGGAAAGGGAGACCGGAAGAAGATTCATCATAGAATTCTCAAGCTAAGGTGGACCGTCTTGGTTCTCTCCCAGCCCTAGGAAAGTGAGGGACTCACTTTTTCAATAACCCCAGATCTCTGATGTAGGAGCATCCCTAGTTCAAGAGCAATCTTGCATCAATCAAAAAACATTTGCATTTTAATTTGTTTACAGTTTAGTATGTTACTTTTTCTAGTTCAGTTCAGGCAGTTTAGTATGTTACTTTTTCTAGTTTAGTTCAGGCAATTTAGTTAGTAGCTATTTCTATATTTTGGTCTGCATTCTACCGTAGTTGCATTTCAGATCTTGCAGAGTTGGACTTAGAATCTAGACTCATTCATCTACATCATATCCAAAATTCAAAGAATTTGGATCAAGTACCAGAAAGATATATGATGCAAGAGCATCCCTGGTTCAAGAGAAATCTTGTATCAACCAAATAAAATTTACATTTCAGTTTGTTTGTAGTTTAGTATGTTTATTTTTTGAGTTCAATTCAGGCAGTTCAATTAGTAGCAGTTTCTATATTTTTGTTAGGAAATGAGGGCATCTCAGAATGTATTTCTAAGAACAGTGGTATCTTCGACTGATTTAAATTCTTTCCAAATGCTTCCAAAAATACGCACAACTATGCCATTAAAGCGGAAACAGACATAGAACATTTCCTACATTGACCCTTAGAGGAAAGCACAAGTGAACAATATCCAGTTTCAACAACAGAGACTTTAAACATGAAAGACAGAACAAGAATGCAGATTTACGTGGGGAAAACCCTTATGGGTAAAAAACCCCACACCCCAAAACACCGAGCCATTGTATTATTCCACAACCAAAAAGTTACAATACATTTACAGGCTCATAGCCTTTACAGGAGATTAACATCTTGTTCCTTCTGAAGAATAGCTAACAGTATAACCCTGCACAAAGTTCTCTAGCACTTGGTTGGTTCTTCATACTGTTGTCATGCCACAAATAGCACACAGTACAGAACATGAGTCTCTCGGCTTTGTTCTTTTCATCTCTCCTCAGTCCTTCTACATACAGTTAACATGTTGTGTGCAACAAACTATATAAGACTTCACAGAAGAAGAAAACCTAGAGCTATCTCTCTCTCTCGTACAGTTGAACTCACTCTCACATCACTTTTAGCAATCCAATCAAATCCACATGTAGCTGACCATTCATTCCAACTTCCCAGCATCGCTGACATCCAACTATTCAAACCGTTCACATAACTATCTAATTGTTCACATTCTCGTAGGAAACTTTAGTCCCACATGCACCAGACATTTGACGGTTTCTAGTTTATATACATGACCATAAGTAAGATAACCGTCGACACTTTTGCTAACAAGACTAAGTAGTACACCTTTCACTGACCATCGGAGAGATCTTGACCTTCGGTATAACTTCATCCCTCTTTACCGACAATGTTTCTCTTGCCGATGCCAAACCTCCACTAAGCCTCCATCAGAGTGACAGGTAAGATTGGGAAGACTTCTCAATGCTGGGCCGACAAATCTTCTCACACCGATGCTCAATCCAATGTCATTCATCAGAGTGATCACAAGTTGTCGGAGTAACATTTCAAAGCTAGGCTGACAGTGATCTTCATATCGATGACCGTTCCATCAGAGAGACACCAACTATCATCAAGACTATACCAAACTTCGCCGATAGTGGTAGTTACATCGATCGATGTATCATAGCAACATCACCAAGACATAGAAAACTTCATGCCAATGACCAGGCCTCCATTGGAGTAACATAACATATCAAAGACAGCATTCCAATTCACACCGATGTCACATGTCTTACCGATGCCTAACCTCCATCAGAGTGACCCAACACTGTCGGAGCTACTACCACCAGGTTTGCCGATGGTCAATCTCATGCTAATATCTCACTACCATCGGTGAGACCAAAGGGATCGGAGACACTACCATAGCCTCCATCGATGGTCACAGTCATGCCAATGGACTTCTCTGTTGAACCATTGAAAAACTTCAAGTAAGCCTAATGGCTAGAGTCAAGTCGATGAACAACTGAACCAATGAGCCAATGAACTGATGATATACCAAGGAACCATTGAACATGTAATTTGAGTCACTAGTACTCAACATTCTCCCACTTGACAAAGGAATTATAGGAAACCATCAATGCTCCATATCATAGAACCAAAACTGATACTGCCACCACTCCACTATGCTCACAAGCTCCACATAAGCTTTAACAAAACCAACTTCAAAGCTTTCATAACACAGTCATGAAAGACATCCTCCAGAAACAAGATAAACCATTAGCTAGAACAACAATTAGTAAGCTGACTGTACCCATCCAACTGAACATAAAACCCACATGACTGAAACATCCAATCACTCATACCTTGAAGGTATGAACATCAGTAGACTCATGCCACCTACACATGCACCCATCAACTGCAAATACAAGCTCAAAGTGTGAACCGGTCGAAGAAGACCAAACACATCAAGAACTCCCACTGCAAGGGTAATGCAGATTTGAAAAAGATCATGGCATACAAAATCCACAAATAGCATTACATAGAAAGTGTAAATATCATGTAGTATTAAGGAAACATCCACCATGACATGCAACAATCTGTAAATCAATAACTTGTACATCTCACCACTAGTCTAGAAAACTCTCAAGTTCTTCACACCCAATAATGAAAGAGATAACAGAACAGAACCTTCATGCTATCACCCAACAACATAAGTGAAAGCACATGACCACGAACTAGTGACCACTTTAGCTCCGAACAAAACCTCAAACCAATATAATGTGAAACACACCATCAAAAAATAACTAAGAACAAGAGAAACACTGCACATCATATACCTGTAGACAATCCTTCTACATACACCTCTGAATGCTAACTGTGTCAAGTATGATCTCCTCCATTACATCCCAAAGAGAATAGCAAAACAACACCCAATCAAACATTCAATCTCAAGAGATCAAAAAATTAGCATATATAACATGTATCTAACATGGATGTAAGCCTCTCACACCAGAGAAGATCAAACTAATGCATTTCCCATTTCAGGGAATCAGCCCATAAAACCATCTCCTAACAATTCTCATCAATAAATGATATCTTAAACTCAAATGTACAAGGAGATTAATCATGCTATCCATCTCTCACAATGAATCCTCTAGAACCATCTTTGAGCAGTTCAAGATCCATATCTATGAAAGAAAGAATAAAACACCTGAGAGAAACAATGGGCAATACCTCTCAAGTAATAAACTACCGAGCAAACCAAGAGTGGGAATGAGATTGTTCTTCCAAGATATTCAAGTCCCAAATACTTTCTCCAAGAACAATCTCCTCTAGATCTTTTGTTGAATTCTCATTCAACCAAGGTAAAGACTCCTTGGACTTCCTGCTGCAAATTCTTATCAAGCACAACACATACAGTCTCACCTTATTCTCCATGTATCCATGAGTACCTACGAACAATCACTTCATGCTGAACTCCAACTACATCAATACACCACTATGAAGTAATCAAGCAAATGATAAATGTACCCAAACATAGAGAAGTTAACAGACCACTGTCAAAGCTCCAATCATCTGAATCAGGAACTTATCATGACATCATGATCTTACCATCTCCTTTAGGAGATTCCATGCTCTAGGTGAACATAACCATGGTCTCTAGATCAATGTATCATACCAAAATTCAAATGCAGAAATCATGATATGAAACAAACCAAAACTCTAAACCAACATCACCTGTCAAGCACCACCAAAGCCTCAGGCAAGAATTTCATGAATCCTCCATGACTTCAAGATGTTACTCATCCTCAAATAGTGCCCCTACAAATGCAAAAGAACCCTTCTGTAGCAACAGGATCAAAGAGCTCTTCCTAGTAACATCTGCCACACTAAAGAAGATCATTCACCACAAAGTGACAAACACACAGTCAATGCTAAAGCTCCCACTGAACTATAACAATAGAGCTTTCTAAGCATCTTGACCAAACATCTCCTAATCTAAAAATCTTCCAGGTCCACACATTAACATGTCCATGTGACTATAAAACCAAGTGACACCAAGATCTCCAAACCAAGGAAATAAACTATCACTGTCAATAGCTTACACAAACCTATGTATTCAAGCTATACATGACATCATGATACACATACTACAAGTCTCCATAACCAACTATTTAGATACTCTACAACATCCATCCTCTCATCCTGAAATAGTCACACTAATGCACAAGTGACCAGAGATAAGGGTAGCTAACAAATCTGCATAAACACTGAAACAATCTTGTGGATAAAGACAGTCCACATCCGAGTCATCTCACTATAGCTTAATAGGTGATTAGCCCATGAAACTACATAACTCGTAGATCCAACTAATGTACCATGCAAATTCACAATCACAATGGAAACTACAAAACTGAGATTTCAAGGAATAGATAAACCATGTAGACAACATGACTTAAACATCAAATTACTTATAAAACTAATTTGCCAAAAAGTCCACAACCTGAGCACCATAGTCGAGAAACCAAAAACATTACCACAGAAATGATGAGTGTCAAATCACATACCAACACTCCCATGCAGAGAAAGCATTTCACCTCCTCACACCATGCACAGAGAATGCATGCAAAACTACAACTATATCATCCAGCAACATCCCAAAAGCCAGGGTCTAGAAATAGCTTAACTGTGGCTTCACAAAACGACAAGTTTTTCTTTTGATTGTGTAAAACCTGCAAAACCACTATGTTTGAAAAACACCCATGCACATCCATACCCACTTCACATTTGGAAGACCCAAAAGTCTGCAACAAAACTCCATAACAGTTAAACCAGAATAATGGATCATCATGAATATGCATAACCATAGATTTTAAGGAAAAACTATAAAACCCCTCAAATCCAAAAAACATGAATCTGAGTCATGCAAGTGCAAAATATCTAATTAAGGAAACAACAGTTCAAGAGCTTCAAGCCCACTTGTAGACCAATCCCTCAACCACCAACATGCACATGCATCCAAGAGAATCATGCTATTACAAAAGCTCTCAGACCATCCAATGATCAACTCCATAGCCTACATGCAGTCAGGGTAACAAAAAATTATGCCTTCCAATACTAGGAACAAAACACCCAGCATAAGCACAATACTCCATGGCTAAGCAGTAACACAAACTTCTTCATATCATTAGAGAGCCTCTCACATAGACACCCAATATGAAAGTTACTACAGTAACACAACTAAAAACCAAACCCTATGCATCAAATTAAATACGATCAACTAAGAGCCTCAGGCCACATCATGACCAGCTCCAGTCTCTTCAGTTTCACCATCCTTCAAGCACTGTTGAAACAAAAATAGAAGATCAATTGCTAGACTTTCACTCAAACAAGGATCAAACAAACAGACATTTCCTTCAGATTTCCTCAAGCCTGTCACACTAAGAAATCATCACAGAAGGAAAACCTAGACCTTATACACCAGGAACTCTTACATGCAACACATGCAGCAGACAAATGTACAAATGTGAGCAACTAAGCAGATCCCAGAAGAAAGCTCTGATACTACTTGTTAGGAAATGAGGGCATCTCAGAACATATTTCTAAGAACAGTGGTGTCTTCGACTGATTTAAATTCTTTCCAAATGCTTCCAAAAACATGCACAACTATGCCATTAAAGCGGAAACAAACATATAACATTTCCTACATTGACCCTTAGAGGAAAGCACAAGCGAACAATATCTAGTTTCAATAGCAGAGACTTTAAACATGAAAGATAGAACAAGAATGCAGATTTACATGGGGAAAACCCTTATGGGTAAAAAACCCCACACTCCAAAACACCGAGCCATTGTATTATTCCGCAACCAAAAAGTTATAATACATTTTACAGGCTCATAGCCTTTACAGGAGATTAACATCTTGTTCCTTCTAAAGAATAGCTGACAGTATAACCCTGCACAAAGTTCTCCAGCACTCGATTGGTTCTTCATATTGTTATCATGCCACAAATAGCACACAGTATAGAACATGAGTCTCTCGGCTCTGTTCTTTTCATCTCTCCTCAGTCCTTTTACATATAGTTAACATGCTGTGTGCAACAAACCGTACAAGACTTCACAGAAGAAGAAAACTCAGAGCTATCTCTCTCTCGCGTACAGTTGAACTCACTCTCACATTGCTTTTAGAAATCCAATCAAATCCACATGCAGCTGACCGTTCATTCCAACTGCCCAGTATCGCTAACATCCAACTGTTCAAACTGTTCGCATAACTATCTAACCGTTCGCATTCTCGCAGGAAACTTTAGTCCCACATGCACCGAACATTAGACGGTTTCTAGTTTATATACATGACCACAAGTAAGATAACCATTGACACTTTTGCTGACAAGACTAAGCAGTACACCTTTCACCGACCATCGAAGAGACCTTGACCTTCGGTATAACTTCATACCTCTTTGCCAACAATGTTTCTCCTGTCGATGCCAAACCTCCGCTAACCCTCCATCGGAGTGACAGGTAAGATCAGGAAGACTTCTCAATGCTGGGCTGACAAATCTTCTCACACTGACGCTCAAGCTAATGTCATTCATCGAAGTGACCACAAGTTGTCAGAGTAACATTTCAAAGTTGGGCTGATAGTGATCTTCATACTGATGACCGTTCCATTAGAGAGACACCAACTATCATCGAGACTACACCAAACTTTTCTGATAGGGGTAGTTACGCCGATCGGTGTATCACAGCACCATTGCCAAGACATAGCAAACTTCATACCAATGACCAGGCCTCCATCGGAGTAACACAGCATATCGGAGACAGCATTCCAATTCACACCGATGTCACATGTCTTACCGAAGCCTAACCTCCATCAAAGTGACCCAACATTGTCGGAGCTACTACCACCAGCTTTGCCGATGGTCAACCTCATGCCGATATCTCACTACCATCGGTGAGACCAAAGAGATTAGAGACACTACCACAGGCTCCACCGATGGTCACTGTCATGCCGATGGACTTCTCTATTGAACCATTGAAAAACTTCAACTAAGCCCGATGGCTAGAGTCAGGCTGATGAACCACTGAACCAATGAGCCAATGAACCGATGATGTACCAAGGAACCATTGAACCTTTAATTTGAGTCACTAATACTCAACAATTTTGGTCCGCATTCTACTATAGTTGCATTTTAGATCTGGTAGAGCTAGACTTAGCACCTAGATTCATTCATCTACATCATATCCAGAATTTAGAGAATCCTAACACATCTAGATTCATTCATCTACATCAGGCCCATACTTGAGCATCCTGACAGTCTCAGACACGTCAGCTGAAGGAAAAGACTTACGGAACATTTCTTGACTTGTGGAGCCTAATGACACATCATTCAATGTTCTATGATTTGTGGCTAACCTTCCCCGAGATCCGCACATCATTCCATTCATTTGTAGAGGAACTCTTCATGATTAGCTCTGACCTATTTGTGTAGACATGTTACAACTCTTCATTAGAGTTTGTGATCTTCCTTGGCCGATGCAGAGGAATCTTTTGTATTGGAGATGATATACATTGATGTAATAGATCCTTAGGAAAGTAGTTAACTATTGATTCATAATCCTTAATTTAGATTTTGTGTGAAGGAGCTTCAAAGCTATATCTTGCACATATTCTGATATTATGTAATCAAGCCTTTGAGCCCCAATTGTAAGCCTGCATGATGTCAACCAGATTGTATTTGAATTCTATGATATACTAAATGACTAAATTTACATTTATTTCATTTCCTTGAGTTGTTTCCATTGTGTTTACTCTTGCTACACAGTCTGGACAGTTCATTCTGTGAACCCTCCTACCGTGACTGCACCAAGTTGTATCAAATTGAAAGTTTGAATCTTGGGAGTGAATTGAGTTAAAGTTGTGATTGATAGTGGTAGTTCAGATAACCTAGTTTCAGAGGAGATGGTGAGTAAGTTGAAGTTGGAAAGATTGAGACACTGTAAACCCTATCAGATAGCATGGATTCAGGATGATCATAAGGTATTGGTGAGTGAACAATGTTTGGTGAAATTTCATATTGGATGTTATCATGATGAAGTCTTGTGTGATATTCTACTTATGGATGTTTGTCATATCTTGTTGGGTAGACCTTGGTAGTATGATAGAAAATCTATACATGATGGGAGAAAGAATACATACACTATCACAACAAATGGAAAGAGAATTACATTGATTTATGTGGAAATCCTAGAATCTATTTGGCAAATGGAAGAAAATTTCTGGATGGTATGAAACATGAGAATATGTGTTTTTCTTTGATTTCTAAGAAACTTGAAACATTGAAGGAGACTGAATAATCACAACTAGAGGAGATAAAAGAATTGCTGACAGAGTGATGCCTTTTGGATTGACAAATGCACCGAGTACTTTCATGAGATTGATGAATGAAGTCTTGAAGAAATTCTTGGGTAAGTTTGTGATTGTATACCTGCATGATATTCTAATTTTCAGTAAGACAAAAGAAGAACATTTGTGGCATAGTAGACAAGTTTTGCAGAGGTTGAGAGAAGAGAAATTGCTGGTAAACATCAAGAAATGTAGTTTCATGAAGGAAGAGCTGGTATATTTGGGATTTCTAATTTCTGTGGAAGGATTGAAGATGGACCCTAAGAAAGTAAGAGAAATTGTTGAATGGCCTACATCGGAGAGCATTGGAGAGGTTAGATCATTTCATGGATTGGCTAGTTTCTACCGAAAGTTCATCAAAAATTTTAGTTCAGTATGTAACCCTATGACAGAGACAATGAGAGGTGACATGAAAGACTTTAAGTGGACATCTAGAGTAGATAAAGGTTTTGAATTGTTGAAGCAGAAAGTGACATAGCTACCTGTTTTGGCATTACTGGATTTCAATAAGGTATTTCAAGTTGATTGTGATGCAAGTGGAAGTGTGATTGGAGCATTATTAAGTCAAGAAGGTAGACCTATAGCATATTTTAGTGAGAAGTTGAATGATGCAAGGAGAAGATATTCAGTTTATGATCAACAATATTATGCCATAATTCAAGCCTTGAAGAAGTGGAGAGATTACTTGGTGCCTAAGGAGTTCGTATTATATACAGATAATTAAGCAAGTTGCAATATTTGAATAGTCTAGGTAAGTTGAATCAGAGACATATGAGATGGGTAGAGTTCATACAGAGTTACACGTTTGTGTTGAAGCATAAGCATGAAAAATCAAACAAAGTTGTTGATATGTTGAGTAGCAGAAGAAACTTGTTGACCGAAGTGAGAGTTGAAGTGTTGGGTTTTGATGAATTAAAGAACATGTATGAGAGAGACACTGATTTTGTAGAACCTTGGAAGGCATGTAAGGAACTTGTTGTGACACATAGAAGTAAGTGGTTGGACTATTTCATTCAAGAAGATATGTTGTTAAGAGGAAATCAGTTATGCATACATAGAAGTTCAATTAGAGATAATTTGATCAAAGAGAAACATAGTGGAGGATTAGCAGGACATTTTGGCATTGATAAGATAGTAGATTTGGTAAGTGAAAACTACTTGTGGCTTTAGATACAAAAGGATGTTAGGAGATTTGTATAGATTTGTAGAGTTTATCAAGTTGTAAAAGGAAGTAGTTAGAATACTGGATTGTATAGACCTTTGACAATACCGGAGAGACCTCGGGAAGACATAAGCATGGATTTGGTAAGGGTATTGTTGAAGACATAGAGAGGACATGATTCAATATTTGTAGTGGTTGATAGATTTTCAAAGATGGCTCATTTCATACCTTGTAAGAAGAAAACCGATGCAATGCATGTAGCTGACCTATTTTTTAGGGAGATTTTGAGATTGCATGGATTACCTAAGAGTATAATTACAGATAGAGACACCAGATTTCTTGGATACTTCTGAAAGACACTTTGGAAGAAGATGAAGATAGATTTGAAGTTTAGTTCATCTTTTCATCCATAGACTGATGGATAGACAGAGGTAGTGAATAGGAGCTTGGGAAACTTGTTGAGATGTTTGGTTGGAGAGAAGATAGGAAGTTGGGATTTGATTCTTTCAGAAGTAGAGTTTGCGTACAATAATTTAGTAAATAGGAGTTTCAGAAGAACACCTTTTGAGATTGTTACCAGAGTGAATCCTAGAGGAGTTGTAGAATTGAGAGATAATAGTTTGGAAGAAAAGAGAAGTGCAGAAGTTGAAGAATTTGCAAAACATATGAAGACATTGCATAATCAGGTAAAGAAGCATTTGGAGGATATGAATAGTAAGTATAAGGGAAAGGTAGATGAGAAGAGAAGACATAAGGAATTTGAAATAGGAGATGAAGTGATGGTATATTTGAGAAAAGAAAGATTTCCAGTTGGAACATATAACAAGTTAAAGATGAAAAAGTTTGGACCTTATAAGATACTCAGAAAATTTGATTTAGGAAATGCATATGAAGTAGAGTTACTGAAGACATTGGGTATATCACCTATTTTCAACATTGCAGACTTATATCAGTATCATGAAGAAGAGTTTAGTGACATCTCGGAAGAAGATTTGAAGCAGTTACCACAACAAGTACTGGAGCAGATCGAAGACATTTTGGATAGCAGAGTTGGACGCAACACTAGAGGAAGACAATACAAGGAATATCTTGTGAAGTGGAAAGGTAGATCAGCAAAAGATTCATCATGGAATTCTTAGGCTAAGGTGGACCATCTTGGTTCTTTCCTTACCTCATAAAAGTGAGGGACTCACTTTTTTAATAACCACAAATGTCTAACGCAGGAGCATCCCTGGTTCAAGAGCAATCTTGCATCAACCAAAAACATTTGCATTTCAGTTTGTTTCCTTTCATTTTCCAGTCTAGTCAGGAGAAGTTTAGAATCTTGGTCTGCATTCTACCATAGTTGCATTTCACATCTTGTGGAGATGGACTTAGCACCTAGATTCATTTGTCTACATCATATCCAGAATTCAGAATGTTTGGATGAAGTATCAGAAAGTTATCACTATGAGAAGATCAGTTGTTTTCTCAAAACAAAGCATCCTTATAGTCTCTGATAATCAACTAAAGGAGAAGACTTGTGGTGCATTCCTTGACTTGTGGAGCTTAATGATGCATCATTCAATGATCTTTGGTTCATGACCAACCTTCCTGGAGATCCGTACATCATTCCATTTATTTGCAGAGGTGTTCTACATGATTAGGTCCAACCTATCCATGTACACATGTTACAACTCTTTATTTGAGTTTGTGACCTTCCTTGGCTGACATAGAGGAATCTTTTGTACTATAGATTCTATATACTGATGTAATAGATGCCTAGGAAAGTAGTCATGATCATTAGCATAAGTTCATAGTTTGGGTTTTGCATGAAGGAGCTTCAACGCTATATCTTGTGTATATTCTGATATTTTGTAATTAGGCGTGTGAGCCTGAATTGTAAGCCTGCATGATGCCGGCCAATTTGTATTTGAGCTCTATGATATACTGAATGACTAAATCTGCATTTGTTTCATATCTTTGAGTTGTTTTTGTTGTGTTTAGTCTTCTTGCATGGTCTGGATTCTGTGAACCCTTCTACTATGACTGCACCAAAATTGTAAAGACAAAGTTGAAAGGAAATGCTTCTATATGGTAGAAGGAAGTTTAGTTGGATAGAAACAAAAGAGGAAAAGAAAATATTACAAAGTGGGACATGATGGTGACAAAATTGAAGAATCAATTCGTACCTATTGATTATGAGTTGGAACTGTTGAGAAGATTGCAAAACCTGAGACAAAAGGAGAAATCTGTGAAGGAGTATACTAAAGAATTTCATAAGATGATCATAAGGATAGGACACAGTGAAGCAAGCAAGGAGAAAGTCTCTAGATACATCAATGGACTAAGATTAAACATTCAAGAAAAACTAAGTTTGGTGAGGATGACATCTTTGGAGGAAGCATATCAGTTTGTTCTAAAAGTTGAACAAGAGGCATGCGTAGGGACAAAGAGGTAGAGGAGGTAAATTTTAGATAAGAACATTTTTTGGAGGAGACAAATCACATCTGGAGTAGAACAAGTTTGACAATACATTTAAGAAGGATGATAGAGATAATAATGCCTGTTAGAGAGATGACATAAACTTTTTTTAGAGAGGAAACCCTAGTGCCTACCAAAATGAAGGACATAGAAGAGAGGGAAAAGGATTTGATAAGAGAACATTCAGAGGCACTTGTTTCAAGTGTGGAGGTGAAGGACATAGAGCATTTGAGTGTAATAAGGGTAGTACAAGCAAGAGAACAGAGAATAGTGGAAGAGCAACTTATGTTGGAGAAGAACCTATTGGATCACCTAGTTCAGTTGGCAAGCTGAAGAAAGGAGAATCACTGGTGATGAGGAGAATACTATTTCAAGTAGAGACAAATGAGGAATCACCACAGAGGAAAAGTCTGTTCAGAACCAGATGCAAATCAAGAGGTAAATGTTGTAAAGTTCTTATTGATAGTGGTAGTTTTGATTACCTAGTTTTAGAGGAAATGGTGATTAAATTGAATTTGGAAAGATTGAAACACCCTAAGCCCTATTAGGTAGCATGGATCAAGGATGATCATAAGGTATTGGTGAGTGAAAAATATGTGGTGAATTTTCATATTGGATCTTATCATAATGAAGTCTTGTGTGATATCATGCTTATGGATGTATGTCATATTTTGTTGGCTAGACCTTGGCAGTATGATAGAAAAGATATACATGAATGGGAGAAAGAATACTTACACTATAACATCAAATGGGAAAATAATTACCTTGATTCCTTTGGAAGATGACCCTAAGACTGAAGTATGTAGGAATGCTAGAATATGTTTGGTAGATGGAAGAAAATTTCTGGATGGTTTGAGACATGAGAATATGTGTTATACTTTGATTCCTAAGAAGCCTGAAGCATTAAGGGAGACTAGAGAATCACAATCAAAGGAGATAAGGGAGTTGCTGATAGAGTATGAAGACATCATATCAGACAATGTACTTGAAGGATTAACACCAATCAAAAGTATCAGTCATCACATAGATCTTATATTGGGAGCAAGTTTGCCTAATAAAGAAGAACATAGAATGACACTAATAGAGAATGAAGAACTGAATAGACAGATACAAGAGTTATTGAGGAAAGGTTTGATCAGAGAAAGTTTGAGTCCTTGTGTGGTACCTGCTGTGTTAGCACCTATGAAAGATGAAGAATGGAGAATGTGTACTGACTCTAGAGGAATAAAAAAGATCATAGTTAAGTATAGATTTCCTTTACCTAGGATGGATGATATCATGGATTGTTTGATTGGAGCAAAATATTTCACAAAGATAGATTTGAAGTGTGGATACCATCAAATTAGAATCAAAGAAGGAGATGAATAGAAGACTACTTTTAAGACAAATGAAGGGTTGCATGAGTGGTTAGTGATGCCTTTTGGATTGAAAAATGTACTGAGTACTTTCATGAGGTTGATGAATGAAGTTTTAAAGAAATTCTTGGGTAAGTTTGTTATTGTATACTTGGATGATATTATGATTTTTAGTAAGTCAACAGAGAAACATTTGTGGCATATTAGACAAGTTTTATAGAGACTGAGAGAAGAGAAATTCTTGATAAACATCAAGAAGTGTAGTTTCATGAAGGAAGAAGTGGTATATTTGGGATTTTTTATTTTTGTGGAAGGATTGAAGATGGACCCTAATAAAGTAAGAGCAATTGTTGAATAGCCTACACTAGAGAGCATTGGAGAAGTCAAATCTTATCATGGATTGGGTAGTTTCTACTAGAAGTTCATCAGAAATTTCAGTTCAATATGTAACCCTATGACAAAGACAATGAGAGGTGACATGAAAGACTTTAAGTGGACATTAGGAGAAAATAAAAGTTTTGAGTTGTTGAAGCAGAAAGTGACAAAGCAACCTGTGTTGGCATTATTAGATTTCAATAAGGTATTTCAAGTTGATTTTATGCAAGTGGGAGTGAAATTGGAGCAATGTTAAGTCAAGAAGGTAGACCTATAGCATATTTTAGTGAGAAATTGAATGATGCAAGGAGAAGATATTCAATTTATGATTAAGAGTTCTATGCCATAATTCAAGCCTTGAAGAAGTGGAGACATTACTTGTTGCCTAAGGAGTTTGTGTTGTATACAAATCATCAAGCTTTATAGTATTTGAATAGTCAAGGAAAGTTGAATTAGAGACATATGAGATGGGCAGAGTTTATGTAGAGTTAGAAATTTGTATTCAAGCATAGGAGTGGAAAATCAAACAAAGTTGCTGATGCATTGAGTAGGAAAAGAAACATGTTGATAAAGATGAGAGTTGAAGTGTTGGCATTTGATGAATTGAAGAACATGTATGAGGGAGACACTGATTTTGTAGAACCTTTGAAAGCATGTAAGGAACTTGTTGTTGATAGATAGGAGCAAGTGGTTGGATTACTTCATTCAAGAAAATATGTTGTTTAGAGGAAATCAGTTATGCCTACCTAGAAGTTCAATGAGGGATAATTTGATCAAGGAGAAACATAGTAGTGGATTGGCAGGACATTTTGGCATTCATACAATAGTAGCTTTGGTGAGTGAGAATTACTTTTGTCCTTAGATACATAAGGATGTTAGGAAGTTTGTACAGAGTTGTAGAAATTGTCAAGTTGCAAAAGGGAGTAGTCAGAATACTAGATTATATAAACCTTTGATAGTACCAGAGAGACCTTGGGATGACATAAGCATGGATTTTGTGATGAGATTGCCTAAGACACAGAGAGGACATGATTTGATATTTGTAGTGGTGGATAGATTTTCAAAGATGGCTCATTTCATACTTTGTAAGAAGACAACCGATGCAATGGATGTAGCTATTTTTCAAGGAGATTGTGAGATTGCATGGATTACCTAAGAGTATAATTTCAGACAGAGACTCCATATTTCTTGGATACTTTTGGAAGACACTTCGGAAGAGGATGAAGACATATTTGAAGTTTAGTTCATCTTTTCATCCATAGACTAATGGACAGATAGAGGTAGTGAATAGGAGTTTGGGAAACTTGTGATGTTTGGTTGGAGAGAAGGCAGGAAGTTGGGATTTGATTCTTTCACAAGCAGAGTTTGCATACAATATTTTAGTAAATAGGAGTACTAGAAAGACACCTTTTGAGATCGTTACTAGAGTAAACCCTATAGGAGTTGCAGAATTGAGAGATATGGTTATGACAGAAAAGAGAAGTGCAGAAGTAGAGGAATTTGCAGATCACATGAAGACAATGCATAATCAGGTGAAGAAGCATTTGGAGAATATGAAAAAATATAAGGAGCAAGCAGATGAGAAGAGAAGACATAAGGAATTTAAAATTGGAGATGAAGTGATGGTATACTTGAGAAAAGAAAGATTTCCATTTGAGACATAACAAGTTGAAGATGAAGAAGTTTGGACCTTGTAAGATACTCAAAAAAATTGATTCAGGAAATGCATATGAAGTAGAGTTACCAGAGACATTGGGTATATCACCTATTTTCAACATTGCAGACCTATATCAGTATCATGAAGCATAGTTCAGTGACAACATGGCAGATGACTTGAAGGAGAAAATACCACAACAAACACTATTGTAGATTGGAGACATTTTAGACAACAGAGTTGGGCACAACACTAGAGGAAGACAATATAGAGAATACATTGTGAAGTGAAAAGATAGACTACAAGAAGATTCATCATGAATTTCTTAGGCTGATGTGGATAGTCTTGGTTCTCCCCTAGTCCTAGCAAAGTGAGGGACTTGCTTTTTCAATAACCTCAGATGTTTGATGCAGGAGAATCCTTGGTTCTAGAGCAATCTTACATCAACCAAAAAACATTTGCATTTTAGTTTGTTTGCAGTTTAATGTGTTTCTTTTTCTAGTTCATTTCAGGTAGTTCAAGCAGTAGTAGTTTCTGTATTTTGGTTTGCATTCTCCTGCAGTTGTATTTCAGATCTTGCGGAGCTAGACTTAGCATCTGGATTCATTCATCTACATCATATCTAGAATTTAAAACATTTGGATCAAGTACTGGAAAGTGATAAGATCGACTATTTTCTTAGAATAGAGCATCCTGACACTCTCAGACACACCAGCTGAAGGAAAAGACTTGCGAAGAATTTCTTGGCATGTGGAGCCTAATGATGCATCACTCAATATTCTATGGTACATGGCCAACCTTCCCTGAGATCCGCACATCATTCCATTCATTTGTGGAGGAACTCTTCATGATTAGGTCTGATCTATCCATGTACACATGTTACATCTCTTCATTGGAGTTTGTGATCTTCCTTGGCCGACACAGAGGATTATTTTGTACCGGAGATGATATATATTGATGTAATAGATCCCTAGGAAAGCAGTTAATGATTGATTCATAATCCTTAGTTTAGATTTTTTTTAAGGAGCTTCAAAGCTATATCTTGTACATATTTTGATATTCTATAATCAGCCTTTGAGCCCCAATTGTAAGCCCGCATGATGCCAGCTAGATTGTATTTGAATTCTATGATTTACTAAATGACTGAATCTACATTTGTTTCATTTTGTCGAGTTATTTCCATTGTGTTTATTCTTGCTACATGCTCTAGATAGTTCATTCTGTGAACCCTCCTACCGTGCCTGCACCAATATCGCTATCAGAAGATTGACTATTTTCTTAGAACAGAGCATCCTGATAGTCTCAAAGATTCAACTAGAGTAGAATACTTTCAGAGCGTTCCTCAACTTGTGGAGCCTAACAACACATCATTCAATGTTCTATGGTTCATGGACGACCTTCCTCAAGATCTGCACATCATTCCATTTATTTGCGGAGGAATTCTTCATGATTAGATCTGACCTATCCATGTACACACGTTATAGCTCTTCCTTGGAGTTTGTGATCTTTCTTGGCTGACGCAGAGGAATCTATTGTTCCAGAGATGATATATACTGATGTAATAGATCCTTAGGAAAGTAGATTTTTGATAGTTAGAAGTTGATCCACAATTTTATAGTTTGGAATTGCACGAAGGAGCTTCAAAGATATATCTTGTGCATATTCTAATATTCTATAATCAGGCCTATGAGCCCAATTGTAAGCCTACATGTTGCCAGTCAATCTGTATTTTAATTCTATGATATACTGAATGACTAAATCTATATTTTTCTCATACCTTTGAGTTGTTTCCTTTGTGTTTACACTCCCTGCACAGTATGGATGGTTCATTCTGTTAACCATCCTATCGTGACTACACCAGAAAAGAAAGATGAGGCTAAGGGATAGAATGAAAATGAAGGAAAAAGGGATTGTCATGCTGAGTTGGTATGAGAAACCTAATGTTTGATATAGCATTGATAACGTTATACACCATGATATAAAGATCAAGGTGATGATGTTTCAAATTCATACAAGGATTAAAGTTGCAAGAAAGCATATGCCAATGTCACCATGATATGAAAGACCATGATGATGTTGTGGTAGGTATGTTGCAGGGATTGATATAGATGCAAGACAAAATGATAACACACACACAAGAAAAACAAGAATTTAAAAAAAAAAGACAAACAAGATGTTTCCCCTGGGCAAGCTAAAAATTGATGATTGCATTAATGATGACGATGATATCATTGTTGATGTGGGGACAGTATATCTTGAGAACAACATGAGGATTATGCTGTTGATGTGGGAATGATACATCCCAAGAACAACATGAGGATCGTGTTGTTGATGTGGGAATGATATATCCCGAGAACAACCCGAGGCCGATGAAGATGATGATTGCTTGGATTAAGGTTAAGTTACAACAAGGCTCAAAATAGGATTGATAGATGCTTTAGGATGATTGGATAGATTTTTTGGCAATATTTTTATGGATTATGATTACTTATGATAGATTAATTGCTTTAAGAGTAAGATTGGTATGATTTCATTGGAGTGCTTGGGGGGAGGATTTGCTTGAATTACTTTGGGTAACTGTAATGGATAACTTTGGAATGCATTGTATAGTTGTAGATGAGATTGTGCTAGATTGCAGTGGATTAGGACCAAATTACATATTTGGATAGGATTGTGGTCTCCATATGATAACTAGTGACAAGAGAGCACCAAGTATAAAAACAAGGATAGAAAAGTTGGACAATTTAGGGTGATGGGCTTATTGGATTGGATTATGATTTAAAATGTAATTAATAGAAAGGAGGATTGCTAATAGATGGATGGGTGAATAGATTAGTGATAGGAGATGGATAAGAAGGATGAATGGAAGGATGTAGGATGTAACCTTCAAGGACTATGTCACAAATGAATAGCATGCCCCTACTCTACAAATGTCATTTAGGATGCTGGACTTAAAGTTATAGTGAATTGCATAGGATATACCAAGATGGTTTGAGGATACATTGCAAAAGGATTGGCTATGTCAAGCATTTAGCAAAGCATGTATCAAAATCATGCCTTAGACCTTATCAAGATCAATGCTATTATCAAGATCCAAGTTGTATAGGAGGGATAATGAAGGGGAATGTTAACAAGGAAATATGGATATCATCAGTTAGGATGATAGGTAAGGGATATGGTATTATAGATGAGAAAACTTGTCCCCAAGTGCAAAAGTTCATTGACAATTAGTTTACACATGACATCCGTGAATGGGTTTTCATCATGGTACTTATCCAAGGCACCATGAAAATGGTTTTCACCATTTGATGAATAATTTATCTTTAATATTTTGATTTTTTTGATTTATTTTTATTTTTTATGTATTTTGATTTATTTTTATTTTTGACTTTTTTGTTGTGCCATGCTGATTGGATAACACTGATAAGTTGATGCTCAAAGGGTCTTTAATATCCCTATCTATTGGATTTAGCCGATGTATATGCAATTGTCATAACATGCTAGTAATGTCTTGCTTGAATTAACTACTTTGTGAGGATTAAAGCACTCATGTACAATCTGCTGATGTTTGTGTGATCTTCATCAATAAATAAGTTGGACTTGTCCAAATGATTACATTTTGATAGGGAACCATCATAGCCATTATAGTGAAGAGTTGTTGCCACAACATGTCAGATTTGGACATTAGATTTCTTGGGTTTTAGACGTGATTTTGGATGTGTATGGGGGATATTGGATGCTAGATTAGGTGATTGGGATACAATTGACTTGGATGAGTAATTTGGCAATATGTATGGGTTTGATAGATTCTTGACTCGCCAAACTTGTACCAGTGAATTATGGAACTTGGATTTAACATTATGATGTGTAGATGTGAAACTAGGATAGTGATTAGGACTAATGCTCTTGTATATATTATAAGGTGGTGGGAACCTATTATATGAAAGGCATGTGTTTTGATTTGGATAGCTTTGATAGCTCATGGTATTTGGAAGATTTACTTTATTGAACATGCTTGGTCCATTTTGTTTTGGGATCCATATTGCTTTTGACATTTAGTTTGAAGCTTTTACTTTGTATGCTCTATAATTTTTTTGGTCTTGATCAATGTATGGAAGGAGTGGAAGACAAGAGATGGTGGAAGTGGATATGGAAGGATTGGTTAGATTATTGACAACAATTTTAGTGCAAGGGCTAAAAATTGTCCCTATCTCGATGCTCTAATTGAATGAGGTTTCCTTAGTGATCTCAAAAGTATCACTAACATCATTGGATTTCTTAGATAATTATGTTCTAATACTTCGACTATGTCTAATGTGGATTGGGATAGGTTCTAAGATTCCTTGCTCACGAAGTCCCAATCCTTTTCCATGATAATCCTAGATTTGACATATATTGTTCACGATAAGATACTTGTTGTCTTTGAAACATGATGCAAGTGTTGCAAGTATGGGCCTAACCGTTGTTGTCATTGATGTCAACATACTCCTATTACATTAATGACAAGGTTTGGAGGAGTTGTGTGTTGAGGATATTGAGAAAATTAGTCTCAATCAGGAACAATGAAGAACGGTGATGACATAAGCTAAAAGTCCAATATAAGATGAGGATCAGAGGATGCAGATTAAAGGGTTTGTAGATATGTGTCTTAAGATGTTGTAGTAGAGATTTCAGAGGTCCACATGAAGATATGAATAAGTTATGGCAGTTCAAGTGAAACCGGTTCTGACAGATGTTTAGTGATGATAGGGTGATATAGATAGGTCCAGTGAGATCCAGAAATGCATTCTCTAGTTCTGTGGATTTGAGGAAGTGTTGAGGATGTCTATGTGGTGTGTTAACTAGATTGGTTTGTGATTTGAAGGTCTGCAAGTATCTATTCCTTTGTGATAGTAATGGCAGACTGTGTTCTTGAGGTTCTGGATGAAGAAGAGAAGGATTTCAGTAAGTAGATGAAGGGTGGATGTTCTTGGAGATTTAGGAAAGCTTGTGGAGGTCCCTGGATCATCCTTAATTCATGTTTATGGTCCACATTAAAAATGGGGTCCCAAAAATGAAGAATAACTTCCAGATGATGGTGTACTTTCTGTGACTGGCCTATCGGATGAATTTTACATTTTGTGGATGTTTTTGTGGATGTTTTCCGACTCAGATGTTTGTCCCTAAGTTGATGTCATATATAAATAAGGGATTGCGAAGTCATTTAAGTGTGGACTTGTGGAGATGAGTGTGTGGTAGCAAGGAGAAGAGCAAAAGGTAGAGCAGAAGGTTTTGGGTTTAAATGGAACTAACTCAAGCATGGTGAAGATGCTATTTACCAGTTCAAGTATGTGATACTTATTCTTTTGTAGACAGTGTGTCTATTGTAGGCAGTGAGCCTCTTGTGAGCAGTGTGCTCAGGCAGTGAGCCCTAATTGGTATGTGCCATTTTGTTCTTTCTATTTTTCTAACAGAGAATATTTTTTGGGGTTAATCACCCCATGGTTTTTCCCTTAACTATGTTTTCCATGTAAAAAATCTTGGTGTTACATGTGTTAATGTGTATCTACTCTTAACTTGTTGCATTATGCTTGTGTGGAGTTAAGTATTTGATGAACAAGAAAGTTTTGGACAACTAATTCACCCCCCCTCTTATTTGTCTACCCTAAATCTAACAATTGCTATTAGAGCTAAGTTCCTCTGAAAGGAGCTTAACCACTTGAGGAGATCTAGGATGTCGTCCTACAAGAACGATAGTCTGAAGTTTGATGGAACTAACTTTGCTCTTTGGAAAGGTCATATGAAATGTCACTTGCAGTGTATGGGATTTGCATACTTGTCCATGGTTACAAAAGCTTATGTACCTCCACAGGGTGGTCCAACAACCCTAAATGAAATCCCAGATGTTGAAAACAATCTGCGGACCAAAGAAGCTCTTCTAATCGCTTTATCTCACTCAGAGCTCTCAAATGTTATTGATCTACCAACTGCCTTTGAGATTGGAATAAACTAGAACTTTTGCATGAAGGAGACCAGTATGTTAAATGTGTAAGGTTACAGAGTCTAAAAGGAAATTTTGAAAAATTGAAGATGAGAGATGATGAGAATATTACCTCTTTTATGCCAAGAGTGAATGAGCTGGTTTGTGGGATTAGAAATGCAGGTGGAACCCTGAGTGAAGATGAGATCGTTGGCAAAGTTCTCATATCCCTTCCTTCTTCTTATAAAATCAAGTCTTTTGTAATCAAAGAATTCAGAGCTCACACAACAGTCACAAGAGATCAATTGGTTGGTAAGTTGGCTGCTTTTGAAATGGCCAAGTTTGGAGATGATCCTCCAAAGACTGAATCTACATTCAAAGCCAGTGCCTCTATAAAAGGGAAACAAAGGTTTGATCTGGGAGAAAACTCTTCAAGGAACCTATCATGGTATGAAAAAGTAAGAAAAGACTTGGAAGAAGAAGAAGCTGAAACTACTCATCTTGAAGCTCTTATTCAAAAAGACTACCAAGAGGATCTGATAAGTATGAAGGGAAATTACCTTTGAAGTGTTTTAACTACAATAAAATTGGTCATTTTGCCTCAAGATGTCTAGAAAGATTCTCAAGACCAAATCCTAATAGACCAAGGTTTCAAAAGAATTGTTACTATGTTCACGAAGAAGATGATAATGAAGGAGTAATAGATGATGAATCAGAGACAAGAAACAAATCCAGAAATGAATGGGTGTTTATTGCCATCAAAGAAGAGGAACCAATATCCTCTGTATCTGTCAATCATAAAGTTGAAGCAAAGGATGATTGGGTTATTGACAATGGATGCTCTCACCATATGATGGGTGATAAGAGTAAGTTCTTAAATTTGGAAAAGTATGAAGGAGGAATTGTAAAATTTGGAGATAATTCTACTGACAAAATCTGAGGTAGAGGAACTATTTCTCTTGATGGAAAGAACAAAACCGGTAATGTACTATATGTTAAAGGATTAAAACACAATCTTCTCAGTGTTGGATAGCTGGTGGACAAAGGCTATGATCTCAGATTCAAGAATAGAAAATACAAGATCTTTGAAAGTTCTAGAATAGAGATTGCATCCGGTACTCATGCTTATTTTCTCAAATTGATCAGAGTTGGTTATGGCATAGGAGGATGTGTCATGTGAATTTTGATAATATCATTAAGATAAGCAATACTTAGGCTGTAAGAGATCTTCGAAAATTAGTGAAACCTACTAATAGCTTGTGCAAAGAATGTTAGTTAGGCAAACTGAGCAAAGTCACATTCAAAAGTAAGGAATTGTCTTCTACCAGACTGTTGGACTTAGTTCATACTAATCTTTGTGGTCTGGCAAGAGTTAGGCGTATCCAAGGTGATAGATACTTCATGTTGCTAATTGATGACTATTCCTAGATGATGTGGGTAACCTTTCTAAAATAAAAATTAGAAGCACTTGAGAAATTCAAAATATTCAAGGCCATGGTGGAGAATGAAACCAGATTAAGATTGAAATGTATGAGGTCTGATAGAGGTGGGGAATTTACATCTGGTGAATTCATAGAGTTCTGTGAGAAACATGGAATAAAGAGACAGTTGTCTGCCCCTAGAACTCCACAACAGAATGGAGTAGTTGAGAGAAAGAACCGGACCATCCAGGAAGCATCTAGGACCATGATGATGGAAGCAAATGTTCCTTAGATCTATTGGAGAGAAGCTGTCAGCACTGCAGTTTACACTCTCAATCGAGTTCAAATTAGAAACAATACCGGTCAGACTCCTTATGAACTTTGGTTTGGCATTACTCCCACTATGAGATATTTCAGGGTTTTTGGTAGCAGATGTTACATTAAAGGGGATGAAGATCTAGGAAAGTTTGATGCTAGAAGTGATGAAGGAATATTCTTGGGTTACTCTACTCAAAGCAAAGCATATCGGTTTTACAACAAGAGACTAAGAAAGATTGTAGAAAGTGTAAATGTGAAAGTTGATGAAGAAATTGAAAGAGCCTCAAGAATTCATGCGTATGATGAAGATGATCAGAATGGTGTTCAGATTCAAAGTATCCAATCCTCTTATGAGAAACAAAGTCAAGCTGATTTGGTAAGTCAGGAAGAAGAGATAAGTCTCAATGAGACTGATCTAGAGTTAGAGGTGCAAGAAACTCCCAAAGTTCCAAGGTATGTAACTCTAAACCACTCTGAAGATTATATCAAAGGTGACAAAAGCAAAGGGGTGCAAACAATTAGGAGAATTGCTCAAAATTTAGATGAGTATTGTCTAATTTCAAATATTGAACCTAAGACAGTGAATGAAGCCTGCAATGATGAAAATTGGTCAAAAGAAATGGAGGAAGGACTAATCCAAATTGAGAAAAATCGCACTTGGGATCTTGTTCCTAGATGTAGAAACAAGAATGTGATTGGAACCAAATGGGTCTTCCAAAACAAATTGAATGAAGCTGGTGAAGTAATTAGAAATAAAGCTAGATTGGTCTGCAAGGGTTACTCTCAGATTGAAGGAGTTGATTTTGAAGAGACTTTTGCTTCGGTGGCAAGAATTGAAGCAGTCAGATTATTTCTTGCATTTTCTGCCTTTAAGGATTTCAAGGTGTATCAAATGGATGTCACATCTACCTTCCTAAATGGTAATTTGGAAGAAAAAGTGTACATTGAGCAACTGGATGGAATTCAATTATCTGATCACGGTGACATGGTCTGCAAATTGAAAAAGGCACTGTATGGACTGAAGCAAGCCCCAAGAGCCTGGTATGAAAGATTAGATAAGCATCTCTTGAAGATTGGCTTCAACAAAGGTACTACTGACAGTAATTTGTATTTCAAAATTGATCATGACAATATCTCAATTATTGAAGTATTTGTTGATGATATCATTTTTAGAGGAAGAGATAGTATGTGTAAAACTTTTGCAAGTCAAATGAAAAGTGAGTTTGAGATGTCCATGCTTGGAGAAATGAATTTCTTTGTGGGTCTACAAATTACTCAAACAAAGGAAGGAATCTTCATTTCTCAGTTAAAATATGTGAAAGAATTGTTGAGGAAATTTGGCATGGAAGACTCTAAGCCAATGAATACTCTAATGGCAACTGGATGCAAGTTAAGCAAAGATGATGACTCTCCCAAGGTTGATCAGATAAAATATAGGTCAATGATTGGAGGACTGTTCTATCTCACTCAAACTAGACCATTTATTATGTAGGATGTTGGTCTTGTTGCTAGATTCCAAGCTGATCCTAGAGAATATCATGTTATGGCAATCAAGAGGATTTTTAGATATCTAAAGGGGACAGTTGAGTATGGGTTCTGGTATTGTAGAGATCATGATTTCTCTCTTCATGCATATACAGATGCTAATTGGGCAGGAGATGTGGATGACCAGAAGAGTACCAGTGGTGGAGCATTCTTTTTGGGGAAGAGATTGGTTTGTTAGTTAAGCAAGAAACAAGAAGCAATATCTCTGTCCATTGCAGAAGTAGAATATATTGCTACAGTAGGTAGTTGTTCTCAAGTTTTGTGGATGAAAAAAATGTTAAGAGACATCAGAGTGGAGTATGATGAGCCTATCACAATTTTCTGTGATAATTCAAGTGCAATAAACATTTCTAAGAATCTGGTGTTGCATTCAAAGACTAAACATATATCCATCAAGTTTCACTTCCTGAGAGAACAAGTGAACAAGAATGAAGTCAGATTGGAGTTTGTGCCTTCCAAGGATCATATTGCAGGAATCTTTACAAAACCTCTACCTAAGGACTCTTTTGAGTATCTAAGGGAGAAGTTAGGGGTTATTGCCCCTCCGGTGATAAACTAAGATGCATTGAGGTGCATTAGTCTGGTGCATATCATAGTCACATCTTGTGGTCCGGACTGGTGATGGGGAGCTGCTACTCAAGGGGAGCAGCAGATATGATTTTGAGGTGGTAGAGTTGCAAGTATGAGCCCTTTGCCATTCATGTCAAAGGGGGAGAGAAGACATGTGAAAAACAAGTGGTTGTTGATCAAGGGGGAGTAGTAATGGGAGAGAAGAAATGTGAATTGTGGTTGTTGTTAGGGGAAGTTGTGACAGTAAAGAAAAGTTCTTGTCTTGATGGTCAAAATAGTTTTTCACATCATATGTTACCATCAATGACAAAGGGGGAGATTGTTGCAAGTATGGGCCTAACCGGTGTCATCATTAATGTCAACATACTCCTGTTACATTAATGATGAGGTTTGGATAAGTTGTGTGTTGAGGATATTGAGAAAATTAGTCTTAATTAGGAACAGTGATGAACAGTGATGACATAAGGTAAAAGTCTAATATAGGATGAGGATCAGAGGATACAGATTAAAGGGTTTGTAGATATGTGTCTTAAGATGTTGCAATAGAGATTTCAGAGGTCCACATGAAGATATGAAGAAGTTATGACAATTCAAGTGAAACCGGTTCCGACAGATGTTCAGTGATGACAGAGTGATACGTATAGGTCTAGTGAGATCCAGAAATGCATTCTCTGGTTCTGTAGATTTGAGGAAGTGTTGAGGAAGTGTGTGTGGTGTGTTAACTCAATTAGTTCATGATTTGAAGGTCCACAAGTATCTATTCCTTTGTGACAGTAATGGCAAACCATGTTCTTGAGGTTCCGGATGAAGAAGAGAAGGATTTTAGTAAGTAGAGGAAGTGTGGATGTTCTTGGAGATTTAGACAAGCTTGTGGAGGTCCCTAGATCGTGCTCAGTTTGTGTTTATGGTCCACATTAAAAATGGGGTCCTAGAAATGAAGAATAACTTTCGGATGATGGTGTACTTTCTATGATTGGCTGACTGGATGAATTTTACATCTTGCGGATGTTCTTGTGGATGTTTACCGACTCAGATGTTTGTTCCTAAGTTGATGTCATATATAAATAAGGGATTGTGAAGTCATTTAAGTGTGGACTTGTGGAGATGAGTGTGTGGTAGCGAGGAGAAGAGCAAAAGGTAGAGCAGAAGGTTTTGGGCTTAAATGGAATTGACTCATGCATGGTGAAGATTCTATTTACCAATTCAAGTATGTGATACTTATTCTTTTGTAGACAGTGTGTCTCTTGTAGGCAGTGAGCCTCTTGTGAGCAGTGTGCTCGGGCAGTGAGCCCTAATTGGCATGTGCCATTTTGTTCTTTCTATTCTTCTAATAGAGAATATTTTCTTGGGTTAATCACCCCATGGTTTTTCCCTTAACCAGGTTTTCCACATCAAAAATCTTGGTGTTATATGTGTTAATGTGTATCTACTCTTAACTTGTTGCATTATGCTTTCATGATTGATTTACTATTATGCTTGTGTGGAGTTAAGTATTTGATGAACAAGAAAGTTTTGGACAACTGATTCACCCCCCCTCTCAGTTGTGTACCCTAAATCTAACAGCAAGGTCATTGGCATTTTGTTGAGAGTAGTTAGAATTTGGTATTGTCTCTTCTATGATTAGATTTGTCTTGATAAATATAGTAGATCCTATTTGATGGGATTTTTGTACTGACTCATCATGTAGACTCATTGTACCTTGATCATTTTGTACACTTGTAGTTTTATGATGATTATTCAATGTGATTGCCAGCCCTGATCATCTGAATGCTCAGTAATATCCATTGTGACATGTGTTTCTGCATTATTGACATAAGTAGGATCTTGACTGCAACTATGCTCATTGGGATCCATTGTGATATGATCCTTATTTGATTGTCTATGTTGCTTTGGGGACCAAGTATCTCATATTAGGAAATGGATGTTGTAGTTGGATATCCAATGGGAATAGTTGGATGTGTGATAGGATTATTTTGGCTTTGATGATTGTGGATATCCTAAAGTTCAAGGAGGGGATCCATTTTTTTTTCTAGAACATAGATAGGATCATGATCATAAATGGGAGTGGCTTGTCTAGCTTGTTTTGGGATAAAAAGGACAACTCGAGCTTAAGTATCTTGATTAACTTGATCTTGATTTAGTTGAGTACATGTTTGATCCTACTTTAGATTTGATTCTTGACATAGCTCTTGAGTTTGGATAGGCTTGATAGGCTTTGGATCAACGACAACATAGTTGTATAATGGATTGTAATTTAGACTTATGGTAAGGGACTCTTGAATAGGAATGATAGGAAATGATAATGGTTCATTGTTAACATGCGACACTTACAGAGATTGGATGGAAACAGGATTGCATGATGGTGTCGAATAGATAGGCATGACATTAGAAGGCTCTTGTTCATAGTTAAAAGATTTCAGATTGATAAGATCTTCACATGATGGCACTTGCTCATGGATGGGTATGTTATTTGGCTTTAGATAGCATGAGGTTGTTTGTTGGATAGACATGCTACTAGGAGACTCTTGGATAGTTTTGGAATATATATGCTTATTACTAGGGGCTTTCTAGTTTCATTTTCTTCCTTTGCTAATAGTCCTCAAAGGAAATCTAAAAAGGATAATTTGGGTGTAGTGGATTTGGATTATGAATTCATGTCTTGGATGGATGGATGATTGGGTTAATGGGATGAGATTGAGTGTAAGGATAAGGATGAGGGATTTTTATGGAATGATGCAGAAGATATGGTATGGAGATAAGGTTACATTTGGACACATGGATTGAACACAAGGACCTTGTTCTAAACTAGTGCTTCCCTTGTTGAAGGTGTCATGAGGAGATTCATGAAACAAATGTTTAGGATTGGCATGATAAATAGACTTAAGACATTAACTAGATAAAGGATTGGAAGTGGTATGATAACTAGTGTTGACATGCTTTTGAATGCAAGGCTCTTTCATGAGTGTAGAAAACTTATGATCAATCATCTTAGCATCGACACTATTGTTATGAAGATATTCATCATGATCCACAAGACTGTCATCATCATCGACAACAACTTGAGGACCACCTTTGATTGTGATTTTGGGCTTGACATTGTCTTTTACTAATAGTTGTAGGACTAGGAGTTTTGATTTGCATGATAAAGTTTTCAACCTAAGGATCCCTATTATGCATGATGAAGGATTGCAAGCTATTTGGATGCAACTAGGAGTTAGGATTCAAATTTGTACTTGGTAGACTTAGAGTGAGACTAAGATGGACTCCACATAAGATGAGTGAAAAATGGTAACTTGGATAATGAGGATTGGAAAGATTTTAGCTTTTTTGTAAAAGAGGATTCAGTTGTGGTCTATGCAAAGCAAGATGATTGGGTTTGACTACAAGCTTCTAGTTTGGATGTGTTCAAGGTTTTGTTTACAAGAATTTGATAAGAGATTTTAACAAACAAAAAGACATGATGGCTGACTGACTTTTCAAGGTGAAAAAGGCTTATTGGATTTCACTAATTTCACACAAAGAAGACATGCCAAACACTTGATCACAAACCTAAAATTAATCAAGTAGTTGTGACATATCTTGTGGATTTCATGAAATGGTTGTGGGCCAATCCCAACTCAAAATAGAGAAGAAATTCCCACCCTAATTAATGCCATTATAATATAGCTTGGATAGATAGGAAATACATGGTCATAGAACACCATATACCCCTTACCTTGGAGACTTTCAACTTGCTCAAAGTAGCCCCTATCTCAAGTATAATGGTACATGTGAGTCTCTTCGCCTCCTATTGCAGTGGTGCACCACAAGATATGACAACCAAATGTCTTAATCTATGCTTGACAAGACATCTAAGGAGTCCCCTATATACACAAGGTACGTGGGGCCCAAACCGTGAACAATATTCCACAACGACGAGCCAAAAATGTCACCAAACCAAGTCTTAGTAGACTGAGGGTCTTGAGGATCATTTTGTACTTATCAGGTTCACCTTTAAGGTATAACTTTTGCTCTCCCAAGCCTTTATAGACCTTGCTGGAACATGTGGTTGAGTTCATCCCTACGAGTGATGAAATCCCCTAGTAGGCCTCCTAAAAGGAAGGAATACTATTCACTTTTGATCTCCAAGATTGTGTGAAATGCAAGGGGAGAGCATACATGAGATAATACCATAGGATTGAACAAATAACAAAGAAGAAAATGATGGACTTTTGTTCCCCAAGGTCACTCAAGAGTGCAAGGAGAGAGAATACGTCTAATCAAGATCTTGAAGACACGACAAACAAATTCTTTCCCAACTACTCTAATTTACTACAACTAAACTAGTCCAGAAAATTAAGTCTTTGACTGTGGTGCTGCAGAAAATAGTTAGTAGTTTACAAAATTTTATGTCTCAAGTGAACTAACAAAGAGCTCCAAAAAACAATGTTAGTTAAAACAAGAGATCCTACAAAAACCAAACAAGATGTTAACATGCAAAAAAAAGGTCATCAATGGATTTTTTAGGGTTTTCTATGCCATTTAAAATAAAATTCATTGAAATCGGAATTCTTATGCAAAAGTTATATCTTTTTGAAGTTCCCGAAAAGAAAGACCAATTTGAGAGGAATATACATGTACATTTGAGTGGATTTTAGAAAAATGGCTTACATTGTTGTGTAGAGGACTGAACCAGCTTTCCAACACCTACAAAAGTGTAAAAATCCGATGCAAAATGAGAAAGTTACGTTCGTTTGAGCAAAACAGCCTCCAAGGGCTAAAAATGAGCACTCTGGGAGTTAATTGACCATTGACGGTTTGGTTTGGTTTGAAAGTGTTCACATGAAGCAGTTTGATCCTTGATAGTTATGACTGGTGATTAAGATTAACTTGATTGTTTGAGTAAACCACTAGCGGTTTGTTTGGCCCTGATCACATGTAGATGACTATCTCTTGGTGGTTTGAAGCCACTGGCAATTTAGTAGGTTCATGTCACATGTGCAACAATTAAAATGTTGATAGGTAGCCGAAATGTTAACACTGACAACCTGTGATAAAGATACTAACCATCAGCACTATAAATTAAAGGTCTGCAATACAAATACCTGGTAGCACTATTAAGATTGCTTAACACCATGATTTAAAAAGTTTAAAGTTACAGTTTAAGGTATAAAATCATTGTTTGATGCCACAGTTAGACACTTCCAGTGATAACGCAATAATATTGACAATGATTAACACCCTTCTGAATTGCTTAACATTAACAACCATCGTTAAAAGAAATTGTGGCTTGAAAACCAACTTACAACTTAATGCCACTGAGAACACCAATAGAAAACTCTAAACAACCTCGGCTAAAATTACCTATTACAATTGTGATTAGCATCTAGACAACAACTTTAATAATTACTTGGTGGTTAAACCGACTTTATCTCACAGCTGAGGTTTAGTCATGGCCAAATTTCAACAGCTAAAACCACGGTTAGCAATGACAGTGGATCATAAATCATTCAAGATAAAGACCTCCGGCCGCGGGCTGGTTACTCTTACCACAAAAATCTTTGACAAACGATAGTCGCTGGTTCCACAGTCAAACAAAAAGAATCTAGTCATTGTTGTTGTTAACACAATGATGCAGAGTCAAAGCCACAAAAATCAACATTTTACAAACCACAGATTAACGTAAAACACAAAGCAAATCATTGAGTTTAACAAGGTGAGCAGAAAACGAAGTGTTTTAAGGAATGCAATGAGTGTTCTTTGTCTTGAGAAAAACCTGCAATACAAAACCACATGGTTTATATCACCGTGAAAGGTTGTATGCCATGCCTGGTGATGTATGGTGCTAAGTTTTATAACAAATGTTAAATGTTTAATGATTTCGAGCAGTGTGTTCTTAGCGTTATATTCCCTATATAAATCACTAGTTTTTTCTCTATTCCTGCTTTGAGATGTCTCATACCCAGATGCTACTTTCACTGTAGTAGTTTCTGTTTTTCGAGCCCTGATAGTTCCACTCGCCTTCCTTGCCTGATTTTTGTCGTAATCAGTAAAAGACTTTTGTCTAGATTTATCATCCTTGAGTTTGGCACTAACATTCTCTTGTTTCATTTTCCTCGTTGTATCCTAGTAACCACTGCTAAATTTCTTGTCCAATTTATCCCTGTCACGTTTATTATCTACATTAGTACTCTTGAAAACTCAAAAAAGTTACATCTATACCACGTGCATTTAATAGAAAAAAATAATCACAAAACTAAAATAAAGACCCTAACCACCCGTGGAAACCATTACGTGACGGTTGCATTATAAAAGATAGAGTTAAACTTTGCCACCATGTAAAGATGAATGCCAACAGTGAGTTTTGCGCTAAAAACAAACACAAGTCTCCCTTTAAAGTCTAAGATTAATCTTTAAAACAAGAAATTTGTATTAGTCCTAATGAAGTTAAAGCTTCATCCTCGTATGTTGATCCTACATGAATGGTAACACACTCACAATACCAAAAAATATCTGATAACACACTGACATTACCAAAACCATCAGCGTTTACTATTTAACAATTTCAACAAAATCAATAACCACCACTGAAAAATAGTAATATAAATCTTATTAAAACCTTAAATAACAATATTTAAAAGGAATCATTACCAAACTCCCATGCAGTTAGGGTAAAGCCTTAGTCCAATGAGTAAAAGAAAATAAATCTCTGTGTACATCTCTTTTATCGATGGGTTTGAGCTGTAACCTGCCACAGAACATGCATCGAAGTACTGTCTATGAATTGAAGTATATCAACAAGTAAGTCTTGAGGTCCAGAGGTTTGAGTATTCAAATAATAACAATGTTGTAGCTGTTGTTTCTTTGGAGAAGAGAACCTCACAGAATCTGCATATTACAGAGCATTCAAGCTTGAAACCAAGACAAGGTCATTTGTTTCAAATATATTCTTCAACACCAAAATTTTTTAATGAATTGCAGTTTATTGATGTTGACACTAAGCATATGGACCCTCAAATGTGGTCTATATGATATAATCAAACAAACAATAAAGATTTAATAACTAGCATACAAATTAATTGTAGAGTGCAAAAGACATCATAGAGCATAGCATTGCTAGGGAAGAAGACACAACCCATACAATACAGCGATACAAGGGGCCAAAAGGCCAAAAGCTAAAAAGATTTTCAAAAAATTTCAAACTTTTCTGAAACATATGATATTATATGTTTTTCTTCATTTGTGAACTACTTTGGAACAACAGTGGGATCAGTTTTGAGCTAGGAGGACTCCTGCAAAAGTCAACCTCCAAAACTCGTCCAAAAATGTTTCAAAAACCTACACACACTCAACCATGATAACACTTACAAAATGATCGATTAAGAAAGGACATGTTCATGTCAGGTTCACCACAATGTATACATAAACTATAGATCAAAACAAAGATTTCACACACAATGCAAAAACCTCAAATCTATATCAAATATGACCTCCGATTAAACATAAAATTGAAACACAAAATGCATAAACACAACAAGAATACCCATGTTTCAACTTTGTTGCACTATGAGTGAGTGGTTTTGCTTTGAAATGATAAAATGTCGATTCTTAGACTGATAGCATAACATTGCTCAAAGAATGGATAGGAGAATGCCTCTCAACACATGAATTTATAGATTTCAACAAAACATACCAACGACTAGGATTGAATGGCAGATCAATGACCAGGATTGAGTTGATTGAGTTGGTTGCAAGATCAAAGGTGGGGGGAGAAAAGGAATTATTAATTGATTTTTAATATTTGTGGGAGATAGTTATGAAGTGGTTAGGGTGAAATAAAAGAATTTTTATATTTCTTTCATTTCATTTATGAGAGAGACACTGGGATTTAATTAATGAAAATTAATTAAATCATGTGCATGAGGGGACATAAATTATTAAGACTAGGAAATGGATTAGGACTTAGGAAAAATGATTAGGGATAATGATAGGCTTAGGTCCTAATAATTAGGCCAATTTAGGGAAATATGTTAAATTAGAATGATCAAGGGATAATTGACCATGATTAGGATAATTTAGGATGATTTAGGGGTAATGTGGTCAATGTAGGGTATAATTGGCCAATTTAAGGAATCAAGATGATAGTTCTGAGTGAATTAGGTCGTGGTCGAATTTTAGGTGTCTACAGAAACCTTCAAGCTCTATGTGCATTTGACCTCCAGTGTTCAAAGTGACCTCTAAGCTACAAATTGGAGATCAAAGTCACCTACATTCTTGTATTAACTTTCCATAAATGTTCTATGACTCACTAGTTAGTTTGGTGATGTAAAAAATCATGCCCTAAGATAGATGCACACAAATATGTGAAAATGAGAAATCTTAGCATAACTTTTAGAATTTGTTCTTTGCAAAAAAAATGATGAAGGACTACAATTTTTAACCTTTAAATCTGATATCAGGTTCTTCCTTATCCTCTTGCATGAATTTTATATTGAAAAAATTGAACAAGTCTTAGTTTGGGGAGTTTTGATGTAGGATGGAAGTTTTTAGTCTTTCATATTTAGATATAGGAGATGGTGATTTCCCACAAAAAGTTGAAACATAGTGGAAATAATTGAAATTAGTTTGCAAATTTTTTATCTAGAGTTGAAATTCAAAGTTGGGTTTAACATCCAATACCTTCTCTTTTTCTACACATCTAGATACCGTCAATTTCCTTGCATCCTATAGGAGTTCAAATTTCCACAAGAGATCTTTGTAGAATTTTATTGGTTAGGAACACATGTTACATTAGATTTATAATATCATATCTGATCCCAATCCTCCAAAAAAGTATTTTTTTATATTTTCAAGAAAAATAAAATTTTGGACTTTCGATCCATTGCTAGATATTATAATCAAATCTCTACATCCTATATCTTGTCTTATCTTTGCATTATGTGAAGGAAGTATATTTGTTGCATATTATAAAATGAATATCATTTTTTCATAGTATTTTATTGTATTGAATGATGAATTGAATTTAATGGATTTATGTTTTGTATAATTTCTTAAGGTTGTAGGATTTCTTAATTATACACAATATCTGGTTCATCATTTAAAAGTTGTGAATGTTTAAAATGTGTAAACTTGATGGTTAGTTTATATTTTAAGGGATCTTATTGTGTCTTTGATTCTATAGGGTAATGTCTTGAGCCAAGAAGATGATGTATTAATTTAAATGTGTTACTCTTGCTTCCAAAATTGGTTCAACTTGGGAAGATATTTTAGATATATATCTTAGGCATGTGGATCTAGAGGAATTGAAAGAAAGGATGTATGTAGTAAACTGTACTAAAAGGGATAAAGGAATGGTGAGTAATGGGATTTCTCAGATGGTAGGCTTTCCTACTTCAATATAATACCCTGAATTAGTAATGGAATATGCCAAATACCACCATACAAGTTTGAGGAGAATAGTCACTAATGATAACATAATATTAGATTATAATTTTTCTCAAGCAATAGCAAAGGCTCTTAATATTTCTTTTCATCTAGTTATCATAAACCTAAATGAAGATCTAGGGTTAGCATATTTCAACTAATGACTAGACAACTGCATGACAAGTATTAATTCCAAATGGATGAAAACACCAAAAGCTACTCTATCAAAGATACAAAAGACACTCTTTAGGAGTATTTCACAATTGAAATATGTGACATGGTAACCCTCGTGAGTAGATTCATAGATTTATCTTTAGTCTCTAGTTTTTACTAATGGATGTTCAAATTCATTCATGAGGTGTTGTTGAATGTAGAAATGATACATTGGGCACAAAAAATTAGTGACAATTTGCATGCTCAATTGTCAAAGGTTCAGGTTTCAAGGAAAATTTTCATGACACCTTACCTCATTTGTATGCTTTCTAGAAATATCATTTATCCTAGTTTGATAAGGAGAAGAGAATATAGACTGGTCTAAGATAGTTTAAAGATATGATTGTTATCCTTAGGCGAAGATGATAGTCCTTGAGGCACTATAAGAAAGTAAATGATGCTTTCACCATGTACATTACTAGACTCTTAGTGGGAGATATAAACAAGAGGATATCATTAGATGTTGTACAATTGATTAAAATGTACAAGAGTTGCTTTATCTAGTTTCCTAAATTCTTGTATATCGGCATACAAATTGCCAAAGTACCCTAATGACAAGATGATTTTGTTGGAACTAACAAGGTAGATTTATGAGTCTCATTAGGTACTCCTTGATATGCATAGGGTAGGAATGTAGTTTCATATTAGTTTTGGAGATGGTATGTATGAATTCCCATCTTTCCCCATGGAAAAAGAAATAGATACACAAATCCAGATATTTAACTTGCATTTTTATAATGCTAGAGAAAATTTTGACCCCATCGGAAGATTAAGTAGTTAATAAGTGTGTGTGTGTGTGTGTTATATATATAATGTATACCAAGTTCCATAATGTAGTTTCATATTAGTTTTGGAGATGGTATGTATGCATTCCCATCTTTACCATGGAAAAAGAAATAGATACACAAATCCAAAGATTTAACTTACATTTTTATAATGGTAGAGCAAATTTTGACCCCATAGGAAGATTGAGAAGTTAATAGGAAAATAATTTGAGCATTTGCCTCATCTGGAGGATTTTAGGAAGAATTGTGTAGATGACCATGAGGTTAGGAGAAGAAGACATTGTTCCATACCAAGTTTACAACATCCTTGGAGGAGATAACAAGATAAGAATTCATGTATGGTAAGATGTGGTTTGATATTAAAATTGCAAAATTGGATGAACAAGGAGTGTCATTGACATACACTAAGGAAAAGCCCAAGAGGATAATGAAGAATAACAAAACTAAGTTAGAAGCTTTGGAAGGGAAAAGAAACAATAAAGAAGAGGAAGCTCCAAGGAAAATGGAAAGGAAATGGAGATATATTAATAATATGTTGAAGAAGAACAAGAATTCCCCCCATCCAAAAGCAAGGCTAAAGGAAAAAGGGCTACCACTATTGCAAGTAAGGGAAAAGGAAGTAAGAAGCCTCCTCCTACTCAAATAGTGTATAAAAGAGATGTAGAGGAAAGTCAACTAGAAGAGGATGTTGAGCCTCAATTAAAAATAAAGAAGAAGAAAATAAAAGAAGATATCACTGTAGGTATAGGTGAAGGTGCTTCCATTATTCAAAATAATTCCCCACTTTCTTCACCTCAAACTCCACATTATCTTCTTCCCCAAGCTCATGTTTCCTCCCCTCCTATTCAATCTACCATACAAATACCCATTGTCCACCCCACCTCTACCACTTCTAGTTTCCATCACTCAACCATCTTCTTCCTTGTTGCAACAAATTCCAACTATTATTCCTATCTAGACACAAGTAACAATATCTCTTGTTCCTGTAGTTCCTTCTCACATGTCCATTTCTTATACTATTTCATCTACTATTACCATTTCCCCCATTTCAAAAAATTTACCTTCTTCATCCACTTCTCAAATTCTACTCCCATCCACCACTACTACTTTCTCAGTACCACCTCCATTATACTTTTCAAGCCCGAGTAAAAATACTTTGCGAAGAACCAATAAAGAACTAGTCAATCCTCCTAGTTTCCTTTAAGAACCTTTGCAACCAAAATCTTTGGAGAATATAAATAGAGTAATAAAGAATATTGAGGATTAGGAAGTTCAACAAAGGAAGAAGGTAGCCAATGAACCATTGAACACACCAAAGTACTAAGAGGGGGGTGAATCAGTACTTAACCAAATTCTTTCCTTTCAAGAGCATTCAATCAAATGTAAGAATTTAAACCATTAGAAACAAAAGAGCCTAGAAGTACACAACCATAACACCATATTTACATGGAAAACCCTAGAAGGGAAAAACCACGATGAGAAAGGTGATTGGATCTACTATCCAAATCTAGCTTCACAAATAAAATAGGTTTACAATAAATCTTATGGGCTACAAACCAAAGGAAGCTACAACTCCTTGATACATAGTTTTATGGGCTTCAACCCAAAGGAAGATACAACTCCCTAAAGTGCTACAACACTTACAACATTTTACAAAAAATCAAGCTCCAACCACTAGTAGAATTTTAGCAAATAAATGACTATGTGACTATAACTTTTAGTCACAACAACTAAAAATGACTAAATTCTACTATTTTTTCACAACTTAGCTATAAATGAGTAAATAAATGACTAATTTGATCGTTGACTAAAACATTATATAGTCACACATAAAAATGATGAAATAGTTAGTCATTTATTTAGTCGCAATCTATTTGAATAAATCATTTAAGGAATCAAGAATCAATAGCCCACCAAAATACTCTAAAATTTTTGTCCAAATCTTATTTCCAGGTGTAGCCCACCAAAATGGAGTTTTCAATTTAATAAACATACTCTAAAAACTTGGTCAAAACCTTATTTTCAGGCGTAGCCCACCAAAATGGAGAAGTGTTTTAGTAAAGAATGACAAAGAATGGTAAGGAGATGTGCATGACAAGACCCATAGGATTCATTGCTACTTGTCTCATTCTTGCTCTGGTCAACACGTGTTACATTATTCATGCTACTGTTTGTAATCCAGGTATTTAATTGACATATATTTAAATAAATTTCAAATTCCTTTAGATGATTTTGAAGTATCAATGTATCCTTTATAGGGTTTATAATATGATTTCTTTTAATTTAAAAAATAAATAAATGATGTATTTTCCTATGATTAGATAATGTGGAGATCTCCCAAATCTGCCCCAACTCACTATCCTCTTTGGCACTGTATTCATTACTCCAGCTGCTAGGGTTTTGCATGTGACATCTTTAATATCTTCATGACAATGGCTTTTGAATAGGTCTCAGTCTTTGTCTTAATCTTTATCATGGTAACCTAATAAATCTAGAGCATTTTTTCTTTTAGAATCAATCCTGGTGTTGGAAATTGATGATGAAGTTCTTGGATAAATATTCTAGGGTAGTTATTATCTATTTAAACAAATCTTCTAAAGCATAGTCGCCAAGAAACTTTAGTTCTGCCCCTGTACCTCTACCTATAGCTCTAGAGTCTTATATTTAAATGGGATATAACCTGTACCATTATTCATATATTCATGTATCCTTTTTTAAAATGACACCCATGTCTCCATATGCCATATTTCCATATGACTGGCTATAATATTTGGATAAATAACTAAATTGTCATGTGTTAATGATAAAACCAATGGCCATATATAGTGTCAAACTTAGACAAATATTGAAATGGATCTCACTGATACAATTCAATAATAGGATAGCCACAGGTCTAAAAATCAAATAATTATGGCCACACATTATTGCCTTCGAAGGAAAATATAGGCTAAGAAATTAGTAGATGCTCTAATAGACTAATACCACTTGGTATGGTCCTAGGGCATTTTGATATAACCCTTAGTAGGTAAATATAAGTGAATATAGTACTTTGGGTGTAGGTTGATTGGGGTATTTTGCTTACTTCTACACTTGTAAAAAATGTTGATATTTGGGTATAAAGTTTCAACATATATGACGAATGTTAACACGTTGGCACTTGACATTTGGGTATAAAGTGTTGATTGGATTTTAAATTTTTTTACAGATATATGTTGAGAAATATACAGTTTATTAGGATGCATTTTTAAAGGACTATGCAGAGGCTCATGCAAAACTTAGTAACCTTGCTGCCAAGTTTGATCCTCCTAATGTAAAGCAACTCAACTTTTGAACACTCTCTTCCTGTCATATTCATTTTTCATTTTTCTATTGTTTCATGATGTTTAGGTGATAGGCTTAATTTTATGAGAATATTTATTTGGGGGATCAGAAATGATAAATTCACATATCATGGTATTAGTTAAGGTTTCAAAATATTATTTTAAAAGTTATCTTAAAAAGTCTCTTATGCATGATGCTGAAAGAAACGGAACCTCCAAAACAATCAGGAAAAAGGAGTTCTACTATGGTTTTTTGATATTTTTGATATCATAATTCACATGAGCTTTATGTGTTTTGATAAAATGCATGTCTATTATCATTTTATTAGTTGATATCTTGAACAGTGCAATTTTTCCTCTAAGTCAACACTTAAGCTACTTTGGTTGTAGGTGGATCAGTAAAGTTGGGTTTAGTATGCATATATGTTCATATATAATAGGGAGGGGATACATCTCCAAGCTTATGAGGGCTAATACAAGAAAATGCCATGACAAGCAAATTGCTATGGATTGTGATGGCATTCCATCACCATGAGACAAGGCAGTGAACTATTCGAAAAAATGGCTCAAAGAAATGTGGTCTCAATGTGCTTGTCATAACATTCCATCACCATGAGACAACATTTCTTTGAGGCATTTTTTCAAACAGTTTACTGCCCTGTCTATGCTCCTGCCATGTGATGTAGAGCCCACAACGGAAATGCTTGATACTAGTTTAAAAACCCACAAAAACCCATAATACATAGTGTTAAAGCTTAATCACCTTTCAAAACCCCTTCGTTAGGTCCATACATTACCGAAACATTCATATTCTTCCATGTCAGCAAGAAAATATACTATCGGTGAAACTGAAAATCCTTCGGCCAATAGGCCGATGCCACCAAGAACCATTGAATTCCATTGCTCAGACCTCCTACCGTCGCTAACTTCTAAATTTCTCCCCCCAATATCCACCATTTCCCCGATGGATATATTCTACTTTTGCACACTTGTCGGTATGACCACTATCATTGGCAGATGTTTGAAACCCTTTGCCGATACACCGATGCATTCATCTTGCATATTCATTTTGTGACCTTCTATTGCTGGTAACCCAATGTATCTTCTCCCATTTTGACCGATATGGCTAGTCATCACTTGCATCTCCCACAATGCACAATAACAATGTACATTCACTCATACAACCTCTAAAATACAAATGCAGGATACACACAAAATGTTCCTCAGATACAATTGTGATATACACACATTGTCTACAACATACAATTGCAGGATACTCACGAATTATATACCCGATATACTTAAGTGGTATATACACGAGATGTCTCTTCTCATACTTTTGTAGTATACACATAATATGTATATTTAGCAATACAACATAGAACTCAAGCCATCAACTGTCTCTGCACTTTGTAACCGAACAAAATACACAAGAACTATAAAAACCTATAGAATGGAAAACAAACTAACACTGCGGAGGTCATCCCACTGATTTCGAAGAAATCTTAACTAGTAGAATGACTCCAATCGATATTCTTGTAATTAGACTAAAAACACAAAATCTCTTTATTCCTCCTTCTCAGTTATACATACAATGTTGATTCTTTCCCTCTCTTGTCTCTCTCTAACAAATACAGACTCACTATTTAAAAACTCACATCTTGGTAGTTACACACAGTGGAAATGAACCACCATTACCGAACAGTTACATTTACTTGTTTGGTTACAACCTTTCAATCTTTTCTTGACTCATGTACCACTTAACCAACTATGGTGTTAAGGCCTTTACAAACATAACATTTTTGGATATAACATAAAATGTAAGGAATCTTTAGATTCTTGAGGTGCCCCTGCACAACCATGTTGTCATTGGAATATGCATGCTCCTACCATTATTATTTGTTCAACACTTGTCTTGAATGTCCCTTTTAGCTAGTGCTACCCTTCTACAAGGATGTCTTTTGTGACAATACTATGATAGCTTTTGTGACTGTCCTCAACACTATCTTCTTTAGGATGATACTGCCCTCTCAATCAATAATGAAATTGTATGTTTTGAAGAAAATTTTCACCTTCTAGTGTGCCTTTCTTATCATTGTGGTCTCTCCTTTGGTGCTGCTACTACTCAAAGATTACTATCCTCTATATCATGAAACTTCTAATAGTGCATTGTCATTGTGGTTTGGTCATGCATTCTACTCTTTAAAATTTCCCTATTGTCATGAATTATTCTTACCCTGGGTCATAAGCATTACCATTAACATTATTCTTCTGGAAGACTCTAACAATGCCTTGGAATTGTCATCTATTGAGTTTTGAATTTATTGTTTGATGACTGTCTTGTGGAATGTGATTAAACCCCTTGTCATTGTCATAAGAATGGCTACTATCAGTTGTGATTATCACAATCCATCCTATTTAACTCTATACTTGTTTCTCATGAATTGTCTACTAACAACTCAATATCTTGTGTGTCTTTAACGTCATTCACACTTAGCTCATAGTGAGGTATTTTGTTTATGCTCATTTTCATATCCTAATTGAGTCATGATCTTTGATAAAACCTATAGGTATGATTATATAAATGCACCATAAGGACTATCCTTTAGGTCCATACCATGTATTTAGTTGAATATTATCTTATGGACTATCCTCTTTACCATCTGATTGTATTCTTAAGGACTGTCTCACTTTGTGTAAACCTCTCCTTCCCATGATCAACACCTTGAAATTGACCATGGTAGCTCCTTGAGATATTGTCCATGCACTCCCTAATACACTTGTAGGTTGTTCTCTTTTGAAACTTTGTGAGATGGAAATATTTGTTAGTTTACCATACTACTTTGAAGACAATGAACCCTTGACAATATTTATAATGTTTTAAAAGCCCTCTTGACTACTCAGTTACTTGTCTTTATGTATCTTTTAAAGACCCTCATACTACCCTATCACTATTACTATTAATTTCAATGCCCCCTTCATGGTTATGCCATGGACTATCATTGTTTATTTGAATAGTCATGACTGTGATCTTCTTTTGGGAATCTATAGGAAAGTGTCATGTCTTACTTTGAAGTCCATTTCCTTAAATCTTTTCTCTCTACTCATTGCTCCTATCCTAGGGCTTGGGGTCTCCTTTTTCTCCTTTCCCAGTACATAGCTTGAAGTCTTGTATGCTGATGTGCCATAGACTCCTTCCAATTTGGGCAGTAGACTCCATTTTGTGACAATGAATGGTCAATAAAGAGTCAAAGTTTGATACTACTCCCATTGACCCAAAAAATGTTTTCCTATGGGTTTTGATTCTCTTCGATGTTCCTTCAAAGAAGGAACTTCATCATCATCTTGAATCAAAGTAGCCCATGCCTTCAAATCCTCTAAATTGAAACTTTATGTAATGATCCCACAAATGCATTAACTCTATCCTTTTATTATAATGACTCATCTTTTTCATTGTCTTTTCACATTATGATTTTGATCACTTGATAACATATTCATATTAAATCATGTCTATTAACTGTCCTTTGTAAGTAATTCTTCATAATTTCCCACTTTCATGTTGGTATGTGGTGACTGATTATGCAAATACTGTAAAGTACTTTTTTTCCCTCTTTTTTGCCCATTTAGAGTCAGTTGTTAATTTTTGTTAATTGACAAAAGAAAAATGACGTTGTAAAACCCTAATTCTAGAAGCTTCCAAAAAGCTTGTTATAAGCAGCTGGGATGTATGTTATGTCAACACATTTATGAGATTGTAATCTATTTTGTACTAGATAATAAAATCATTGGATGGCTGTGTTTTTGTGGATGTATCCCATATTAGGTGAACCAGATTAAATTGTTGTGTTGATCTCTTTTGTGTTATTCTTGATTGTTATATCATATAATCATTAGTGTTTATTGCTCTAATCTGCCTGAACCCTAACATTTCACTCTTTACCTCTTAACACCATGTCCATAATGATTGTTATTTCTCTTAGATAAAGGCTACTATCACTATCATAACTATCTCTTATTTTTTTGAAGACTTTGTCTCTATTATTCATGATTGATAATCATCTATACCTTCATCTTAGCATTCAACCTTCTGCAAACGCCTCTTCCCTCCTGCATAGGTTGAAGAGTTGTCATAAGAAACTTCTTTAGTAACATTTCCTTTGCATTCTTCATGGATACCTACTCTCCCACAAGCACTTCAATTCATGCTTGCAGTGATATGAGGCTTTCCTGCATCACTACAAGCATGACTTGAAGTGCTTGCGAGACAGTGGGTACCAAAATTTCAATATCCAAAAATATATAAAATTTCAATTTCCATGGCCATATTCACTAAGGATAGATACAATTCAATTCGTAATGGGGATGGAGAGACCCATATTTTTGTTGGCTCTGTTTGCCCTACTTTGGATTGTATGGTGTAAAGGAGGTGAGGAGGACTACTTACCTACATTTGCAGATTGGAGGAAGAATGGTACTGTCGATCCAAACCTTCAATGGAAGGCACATCCACTCTTATGCCCGAGTCACTACAACACCACAAGGTGGTTGTTTTTCCTGCATCACCACAAGGCCCAACAACCATCTTATGGTGTTGCAATGGTCTTCTGCACAACTTCCCTGGTAGACATGTATGCAAAATGTGGAAGCATTGACAAGGCATGTCAACTGTTTGGCAAAATGTTTCAAAGAGATGTCATCTCATTATATGCAATGGGTACAGGATATGCACAAAATGGTTTTGTTGAAAAGGCTTTAGAGACTTTCAAGAAAATGCAATTAGCAGGTGTAAAGCCAAATTCAACAACCTTTGCTAGCATACTCCCTGCATGTACCAAAATTAGAGCTTTGGAATAAGGTATGGACATCCATCGAAGCATGAAGGATAGAGGAATTTTGTCATTTGTTGTAGTTGCAACTACCCTGGTAGACATGTATGCAAAATGTGGAAGCATTAACAAGGTATGTGAGCTGTTTGGAAGAATTCCTCAAAGAGATGTCATCTCATAGAATGCAATGGTTGCGAGATATGCACAAAGTAGATTTATTGAAAAGGCTTTACAAACTTTCAAGTAAATACAATTAGCAGGTGTAAAGCCAAATTTGACAACCTTTGCTAGCATACTCCCTACCTGTGCCAAAATCAGAGCTTTGGAATAGGGTATGGACATCTATCAAAGCACGAAGGATAGAGGAATTTTATCATTTGTTGTAGTTGCAACTGCCCTGGTAGACATGTATACAAAATGTGGAAGCATTGAGAAGGCATGTGAACTATTTGGCAGAATGCCTCAAAGAGATGTCATCTCATTGAATGCAATGGTTACGGGATATGCACAAAATGGATTTGTTGAAAAGGCTTATGAAATTTTCAACCAAATGTAATTAGTAGGTGTAAATACAAATTTGACAACCTTTTCCAACATACTCCCTACATATACTAAAATGGGAGCTTTGTAATAGGGTATGGACATCCATCAAAGCATGAAGGATAGAGGAATTTTGTCATTTGTTGTAGTTGCAACTGTCTTGGTAGACATGTATGCAAAATGTGGAAGCATTGATAAGACATGTGAACTATTTGGCAGAATGCCTCAAAGAGATGTCATCTCATGGAATGCAATGGTTGTGGGATATACATAAAATGGATTTGTTGAAAAGGCTTTAGAAACTTTCAAGAAAATGTAATTAGTAGGTGTAAATCCAAATTAGACAACCTTTGCCAGCATACTCCCTTCCTGTACCAAAATGGGAGCTTCAGAACAAGGTATTGACATCCATCAAAGCATGAAGGATAGAGGAATTTTGTTATTTGTTGTAGTTGCAACTACCTTGGTATGGACTATTTGCCTTTCTACCAGTGACAAATAAACAACTCAAAGTCATGTTGTCTTAAATTCTAGCTTTGAGTTGATTTAGATATTTAGAGGATTGTTTTCTAAAAAAGTAATATAATGGCTAGTATTGGCATTTGTGATATTTATAAGGATATCCCGAGCCAATTTACTAAAATCTTTTGGATACATTATAATTAATTTGCATATCAGCTTGTGTTATTTCCTGTTTGTATTCCATTTCAATGAATATTGATCTTTTTTGCAGACCATTTTCTTGGCAGTCATAGAAAACTTTGGATGGAGTTTTTGTTATTGCATATGTGTTGCATTGTAGGATAGAACAAAAGAACTTTTTTTTTTAGAAGTGTTTTGTCAGTTTTTATTATCCTATCATATGATATTGATTTTATCCTATATAAGAAATACCATGAATAATTATTGTTTACCTATAGGTCTAAGAAAATGGGACGATGCATTACACCTATGCCTAAAGTGAATGATCCAAATGAGGTAGCTGGAGGAGTTTTGGAGAAGTTCCCAACACGCTTGAATGTTGTTCCTCCAAGAGTTCTTAGAAGTTCATTACCGGGTGTTATAGTTGAGACATATTATGCTAACACAATTATATGGAAGAAACATGTTAAGGCATACAAAAGAATCAACAAATATATTGGCGAGACTAGATATCACAATATTATGGACATGAATGTAGGTCTTGGTGGCTTTACAACAATACTCACATCCAACAAAGCTTGGGTTATGAATGTTGTCCCTAATATTGCCAAGGAAAATACACTTGGTGTGATTTATGAACGAGGCTTGATTGGAATCTATCATAACTTGTAAGAGTGCTTTTGTTTCTACTTTATTTTTTCAAATTTTTTATCTTTCCAAGATGGCTTTATTCTCCATACTTTAAATACTCTTATTGGATTTTTGTAGGAAATTTAGCTGCATTGTGTATGAAGTATGTATTGCAGACTCCTAACAATTTTTTACGTGTCTGGAGTGTGTTTATAAAGCAATCTTCCTACTCAATTTGGCATCCTGTAATGCTTGTTTCAAAATCTTCTTATCCTAGGCTTCATTTCAAAATTTGAGTTTGTTTGCTTGTTACATGAATTAAAATTTTCTTTTCTATATTAGCAGGGTACGTTCAAAATGGGGTAGTGGTTAGGAGGAATTACAACCATAATATATGAAGACATATCTTCATTTAAACCCTAGATAGTGCAGTGACTAGTGCATATTGTCTTGAAATGATAGTCACCAATATGATGATGAATGATGATTCAAATAACCATATATTCTGACAAAAAATTTTGAAGGGCAGAAGGACTATTTTTACACAGTCATCAATTGTAGCAAATGCAGCCATATATAAACATTGTCAAGCATATTGTTTGAGAGGGACTTAGTAACTTGTCAAGAGGTGGTCAAATAGAGTTGGCAATGCCAAACACAAGTTCAAGTGTGCCCTTATGCTTGGAGGTAGAATTTCATCATTTTGAATGCATAAATAGGAGCAGTTCTAATTTCCTATTGAAGGTATAATGCCTTGGTAACCTAGTTTCATGGCTTTGTCTTGGTGAATCAAGTGATTGGTTGTAAATAGCACTAGTATATAGTTTATGGTTGATGTTGAGGATAGTTTCAGTCCTTATTCAAAACCTTGTAACATGACGGTCATTGAGGTTGTTAGAAGGCATGTCAAGTGGTAGTCTGCAAGTCTATGAACAAGGATATCAGGTGCATGATTAAAAAAGACAATCAAATCCATGGCAAATCCTAGTTCAATCTTGCATGGTTCTAACTTTTGATCTCAGCCTTATGTGGTAGATTTTTGTGTTAAATGGACAAAGACACAAGCTTTGTGTGTGTAAAAGAGTTATGTTGCCTTTTATGGGTTTGTATTTTTATCTAGATCACGATAGTGAGGCACCTTTAATGAATGCATGGAAAGTGTTATTTGTTATCAGATGGTACAAGTTTTTTATGCAGACATGGATAGGGTTTTAAATCAGTGGAAGTCACTTGATGGATACCCTATACACTGCATATTAGAACTTTTTTGTGTGCCAGTGGTCCTTGAGTTAACAAGTGGATGTTTTAGTATTTTGGCTCATTTGAATATGAAGCATTTAATATTTGTATGGAGTAGAAGCTAAAGGTTTTGTCTTCTGTGTATGGTTCAATATTAGAGTGCATATGAATATAAGATGCTATTTTTAAAGAGTAAAAGTATACAAAAAGAGGAAATCATGACAGGCACTTCTACGTGCAAAGACTTGGAAATAGCAGAATACATAGATGAATAGGCAGTCACAATAGTTACTATGAAACACAATGCAGACATGATCTTATGCATAGGGAGGCAGATGTATTAAATGCAAGAAATATGGTGGCAGGGAAACAAAATGCTAATTATCAATGACAATAAAGAGCACAGAAGCAACATGGTTGTAAAGACAGTGATAAAGAAGGATAGTCTTAAGTCTAATTTTTGCATAGGTGGCAGCCAAGTTTCAAATGCATATTATATTCTTAGTAATTGTGTTTTGTTTCTTGGATTTTCATCTATTTTGTTGGACCTTAAGAGGAATGTTGGATGTGCCCAGTGTGTTCCTTGTTTCACTTGATAGTTTGCAATATTAAAGGTTTTGAGACAATGACTTCTTGCTATGTATTAGGCTCATTATGGGATTTTTGAATTGAGGTATACATTGGAGGTTTCAAATGCTTTCAAGGTAAAGTTTGCAATGTATAAAGATGGTAGCAAATAGCAAGGTAGTGAAATCCAAACCCTGCATAGTCAAGATTGCAATTAAGGCTTCATTGAGGTTTAAACCATGGTGACATAGGGTTTTGAGGGAAGTAGTTTTGACTATAAATTGCAGAAGGTAGAATATGGACTTGTTATGATATGTTGTCAAAGATTATAAGGTGTTTGCAGCAGATTACAAGGAATTGTAGCCTTCTCTTGATGGAATTTTTTATGTTTGAAGGATTCTCTATTTAAGGTCTTCTCAGAGGACTTTTATTCTTTAGTTCTTGCTTCTTTTGCAACAACAATAGTTACCTTGTAACTCTTTTTCAAGAGATTTTATGTAACAACAACTCTTCTCAAATTAATAAAGACAATAGTTTTCCTTTCTCAAGACTTGTGTTTCTCTTTGCAACTAGTGATATGATGTTTAATAAACAATGTATCAATATACTAACAGTTGATAGAAATTAGTGAACAAAAACAATTAAATAAACTACCAAATTGATCAAAATGATGACTAAAATTAATGACTAAATAAACTACCAATGGAAGGAAATCAGTGATTAAAAATTACTAAATAAGTGACCAATTAAAAATAATCAATGACTAAATTAACAACTAAATATATTAGTGAATAAAAAATGACTAAATAAGTGACCAGATTACAACAATCAATGACTAAATCAACAACTAAATATACTACCAAATTGATCAATTGAAACAACCAATAAATGACTAAAAATGGTTTAGTCATCAATTTGGTCATGTTATAAATGACTGGAAATAAACTACTAATGGTCACATGACCATGTTTGTTCATTTATAAGTAGTTCTTAGTAGTTTTTAGTAGTTTTTTTGTAATATATTGTTGTTTCTATACTAGTGAACCTCTATACCAAGAAACTTATCTGATTCAGATGATTCTTCTCAAAACAACTTGATTTAACTTCAAGCTTCTATTGACCATTCCAAACTCTGTATTGCTATCTTCTTGTCATTTACATCTTCTCAATCACTATATTAAGCTCCACAGTATCAGAAATCCTTTAGGTACCTCTTTTTTGTCATCACAACTTCTTCAACTATCTCTGCAACAATATCACTTCTGTATTACCTTGTCTAAGTTGATCCTTTCCACATTTCATCATCAATACTACTTGTGTGGTTAACTTATTCACACATTATTATTGATAACACATTACACTCACTTCTTCTTACAACAATCTTGATCTTTCATTTATATGATCTGCAAGTCTTCAAAAAATTTACCTTTGTTGGCCAAGATGAAACATGTAATATGAAACATGGAACAACCTATCACTATCATCTCCCAAAACATATGTGGTGATGTAGGAATTGAATTCTATTATGTGGTTCAAGCCAAGTGATAAACTAGACCTATTTTACCATAATACACATCTCAAAGATGGCACACACTTCCAAACACATGGAGCAATCACCCAAGTATATCATGCCAGCTCAGCAAACACCTAATGTGGTACCGAAGAGACAAAATAGCATCATGCAGATAATGTCATGAACATTATATGACTTGAAAAACATTCTCATACACTCCTTTTACCAATTCATAATATTTCATGCTGACACAAATAATTAAACACTGAAGTTGGTATGCCTAACATAGTCTAGTCACCCTATTTTGATGTAGAAGATTGGAAAACATACTTGCAGTGAACAAATACAATTAAAACTTGAACTAAGCATTCTAACTAACCATATGATCTTATTTTTCAATTACTAAATCCAAATACCAAGATGTGGTGAAATGCCATGGATTTCACTTTCTCCCTCTAATAGTCTTAACCAAAAACAAGACATATCCTTACTTAGCTGACCTCAGAAACCACTATAATACATCTTATCATTTGAAACTTGAATCATGCATAGCTCTTACCTTAATCGACTAATCCTCCAAACTGCAAGATCATATCTTCAAGAGTGTAGAAGTGTAGAGCATTCTTCTATGGCTTTAAGATTGTAACAACCCTGTTTCATCACTGTCTTCACTCTACTAACCCTAAAACACTTTGTGGTATATATTATCTTCTCAAAATGGAATCAAGAAAACCTTATAGCTATATCTAGCTATCTTCCAATCAGTAGGCTCATAACATCATTTGTGGAGATATGCGGTACATTTTCCTTATCATGCGATGCCCTTCATAACTAGAAATTTACTTAGACAAATTTCTTCAATCTTTCTTCATCAACTACCAAACAACATGACTTCATATTATCAAAATACAACACATACAACCAATGCAACACTTCAAACACTTTCACAACTTACCTTTATCAATGAACTTTAGAAGATAAGGTATGATTGTGTATAGATGATACTGACTTTCATCACAATATCCTTCACCTCACAACTCCTTTGATCATCACTCCTTTTGACAGCATATACTCAACACTATGCTTTCCATATTACAACTCTTTTGACATCAATTGACATCAATGACAACATATGCAACATGAACAAAAACAAATATAGGACAAACAATTTGAAGTTAGTCAATAGGTAATTCAAGAAGTGATCCATGAAGAAATTCCCAAGGAGGTACCTAGACAAGAAGCTCCACCTTCAGCTCGACAAAAGGAAGAAACAATTGATTTACAAGTAAATAGGGAGACAATTCTCCAAGATAATTAGGATAAACAAAATAATTGAATAAGGACAAAGTTCTAAATTTTGAGCAACATGATGAAATAATAGGTGATTCACAAGAAGTTGTTATAGATGTTACTCCTACAAAAGATTCAAATAAAGATAATATATAAATTCTATTTTAATAGATAAACAATTCCAATGATGCATAGGTTGATAAAAATTTTCAGCGACAAATAAATGGTATTTTACAATTGTAGGAAGAAGCTATATTGAATTATAAAAAATAAAACATGTGATTGGGAAAATCTAGGATTGCATAGAGGAAATATATGATGAAGGTTGTGAAATGATTGAAGAAGTTAGCAAAATCTTGAATCATTTTAACATGTTGAAAGGAAAGATAGAAGTTGTAACAAATGAATGCAAAGTGAGTTTAGAAAATGAATCTCATATCATTCCAAGGGTAGATATGATGTGTAAATTAGAGCTAGCAGTGTTGATAAAGACAATATCCTGAATGAAAAATCTCTTGGATTACCATTCATATGGGTAGAGTTATTAAAAATTAGGAAATAGATTGTTGATAAATGTCTTGTAAAAATAGATCATATTAAGAATGATGTACTCAATTTAAATAAGGTGACATATGTGGTGTGATTCATGAATTTACTGGACTATTATTGGATTCAACTTTAGAAATACATGTTGTTAACTTCAAGGACCAACTAAAGAAAATTTTAATTTTTAGATTGCAAGAATCAATATATCTATTCAATGCCACTAATATGAACAAGATAATGGATTTGAAGTGTACAATCGGAATATTTTTGAAGGAAACACCAAAGAGGAAGGATAGACATAATATTTTCTTCAACACATATGATTCACAATGATTTAGATTTGAATTTGTTGATGAAGCAAATATGGATACTCTTAATCCTACCCTTAATGACTTAATGGATTAAAGGAGGAAAGATCTTGTGAAGGATCAAATCACCATTGAAGATGATACATTAAATTAGGAGAATGTTGTCCATTGAATTTTTTGTACTACTGGAAGTGCACTAGTTTCCATATGCAAATTTTAATTTTTCAAGATTAGGTCTACCTAGAGTTTCATGACACATTTTTTTATCTGTTGTTGATGGTCAACTTGTCTTGGCTTCGAAATGACATTTTATTTTGTTTCAAAGTGAGCTAATATCTATGAGGATTACATACTTTTGAAACATTGGAATTTATAAAATATTGTAAATTTTGGATATAAATTAGCTAGAGATGGGTTGTCCAAGATGGATGTAGGTCCAAATATTCAATGTAACTTAATCTAAGCCATTGATAAAGGTTGAATCCTAGCCATTCAAATGTATACTAAGTGCACTTGCCTTCTCTATAAAAGGTAGTCACTTTTATTTGTAGAGGGTTTTGGAATTGTTGATATTTTTTAGACTTTTTGAAATTAATGCATAAATTTTACTTGACAATTTCCTCTCATTTCATTATTGGAAATTGTGAATATTTGTTGAACTGATTTTATAGATTTCCAAGTTTTCTTCATGGTTCCTTATCATTTAGAAAATTATTTTATAATCTATGAATTAATTGTAATGAGTATTTGATGGATCCCATGTTTTCATTGTCATTTATATGCCCCAAAAGTCTTCAAAAACTTTACCTTTGTCGACCAAGATGAAATGTGTAACATGAAACATGCAACAACCTATCATTGTCAGCTCCCAAAACATATGTGATGATGTAGGAATCAAATTCTATTATGCAGTTCAAACCAAGTCATAAATTGGACCTATTTTACCTTAGCACACATCTCAAAGCTGACAGACACTTCCAAACACCTGGCATAATCACCTAAGTATATCATGTCAGCTCAACAAACACTTATCCTCTCATGCATTAGCTCCAGAACTAAAACAGTATTGTAGAGACAAAATAACATCATGCAGATCATGTCACAGATATTATATGACTTGCAAAATATTTTTATACACTCATTTTACCAATTCATGCTATTTCATGCTACCACAAACAATCAAACACTGCAGTCAATATCCGTAACACAGTATAGTCACCCTATTTTGATGTAGAAGATTGGAAAACATACTTGATGTGAACAAAGACAAATGAAAATTGAACATAGCATACCAACTAACCATATGGGCTTATCTTTCAATAAGTAAAGCCAAATACCAAGATGCGGTAAAATGCAGTGGCTTTTACTTTCTCCCTTTGAAAGTCTTAACCAACAACAAGACATGTCCTTACTCAGCTGACCCTAGAAACCATTGCATGATACATATTATGATTTAAAACTTCAATCATGCATAGCTCTTACCTATATCTAGCAATCCTCCAAACCACAAGATCATATCCTCAAGAGTGGAGAAGTGTAGAGCATTCTTTTGTGCCTTTGTGACTGCAACAACCCTATTTCATCACTATCTTCACTCTGCTAACCCTAGAACACTGCAATAGATATTATGTTCTCAAAATGGAATCAAACAAACTTTATAGCTATATCTAGCCACCTTCAAATCCATAGGCTTATAACTTCATTTGCGGAGATATGCGGTACATTTTCTTAAGCCTTTGATATCCTTCATAACTAGAAATTTACTTAGACAAATTTCTTCAATCTTTCTTTATCAAGCACCAAACAACATGACTTCGTATCATCAAAATATAATAGATATAGCCAATGCAACACATCAAACACTTCAAACACTTTCATAGCTTACCTTTATCCATGAGCTTCAGAAGATAAGGTATGACTGTGTATAGATGATACTGACTTTCATCATAATATCCTTCACCTCACAACTCCTCTGATCATCACTCCTTTTGACAACATATACTCAACACTATGCTTTCCATATTACAACTCTTTTGACATCAATGACAACATATGGAACAATCTCCCCCTTTGTCACTAATGGCAATACAATCTTGATATGCAATATTTTTCTCTCCCTTTGACATATAAGGAAATGGGATAGTGGTCTTCATCTCTACTAGCAAAAAAATATGAGCTCCCCTTGTCTGTACAATTCCTATCATCCCCAATAATCTTTGTCTAAGTTCCCCCTAAGACATAGCCTCTTTCACTTCAAAACTGATGTAGCAAAAACTTTGTTCTTCATTTTGCTTATGGTGTACATAGTTGATATATACATAGTGCGTTGTTCATACCAAAAACAACATTGTTTATGCATGTCTTATTCTTCACATACATATCTACATCAAAAGTTTATCTTACCTTCAACATGTTTTCTATTTACTTTGAAGGTAGAACATTCTTGTATATTAATTTCAACTGGGCTAGTGTTGTATCCCTGTGTTTCTTTCCTAAAGATAGAATGTGCATTTGGCTTTCTAGTTGAATATACAAATCTTTTGCCTCTTCCAGTGTAGATGGCACCTTTACCTTCTGAGCAACATTATCTGCCTCTAAAAAAATTCCAGTTGGGAATGAAGTTTTTCTAGTTGTACCCTTGTAGCTCCATCTTTGTTCTTAACTAGATCACATACATTGGCCACCTATGTGATTTGTGACTCAATAGAATCAACTTGATCCTTTATATTCTTGGTAGTTGCTGGCCATTTTAAACAAAATTGATATAGTAATTTTGCTTCCTCTAAGCATTTTTGAATTCTTTTTACATTCTCTTGCATTTTATTATGTGCTTTAGCACATCTACTAGATGCATCAACCATTCCTTTTTGATGTAGAGGGGGCTACTAATTTACCAATTGATGCAACAATAAGATACTAATCCATTCAAATATGCAACACAACACTTAAACAAGCCTATGCAAGAAGGCTGAAAATAAAATATTACAACAAAGATATGAAGAAAAATCTGCACACAATCTTTTATTCAAATATGAAAATGCATTACAAAATAAGTAATCTTGTGAGCTTCTAAGAATTACACATCCAAAACTAAATAAATTTCTCCACCTCTAGACTGCTTCCCCAACATCTGGGTCTCTCCTCAATTTTCTTCTCCCAGCTCCAATAAAAACCCATCACTTATTCCTTTCACCACGCCCTTAATTTTTAGAATGTTCTAAAATGGTTTCTGGGTTTTGTGCCTCTCCTTCCCAACTTTTCAGAACATGTTTAATTTCTTAATTTAAATAGTCTATGAGAAATTTATACTCATTTTACTGATACTAGGTCTCATAATTATGACCCCCCTTTTGGAGTTACAAATTTTGGAATTTAATAAAATAAAATTGTGGGAGTTAGGTCCACCAACCTAGGCCATAAAGACCACTTACAAGATTCCTTACACTATGATGGTTACAATAATAAGTTCCATTAATTCCATAATTCTTGGTAGCCCCACTTATGATAGAATCAACCCCACTTATGACAAAAATCAGCCCCCACTAAAAGAAGATATTCTCTACTATTTGAGGCATTTATAAACTACCAGGGAATTTTTCCACAAATATTACATTTACCAATATGCCCAAGGAAAATTATATTTTTTACAAATTAAAATATTATTTTCCAAGCCCATAAACCTTATTTAAAACAAACAAGTAGAAATTAAAATATTTTTGCTGATGTAAGTTTTCCATTGACCATGGATGCTCCTACATCAGACTCCCAGCCAAAAGAAAATCCAAGTCCTCTTGGATGGAGGGTAGTAATAGGTCTTCATCCATTGAATGCTCCTCCTTGATGTCCTCTATGCTCTACCTCTTGTCCTCTTTGAAACAACTCTAATTGGTCTTCATTTCACTTTAGGTTTTCCCAACTTCTTGTTAAGGTTCTTAGGTCTGTCAAATCAAAACAACTTATTTTTAGTAGTCATTAGTTTTCCACAGTCCATGATGTTGATGATCTTAATGCTTCTGGATTTGACTATGTAATCCAAAAGCATTAAGATCATCAACTTCTTTTTATCTGCTGCTTTGGATACCTACACCTGAATAATGACAACTTCATTCATCAAAATACCTTGGTCAGTACCAACAATGTATTCTTTACTTTTCTTCTCACACTCCTTTGGTGATCCTTGCAATATAACAACATCCAACTACAAGAACTTTGTCTACAACTCTGCAACAGCAACCTTATTAGCAACTTTATTATCAACATCAACTTTATCAACAATATTAACAGTAATATGCCCTTCGACTTGTTGAACTTGCTCTTGAGACTAAAAATGAAATGAAGGCTCATCCACAACAATGTCTACTTTGTCTTCTTCAATGCTTGATGTCAAAATAGTCATAAGTAAACTCACCATTTCATTTTTTTTTACCTCTTCTATTGCTATTGTCATTGCTTGTCTCATTCTTCTTTGAATAATCTTTCTAATGGGCCATGTAACTTTCCTCTTCATTGATAAATGCCAACTTTTCTCTTGTTTAAGCAAATCCTTCCATTTCTCTTCCATTCTTTCTCTCATCTCTTTTAGTTCTTCCATAGCCTGCCTCATCTCTTTTATCTCTTGGTCAATTTCCATTTGTTTTGCCTTTTCTTTTTCCTTCTTCATCTCTTTTTACTCTTTTTTCTTTCTTGTTTCTTATTTTGTGAACCCCCAGCCAGCAAGTACCTTCTAAACAAATCCATCTTTCCTCTAGAAAGTTCCTCCTTGCTTCTCTTTATCTTTGCCTCACCTAGGTCTCTTCTTTTTTTTCATCTACTTAGTCTTTTGGCAACCAGGTTCTCTCTTCAACCTGCACAAACAAAAACCCACAAACCAAAATCTCTCTTTTCCCAAAGTCTTCTAGCTTTGATACCAATTGATGCAGAGGGGGCTGTTAGGTCTCAAAATTGTAGGTTGCTAATCCTAAGAGGATGCCAGGCTCTATGCTTAGATTGGCAGCATTTTTGAACTAACTTAACAAAATCAACCTTTTAGGTTTGATGATTTCCTACACTTTAGCTCCTGCTACACCTAGGTGGGTAAGCCTTGGAAATTAAAGCAGATTGAATGCAACTATTTTGACTAAGTAAATGGATCTACCTGCAGTGGCAAATGGTGTAGGATAGATGAAAGCTTGTTAACTAATTCTAATATTTGATGAATGGTTGGTATAAGTAATATCAAAGTAAATTTTATGATTGTGCAAATGAAAGGATTTTAATGGTAAATTGAAATAAGACCAGTGCCTTGTTGGGTAAACAGAGTCAAATGAAAGACTAAAACTAGTGGCTTATAGAGGGTAATAATTCTAATTGTTTGGTACAATTTTAGTTTATAACTTGTATAAACATGCAAGGAGATGACTGACAAACTCTTCTTAATAATCCAACCAATATAATTAGATTTCTTGTTATTCACCAGAAGGCAATTTAATCCTTTCTTGAAGGAACCAATTGAATGAAATATGCAAGAATAATAGATAATATTTATTTGGAGACAAAATGGCAATCCTAATTATATGACTCTTCTTAGTAATCCAAACTCACACTTCCAGGTTACTGTGACTAATCAGAAGGATTTTATTTCCTCTAATGGAAACCAATTTATTCAATCACATAGATACAACAAATGTGTATTGACAAATTAACTATATACTTGATATATTAATTTGAATAACAAGAAAATACAGAACTGGAGACAACCACACAATTGAGTAACTTTGACAAACAATTGATTCCAGAATAGAACCATAGAATTAGAGAACTTCAATTTACTTCTTCAATAATAAACTTGCAACATGGTCTTTTAGAAACATTGTAAATTATAAGTATATATTCTACTGTTGATGATTCTGTTTGCCTTGGTTTCCCTGATATATATGTGGGAAACAAAATTCAGGTCGAAATAGTATGACTATCCATGGATTGCACCTCTTCACATAAATGGATCATAATTAAGAAATAGACAAGCTTGATTAAGATCTGGATCCATTAATCTTCATAAAACACCCAAGACCATAGGCTTGGCAATGTATTTCTCTCCATGTTACAATTTCTATCGATACCTTGCTTGTTCTCATTGCTCAAAGAAATACATCAACACAATTGTATTCTTGTTTGTATTGACCCGTATATTTGCATTTTGTATGTTTTATGCATACACGGACTTTATCGAATCTATAAAGCAAATTGGAATTAATTACAAATTTGGCCTTGTATACTTCTGGTTGTATCCTCCTTTTTTATATCACATATAACTATCAAAATATGCAAACATGGACTCCATCGGGTTTATAAAATAGCCTTTTGAATTACCTTCGACTTTGGCTTTGCATCACCTTCTTGTATATCAAATACATGTCTTTCATATACAAGCGCAGACTTCATTGGATTTATGAAATAAATTGAAATTATCTTCAGATCTACCTTTGTATATTTTCTGTTGTATTGCCTCATTATAGACAAGCGCATATACAATAACCTTATGCAAACCCTCTCTTTACTTTTTCTCTTGCGATGCTTTTACTTTCTTTGTATATCGGGTATGTATATCATAAACATACAAGCATTTAAACATATAAAGATTTTTCTATATTGAACTTCTTTTGACATCCGGCTTGTATCTTTAACTTGTATTTTTCGCTTTGCATATCGGCTTGTATCTTGAAAACATACATTGTAATTATACAAACCTGACATGCAAATAGTGGGAGCCACTTCACCATTTTTAATTGTATTTCCGCGATACAACAATGCTTGTATAAATCTCTTAGATACAGGATCCTTTCTATACAAACTCACTTGTATCTTCCTTTCAAACTTCTTATTTTATAAATCGCAATATGTATCCCTTTTCAACTCTGGCTTGTATATACCGTGAAATGCATCCTTCGATACACTTTAACTCCTGATGCATCCTTTTAACCAAATTTCAATCTTTCCTAGATTTCGCATTGTATGAATATTGCAATGCATGTTTCCATACATACAAAGCATGAAATATACAACAATTACATCTTATTTCATAATCCTTTTGATTCCGTGATATGCATATAGCTTTGTATATCATCTTGTATGTTTTATACAAATGCATTTTGTATCTGTTTGTGGTGGGGCCCATGCATGCATCTGCCTATTTTGTATTTGCAAGATTTATGCGCTTTATATCTTGTATATATACAAACAAATACAAAAAAGTTTTGACCGTTCATTTTTGTATCTTATATATATGATCGAATGCTCCCTTCATTCCACTGGAGGCTTTGGTAAGAGTCCTACCAAACTCATCGATATGATCCACATCATCGGGAGGTCTTGTGGAGTATTCATCGATAGTAATATCTTATACCGATTGGCATGACTGGTAACTTTCTTTCCGATGAAAGGCCATCAGTATCATTTTCTCCATCGGTGACTTCTAAAATCTTCTCCCCAACCCTTATTCTCATGTCGATAGCTATTTCTCATGGATCGGTATAATTAGCATGAGGTCTCACTGATGTTAAAAAGTTGAGTCCTTTTACATTATTTGTGATAAAAGTCATAGGATTTTATGAGATATATCAGTTGTTTATTATGATTTTAGACGAAATAATTTTTGTTTGGTTGGAAATGTGTGGGTAAGACTACAAGAAAATTTCAAATTCTCCTTTCCCAACAGTGGCTCTATCTGGGGAGTATAACAAGAATTTGGATCTCTCAGGGGAGTACACCATATGTTTTATTCATTTGGAATGACGGTTTTATGAGAATTGTATGGGGAATGGGGGTGATAATGATGGGGAACGGGAATGATCCTATACTACTGTACACGGAAAAGATTATATTTTTTTCTTTTTTTTTTATATAGAGATTGATAGGATTGTCCATGTATTGGCAGATCCTAATGTCTTTTAATTTCCCTAGACTACTGTGCATGGAAAAAATATTTTGAGGATTATTTGAGGGTTGTCCATGCACTAGCAACACTTAATCCTCTTTGTACATGATTATGAAAAGAAAGGCTTTAGATATTGCCCATGCACAGGTAGTTCTTGTTCTTCTCCAAACATGTTTTGCAAATAGTAAGAATCATCACCTTCTTTGCCAGTTATAACAAAAGGACCTAACCATAAGGCTTCAAATTTTCCATACTTTCCTTTGTCCTGGCACCTAGCATTCCACATTAGTACTAGATCATTTATTTCAAATTTCCTATCTTTGGCCTTTTTGTCAAAGAGGTATTTCACTTGTGATTGTAACTTAATATTCTACCTTTGGGCTAGTCTCCTTATTTCATCAAGTTCTGTAAGATGTTCTAATATTTCCTCCATTAGTTCAGGAATGTTTAAATCTTCCTGAAGAATAAATTTGTGAACTGGCATGAGGTTTTCTAATGGCATTCTCGCTTGTGTTCCATATACTAGTTTAAAAGGAGATCTCCGAATTGCTCTTTTTACAGTAATCCTATCAACCCATATGACCATTCTTAGCTTTGAATCCCATGCTTTCTTATTTCCCTCCAACATCCTTTTTATGATTTTCAGAAGGCTTTTGTTGCTGGATTCTGCCTGCCCATTTGCTTGTGGATGATAAGGGGCAGCATAGGACACAGTGATGCCATGTGTACTACAGAAATTTTTGAATTCATCAGACTTAAAACACATCCCATTGTCTATGATTAACCTTACTGGAGTACCAAATCTGAATATAATATTTTGCATCAGAAAGTTATTCACTACCCTGCTTGTTGCTTGTTTGGTTGGGATAGCTTCTACCCATTTAGTGAAGTAATCTATCACCACTAAAATCCATTTGTGTCCACCACTTGACTTCTCTGTAATTTCTCCTATGAAGTCAATACCCCACTGATAGAACGGAGCCTCCACCTGCATGGGTTTCAAGGGCAATGCTCCCTGATATTTCAACTTTCCTGAAAACTTCTGACATGCTTCACATTTCCTAGTGTAATGATATGAATCATTAAAAAATTTAGGCCAATAGTATCTTGCCCTCAAGATCTTGTGGGCTATAGTCTTTGCTAAGAAATGACCTCCACACATGCCCTCATGTAACTCTTTCATGATATGTTTTGATTGATGTTCATCTAGGCATAATAGTAGAATACCATCCCTATTCTTCCAGCAAAGATCTTCATCAATAAATACATATTTTGAGGCTTGTAATTTAAGTGTCCTTCTTTTCTTATCATCATACCCCACAGGACATTTCATGTGCTTTAGATAATATATAATGTCAGTATACCATGGAGTGCGCTCAATGCTAGAACTTGTATTATCAACATCACTAGCACTACATATCTGAGAAGCTTCAAGATTACTCTTAGCCATCAACCTAGAAAGACCTTGTCCTGTCACTAGTTTAGTAATCTAGATTTCAATATTGAACTCCTGAATTCTATTGATCCATCTGCATTTTCTACCTGTGACTTCAGTTTGGACCAATACATCCTTTACTGCAAGGTTAGGCACATATGCTATGATTTTAGCTCCCACCAAGTATGGCCTAAACTTTTTAACTACTTTCACTAATGCATATGTCTGTTTCTCAATAATGTCATATTTCAACTCTGCATTATGAAGGGATTTGCTAAAAAATGAGATAGGCTGTTCATATCCATCATTATTTTTCTGCAATAGTACCACTGCAACTATATGATAAGAGGCAAATGAGAATAGTTGGAATGGTTTACTAAAATTAGGGGATATTATGATAGGGGCTTATTTTATTTCCTTTTTAATGTTAGAAAATGCCTCCATTGTTTCTATGGTCCACTTCACTTCTGAATTTTTCTTCAACATTCTAGATATGGGAGTAATAATTTCTACAAAATTTGATATGAACCTCCTGACAAAGTTAATTTGGCCAAAAAATGACTGTATAGCTTTCACATTTTTAGGGATAGGAACTTGGTCAATTGATTTTACTCTCTTAGGGTCTATTCTCACTCCATCCTTTGAAACTATGTGACCAAGCAACTTCCCCTCTGTCACTGCGAAATGGCACTTCTTAGGATTCAATGAAATCCCATATTCTAGGGCTTTAATAAATACTTGCTCTAAATGTGCACAATGACCCTCAACCCTTTTTGAATATGCTATCAAGTCATCTTGATATACTATCATGATTTTATTAATCAATTCAGCAAAGGCCACATCCATTGCTCTTTGGAATGTTGCTCCAACATTAGTGAGTTTGAATGGCATCCTTAAATAAACATATGTTCCCCATGGAGTGGTGAATACAGTCTTAAATTGCTCTAATTCTTTGACTTTCACCTGATTGTAACCTAAGAAGCCATCCATCATTGACAACAATTCACATCAAGTAACCTTTTGTAATATTGCTTCCATATTAGGGAGAGGATAGTTGTCTTTAAGAGAAGACTTGTTTAAATTTTTGAAATCCACACATAGTCTAATATCACCATTCTTTTTCCTGACAGGTACCAAATTAGAAACCTAAGAGGAATGTCCGATGGGTTTAATGATAGCTCCATCCCTTAATTTTGTAAGTTCTTCTAACATCTTAGGAGCTAATGTAGGATTGAGAGGCCTCTATTTTTTCCTGAATGGTTTAGCATCTAGTTTTAGTGGTATTTCATGTTGAAACAGATCCTCTCTATATGCTTCTAAATCATCATATGACCAGACAAATACATGTCTATACTTCCTAAGTAAGTTGATGATCCTGCTCCTGATTTTGGGGTTAAGATTCTTTCTAATATATACAAATTTTGGGGCTGCCTGTGTCCCCAAATTAATCTCCTCAAGGTCATTATGTACCACTGGTGTGTCTTTCATTTTAAATCTATCATGTCCATCAAATGCCTTTTCCAATGCTATAAGTCCTTTAGGTATTTTATTTGTTTTCAACTAAACTATCTCTTGGCCAAAAAGGGTTTCCTTCCATTCATGTTCTTCTACAAATGCATTGAAATCAATCTCTTGATTTTCATAATAATCAACACAATGCAGGAAGTTGATTATATCAGCATCATTATCAAACACTTACCAGTTATGTACATTATCTGGGATAGTAGGTCTAGTTTTGAATTCAACTTCTGTAATACCTCCTAATGTGACATCATCTCTTTTCAATGCAATATTCGCTAGAAAATCAGCCATAATGTTTTTTGACCTATTGATCCAGTTGATTGAAAAGGCATCAAATAACTCAATATCATCCTAGACTACGTTTCTTTACTATCTCAACCTCTTTTTTTGACAGGTATTTCTCTCTCACTTGAGAAGTAACCAGTTCAGAATCACCATATACAACTAACTTTTTTATCTTATGCTTGGTGGCTATGTTTAAACCAATGAGCAAAGCTTCATACTCTGCTACATTTTCTGTGCATTCAAATGTTAATAGAAAAGAGTATTTGAAAGTTTTACCTCCTGGAGAAATAAATATTACTCCAGCCCCATTTCCCATTTTGCTACATGCACCATCAAAATACATCTTCCACACATCATTTTCTTCTTTTTTCGATTCAACGTGTATTGGATCAGTATTCTGTAATTCTGGCTGATTTTTCTTAACTTTGAAGGCTCCCAAATCTGTATCACAAAAGAAATTTATTTGATGTTGATCCAAGCATTCTCTAATATTTTCATACCTTGGCTTCCTACACAGCTTAATTTCTTTACCTCCAACTGGTATTGTGGCATATAATAAGTCCAATTGGACATTTCCTCCTACCATAGCAGCCCATTGTCTCGATAGAAGCATTCCATAATACCATGGGATGTCAACCACAATAATATCAATGTTATAAGTTGCTTCGGGGTATGAGGAAAGTTTTATCTCCACATCCTTCATAATACCAATGACTGGGATGGATCTATTATCCATTGCATAACACCTACCATATGTAGTGTCAACCCACATTCCTAGCTCTTTCATAACTGCTATTGGCATGATGTTCATAGCAGCACCTGAATCAATCATGCAATTCCTCACTATCCTATTTTTGATCAATAATGTAGTGTAGAAAGGGTCCACCTATGAGGGATCCTTTGTCAATGTATCACCTAGGTATACCTCAGGTATTTGGAATGTTTCTTGATGAACATTGTTTGTTTTGTTTTTAGATCCTTTATGTTTCTAATTTGGTATATCTGAAATCAGTTTGAGTACTGTATTTCTGTATTTATCTATTTTCATCATTTCTAGAAGTGGAATTGATATCTTTACTTGAGATATTGCATGAGCAATGTCAAAAGAATGGGCCATAATCTGATCATTCTTTTCTATCTTTATATTCTCTTTTTCTTGATTTTGTGATTTTTCTTTTATTTTACTCTTACCACCCTTTTCTAGTTCTTTGAATGATGACTTTGCATTATTCTTTTTGTAATTCTGATCTTTTATGAACACACTCCCAAGTGTTCCTTGTTCAACATTCCCTATCCTATTCCTTAAGTTATAAGCATTTTTAGCTTGAGATATTGCAGCTATTGTAAGAGCTTCTCTTTCATTTTCAGTGGGCTTTCTCCATTGATTACATGGATGATTGTTATAATAAGTAGGTTCCTCATAACCATCCTCCTGATCTAAGAACACTTCTTATTCTCCCATATTGATATGATGTCTATGGTTTCCCACATCATATTCATATCCCTCTTCCTCTATAGAAGAATAGTTTTCAGTTAGTAAATATGGTGTATCTTGCATCATGTTTATGGTATGATTGTCTCTGTTATAATTGTATAACATCTCTCCTTGTTGTACTATTCTAGCCACCTCACAATACTCAGGTGAATGTGGTAAATTGCATACCAGACACCAAGGTTTATCTTCTACCATATGTGCTACATTTCTTTTTAGAGGGTTAGGGGTATCTTTGCCATAATGTTGTTTTCTGCTATTATCAATGGGTCTCCCATCTTTCCAGTTGGTAATATATGACATATCATGCAACCTGGGCCTTTCATGCCTATGCTGACCTTCTTGTTTAGTCAGTTGAGCATTTGAGTTCTAAGGATTTCTAGGGTTATCTCTCTTGCTAACCATACCTGTAGCTTTCCTATTGTTCTCAATAGTTAATGCCACCTTCTATGTTTCGGCTAGGATTGTAGGGCCCTAGTTTCTAAGTTCATACCCTATCTTGGGATCAAATGATTTCATATAAATGCTAAATGCTGCTAGATCAGACAGTTTGGATCTGTGTGGTACTTTGTTGTGTAATTTGGAAAATTTTAGATTGAAGTCATACACTAATTCATTTTGGTATTTCTAGATACTTATCAATTCATGTAATGTAAATTTAGGGGCATATTGATTGTGGAAATCAGTTATTGAATTGATTGAAGCATTAGGTAAACTGTTGAACTAGTCTCTTGTGTCTTTAGTCAGGGACATCATGAATAACATCATTCTAATATCTTCCCAGTCCATACCAATATCTTGTACGAAAGCACTGAAGCTTCTGATGTGATCTTCAGCTGGTATTGTACTGTTCCCAATAAACTTAGGAACCATATTTCTCCAATTACTATCCATAGGGTATGGATACAACTAATACCCAGTCAAATCAAATTGGCTACATATATTTGTGAGGTTTTGAGGTGGAAAATTCATGGCTGGTGGATTAGGATAGTAATTATATCCACCTGGAGGCTGATGATAGGCATATTACTGTTGTGGGTTTATGTGGGGATTTATGTAAGGATTTTGTGGTCTATAATATTGTTGGCTAGGGGGTGGGTAAGGATTAGCCATATGCTGAGAGGTGTTTTGTATGGGAGGTGGTCTAGGAACATTAGGAATAGTATTCTGATGAATTATTGATGCTTGTGAATTTGAAGCACCACCTGTATTTTTATGTAGATTTTTCTATAGATTCCTTGAAGTGTTTCCCCTATGTGGAGTACATATTTTGGGGGGACTGTCTTGGCCCTATTTTTTATCTCCTGAATCTCATGTTGCAACAACCTCTTAGTTTCCTCTATCTTGAACATTTTGAGTTCTTTCTGGAGCTTGAGCACATCTTGTTGTGCTTGATTCATACCTCCTAAATTTTTTGGGTTGTCATTTACTTCTTGAGTTGAGAATCCATGTTTTACCCCTTCTCCTTGTTGTAATGACATTTTAAAATCATATTCAACTTATCTTTGGTCAATTTCCCTCATGGCCCGTGCTTCACACACAAGCTATTCTTGATGATCAGGTCTATATTTAGCCAATATGTCATCAGTTACTCCATTGAGATTTTCATTTGATTCATGCAAAGGTGTAAATTTATTATGAATTTCAATAGTTTTCTTAGCATTATCCTCTTGAGCCTCCAGGTTATCATTCTAGTGTGAATAATTTGAAGTTCCATTTCTTTTGGAGATGTTTCTAATTGGTGGAGATGATTGCAATTTCTTGCCTTCCATCTTGGATCTCCTACCATCCATTCGGTATCAATTTTCTGTTATAAAAGTCACTAGAGTCGCCACCTATTTTGTAAATAGGAAAAGTTTGTAATTTATCTTTCTAGATTCTTTTTACCAGCAGAGTTACCAAATTAAAATTTTTGAATTGGCTCTATAGAAGGAATGGTTTGTTACTAATGTCTTTTATTTAAATTCCTAGTAGAGTCGCCAATTTGTTAGGTCTCAAAAATGTAGGTTGCTAATCCTAAGAGGATGCCAAGCTCTATGCTTAGATTGGCAGCATTTTTGAACTAACTTGACAAAATCAACCTTTTAGGTTTGATGATTTCCTACACTTTAGCTCCTGCTACACCTAGGTGGGTAAGCCTTGGAAATTAAAGCAGATTGAATGCAACTATTTTGACTAAGTAAATGGATCTACTTGCAGTGGCAAATGGTGTAGGATAGATGAAAGCTTGTTAACTAATTCTAATATTTGATGAATGGTTGGTATAAGCAATATCAAAGTAAATTTTATGATTGTGCAAATAAAAGGATTTTACTGGAAAATTGAAATAAGACCAGTGCCTTGTTGGGTAAACAAAGTCAAATGAAGGACTAAGACTAGAGGCTTATAGTGGGTAATAATTCTAATTGTTTGGCACAATTTTAGATTATAACTTGTATAAACATGCAAGGAGATGATTGACAAACTCTTCTTAATAATCCAACCAATATAATTAGATTTCTTGTTAATCACCAGAAGGCAATTTAATCCTTTCTTGAAGGAACCAATTGAATGAAATATGCAAGAATAACAAATAATATTTATTTGGAGATAGAATGGCAATCCTAATTATATTGCTCTTCTTAGTAATCTAAACTCACACTTCTAGATTACTATAACTTATTAGAAGGATTTTAATTCCTCTAATGGAAACCAATTTATTCAATCACACAGATACAACAAATGTGTATTGACAAATTAACTATATACTTGATATATTAATTTGAATAACAAGGAAATACAGAACTAGAGACAACCACACAATTGAGTAACTTTGACAAACAATTGATGCCAGAATAGAACCATAGAATCAAAGAACTTCAATTTACTTCTTCAATAATAAACTTGCAACATGGTCTTTTAGAAACATTCTAAATTATAAGTATATATTCTACTGCTGATGATCATGTTTGCCTTGGTTTCCCTGATATATATGTGGGAAACAAAATTTAGGCCGAAATAGTATGACTATTCATGGATTGCACCTCTTCACATAAATGGATCATAATTAAGAAATAGACGAGCTTGATTAAGATCTGGATCCATTAATCTTCATAAAACACCCAAGACCATAGGCCTGGCAAGGTATTTCTCTCCATGTTACAATTTCTATCAAATATACTTTGCCTGTTTCCATTGCTGAAAGCAATACATCAACAAAATTGTAGTCTTGTTTATATTGACTCATATATTTGCATTTTGTATGTTTTATGCATACACGAACTTTATCAAATCTATAAACCAAATTGGAATTAAATACAAATCTGGCCTTGTATACTTCTGGTTGTATCCTCCTTTTGTATATCACATATAACTATCAAAATATGCAAACATGGACTCCATCAGGTTTATAAAATAGCCTTTTGACTTACCTTTGAGTTCGGCTTTGCATAACCTTGTTGTATATCGACTACATTTCTTCCATATACAAGCACATACTTCATTGGATTTATGAAATAAATTGAAATTATCTTTGGATCCGCCTTTGTATATATTATGTTGTATTGCCTCATTATATACATGCGCATATATAATAACCTTGTGCAAACCCTCTCTTTACTTTTTTTCTCTTAATGCTTTTACTTTCTTTGTATATCAGGTATGTATATCATAAACATACAAGCATTTAAACATACAAAGATTTTTCTATATTGAACTTCTTTTGACATCCGGCTTGTATCTTTAACGTATATCTTTCGCTTTGCATATCAGCTTGTATCTTGAAAACGTACATTGTAATTATACAAACCCAACATGCAAACGGTGGGAGCCACTTCACCTTTTTTAATTGTATTTCCATGACACAACAATGCTTGTATCAATCTCTTAGATACAAGTCCCTATACATACAAACTCACTTGTATCTTCCTTTCGGACTTCTTATTTTATAAATCATAGTATGTAGCCCATTTTGACTCCAACTTGTATATACCGTGAAATGCATCCTCTGATATACTTTAACTCCCAATGCACCCTTTTAACCAAATTTCAATCTTTCATGGATTCTGCATTGTATGTATATCGCAATGCATGTTTAGATACATACAAAGCACGAAATATACAACAATTACATCTTATTTCATAATCCTTTTGATTCTGTGATATGCATATAGCTTTGTATATCATCTTGTATGTTTTATACAAATGCATTTGTATATCTGTTTGTGGTGGGGCCCATGCATGCATCTGCCTATTTTGTATCTGCAAGATTTATGCACTTTATATATTGTATATATACAAACAAATACAAAAAACTTTTGACTGTTCATTTTTGTATCTTGTATATATGATCAAATGCTCCCTTCATTCCAGTGGAGGCTTCAGTAAGAGTCCTACCAAACTCATCGGTATGATCCACATCGTCGGGAGGTCTTGTGGAGTATTCGCCAATAGTAATATTTTATACCGATCGGCATGACTGGTAACTTTCTCTCTGATGAAAGGCCATCGGTACCATTTTCTCCATCGGTGACTTCTGAAATCTTCTACCTGACCCTTATTCTCATGTCGATAGCTATTTCTCATGGATTGGTATAACTAGCATGAGGTCTCACCGATGTTTAAAAATTGAGGCCTTTTACATTATTTGTGATAAAAGTCATAGGATTTTATAAGATATATTAGTTGTTTATTATGGTTTTGGGTGAAATAATTTTGGTTTGATCAAAAATGTGTGGGTAAGACTATAAGAAAATTTCAAATTTTCTTATCCCAAAAGGGGCTACTAATTTACCAATTGATGCAACTATTGTCAATCATGTATGCACCCTGCTAAGCTCACTAAAACTTAGCTACTTGTTGAAACATGGAATCATTCTTAGGATGTGGGTCTCCTATAATGAGAATGAATCTCCAGAGTGAGTTGGTTCTCCTTATGATTTTCTTAATCTATTGACTTGCAGGGAAAACGGATAGAAGGATATATTGAAAGAAATAAATCCTAATTAACTTGAAGATTGAATCACCTAGTAGATCTTACTCACAAATAAGTGATTGAACTCTGACCCTCACAACACTTAGATCATTTAACCCATAAATATTTCAAATGAAGGTCTGGTAGACACAACATACAACTTGAATTAAACCAAGATTTTGCAAAGAAATTACAAGCTAATACAAAGCAAAGGACAAACTTTCATCACAATGCAACATCAAGTTAACTTGCAAATACTCAGACAAAATATGAAGGAAAGCTGCTGCTTAATAACTAAAGGAATAATGAGTACAATGAAATAAAGGAGTATAACACTCTCGATGTGATAGGAAGACTCTACCTCTCTGCACTATGATCTCGAGAACTCTAACTGAAAAGACTGAAAATTGCAATTGGAACTCCTCAAAAGGAAGGAAAATCTGAGATATATGCTGTGGAAGATCCCCCCCCCCGAAAGATGGAATAAATCTCCTAAAAATAGACTCCAAGTCTATTTTTGAGCTACTCAAAAAAGCATGAATGAAAGCTCTAAAAAATAGTCCAAATAGCCAAATCATGATGCCAAATGATCTCCTTATGTGTCCCCACCACAAAGCTACTTTCTTTTGCTCATGAAATCTTCAAATTTTGTCCTATATGGCTCTAACTAAAACAAATCCAAAAAGAATATCTAATTTGTTTTATTAGCCTATAAATTGCCTAAAAATAGTTAAGTTTTAAAAACAATTTATAATTGATTGCTTTAAAACTAACTTCACAATGTTATGGCAATTTCATCTATATCCCTATTTGATTTGATTTTTTGCAAAAAATAAATAATACCTGGCTCATAATTTCGCCAAATATTTTACAAGGTATTACAATTGATTTTCTATAAAAAATCATAAAAATGATGAGCATATCATTATATATTCTACAAAAATAAATTAAAGCCTTGAAGGCTTAACACCATGGCTCTAATCCCATAAATGCATTGTCCATGTGTCAATACCCTGCCACCTCATCTTTGTCTCCATGCATCACAAAATTCCACCTCACTGATTATACAAGCACCATTATGTCAAAATGAACCCTCCACAATGCCATTACCTTGCATGCATATCTTGTCTTCATATGTTCCATGTTTTGACCTTTCTGTGCATTTGAATTATATAAGGAATTAAAGTAATAATCTATGCATAAAGTCATAAAAACTTTGACTCTCGACCACATACATGATTACAAGGCATCTCGACTACAATTAGTCAGCCACATAGGAAATAAGGCCTTGAAAAGCTTTAAAAGGCATAAGCCTTATCTTCTTCATAACACCAACCACCTTTGACTTAACAAAACAAAAACATGTGATATGTTGTCAGCCTTTCCACTTCATTATCACTAGGAACCATCAGTTGTCAAGAGTTGACCACGATGCATTTGGATAAGGCAGTGATGTTTGTCTATTTGCAAAGTCAAGAAATGAAAAAATGAAGATGGATTCCATTGAAAAAAACAATGAGGAAGCCCTAAAATTTATCTCATTTTCATTTTACAATCTGTGTTGTTGGCTCTGCAACTTCATGATGGTCGTCTTAGGGTTTGAGTTTTTCTGGTCTTCTCCTCCATTTGCTTGGCTTAAATGGTCAAATCTTAGCATCTCATGTGTTGAAAGAAATTCTAGAACAAGGTAAAAATGGTATACAAGTTTCTAGACTAGCATTCTATTCCTTCTGTAGCTTTTTCTTCCTTCAATGGCCATTACCATTATGAGTCTTTTCTTCTATGAAAACTTTGACATTCTTTCTTTGGATCTATCTATGTCTTTGTATTTGTGACAAAAATCTAAGAAAAACCTCATATGAGGTCATGGATTAGCTGCTTCTCCACTACAAATACTAGAGGTGAGCTTCTTTTGGTTCTATTTCTATATGTGATTTCATTCTCATTGTTACAGAAAAAGATAAAGAGTTCTATGTAAAAATGAAATGGGTATTTCATTTTCTTTAAAAATATGAACTCTTCTATTATGGCTGTGACTGTATACAGCTATTCACTTGTAAATACACATTTTTGAGGGTTTCAAAAGAAAAAACCACTAGGGTTTAATCATTTTGTGTATTGAAAGCTACAATGGCTTTGGTCATGCCACACTTTGCCTCTATAGTAATCATTTATCTGTATGGCATAAGATGAAATAAGGGTCTAAAAATTGAGAATATCTCATTTTGTATATACTGAACTTCTCCTTGGCACGACTGTGGCATTGCATTTCCTTTCTAACCCTCCTCTTGACTATATGAAAAAAATGAAATGAGGGTTTCAAATTTTTAAACAAAGCTTTCATTTTGTTGGCATAAAATGAAACATCTCCTTCACGGCTATGCTCTACCACTTATGTAGCCCCAAAAATGAAACAAACAGATGGGTTTTTGTGTATGAGACAAGGGTTTCATTATATACAGCTGGGTATTACATTTTCAAACATTAAAATCTTTCTTTGGCACAGCCATACATATTCCTCTATGTCCTGAACATTACTTACTGTGGTTCTCTATGAAGTCATCTTGTCATGATTCTAATGCATTGTACTTCATTTCTTTATGACTTTCATAATCAAATAATGTATTCTATCTTCCTATAACCTTGACATTTTGATCCCCTATATGGTTGTACTCTGTCAAAATAATTGTCAATTGTTCATGACACATTATCGTATGAGAAGAAAAAAGATGCATGCATTCAAATAATTTCTCTATTTTGACAGCTCATGTAGCTTGTATGCTCCTTATTGAACATCTAATTTATCATTTGATCATTGAACATTAAATGTATATCCAATCCACATTATCCTGTAGTTGTTCATTTTGATCAATGTATGGCTGCCACTTGTGTACTTGTTCTTCATCCTGATGCATTTGAGATCTATCATTTTGTATGGAAATCACTTCCTCCTATAGCATATATTTGTCTCATTTATGTATCATTATTGATTGTCCATGGACTTTGTATTTGTATGGTTTTGTAGTCATGGCAAATATAGCTGGCATTTCTTTCTCATATCATTATGAATGGCAAATGGCTTCCTTCTTCTGTATAATGACAGATGAGAAATCAATAGTTTGATTGTCATTTTTTGTAACAAGATGTTATCTGATCTGCAACATATGATATCATGTTGATGTTTATGAATATTTGCATACTCTTGTCAATGTAGCATACTTATGATGTCTTAAAAAAACATGATAACATTTATTGAATGATGAAACCATGATGTTATTTCTTTATCATGCAAATGTGTAACTTGATTACTATTCATCACTTGATGTGAATGATGCCAGTTGATCTACAATGCTCTCTTTGACTAGTTATTCCAACTCATTGTTCAAATGACCTACTTCTGATGGAGGGTTGAATAGATGTCTCTCTCATTTGTGAATGAACTTTATTGACAAAGTACCTATGTATTGGAATTGAAAGTTGCATCTCCACATATTAGACAGGCACAACTATATTTGATTACTTTGTCACTATGATAGTCACTTGGAATCATAGTATTATCTCATGAATGAGATACTATCCAATGTGGACTGTGTAGTTCCTATTGTTCCATTTCTTTTCTCTTGTAGTACTATTTGCTAGAACTTGTTTGTTCCTCCATGGTGCAACTGTTCTCATACTCTAAAAGCAATAGCTCCTTGTCTCAATTATGAAAAGAGATAAGAGCCAATGTTGTTCCAAGTTTACTGTTTACTTGATTTAGTCAATGTAATGCAATCTATATTCTATTCCACCATTGTGACATGGCAATAGGCTGATCCATATATTCACTTATAATACAATTTATTCAAATCATGCATACAAATGATACCTATTTTTTGATGTTATGCTATCATCAAACAATCATATACAATTGCCTCATATTATTCACTAGCAATTTTTGACATTCAACTGACGCAATGTACTTTAATATTCTCATTTTTTTATGATGTATCAAAATACAATGAAAGATATACAAGTGAAATACCTGTGAATGTCACTTTTCCAATGTCAACTAAAGTGATGATGATAGCTACCATGTGCATTAAATGTAATTCCTTTTTACATTTTAGTTCATTTTCATGGTTGCATTTCATTACTTGAACTGTAATCATGACTATGTCCTGGAACAGAATTGATGCATATGATTTCTTTTATTAGTCCTTCAGTTTGTCATGTGAACATGAATAATGATTCTTTCATTTCTATTCATCCCTTCTAAGATTAAGGGGAAGCAACATGTTGGGCTCAACGCTTGTGGGAGCCCATTTGACACCACATTCTAAATGTCTTCAATCAGCTACATGACTTATCCTATACCTGCACATGAAACAAATTGATTAGAATAAAACAATGATGCTCCATGGTTGTTTAGTTTTTAATTCCTTCTGCATATGGATGATGTTCATTTGATGAATGCACTATAATCAAAGTATTATGCCTCTTCTAATGGATAAAGGATTTTCATAACCGGAGCTTCTAACGGGACCCTTCCCACATTTTTTAGGTACATGTTGAGATCAGGAGTAGGACAGGAGGCTACTCTGAAGATCAACAAAACAAGGCAATGATGGCTATGTCTTTCCTTTCTCATTCATTAGATGCATAGTATTTTATTTATATCTGTATGTGTTCATCTATAACCCATGGCTTGTGTGGGACATCTGATATGTCATCATTTCTTTCAATGCAATGCATATTCCTTTATGTATTTCAAATTGTAAATTAATAACCATTGTGATGAATGAAATACTTATCTCACTTGACTATTCTGCAATGCATTAATTAATCTAACACTTTTCCTTGTTTCTTGAACAACTGAGCTACATTTAACATTGAAACATAATAACTATGCAACTAATTCATAACATAAGTAAATCAAACCTCACTCAAAATGATAATGTTACATCTACTTAGCCAATTTTTGAGCTGTGATAAAAAAAATGGTAACATTTTTAGTGACTTCTGCTATATGCTTGCCTGCTAAGCATTTGACTAGGTACCTTGAACATTCATTGGGCATTGAGTCATACTCTGTCCTTATCTAACTCAAAAAACACTATGATTCAGCTCTCCAACAGTCTAAACAACAACAAAAAATTAAAAACAAACTCAACTGAGAGAAAACTAATAGGCCCTAATGGCCAAAACAAAATGCTAAAAAAAAAATGTGCATGAGCACTTATTCACTGCAACACTACTCTACTATATACAAAATATGTTTTTATCCTCAGAGGCAATGCTTGAGGTGGATCCCATTAAATGGGATAGACCGCACCTCTCTGCTCAACTTGGATAGCTAAAATGCATTATCTTTGCACTCTGTGATAACATAAGGCCAATCCCAAATTGCATCAAATTTGGAATGCTTTCCAAGCCCACTCCTTAGTTCATTCCACTTGAACACCAAATCTCCAACAATAAATTTCCTTGGTCTTGCTCTCTTATCAAATGCATTCTTCATTTGGGTTTGATGCATGTCAAGCTTTCTCAAGGCCTCTTTCCTTGTCTCTTCTAGCTCCATGAGCTGAGATAGCCTGATTACTAAAGGTTGTTCCTCTAGCAACTCAAGTTCTATAATGAAAGTCAATGTAGGCAATTCAACCAAAACAGGTAACTGAGTCTCTTTACCATAAGTAAGTGTTACCATTTTTTATCACAGCTAAAAATTGGCAGAACTAATTTGTTTTCAATTTGTTTTAAGAATGAAAGATTCATAATGTTATACCAGTTTGCATAGTTTGAAGTCATTTATGTGGAAAGTTTAGTTTATTAGTTTATCACTTGCTTATTTCTTGTAAAGAGACAAAAAGTATTGTATGTCAGTTAACATTCATTGTGTTGCAGAAAGTTGTCTCATTTCATACTACAATGTTTCATTCATTTGATCAAATGAGATAGATAGAATATTACAATGTTTCATGCATTGAATGAAGAACAAAAGAGAAATTAATTGTCCCACACAAGCCATGGGAGTAGCTGGATCTGAATATCGAATACAATATGTTATATTGTAATGGAACTGACAAAGCATATGAAGGAGAGGGTGCCAATCATTGCCTGAATCTGGAGTTGGTTGATCTTATGGCAGCTGTTTCATTCATTGCCGAGCACTAAAACCATCATAACCTGCATTAGAGGAGAGAGAAAGGGGGTTTAGCACTCATGACATCATCTCATCCATACAATATATCAACATGAATAGAATACATAATAGATTGCATGAGATAATCAAAGTCAGGAAGTACATAATGCATCAGTTACATGAAAGAAATGAGACATCATCATCAAAGCATCATCATTTTTTGGACTAACATGTTTGCTTCATGTGCGGGTATAGGATAAGTCATGTAGTTGTGAAGACCTATCATCATGTGGTTTTAAATGGGCTCCCATAAGGGTTGAGCTCAATGTGCTACCCCGATCCTTAGAGGAGATGGAACAAAGATTATCTTGTTTATTTCTCAAATTTAATAACTGAACTAAAGGTACAATAGTTTTAGGTTCAGTACACATTTATGATTCCAATTCAAAGAATGAACTGTAACCATAAAGGTGAACTAAACTCTCAAGTACAACATTTAATATCTATCAATAGTTGTCATTACTACTACAGATGTCATCATTACATCAGCACATAAGTGTGCATACAAGAAATAGGTATGTCAATGTCCCAGTCACAAATATTTTTCAATCATTTCCATGTGTATACATCAATATCAAATGGAACCACTTGTGTAAAATCATCATCAAAAGTCAATAACAGCTCATATCAGTTGGGTAAAGTGGAAGGTATGTGTAATAGTCAAGGTGATTCCTTTATCATATCTAATATTGAAGAGCATAGTAAAGAACAACAAGCATCTATCATCGGAGAACATTGAGCTTCAGTCTCTTTTGCCATTGTGCTTATCAAATCAAGATGTTTCAAGAATAGTATTTGACATGTGTATATCATCTTGGAACAACTATTAAAGAAGCTATGGAGAGCAAAGAACAACATTTAATAGCATATGTAATGCTATTTATTTCATTTCATAGGACAAAAGAAAGACTGCTACATCATGTCAGAGCAACAAAAAGAGAACTTGCAAGGTATGTACAAAAATCAAGTAATGTATGCCATCATCCATCAAAAGAAGTATATACAATTATACAACTATTAAAAAATTCTATAATGATCATATATATGCCATTCAAACCATCAGTTTGGGATAAGAAAAAGATAATGTGACAACAAAAGGGCATAGGACGACAAAAGCCATAAAGCAACCAGTGGTCACTATTGGCTATAAATGGATGACAAAGTTTGTCATTTGAATAGTCATGATGTTTTCTTCTATAATACAAATAGTCAATCAAGAGTTATATAAGCACAAGAAACTCAACTGAAGACAATCAATATATATCATGTGATAAGTTGTGTAAATTCATGCCAAGTGTATACAAGGTAGACAAATAATTACCAAATGAACTATACAACAAATACATTCTATAGAGATTCTTTAGAAAACAAAGTAGAAACAGATGAATTTGAGCTCATAATCCTTGTTTGATCTCATCAAAATGTCATTTCTTGCAAAGATCGGAGTGAAAGATTTGTTCTTGATAAGTGTCCCTTATCATTTGAAATGGTGGTCATCTATAGGAGATGTAAAAGAGAACAACATTATTGATACACTTCACCATGGCAACAAAAACAAAGTACAATTTCAATGTCCACATATAGCTATGAGTACATTCCCTTCACATGAGGACATAACCTCTATCACATAGTAGAAAACCTCATACAGAGAAGATAAGGAGTTTCTATTTTTGCAAATTTAGGAATGAAACACCATCAACAAAAGCATTTTTTGTGAGGAATTATAATTCATGGAGCAAGGTAAAGATAGTTGAAGGAACCATTTAAGATTTTAAGCTCACGACTATGATAAAGCACCCAGAAATGTAAAAAAATACATCCACAACCTCTAATTAGGATAGCATACAGAGATGAATAGTAAGTCAAGGGAGAAAATGGATTGACTTCTCAGTACAACTCAGGTTTTGGCCAAGTTTTCTTCTCAAGATGAGATAGTATAGATGCATTATCAACTATGCAAACAAAGAGCAAAATGTCAAATGGACAGAAGAATGGTAGGCTCAACTACGATGAAATGAAGAAGTATGGCCGAGGGGTCACATTCCAAAATGTACAAAGATACCTTTATAAAGATGCAGCCTCATAAGAGTGAATGTGGGAAGAAATCTAATGCCCAACAACATTGCTATGTTGTCACTTGAATAGGAAAAACCTTTTCAAATTTCAATCTATAAATGCAAGGAAAAGTTCATCAGATATGATCATTCAGTCACGACTGTTTACAGAGGGAAAACACATGAATGTATGCAAGGCATCATATACTCTTGAAGCCACATCCACAGGAGGGAGGCAATACAGATGGTGGAATGTAGAAATCATATCACAACCATGAAGACTAGAGTGTACTTCAAGTGATAAAGGAAAATTATTAGATTTGGGGACAGGGTCTTACCTTCATTTTTTTTAATCATGATCTGTGCAAAATACAATGAGGGTTGTTAGAGAATAGAGGGTCAATTTTTCTAGATCAAACCCTCATCATTATGGTGGCCAAAAGCTCTAATGGTGGTTATAGTCATAGAAATAATAGTGGATTGAATGGCAGAGAAAAGCACAAACATTCAGAGAGAAAAATCCATCAGAAACTTGACTAAGGCCATGGTTTCAAAGTCACTTTCAATTCAAAAATGAAAGAAAATCAATGAAAATGAGTCACCAACCGTGCTTACCTTCTTTTCCAAGAGAAAATCCATCAAAAATTTGCTATTGAGACATTAGAAGTGCTCAAGTTCATAGTCTCCAAACCCTAGCAGGGTGTCGGCCATGGAGAGAGCTATCATCTTCGAAATGTCAAATGCCAAATGAAAAGAGGATTAGGGTTTGTGGGTAGTCTTTTGGGGCTTCTTTTTTTTTGCCATAGTGTAAATGGAATTTGATGGCATTATTTTTATTTTCTTTATCTCCTCTAATGCCATCTGGGGCCCTTGGGTCCACCTACCTATGCCTAGGTTTTATGCCTTAGTAACTATTGATGTATAAAATTGTGCAAGTTCCAACACCAACATGGGATGTTTTAAGAATGTGGGACTTGCTACTTGAAACAACCTCTAGATTTTAAAGAAGCTAGTTCTTCTCTATTTTAAAAGGGTTTTGAGGAAAAGGGTAGAAGCTAATAGGATTACAGATACAATTTAAGAAAATCTAACTATGGCGATGTGCCTGAGTAAAAGTATTTCTGTCAAATTAAGCACAGGGAAAACTATTCTCAAGATTCAGTTATATTAAAGTGTAGATAATGAATGACTAACATAAATAGATGCAATGAATATAATCAAAGGCTCACAATCAGACACTTTGCAATGACACAGGTAATATCAACCAAGGCACAGAATGGAGTTCTTCTCATTAATTTTCCAACAATATAGAAGGCACAAATACATGCATAGGTACATTAACTTTCTAATCAAGAATAACAAAATAAAGGAAAAATGATATCAATTGGTCACAGCAAAAGTCTCCAACTTCTCTCTTAAATCTCTGACAAAAAAATATCTCTATCTATATTCTCTATATGTCTAAAAATTATCTTGATCTATTACAAATGTTACATATTTATAGCTTAAGATCTGACTCTAGATTGTCTACAACAATCAAATCCTAATGGCCCAATGGAACTGAATATAACTGGAAGTCTCTGACTGTTACACTCCTTTGAATCTGTAACAGTCTTTTCCTTTCTTGCAAGCTCATTGGCTGGGGCAAATATGTGGCACACCTCCTTCCATTAAGGGATAGACACATGGCAAGACTTGTGTACTTGAAACTGAAACATATCGTGACAGATGGTAGTGTCTGTGACATTACGAGAAACTCCTTTGTTTCTTAGGAAAGAACAAGAAAATGACACTTGTCACGTTCCGTAGCATTAGAAACATCTACGTGTCCTTTTTCACAAAACCTACAAAATTGTGTTTTTATGCTCGAGTGAACTCCACTGTTGACAATTGTTGCAACCCACATCCTCAGAAAAATGAGACACATTAATAATGGGACCTGCAACCTTTAACATGCATTAGCTTCAACAGGAGAAACTGAGGTAGGTGGCATCCTCCGCACACACAATAACTAACATGTGGCAGCACCTGCATTACTGCTAGAAACATTAGAAACATTGAAACTCCCATAGAAGTTGACACTTGGTGACTTCTCTGTCACTTAGAAACTTTTAGATAATCACCAGAAAAGGGTCATAAACTTAAAAATTTTACCTCTGCGGCCACCACGTGGCATTCTCTGTAGGCTTGAAACTTTCAAAAATTGTGGCCCACCATCTTCTTTATGAACAATAATATGATGCAGAAAGCAACATTTGGCATGCTCTGCAACAAAGCAATAAGAAACACGGTAGCCTCTGCACTCACATTGAAACTTAAGGGGACTGTCTCCACTTATGACACGTGGCGACCTCCACAGCAAAGTTGAAACTTGAAACATATTGAAACTACTGCTGCATGGCATGCTCCGTACCAAAGTTATAGTTAGAAACAAAACTAACTTGGGCTTGACACTTGGCGGCTTCTTCATTAATCTTAAGAAACCTGCACAACAAGATTTGTAACATGCATAGAGACAAAAGGAAACCCGCGGACTTCACAGCGACTGAAACAAAATGTACAGTTTTGACACTCTACAGTTCTTGGCGACCAAGAGGACTTCTGAGCCTGCTCGGAAAGAAAGCAAAACTAGCAAAAATACATGTATTAAAAATACAACACAGTCACAAATTCTACAATGTTGTCTGATAAACAGACCATTCTGAATCGGAGAGTCCCTGTCTACTTTGTAAATCTTGAAAAGAAAAATCAAGATTAATTATATCATTATGGGAAAATGTCTGCAAAATTTGTACTATAGATTTTAACTGAAACTCCAGCTGGGCCATAGGTATCAACACAGCCTCCACTTCTTTTACTGATGAAGAATCACTCAAACCTTGGAAAATTGTTTGATCATTTTGCCTGGTCAAGAGAAGGGCCTTGATATCATCAATCATTAGCATTGTGTTATTGTCTGGAAATGGTGAAGGAAGACCTAGTTGCACCAAATCCTCAATATGTTTTATCATGTCCTTGACTCCTTCTTTCACTATATTTAGGAGTGCTTGGCAATTGGTAGCTACAGAGTTACAACTTAGAACCTCATTTACCTTTTTAGCAGTGACCATTCTATCATTGATTCCTGCTACTGATAGAGTCTCATTTGTTGTATCATATAATTTCTTCAATAAAAGCTGAGAGTCAGAAACCCTCAATGAAAAGTAGACAAAGTGGCTTGTACTTAGGTTTCAACCTTCTCACATAGCTACTGTGCATTTAACAAAAATGTTAAAGATGGTCTTAGCTAAATAATCTCCTTAGAGATTCTTTACCAAACTGAAACATAAAGCTCTTTCACTAAATTCAAAACTCCAGCATTATGTGTCCTATTAGGTAACTCAATTGTTAGCTATTTTGTTCTTTGTTGCTCTGCTAGGAGTTGTGCATGAATTGCACTATTAGCATTCTGGTCACTCAACAACTTCTATTGAAATTGTGTGGCCTGTTGCAACTTCTCTTGATATTTCTTTTCTAAAGTGGATTTCTCTTGTCTCAAAACATTCACTACAGCCTTTTCCTATGCTAGCTTAGACTTAAGAGAAGCATTATGAGTCTGTGTAGTCTGATGTATCTGACAAGAAATGGTATTTTGCAACTGTTTATTTAAACTTTCAATCTTATTCTTCTTAGATTAAACTTCCCCAGTTAGATTGTTGTTGTTCACCTTCTCCTGAGCTAAATCATTCTCAACTTTCTGCAACCTCTTAGACACTTTCAAATAATCTATTGCAACAATAGATGTAGTCTCATTTAGTAGCTCGACTCTGTCTTGTGGCCTGAAAAGAGACATATCCTTAGCTACAACATTCATTGAATAGTCTTGGGGCTACATCTATTCTTAAGGTTTCACCACATTTGGCGACAAATGTGTGACTGTGAGTTGTTGTTGAATGGGGTCGAAAAGTGACCTCATGTGTGGCACAGTAGGGCTCTTGTTTTCCTTCTTTCTATTCTTATCCATTCTAGCCTCTCTAGCCCTTTGTTGTGTCTGCTTGGGCTTGGAATGTAGGTGGTGAAGCAATGTATCCTCCAGCAAAGGGATGACCTTGAGGTAGGCCATAGGGAATAGCCAATAATTGATGGCTAGGAGAATTTGGCACATATGGAGAAAAAAGTGGTAATGAAATGGCCTATGAAGACATGGCCTATGAACTAGCAATTGGGGCAAGGGCTAATGAAAGCATAGCAGAAGTGGTAGGCGGTATAAGTGTTTGGCTAATTAGGATTGCCACTCCTAAAGTAGAAGATAGAGACAGAGAAGAAAAGTGAGAAAAAACACTTACCTGAGCTACAAAAGATGTGACTGGAAGTTGTAGCAGTGGTTCTGCTTCCTCCTCCTCTTCTACTTGCAAGTTCAATTTTCTATGTTTCCTTGGCCCTCCACCTATTTCCTCTATTTATTTCTCTATTTTTTTCTCTTCCACATTTACCACCACTAGTGGTTACAAAGGAACAACCTTGGAACTCCTAGATGCTAAAGCTACTTGAGTTCTTAAGGTTGATGACGACACTACACCCTTCTATTTCTCTAAGGTCTGAGGGATTGGGCCATGAGGATGTAGGAGTAGCCGAGGAGGCCTATCCTATCTCTTGCATTGTGTGGGCTGACTCAATTTCCTCCTCCTATTCCTCTCCCTTTCTGTGAATTCTACTTGTGTCAGGGCTAGAGACTGGGGAGGGATGCCACTCATCCCAAATTGATTCCCATTTCTCATATGTATCAATATTCCCAAAAGAATGTGTTAACTCTAAAATTTCTTGCCTATATTTCCAATAGGATTCAATCTTCTCTAGTTTCCAATCTTGAGCCTTCAATGATTTCCTCAAACCAGTAGTCATTTTAATCTTAGGGTCATAAAATTTTTCTTTAACATAAAAATTTTCCCATGGCCTAGGCCCTTCATAAGGTAAATCAGCTAGTTCAACATATAGGTCTAGGTTGTCTTCTTTAGGATTCCTTCTATCTTCCTAGAATGGTCAACCTTCATGTACCATTTTAGCACAGACATTGTTGTTCCTAATCCAGGAGTCCAAAAAACTATTTGGGTCATACTTTCATTTATCTTCAATGATGAGGAAACCAAGGGCAGCTAGCTTTCTTAGTAAAAGGTTCTCTGCTTCTCTGACCTCAAGTGTCATATTCCTTCTGACCCATGGGATATCATACATCTTCTTTTTCTTTTTCTTATGGACAAACTCATGATCAACCACAGACACTTGTTAGGTCACTTCTAAGAATACTACCCTAGGGGTTAATATTTTAGGTAATAGCACGAGCTCCTCATTGAAACCATGGACCCTGATTATGGTATTATGTGCCCTAAAGAAATAATCACAGGGATTTGGGCAATTGGTCATGAAACCCCTAATACTCTATGTCAATCTATGTTCTATAGGATCAGGGCTTAATTGGTAGAAGGCCCAGGCTACAAAAAGTTCCCAAAACTCATAAGGATCTGAAGCCTCAAATAGCACATGTGTCCATGTAGACATAGGAATAGTTTTATTTTGACCAAAATATGGGTCATACATGTTCAATTGCATATATTATACAAAACAATTATGGTTCTGATATAACATGAGGTGGAATAGATAAGCAGAATACTTGAAATTCATGAGCTGATCAGTCATGGTGTTAGCAATTTGCTCCAAGAAATCTAGTCGATACTCTTGTGATTTGTCCACAGTTTTCAATCTAAAAATGGTAGCTATTTGCCAGTCATGGACTGTATTGTCTTCTCTCAACCCAAAAATGAAAGCTATCATTGAAAGTTCCTCTTAGACATTTTGACTAAATTGTGCCCTCCTAGTGGGTAATGTGGGCATCTGGGTGTTATCATCTCCCAACTGCATCTCTAAATTAAGAAACTTGACTTTGTTAATTATATTGGCCCATGTATTTTGCATTTTAGCAATAGTTGGGAATGTGGTTGTTCTATCATGCTGTAGGGCCAGCATGTCTCTTATGGTCTTTGGCGTAATATGTACCACAAAAGGGCCCTGTTGTATGGTATTTGATGGTGCATGAAATAGCTCTGTACATAATTCAATTAGTTTCAGACACAGATGAATATTAGGAACCAAAAATTGTGCCAATCACGAGGTCCATATCCTCATACCAAAAGTCTCAGACTGCCCATTGTTTGCTCAGAGAATACACCTCTAATGTGCCCCTTCCCTGAGAGTCTTTGTGTTCTTTTGTAGGGTCATGTCAAAAATGCCATCTGCATAATCCTTCACCTTTGCTAGGTCAACAGAATATCCTACCTCAGGGACTCTTGTTCTTGGGTAGTTCTTCCTTGGTTGTGTAGGTGCTGATGCATATGATTTATTATTTAACAGCTTATCAATTTCCTCATAAATTCCCAGTCCCTCCTGTGATGACTATGTCTTAGACATAGTTGTATCTGTGGGGAGAATGCAAGAAGCTTTGACACAGGAAAGACTGAAACTGGGTAATAAGAGTGACACTTAGCTAGAAAGTGCTTGCTAGAGATAGAAATTAGAGGCAACAATGATTCAAAGTAGAGAAATAGAAACAAATGGGAGCTATAGTTAGGATTTAACACTAATTCATTGGTGCTTTAATGACACATCTTATCTTATTAATGGCATTAATGCCACGAAACAACTAGTGTATCTTTTCAAAATCTGCATGGAACGGAGTGCTAGATATGTTACGGGAGTGACTATCTTTTCTAAAAAGTGTGTACTTTCAGAGAAATTTGGGGATTACCAAACAACCTTAATAAATGCAAGACCAAAAGAGAAGGGGCTTTGTGCTGCAGACACATGTTCACCAAACACTTATTGAAAGGGAAAGTGAGAAAACAAAAAAGCAAGAAAAGGAAACTAACTATGATACATAAGAGCCCCTACTTAATTGAAATGCTTTAGATAGATCCCATTTACAAGAATCTCTTCAGTTTCACCATCCATAGTCTCTAGCTCAAATGAATTTTGTTTCTTACAGGAATGAATCTTGTAAGGACCAGTCTACAGTGATTCAAATTTGCTATGTCAACCTGGCTTAGCTTCATCCCATTTTAATACCAGTGATCCAACCTCAAAAAAGGGATTTGAAGTCTTGTTATAAAAACAGTCTTTAACTATTTTTTGATGTTTCATCAGTGACTCATGTGCCTTTTCTCTTTTCTCTTGTACTTCTAGCAGTTTAGCAAGTCTAACTTGCATGGGGCCATTCTCTTCAATTTCTATATGCTTTAACAATTACAAAGCAGGGATCTCTAAGCTCAGTGGCATTGCTACTGGTTTACCATAAACTAATTCATAGGGAGACATTTTAGTCACTTTCTTTGGTGTGATCCTATCAGCCCACAGTGTTGTATTAAGTAGTTTATGTCACTCTCTATAATAATTGGTCCCTATCCTTTTTATGAGTCTGATGATGTTCTTATTAGTGGATTCTACGAGGCCATTACCTTGAGGGTAATAATTTGAAGAAGTCTTCAAATAAATCCCATTCCTTAATGCAAACTTAGATATCTTTGTTCCCAAAAATGCTTTAGCATTATCTGATATAATGGTACGAGGAGGACCAAACTGAATAGTAATGCCTTCTAAAAAGTCTAATATTACCTTTTTTGTTGCTACTTTGAGTGGTACTACTTCACTCCATCTGTTAAAGTAATCTATGGCTGTGAGGATCCATTTGTGTCCCATACTTGATACTGGGTTGATCATACCAATAAAGTCTAGACCCCATTCAGCAAAGGGTTCATCCACAATTATGGGGCTTAGAGGCATTGCTGCATTTCTCCTTTTGCCTATATAAACTGACAAGCCTGGTATTCTTTAACCAACTGATAGCAATCTATAAATAGAGTAGGCCAGAAATATCCTGCTTGAGTCACTTTGATTGCTATGGTCCTTGCTAAAAAGTGTCCACTTGAGGCTTCATGGTGTAATTCATGTAGTATTATTTGAGCTTCATCCTTCTCTATACATCTCAAAAGTATACCATCAACATTTCTTCTAAATAGAATATGGTCAATTAGTACAAAATGGGCCCCTTGCTGTCTATAGTATCTTCTCTTGTCATTGGAGAGCTCATATGGGAAAATCCCATGCTTCATAAATTGTATTCTATTTTTTACCCAGGAGTCTTGATCAACCTCTTAGATTTTCAATACATTTTCACTTTCTGTTTCTTGTGTCATCATTCTCTCCATGTCTTGAGTCATATATTGGCAAAATACTTTGCCCCTGACTAACTTGGTGGGTCTTACTTCTACATCATATTCCAAGATCTTTTTGATCTAATTGGCTTTTTTCTCAGTGATCTCACCCTCCATAATATATTCTCTTACACTAGGATGAGCCACTAATATTATAATCTTATTTCCTGTTACCAAATGTCTAAATTTTTTAAGGGCTTTTACCATGGCATATGCTTGCTTCTCCACAAAATTGTATCTAGCCTCATATTCCCTGAGAGTCCTGGAGGAAAATGCTATTGGGTGTTCTCCCTCTTGCTGATCGTCCTTCTTAGTTAAAATAGCAACAATGCTAAATTCTCCCCCATACACATACATTATGAAAGATTTAGAAAAATCTAGGTTTCTAAGTATTGGAGCTGTTGAAATGGCTTTCTTGACTTCTTCAAAAGCATGTCTTCCTTTTGTAATCCATTTGAAAACCAAATCCTTTTTAAGAAACAGTGTCATTGGTCTAATTAGCCCTGCAAAATCAAATATGAATCATCTAACAAAGTTGATTTTCCCTAGAAAAGATTGAACTACTTTCTTATTGACTGGTAGAGATAGATTCATTATGGCTATGACCCTTTCTAGATCAATAGAAACCCCTTCTTTTGACACTATATGCCCTAAAAGTTTACCCTGAGGTACTGAAAAGATACACTTCTTGGGATTCAGAGATATTCCAAACTCTTGGCATTTCTTAAAGACAGCCTCTAAATGGTCAAAATGATCTATAGTATTCTTAGAGAAAATAGTGAGGTCATCTAGATAGATCAGAATGATTTTGTATATAAGCTTCCCAAATGCTACATCCATTGCTTGTTGAAAGGTAGCTCCAGCATTTGAAAGGCTAAAAGGCATCTTAGCATATGCAAAGGTTCCCCACTTTGTAGTGAATGTAGTCTTATGTTGGTCTTCATCTGCTAACCAAATCTGATTGTATCTAGAGAAACCATCTAGCAAGGAAAACCTTTCTGACCCAACCACAGTCTGTAGAATCTATTCCATAGAGGGTAGGGGATAATGATCTTTCAAAGATGCCCTATTCATATCCCTGAAATCTACATAAAGTCTCATGTCACCATTTTTTTTCTTACTGGCACTAGGTTTGATACATAGGTTGAATGCTTAATTGGAAAAATAATCTTTGATTCTAGGAGCTTTTACAACTCATCCACCATTAAAGGTTCAATTCTAGGGTTCACTGGCCTTTACTTCTGTCTGACTGGTTTAGGTCCTTTAGTAAGCTTTATGGTGTGCTGGATGATATCTCTATTATAGCCATGGAGGTCTTCATAGGTCCAAGCAATCATCCTATCATATTTTTTGCACAAATCAATCAGCCTTTCCCTTTCTTCTTAGGTTGTAGAATTGCCAACCTTCAATTTTCTTCCTTCACTAACTTGAATCTCAGAATAATCTTCCCTATTTGCTTGAAACCTCCTCTTCTCCACGCTTACATCTTCTGGGTCAAACAAGTTTTCTAAAGTAATCAGCCCTTTATGGAGTTTATTTGATTTCAGCTAGATGATTTGGTCACCATATGCTTCCTCAATTTTGGGATGTAATTGATTAGCAAACTCACCTAATTATTGTAAGAAAGAGAGTACTTGGAAATCATTATCAAAAACTTGCCAATTTTGGTCATAATTTGGAATAGTTGGTCTCACTATAACTTTGATTGACTCATTGTTAACTAACAAATCATTTGCTGGGTCAAACTGTGAAGCAATCTGTGTCATTCTATCTGCCTCAGAATTTTGGGCTCTGGGAACTACCTCAATATTGAAAGCCTCAAAACCATCTATCAGGTCCCAAATTCTGTGCCTATAGGATCTCATTCTCACATTTTTTGTTATTGCTTTCTCTCTGATTTGTTTTACTACCAGTTCTGAATCTCCTCTTACTATCAAATTCTTTACTCCTTTTTTCTTTGCCAACATGAGTCCATGCACCAAAAATTCATACTCAACATCATTATTGGTACAAGCAAATTGAAAGTGAATGGCTCTTAAAATTTTCTCACCATTTGGGGTAGTAAGGCAAATTCCTACTCGAGCACCATTTTTACTTCTAGCCCCATCAAAATTTAGGGTCTAGATTTCTGAGTCTTTTTTAGATTCTTGAGTCCGTGATGCTTCTTTCCTTAAAACATTAGGGATCTCTTAGTCTTCTTCAAATATGACATAAGTGCCTAGACCTGTAGAGTCATAATTCCCATAGGGATCACTCTGCATCATAGTCAATAACTGATTATTCTCTTCTTCCTGTTGGTCATGTTCAGTCTAGTCACCCAACTCTTCAAAAAAGATTCTCTCCTCCTTATTCAACATAGCATGGGTTGCTTCTAATTTTGGGGTTGGTTCATTTTTGATATGGTCTTTGGATAATGTCTCAGACATTATTTTCATCTTTGTCCCATATTTGGTTCTCAGGATGAGGTTTGACCAATCTAGTGACATGTAACCTCCTATCTTGGTTGTGAAATGTCTAGATAAGTATAGACCAAATACAGCAGAATATCTATGACTACCACATCCTAATTTATAATTATATTAGGGCAAGTATATAGTTGCAATGGAAGTTGTTTAATTTTCCCTATTGTTTAAACAGATTTTCCATCCAACTGCATGACCCCTCTTGAAAGTGGCTCATATTTTATTTTTAAAACATCTGCTATCTGCTTTGGCATTACTGTAGTATTGGCCCTAGAGTCTATCATTGTATTATGCAACAATTTCTTCCCAACTATTACAGTCAAATAAAAGGGGTCTGGTTTAGATTTACCTACCTCAGGTTCATTGTTTAACAAGATTATTGTCTACAGAGGTATAGTATCTTTGGGCTGAAGCTTTCCTTTGTCAGTAGCTCCTCCCTTAGTACTAGTATGTTTAGGGGCTTCTTGGCCTTGTAGATCTTCTTGCAACAGTGTCTTTTGTTTAGGAATAGCTAACATATCCCAAATTGATATATGTGTTGGAGTTCTTTTCAGCTGGTCCACCACATTCACAAGTCCTAATGCTTGGACCTTTGAATAATAAGGGTACCTCGTCTTTTCTAGAACCTATCCTGAGGCTACTTGATTCTACACAAGCTGAGGCATTTCTTGTCTAAAGACTATGTTCTGATGATTTTGGAATGCAAGAGCTCCCATGATCTCATTATTAGTGACTTCAAGCTGCTCCATCATTCTCCTCTTTGATCTGGTATAATAGTCTGACTGCACCAATGGTTTCTTCAAAGTAGATGCCTCATTCAGAAACAATGAATCTTCCTCTTCAATCCATGAAAAAAGAGCATGCTCAGGAGCTATTTCCTTTTCCTATGGTATGGACATCCCTTGCATCTAGGCTAGCATGACTACATTTTGTACACTAGGAGACTGATATGGTGGAGTGTTAGAAGTTGCAAATTGTCCTTCTAACCCTCTCTATTCTGCTATCTTTTGCTATAAATTTCCTCTGGGACAGTCTCTGGGCATATGGACATTGTTGTAGGGAAAGCACCAAGCATTTGATCCATCTACAAAATTGTTTTACACTAGAATGATTTCTCTATTGGGATTAGGAGGAATAGCTTGTAAAGGTGTAGGGACTATAACCAACTGATTTGAAGGCTGAGGATTAGCTTGCCTTTGAGGGCCTTGATATTGATTTGGCTGAAAGGGAGGTCTATTTCCCTGGTAACCTTGATAAGGGGGCTTTAGATAGGGATTTTATTGTCTCTTTAGATTAATTATCTCATTTGAGAAGGTCCTTAAAATGTTCTTGATATCATCCATTTCAGATGGTTGAATAGGGGTGGTTACCTTAGCAGGTTGTTGAGGAAAGGAATACATAGATATAGGTGGGGTTGTAAGATTAGGAGCTTCTTGTGGCAAGGGTAAGGTAATTTATGGGAACATGGGCATAGGAGGCCTTGGGGGCAACTTTCTAGCATCTATCAAGTTATTTTCAGCCTTGACTACCAACTCATATGCTTCTGGTAGTGTATGACCTTCAAGAGACTGAATCATCACTAATATATCTGAGTTTAAAGCTTCAAGATAAAACACAATAGCCATACCTTGTAATGGTCTTGTTGTAGCAAAAATTCTCTCCCAAGTCTTTTGAAATCTTGAGTTGAAATTAGTCATGGCTTCTTGTGGTGCCCTTTTGATAGTGATCAATTGTTGCAGTAGGGAGGATTTCTCACCTTTCTCCTTAAATCTTGCAAAGAAAGCATCCCCAAGATGATCCCATGTAGATATTGTGTTTGGAGTTAGAGATCTATACCAATCTAGAGCCTTCCCTTTGAAAGAGGTTGCTAACAATCTTATGGCCACATTATGTTGAGTGATAACATGTACTACACATACATCAGATACATCTTGCAGATGTTCTTCAGGTGTCTTGAAATCTTCCCCACTAAACTCAGGCAGAGCCTTAAAAACATTAGCTGGAATAGCATCCTAAGTTGCTAGTGGTACTGGGAGAATTAGTGGACTACCAGTGTTCTAATTTGCATAGTTCCTTGGGGTTACAAGTGCTATCATATTTACTCTTTGTGCTGCTACAAATTGATTCACTATTCTCCTTAGAGTAGCTACTAGTGGCGGAAAAAGAATACCTGGATTAGTAGCAAACTGAGCTCTTGTTGTAGGTCCACAACTATGGCTCCTTATGGCTCTCTGGCTCATACAATCTTGATAGAAACTTCAAGAAAGGTCCCACCAGGTGTGCCAAAAATTGTTGATGTATAAAATTATGCGGGTTCCAACACCAACATGGGAAGTTTCAAGAATGTGGGACTTGCTACTTGAAACAACCTCTAGATTTTAAAGAAGTTGGCTCTTCTCTATTTTAAAAGGGTTGTAAGGAAAAGGGTAGAAGCTAACAAGATTACAGATACAATTTAAGCAAATCTAACTATGGTGATGCACCTGAGTAAAAGTATTTCTCTCAAATTAAGTACTATGAAAACTATTCTCAATATTTAGTTATATTAAAGAGCAGATAATTCATGATTAATATAAATAGATGCAATGAATATAATCAAAGGCTCACAATCAGACACTTTGCAATGACACAGGTAATATCAACCAAGGCACAGAATAGAGTTCTTCTCATTAATTTTCCAACAATATAGAAGGCACAGATACATGCATAGGTACATTAACTTTCTAATCAAGAATAACAAAATAAAGGTAAAATGATATCAACTAGTCACAGAAAAAGTCTCCAACTTCTCTCTTAAATCTTTGACAAAAAAATATCTATTTTGTATTCTCTATATGTCTAAAAACTATCTCAATCTATTACAAATGTTACATATTTATAGCCTAAGATCTAACTCTAGATTGTCTGCAACAATCAAATCATAATGGCCCAATGGAATTGAAGATAACTGGAAGTCTCTAGAAGTTACGATCCTTCGAATCTGTAATAGTCTTTTCCTTTCCTGCAAGCTCATTGGCTGGGGCAAAATATGTGGCACACCTCCTTCCATTAAGGGATAGGCACATGGCAAGACCCGCGTACTTGAAACTAAAACATATCATGACAGATGGCAGTGTCTGCAACATTATGAGAAACTCCTTTGTTTCTCAGGAAAGAACAGGAAAATGACACTTGTCACGCTTTGGAGCATTAGAAACATCTACGTGTCTTTTTCTACAAAACCTACAAAACTGTGTCTTTATGCTTGGGTGAACTCCGCTGTTGACAACTGTCGTAACCCACATCCTCAAAAAAATGAGACACATTCATAACGGGACCCACAACCTTTAACATGCATTAGCTTCAACAGGAGAAACTGAGGTAGGTGGCATCTTCCGCACACACAATAACTGACATGTGGTAGCACCTGCATTACTGCTAGAAATATTAGAAACTTTGAAACTCCCGTGGAAGCTGACACTTGGCGACTTCCGTGTCACTTAGAAACTTTTAGATAATCATCAGAAAAGGGTCATAAACTTAACAATTTTACCTCCACATCCACCATGTGGCATTCTCAGCAGGCTTGAAACTTTAAAAGACTGTGGCCCACCATCTTCTTTATGAACAATAATATGATGTAGAAAGCAACATGTGGCATGCTCTGCAACAAAGCAATAAGACACATGGTAGCCTTCGCACTCGCATTGAAACATAAGTGTACTGTCTCCACTTATGACACATGGCAACCTCTACAGCAAAGCTAAAACTTGAAACATATTGAAACTACTACTACATGGCACTCTCTGCACCAAAGTTATAGTTAGAAACAAAACTGTGGCTTTAACTGGGGCTTGAAACTTGGCAGCTTCCGCATTAATCTTAAGAAACCCACGCAACAAGATTTGAAACATGCATAGAGACAAAAAGAAACCCATAGACTTTGTTGCAACTAAAACAAAATGTAGAGTTTTGACACTCTACAGTAACATTTGCGATGGTTTATTTTATTTGCCCAAAATGACATTGGAGAAGGCTCCATGCCTAATGCCTTAGAGTTTTCTATGTATATGGAGATGTTTTGGAAAGGCTAGTATTATGCCTTAGATCCCTTCAGAAGAGATGGAGTCCATGCTATAGAAATAACATGCTATCATCCTTTTGATGTGAGTTAAATCTACATACCATGGAGATCACAACTCATGTATAGATAAGCCAACAAGGATCTTTATTTTTTGCGGATACCATATGATCTCTTGATCTTATTTTTATGATTTTTGTTGAAAAATCAAGCATTGTAGCTGTGAATGGCAAAATTATAAGCCATTAAGATTTATTTTATTTTCAAATCAAATTGGAGATAGGATTAAAACTGCTAGCATTGTAAAGTTAACTTTAAAGCAATGAACTATAAATTGCTTTAAAGTTGAACTATTTTTAGGCAGTTAAAGGATTTTGCTTTCTCTAGAGTGAGTTGAGTAGAATAGGACAAAATTTTTGCTTTTATGAGGTAGATTGGATAGATTTGGATGCAGATTTGGTGGGGACCACCTAGAGGATCAAGTTGGCAGATTTTATTTGCAGTTTGGAGGCAATTTGAGGGGATTTTTGGAGGCTTTTTGATGGATTCCAAAAATGGATTTGCATATCTATTTTTAGGATCTTTTTGAGCTTTCTTTTTAGGAGGTCTCTTGGAGGCTTTTATAGGCAAAAAACTATGTTTTTCTGAAGAGACAGTTAGCATTAGTTTCTTCTCTCTTATTCACAGACAGAGTTGTATACAGGTAGTTGGTTCATATTTCATGTTTTTTTACATGCATTGTACTCCTAGTTCTAATAGCAAATCATCATGTTTCACATATTCTGCAGTCTTGATCTCATGTTATATTGTGACCTTTTCTTTCCTTTATTATGTCTCAAAACTGTTAAAACTTAATTTTTCCTAGTTACAGTTCATGTTTGATCCAAACCTTGTTGCAAATTACTTAAGGAATAAACTATCAGTGGAATTGTGAAGTTTTAAGTTTGAAGAACTATTTTGTGAGTGATAGAAATTCATCTAGTTTAGATTCTAGAATTAGTTTCCAATTTAATTACATACTTCTATCTTTTTTCCCCTTAAGTTAGTAGTTTAGGAATTATAAGAGAACTAGCTCACTCTGGAGATTTGTTCTCATGAAAGGAGACCCACATCCGAGAATGATTCCATGTTTCAATAGGTAGTTAAGTTTTTGTGAACTTAACAAGGGTGCATATTTGAATTGATAATAGTAAGCACATATGAGGACCAACTAGTAGCCCTCTTGGGTGTAATTTTATCTACCCAAAGAGATAACTTTAACTTTTTTGTGCCAAGTTTTCTGGTTGTCTTCAACAGTCTTTTTGATGATCCTTATCAGATTTTTGTTGGTAGATTCAACCTGTCCATTGCCCTATGGGTAATAGGTAGAGTAAGTATTCAAATAAATATTATTTCTAACAAACCAATCTAAAATTCTCAATCCTAAGAAAGTTAGACCATTATCTGAGATGATTGAATCTAGTGTACTAAATCTTGATACTAGATCCTGATAGAAACTTAGGACATCAGATTCATTTAGCTCTTCTAAGGAAACAACCTTGGTCCACTTGGTAAAATAGTCTATGGTAGTCAAGATCCACTTGTGCCCTGCACTTGAAGGAAGGTTTATTGGTCCTATGAAATCCAGCCCCCATTTTGTAAATGGTTGTTCAACTCTAATAGGATGAAGGGGTAAGGCACAAGCCTTTTCTTACTTGCAAATAAGGAACACTTCTCACATCTTGTCACCCAAGAAAAAGAATCTTTAAACAAGTCAGGCTAGTAATAACCAGCCTGCATGATCTTCAAGGTAGTTGTCCTACCTACAAAGTGACCTCCTGAAGGCCCATTGTGAAACTCTTCTAACAACCTATCAACTTGATCAGGTCCAACACACCTTAGAAATACACCATTAAAATCTCTCCTATAAAAAATACCATCAATGATAGCATAAGAAGTGGCTTGTAACCTGAAATACCTTCTTCTTGCTATGTCTAAACCTTTGGGGCATTGTCCAGACTATAAATAATGCATCATCTGCTACACCCAGCTGTCTGTAAGAGCTGGTACAATGGCTAGTTCATTATTGTTCAGTACTATTTCGGTGTCTTTTTCATATTCTTGATTAAACTCTTCACTTTCAGCAAGCTGCTCACATAATCCCTTGCCTCTAATCAGCTTGGTCACTTTGATATCAACATCAAATTCCATAACTCTAGTTATCCAACCAGCCCTCTTATCATTGATATCTCTATTGAATAAGAAACTCTTGATAGTGGGATGAACAACCATTAAGTGAATTTTGTTATTAGACAGCATGTGTCTAAATTTCTTAAGGCTCCTTACAACAGTAAAAACATGTTTTTCCACAAAAGAGTACTTTACCTCATAGTCATGTAGCACCTGGCTGAAAAATGTAATTGGCTACTCTAAACCTTCATCATTTTGCTAACATAACATTGTAGAGATGGTGTCAACTCCTCCAAATGCATACAAAATAAAACCCCTCTCATAATTAGGATTAATAAGGGTAGGGGCAGCAGCGAAGGCTTCCTTAATCTTCTTAAAGCATCCTTTTCCCTCTTTAGTCCAACTAAATGGCACATTCTTCTTTAACATGGTAGTGAGAGGTTGTAACAAAGCTACAATATTCAGAATAAACCTCCTAACGAAGTTAATTCTGCAAAGAAAGCTCTACAAACCTTTCTTATGTGCAAGTAGCGGTAAATCTAAAATTGTAGACACTCTCTCAGGATCAATAGAGATACCTTCTTTTGAAACAATATGACCAAGGAATTTACCTTCATGAACTGAAAATATGCATTTTGGGGGGTTCAATGAGACTCCAAACTCCCTACACCTCTGAAAAATTTGCTTCAAGTTGTCAAAGTGATCATTAGCATCTTTGGAAAAAATAGTTATGTCATCTAGATATACCAACACTATTCTATTCATAAGGCCATGAAAATCCATATCTCTTATCCTCTGAAAGGTTGCCCCTGTGTTGGACAAACCAAATGGCATTTTTGATAGGCCATAGTACCCCACTTAGTTGTGAATGCAGTTTTATATTGGTCCTCTTCTTTAACTAGAAGTTGATTATATCTAGAGTAACCATCTAGCAAAGAATACCTATCAGAACTTGAAATAGTTTGCAGTGTCTATTCCATGGAAGGAAGAGGGTAATGGTCTTTCAATTAGACCTGTTTTAGATCACGAAAATCGACACTAAGTTAGATTTAACCATTCTTTTTTCTGACTGGGACCAAATTGGAAACCCAGGAAGTATGTTTTATTGGGAAAATGATACTGCTTTCAATAAGTTTATTCAACTCAACCTTCATCAAATGTTCATATTTAGGATTGAGGGGTCTCTGCTTCTGCCTAATTGGCTTGGCATTAGGCTCTGACTCTATGGTGTGCTGGGCCAAACTAGGATCAAAACCTCTCAAGTCTTTATCCTCTCATGCAAAAACATCAGAAAAATCTAGACATAATTGAACAAAAGACTATTGTTCTTCTCTAGTACATACCTTTCCAAGTTTCACCAATTTGTCTTTGAAAATTTCTATGGCTTGATAGTGTTCTTGCTTCACTGTCATGTTGCACTTATCCTTTCTGAACTGATCATCAGTGTTGAACACTGATTCTAATGTGACTTGTCCTTTGGGAAACTTATTGGACCCCAACTAAACAATTTGATCTTCAAATTGCTGCTAATATTTATGATGATTATCAGCTGCAAATTTAGCTTTAGCACTTAAAAAACTTAAAATCTCCTCGTCACTATTAAACACTTGCCATGAAACATTGTTGTTAGGTACAGAAGGTCTGACAACTATCTTAACATATGACTGTACCTCAACATTCTAAATCTGATCAGGAATCTCAAATTGAGATCCCAAGGCTATAAGCTTATCTGCATACCTTTTTTGGTTCCTGGGAATCAAAATCAGATTAAAAGCATAAAAAAATCCAATTGAATCCCACACTCTATGCTTGTACTTTTTAATAACATTCATAACCTAATTAACAATCAATTCAGAGTCACCATAAACTTGAATAGATTTGATACCTTTTTTCCAAGCCCACTCTAAACCATGGATTAGGGCCTCATATTCAGCCACATTGTTTGTGTAACTAAAAGTGAACCTTAAGGCTGCATAATATTTGTCTCCTTGAGGTGAAATCAACATATTACCTCCACCATCACCTGTCTTGGTCCTTGATCTGTCAAAGTACAGCTTCCAAAGCTGATCTTTTTTCTGTTTTGACTAATTTTGGTCCTTAATCAGATTAGGAATCACTGCATCAGGTTCTTGTTCATATAGATTCTTAATCCTACCTCATCCATGTGAGAGAAAGGGTCACTTTCATGATCTTAGCTGCCCAATCATCTAAGTTTATGTCTTCTATAGGTGCATTGGGATCTAGGCTCATGGGTTCGTCCTAATACCCATAGGTGATGTATAGATTAGCATTTATTGGGCTGGGAATATAGGGATTAATATGGTCTTTTGCAAGTGTTTCAGGTTGTATTGTCACTTTTGTACCGTACCTTGTTGTAAAGAACAAATAAGTCCAGTCAGAGGATAGAAACCCACCCAATTTTGCTGTGAACTCCCTAGAAAGGCAAATTGTAAAACTAGGTGGAAGATCAATGATGTAAATGTCCTGTTGGATAGAAAAATTAGGACAAGTGTGCAATGTAAGTGGTAGATTTCTAATTATTCCTATAATACTAAGTGTAGACCCGTCTAATTGAACTACTCCTTTTGCAAGGGGCTTATAAATCAATCCTAATGAATCAGCTACACTTTTGGGTATGACTGAACTGCTTGCTCTTGAGTCTACCATGCAGTTATGAATGAGTTTATCACTAATAATAAGACTTAGATAGGAAGGAAGGAGTTTTATCTTATTTTTTGGCTGCCCACTCTTGACCTCTAAACTATTGGCAAGTACAACAATGACCTTCTCTTGACTAGAACACTCAAAAAGTGAGAGTTCAACTAATGCTTCTTACAACAAATTCTTCTGTCTAGGAATGCGTAAAGCATCCATAACTAACATACTCACTGTAGCTTTCTTAAGATGATCAAATATATTGAAAGAAATAGAGTTCACCTTCTGCTATCCTTTTACTACAACTGCATCAGTCTACCCTCGTGAAGACTGTTGTTGCATCTTGGGCTGATCGTTCACTAGTACTGTTTGGTCCCTCTACAGAATTTGTACTTTCTACTATGGTACAGGGGTAGTTTGTGATATATAAACTTGATTTTTATCCCTTATAGCCTGCTATTGTACTATAGCAGCTTACTGATTAACATCTGCAGCTTTTAGTTTTGACCTTGAGTTGGCTAAAACATGTGTACTTTGATGATTTTGACCTTGTAAATAATTTATACCACAAAAATTAGATTCTTCACAATTCATTAAGGCTACATCAACCTTATTTGGCTAAGGTGAAACTTCACCAATAACACTTTCTAAACTTGCATAGTTGTTCTGAACCATGAGTGCTTGATTTCTTACTCCATTCATGTAGGCAACTTGATTATGTGGTTGGTGACATGGATAGCACTAGTCAATATCTTGAGACAAGTTAGTCTATGTGGGAACAAGTTCTTTTGAGGTACTGGTAGTATTTGGATTGTAAGCTTGGAAAGGTTGAGGGTTGTAATTTCTTCTCTGACCCTAAGGATCAACCTGAAAGGGTTGCCTATATTACTGATTGGGCTAAAATTGGGCATTCTGTTGATTGGGATGATACTAATTTTGGTAAGCCAAGCATTTCTCCATATTTACTAGCTTATTTGTAATTGTCCTCAATGTATTTTCAAGCTCTAGGGAATTTTGGGTTTGAGCTAGAACAACATTTCCTTGGGCTACTTGATATCCTATTACTGGAATAGGTGGGACAGTACCTAGAGGAGGTATTGTCATTGGCACAAATGCCTGGATTTTAGGGGAAATGGATAAAGGGGGCCTAGGGGCTATCTTCCTAATGTAGAGGATAAAGAACAAATCAACTCCTTATTAGCATATTGTAAACAATGTGATACAATCACTTAGATGCTTTAGGTTTCACAAGAACTTCTCAGACAAAGGTCTCCACAAAGGCACCATTAGGGTCTCTAACTCTCTTGACCCAAACAAGGTTTCTCTAGGTCTTCTCATTACTTACTAACTCCAACACAACGATCCCAAAGCATTCCCAAGGCTTGCACTTTCACCTATTAGTCTTTCCTTCATAGGCTGCTCCATTCCTAATAGCCCTATTTTATAGGACAGTCACACATAACTTTTGAGATATTTCACCAAACAAAACTATGAGAGCATATTTGGATACCCATTAAGATGTTCTCAAACATATCAGGAAATCACTATAGCTTATTTTGGAAGAGACTATCCAAAAATGGACTTATACGTTTTGTACAAAAACTTAAAAATTATAAATTTACTATTTTTTGACCATAACTTTCAAACCTGACCTCATTTCCAACATCTGGAATCTGTTTTGAGTACCCATTAAGGCATTTTAAAACATATCTAGAAATCACCATTAGTTATTTTGAAAAGAATGCCTCAAATTAGGACTATCAGCGTGCTATCTAGGTCTATTAGGCTATAACTCACCAAGGGCTCATTGCAAGTGGGTATCCCACGACTTCCCATACCTTGCATGTGCATGGAACATATCATAAAAGGTCTGCACATGCTCATTTAATCATCCAAATACCTTTCCAACTGATATTTTACCAATCCCAACACCTATACCTCTTAACTGTTCTTGAAACTCTATTTTTCTAGATTGTCACACAGAAAAATAGTCATAAACTTTAATTTTTTCTATATCAACCATAGATATCTGGTTGGAGACCTCAAGGACTTGAAGGGAAATACTACTATAATCATTTCCATGAAGGATTTACAACATGCAAAGGATAAAACAATGAAGAAACACAAGATTTCATTGCCACTGTTTACCCTAACAGGGTTTTTGGCAGTTTTCACTAAAAATGCAATATCTTACACAAAACAATATCAAAAAGCATGAGACCAACTGCAAATGGAAGGTGGTTGAAGGATCTAACATTTACAATCCATTAGACATCCATTCATTTCTATATAGGGCTGTACAATAGCAAAAGACAACAAATTTCTAAAGGAAAATACAAGAAAATAGTGTTTTTTCTCATTCCATGTTAAAATATTCAACCACCCACGAGTTTTCAAAGGTTACAAAGCCTATTTAAAGGCATTACACATAAGACTCTTTAGTTTCCACTATCTTGGAATGAACCAAGAGCCACAAGACTCTTCACCTTCCAAGTTTGCATCATTTTTGCATTTTTACATAACAACCTATTACATTGTATGCAATATTTGCATGTTTGAACCTCCTAGTGACCTTAATAAAAGGAAAATGACTTAAATTATCTCATTACATTTTAAATCATCAAATTTCAATCAAACTCCTATGGAAACACCAATTTGTGAAGGTGCTCCTGCACCACATCCCCACCTGAATAAGGTAGTTTTTTGCTCTAACAACAATCTCAAAAGAATTTGGAAGGGTGGTCCCTCCCATAGACTGAATCATTACAGAAATTTCATTGTTCAAAGCTTTAAGATCAAACAAAAATGCATGCCTTGGAAAGGATTTTACCATTATAGGAATCCTATCCCAAGTTCTCCTAAATCAGTAGTTGAAGTCAGCCATGTGTTCATGGGGTGCCCTTTTGATGGTGCTTAGTTGCTCTAGCAATGAGAGATGGTCGGATTTGTCTTCGAAGTGCTTGTGCAATCCATCTCCTAGTAGATCCCACGACATTATTGAATTTTCATCAAGTCCTTTGAACCACTGTAAGGCTTTTCCTTTTAACGAAGCGGCTAAAAGTCTAATTGCCACATTTTCTTGAGTGACATTGTGCACGGAACAAAGGGTTGCCACATCTTGAATGTGTTCAGTAGCAGTAGTATGATCCTCTCTGGTGAAATAAGGCAGTCCTTTATGGGCTGCCATCAGAATATCATCTCTTTGGGCAAGTTGTAGTGGGCTGCCTCCATTGAAAGTAGCAAATGCATACTATCTAGCCATTATAGGTATTTGGACTATTAGCACTGGACTTCTACTTCTTTTGACCAGACTTGTAGAACTAAAATTTGAAGGTGTAGACTTTGATCTTCTTGATGACTTAGCTATTTTGCTTGCTGATCTACCTCTCCTTTTGAGTGTAGACAACTATAAATAATTGGAGGGTTTGGATTAGAACTGGTTTTCATAGGCTAAAAGTACTAATCTGCATATCAAATCAAAGGAAATAAGTTGCCAGGTATATTTTGAAATACTCCAAAGGCTGGTAAACTATTGCATATACCAAGACAATAGCTATGAGAGTGAAAATTTCTCTAAAATCACTTTTAGAGTCCCACCGGGCATGCCAAAAACTATTATCAATCAAGTACGCACACTGCTAAGCTCATAGAAACTTAGCTACCTCTTGAAACATGGAATCATTCTCAAGATGTGGGTCTCCTATAATGAAAAAGAATCTCTAGAGTGAGCTAGTTCTCCTTATGATTTTCCTAATCTAATGACTTGCGTGGAAAAGGGATAGATGGATATATTGAAAGAAATGAATCCTAATTAACTTGAAGATTGAATCACTGAATAGATCTCACTCACAAACAGGTAATTGAATTCTGACCCTCACAACACTTAGATCATTTAACCCATAAATATTTCACATGAAGGTCTAGTAGACACAACATGCAACCTGAATTAAACCAAGATTTTGCAAAGAAATTACAAGCTAATACAAAGAAAAGGACAAACTTCATCACAATGCAACATCATATTAACTTGCAAATACCTAGACAAAATATGAAGGAAAGCTACTGCTCAATAACTGAAAGAATAATGAGTACAATCAAATAAATGAGTGTCTTTGTATTTGTGACAAAAATATGAGAAAAACCTCATATGAGGTCATGGCTCAGCTGCTTCTCCACTGCAAATACTAGAGGTGAGCTTCTTTTGGTTCTATTTCTATATGTGATTTCATTCTCATTGTGACATAAAAAGATAAGAGTTTTGTGTAAAAATGAAATGGCCATTTAATTTTCTTTAAAAACATGAACTCATATGTTATGGCCACAACTGTATACAGCTATTCACTTGTAAATACACATTTTTGAGGGTTTCAAAAGAAAAAACCACTAGGGTTTTATCATTTTGTGTATTGAAAGCTACAATGGCTTTGGCCATGCCACACTCTACCTTTGTAGTATTCATTTATCTATCTAGCATAAGATGAAATAAGGGTCTGAAAATTCAGAAGAATATCTCATTTTGCATATACTAAACTTCTTCTTAGCACAACTATGGCATTGTATTTCCTTTGTAACCCTCCTCTTGACTATATGAAAAAAATGAAATGAGCAATTTAAATTTTTAAACAAAGCTTTCATTTTGTTGGCATAAAATGAAACATCTCCTTCACGAATATGCTCTACCACTTCTATAGCCCCAAAAAATGAAACAAACAGATGGGTTTTTGTGTATGAGATAAGGGTTTCATTATATATAGCTGGGTATTACATTTTCAAACATAAAAAGCTTTCTTTGGCAAAGCCATACATATTCCTCTCTGTCCTGAACATTACATATTGTGGTTCTCTATGAAGTCATCTTGTCATGATTCTAATTCATTGTACTTCATTTCTTTATGACTATCATAATCAGATAAAGTATTCTATCTTACTGTAGCTTGACATTTTGATCCCCTGTATGGTTGTACTCTGTCAAAATCATTGTCAATTGTTCATGACACATTATCATATGAGAAGAAAAAAGATGCATGAATTCAAATAATTTCTCATTAAACATTAAATGTATATCCAATCCACATTATCCTATAGTTGTTCATTTTGATCAATGTATGGCTGCCACTAGTGTACTTGTTCTTCATCATGATGCATTTGAGATCTCTCATTTTGTATGGCAATCACTTCCTCTTGTAGCATATATTTGTCTCATTTCTGTATCATTATTGATTGTCCATGGACTTTGTATTTGTATGGTTCTGCAATCATGGCAAATATAGCTAGCATTTATTTCTCATGTCATTATGAATAACAAATGGCTTCCTTCTTCTGTATAATGACATATGAGAAATCAATAGTTTGATTGTCATTTATTGTAACAAGATGTTATCTGATCTGCAACATATGATATCCTGTTGATGTTTATGAACATTTGCATACTCTTGTCACTATAGCATATTTATGATGTCTTAAACAAAACATGATAACATTTATTGAATGATGACACCATGACGTTATTTCTTTATCATGCAAATGTGTAACTTGATTACTATTCATCACTTGATGTGAACGATGTCAATTGATCTGCAATGCTCTCTTTGACTAGTTGTTCCAACTCACTGTTCAAATGACCTACTTCTGATAGAGAATTGAATAGATGTCTCTCTCATTTGTGAACAAACTTTATTGATAAAGTACCTATGTATTGGAATTGAAAGTTGCATCTCCACAGATTGGATAGGCACAACTATATATTATTACTTTGTCACTATGACAGTCACTTGGAATCATATGATTATCTCATGAATGATATACTATCTAATGTCGACTGTGTAGTTCCTAATGTTTCATTTCTTTTCTCTTGTAGTACTATTTTCTAGAACTTTTTTATTCCTCCATGATGCAACTATTCTCATACTCTAAAAGCAATAGCTCCTTGTCTCAATTATGAAAAGAGATAATAGCCTATGTTGTTCCAAGTTTACTGTATACTTGATTTATTCAATGCAATGCAATCTGTTTCTATTCCACCATTCTGGCATGGCAATAGGCTAATCCATATATGCACTTATGATATAATTTATTCAAATCATGCATACAAATGATACCTATTTTCCGATGTTATGCTATCATCAAACAATAATATATAGTTGCCTCATATTATTCACTGGCAACTTTTGACATTCAACTGATGCAATGTACCTTAATATTCTCATTTGTCTCTGATGCATCAAAATACTATGGAAGATATACAAGTCAAATACCTATGAATGTCACTTTTGCAATGTCAACTTAAGTGATGATGATAGCTGCCATGTACATTAAATGTAGTCACTTTTTACAGTTCATCTCATTTTTATGGTTGCATTTCATTACTTGAACTATAATCGTGACTATGTCCTAGAACAGAATTGATACATATGATTGCTTTTATTATTCCTTTGGCTTCTTATTTGAATGTGAACAATGATTCTTTCTTTTCTATTCATCCCTTCTGAGATTAAGAGGAAGCAGCATGCTAGGCTCAACCCTTGTGGGAACCCATTTGACACCACATGTTGAATGTCTTTAATCAGCTACATGACTTATCCTATACCTGCACATGAAATAAACAAATTAGAATAAAAAAATGATGCTCCATGATTGTTTCTGTTTCAATTCCTTCTGCATATGGATGATGTTCATTTGATCAATGTACTATAATCAAAATATTATGCCTCTTCTGATGGATAAAGGATTTTCATAACTGGAGCTTCTAACAGGACCCTTCTCACATTTTTCAGGTACATGTTGAGATCAGGAGCAGGACAGGAGGCTACTCTGAAGATTGACAAAATAGGGCCATGATGGCTATGTCTTTCATTTCTTGTTCATTAGATGCATAGTATTTTATTTATATCTTCATGTGTTCATCTATAACCCAATTCCCCAACATCTAGATGTCTCCTTAATTTTCTTCTCCCAGCTCCAATAAAAACCTTTCAATTATTCCTTTGATCGTGCCCTCATTTTTTAGAATTTTCTAAAACAGTTTCTGGGTTTCATGTCTCTCCTTCCCATATTTCCAGAACATGTTTAATTTCTTAATTTTGATAATATATGAGAAATTTATGCTCATTTTTCTGAGACTATGTCTCATAATTACGACCCCCCTCTTGGAGTTACAAATTTTTGAATTTAATAAAATAAAATTCTACGAGTTAGGTCCACCAACCTATGCCATAAAGACCACTTACAAGATTCCTTATACTATGATGGTTACAATAATAAGTTCCATTAATTCCATGATTCTTGGCAGCCCCACTTATGATAGAATCAACCCCACTTATGACAAACATCAGCCCCCACAAAAATAAGATATTCTCAACTGGCATTTATAAATTACCGGGGCATTTTTCCACAAAAATTACATTTACCAATATGCCCAAGAAAAATTATATTTGTTGCAAATTAAAATATTATTTCCCAAGCCCATAAACCTTATTGAAAACAAACAAACAAAAATTAAAATATTTTTGGTGATGTAAGGTTGCCATTGACCATGGATGCTCCTGCTTTATTTTTCTATTCCCTTTCTTAGTTATCTTTAGCTCTACCTATTTCTCCATATATGAGGAATGTACTTTGAAAGACTCAACTAAGAGCTTCATGTGTTGTGTGGGAGGTAGAGATGGATCTCTTTTTGCCTCTGGTAATTCCTCTTGAATTATTTTTATTGCCTCTTCTAACAACTCAGCTCCTTCAAACTGTTACTATAAAATCTCCTGCCTTACTATGGATTGTAGTACATCTCCAAGTTGTAGCTTGTGAAGAAGAGATATTTTGGACAAGTTGACTTGTCCATCAAGCACTGGTAGTTGTAACAATTGAGGAGCAACTAGGGGTTGAATCTGCATCTTTTGTGCTAAAAATTCCTTAATAGAATCTACAGGAGAGGAGGAAGATGTTTCATGTGCTCTCTCTAAACTCTCCCCTACATCGACTATTACCTACTCCTCTTGGTGATCAAGATTAACTTGTTGCTATGTGTTATTCGGAGGAGGACATCCTTATTTAGTATTATGAGTAGGAGATGAGTTTTCTTCATCTTGTGCACCTTGTTCCTCTTGCTCCTCTTGTTGGTCTTGCTAATCTGTGTTATGTGGAGGAGACTCAGTGTTGTGGGGTGGAGATACATGTTGTTGTTCCACATTTTTAGCTTCTTTTACTCCTTCAAACAATTTCTTTGTCACTTCCTAAATTTATTTTTGGATTTTATCTGACATTCTTTTCCATGCTCATTAGGGTATCTACCCTACATTTAGTCCTTAGCTCTTGAGCCTACATTTGTGATAGTTTATCCTTCTCTTCCTAAGAGATAGCAATTATAGACTTATCTAGAGCTTGTTGTCTCATCTCTTCATCCATTTCTATAGCTCTTTCTCTTCTTTACCTCAAATCCTAAGATAGACTCTCTAAAACGTTTTCAATGATTTCACTCAAATGTATATTGTACATGATCATATACATTCCCACAACCTTCTCAATGGCCTTTTGATCTATAGAAGGTACATCTGGATGTAGTTTTGTTGTCTTCTTTAGTAGACCATGATGCACAATCCCATTGAAGAAAGCCTCTATTTGAAGAGGGTCTTGTGGAGGGGCCACCGAAGGAGTTTGCTTAGTTTTCTTCCCTCTCCTTTTTAGCTTAGAATTCTTCCTCTCCTTCTTCCTCTTCAACTTCCTCTATTTGAACTTTCTTCCTTTTGGTAGGCTATTTAGGCCTTGCATGCTTCTTTTCTTCTGTTTTCATCTATGCCAAAGGTTTAGATGCAACCCTTCTTCTAGTGGAATTAGTTTGTCTTGACGTTGAGGGTTTCAGAGCACTTCCATCTATAGCGGTGGACCTACTTGTTCTTCTTGGCACTTGAACAGCTGGCAAATTAGCTGGGATAGATTGAGAATCCACCATAGGGACTTTCAACATAATGAAAATTCAGGGTTTGGAAGTATACCCCACTTCTTATTTAATTGTTCTTTGTGTTTCTAAAGATGCTCCTCCTCACTCCTCTTATTTATGTTGTAACTTATTTCATCATAGGTTTTAAATCTTTTTGTTGTTGTGTCCTTAGGTTTACTAAGAAGAATATCAGCATAAGTCTTTATCTCCTTTACAAAGACTTCATAAAATGCAATCTAGGTATCCAAGCTTTCCTTAGCTCTACTGCTTCAATGTATCTTTAGTCTTTATTAACCAGGAAGGTGATCTTCTCTTTATATTACCTTATAATACTATAAGGAATTCTCTCTCTAGCTTGCATGTTAGATTTTAGGGTTTAGAAAAACCAATAGTACATTATGCTACAATTCTTTGCATCACCAAAACCCGTCATATAATTCTTGATTTGTGTAAAAATAGAAATGTGTTGTTGCCAAACCTTTCCCTTAAACCTTGGCAACCCATTCAAGAAGTAAAATACAAGCCAAATGATAAGATTACTATACTTGAAATTATAGCATGTATCTTTCATTCTCTTCAAATTCTACATTAGTTGGTCTCTCATGACCTCGCAGAGGTCAAAATATTTTCCTTCCTTCACCATCTGATAAGCAGTAGGAATTGTTGTACATGTGAATGAACCCTCTCTATTTGTATAGTAAACCTTGTAGGCAATGACCATTGTGGCATATGGGACCCCTGGATCAGTTATATCATTCACACTTAGCATTGTTTTATCAAACTCTGCCCCAGTCAACTCTGTAACCTTCTCATTCTTAATATCTTTCATTACAAGTACCGGTCCAGTAGAGCGTAACCCTGCAATAGCCCTAATTGCATCCTTGATAATCCTATAGGGCTTGTAAAGCTATAAAAACTCATCATGAATTTTTCTTAAGACATACCTTACCCATTCATGTGCATCGCAGAAATAAGGGTAATCTTTCCACACATCCAATTATTTAGTTGAGATGTTTGCATACTCTCGTTTGTAACCATCATCATATAGGAGAGTATCTCTCAGCTCCTCAAACTTCATATGATCAATTTCAGTTAGTGAGGAGTGAATATATATAATTACATCCTCAATATCCATGACATCTATAGGAACATTGGAAAATGCCCTGTCCTTGTCTACTTTCATGGCTGTGTATGGATATTTTTGTACTTTGTCCTTGAATTCTTAGAAAAATAACCAATTTTGGTGTAACCATCACTATTTTCTCTATATTTAGTAACTAGGGTTTTAAGAGATAATAGTTCTAAAAAATACCTTTATGTTGTGTAGCTAGGGTTTCTCCTTTTGCTCCTTTCCAAATTTGGCAAACACTTTGAAAGCGAGGGTTTTCCTTCTTCTCTTCTTATCTGAAGATTACAAATTACTTTGAACACAAATGAAGTTAAATCATACAAATGAAGCATTAGTAACTTTAATTTTCCCTAACTTTTCACATTTAATGCACCTTTTTCATGTAAGGTTATCTACTACCTGTGAGCTCTGTAGATTCACAGAGACCTAATTTCATTCAGTATTCCTCTACATTTCATGTTTTCATTTTGGAAATATGTGGTATTGAGACTATCTTGCCTTATTAACATTCTCATATGACAACTTCATGCCAAATCATTTGTGTGCCAGACTTCCATTTGTAGAAGCGATAATCATTTGGGGGGGAATAAATAGATATGCAATGATTAGCTCCCCTGACTCTATGCCTTTTCTTAATCAACTATTAAGTCTTTTGCATGTGGTAAAAGTAAAAATTCTTCCTTCTTCTCATTATCTTGTTCTGATTTTCTTCTCCATATCTTTTCCATTTCCTTCTTTTGTTGATTAAGGTTTCCTCTATGTTCCTATGTTGAATAGGTGGTTCTGCAAAACCACTTTTACATAATCTTTCTTTATTCCCAAAGTTGTTGAACTTGTAGAAAACAACATTGTATTCCAAAGGCAAAAATAATTTTACACTCATGTAACCATTTCTCCTTATTTTAGTTCTACAATCAACAACCCTATGACCAAACTTATTGCATGTATAACAATACCCATAAAAGGAATGAGAGATCATAGCATCATACTTTGGAGACAAAAATGAATTCTTGCTCATGTAATCATTTTATCTTGCCTAGTTATACAATCAATAGTCTTATGATCAAACTTATTGCAAGAGTAACAATGACCATAAAAGGATTGAGATAACATGGGAGTAGTATTCTATCTACGAGGAGGACCCTTGAAACCCTTCTTTAGATAACTGGCCTTTCTGAAGTCATCATCCAAATCCTACTCATTATAAGACTCTTGAGAGACTTTTGTGTAGGGTTCTTCCTTTTTCATTTCATACATGCGTTCAGGTATATCTATTTTTTAATTCGGGCCTTTCTCAAATCCAAGACCACCCTTATTCTTAAGTGATCTTTCACTACTAATTATCTCATCAAGGATGTTGGTGCTTTTCTTAAGTTTTAGATTCTCTTTTTGTTGATATGCATCAGACAACTGAGAGGGGTGGTCAATTAGTTGTCATAAAAACTTAAACACTTTTTGCAATTAAACATTCATCACTTATCCACAACTATTATGATTTAATGAGTGCATGAAATCAGAAACTTAACCACAAATACAACATCAAACACAAGAGACACTAGATTTACGTGGAAAACCCCAAGGTGGGGAAAAACCACAAAGAGGATTAACTCTCAATATATATTGCAATCTTGAAATAATGATGTTTAGGCTTGGTCACTCCACAGGCCTAAACATACTGGCTTACTTCCATGAAGAATAAGTAGGTCTAGCAAGCTCACTGCCTCAACATTAAACCTAGAAAGATTACAATAAGGGTTGTTAAACCCTAAGGGCTGTTAAACCCTACTAGCGGCTTACTACTAGACTCACTGCCATGATCAACAACTTTCTATATTTGTGGCTGAAGTATAATAATTCCCTTGCTCTGCTCTTCCTCTACTCTACTCTTCCTCTTCTTTCCTCTGCCTCTTCTCTACTCTGCCTTTTGGACCTTTCTTAATATCTTTTCATTTCCACTCAAGGACACTTTTTCCATGACTCAACTACAAGTATTTATACACTACATCAACCTTTGAATGATCATCAAGGTCAACATTACAATCATTAACCATTGGAACAATCTCCAAGGTTAATATTACAAACATTTACAAAATAGGTTCTGACCTATTACAACATTGTGCAAAGGAAATGAAATGCAGATCATGCCATGCCTTAGCTAGGACTCAAACATGATCTTCCATGCCACAACACACTTCCACAATATTCCATAGATCTCTATAATCACTGGGATTAACTAGGTCAGCCAAGACTGGGTACACACAACATTATTTAGGAACAATCTTCAAACACAATCTCAATTTCTTAATACGGACCAAAGTCTAGATAGGAAAATGATTACGAGACATCCACAAGCACACTATAGTCATTAGGGGCAACTCCATGAACCTTAACCACTTTATCCATAGGAATCTTCTCCTTGGAACACATGAACTTCACTATCTTCAACTATCATAAAAGAAAGATAGCTTGCGGACCACCAAAATACAAACCATTGCAACAGTAGGCACTTATCATCATCCCAAACTTCCCTCTAAAACCTCAGAGCCAAATACTTTCGTTTAGAGGAATATGGAGTAGAATACTTTCTTTCTGTCCCAACTGAACTTACAAAAAAAGTAGGTTTCACTCTGGTGAACACAACTCACTACGATCTTCATGTGGAGGCTTCCAACCTAGAATGCAGCATACAACTCACTATCTATACTACACTTCTCTATAACTCATTTGTTCCTTCTAGAGAGGCTAATTTTCTCAATATCCTCAACAAACAAGTCTTCTAAACAAGTAATAGAATAAGATACAATTGACACCAATGACAACAAGAACATGTTGACATCAATGACAACAATGATTAGGTACATACTTGCAACAATCTCCCCCTTTGTCATTGATGGCAACATATGATGTGAAAAATTGCAACAACCATCAAGACAAGATTCTCCTCATTTCTCTTTACATGCTTGCACTCTATCTTTCTCCAAAATTCTCACCCTTTCTCTTACACATCTACACTCTAAGTTTTTCACATGACTTCTCTCCCCCTTTGACATTAATGGCAAAGGGCACATACTTGCACTCTTCTACTCTGATCTAATCTCTCTTCTAAACTCTCTAACTACTCCCCCTAAGAAGTAGCCCTAAGAAGCATCAATCCAGACCTCTAAGCACCTTCAGACTGATGCACTATTGTGCATCTTAGTTTAGAGTAGGTGGGGTGATAACCCCTAACTTTTCTTTGAGATACTCAAAAGTATCCTTAGGCAGAGGCTTGGTAAAAATGTCTGCAATCTGATCCTTGGTAGAAACATACTCTAACTTGACTTTATTCTATGTCACCTTTTCTCTCAGAAAATGATACCTAATGGATATGTGCATTGTCCTTGAATGCATCACTAGATTCTTTGATATGTTTATGGCACTTGTGTTGTCACAAAAGATTGCAATGGGATCTTCATACACAATTCTGATGTCCTCCAAAGTCTGCTTCATCCATACCACTTGAGTGTAACCGCATGCTGCTACAATGTATTTTTCTTCTATAGTAGATAGGGATATTGAATCCTATTTCCTTCTCAACCAAGATGCTAATCTTTTTCCCAAGAAGAATGCACCTCCACTTGTACTTTTTCTATCCTCCACATCTTTGGCCCAATCTGCATCAATAAATACACTGAGAGTAAAGTCATAGTCCTTAGGGTACCACAAACCATAATCTATTGTACCTTTTAAATATCTCAAAATTCTCTTAACTACCATCACATGTGATTCCTTGGGTTTTGCCTAAAATTTTACCACAAGACACACTGCATGCATTATGTCAGGTTTGGTTTGAGTTAGATAAAGTAATCCTCTAATCATAGATCTATACTTTTTTTGCTCTACCATGGGTGAGTTATCATCTTTGCTCAACTTATAATTAATTATCATAGGTGTGCATACTGGTTTAGAGTCTTCCATCCCAGATTTCTTTAACAACTCTTTCACATAATTAGACTAAGAAATGAAGATACCTTTATCTAATTGACTTATTTGTAGACCTAAAAAGAAGTTCATCTCTCCAAACATAGACATTTCAAATTCACTTTACATTTATCTAGCAAAAATTGAGCACATACCTTCATTACCTCCAAAAATAATATCATCAACAAAACTTGCAACATTCATGGTTTGTTCATCATTGATCTTGAAGTAGAGATTACTATCTGTACTACCTTTACTAAACCCTATCTGTATCAGGTACCTGTTTGACCATGCATACCATGCCTTGGGAACTTGTTTTAATCCATACAATGCTTTCTTCAATCTGCATACCATGTCCCCTTGTTCTGATGACTGAAATCCTTCCAGTTGTTCTATATAGACTTCTTCTTCCAACTCTCCATTTGAGAAGGCAAACTTCACATCCATTTGATAAACCTTGAAATCTTTGTATGCTGTAAAAACTAAAAACATCCTTATTGCTTCAATCCTTGCCACTAGAGAAAATGTTTCTTCAAAGTCTATTCCTTCAACTTGAGCGTATCCTTTGCATAACAACCTTGCTTTGTTTCTTACCACTTCACCATTCTCATTCATCTTATTTCTAAAGACCCACTTTGTACCAATTACATTCTTGTCTATTGGTCTAGGAACAAGATCCCAAGTCTAATTCTTATCTATCTGCATCAATTCCTCTTCCATAGCCTTTTATCCAATTCTCATCTTTGCAACCCTCATCCACAATATTAGGTTTAATCTTAGAAATTAGACAGAAATTTTCTTGTTACTCCATAGCTTTTCTTTTGGTTAAGATCCCTTTGCTCTTATCTCCTATGATTAGATTTTTAGAATGACTGATTCCTACATATCTTGGAGTTTTGGTAGCACTTACTAGAGCTTGTTCTTCTTCATCTATGTTGTCTTCATGCTACACCACTTCTGAAACATCTAGATCAGCTAACTCATATCCACTTGATTTTGAAGACCTTTCCTTATATTCATCAACTTTAACATTTGTACTTTCAATTATCTTATTCATCCTCTTATTATAGCACCGGTAAGCCTTACTCTTAGTGGAGTAACAAAGGAAAATTCTTTCATCACATCTAGCATCAAACTTCCCTAAATCTTCTTCTCTTTTGATGTAACATTTGCTACCAAAACATTTGAAATATTTCACAGTAGAAACTTTACCATACCACAATTCATAAGGAGTTTTTGAATTGTTACCTTTTACTTGAACTCTATTTAGGATATATACTATGATGTGAATTGCCTCTCCAATATGCTTCTAGAAGATGAGCTTCCTTCATCATGGTTCTAGCAGCTTCTTGAACTGATCAATTTTTCCTTTCAACAACTCCATTTTATTATGGAGTTCTGGATGCAGATAACTATCTCTTTATTCCATTTTCTTCACAAAAGAAATTGAAATCATTTGATGTGAACTCTCCTCTTTTATCAGACCTTAAGCATTTGATTTTCAAATCCATCTCATTTTCAACCATTGCCTTAAATGCCATGAATTTATCTAGAGCTTCAACTTTCTCTTTCAAAAAGGTGACCCAAGTCATTCTAGAATTATCATCAATGAGCAACATGAAATACATGTCTCCTTGCAGACTTCTTACTCTGGTAGGTCCACACAAATTTGTATGCACTAGCTCAAGTAGTCCTCCAACCGATTGGTCCTTGCTTTTGAAACTTGTTCTTGTCTATTTCCTGAATTGACACTCCTTGAAAATAGGATTAGCAGGCTTCACAAGCTTAGGCAAATCTCTAACAAGCTGTGCAGTACTTATCTTTATAATATTATCAAAATTTATGTGACACAACCTTCTATGCCATAACCAACTTTCATCAATGTGAGTCAACAAGAAATAGTTTTCAGTTCCTTTCAAGTGATAGATATTACCTCTGGTCTTCTTACCAATTGAAATGACTATCCCAGAGCTTTCCCTAATCTTGGATCCATTGTCCTTGAAACTTAAGTTATAGCCCTTGTCACACATCTGACCCACACTCAAAATATTGTGCTTTAATCCTTTCACATACAAAACATCTTCAGTATTATGCTTTCCATCAAAAGAAATAGATCCTTTCCCACAAATCCTACTAGTTGTATCATCTCCAAACCTAACTAGTCCACGATCATATCTTTTGAAACTCACAAACTTGCTTTTGTCACCAATCATGTGGTGAGAGTAGTCACTATAAATCAATAACCCATTCATCCTTGTCCTTAATGACCTAAGTAGCCAAAGCACTTTCCACTAGTTTTTCTTCCTTCACACAGCTAGAAGAATTAGAAGACTCAAGATCTTCCTCAATAGCAATGAACAAGCATTGAATTACAGAGGAACTAGCATTGGCTAGTTCAACATTATCTGATACTCCTTCATCACCATCAAAATCTTCAACATAATAACACTTCTTTTGGGTACTAGGCCTATTCTCATATCTTCTTCTATTTCTTTCAATTCTTTCAGGACATCTGGAGCCAAAATGACCTTCTTTACCACATGAAAAACATTTGAAAGGTAATTTCCCTTTATACTTACCAGATCCTCTTTATAGTCTATCCACAAAGTTGGCTTCAACTTCATCTAACTCATCATCGGATTCTACCTTGTACTTTTCTGATCTGGAAGTATTTCCAGGAGTACTCACTTTGAAGGTCGTCTCAACTTTCAACAGAGCATCATCTAACTCCCTCATTTCAAAAGCAGTAAGCTTACCAAGTAGCTAATCCATGTTAACTATTTTTACTTGCATGAATTCTTCAATTGCAGTTACCTTGTAAAAGTAGGACTTGGATAGAGATCTGAGAATTTTCATAACAACTTCCTTTTCTTCGAGAGTTTCGCCTATAGCTTTTATCCCTGTAACAAATTCATCAACTCTATGCATAAAGGTTGATATATTTTCATCATCATTCATCTTCAAGCTTTCATATTTCACTTTCAGACTTTGTAACTTGGCTTCTTTCATCGAATCATCTCCTTCATACAGATTTTTCAACTTTTCCCATACCTTATTTGCAGTTTCAAAATCCACAACATTTGTCAATATTGAGTCAGTGAATGAGCTTAGCAGAGCATCCTTTTCCTTGATATCTATCTCATATTCTTTGATTTCATCTTTAGTCATCAGACAATTTGGAGGTATGTTTTATTCTATTTCTATAGCTTTCCAAACTTTGTAACCAATAGAAAGAAGATGGCTTTTCATTCAAGCCTTCTAAAGAACATAATTCGTTCCATCAAAATGTGACACTTCCTTATTGTAAGAAATTTTGGATCTTCCTCAAGCTGTTAAACTTTCTTCAGAGGAACTTAGATCTGATACCAATTGTTGATATGTGCTGGACAACTGAGAGGGGGGGTGAATCAGTTGTCACAAAAACTTAAACACTTTCTGCAATTAAACATTCATCACTTATCCACAATTATTATGATTTAACAATGAGTGCATGAAATCAGAAACTTAACCACAGATACAACATCAAACACAAGAGATGTCAGATTTATGTGGAAAACCCCAAGGTGGGAAAAAACCATGGAGAGGATTAACTCTCAATATGTATTGCAATCTTGAAATAGTGATGTTCATGCTTGGTCACCCCACGGGCCTAAACATACTGGCTTACTGCCATGAAGAACAACTAAGTCTAGCAGGCTCACTACCTCAACCGTAAAACTAGCAAGATTAGAAGAAGGGTTGTTAAACCCTATTGGTGGCTTACTATCAAATTCACTACCATGATCAACACCTTTCTTTATTGTGAATAAATAATTCCTCATCTCTACTCTTCCTCTACCCAGCTCTTCCTCTGCTATGCTCTTCCTCTTCTTTCCTCTACCTCTTCTCTTATTTGCCTTTGGACCTTTCTTAATATATTCTCATTTTCGCTCAAGGATAACTTTTCCATGACTCAGCTACAAGTATTTATAAACTACATCAACCTTGGAATGATTATCAAGGTCAGTATCAACCATTGGAACAATCTCCAAGGTCAGTATTACAAACATTTACAAAATAGGTCCTGACCTATTGCAACATCATGCAAAGGGAATGAAATGTGGATCAAGCTGTGCCTTAGCTAGGACTCAAACATGATCTTCCATGCCACAACACACTTCCACAATCTTCTAGAGATCTCTATAATCACTGGTATCAACCAAGTTGGCCAAGACTAGTTACATGCTAGGTTATCTAGGAACAATCTTCACACATCATCTCAATTTCTTAATGCAGACCAAACTCCAAATAGGAACATGATTAGGAGGCATCCACAAGAATGCTTTAATCAATAGGAGCAACTGCATGAACCTTAACCACTTTTTTCATAGGAATCTTCTCACTGGAGTACATGAACTTTATTGTCTTCAATTGTCATAAAAGAAAGATAGCTTGTGAAGCATGAAACCATGAACCATTGCAACTGTAGGCACTTATCATCATCCTAGAGTTCCCTTTAGAACCGTATAGAAAAATACTTTCTTGTGAAGGAATGCGGAGATAAATATTGTCTTCCTATCTCAACTGAACTTACGGAAAAAGTAGGTTTCACTCTAGTGAACACAACTCACTCTGATCTTTGTGTGGATGGCTCAAACCTGAAATGTAGCATCCTCAGACATACCTCTAAATTACTTCCAATCCATAGACCACGATCTTTAAGAAAGAACAATTGTAGAACAATTTACCAGACTGTTCTTCAACATACAACTCACTGTCTGTACTGCACTTCTCTGTGGCTTATTTGTTTCTTCTGGAGAGGATAATTTTCTCAATATCCTCAACATACAAGTCTTCTAAATGATGAAGGGGGTAAATAATAAAACACACAACAATAGAAATGGAACACAGAAAATAGAATATTTCTTTATTAATATGGGTAACTCATTACATTACAGAAGCTCAATTAAAATTAGAGGAACCAATCCTCCATAGGCTGCAACACACTATAGCTACACATCACCAGGCTCTAGAATCTTCTACCTTCTATAACCCTAAATCAACTAGGGTTTTTGTTTTCCCCACCTCTTCTTGACTCTACACTTTCCCCCTTAATCTACTACCACCCAGGGTTCCCAAAATAGTCATAAATAGCACTTTTTAGTGGCTTCGAGCTAAATTTCAAAATTTGCAACTCCCTCCAAAAGTAGGTCAACTTCTGGGAAGCATAACTTTTGATCTGGGTGTCTGATTGACAAATCGTTTTAGGTGTTGGAAAGATCATGATGTGAAATATCACATTGCAAATTTGTAAATGGATTTATGTCAACTTTTTGAGATGTTATGGGATGTTTTAGTGTCTCATATCTCATTTTAAGGGCTTTTTGGAAAACAAAAACTTTAATATCTTTCAGCTCACAAATGATCTTTGCATGATTCCTTTGCCAAAGGTCTTATATTTTAGTTATGAAGCTTTCTATATGTTTTTTTCCAATCCATGCCCAAATGCAAACTTTCTTAAAATAGCAGGTAAACTTTCCAAACCTGGCAGTTTGCTATTTTTAGCAGTTTGGAAAAAACTGAAAGTCCTACATCAATATTCGAGAGATTATGGAACTAGAAACAATAATTATGAAAAGAAATGAAAAAAAATACAATGATTTTGAATGAACTTCTTTTTCGGTGATGCAAGATTGCCCTTACACCACTAGATGCTCCTGCATCACTAAACAAGTAATAGAATAGGATACGGTTGACACCAATGACAACAAGAATATGTTGACATCAATGACAACATCAATTAGGAACATACTTGCAACAATCTCCCCCTTTGTCATTGATGGAAAAATATGATGTGAAAACTACAAAAACCATCAAGACAAGATTCTCCCCCTTTCCTTTTACACATTTGCACTCTTTCTTTCTCCAAAAATTCTCCCCCTTTCTCTTACACATCTGCACTCTTTCTCTCACATATCTGCACTCTTTCTATTACATATCTACACTCTATGTTTCTGACATGACTTCTCTCCCCCTTTGACATCAATGGAAAAGGGCACATACTTGCACTCTTCTGCTCTGATCTAATCTCTTCTCTAAACCTTTTGACTAACCCCCCTTAGAAGTAGCCCTAAAAAGCATCAATCTGGACCTCTGAACAACTTTGGACCGCTGCACCATTATGCATCTTAGTTTAGAGCTGGAGGGGTGATGACCCCTAAATTTTCTCTGAGATACTCAAAAGTATCCTTGGATAAAGGCTTGGTAAAGATGTATGCAATCTAATCCTTAGTAGAAACATACTCCAACTTGACTTCATTCTTTGTCACTTTTTCTTTTAGAAAATGATACCTAATGGATATGTTCTTGGTCCTTGAATCCATCATTGGGTTCTTTGATATGTTTATGGTACTTGTTTTGTCACAAAAATTTGCAATAGGTTCTTCATACATAACATTGATGTCCTTCAAAGTCTGCTTCATCCACAACACTTGAGTGCAACTACATACTGCTGTAATGTATTCTACCTCTGCAGTAGATATGGATATTGAATCATGTTTCTTGCTCAACCAAGATACTAATCTTTTCCCCAAGAAGAATGCACATCCACTTGTACTTTTTCTGTCATCCACATCTCTGGCCCAATCTGCATCATTATATCCACTAAGAACAAAGTCACTATCCCTGGGGTACCACAAACCATAATCCATTGTACCTTTTAAACATCTCAAAATTCTCTCGATTGTCGTCACATGTGATTCCTTGGGTTCTACCTAAAATCTTGCCACAAGACACTACATGCATTATGTCAGGTCTGGTTTGAGTCATATAAAGTAATCCTCCAATCATAGATCTATACTTTTTCTAGTTTGCCAAGGGTGAGTAATCATCTTTGCTCAACTTACAACCAATTATCATAGGTGTGCATATTGGTTTAGAGTCTTCCATATCAAATTTCTTTAACAACTCTTTCAAATACTTAGACTAAGAAATGAAGATACCCTTATCTGATTGACTTATTTGCAGACCTAAAAAGAAGTTCATCTCTCCAAACATAGACATTTAATATTCAATTTGCATTTCTCTAGAAAAAACTGAGCAGTACCTTCATTGCCTCTAAAAGACATATCATCAACAAAAAATGCAACAATCAAAGTTTATTCATCATTGATCTTGAAGTAGAGGTTACTATTTGTTGTACCTTTACTAAACCCTGTCTGTATCAAGTACCTGTCCAACCATGCATACCATGCCCTAGGAGCTTGTTTTAATCCATACAATGCTTTCTTCAATCTACATACCATGTCCCCTTGTTCTGATGACTAAAATCCTTCTGGTTGTTCAATATAGACTTCCTCTTCCAACTCTCTATGTAAGAAGGTAGACTTCACATCCATTTGATAAACCTTGAAATCTTTGTATGCTATAAAATCCAGAAACATCCTTATTGCTTCAATCCTCTCTACTGCAACAAAAATTTCTTCAAAGTCTATTCCTTCAACTTGAGTGTATCCTTTGCATGCTAATCTTACTTTGTTTCTTACCACTTCACCATTCTCATTTATTTTGTTTCTAAAAACCAACTTTGTACCAATTACATTCTTGTCTGTTGGTCTGGGAACATGATCCCAAGTCTGATTCTTCTCTATATGTATCAATTCTTCTTCCATGGCCTTTATCCAATTCTCATCTTTACAAGCCTCATCCATAGTTTTAGGTTCAATCTTAGAGATCAAAAAGAAATTTACTCGTTCTTCTGCATCTTTTCTTCTAGTTAAGATCCCTTTGCTCTTATCTCCTATGATTCGATTTTTAGAATGATGTATTCTTACATATCTTGGAGTTTTGGTAGCACTTACCAGAGCTTGTTCTTTTTTATCTATGCTATCTTCATGCTAGACCACTTCTAAAACATCTAGATCATCTAACTCATAACCACTTGATTCTAAAGACCTTTCCTTACTTTCATCAAATTTAACATTTGCACTTTCAATGATTTTATTCAACCTCTTATTATAGCACTGGTAGGCCTTACTCTTGGTGGAGTAACCAAGAAAGATTCCTTCATCACATCTACCATCAAACTTGTATAAATCTTTTTCTCTTTTGATATAACACCTACTGCCAAAAACATTAAAATATCTCATAGTAGGAACTCTACCATGCCACAATTCATAGGTAGTTTTTGAACTATTACCTTTTACTTGAACTCTATTTAGGAGATATACTACTATGTGAATTGCTTCTTTCTAATATGCTTCTGGAAGATAAGCTTCCTTCATCATGGTTCTAGAAGCTTCTTGAAGAATTCTATTTTTCCTTTCAGCAACTCCATTTTGTTGTGGAGTTCTGGGTGCAGATAGCTATCTCTTTATTCCATGCTCTTCACAAAAGAAATTGAATTCATTTGATATGAACTCTCCTCCTCTATCAGATCTCAAACATTTAATTTCAAATCCATCTCATTTTCAACCATTGCCTTAAATGCCATGAATTTATCTAGAGCTTCAGCTTTCTCTTTTAAGAAAGTGACCCAAGTCATTCTAGAATAATCATCAATGAGTAGCATGAAATACCTGTCTCCTTGCAAACTTCTTACTCTAGTAGGTCCACACAAATCTGTATGCACTAGCTCAAGTAGTCCTCTAACTAATTGATCCTTGCTTTTGAAACTTGTTCTTGTCTGTTTCCCAAATTGACACTCCTTAAAAAATGGATTAGTAGGCTTCACAAGCTTAGGTAAATCTCTAACAATCTGTGTAGTACTTATCTTCATAATATTATCAAAATTTATGTGACACAACCTTCTATACCATAACCAACATTCATCAATCTGAGTCAACAAGCAATAGTTCTCAGTTCCTTTCAAGTGATAGATATTACCTCTAGTCTTCTTACCAATTGCAATGACTAGTCTGGATCTTTTCTTGATCTTGCATCCATTGTCCTTGAAGCTTAAGTCATAGCCCTTGTCACACATATGACCCACACTCAAAAGATTGTGCTTTAATCCATTCACATACAAGACATCTTCAATATTATGCTTGCCATCAAAAGAAATAGATCCTTTTCCACAAATTATACCAGTTGTATCATCTCCAAACCTAACCAGTCCACCATCATATATTTCCAAACTTACAAACTTACTATTTCCAATAGTCATGTGGTGAGAGTAACTATTATCAATAACCCATTCATCTTTGTGCTTGATGACTTGAGTAACCAAAGCACTTTCCACTGGTTTTTTTTCCTTCATACAACTAGAAGAATTAGTAGACACAAGATCGGATCCTCTTTACAACCTATTCACAAAGTTAGCTTCAACTTCATCTATCTCATCATCGGATTCTACCTTATACTTTTCTGATTTGGAAGTACTTCTAGGAGTACTAGCTTTGAAGGCAGACTCAACTTTTGGCAAAGCATCATCTAACTCCCTCATTTTAAAACCAGTAAGCTTACCAAGCAACTGATCCATGTTAACTATTTTTACTTCCATGAATTCTTCAATTGCGGCCACCTTGTGATAGTAGGACTTGGGTAGAGATCTAAGTATTTTTGTGACAATTTCCTTTTCTTCAAGAGTTCTTCCTATGGCTTTTATCCCTGTAATAAGTTCATCAACTCTTTACATAAAAACTGATATGTTTTCATTATTGTTCATCTTCAAGCTTTCATATTTCACTTTCAGACTTTGTAACTTGGATTCGTTCACAAAGTCATCTCCTTCATACAGATTTTTCACCTTTTCCCATACCTTATTTGCAATTTCAAGATCTACCACTTTCATCAGTATTGAGTCAGTTAATGAGCTTAGCAGATCATCCCTTTCCTTGATATCTATCTCATATTCTTTGATTTCATCTTTAGTCATCAGACCATTTTGAGGGATGGTGTATTCTATTTCTGCAGCTTTCCAAACATTGATACCAAGAGAAAGAAGATGGCTTTTCATCCAAGCCTTCCAAAGAACATAATTTGTTCCATCAAAATGCAACGCTTCCTTCTAGTAAGATGTTTTAGATCTTCCTCAAGCTGTTAAACTTTCTCCAAAGGAACTTGGCTCTAATACCAATTGTTGATATGCGTCAGACAACTGAGAGGGGGGATGAATCAATTGTCACAAAAACTTAAACACTTTATGCAATTAAACATTCATGACTTATCCATAATTATTATAATTTAATAATGAGTGCATGAAATCAGAAACTTAACCATAGATACAACATCAAACACAAGAGACACTAGAATTATGTGGAAAACCCCAAGGTGGGGAAAAACCATACAGAGGATTAACTCTCAATATATATTGTAATCTTGAAATAGTGATGTTTAGGCTTGGTCACCCCACTGGCCTGAACATACTGGCTTACTGCCATGAAGAACAACTAGGTCTAGCAGGCTCACTACCTCAACCCTAAACCTAGCAAGATTACAATAAGGGTTGTTAAACCCTACTGGTGGCTTACTGCCACAATCACGTCTTTCTTTATTATGAATAAACAATTCCTTAGCTCTACTCTTCCTCTGCCCTGCTCTTCCTCTGCTCTGCTCTTCCTCTTCTTTCCTCTACCTCTTCTTTGCTCTACCTTTGGACCTTTCTTAATATATTCTCATTTTCTCTCAAGGACAACTTTTCCACAACTCACTTACAAGTATTTATACACTACATTAACCTTGGAATGATCATCAAGGTCAGCATCAACCATTGGAACAATCTCCAAGGTCAGTATTACAAACATTTACAAAATAGGTCCTAACCTATTGTAACATCATGCAAATGGAATGAAATGTAGATCAAGCCATGCCTTATCTGGGACTCAAACATAATCTTCCATACCACAACATGCTTCCACAATCTTCTATAGATCTTCGTAATCACTGGGATCAACTAGGTTAGCCAAGACTGGTTACATGCTATGTTATCTGGGAACAATCTTCACACATCATCTCAATTTCTTAATGCGGACCAAAGTCCAGATAAGAATATGATTAGGAGACATCTAAAAGCATGCTATAATCATCAGGAGCAACCACACAAACCTTAACCACTTTATTCATAGGAATCTTCTCACTGGACTATATGAACTTTACTATCTTCAACTATCATAAAAGAAAGATAGCTTGCGGACCACCAAACCACAAACCATTGCAAATGTAGGCACTAATCATCATCCCAAACTTCCCTCTAGAATTGCATAGCAAAATACTTTCTTGCGGAGGAATGCGGAGCCAAATACTATCTTCCTGTCTCAACTAAACTTATAGAAAAAGTAGGTTTCACTCTGGTGAACACAACTCACTCAGATCTTTATGTGAATGGCTTAGACCCAAAATGTAGCATCCTCAAACATACCTCTAGCTTACTTCCAATCTACAGACCATGATCTTCAAGAAAGAACAAATGCGGAGTATTTTACCAGATTGTTCTTCAGCATACAACTCACTATCTGTATTGCACTTCTCTGTGGCTTACTTGTTTCTTCTAGAGAGGCTAATTTTCTCAATATCCTCAACATACAAGTCTTCTAAACAAGTAATGGAATATGATACAATTGACACCAATGACAACAAGAATGTGTTGACATCAATGACAACACTGATTAGGTACATACTTGCAACAATTAACACCATATCAGGTGTTTACATTACATGCATTTTATACTTTCTCACTGTCTTTCTTCTTTTGATGAAATAATTTGAATCTGTAACTGAAACATTCCAACTATCTCTAATAGTTTTCAACTGCAAGAATAATTATCAAAAGAGAGTGGTTGAATAGACCCATTCACAAGAACTTGAGTTTGTAAAGACCCTTGCAAAATGTCTTTGAAACTATTACAATAATAAATCTTTAACCACAATAATTCATATAATTTTCAAATTGTTTAATGCAACAAGGAATGCCTTACCCATATCAAAGCAAGAACAGAATAACATCAAACTTCCTTCAACATTCTTGCAAGAAACCCTAGTGTTGAAGCATAAGAGTAAATCCTTCAAACTCTAACCATGAGTTTATCAAAAGTTTGCAAACCCTTTGCCATTGCTTAGAAACTATTTTGTCATTCACAAATCTTAACTATTCTTCAATAAACAAGATAAATAGTATATGAAACGACAACCACAACTACCTTCAACTTATAACTGTAACCCAAGCTTATAATAAAGTCAAAACAATGCTCATTAAACTAAGACTTCCATAGCTTGAAAAGAGAAGCAATTTTAGACTATTTTCCCTTTTTCTCACAGATAGAAAACTTCAATTGAAAAATAGTAAATGAAATTCCATTTTAAGATCTTCAGACACCATTTCCATTTCCATAAGAAACCAAAGTAGAAACTTCAACATACACCTATAAAAAGAAGAATATCACCTAGAGTCTACCATCAAAAACAAGGTTTTTTGTTATGCCTTTCATGCCTCATAAAATAACTGTTGAGCTCACATTTGACTTCACTATAACTTGAGCATAGTCATGTTTCAAAAGATCCATATTATGATTACATAGGATCTCAAAACTTTGCATAATGATGAAACCCTAGGTCAAGAGCATGTGTATTACAAAGTTAAACTTTACAAGAAGAACTCTCAAACAATCTTTTCCACTGTATACCTCTCTTGACTATTTGTCCCGATGTGCCCTAAAGGGCCCGGTGACCATAAGACTAAAAACAACAACTTTTACCTTCTTTTCAAGCCCAAAACCTACTAGGTAGGTTAACAACTTAAGGAGCCCGAAAACATGTTTTGTTTCTTTTTATTTTTGTATAAGACAAATCAAAATCCCTTAAACAAATTTGTGCCTTTCACTCACTTTAGAGTTAGAAATGATAATCACCTTCACATATTCTTAACATATTTTAAAAATATGAAACCTCCTTAGGATATAAGAGATGTTTAAGGAATGACCAATGTCATAATAACAAATATAACCCCATGCCTTTGATATCATTTAATAACATTTGATTTGTCTTTAACCATAAGCACAACTTCACAGATCCTAAATGATGATCAAACTGAAGCAAGAAACCTTCGAAAACAAAGATAAACATTAATGAACATTAATTTCATATTGAATCAAGAGAAGATAACCAAGTGCCTCATTAATGCATTGCACACCAACTTGCATCAAATGCTAAGCATGAATACCAACAATATCTTCCATACCAAGTCAAGTTGTACCAAGTCACCAATAAAAAAACCACAAAAACTAAATACCCAATTGTCATGATAGCCACCTGTCATTGTGCCACACATGCCTGAGAGTTTGTGTATTTGTCATAAAGGACAACAACCTGAGAGGGCAACAAACTCCCCCTTTGTCCTTGATGGTAAAACACAACTCACTCTCCCCATTTTTGCATCAAAAACAAAGGGAGAAAGAAGTGTGCCATTGCCTCAAAGATAGATCAGGAATCATAATCCAGCATGCTGTAGAAAGAACATGAAATAAAAAACATACTATTACTGGTCAATGTACCACAAAGTATCCAGAATGCCCTGAAACATCACTGCACTGTCAATACTAAAGAATGAGCATATAAATGCACATGTATCATACAAGGAGAAAGAAATTACTATCAAGGACAACAATGAAATATGGCAACCATGTGAAACACCATACCATCAAAGAGCAAAAACATTGATATGATCACTATCACAAAAACTGGTGAAGCAAATATCACTGTAACAGTCGATTAGTTAAAACACCAGAATATATCAAAATATACCAATGATAAAGAGACATCAAGAAATGAAGGCATCAAGAGAACAATATGACAAAGAACACTATCATCATCCAAAAGAATACTATAGAAAACTCCATTTTGCACTGCACACTGTTGCATTGAAATCTTTGAATGTTAAAGCTCAAGAAATGAATAATCACTGTGAACAAAATGCTAAACACTGATATCACTGTGATAGCCAAGACCAAGTCCAACATTGTTAGGGATGAACCATAACAATTGACAACCAAAAACAAGTATATAGAAAGCAATCACTGAAACCTATACGAAAACCTTTTTCAAATCTATATTGTCAAGATCAGAGCAGTATAAGCACACAAAGATGTCACTGTACATAGGTTGTCATCTTAAGAACTCCACCACCTAAACACAGTCTGGAAGTCATAACACTGTCTCTTTCAAATAAATCTATAGCATATCACCTTACACAATGCTTAACTGATATAACATCAAGAACTGTTAGCAAACATAAAAAAGTTGAACATGAAAAGCCCAAAAACTGCATTATATCCATCATGGTACAACATCAACTGATAAAAACATCAATGAATAAACTAAAAGCACCAAAATGTAAGAATCAAGAAAACAACATCAAAGCACTAAGATATCATCTATATATTCCATTGTACCACTATCCTTATCAAAGGAACAATAGAATGTCAGAAAACTGATAAAACTATGCATGAACCAATGTCCTCATGAATGCTGAACTGACAAAAGAAATAGAGGAACATATCCATCAATTGAAAGAGTAAGTACTATTACTTGTCACATTAGGGTGCTAAGAAGCTCCCCCTAAGATCAAAGCTTACTACAACTTTCCATTGACCTTAAAGGCCTCAACAATTACTTAACTTGCTTCAAGAGATGCTTATAGTACTGGTTTGTGTCAACTTATCACTAAGAGATACACTGTCCATCACTGCATCAATACTATCAACCTTGCACTAACTGTTTTCCCGACAAAACACCTTGACACCTCAACATGAATCATTAGAACAAAAAGAAATTGTACTATCCAAATGACAACTAGAAAGTACATCCTTACTGCATAAAGTTGTCATACACCGATAAACTAGAACTTTCACCATAATTCAAAAAGATCACAGACATATTTAACTTACTAAACTGTATAGATAGAACCATGAACTCAATGCAGCCAACAAACCACATTGATATAAGATGATACTTGAAGTGCACCCTAAGAACACACATGAAATATTTAGTGAAGTGAAATATGAGGAAGATCATCCAATCTCTCCCTCAACTGACCAACAATTTTCATGCATTTGGTTTCTTGCAAATTATAAATGTTTCCTTGAGTTCTTAATCCTATTGTAACAATTTCACCTATGTTCTTTCTAATTTCACACCCAAGAGCATCAAAAAGAATATAAAAGCCTTGATCACAAATCTGAGTTACACTTAAAATATTATGCTTGAGACCCTCTACATAGTACACATCATGTAAACGTAGATTATCATCCAAAGAAATGGTACCTTTCCCTATGATCTGAATACAATCACCATTTCCAAACCATACTAAGCCACAATCACAATATTCAAATTTGATGAAGTTGTTTATATCACTTGTCATGTGGTGAGAGCATCTAGTATCTAAAACCCACACATTTCTTACTTTGACATGTAAAGTTGCTTGATCAAGCATGCCTTCTATCTTTTTATCAACCTTCTTTGGTTTCCAAATCAACATTATTTTAGTAGCATTGAACCCATCATTGTTAGAACTTGAACATTGTCCTTTTATCATCCCCAAGCCACTCTTATCATTATGTGACTTTTGTTTGCCTAAGAGATTAGACAATTTATCACTACTTTCACACATTGCAAAAGTTTTCCTCAAACTAACAATCTTAGCCTCTCAAGTGCAGCACTCTTTTTCTTTGACATGCAACTGTTCTTGAGTGACTTTTAAAATTTTCTTGTTTTCCTCAAGTTATAGTTTCAGATCAAAGATTTGTTTTTCATAGTCAGTAATCTGACTTTTTTGCACCAATGGCTTCCTTTTTAAGTTTCTTTATTTCACTAAGAGAATGTTTGAGTTCACCCTCACAATCAACCTCAGTTTCAAATTGATCTAATGTATTTTGAGTTTGAACTAAATTGGTTGTTTCCATGAACAAGGTTTCATCACCTTCTTCAGCAAATTCCTTTGAGCCACTATCAGTAACATCAGCAAACAAACATTTCTTCTTTTTGAAGACATTTTTCTTAAAGTTAAACTGCTTTTTCCTACTTTGTTTTTTATTGTCTTCTTCATCACTATCAAGTTCTTTGTTTGGACGGTTTGCTGCATAGTGTCCTATTTTGCCACAATTGAAACACTTAAAGGGTAACATCCCTTTATATCTACCTACTCAGCCTCTTTTTAGTTTTCTTACAAAAACTGACTCATCATCATTCACTTTTTCAGACTCAGAATTTATTTCATTATCCTTCTTCACATTTTTGAAAGTAATTTCTTTGTTAGGATTGTCATTGATCTTTCTCATTTCATAGGTAGTAAAAATTCCATGAAGACCATCTATAGTTAATTTCTTCATGTCTCTTTCTTCAATAGTAGAATTATTAGAGTCATATTTAGGAGATAAGGTTCTTAACACCTTTTTAACAATAGTTACCTCTTCTATATTTTCTGCTAAACCTCTCATAGTGTTTACAGTTTCTTGGACTCTTTGAAGGTAATCAACTACCTTCTCTTCATCTATCATTCTTAAGCTTTCAAACTTGTTTCTCAGAGCTTGAAGTTTTGCTTCTTTTATATCCTCATCAGCCTCATAGATTTTTGACAATTTTTCCCATATGGAATTAGCTACTTTGAATACAATGACCTTGACTAAGACATCATTGGATAGACCACAACAAATGGCATTTGTAGCCTTTGCATCACAATCATATGCTTTTCTCTTATCAGTAGTAGATGGTGTATTTGGACTAGAATAACTAGTTTTAATTGCATTCCAAACATCAAAGCCTAAAGACTTTATGTCACGAGTCAATCTATACTTCCAAAAAGCATAATCAGTACCATCAAACAATGGTGCTCTGAAAGTAGAAAGACCTTTTTGGACTAACATTGTATGTACTCCACTAAAAATCCCTTAGGTTGGTTAAACCTTTTAGACAAGGTTCTAGCTTTGATACCACTTGTTGGAGTACTTGACAACACTGAGAGGGCTGGCGAATCAGTGTTGTAGAAAACAAAACAATTTTAAACACTTTTTTCAAAACTGAAGTAGATGCTGATATAGGCTGTATCAATGCATGTAACAGTGGATTAAAGAAATAAACAATCAAGTATAATGGACAAATTAATCATGCAACAACTGAGGTCATAAGACAAAGATTTTAGGAGTGGAAAACCCTCTTGGGGTAGAAAAACCACTCAATAAAATGCCTCACTAGCTTATTCAAAAATCATGCCTCCTTGGCTATAGAAAAATGTCTCACTGACTTTTATCACTACCTCACTAGCAACACAAGCCTCACTGGCAACATAAGCCTCACTGGCAATACATCAGCCTCACTAGCATTAGGTCAATTTGTGTCTCACTGACATGACCTTATATCATCTTTAAGAACCAAAGAAAGATATACAATACAGAGGGTTTCTCTGTTTCACTATAGCTTAGTTCTTGATTGTCTCATTAAATTTGGAGACCTCAAGAATCACATAACAAAAACTATGCACATTAACTCAGAAATATTTTTGCATTACAATACAATGGTATTGTCTCAATGATAGTGTAAGATATAATATCATCAACACCATATCAGATGTTTACATTACATTCCTTTTTATACTTTCTCACTGCCTTTCTTCTTTTCATGAAATAATTTGAATCTGTAACTAAAACATTCCAATTGTCTCTGATAGTTTTCAACTGCAAGAATAACTATTAAAAGAGAGTGGTCGAATAGACCCATTTACAAAAACTTGAGTTTGTAAAGAGCCTTGTAGAATGACTTTGAAACTATTACAATAATAAATCTTTAACCAAAGTAATTCACATAATTTTCAAACTATTTAATGCAACAAGGAATGCCTTTATCAAAATGTAGTTACCAAAACTTACCCATATCAAAGCAAGAACATAATAACATCAAAGTTCCTTTGACATTTTGGCAAGAAACCCTAGTGTTGAAGCATAAGAGTAAATCCTTCAAACCCTAACCATGAGTTTATCAAAAGTTTACAAACCCTTTGCCATTGTTTAGAAACTATTTTTTTGTTCACAAATCATAACTGTTCTTCAACAAAAAAGATAAATTTAGGATATGAAACAACAACCACAACTACCTTCAACTTATAACTGCAACCTAAGCTTATAATAAAGTCAAAACAACACTCCATAAACTAAGATTGTCACAGCTTGAAAAGAGCAGTAATTTTAGACTATTTTCCCTTTTGCTCATAGATAGAAGACTGTAATTGAAAAATAGTAAACAAAATTCCATTTTAAGATCTTCAGACATCATTTCCATTTGCATAAGAAACCAAAGTAGAAACTTCAACATGCACCTATAAAAAGAAGAATATCACCTGGAGTCTTCTATCAAAAACAAGGTTTTTTGTTATGCCTTTCATGCCTCATAAAATAATTGTTGAGCTCACATTTGACTTCACTCTAACTTGAGCATAGTCATGTCTCAAAAGATCAACATCATGATTACACAAGATCTCAAAACTTTGCATAATGATGAAACCCTAGGTCAAGAGCATGTAATTACAAAGTTAAACTTTACAAAAGAGCTCTCATACAATCTTTTCCATCATATACCTCTCTTGACTGTCTATCTTGGTGTGCCCTAAAGGGCCCGGTGACCTTAAGACTGAAAACAACAACTTTTACCTTCTTTTCAAGCCTGAAACCTGCCAGGTAGGTTAACAACTTAAAGAGTCTGAAAACATGTTTTGTTTCTTTTTATTTTTGTATAAGACAAATCAAAATCCCTTAAACAAATTTGTGCCTTTCACTCACTTTAGAGTTAGAAATGATAATCACCTTCACATATTCTTAACATCTTTTAACAATATGAAACCTCCTTAGGATATAAGAGATGTTTAAGGAATGACCAATTCCATAATAACAAATATAATTCCATGCCTTTGATATCATTGAATAACATTTGATTTGTCTTTAACCACAAGCCCAACTTTACAGATCTTGAATGATGATCAAACTGAAGTAAGAAACCTTCCAAAATAGAGATAAACATTAATGAACATTACTTGCATATTGAATCAAGAGAAGATCACCAAGTGCCTCATTGATGCATATCACACTAACTTGCATGCACACTAGCTTGCATCAAATGCTAAGAATGAATACCAACAGTATCTATCATACCAAGTCAAGCTGTGCTAAGTCACCAATAACAAAAACCACAAAAACCAAATACCCAATTGTCATGGTAGCCACCTATCATTGATAGCCAATTGTCATTGTGCCACACACACCTGAGAGTTTGGGCATTTGTCATCAAGGACAACAACCTAAGAGGGAAACACTAGTTTCCATATGCAAATTTTAATTTTTCAAGATTAGGTCTAGACCTAGAGTTTCATGACCCATTTTTTAATCTATTGTTGATGGTCAACTTGTCTTGGCTCAGAAAATTGGATTTTATTTTCTTTCAAAGCGAGGTATTATCTATGAGGATGACTTACTTTTGAAACTTTGGAATTTGCAAAATATTGTAAATTTTGGATCTACTTAGTTAGAGATGGGTGTCTAAGATGAATGTAGGCCCAAATATTCAATGTAACTTAATCTAATTCATTGATAAAGGTTGAATCCTAGCCATTCAAATGTATACTAAGTGTAATTTCCTTCTCTATAAAAGGTAGTGACTTCTATTTTTAGACAGATTTGGAATTGTTGATATTTATGAAATTAATGCATCAAGATTAATTGATGGTTTCCTCTCATTTCATTATTGGAAAGTGTGAATATTTGTTGAACTTATTTTATAGATTTCCAAGTTTTCTTCATGGTTCGTTATCATTTATAAAATTATTTTATAGTCTATGAATTGATTGTAATGAGTATTTAACGAATCCCATGTTTTTATTAAGATAATTGGTAAGGGCCCGAACCCATACAAACAAGCCAAAAAGGAAAAAATGAAGAGTCATGTACTAGTAGTAAAACATAGCACAAAACAAGCATAACATTAAATAGAGGTTACAAACATAGAACCAACACCAAAAAGAAGGACCACCCATGGACCAGCAGTAGGAACCCTGTAAAGACCCGCATACTAAAAACATGAAATAATAGATAGTACAAGAAGTGGAATATTATTATTTTATTTATTTTAACAAATTAATATAGGTGCTAAGTTATACAAACAACAATGATGATTTTAATCCTCACATAATCCTAGTACCTGAGTGCTAGGAACATACTTCATTTCCCAGACGACTTACAGTACATACCATGTATCCACGTGATATGTAGTTATGGTTGTTCTATGTCCATGTAACTATTTGAGTGGGTACACAACCCTTTCTAGGGTATAACTTCCTTAGACACTTCTTCATCAGTTGCCACCCACTCAGGTGAAATAGGGACAAAACTAATACAAAGACAAAGAAAATACCTAAGGTGGGTGTTTGACATTTAAGTTTTTCTTATGTAATAGGGTTTACCTAGGATTCACACATCCAAGAAATAACTATTGTTTCCTTGGACTAAATGGTTTGGTTTGGAAGATTCCCTAAAACATTCCTAATCTTGTTGCCCAAAAACTCTTTGATCTTAAAACTATAATTACCAAGGTCAATATTGCCCCTTCAATTACCAAGATTATGAATACTAAAAAATTTTCTCTATCTACTAAAACTTGACTATGATAGAAGAGAACTAGAACCTAGATATCTTTTCAACAAGTCTTGACTATATCCCTTTTACCAATTCCTAATTTTAATCTTTTTGCATATGTACACCCCAATTTGACCAACTAATAGGAAGCATTGGATGACATGGTTAAGTGTTATAAGATTGCTGGAATCCTCTATAAATTACCCAATCTATAATGGTGAGTTACTTCTATTTAAGCTAGTAACACTTTGATGTCCTAGTTATCTAACATTTATAAACCACAACCCCATCAATCAAGGAAACAACTTCTTCATTGCACAAGAAGATGCATAAAAATAATTTAGAACATGTAATATTACCTAGAAATTAATCAATTCTTCTTTTCCCATTTTTCCTTTTCTAAGAAGAGATTTTGAAAAACAAATAAAACTACAAGGTAAATCCAATATTACGTATGCAACCAATTTATGTGAGGTATTCTCTAGATCAGATAAATTTGATTTATCTTCTTAGTTTTATGTCTGAGGGAGATTACCCATCCCTCAAACTTTTTATCATATGAACCTTAAATTACTCCTAGATGATTTAAAGGGATGATGCCACAGATGCAATTGTTGCAGCTTTGTTAGGCAATAGATGCGATAGTTCAATGCGGCAACATTACCCATAAACATGAACCAGAGGCATTGTGAAAACCAAACACTGTGATTTAGTTTTGAGTTTCCTCTTGGATAAGTTGTCAATCTAAAACCAAAATATGACTAGAATCTAATTGAGTAAATCTATTGAAATCAAAATTCATTAAGTTAAATTCCATTCCATCAATTTCTATAAGAACAATTGGTTGTAAGCTATTTGTAAAAATTATTTATATTGCTCATACCAAATAAAATTTCTAAGTAAGATGATTTGTGTAAATAACTTAGATTATTTTAACCAAAGTAATCTTTAATAAATGACTTAGTAATTTTGCATATTGAATTAACATTTATTTGCACAAGTTCCTTTATAGGTTACCTTTCTATTTCAACATCTTTCGTAACCATTAGAACTATCTAGCTTGATTGTAAGTAATTTGATTCTAACTTGCCAAATTTTATTCCTAATTGATCTCAAAATCTCTTAATGATAGATTGACGTATTTTATGCAATTCAAAAATGACTATTTAATCAATCATTTGTGAATTTATAAGAAAAAGGTGATTAAATTATTCCCATCTATAATTCATCTTAATATTTATTTAATCATTTATAGATGTACAAACCTTTTCACAAATTAAACAACTTAAATTACTATCTCATTTGTTTGACCATATTGTAAATTTATTGTTTAGTTTAAAGAAATAACCATCTATTTGTTTAAACCTATAAAAACTTACTAAGTAAGCAATTTAAACACCCTTACAACTATTGATACAATTTAAAATTTATCTATCTGACTATCGCATTAGAAGCAACAAAATATTTAATTAAACATTATACTAATTAGAAAAGCCAATCAATTGATTAAATGTGGTAGTAATTACAAATTGATTATCATGATAAAATTATGAATTGAACCATGAAACTGATTAAGATGATTTATAATTAACTAACTATTTTTTGAAACATTTAATAATTAACCTATTTAAACATTTATTGAATTATTAAATAATTACTGGCAAATTGGATTGAATTAATTTAACTACCATAGCATAATTTAGCTTTATGATTACACAATGAAATTACTCACCTATTATTGGAAATTCACAACTAATTAATACAATTAAATACTTTATTGTTAACGTTAAATAAAAGAATAAATTTAAACAACTAATATATTTTTTTAAAACCCTTTTCTTTCTTTTTGAGTTAACTGATACAATAAAAGACATAATTCTAATTACACCACTTTAGTGAACTAACTGTCAAATAAATTAACAAACATATATTTCAATATTTCCATTTTATAACCTTACTCATAAATTTAAATATCTTTTTATCTTTTAAAAATAATATATAAAATAAAATGAATAAGGAAACCCTAACTTTTAATGAAGTTAAAAAATATATTTTTTGAGATTCGAAACTTTTAAATAAAAGAAAATAGAATTAAAAAAATTTAAATTTAATAACAACAAAAAAAAAGTGTTGTTGTCATTTTAAAAACAGAGGGGGCCATGTACACCCACGGCACCAAGCATTGCAGGTGCCATGGATAGCCTGCAATGTAGGTCACTGAGAGGGGTTTCAGCCTACAATGTAGGTTGCTGACGGGGGGAGCGTCAGCCTACCTGACAGGTTTTGGCCCCTTTTAAAGAGGGTGGTCTACTCCTTAAAGGGGGTGGTCTGCATGCATGCCACAACTTGTCATGCGGGCTGACCCTCCTAAGGGTTACTATTAAAAAAACTAATCATTATTATTTTAAATTTTTTAATTATATAATTTAATATTTTTATGTTTCTTCAATCTTTTGCTACAAAGTTGGTATCTATACATACATACATACATATATATAAAGATATCTATTCAATATATATATATATATATATATATATATATATATATATATATATATGTATATATATATATATGTATATATGTATATATATATACATATATATATACATATATATACATATATATATACATATATATACATATATATATACATATATATATATATAATCATTTTCTCTCCCACATCATATAGAAACCTAAAACCATGAAATTATACATGCTTTTGTATATATAATATACATGCAATCATATAGAAGAATTATTGTGAATCCCAATCTAAACCCTAACAATAATGTGAGTTTGCCTGAGCTCTACCAAACCCTTACAAGAGACTTGGTCAACACCATTAGAAAGAAATAATGCAAATAAATTAAACACGATTTGAAAGCATGAAAACTAGAATTACCCGACAAACATTCTTCTAGTGGAGAGCTCCTAGCAAATTTCCCCAGAAAATAATTTCTTGGTAAAAAAATCTTCACCGCTTGACCTTTCCTTTCTCATTCCTTTTTAATCCTTTTCCTTCAATTCCTTGCATGATTTCATTGCATCTCAAAGAAATCTTTGAACCTCCTTAATCCATACACATGATAATTATAAATCTTAATTAGCTCCCTCCTCAAATCACTCCACTTCTATCTATATTAAAAATAAATAATTAATTTATCTCGATTTAATATGAAATAATTATTAACTTAATTATTTTAATTCTTTTTATTTGATACCAATATAAACTCCAATTTTTAGTAATTTTCTTAACTTATTCCTTTAAATCATAATCAACTCAATTGATTTATCTCAATGAATCTCACATTTTCAATTATTCAAATATATATATAGGTGTTGCCACAATAACAGGTTACACTTCATCATGATTTTTGTTGAAATCACATATTTTTAGAAAATATAATGATTTAAGCCTTGAAATGTTCCATTTAAAGGATTTTAATTGAAGAGGGTTTGATCAATACCCCTTAGATTCAAACCCCCTTGGATAGAACTCCACTAGTTTTAAACCATACCTATAATGGAATCTCCTCTACACCTATCAAAATGCTGATAGAAAACCACTTTTGATTTATCTTTTGGGGAATCAAATGAATTCATTTAAAATTTTAATTTTGTAAGTATGTAGTCTTTATTATAACTTGCCAAAATGTATAATTTTAAATATACTTAATTTGATTATTATATTTATTTTTTATTTCTTGTGAATGTAGGTTTTCCACCAAACATCAAGTTTTCTATTCTACACACATGGAAAATTAGTAAATTAGTGAAAAAAAATTCCAAAAAATATCTATGCCCTAGGTATTGATGTCCTTGTTTCAACAAAAAAAAGAAAAATTGAATTTCGATACATACATACAATGTTATGTTTTACGGAATACACCTATGTCTAAATTATAATTGGTTTGACTTTAAAACTCAATTAAAAATATATATTCAACAAAACATTATGAAACCAAATGCATGCCCTATATATCAGGGTTACCAATCTAAATTCAAAAGAATCAAAATTTTATCCTTTGGGTGCTGCCACAATAATAGGTTACACTTTCTGGGACATCTTGATTTTTGCTAAAATCACATATTTTTAGAAAATATAATGATTTAAGCCTTGAAAGGTTCCATTTAAAGGATTTTAATTGAATAGGGTTTGATCAAACCCCCTTGGATAGAATGCCGCTAGTTTTAAACCATACCTATAATGGAGTTGTCAGCAAAAGACACTGCAAGGCATATCATGTGTTGTCATTGATGGTAACTAAGTCCATTCCACACATCCATGTAGTATCAAATCTTACTGGAAATCACTTCCAAGATTTGTCATGTCTGGATAGATAGGAACAGGATATATGATAAAGTTTAGTATTTTGGTCAGCGAATCTCTCCAGTTAATTATTGTATGTTGTAGATTTGAGGGAGTGTAGAGAAATGTTAGGACAATCCAAATCCAAGATTTTAGTCTCTGGTGACAAAGGAATTAAAATTTATCAGCATCTAACTACCGAGTCCTAATATGACAGAACAGTTCAGTGAAAAATAGGTCGACTTGTGTTAGATCCTTTTGCGAATCTAGTAGATGTGTTTTGGTGAGCTGCATATGGGATATAATGTTATTGACTGACATGTATGGTGACCTGCAAATGTTATTTCTAGTACGCATCAATATTGGTGCATGGATTCAGCTGACAAAACAAAGTACTTGTATTATTTGTTAAGTTCTTCATAAGGTTGACAAAAAGGTGATTGAATTTCTTGAGGTAGATATATATAGCCAATGGATTCAAGTGTATTGTGTGATATGGTTGTGCAAATATGGAGTAAGTGTTAAAAAGGGTAGATAAGAAGCGCAAAAGAAAAGAGATCTAAGGTCTGGATTATGGCAGAGTAGTAAACAGGGTAGAGCAAAGATGAAGTGTGTAAGATCAGTATTCTATACTTAACCAAACCTAAATTCTTGCATTGGAAGATGCTATTCATTAGTTCAAACAATCTGTAATCCTTTTGTAATCATTCTTGTAGGCAGTGAGCCTCCTTTTGAGCAATGAGTCTAAAGGCATGTGTCTTCCCCTTTTGTAATACTTTTAACAGAGTATAATCTTTGTGGGTTAATCCTGACTGTAGTTTTTCCCTTAACTGGGTTTCCACATCAAAAATCTTGGTGTCAAGTGTGATTCATTTTTTTTGCTCATATGTTTTTGATTCATGCTTTAATAATTTCATCATTAATCTAGTTTGAATAAAGAAGAAGAATTAATTGTTGTAGGTATTAAGGTTTTAAGACAACTGATTCACCCCCGCTCTCAGTTGTCTTCCCTAATTCTAACAATTGGTATCAAAGCCAAGTTCCTTGGAAGAAGCTTAACAGCTTGAGAAAAATCTATGAAGGAGTTTCAATGGGTTCACTTAAAGATCAACTTCAAATGGCTTCAGAAGATCTTGATCAGTCTAAAGTAGAGATAGAGGACCTAAAAGAAAATCTTAAAGATGCTAATGATTGCATTGAGATGTTAAAAGATAAGTTACTAAAGAAATGTATGCAAAAGAAGAAGGAGCTATGGTGTAGGAGCTATGAGGCAGTTAGTTTGTTATAGGTCTTGTTAATGTTTCCAAGAAGGTCTTATAAGACCAATGCATGTAATAAGGTCCAAGTTGACCATGCTTTTCTATTTTTAGGTAGTTTGTTATGACAGCTGATGACAGCTGTATAGTTTGTTAGTTCAGTTGGATCCTCCCAGCCGCTTGGAAGCTCCCAGCCACTGGGAATCGAGTGGTAGTACTGCAGTTCCTATTTATGTAGTAGGATCGGTTGGTCTTAGGACAGATTGAGATAGAGAGATAGATACAGATTGAGGAGTTAGATTTCAGAGTGAGACAGAGTACTGTATTTGCATCTTTTGAAATCAATAAAGAGATCCTGTTTGTGTCAATTTTCTATTTGGATTCCATTGTGTAATCGAGTTGCTATTCTGGTGGTTACATGGATTCACTAATCCATTCCACCGGTTGATTCATCGAATCGGTGGAATGGCTATGTACAATAGTTTAGGATTTAGTTTGCATTTTCTGTTTGTTCACATGTATGTTTGCAGGATCGCAGTCGAGAGGTGTTGAGAACCCTAGCATGGGTATGTGCTAGGTCGTGCTGATAGTTCGAGTCTGGAAAGTTGTCCAGGAAGCAGATCGGGTCACCTCAAGAGGTTCGGTAGATCAAAATTTGCTAAGGTTGGAAATTTGTCACAACGGCATCATCAGGATATTTCTGTGTATATCCTGCAGTTACTTTGGGCATCATCTGAGTAGATGGAGGTGAGCATGATGCAATCGTTTGCATAAGGTGAAAGCGTTTTGGGGTGATCATCATCAGGTGTTGCCGAGGAAGAGCATATCGGCATAAGGTAGAAGATCGGGTTGACAATTCCATCGCGGGCCGATAATGTTAAGTTTGGCCGACAGCAGGATATTGAAGGAACTGCATATGACGTCATCATCATCAGGATAATCGTCATCAGGACATTCTGAAATATCACCTGATAAAGGTTTATCCTGCTGACCATAAGTGTTTTGGTATCGGCAAAAGGCATTGAGAAGTTAAGTGGATTGTGAGAGGAATATTCAGCAGAATATTCATCATCAGTATAAAGTTGAGTATCATCATCAGGATGTTTCAATATGACCAGATAAGTCATATACTGATGCTGTTGTTTAAGTAGTCAGATATCAGGGTGACGTAAGCATCGAAGGAAAGGTGCTTGAAGTTGTCGTCATCAGGATATATGGGAGGAACCGGATATTTTATATCCTGCTGATGAAGATGATGTCGAACATCATGATGCTGCAGATAGAGGTTGGCGATAAGGTGAAGAGTGAACATCAGGAGGATGATTGCGCTTGCCGAATATGATGATGCTGCTGATAGCCGAATATGATGATGCTGCTAACAGGCGAAAGGTTGAAGGTTTGTCTGCAGGAGGATATCGGTCGACAAGAGAAAATATGATGGTGCTGACAATGTTAACAGAAAATATGATGATGATGATGGGTTGTAGACATACATGTTGTATGTCAAGGTTTTAGTGTGGATGCCTCTGCATCCATCCTATTTGTAAGCTTCTGTTGTGTTTCCTCTACATCATAGTGGTATCAGAGCAAAGGAAGGATCTTCTGGAAAAGATCAGGATATAGCAGGATGTCAGATGAAGAAGGAACATCTGAGATTTTGGCAAGGATGACCAACGTTGAGTTGGCAGTTCTGGTAAAGAAACAGATTGCAGAGAGCAAGGCCGTGAAGGCTTAGAATTAGGAATTGAAGGATGAGTTAGAGAAGTTGAGGCGCAGAGTAGGTTCTGGTAGAGAAGAAGATAGGGAAGAAGAAGAGATCCCTAGTTGGAACGAGGAGGTCATTCCTGCAGACCAGAGACCACTGTTGAACGCCCTCAAGGCCATGGAGAGGAGAACCATGGATGTGAAATTGGATTTGCCAGTATTTACAGGAAAGATGGAACCTGATTCAGTGATGGAGTGGATAGACTCCTTGAACAATTTCTTTGAAACAGAGGAGATACCAGAACAACAGAAGGTGAAAATAGCCCAGTCAAAAATGAAAGAAGCTGCCTTGACATGGTGGAATTTCGTCCAAGATGATAGAGTACAGGAAGGAAAGCGTAGAGTCACTACATGGAAGAAAATGATGGCATTAGTAAAGGAAGCTTATGTCCCATTGGATTACAATATCCAATTACACAAGAGGAAGCAAAACCTGAAGCAGAAGGAGCTAGATGTCAACTCATATACAGAAGAATTCATGAAACTTTGTGTGAAAACAAAGGTAAAGGAAAGTGAAGAAGAGAAGGTAGCCAGATACCTTAATGGATTGAGGTTCAACATTCAGGAAGATTTAAGTCTGCATAATCCAGATACAGTTCAGAAATGCTTTCAGTTGGCATTGAAAGTGGAAGAGAAGTTAAAGAGAAAACAAGAACAACATAATAGAGGAAGAGGAAACAATATTAGGGGAAGAGGATCAGCCCCTACAACAAGGCAAACCAATGAGGGTCAAGAAGACACTGGTAAAGGACAGGGACAGTCTGATTTCAGAGGTGGATGGAAAGGTAATAGAGGCAGATTTGGAAGTGGTAGAGGTTCTACTACATTTTCAGGAAAGTGTTACACCTATGGTGAGTTTGGTCATCCATTTTTCAAATGTCCAGAAAGCAAAGGTTCATCATCCAGAAATGACAGAACGAATGACAAGAGAGTACAACTTGTGCAAGAAGAGAAAGTAGAGCAAAGTGTGCAAAGTTTAAACACTTATCAAGATAAAGTTCCTGACAATTATGGATATCCTGAGGAGGGAGAAGCATTGATGCTTAGGAGAATTAGTTTGCAGGCATCAAAGGATATGATGCAAAGAAGAGCTCTTTTCAAGACCACATGCAAGAGCAAAGGTAAGGTATGTAAGGTTGTCATTGATACTGGTTCAACAGACAACATGGTATCTCAGGAAATGGTGGATAAACTGAATTTGGAAAGGATTCCACATCAACACCCTTACAAGGCATCTTGGGTGAGTGATAGTCAATCACTTTTTGTCTATGAACAGGCATATGTGGATTTTCAGATTGGAGCATATCAGGATAGAGTTTTGTGTGACATTTTGCCCATGGAATGTTGTCACCTACTATTGGGTAGACCATGGCAATTTGATAGAAGGGTACTGTATGATGGGTATGCTAATACCTACACCATCAAGAAAGATGGGAAAACTATTATGTTGATGCCATTACAGGAAGAAGATGCAGTACAAAAGGCAGCAAAATCATTTTAGTGGGAAGGAAGGAATTTGTGCAGGTGCCTATAGCAGCAGGCATAAAGGTAGTTGAGGACACTGCAGGGAAAGGAGTTGTTAAGGACAACAGTTTGAAGACAGTTTCAGTTTTGACTGACAGAGGTCAACAGCAGGTTTAGAAACAGGTTTGCAAATAGCAACCAGTTGAGAGGAATGACAAGGATGTTGTCATAGTTCGGACTATTGTTTGTCCTATAAAAGTTGAAAGGAAGACAGATTTGAACATTGCTGAAGTTCAAGAGGCAATTCCTAAGGTTATTCAACCAGGTATTCAGACAGAGGTTCTGGTAAGACAACCTGACAAACACATGGTATGTGTGAGAAGGGCCTACATTGACAGGCATGAGGGTTTACTTACAAGACAGCAAGTTATAGTTCAGAAATCTTGGAGCAGCCAAGAGACAGCAGAGGATAAAGCTAGAACAGGGCAGAATACTGACATGGCAAAGTGTAAAGGTGGAATTTTTCCACAACCTAACTCATGGGACATGAGTTCTTTTTCTGTTGGCGAGTATGGTGCAGGAGCACCTACCTGACAGCTGGCCTCCATGAGGCAGTTAGTTTGTCATAGGTCTTGTTAATGTTTCCAAGAAGGTCTTATAAGACCAATGCATGTAATAAGGTCCAAGTTGACCGTGCTTTTCTATTTTTAGGTAGTTTGTTATGACAGCTGATGACAGTTGTATAGTTTGTTAGTTCAGTTGGATCCTCCCAGCCGCTTGGAAGCTCCCAGCCACTGGGAATTGAGTGGTAGTACTCGCAAGCAGTTCCTATTTATGTAGTAGGATCGGTTGGTCTTAGGACAGATTGAGATAGAGAGATAGATACAGATTGAGGAGTTAGATTTCAGAGTGAGACAGAGTACTATATTTGCATCTTTTGAAATCAATAAAGAGATCCTGTTTGTGTCAATTTTCTGTTTGGATTCCATTGTGTAATCAAGTTGCTGTTCTGGTGGTTACATGGATTCACTGATCCATTCCACCAGTTGATTCATCGAATCGGTGGAATGGCTATGTACAATAGTTTAGGATTTAGTTTGCATTTTCTGTTTGTTCACATGTATGTTTGCAGGATTGCAGTCGAGAGGTGTTGAGAACCTTAGCATGGGTATGTGCTAGGTCGTGCTGATAGTTCAAGTCTGGAAAGTTGTCCAGGAAGCAGATCGGGTCACCTCAGGAGGTTCGGCAGATCAAAATTTGCTAAGGTTGGAAATTCGTCACAACGGCATCATCAGGATATTTCTGTGTATATCCTGCAGTTACTTCGGGCATCATCCGAGTAGATGGAGGTGAGCATGATGCAATTGTTTGCATAAGGTGAAAGCGTTTCGGGGTGATCATCATCAGGTGTTGCCGAGGAAGAGCATATCGGCATAAGGTAGAAGATCGGGTTGACAATTCCATCGCAGGCCGATAATGTTAAGTTTGGCCGACAGTAGGATATTGAAGGAACTGCATATGACGTCATCATCATCAGGATAATCGTCATCAGGACATTCCGAAATATCACCCGATAAAGGTTTATCCTGCTGACCATAAGTGTTTTGGTATCGGCAAAAGGCATTGAGAAGTTAAGTGGATCGTGAGAGGAATATTCGGCAGAATATTCATCATCAGTATAAAGTTGAGTATCATCATCAGGATGTTTCAATATGACCAGATAAGTCATATCCTAATGCTGTTGTTTAAGTAGTCAGATATCGGGGTGACGTAAGCATCGAAGGAAAGGTGCTTGAAGTTGTCGTCATCAGGATATATGGGAGGAACCAGATATTTTATATCCTGCTGATGAAGATGATATCGAACATCATGATGCTGCAGATAGAGGTTGGCGGTAAGGTGAAGAGTGAACATCAGGAGGATGATTGCGCTTGCCGAATATGATGATGCTGGTGATAGGCGAAAGGTCGAAGGTTTGTCTGCAGGAGGATATCGGTCGGCAAGAGAAAATATGATGGTGCTAACAATGTTAACAGAAAATATGATGATGATGATGGGTTGTAGACATACATGCTGTATGTCAAGGTTTTAGTGTGGATGCCTCTACATCCATCCTATTTGTAAGCTTCTGTTGCGTTTCCTCTGCATCAAGCTACTTCTCTGGCTATCTAATTTTACTGAATAAAATGGCATGAATGAGGCTTTGGAAGAAAAAACAAAGGAATGTGAAAAGATGAGAAAAGAAGTTTATGTTCCAAAACATGAGATAGAATCTGGGGTGATGAGACTAACCAAAGAAATTGATCAAAGGAAGAAAATTGAAGAAGACCTTAATCAAACTCTAAAAGAAAGAACTAAAGAATATTGCAGATTGAACAGAATAGCTGGCCATCTAGAGTCTAATCTACACGAAAGTAGAGACAATGAGAGAGAACTTGAAAAACAAATTTTCATTCTCAGACATGACATAGAAGTTGCAAATGAATACAAGGAGAAGTTCAAGATAAGCTCTGTTAAACTTGAAGCACTGCTTGAAAGTTAGAAGAAGGCTGGTGATAAGCATGGTCTTGGGTATGAGAAAGGTGAAAGCTCTAAATCCAGACAAATAAATTTCCAACCAAGGAATGAAAGAAACAGACCTAGAAAACCTTCAGTAAGACAGCCTAATGCTCAAAGGTATTCATCTTTCAATGGAAATTGCTTCAAGTGCAATAAATTTTGTCATAGAGATACTCAATGCAGAAGTAGAGTGAATCAAAGTAGCCCATCCTTCTCCGGTCAATGCTTCAATTGTAAAAGGTATGGTCATAGATCTAATAATTGCAGAAGTATGATAATGAATAACCCTAATAATAAAGGAACTGGCAATTCTTTTAATGGCTACTACTTTACATGCAATGGATTTGGACATATGGCAAATCAGTGTAGATCAATAGTAAAAAAACAAAGAAATCTTGTATGCTTTAATTGCAATAGATTCGGTCATACTACAAGATTCTATAGAAGTAGGAACAATGATGGAAAAGGTCCAGTAAATGGAGATCATAAACAAGACAAAGGAAAGGGCAAAGCAGATGCAGACAAAATGTAGATGAAATGAACAAAATTTGGCTGAAGAAAGGTGTAATGAATAGTGGTGATGGATCTGCACTGGAATCAGATGCTGATAATCCTTCTGGTAATTAAACTAGGAGCTCTGGCTCAGGGGGAGCTACAATAAAAATCTAATTCCCCTAGCCAGTAAGTGGGTGCCTGAATCTAGCATGATGAGTAAAGGTAAAATGAGCTATTACAGATCTTCTAAAAGAATTTTTGGAAGAAAAGAAGTGGATATGGCAATTTGTAGAGAGATTCATGAGAAACTGCATCAAGAAATAGAGTAACCAGATGAAGTTAGGGAAACACATTTATTACAATGACAAATTAGGTTTTTGCAGAGGATAAAATGTCACTCACTCAAGCATTTGAATCACTTTGCATTTGAAAGGAACAAGAAGAAGAGCATATGAGCTAAAAATCTAGAGTTTGAAGCACAAAGAACAAATTCAACTGGCAATTGATCAACCCTAACTCCATGGAAGAAAAAGGTACTTTTTTGTGAAAATTTGAATCTATAATTTGTTGAGATAGCTACTTCTCTTGTTGTTGATATTACTAAAAGGCCCCATCCAAAATTTAAGAAGCATCCTTACAAGTCAGTCGAAGTCAAACTGTTAGGTGCATTTTCTAGTGTCCCATACAGAGTACTGCATGTTGAAGATATTAGGGCATACATACATTGTAATGTAGATGAATTTGAAAAAGTTGAGAAAGAGAAGTAGGATGAGATCAAGGAAATACTCTAGTAGACCCCTTCTCCACTCTAAGGACTACTAGGAGCTTTGTTACTACCCCTTTTTCCCCAAAATCTCCCAATCCTGAGAAACTAGAAGACACCATCCAGTAAGGAGATGAAGAGAATTAAATTAAAGGCAAAGAGATCACATGATGGTTTGGAAAAGGAGGATGAAGAAAAGATAGACTCAGATGAATGGCTTGAGGAGCTAAAAGCCTTAGGTGCTAAAGCTGTTAAAGTATCTAAAGAGAAGTCTTTTGGAAGCAAGAAGACAAATAAGATGCAGAGATCAGAGGCTAATAATAAGAAGCAAATTCCCTCTGTGAAAACCATTGTCAAGAAAATCACTATTGATGGGAATTTAAAACCATTAACCAAATACTATAATCTTTATAATGACGCTGACAAAAGACTTTTGGAAGAAGCCACTATCAAGTACTTGAATGTATTCAATCAAGCACTGGTGGAAACTCTGTTAGAAGTTCCAAAAGACTTAAGAAACATCTTGGAGATAAGAAAAAAAGCAGCCAAGTCAAAAGATATCAAACTGAGGGAACATGTGTTAACCACTCTATGTCCGAGGATCTCCAATAGAGAAGGAGATAAAAATTTTAAAGAGGTCAAAAATGAATTCAAGAGTAAGACAAGAATGAACAAACTGATGATTGGAGAGATAGATGAAATAGTCGAAGAAACTAAACAAATTTTGAGAAAAGAATTAGACAAAAATAAGTTCTTTGTTGTGTTAGATGAGCCTGCTAATGACACACCAGTCTCAGATGAAGAAGAGTAGCAAAAAGATGAGAAACAATTTGGAGTGGATGATTCCTTTGTCCCGAAAGAGGAAGCAATAAGTAGGGAAGAAGTAAAAAGTACAGATGAAACTGCTAATGCAGGAGGTATTCTAACTCCTCTAGATCATTCTGACAAAGAAGATACAGAGATGAATATAGAAGCAAATGATCAAATTGAAGATGATTCATCAAAGATTGAAGAGCATGAAATAGAAAAGGCTAAGAACCAAGAAGAAGAAGAAATCAAGGATAAGGAAGATAAACTAGAAGAAGATGTGCAAATGTTGATGCACCCAAACAAAATAGTCCTGATATTGACACTGAGGAAACTCATGGAATGGAAGGTGGTCCATAAATTGTGGCAAGAGACACTGTAGATGCAGTGAAGAGTTTCTTGAGTAAAGAAATGCTAGATTTTGATGAACTAGTACTAATTCAAGGACCAATCAACCTGGATACTCTCTCTCTTGTCCAAATGATGAAGATAGCATCTTTCACACAAGCCAAGGCAAGATAAAAGATATTCAAATCTCACATAGAGGATAATGAACTGTTAGGCCTTAAATCTGGTATATTGGAGAAGATAATGCCAACTTTCTAGATGCATTCATCTAATTCTCCCTCCAAAATTTTGAAGAGCCTTGTAAATTTTGGAAGTACACACTTTGAGTCGTTAGAGAAGTTTGTAGAGACTAAAGTTTGGAATGAATTTTTTGATAAGAGATTTAGTGAGCTAAAGGGCCTAATAAAGAATGATAGAAAGGCACGTGATATAAGTATAAAGAGTATTCAAAATAATCTTAATGATGGAGGTGATGTATACAAATTTTGTCTATCTTGGCCCAAAGTTATTGAGGATATTGAGAAGAAGATAAAGGAGAAGAAACAAAAATTGTTGAATCTATCTCAAAATTTTGATCCTCTAATAGTTTCTCCAGTAAGTCAAGAGTGTCAAGTAATCAAATTAACTGATGAAATAAAGAAACTTGTTACAAAAAAGAGCAATATTGTGGAGAGAATGTGTGAGATTAGGGGATTGATTGCCCCCAAGTTAGAAACAATATTTGTTGCTTTATTAGAAGCTCAAGTTGCAGTCCAGACAGGTGATCCTTCAGATCTAAAGAAACCAAAAATAGAGGCATTCCTACTAAGTGGACACATCTCAATTTTGGATGGCATGAAAAGAAGTTGGGCCTTTGAACTTGTGCAGTTGAAAAATAGTTTTGTAGATATTCTCAAGTTCATGTAAATATAATACATGGATTATTTGTATATATGTGGCCTTGTATACAATTTTTTTTGTTTAAATTTTGGTTTACAGATCCCACCCTTTGCCATTGATGTCAAAGGGGGAGTGATAGATAGTAAAAAATGAAAGATAATGAAGAATCCATCAAAGGGGGAGTAGTGGAAGAACATATAAGTGTACATAGTAGGGGGAGTCAGTCATAATACTTAATCATTTTTCACTAAGTTTTGCCATCAATGCCAAAGGGGGAGATTGTTGGGAAGAGATACTACAAGGTATGTCATGTGTTGTCATTAATGGCAACTAATTCTAGTCCACACATCCGTAGTGCAGTATTAGATCGTATCATAAGTTAGTTCCAAGATTTGTCAAGTTTGGATAGACATGAACGAGGTATATGACAGAGTTCAGTATTTTGGTTAGTGTATCTCTCCAGTTAATCATTGTGTGTTACAGATCTGAGGGAGTGTAGAGGAATGTTAGGACAATCAAAATCCAATATTTTAGTCTTCAGTGACAAAGGAATTATAAGTTATGAGGATCTGAGTACCAAGTCCTAATATGACAGAACAGTTTAGTGAAGAACATGCTGACTTGTGTTAGATCCTTCTGCAGATCTAGTACATGTGTTTTGGTGAGTTTTGTATGGGATATAATGTTAGTGGCAGACATGTATGGTGACCTGCAAGTGTTATTTTTGGTACGCATCAATATTGGTGCATGGATTCAGCCGACAAAACATAATACTTGTATTATTTGTTAAGTTCTTCATAAGGTGGACAGAATGGTGATTGAATTTCTTGAGGCAGCTATATATAGTCGATGGATTCAAGTGTATTGTGTGATATGGTTGTGTGAATATGGAGTAAGTATGAAAAGTGCAGATAAGAAGTGCGAAAGAAAAGAGATCTAAGGTCTAGATTATGGAAAAATAGTAAACAGGGTAGAGTAAAGATGAAGTGTGTAAGATTAGTATTCTGTGCTTAGCCAGACCTGAATTCTTATATTGGCAGATGCTATTCATTAGTTCAAACAATTTCTAATCCTTTTGTAATTATTCTTGTAGGTAGTGAGCCTCCTTTTGAGTAGTGAGCTCGAAGGCATGTGCCTTCCCCTTTTGTAATACTTTTAACATAGTATAATCTTTGTGGGTTAACCCCCATCGTCGTTTCTCCCTTAACCGGGTTTCCACATCAAAAATCTTGGTGTCAAGTGTGATTCATTTGTTTTTGCTCATATGTTGTTGATTCATACTTTAATAATATCATCATTAATCTGGTTTGAATAAAGAAGAATAATTAATTGTTGCAAGTATTAAGGTTTTAAGACAACTGATTCACCCCCCCTCTTAGTTGTCTACCCTAATTCCAACAACAGTCTCCTCTACACCTATCAAAATGTTGCTAAAAAACCACTTTTGATTTACCTTTTGGGGGATCAAATGAATTAATTTAAAATTTATGTTTTTTAAGTATGTAGTCCTTATTATAAGCTTCCCAAAAAGTATAATTTTAAATATATTTAATTTGATTGTTATATTTATTTTTTATTTCCTGTGAATGTACATCTTTCACCGAACACCAAGTTCTCTATTCTACACACATGGAAAATTAGTAAATTAGTGAAAAATTTCTAAAAACTATCTATGCCCTAGGTATTGATGTCCTTGTTTCAACAAAAAAAAATTGAATTTCGATACATACAGAAAAAGTTATGTTTTAAGGAATATGCCTATGTCTAAATTATAATTGGTTTGACTTCAAAACTTAATTAAAAAATTATTCAAAAAAACATTATGAAACCAAATGCATGCCCTATATATCAGTGTTACCAATCTAATTTCAAAATAATCAGGATTTTATCCTTTGTATAAAAAAGTTATGTGCTACAGAATACACATCACTTTAAAAAATGTTGTTTACTATTAAAAACTAGTTATGAAAGGAGACGTAAAAAAATTTACAAGTTAACTCCGAAATTTTAAAAATATATATATTTAAAATCTACAAACAAAATCTCACAAATCACTAGTTTGCATCATCTTCAAATTCCTAATGGTTTAGCAGTTATAGGTGTCAGAAGTGAATATTTAGTTCAAAATGTTGATTTCAATGTCAAGTTTGGCCAAAAAGTGTAACCCATTATTGTGGGATGACCCTTTTTTTAAAAAATGTTGTTTATTATTAAAAACTAGTTATCAAAGGATATGCAAAATAATTTACAGTTTAACTCCAAATTTTAAAAAAAATATATTTAAAATCTACAAACAAAATCTCAAAAATCACTAGTTCGCATCATCTTCAAATTCCTAATGGTTTAGTGGCTATAGGTGTCAGAAAGTGAAGATTTAGTTCAAAATGTTGATTTCAATGTCAAGTTTGGCCAAAAAGTGTAACCATTATTGTGGGACAACCCATATATATATATATATATATAATTTAACATTTATCATTTAATTTTATTATTGCTTAATTAATACCTTTATCTATTTTATTTTATTTACAAGAGTGTTAGTCTACCTATAGGAATTATGACAAAAAACTCTATCTATGTAATTTAAATGAATAAGTTGTCAGAAGAAAACAAAAATTATTTTAATATTGACTAGTGGTCGAACTAGGGTTGTGACATACATCCCCCCTAAAACTTTACATCATCCTGATGCAAAAATCACACACAAAAGCTGGCATCAAAGTGAGATTCTCATACATGTCTAAATTCTTCCTTACAATTTGCCTCTCGATCTATATAAAAAAGGGAGTATTCCCTCGATCTATTGCCTATAGGTGATGAATATATCCCACCATCTATCTCTTATATACATGATACAACTGAACCAGATAATAGTAATAGCACTAAACTAGCAGCCAGTTCGTGATATAACCAACCAGTCATCCGTCGTATCACATATACAATGGATAGAGATGATATCTCGATCTCAGTTGAGTGGATATCTATATAGGGCTAGAGTCTATCCCATCTCAGTCGAGAAGATATATAGATATAGGGCCATTGGGCCTATCTACATCTATGGCCTCTCCCTCCACCTAGAGAATAGAGGGGCACCATATCTATGATCTACCTACCTCCCACCCCACCTATAGATCTGATCTATTTCGCTCTGTGTAGATCTATCTGGCTATCAATCTCATTTGTCATACAATAATAAAGGGGAGGGGCCCATCTATAGATAGGGGCTAGACCACATCCCCTATATAATTAGGGCTTTCTGAGATAGATAGAGGGGGGTCGAGTCGTCGAGCACCACATCACCCATCAGTTAGTATAGAGGATAGTCTGGATGCATCATTCATATTATGTTTGTAATAGATTATAGGTGACTCATAATGAGTGATTAATTATTTCAGTCATGAAACTGCAGTAACCCCATCTATCGCTTTAGGGTGGGTCATTCATAGTACAACCCCTGACTTGGCTATATGGGAGATACGACGGCCTACTATATCTATATAGAGTTGGAAAGAGGAGGCCAAGGTCCTAGATATAGAGTCAGGGCCCCTATTTAAACCTATTCTATGCTCTGGGGTTTCTTTAGGCAACTCTATACTGTGGGGGCATAGTCTATAGTTGTTGGCAAGAAACCCTAGAGCCACCCCTCCCCCAAATATCTATTTGACTATCTGGGCTATCTTGGGGCAATAATAAAGGGGAGGGGCTTGGGGTGAGCAACCACAAGAACTGGGACTCAACCTTAGGCCCTATATAGAACTGGCCTCCCCTATATCTAGATATGGAAACTATAGTTCCTCAACCGACAGGACCCCTATACATATAGGCCAGCGGCCTCCCTCTCTCTAGATGGGATATGGGTTGGGCCCACCAACTAGATATATAGCCCCACCCCGTATATAGAGAGGGGATAGGGGATAGGGCCTAGGCCTACCCTACCAACTAGATCTATTTGGCTATCGAGAGGAGGGGAAGGGACTTGCTCTAATCTATAGAATAGAGTACTAGATTCAGGCATGGGGTTTAGGCATGGGGGTTGGGGTGACATATATTCTCTCCATAAAGGTGCTGGAGTTTAGGCACTAGAGGGATGGATGGGGTTCCCGACCATATATAGAGGGGCTAGGGTAATGAGAATTGCCCTTCTATTTTCTATCAGCTGGGGTTCATTTCAGGCATGGGGGCTGGGGTTCCTAGACTGGACTGGGGGCTAGGGTTCAAGCATGACTCATGGGATTCAAGCATGGGGGCTAGGGCCCTCTATATCAAATCCATACATATAGGCATGGGGGATGGGCCCCTCTATATATATGGGTGTGGGGGCTAGGCAACATACCCCATCTCCATCTAAATAGGATTCAGAGTGCCCAATCATGTGTCAGGATTGGGGATGAGGTGTTCAGTCAAAGGTTTCAATGTTTAGTGGAAGCATTGGCTCGGTCATGTTATGTATCTAGTATAGAAGTAGGAACCTCAATTTAGACTTCCACCTCTCTTGGTCATAGCTCCAAACTAAACTAGCTCACTCATCCTCACAACCACCTAACCTTGAACAGCCCCAACCAACTCACCCAGTAGAGCACAAGGAAGGGCAGCCACTCCCACCTCCGCACCCCCAAATATCAACCATTAGATAGAACACCATCCAACCCCAGCACCAACCAACCCCCATTATAGAATACACATCGAAGGAACAACCCCAAAGAGAGCACACCATCAACAACTCACCTATCCACCAACCTACAAAAACACAACATCAGACTATACCTTTCTCACTACAACAACTCAACAGTGCATATTTCCCTACCAGGGGTGTGGGGTACTTTTCTAAAACTCACTTGAAATAATAGGTGAGGCTTTTTCAGGGGATCACAAACCTTCATCTCCCACCCAACACAGCTATCTCCCCCTATTCCCCTGGTAAAACCGGGGGTTCACTTAAAACCCCTGGGCTCCTTAGGGATTCACTTCAAACCCCTGGACTCCCTGGGGGTTCACTTCAAACCCCCGGTCAAACCTCGAGTGGTTAAGTTGTTGGAATTATAGTTCGTTCCCTCTGTAATAGTTCTATAGTGGGGGCCCCCTCTAGCACTATAGTTGGTGGGGGCCTCCCCTACTATCTATAGGGCATTGCAGTGGAATGGGATTTGTGAATGGGAGGCCTCCTATCGATGAAAGCTAGTGTGGGTGGGAGATAGTGGGAGTTAGTTGAAGCATCACTTGGTTACACCCTATCCTCTGGAGATAGGCACTTGGTTCACAACTATTCCCTCCCACATGGATAGCTACCATGCTGGAACAACTAATAGTTGTTGCCACTTTGTCCACTCTAGTCTCAGCAAATTGATGGATAGGGCAGCTCTGGTCTCAGTGATAGGGGTACTCTGGTCTTACCTCCTTAACTTTGGTCTGAGCGATAGGGAAAATAGAGGATTAATTGAGAGATAGATGTGCCAGAGGATGAATTACCATGAAATATAGATGATTTGAATGAATGACTGGTTCAACCAACCACCAGATTATAGGAGAATAGCATCTTGTTTGGGGAAAGGGGGGAGAGAACCAATATATAGAGGTGGAACACCCCCCTACTATCTAAAGGTAGGACCAATATGTAGAGAGGGCAATTGTCAGGGCCTCTATGGTTAGCAAGTCTATATGGTTAGTAGGTGGGGGGCGAGAGAGGGGGGGATCGATGAAAGGTCATTTATGTGCCCCTATGTGGCCAGTATATAGGTAGTGGGTGAACGACCTATTATGCCTAGCAGACACACCTCATTTCAAAAATAGGGACCCCCTCCTTCAAATTTGGTCTAGGGCGTCAAGTAGATTTTTCACCTCCTAAGTGGTCAAGGTGCATTTCTGCCATGTTTGAATGATGATGTTGAAAGTCATTTCAAGAATTTGTTAAGTTAGATCTTTGTATCTCTTTCAATGGCTTTGAATATCTCTTTTTCACTAAATTGCTCCCCAACTGAACTTTACATTGATTTGCCTCCCAACCAACTTTGTGTTAAAACCCTTCATCACCGACTCTGGCACTAGTTTCCCTCCCGATGGACTTTTGCACTCAAATCAATTGTCTCTGACTTGTGATGTATTGTTCAATCACTGACTTAGTTAGACGATACAAAAATTGCTACAAGTCTGAAGGGCCTTAAAGTCCTGCAAACTGCATAACATTGAGTCTATGGTCACAGCATTAAAAAGACCTTTTACTGACCAAGTCTATCACATCCAATTTCCCCGCCAAGTCGGAGCAAATGAAAAGTCATGCAAAAACCCTAATCTGTCGACTAACATTGCGTATGTCGCGCATTAATGGCGATTTGGCTGGAAACAATAAAAGGATAACCTAAATTGTTTAAATCATTTTCTGCATTTTGATAAAGATTTTGGAGAGCCCCTTTGCAACCTGTCGAGCAATTTTTGTCACCGTTGCCCTCGTTTTTGATCCCATGACCACTTCCTTCTTGTGCAACCTAAATGTATTTTCTGCAATTAACCAAGTAGGGTTCCACCTCACCTCTTTAAACTTTTGTTTTGTGCAGTTAGGGTTTCATTCAAACATACTTTCCTTTTGAGCAACACATTTGGGGTTTCAGCTAGGGTTTTATGCATAAATTGTTTGTTTCTCCCTCGAAACCTAGTTTGAATTTCTCCTTGAAAATATAGTTGGATTGCCATGGGCTAAATAGAGCAAGTTAACCAGGCTTGCCTATAGTTTGGACAAATTCAAACCTTTTCATGAACTAGAGAATCATCTGGTCTTTGTGCCAACTTGGGTCTGACTGACCTATAAACATTTCAGCTCATCCAGTCAGTCGGTGATCATAAAAACCCGTGCTGTGCTTTAAAACCCATTTAGCGCTGAAAACTTTGACATCTGACCTACATAGCTTTTGCCACGTTAACTTATTAGATCCGTGGGACCTAAAAATCCTACAAACATTGGAAAGCTACTTAGCACTAAAAACCTTTTGTGCTGACCTTGCGCTAAAAGACTCTGTCTCTGACTTGGTCAAACACCTAGAATATCTCTGCAAGATGGTGACATCTAAAAATTTGTTGGAAATAAGAAAAATGGCTCTATGCTAAAATTAATCCCATTCGACCTTGCATTGAAACATGCCTTCACCAACTCAGTCAGTGGACCTCAAATCTTGCACAGGTCTAACAAAGTTAAATTCCACGCAAGTGTAGTAAAAGTGATCTCAATAGCCTTGCGCTAAAATTCAACTAACTAACTAAATAACCAATGAAAGGTCGGTGACCTTCAAAAATTGTGCAATTCGGTGACGTCCAAAACCCACGCAAAAGAAAGAAAACATATGAACACTAATAGAACCTTGGGTCGGACAAGCCCATTTTTCTCGCTGAGGTTGGTGGAGCCCAATTTTAGCACTTTTCTACCTACAGGTCGGTTGACCCTAAAACTAGCACAAATGATACAAAATGACTGTGTTTTAAGAATTTTCAAAGGGGAAAATGTCAGGAATGATGTAGTTAATGTTGTAAAACATAGATAATGATGTTTTTCATGCTTCCAATGAGATCTCTTGCAACATTAAATGTGTTTTTTGCATGCATTAATGATGAATTGCTATGAAGTAGATGCAATGGTAATAATTGTTACATTTGTGATTCTTTGAAAATGGCATATCGGTAGTGTTAGCATATTCAATAAAATTCATCTCAAACTTAGGAGTTTGTGGAAAATTCTCAAGGTAAAAAACTTATAAGGTCCAGTCGTGTAGATTAGATGACTGCCTGAGCTCAAACCATGAAGTATGAATTCAAGGGGATTCCTCTAGAGACTAAGATTCATTCTAGGTGGAGTGATGTAGGAGACATAGATCTAGGTCACATAGACTTAGATGACTTTAGATTGAGAATCTTTGGCCCAAATCCAACTCCTAGGGCCAAAACACTCAAAGAGAGTGGTATATCATAGGCTGTTGCTTTCCCCACATCAGTGCAGTGTGTAGAACTGATGGTAACATGTGCAGATAGATATGATATCATGACAAGGACAATCCAAACTACTAATGGGGATATCCTAGCTGATTTAAGCCCACCCTTTCTTGTTGAGACCTTTGATATTCCATGGCACAGTTATGACAATGCCAGACAAACAAGGATCGGAGGAGAATTACATCAAAGATGTGGATGGATGCAGGAAACACATGAATGATCATTGGGCCAAAAGTAGAAGGTCTTCCCTCAACAAGTTTCCCCAAGTGCTATATAGAAGTTATTTCCATGATGAGATTGGAGATTTGGTAACCATTCTAAGAAAAATATAAGGATTACCCACAACCTCCACTTTTGAGGTGTGGATGTTCATTATCATAATTGAGATACTGAAAGGGACTAAGTTTCACTGGTCCCATATCCTTAGTGACAACATTCATGAGGCCTTTAGCAACTTCAAAGAGGAGATAATTTAGATGGACATCTTATGATGTCTATGCATTAGCAAGGAGAAATCACTATGTTGGGTTGTTTAAGATTGGAGAAGATGGAAATGATGAGAAAACCCAAGTAAAAGTATATGAGTGTTACCTACAGCTAACCTCATCTCAATCTCTAATACACTTTAAAAGGGTGAATGATGCTTTTACAATGTATATAGCCAGATTGCTACAAGGTAATATAGCCTTGAGGATTTCCATTGAAGAAATGAATGAAGTAACCAAATATGGTAGATGGTATATTCAATTTGAAAAATTCACATACCTAAGAGTACAAGGCTTCATTGGGATGGCTTATAGACTTCCAAGATATCTCAATGACAAAACAGTGCTTCTAGAACTAACTAGATAGTTGATACCTTGTGATGAGAAACTTAAGCACTTACATAGAACCAATTTTCAATTTCCTATTAGGTTTGGTAAGGGGAATTATGCATGCCCTTCCTTGGCATTAGCAGAACATTCTGAGAAGGAACTTCAACTCGTCAACTTACACTACTACAATGCAAGGGATCATTTTGATCCAAATAAGGTGATGGAAAGATTCGTAAGTAAGAAATTGTTTCATAAAATACACATTGAAGACTTTTGGGCTAATTGCATGGACGACAACAAAGTTATGAAGAAGGCTCATTCAAGGCTATCTCTAGCCTTCACCAGAAAGTTTCACATTATTGTAGTGCCAGATTAGTTAGAATATGATGATAATGTTATGGTCAGAGGAGCTTGGGTAGCTCAATACCATAAACCAATCCCAGTACCAAATTGGGCTAATGCAGAAGAAAGCTCTTTGGATACCATAATGAAAGAACCAATCAAATCGAGCAAGGCCTAGGTAAGAGGTCAGGTAACTGCTTTGGAGAGACAAAGAGTACAACTTACCTATACTATATTAGAATTAGATAAGGACTCCAGAGGTGAGGAGGATGAACCAATGAATGTCACAGATGAGGCAGAGCCAGTTGAGAAGCAAAAGTCAAATCATGAAGAACATATATATTTGGCAGAAAAAGCAAAGAAAGTTAAGAAGCCATCTGCAAGGCCTTCTTCAAAGAAAGACCAGCCTCCTTCCACTAGGACAAGGGCCTCCAAGAAAAGAGATATGCCAAGTGGCCCTAGGGAAGGTTCTAAGACCAAGAAAGTTAGGGTGAAGGAGGTAACTAAGGAGGAAGTTGTATCACAAGAACATACTAATCTACCAACCTCTCCATCTCCTACTACTCTAGGTGTAAGCATGGCTACCTCAACCTCTATAGCTTCTATTGCTGCTTCTTCCTCTACTACTTATACTACTGCTTCACCCACTTCACCCACAACCTCAGCTACCATTGTCCAAGAAACATCCCTTTCTACCACCTCTCTTACCTCCACCATTTAAACTACTTCCTACTCATTGGCAATATCTTCCAATGCCCCTAGCAATCCTATTTCCTCCACTACTACCACTTCATGTCCTTCTACTACTACTACACCTACACTTTCTACTTCTTCCACTCAATTATCCACCCCCACAACATTACCTCCTATTTCCACCATCCTTTCATCTTCTCTTCCTCTACCTTCACTACATTTTCTTTCACCCCTTGTCAGTAGTATTAGCTAATCTAATGCAAACCAATGTGCCTACACCACCCTTATCCTCTGCAATTCCTATTTCACAAATGCCTACAGATTCAACCTCTTTGGCCATACCTCTGCTACCTAGAATTGAGAAAGTATGTGCAAAATTGGCTTTGTGGGAGCCTGAAGCAGAATTATTACATGGGGTAGAGAAAGATGCATTGATGGAAGTAAGTAATGAAGTTCCAAATGAGCCTCTAACCAAGACATTGAAATCATTGACATATCCGATAGCCCTCCAGAGAAAGGTCAAACAAAGGAAGTTTTCAAGGCAGCCCAAGAGATTATAATGATAAATTGGAGAAGCTTGGCTGATAAGGAAGAAAAGGAAAAAGAGGAAATGAGTATAGATAAAGATGAAGAACCAGAGCGAGAGAAAGAGCAAGAGCCACTTGAAGAACTGGCTATAACTAATGATGGTAAAGCCACTGAATTGAACAAATCTTCAACACCTGAATGGTTGCAAAGTAGAGTAGCATATCCTGAGCCACAAGTAGAGATAATGCAGCTAGATTTAAGTACTATCTTATCACAAGCCCAGAGTCCCAAGAAGTAAAAGAAGGCAAAGATACAGTTGAGAATCTATAAGGATGAATCAGGATCTAGAATTGCAGAGATAGCTGTCCCACCAACAAATGCAGCCAAAGAACAAGTCAGAGCAGAGGATTATGTAATTTCCATAGTTGATTTGGGACTCACCAGTCATGCTCAAAGAGTGGATGGCTTTAAAGGATTGGTTACATCAATTTTGGAACAATTAGACAAAGATGAGATGTCCAAGGAGTTAAAACAGCAAAATGAAGAACTCCACACTTGTCTCTAGTTTCTGGTCAAGCCAGTCGATGCAGGAGGAGATATAAGGATAGTGCTCACTTTCCTTTCTACTGATGAAATGGAAAGACTAGGTGAGGTAAGGTCCAAGTCCCAAGGTACTGAAAATTGGTTGTTCATAGTTTTTGAAATGGGATGTGAGACTATCAATGCCTCTGCTCAAGCACGCAAGAAGCTGGTTGAACTTCATAAAATATGGAATGATCTACACAAAGAATGTGACTCATTTGATGAATATTACTCTCATATGTTTCCATGGATAAAAAGCATTGGGGATTTGCCTACCTAGACTCTGGTAGTAGAAAATATTCTAACTGGGAACAAGCTGTCCAAAGCCATTGAATGGTATCAATAGCTACTTTTGAGGAAAGAAACTTTTGAAAACATAAAGGAAGCATATAAGCCAGTAGATAAGGAGTTGCAGTCAATTATATATGATTCCAATGATCCTTTGAAGGATTTCCTAGAAACATCCTATAATGACTACTCCCCTTATGATATGAAGAAGTGTAAGAGCAAATTACATAAGGTAATTTTTGAAAGTACCGAGCTCAGTATGGAAGACAGATTAGATAAGGCAAGTCATCTTAGATCCAAATTCAAAGCATTCCACAAGGATGGTGTAGAGATAGAAAAGATATACAATAGATTTACCTGGGAACTGGAGATGTTTGATTATCAGGTCAATCATTTGAAGAACCCAGATCCATCAGAGATCAACCCTACGCTCGAGGCATGGCTAACCTATCGCAATAAGTTGGCTGATGAAGACAAAATTAATTTAGATGAAGAGTCTTGATATTATTTTGAATACTCTAATTATGTAGTCCCATCATAATTGTAAATTGCTATACTTGGGGCAGCATGTGACTCTATTTTGTCTTTTGTATGCTTTAAAAATTTCTTTTCTATTAACATATTGAGTTGGCTAGTCAAATTGATTAGATTCAATGTATCTAGAGGTTGTTTTTTGTCTTTTTCATAAAAGACAAAGTGTAATCCAGGAATTGATATGAGCTGTTACAAATGCATTTATTGATGTAATCTAGACCTTTAGTGTTGAGTTAATCTCCACCTTTCATTTGAAAACTTGGTATTCTACTTTCCTATATAAAGGGTTGTCATTTCCATTGTTTTTAAGAGAGATTTTGATACCGAATTGTTGACACTCTGCCATTTGAAATAATGCAAAGCAAATTTCTGCAATTATCTTGAGAATTTGTATCTTGTATCAGCTCATTTTGGTTTTTCTAGTTCGCTTCTTTCTCTCCCATAGTTAGTTAGTTGTGCTTTATAATGTTTATGGTTTGCTAAAAGTATTTGATGAATGCCCTAGTCCATACTTTTGGTTATTTACTAATGGTAAATAGCAGTGTAAAGTTAGTCTGGACTTATCAGTTGTGTTTAGTTCAATTTCATTTCATGAGTTAAATTGTGCCAGTCATTGGGTATTTAATGAATGAATGTAATCTAAAAATGTCTAGATTTCCATTGAAGATAGCACCATTTTCTGTAGTGCTGTAAAACCCATTTTAGTTTGGTAACTCAGAAAGCTGGTTAAGTTTCAGAGCATTTTTCTACTTAAAGTAAAATCTATGCATTGTGAACGTCACTTACAATTCCTCTAAAACCCTATACCTTTTGTATTTTCTTAAAAACAACCTTGGTTAGATTAGGAATTTCAATAGCATTTTACATTGTTTATCAGTTGAAATCTTGATGGGTTTATATGTATTTGTTATTCCTACTCGAAGATCTATAGATTGCATGTAAGACCCCTTGTAGGCATAGATAGAACATACCAATTGAGAGATTTGAAGCAAGCTAAGACCTAACTATATTTTCCTTGGAGTAGTCTTACCTAGGGTAGGATACTTTTCAAGAGAGGTGTGAAACCAACAATCACACCTGCATTGCTACGTGCTAAAACCACCATCAACAGAATTGGTGCTAGAAGGAGGGCCGATAAAGAACTATTTCCCTCTGTTAAAAAATCAACAAGTCAAGGGACTAGACAAAGGCATACTAGATCCAGCTCAGCTGGAGAAGAGTTTTTGTCTTTGACATAATCTAGACGTGCAAGAAGGGATCAAGGGATACCAAGGGCACCTAGAGCTCAATCAGCCCCAAGGAATGTTGCTGTACCACCAGTCATGGCCTTTTGTTTGTAGTAAACAATCAATCTCCATTCTGATTCAATGATTACCATGACATGCTAAAGAACCCCAACAAGTTCTGTTCCAAGTTTAGTGTGAATGACCCAGACAAATCTATAGATGAGCATATTAAAATCTCAGAAAGTAACATGTTTATGCTATAGGTACAGTACGAAGACAGGATATACTAGTTGTTTCCCTAGTCCTTACAAGATGAAGCATATTATTAGTTTTCTAACCTTCTTACAGCATCCATAAACTCGTGGAGGGGTTTGAAAAGCACGTTTCTGGATAGGTTTCAAATGCCTACTACCCTAGCTAATCTCTATCAATCTTTTGTAGAAATCCGTCGAGGTTAAGGAGAGATGATAAGTTCCTTTAACAATAGATTTCAAAAAGATTTCAATCATTTGCAAGATCCTTATGTTGTAGGATAGGTAGCTGCCTTGGTTATTTACTATTCTTTCCTAGACAAACTTACCTCCATGTTCACAAGGAGAGCTGACCCTATCCCTACTACTTTGGTTCAAGCATATTCCGCAGCTATCACTATAAGTACCCAACTAGGATAGATAGCTTCTAGTCCACTAAACCATATGGGGCCTGTAGCCATACCCAATCAAATACCTATGATAAATTAAGCCTTGGCCAACCATACTCCTGTGATGAATCCCATTCCCAATCCAGCTACAATGCAAGCTTTAGCGATCCATCTAGGGAATCCAATATCTGAAATACCTCCAGCACAAATGCCTTTCTTACAATCTTCAGAGGCAGCCAAAGAAAAAGATGACAAAAATGATATCAAAGAGCTGGTTGAGCAGATGAAGAAGCTTACTACCAAAGTTACCCACCTCAAGAACTAGAATACTTATCTATAGCAAAGGGGACATAATCAGCAACATTTCCACAATCAAAATCAATCCTAGTTCTAAAATCAGAACTAGTACCAAAACTAGAATTTTCAATAGTGGTCAAACTGATCCTAGAACACCAGACCTAACAATGGAGGGGTGCTATCACCATTGGAGAACCAGAACAATGATACTAGACCTCCTAGTCATGTGATGTTAGCTGAAGTAGCTTTGTCTAGTTGGTGTAGACTACACAATACGAATGCCCATTCCAAACTAGACTACCCAGGATTCTAGATTCTATCTAGTATCTACCAGATGGAGATTCAGAACACTGAAACTTAGGAGACCCTACCAACAGGGTATGAAATCATTCCTTCTCAGAGGTATGACATTACTCTAGTACTTGATAGTTATACATTTCCATTTCAAGATGATAACCAGCTTGAGGAAGAAGAGTCTGAAGAAGTCAATGCTTATCAGAAGTATAATAAGACTCCTTACAACCTGAGAAGTATCAAGCCTAAAGGTCCTTTCACCACCTCCATCCGTCCAAATATCTATCAGATTCGACCAGACCCAAAAGCTTCCAATAACCCTAAACCCCCAAAAGTCACACGTCAACCAGTATATCAGGGGACTACTGCTAAAGGTTCTCAACGGTCTGACATAGTAAAAATGGGGCAATATGTTTCTGAGGAACTCAAGAAAATGAAGGTTAGTCTTTTTATATATGAGTTACTTAAAATACCTGAGGTTAGGACATCTTTCTTCTAAGATCTAGGTGTTGGAACCAAAACTGACTATGTACAAAAAGAAAATGTCACCAAGGATAATGTTGACAAAGGGAAAGAAAGAGTACATGTGACTAGTGTGGAACAAAAGATGACATTGTATAAAGACAAGAGGGAAAGTCCTCCTTTCCTCTTCACACTCAGAATATTCAATAGAAACCTTCATAACTGTTTAGTAGATTCTGGTGCTTCCACGAATGTAATGCCATTAACAGTTTGTAAAGCACTTGGTCTCACTCCAGCCAAGTCTTCTAGAAAGGTGACACAATTAGATAAGACTGAAGTGAATGTAGTAGGTGAGTTGAACAGAATACACATGCAGCTGGCTTCTGATCCAAGGGTGCAACAATATATTGATATTCAAGTAGTGGACATTCCAAATCAGTATGGTATGCTTTTGAGTAGAGACTTGTCTAGAACTCTGAATGGTTACATGGCAACTAACTTTTCTCATATGTGGCTGCAATGAAAAGGATTGGCCAACTAGATAAGTATTGAAAGAGAACCCAAGATGAAACATATGATTAGAGAGTACAACCAATCCAATGAGAGTTTGTTTTCAGAAGTTGATTTGGGAGTTTATCTTCTGCATGTGAATTAGACAGAGGAGATTCTTATGCTAAGTTGCCTTAGAAAGTACAGAAGCATATATTCAATTAGGTTCAGGAGGCTCTTTAGAAGAAGATGAACCATGTGTATTCAAGGGATTCTATGATTTCATAGACAAATTCGTAAAGGATTAGACTATTGTTGGAAAGTAGGTTCAAATGGAGGAGTTATTACTACCCAATTGGTGCCACATACATAATTCATCACATTCTGAATTTACTTGCCAGCTTTGTCAAGAGGCAATAAAACAAGTGGAAAGACAATTGAAAATCCCCATAGTTCTAAAGAGGGTACCAGTTGTTGAAAAGGAGGAACTAGAGCTTCTGCTTGATAAGAAGAAATTAGTAAAACAGAATAATAACAGCAAAGACTTTGACCTATGGACCTTAAGATTTGATGGATCAAGATGTAGACAAGGGTTCGAAGTAAGGTTCAAACTAATCAGTCCTACTAGGAGCTTATATTTAGCATCACATAGACTATAATTTCCATGCACAAACAATGTAACTGAGTATGAAGCATTGATGCAAGGATTGCTGTTAGCACTACAAAAGAAGGTCAGAATTATCTAGGTGTTTAGTGATTCTGAATTAGTGGTAAAACAAGTAAGAAAGTAGTACTCATGTAATGATAAGAGGTTGAATCAGTATAGAAATAGAGTCTAGTATCTGACAGAATGCTTCGATGGTTTTAGCATGCAGCTGATCCCAAGGAGACAAAACCATGTCACAGATGCTTTAGCTCAAACAACAAGTACATTAGAGCCGACATCCATGATAGGATTAAAGAATATTTTTTTTGAATTTGTCGCTACCCCGTCTGTACCTAATAATGTTACAAATTTTCAAGTCTTTGAAGCTAACCAACACATAATTAACTTCCTTACTTCATCTGATGTTTTCACTGCTCAGATAATAGATGAAGAAGAAATGGAACCTACTGAAATGGATATAGATGGGGTACTAAACCTAAAAACAAATACAATTCCATAGGGAATGGTAGAATTTCAAAGATTGTTTGATACGAATAATTTAGGAACCCAAAGGAAAGAAGGAGAATCCCTAGAGGGCAAGTGTGACCAATTTAACTTGGGAATAGAAGAAAATGTTAAGAATGTGTTTATTGGGAAAGATAGTTCTAAAGAAGAAAAGATAGGAATCATACATGCATTAAGAGATTACCATGAGGTTATAGCCTACAGCTATGAAGATCTAAAGACATACAATACCTCGATCATCACACACACAATCCCATTGAAGCCAGGAGCAAAGCCATTTAGACAAAGACAATGACTAGTGAATGCCTTATTAGAACCACTAATTTTCAAAGAAGTTTAGAAGCTATTATTAGCAAGGATAATATTTCTTTTCAGACATTCCGCATGGGTAGCAAATTTAGTTCCAGTCTGAAAGAAAAATAGAGAAATTAGGCTTTGTGTTGACTTCCAAAAATTAAACAGAGCATCTAAAAAGGATAATTACCTACTGCCTTCATTGGATTAAGTATTATAGATTTTCAACAGATCCTAGATGATGTCCTTCTTGGACGGGTATTCTAGTTATAACTAGGTGATGGTAGAATATGAAGACAGATTAAACACATCTTTCACATGCAAATGGGGCATCTATGCATATCGTCACATGCCATTTGGTTTAATAAATGTTGGTGCCACTTTTCAACGTAAAATGAACATTGCTTTCAAGGGATTAGTTGGAAAATGTATTATTATCTACATGGATGACCTCACGGTGTTCTCAAAGAGGCGAGAAGATCATGTGGCAGATTTAAGGAAGGTGTTATAGTGATGCAAAGATTATGGTATATCACTCAATCCCAAGAAGTGCATCTTTGGAATGACTGAATATCTTTGGGGCAAGGAATATCTATTGACTTAGACTAAATCCAAGCAATACTCAAAATACCTCCCCCAGCCAATAAGAAGGAGCTTAAATCCTACTTTGGTAAGATCAACTTCGTGCATAAATTCATCGTAGGTTTTGCTAAGATTGTTCAACCTCTTAATGCCATGCTGAAAAAGGAAGCTAAAATGGATTGGACTCCAGAAGCCAAGGCTTGCTTTGTAGAAATTAAACAAGCTATATCTAATGCACCTATCTTGGTGAGTCCTGATTACACTTTGCCATTTCAAATTTACTCGTTTGCTTCTGAGCATACTTGTGCTACAATGTTGACACAAAAAAGATCAGTTGATGATGAAAGGCCCGTCGCTTTTATGAGTAATCCATTAAAGGATGCAGAACTAAGTATCCAAATGTGGAAAAACAAGCATATGCTCTGGTAAAGGCAGTCAAGAAGTTATGTCACTACATTTTAAGAAGTCAAGTAATTGCCATAGTCCCAGATGTAGCAGTTAAAGCATTATTGATGCAAAGTGAATTCGGAGAAAGGAGAGGGAAATGGGTCACCATCCTATAAGAGTTTGATATAGATATTCAACCCATGAAATAGGTAAGAGGTCAAGCTCTAACTAGAACAGTGGCTGAAGTTGGACCAGATTTAGTATCCCAGTAGTACCTATTAGAAGATGTTTCAAAAGATGAATGGTACGGAGATGTCATATTTTATCTACTTAATCAATGTTGTCCACCATAGATGAATTCGGTTCAAAGGAGAGCACTTAGACTAAAAAGTAGCAGCTATATGATAAAAGGATCAGTTCTTTACAAGAAGAATCATGAGGGGATCTATCTAAGGTGTTTGGACAAGTCAAAAGTAAACCAAGTTTTGACTAGTTTTCATGAGAAATTTGGGATAGGCCATGGATCAGTCCACTCAATAGCTTATCAGATTCTTCAAGCCGGATATTATTGTCCTACCTTTTTTAAAGATGCACACTCACATGTAAGAACTTGTCATATATGCTAGACCACTATGCACAGAGAGTGACATGCTGCCATTCCCTTGCAACCAGTAGTGGAGGTACGACCATTTGCTTAGTGGGTCCTCAACTTTATCAGTATGATCAATCTGCCTTCCTCTATAGGTCACATGTATATTTTGACTGCTACTGATTATTGCACCTGATGGTCTGAGGCAATACCTTGTAAACAATGCACCATAGATGTAGTTATTGAATTTACTGAAAAGCATATTATTACTAGATTCAGTTGTCCATTTTCTTTAGTTTATGATAACAGCCCTACCTTTTTGTCATTGCATTTTTCTAATTGGGCATTTGATTATGGGATCACTCTCAAGTTCTCATCTAATTGCTATCTACAAGGGAATGGGGTAGCTGAATCAACGAACAAAAATCTGCTTGAAGTCATTAAGAAACTGTTAGACAAAAATCTTAGAGATTGGCATACTCAGCTTAAATTCGCCTTATGGGCTGATAGAATCCGACACAAAGCTGCCTTGGGCACATCGCCTTATCACCTAGTCTATGGGGTTGAGCCCATCTTTCCCATCCATTTGAGGATTCCCATACTACAATTCATGCAAGAGTACCTTGAAACCAATGATCAATTGTCCTCTAGGTTATCCCAGTTGTTGCACCTTTAAGAGAAATGTGATGCTACTATAGAAAACTTTGCTAAGCATCAGGGAGTAGTAAAATGATGGTTTGATAAAAGAGCCAAGGTCAAAGCCTTTCGTATTTATGATTTGGTCCTATATTGGGATAAGGCACATGAGAAGAAAGGAGAACATGGTAAGTTCGATAAACTTTGGTTAGGGCCATATCAGATCTATGAGATCCTTGGAGACAACACATATCGACTCAAGAGCCTTACTGGTGAGGACCTCCCATTGCCTATTAATGGCTAGTTCCTAAAGCACTACTTCCAAGCCTGAGAGGTAGTCATGCCTCATCTTAGTGTACATAGTTAGGGGTTTGTTCGCTTTGGTTAGAGTAGGTTGTCTTTAGTTTAGTCTTTCTTTCTTTCCCTTGCTTTCCATAGTTGTTAGATGCTTTTCTTAGGTTAGTTGTCCTTTTAGTTTCACTTTTTCTTGTTACGCTTGCTTTTGCATGGGGTCTTTGTTTTAGAAAGTGTTGGTAGTTGTGCAGACTTGCAAATGCTTCTTTGTTGGGAAAATGATATTGATTTTTTCTTTGGGAAGCCAAGGTTTAGCCTAAATCCCACCGTGGTTTTCATTGTTATGCTAAGGGGCATGATGCCTATTCATAGAAAATGAGTTATTAGTTGGTGCACCTGAAGTATTTTCTAACCATATATCTCTCACACTTTAAATGATCCTAAAGTAGCTAAGCGAGTCTGAGTGATCTTGTGTCAAGTGAAAAGGTTGAATCCTTATTCTACCACCTACACTATCAATCAAGAAAGAAGGCAGGTGACACTAAATGTCACTAGCCTATATTGGGTGAAAATAAAAGTTTTTTTTTAACACCAGTCCCGTTACAATGGACTTAAAAGAGACTACCAATTGAAAATTCTCACAAGAGGTACTATCCATAAATAATTATCATCAATTATCATTATATTAAAAGTATTACAGAAAGATCTACCATTTATTTTTCTCAAGGCTCTTCACACCTCAAAATTTGAGCATTTCTTGGTGGTAGAATGGTCTCAACTTCCTAGCTTGTCACAAAGGATTTTGGATGAACTTAGTTGCCAAAGGATGGGAATGAATACAATTGCACAGACTTAGGTTTTCAGGATGTGTATGGTTGCACTAGTTAGTGATCTTGGATTCTTTGATAAGGTATCCTACTTTTTCATTTAATATGTGGGGAACACAGAGATTCTAGGTTTGAACTAAAAGTTTATCATCGAAATGCTTAGGAGAATTTCCCAGCAAAGTCACCATTTGTTGTACCTCACATACACATCTCATTTCAAATGTAGGGACCCCCTCCTTCAAATTTGGTCTAGGGCGTCAAGTAGATTTTTCACCTCCTAAGTGGTCAAGGTGCATTTCTATCATGTTTGAATGATGATGTTGAAAGTCATGTCCAGAATTTGCTAAGTTAGATCTTTGTATCTCTTTTGATGGTTTTGAATAGCCCTTTTGCACTAAATTGCTCCCCAACTAACCTTTGCACTGATTTTCTTCCCAACTGACTTTGTGTTAAAAACCTTCATCACCAACTCTAGTGCTAGTTTCCCTCTCAATGGACTTTTGTGCTTAAATCAATTGTCTTTGACTTGCGCTGTATTGTTCAATCACTAACTCAGTCAGAGGATACCAAAATTCTTACAGGTCTAAAGGGCCTCAAAGTCCTACAAACTGCATAACATTGAGTCTATGGTCACAGTGTTAAAAAGACCTTTTGCCGACTAAGTCTGTCACATCCAATTTCCCTACCAAGTCAGAGCAAATGAAAACTCATGTAAAAACCCTAATCTATTGACTGACACTATGTACGTCACTCATTAATGGTGATTTGGACAGAAATAATAAAAGGATAACCCACATTGTTTAAATCATTTTTTGCATTTTGATAAAGATTTTGGAGAGCCCTTTGCAACCTATCGAGCATTTTTTGCCGTCGTTGCCCTCGAGTTTGATATCGCAACCGCTTCCTGCCAGTGCAACTTAAATGCATTTTTTGCAACTAACTAGGTAGGGTTCCACCTCACCTCTTTGAACTTTTGTTGTGTGTGATTAGGGTTTCTTTCAAGCACACTTTCCTTTTGAGCAACGCATTTGGGGTTTTAGCTAGGGTTTTTTACATAAATTGTTTTTTTCTCCCTCAAAACCTAGTTTGAATTTCTCCTTGAAAATATAGTTGGATTGCCATGGGCTAAATAGAGCGAATTAACTAGGCTTGGCCATAGTTTGGACAAATTTGAACCTTTTTATGAACTAGAGAATCATCTAGTCTTTGCACCAAACTTGGATCCAACTGACCTGTAAACATTTTAGTTCATCCAGTCAGTCAGTGACCATAAAATCCCGCGTTGTGCTTTAAAACCCATTTAGCACTGAAAACTTTGACATCTAACCTACATAACTTTTTCCATGTTAACTGATTAGATCGGTAGGACCTAAAAACCCCACAAAATTTGGAAAGCTACTTAGCACTAAAAACCTTTTGTGCTGACCTTGCACTAAAAGACTCCATCTCCGACTTAGTCAGACACCTAGAATATCTCCACAAGATGGTGACGTCCAAAATCTTGCTGGAAACAAGAAAAATGGCTCTGTGCTAAAAATAATCCCATCCGACCTATGCTGAAACATGCCTTCACTAACTCAGTTGGTTGACCTCAAATCTCATGCAGGTCTGACAAAGCTAAATTTTGCGCAAGTGTAGTTAAAGTGATCTCAATAGTCTTATGCTAAAATCCAACTGACTAACTAAATAACCAATGAAAAGTCAGTGACCTTCAAAAATTGTACAAGTTGGTGATGTCCAAAACTCACGAAAAAGCAAGAAAACATATGAACACTAATAGAACCTTGGGTCAAACAAGCCCATTTTTTCTGCTGAGGTCGGTAGACCTCAATTTTAGCACTTTTCTACCTACAGGTCAGTTGACACTAAAACTAGCACAATTGATGCAAAATGATTGTGTTTTAAGAGTTTTCAAAGGGGAAAATGTTAGGAATGATGTAGTTAATGTTGTAAAACATAGATAATGATGTTTTTCATGCTTCCAATGAGATCTCTTACAACATAAAATGTGTTTTTGCATGCATTAATGATCAATTACTATGAAGTAGATGCAATGGTAATAATTATTAGATTTGTGATTCTTTGAAAAGGGCATATCAGTAGTGTTAGCATATACATTAAAATTCATCTCAAACTTAGGAGTTTTTGGAAAATTCTCAAGGTATGAAACTTATAAGGTCTAGTACTGTAGATTAGATGACTGCCTGAGCTCAAACCATGAAGTATGAATTCAAGGGAATTCCTCCATAGACAAAGATTAATTCCAGGTGGAGTGATGTAGGAGACATAGATCTAGGTCACATAGACTTAGACAACTTAAGATTGAGAATCTTTGGCCCAATTCCAACTCCTAGGCCAAAACACTCAAAGACAGTGGTATATCACAGGCTGTTACTTTCCCTGCTTCAGTGCAGTGTGCAGAACTGATGGTAACATGTGCAGATGGATATGATATCATGACAAGGACAATCCAAACTACTAATGAGGATATCCTGGCTGATTTAAGCCCACCCTCTCTAGTTGAGACCTTTGATATTCCATGTCACAGAGTTATGACAATGCCAAACAAACAAGGATCAGAGGAGACCTATAACAAATATGTGGATGGATGTAGGAAACACATGAATGATCATTGGGCCAAAAGAAGAAGGTCTGTGCTCAACAAATTTCCCCAAGTGCTATATAGAAGTGATGTACATGATGAGATTGGACATTTGGTAACCTTTCTAAGAAGAATATATGGATTACCCATAGCCTCCACTTTTGAAGGGTGGATGTTCGTTATCATAATTAAGATACTAAAAGGGACTAAGTTTCACTAGTCCCAAATCATTAGTGACAACATTCATGAGGACTTTAGTAAGTTCAAAGAGAAGAGATACTTTAGATGGACATCTTATGTTGTCTATGCATTAGCAAGGAGAAATCACTATGTTGGGTTGTCAAAGATTGGAGAAGTTGGAAATGATGAGTAAACCCAAGTAAACGTATATGAGTGTTACCCGCAGCTAACCTCATCTCAATCTCTGATACATTTTAAAAGGGTGAATGATGCTTTTACAATGTATATAGCTAGATTGCTACAAGGTAATATAGCATTGAGGATTTCCACTGAAGTAATGAAATATGGTAGATGGTATATTCAATTTAAAAAATTCACATACCTAAGAGTACAAGGCTTCACTAGGATGGCTTATAGACTTCCCAGATATCCTGATGACAAAATAGTACTTCTAGAATTGACTAGACAGTTGATACCTTGTGCTGAGAAACTTAAGCACTTACACCGAACCAATGTTTAGTTTCCTATCAGGTTTGGCAAGGGGAATTATGCATGCCCTTCCTTGGCATCAGTAGAATGTTCTGACAAGGAACTTCAACTCCTCAACTTAAACTACTACAATGCAAGGGATCATTTTGATCCAAATAAGGTGATGGAAAGATTCGTAAGTAAGAAATTGTTTCATAAAATACACATTGAAGACTTTCAGGCTAATTGCATGGACGACTATGAAGTTATGAAGAAGGCTCATTCAAGGCTATTTCTACCCTTCATTAGGAACTTTCACATTATTGCAGTGCCAAATCAATTAGAAGATGATGATAATGTGATGGTCAGAGGAGCTTGGGAAGCTCAATACCATAAACCAATCCCACTACCAAATTGGGCTAATGCAGAAGAAAGCTCTTTAGATACCATAATGAAAGAAACAATTAGATTGAACAAGGCTTGGGTAAGAGCTTAGATAACTGCTTTGGAGAGACAATGAGTACAGCTTACCTATACTACATTAGAATCAGATAAGGACTCTGGAGGTGAGGAGGATGAACCAATGAATGTCACAGATGAGGCAAAGCTAGTTGAGAAATAGAAGTCAGATAATGAAGAACATATATCTTTGGCAGAAAAAGCAAAGAAAGTTAAGAAGCCATCTATAAGGTCTTCTTCAAAGAAAGACCAGTCTCCTTCCACCAGGACAAGGGCCTCTAAGAAAAGAGATATGCCAAGTGGCCCTGGCGAAGGTTCTAAGACCAAGAAAGTTAGGGTGAAGGAGGTAACTAAGGAGGATGTTGTAACATAAGAAGATTCTAATATGTCAACCTCCCCATCTCCTACTGCTCTAGGTGTAAGCATGGTTATGTCAACCTCTGTAGCTTCTACTCCTTCCTCTACTACTACTACTGCACCCACTTCACCCATGACCTTAGCTGCCATTGTCTAAGAAACATCCCTTGCTATGACCTCTCTTACCTCCACCATTTCAACTACTTACTACTCATTGGAAATATCTTCCAATGCCCCTAGCAGTCCTATTTCCTCCATTGCTACCACTTCATATCCTTCTACTACTACTACACCTACACTTTCTACTTCTTCCACTGAATTATCCAACCCTGCAGCATTACCACCTATTTCTACCATCCTTTCACCTTCTCTTCCTCTACCTTCACTACCTTTTCCTTCACCCCTTGTATTCTCTTCTACCTTGTCAGTAGTGTTAGCTAATCTAACATAAACTAATGTGTCTACACCACCCTTATCCTCTATAGTTCCTATTTCACCAATGCATGCAGATGCAACCTCTTTGGCCGTACCTCTACTGCTTGGAATTGTGAAAGTATGTGCAAATTTGGGTTTGCAGGAGCCTGAAGCAATATTATTACCTGGGATAGAGAAAGATGTATTAATGGAAGTAAGTAATGAAGTTCCAAATGAGCCTCTAACCAAGATCGTCAATGTTGAAATCATTGACATGTCCAATAGCCCTCCACAGAAAGGTCAAACGGAGGAATTTTTCAAGGTAGCCCAAGAGAATATAATGATAAATTGGAGAAGCTTCGCTGATAAGGAAGAAAAAGAAAAATAGGAAATGAGTATAGATAAAGATGAAGAACTAGAGTGAGAGCAAGAACCACTTGAAGAAATGGCTATAACCAATGATGGAAAGCCAGTGAATTGAACAAATCTTCAGCACCTGAATGGTTCCAAAGTAGAGTGGCATATCCTGAGCCACAAGTAGAGATAATGTAGGTAGATTTAAGCACTATCTTGTCACAAGCCCAGAGGCCCAAGAAGCAAAAGAAGGCAAAGATACAGTCAATAATCTATAAGGATGTATCAGGATCTCAAATTGCAGAGATAGCTATCTCACCAAGAGATGTAGCCAAAGAACAAGTCAGAGTAGAGGATTATGTAATTTCCACAGTTAATTTGGTACCTGCCACTTGTGCTCAAAGAGTGGATGACTTTAAAGGATTGGTTAAATCAATTTTGGAACTATTAGACAAAGACAAGATGTCCAAGAAGGAGTTAAAACAGCAAAATGAAGAACTTTGTACTTGTTTCCAGTTTGCCACCAGTCGATGTGGGAGGAGATTTAAGGATAGTGCCCACTTTCCTATCTATTGATGAAATGGAAAGACAAGGCGAGGTAAGGTACAAGTCCCAAGGTACTAAAAATTGGTTGTTTATAGTTTCTGAAATGGGATACGAGACTATTGATGCGTCTGCTCAAGCGCACAAGAAGCTAGTTGAACTTCATATAAAATGGAAAGATTTGCATGAAGAATGTGACTCCTTCGATGAATATTACTCTCATATGTTTCCACAGATAAAGAGCATAAAAAATTTGCCTGCCCAGACTCTAGTAGTAGAAAATATTCTAACTTGGAACAAGCTGTCCAAAGCCATTAAATGGTATCAACAGCCACTTTTGAGGAAAGAAAATTTTAAAAACATAAAGGAAGCATATAAGCCAGTAGATGAGGATCTATGGTCAACTATATATGATATCAATGATTCTTTGAAGGATTACCTAGAAACATCCTATAATGACTACGTCCCTTATGATATCGAGAAGTGTAAGATAAAATTATATAAGGTACTTTTTGAATGTACCGAGCTCAGTATGAAAGACAGGTTGGATAAGATAAGTTACCTTAGAGACGAATTCAAAGCATTCCATAAGGCTAGTAAAGAGATAGAAAAGATATACAATAGATTTAGCTAGGAACTAGAGATGTTCGATTATCGGGTCAATCTTTTGAAGAACCCAGATCCCTCGGAGATCAATCCTACGCTCAAGGCATGGCTAACCTATTGCAATAAGGTACTTTTTGAATGTCCCATCATAATTGTAAATTGATGTACTTGGGACAACATGTGACTCTATTTTGTCTTTTCTATGCTTTAAAAATGTTCTTTTCTATTAACATATTGAGTTGGCTAGTTAAATTGACTAAATTCAATGTATCTAGAGGCTATTTTTTGTCTTTTTCATAAAAGACAAAGTGTAATCTGAGAATTGATATGAGCGATTACAAATGCATTTATTGATGTAATCTGGACCGTTGATGTTGAGTTAATCTCCACCATTCATTTGAAAACTCAATATGCTAATTTCCTATATAAAGGGCTACCATTTCCATTGTTTATAAGAGAGATTTTGATACCGAATTGTTGACACTCTGCCATTTGAAGTAATGCAAAGTAAATTTTTCCAATTATCTTGAGAATTTGTATCTTATATTGGCTCATTTTGGTTTTCTGTGTTCTCTTTTTGCTCTCCCATAGTTAGTTGTGCTTTATAATGTTTGTGGTTTTCTAAAAGTATTTGATGAATGCCCTAGTCCATACGTTTGGTTATTTTATAATGGTAAATACCTATGTAAAGTTAGTCTAGACTTATTAGTTGTGTTTAGTTCAATTGCATTTCATGAGTTAAATTATGCCATTCATTGGGTATTTCATGAATGAATGTAATCTAAAAATCTCTAGATTTCTATTGAAGATAGCACCATTTTTTGCAGTGCTGTAACACCCATTTTAGTTTGGTAACTCAGAAAGATGGTTAAGTTTCAGAGCATTTGTCTACTTAAAATAAAATCTATGCATTGTCAATGTCACTTAGGATTCCTCTAAAACCATATACCTTTTGTATTTTCTTAAAAAAAAACCTTGGTTAGATTAGGAATTTTAGCAACATTTTACATTGTTTATTAGCTAAAATCTTGAAGGGTTTATATGTATTTGTTTTTCCAGATCAAAGATCTATAGATTGCATGTAAGACCCCTTGAAGACACAGCTAGAACATACCAATTAAGATTCCAAGAAAGCTAAGACTTACCTGTATTATCCTTGGAGTAGTCTTACCTAGGGTAGGATACTTTTCGTCAGAGGTGTGAAACCAACAATCACACTTGCATTGCTACGTGCTAAAACCACCATCAACACCACCCTATCCATAGATATTATAGAGGGGGTGGGGGCGACACAACTATAGTTGTGAGAGCATTCAATCTACCTTTAAAGTCTTTCTTAATAGCAGTGCCTAGGATCTCATGTCGAGTCAAGATCAATCCTGATAGCTGGGGTCGAAGACCCACCCAATCTAGAGGTGTGAGCGATAGCAAACCTTGAACCAATTGATGCATCGAACCAGGAATGCTCACATTCACATTGATGCAAACCACTGCATTCTCTCTTCACCAGAACCCTAGAACATTTATAGGGGCTTAGGACCAATCCTTTCACTAGTTACTTAGGACCAATGTTATAGTGAATAGCATTCATAGCAGAAACATCCCACAGAATGAAACCCCCTCTCTTTTCACAGAGGCAACATGACATAAGCACATGAGAGTGATGATTCCCTGAGCTATTCTATTGGTAGTAAGGGCCCCTCTTTTCTATTATTGTAAGCGACCTACAGGTGCATGATACTATCTCGACCATCTCATCTATAGTATCATATAACTTATAGGTTGAGTGCTACTAGATTAATTCTATACATAACAAGACCCTCTCCCTATCATCAATTTGGCATTCACCACTATCTCCCACCCACCCACCTTATTCCCCAGTTAGACCTCAGGGGGTTCATTTTAGAATAGTGGTTTAGTTGAGTTGTTCATCAGAGGAATGAATAAATAACAGGGGGTGGGAATGGATAGGGGAGTAGTGCAAACCCAGAACAGAGACACAGAGAAATATTTGAGTCCATTAGGTAGGGGACTGGAGTAAGAAGGAAAGGGTTTCGTACTGAGATTGAATCTATGAATCGGCAAGTGTGGGGTCTATAGTTTCTTATGGCATAGGAGGGGTTGGGGTACTAGGGTTCAGGCCCCTTAGCTCCACCGAAAGAATGGGGAGAATAATCTGACTTTGGGGGGTATCGATCGATCAGCAGATGTTTCACTCGGGGTGGTAGAACTAGGGGAGGGGCAAGATGAACTAATATTCCTTTCTATTTGGTTCCCCTCTATTTGGCCAATGCCCCCATGAACCAAAGGGAGATAATACATGGTACGAACTATAGGGTGTTGGTATTAACGAGACCCTATATATCCCTAGGGACCATGGACAAGTTTTTTACATCTATCTCCTTCCAACTATATAAAGAAGGGTGAATCTGATAACTAGTGGCCTATGGATTGAAGCATTCAACCACACCCATTACTCAAACTACAAGTTGGGTTCATTCACTCGAACAAGCAGGTGGAATCTCAAATTGGCTGGTAGGGGGATATGGGATTGAACAAATAAGCACAGCTCAGGTCGGGCAACTATATATCAAAGGGCGGCTCAGGGATAATGAGCGATTTGTTGGGCCTGGGTTGGGTGGGTAGGGTGGGGGGGAATTATAGGGTTCTAAGCCCCCTTAAATATATTATTGTGGGTGTGTGGGTGCCTAACTATAGCCTCCCACCCACCCCAACTATCATCCACCCACCCATCTTGGGCCCCACATTCGAAGTGGATTGTTAAAGTGGGCACACATAGAAGAAATAGTAGGCTCCTACCTACAGCTAGTTAGTTAGTTGGTATAGTCGACCATCAGTCAAGAACGAATTCAGTTGCTTTATTCACTCATCCATTCCCACCCCTCTACCCACAACAATAGAATAGAGGGCCACCCACCACCCAGCTTCCTTCGAGGTTTCTAGGTAAACCCAGATACAATTTCCTCCCCTTATAGCTGTGGGAGAAACATAAATGGAGAGAGAGGAAGTGAATCCCACTAAAATGGGGGGAGAAAAGAGAAAAAGAGTTGTGGGTCCACAAGAATTTATTCATCTGCTTTCCCTTCCCACCTGATGGCTATGCTGGTGAATGGGCTTGGGAGTGAAACAACAATGTCATTATTCCCTCCCAAGTACTCTCATAGATGAATGGGCTGAAACTCCCATCAATTCTTCCTAAATATCTCTTATGAGCAGCATTTCAGATGCTACAATGGGGTTTATTTGTTCATCAGATTGGGTCAATTACTTCCTTTTAGATGTACTCCATTCAGATAGGAGGCAATAATCTATTTGAGGAGGGCGAGATTATCAGAGTGGGTCAATTACTTTCTATTTATATTATTGTGGTTTTGATTCAATTGATAACATTTCTCCTCTTCCTCTTATTCTTGTCTCCCCTAAGCATCTCCTCCCTACATCTCACAGGTGCATCAAAGACTAGACATAGGGAGTGGCCAATGCCCAAGTTTTCTATAGGCGGCCAATGAATGAATTACAATCTAGTGATAGATAGGGGGGCCTCTCCTCTTTAATGAATGAATTATGAGCCGGAGTAGCCGAGGAAGAGGGGGGAAGATGTGTACATGCCGAGATGTCTTTTAACCAGCACACCCCTCACTTCATTTCCCTCCCCCCACCCCCCCAACAACTAATTGGAGAAACTAGGTCAACAACAGAATTGGAGAAATCTCCCTAGCGATTCCCCCCTCCTGGGGGTTCACCCTTTACTCTCGAACTGAACCTCCCACCCAACTCAGAAAGGCTGAGGGACAGATGAAAGGATATGGGATTGAATCCATTCACGTCAAGGCCATTTACCCCAAGAGAGGCTAGAGGAAGAGAGGTAGGCGGGGACCCGAGTGATCAATCAAAATAATGATCCCCCGACTGAATGATACATAGCTTTTCTATTCCCTATCACCACTAAAGCAGTTAACTAGGAGATTGGGGTGCCATTACTCTACATTGCTCACAATACATCCTTTATTCGCTGGACATGAAATGAACCACTCAACCAAAGTGGATAGGGGAAAGAGAAAGAGTTTGTCCTATTCATTCAGCAACTTTTGCTTCCCACTCAGGAGGGGGGAATTATAGCTCGACTGGGACTCATCCATGACCTTAAAGGCTTTTCTCCTCTCTCCATAGCATCAACAGGTTCAAGAGGTAGTGCATGGCATATTCCACTATTCCTTCCCCACCAGATAAGGAGGAATCAGCTGCTCAGGGTGGGTGGGAAGTGGAATGGGTCCAGTGGTACATCTACCCTTTCTCGGATACCCCAGCCGGGCCACAGCTAGGGTAGCAAAAACTTGGTCTCAGGTCAACTATCTCAAGGGGTGGGTGGGGGGAGATAAACTTGAGAGGTATAGTTGTGGGAGATGCCCACTCCAACTTCTCCATGGGAAAGGTAGTTCCTGGGAGGGCCTTTATCGTTATTGTTCCAGATAATCAAAGGATGGAGAAGAGGGAGAAGAGGCCAATAATATATAAAGGGCCTCTAATTATCCAGGTTTATGCGATGTTGATGCGCTACTATCATTTGAAACTATCTGCTTCGATCCGCTTCTATAGATTGGGGGGAGGAGTAGGGCCGTAGAGAAAATATGTTGGGGTAGGGCCATAGAGAAAATATGGATGGGGGGTGGGGGAGGGAGCCATCTAGAAAATATGGATATGGTCAGGTGGAGTGAGTAGCCATCTAGACAACAACCCACACACATGTGTGGCCAAGAACACAACGTGAGGCCCCCCCACCAACTGAAGGTTATGTGGTAGGGGGTGGGCATATTACATATATGACCTGGTGTACCAGGTTGACCGTACTGAGTTCACTCTTAGATTTGAGGAGGATCGAGCTACTCGGGTTAGTTAATTACACTATTCATGATTCCACTAACTGGGGAGGCCTATCTTAGCTACAATTAGGTGAATAAAAGATAATGATGGGGCAATTGGGGGAATTGAAGACACTCGCTCCAACAATGGTGAAATCAATTAAGTAGTTTATGAATAGGGACTCCATCAAGAAATTCAAATCTGTAATAATCTAAGTGCTATTTGGTATTCTGGCTTTGGTGCTAGGGATTTTGATTGGGAATATTCTATTCCCTCATGGAAAATAGATTAGAAATGATGGAAATGATCCCATGCCTCCCACAATAATATAAAAGGGGGGCACTATCAGGTTTGAACCAGTGGTCTAAAGTAGTACAAACATTTTTATGGTTAATCAGTCTGTTGTTATCATTTATAATGGGACTCTTAGTCTTTCTACTCGAAGGGCTCTCCACTACGAGAGGGCTTACTAGAAATTGACGAGCTAAGAGATGGCTCCAAGGAACCAAATACTTCAGAGAGAAGAGAGATAGAAACTACGGTGAATACCACAACAGTGGTAGAGATAGCAACAACCTCCCCACAGCCTTTGTTGGAAGGCAGAAACTCCATTCTGGCAACAACAAATGAAACTACTCAATTAAGCTCGATCAATATGAAGGAAGTAGCCACTACACCCTCTACAGACCAATTAGCTCTTGACTTTGTGTTCCATTGCTGATGGATGGAATAAACAAGAGATGAGGGACAATATTGAGCTATTTAAAGCTCTGGAGAAATGATGGATGAAGCTTTATGGATCAAGTTCTACCCAAGAAGTGAGGGAATGCATGGAGCACCTCCTCACGGCCTCCACTCTGGGAGAGCTTGAACACTCAAAACTACCAAATGTTAATGTTGATACTCAGCCTCCTGCTCTAGCTGGCAGGGTCAGGTGCTGATCCCTCCCCTCTGCACAGCCTGGATTAGTGGCACTACTTGAGGAACTAGGCTGTGTTTCTGAGGGCTCCCTCCCTAGTACTAATCCTAGGGCATCATCCACCATTGTCAAGAAATAAGTTAATTCATTTATTTCTGCTTTATCAATAGTGGCTAGTATTTCTATCTAGTAATAGTGACTAGATTTTCTTTCTAGTTGAATGAACTTGAAACAACATGGTAACGATTTTTAAGCAGTGTCTAAAGTATGCTAATCAGTCTACCACGAATGAAATAACCCAATGGCCCCCCACTATAGAAAGGTTTCTTTAGGCATCCACCTCACCCCTTTTAGAGAATTGATCTTCAGGGGTGGGGGTGATTAACTGTTAAGGAAGAATGTCTGTGGGAGGGGGTGGTAACCACTGTTAAGCGCATTATTGAACACCCCATTTAGCTTTCACTTGAAAGGATACCCACTTATTTGCCATTGAATGCAAGAGGGGGAGGGCGTGGTTAACCGTTTAGAGAAATTCTTGTTGGGGGGCAAGGGGCATGTTACCTATAGAATCTACCTCCCAAAAAACTATATCCTCCCAGGAGCCCACCTGATCGCATATAGTTGGAGTTCTAGTTGGGCACTCTAGAGATGCGGGGCATTAAGTAGTAGCTTAGCTGGTGCACTTACTTTGCCTATAGATGGTATGGGTTCAACTTGGAGCAAGAAAGCCTCGGGTGGGTGGGAGGTCTGTCACTTTACCACCCACCCTTGAGTGGGGGGCCCCCATCACTTACCACCCACCCTCAAAACTATTGTTTCCCACCCACCCACTGAACTAAAATTCCCTCCCTGCCCATGAACCACAATAATATACCTCCTGGGGGGCCCACCCACCCTATATCTCCCCCCCATAAGTGTCTAGGGGCTCCTTTATTGAATTCCTTCTTTGGAACATCTACATCCATCCCATTGTTTCAAAGTAATCTTGTCACTTGTCCTATGAAATTGATTTGATGCGATCTTGGTTTCATTGCATTGGAAAGGTGAACTAACCTAGAGATATGAAAATCAACCTATGGAGCCTACAGATAGATAGAGCTAACCATCATTCATATGAAAAAGGTTAGATCATACCCGAAACTCACTATCTCCTACCTTTGGATACAGTTGGTGGGGCTCTTCTGCATGGTGAACTGAGAGCTCTCTGAAAGGCATACTATAGTTGTGCTCAACTTTAATATGGGATCTGAATCAACCGTGGGATCGATCTGTATTTCTAGATATAATATTGGTCTTCTTGAAGAATAGGAATAGGTGGCTTCTTTCTCTTCATCAACTTATAAAGCTTAGATAAAATGTCCTAGGCACTAAGAAAGATAGTCTAATAGTCTCACTTCAAGTAAACTGGAGGGGATCTGATCTTCCCAACACTTTCTATTTCTAATCTTATCTCTCTGGGGAACAATCCCCACTTCGTAAGGAAGCAATCCAAGCACCTGGTCCATGATTAGTTTTCCCAACCCCTGGCCAACCCCATTCCTTTGTTTACAACTGACCCTAACTAGTAATATGGCTAACCCTCACTCATCTACTGAAGATAGTTGGTCCCATTCCTCAAATAGCCCAAATACTTAAACAAAATCCCCCTACTCTCAAAACTATATAGAGGAGGGGGGCGGCAACCCCTATTATTCTATGGCTCGGGTGCATGGGGGGTGTGATTTAGTTAGTTCAATGCGTACTGTATCGAAAAGAATCATACTCAAAAAATGAGTTTGATCATGGCTCAGGCCTCGACATTCAATCCCAATACCATACCCTCTCCATTCCATTGCGGTATGTATGATTACATTATCGACAAATGAATTTATTGGGAAATATGCCACTTGCTGCTATTCCATCCATTGGTGTATTAAGTCTAAAGGGAATCTCAATCTGCAATGAAGAAATGATAGTAGCTCATTGTTCCATAGACTTTTTAATCTTTAGTTAGAGGAGTTTGGGTAATACTTCCAAAGTAGCATTTTAGGATAGAATCGGGGCTATTCAGTAGTAATTGCAGCAATTCCTCTATCCTAACTATTGATGATTGTTTTTACATAGTCATAACAAAAGTTAAAATCATAAATGAACCTAACTATCTTGAAAGATACGAAGAAATCAACTAAGATTACTTGATCCCAAGTTTCCTTATTGGTTAGGTCTTGACCTTTTGGACCATTCAGTAGGTTATTATGAAGCTGTAATATGCAAGGGGCAGGTTACGTGATTTAAAGTGGGTTTATAACTTACTGGACTCTTATTACACAAACTAATACAAATATCAACTTTCTAATCATTTATTTGCATAAAATTGTTACCATACCTCAAAGATTTATATGATTTATATTCAAACATGCTTTTCTTTTCAAATACTTTATGAAGATTATCAAATATCAACTTATTGCTCTTAAAATTCTTCAAATGTCAGATAATCTCCTTTGGATTTCAACGTTTGAGCTAAGTATTTTAGAGTTGTTGGGAAAAGTTAGAGAAATTTAAATCTACCATCATTCACTATAGGATCTAAATGCTCTGTTATGCACACGGTAAAAATTATAGAAGATTCAATTAAACTAGTAGACTAAATCGTTAAATGCAAATATCCTGAGTATTTTCACAAATATTGCATTCAAGATTGCGAGCTTTAAGAGAAATTATTTTAAATACAAGGAAGAGCTAGAAGACACTCAAAAAATAGACGCAGACTTCTAGATTCACTTATATTCAAAACATAGTCATACAAGATTTATAATGTAGGAATGACTCTTAGCTTTATTAATCGAATATACCAAAAAACTTACAGTGCTTTGTAGATACATTAAGAAAGTTGGACATTCCACATGTTCCTTAATGTAGACAACAAGTGACCTCCTCTAAATTAAAATATCTCTCCCACTCAAAGTTTCAGACAAATTACAATTGCTATGCTATTTTCTATAAATCCCTGTGTAAATAATATACAAGCAGCAACGCCTCTTATATAGAATTTGAATTCACTCTCTTGCTATGGTTACAACCTCCATTCTATGGTTACAACCTCAATTCTATGGTTTAAGGTCCTTTTATTACTGACCAATGGTGCACCTTCATTTCATAACCGTGTGCCAATCCACTACTTGGCATCTTCTCCTCTCAAAGGATGCTCTTGGAATCTCTGACAAATAGGATTCCCATTTTAGGTGACCTTTTCCCACCAAGGCTCTTCATTTGATTTCCTCTTAAGATTCTTTGCTCCTGCCTTCTCACTTTTTCAAATATTTCTTGAAGTTGTCAATTACACCCTCCACAAAGGTGCGGTCCCCTCCTGGACTTTTTGCTAAAATATATTCTTGCATCATCACCTTTTCTTTCAACTCTTTTTCTTCATTCTCTAAGTTTTCTCTTCTTTTCTTGTACTTCTTCATTTTGGCCTTCTCTTCCATTAATGTATCCATCATCTTCTTGCTAAGGATTGCATCAGGATTTTCTGTACAGGGTGTGAATATGGCCCTGAACTCTGTCAATGCTCTGTCTAAGTTATATGTTGGTGTTTTTACACATTCATGCTATAGGAGCTTTTCTATGATTCTCTTGTGCATTTTTATCATTTCTTCTTCTCTTTTTACCAGCTCTTGCATGACTACTACATTTCTTTTGAGGTTATCCTCTTCAAATTTGAGCTCCAAAATTATCTTTGGCACTTGATTTGCCAATGTGACACTGAGTGCCCCTTCGTTTATCAATTCCTCTGCCCTTCTATCAATTTCAGACCTGCACTCTTCTACTCTTGCTTGACAATTATTTATTAATACCATACATTTGTCCCTCTCTTCTATGTTCACTTTCCAGCTCTTCACAGCTTGCCTTGTGGTTTGTTCTCCTTCTTGCAAAAAATCATGAAACCATTCATAAAAAATATTGGCCTTGAGCCTTTTATTTTCCATGTCCTACACTTCCTCTTTAGATACTATCGCTCTATTAGTAGGTAAGTTAGGCACTGTGGCACTGGGGTCAAATATCCCCTTAATGAATTGCTGGAGTTGGACAATGTGTCCTTTCAATACCTCCTATTTATTTTTGTCTTTCCTCAGCATTTTTGTTGTCACCTAGTTCATATCTTTCCACTCAGCGATGTGTTATTCCCTTGTGGAATGCCCGACGTCTAGATTAAGTATCTTGTATTCCTCTAGGGTAATCTCACCTTTTTCTTTCTCCTTTTATGGTATAGCTAGGTTCAAAGTTCTGGATCCATCTAGACCTCTCTATATTGCAAACACCATCCTAGCTTTTCTCTTTTCTTTTCTTGGAGTAGTTTTCTCAGCTAATAAGCTTTTGATGTCAATAGGAGCCAGATGTATTTATTTCTTCTCCTTTCTTATCTCTCCTTCCAGCCATGTGGGAACCTCCTTTGTGCCCTCTGTAGCTTTTTCTGCATCAATCACTTCTTCATGAGGTTTATGTACTTCTGCTTCTCTTTGTTGCTGCCTTTGCTGTTGTTGTTGTTGCTCAAGTGGTTGTTCTAGATTTTGTTGTTGTTGTTGATCTTGTGGTTCCTCTTCTAGAATTTGTTGCTCTTGTTGTAATGGAGGCTCTTGTTCTTTTGACTCAACTTAATTTTCCTCCTCCTCTACCTTGGTATCTCCCCTTCTTGATCATCTTCATCAGGAGCCCCTTCTGCTACTAACTCCTCTTTTTGATCATCTTCATCAGGAGCCTTTTCTGTTGCTGACTCCTTAGGTTTATTCTCATCTATTTTTTCTTTTGCCTCTGTATTTCTTACCTGTGGTTTCCCTGGATGTACTGGTAAACTAGCCTTTACCTCATCCTCTTTTACTTCCTCTTCTGGGGCTTGCAAGTTTTCTGTATTTTCCTCTTCTTCACCCTGCTCCCCATACATATTTAGCATGTCCAAAGCATCAACCTCTGAGGTGTCCCCTTGTGTTGCATGTCCTTCTGTGTTTACCCCTTCAGATGATTTTTTCTTTTAGCCTCTTCAATCTTATGTGCTTCTTCTTGCACATCTCTAACGATTTCTGGTGGCACTAGAGTACCAAATGGATCAACAGATCCTATTTCTGCCTATGCCTCTTCTTCTTCAATTTCTATATTTTGTTCTGCTTCCATTTCATCTTGTAGGTTTGATTGCTCTTCTTCATTGAGGAAATCACTTGACTCCTCTATGTCAATCACTTTCCCTTTGTACATTATCTTTTCTTCACTCTCACTGCTCTCAATTTGCACAGTTTCTATAGTAGTAGGTTTGGCTTTACTAACTTCTGACTCCTACAGCCTCTCTCCAGCCAATTCTACTTTTACTCTGATAAAGGTTTGTCCTGGCTCTACTGATGTGGAGGCACTGGCTACATTTCTTAGTTTTTCCCCTACTTCCTACACTCTAATCACATCAACTAGATTCAAAGTTTCCCCTTTTGACAAACCTATGGGAATTGCCCTCATGATTAATGGTCCTGATGCTCCTTTTGCAACTTGTGCTTCCTCTGCACTAACCTCATGGCTCATGGATTTTGCATCAACAAAAGTTTCAGATGCTACAGTAATTGTTATGCCTAAGGCATATGGATCCATTAATGTGGCTTTTTTGTCTTTTTCCACAATTCTAGCTTCAACAAATTTTCTCTTCTTCTTATAGAAACATTGCAGGTCCTCACTGGGCTCTACCTTTCTCTTCCTTCCCCTCTTTGGGAATGTAACTTCTTTTCCTTTAGCTTTGAGCTCTTCTATCCTATCCTTAAGCCATGTTTTTGAAAACAATATCACAGGTTTTGTCAAAACATCCAACGATGTGTTCCAAGGCTTCAACCAATCAGGCTCTGTAATGGGAGCTAGCCTAGCTTGCACATAACTATGGTGCAACAATTGATCATCCTCTCTAACCTCTAGAGGGACATATATATCACCAATAGACCTCATTTTCTCCACAGTCAATCTTTTCTGAGCCCTTTTCCTCACCTCCATGTCGTTTTGGCAGTCAGCCCAGAAATCCTCAATATGTACTTGCTACTTGTACTCCTTGTCGACGAAGTTTTGAATCCTGTGAAATGGATGAAACTTTCTAGCCAAATCAAACTCTTTGAAGCCATAATACCTTAATTCTTGTTCTGAATAAGCTGCCACCTCTTCACTAAAACAAGAATATCTGCCAATTGCCCAGGGCAGTTTTACATTCCCCCTGTTATTAAATTTCCTCTTGTACATTTTAAACACATTCAAATTTGTCTCGAAAACTCTAACACAATCATCTTGTTATAAGGATACCTAGGAAGCATGAATGGTTTCCCTTGAAAACCCTCAGTTCTAATATAAGTAAAGTGTTAAAACTATATGAACCATGAACTGTGCAATCCAATTGCACTTTCTGCATCCTTGGACAATCTTTTATCAGGTTCCTCCCTCAATATTCTTACCAGGTAGGTATAAAAAACTAATGTAGAGGAAAAGATCAACTCAACTCCTTACTAGCATACTTCATAACAATGGGATATAGTCACTTGGATAATTCAAGTTTCACAAAACTTCTCAAGATAAGGATCTCCTCAGAGGCACCATTAGGGGTTTCTAACTCTTCTGACCCAAACAAGGTTTCTCAAGGTCTTCTCATTCCTCATTAACTCCAACACAATGATCTCAAACCTTTCCTAAGGTCTACATGTTCATCTATTAGTCTTTCCTTCATTGACTGCCCTAATTCCTAGTAGCCCAGTTTTAGGGACTGTCAATGCATATCTTTTCGTGTTGAACCTCTCAAGACTATTATGGGTGTTTTGAGTACCCATTAAAGTATTCTAAAACATATCCTAAATTTAGTATGGGTTACTTTGACAAGAACTATCCAAAAATGGACTGCATCAGTGCTAATTAGGCCTATTTGGTCATGCATACACAAAGGCTTATTGAAAATGGGTATATCATGACTCCCCACACCTTGCATGTGTTTGGAACACTTCACAATAGGTCTGAAAAAGCTCAATGAATAATCAAAAGTACCTTTCCATCAGATATTTTAACAAACCCTATGCCTATATCTCTTGACTGTCCTCAAGATCCTATTTTCTGGACTGTAACAGAAATACAGTCATAAAACCATGATTTTCTCACATCAACCTTAGATATTTGGTCAGAGACCTCTAGAATATGGAGGAAGATACTACCACAAGAATTTCCACCAAGGACTAACAACATGCAATGGATAAAACAAGGAAGAAACACAGTTATCTCATTCACTATTTACCCTAATAGAGGGTTTTGACTGTTTTCACAAAAAATGTAATATCTTACACAAAAATCCATCAATCTACATGAAACTAAGAGGGAATGGAAGGTGATTAAACATATTACCACTTACAAACAACTAGACCTCATTTCCCATCCGTACAAGGCCATACAATACAAGAAGACAATGAATTTCTGAAGTAGAATATAGGAAAATAGTGCTTTTAACATTCTATTCTCAATTTTCAATCACCTCCAAGTTGTGTGAAGGTTACAAGACCTTAATAAAGGTATTCCAACTTGACTCTTCAATTTATAATATATCCAAATGAATGAAACTGACTCAACTACTCTGTGACCTTTGATATTCCATATTTGTTTTGCATTTTTACAATATTGCATTGGCAATCTTTACATAATATGCACTATTTTGCATATTTGAACCTCCTAATGACCTAAACACCTGAAAGATGACTCAAATAACCTTATTCAAATGTTGAATCATTAAAATTTAATCAAACTCCTAAAATTAGTCCATGAAGCATCAGTTTATGAATGTGCTCCTGCACCATACAACCAACCAACAAAGATTTCCAAGTCCCTTGGAAATGTATCTGCAACAAAAGTCTTTTTCTACATCTCCTCTGTCTTCGTCTTCTTCAGCTTCACATCAAGAAAGGTGACCAACCAACCAACAAAATCTGAACTACCATCATCTTCATAGAGCATCCTCAGGCTCCTTCTACTCCCATCAGTGGAGTACTCTTCAGGCTGCAACATCAAGTGCTTCTTCAGTTAGGTATCCATCTCTCTCACTGCTTCACAACAAACCAACTCACCAAACCATTCATCTCACCCAACAACAGATCCTGGTGATGTACCTACCACTCTCTCCTTAGTGGTTTCTCTCTACACCCTTATCTAGCATAATCTCCATTGGAGAATGGTCATGACAGACCTCATCTTGTCTGCCCACACACACAACCTCAGAAAACATCCTTCTGCAGCTAGATGGACCAAGCACCTGCAACCAAACAACTTAGCAACAAAATAATGGTCACCAACCAAACATATTCTTCATCTTAGAAATAACATCTCCTCCCAGAGCTTTTGCTAGCTCTAATACCAATCTGATGCAGAGCAAAAGATCAACTCAACTCCTTACTAGCATATTTCATAACAATGGGATACAGTCACTTGGATACTTCAAGTTTCACAAAACTTCTCAAGATAAGGATCTCCTTAGAGGCACCATTAGGGGTTTCTAACTCTTTTGACCCAAACAAAGTTTCTCAAGGTCTTCTCATTCCTCATTAACTCCAACACAATGATCTCAAACCATTCCCAAGGTCTGCACTTTCATCTATTAGTCTTTCCTTCATTGACTGCCCCAATTCCTAGTAGCCCTATTTTAGGGACTGTCAATGCATATCTTTCCGTGTTGAACCCTTCTCAAGACTATTATGGGTGTTTTGAGTACTGATTAAAGCATTCTAAAACATATCCTAAATTCAGTATGGGTTGCTTTGATAAGAACTGTCCAAAAATGGACTGCAACAGTGTTAATTAGGCCTATTTAGTCATGCATACATAAGGGCTTATTGAAAATGGGTATACCATGACTCCCCACACCTTGAATGTGTTTGGAAAACTTCACAATAGGTCTATACAAGCTCAATTAATAATCAAAAGTACCTTTCCATTAGATATTTTAACAAACCGTATGCCGATATCTCTTGACTGTCCTCAAGATCCTGTTTTCTGGATTGTAACAGAAATACAATCATAAAACCATGATTTTCTCACATCAACCTTAGATATTTGGTTAGAGACCTTTAGAATATGGAGGCACATACTACCACAAGCATTTCAACCAAGGACTAACAACATGTAATGGATAAAACAAGGAAGAAACACAGTTATCTCATTCACTATTTACCCTAACAGAGGGTTTTGATTGTTTTCACAAAAAATGTAATATCTTACACAAAAATCCATCAATCTACATGAAACAAAGAGGGAATGGAAGGTGATTGAACATATTACCACTTACAAACAACTAGACCTCATTTCCCATCTGTACAGGGCCGTACAATACAAGAAGACAATGAATTTTTAAAGTAGAATATAGGAAAACAGTGCTTTTAACAATCTATTCTCAATTTTCAATCACCTCCGAGTTGTGTGAAGGTTACAATGCCTTAATAAAGGCATTCCAACTTGACTCTTTAGTTTCCAATATATCCAAATGAATGAAACTGAATCAACTACTCTATGACCTTTGATATTCCATATTTGTTTTACATTTTTACAATATTGCATTGGCAATCTTTACATAGTATGCACTATTTTGCATATTTGAACCTCCTAATGACCTAAACACTTGAAAGATGACTCAAATAACCTTATTCAAATGTTGAATCATTAAAATTTAATCAAACTCCTAAAATTAGTCCATGATGCATCAGTTTATGAAGGTGCTCCTGCACCAAAAACATCATTGACTAAAGCAAAATTCTTTAAGGCATTTTCTTCCTGGAAGATAGGGTAATGTTCATACACTAGCCTCTGACTAGGGCTATTTCCTAAAACACCAATCTTCTCTAGCCCATGAATAAAAGGCCTAATCCTTGCAGCACAAGAATATAATGCATAAGAAGATAAATAAAATGGCAAGCCCTTCTGTTGCCTCTGCATGGCCTGCCTCCAAATAGCTGTACTAATGGCCTTGGCCCAATGAATTTGTCCTTGTTTCTTTTCCCCTATTCTTACATATTCTATGATAGTGAACATCCAGGGCTCATATTTGGTGGCATCCCTTAGTCCAACAAGTCTACTCAGCATAGTGATCATCAAATATATTTCCTCCCTGAAATGTATCCTCATCAGATTTTTAGGAATTCTAGCCACTGCCTTTGGTTTGTTCTCTGGACTGTATAAGTGGTGAAATATTTTACCCTTATAGTCTCCATCATTGGTGTAGAAACTCTCATTATACTGATCAATATCAATGTTTGTCATCTTATCAGTGATCTCCAACCCAAAAGTGTTAGCAATCCCTTCTGGAGTCAAATTAGTAATTACTTTATCATATAGCATAACCATCCTGGTACCTGGGTTATACATAATTACATAGTCTAAGCATAAATCCCTGGCTTCCATTGCCAATGGGAAACCCGCAGCTCGGTATAACCCACTATCCCAGATACACTTCATATCAGGAGTAGCATCTGCAGTAGTAATCCTTTTTAACACATCTTCTACATCATAGTTTCCTATGTTAGTATCTGTCCCCACTCCATTCATGCTGATTAGGTTCAGATAACCTCTATGTATCAGTAATTCCTCCTTCTCCACCTCTTTCCATGGTTTTCTTTCCTTTTTTATATCTTCCCCTGTATCTTTCTTCGGTTTAGGGGCCATCCTGTAGAAGTATACATGTCTTAATTTTTGTTTCCACCTCATATTTAGGGTTTTACTGTGAATATCTATTTTCTACCATTTACTCTAACTTGTTTGTTGTTTCTGTTTTAACCTCTTTGAATTTGTTAAGCTCTATTTAGCTAATTAATGGTTAAAATAGTAATTTTAACAAATGCATGCATTTTGAAAGTGAAATTACTGGAATTAACAGTTGTCCTTTACCATTCAAAAATTAAACGGTGTTCCAAGATAAATACCTACTTCTGTGACTGTTTAACCTTTGATGTTGACTTACTTTACCTTTCACTTTCACCCAGCAACTATAACTTTGCTAATTTGGTAAATTTCATTTGATTTTACTGTGACAGTGCCTTTTCTGCAAATTTCAATGTTAACCATATATTTTGAAAGCACAATAACAATAATTCTGCCCTAACCCTCATTAAATTCCATTTGATTGAGTGTTAAAATTGCATTAATTACATTCATTAATGCGCTTTGACCTTCGGCTTTCCTTTTCGTGCTTGAGTTTTTTAAACTTTTGACCATTGGCTTAATTAAACATGCATTTTCTTTTATATATCTCGTTGTATGTTTTCCTTGCATCTTTTCATTGTATCTTCGAACATACAATCACTTTATGCATACAATTGAACTAAAGCCTTTTCCCTTTTACCTTTTCTGTACACCCTTTGTACTTATCGTTTGTATACCTCACTTGTATATTCTATTGTATAATCGCATATACAAACACATTGTACAAACATTCTTTACCTTTTATTCTTTCGCAATGCCCTTTTGATTCTTTGTATATCGGGATTGTACATTATAAACATATACACACCAAATATACAAGGACCTCTCCATTTTTAACTCTTTTCTGGTGTCCGGCTTGTATTTTTGCTTTGTATCTCTGAATGTACATCTGCTTGTACATCATAAAATATACATGTTTATTATACAAGCCAAAATGTTCATATAGTGGGGTCCACTTTACCTCTTAACTTTGCCACTTCCGCGATGCCTTTACTCTTTATTGAGCCTTTGGACCTCAAACCATTATAAATCATATTATATCAACCCTCACATCCATAATGCATATAAAACCTTGTATATCTCACTTTGTACATTCTGAAACATACAAAGACAAAAACATACAATAGTTTAACGCTATTCCATAATATCTTCAGTTCCGGTTTGTATAAAGTACAATGTATATTGGAGTTGTATATAAGAAATGTACAATGTGCAATATACATTAACTTTATTATCTTTGATAACTTTTCAGTTCTGCGCTTTGTATAAATCAATGCATCATGAAATATGTTTTAAGTCCAAATGCATCATTTATACTGTATTTCAATTTACATTCAATTCTGCTTTGTATATAAACGATAATGTATATAATTGAACATACATATACATTGTGCAAAATATACAACAAATATGCCCATTTTAACACCCTTTCAGTTTCGCGCTATGTATAACTTGTTGTATATTTACCTTGTGCATTTCTCATTTGTCAAATATACAAACCAAAACATACATAGCGGATTTCAATCATTTATTCATCTTAACCTTAACTTTTTCGAGTCTGACTTGTATATGAGGATAAAGCATTATCACAGAATGTATACAAGTATAACATTATATAAATGTCGATTACCCTTCCTTTTTTGTGACTAACACAAAACCTGATATACAAACACATTTGTATATGAGATGACTTTGCATATACAAAGAACTTTGTATATGCAAGGCACAAACCCTCTAATTGTACATTTACCCAAGACATCAATAACTTGCAAAATACAGCGAATTTTAAAATAATTCAAAAAGCAACCCTGTTTATTTTCAACAAGGAATTCACCTGTACTTTGACCTGGTACTCAAATGCAAAATTTTCTCTATTTTCAACAAGGTTTGAATTTTTAGTTCCTCTTCCCTTTTACCACCAAGCAAACCACACCAACTAGCAAAAATAAACCAGCTTCAGCAGGGGTCCTCATTTTGCTAAGGAGTAAAATGGGGCATGTTGTGAGCATCACAACACTAATGAAGTGGTGTCTCCAAAATCCAAGGAGTGATAAAAAAACCTTTAGATCAGCTTGCATTCAATTATGCCAGAAATTGTAGAATCACTACCAAATGAGACGACATGCTGTGCACCTAAGTACAAAAGGACAGTGCAAGCTATGTCATGTTGAAACTCAAATGTCGAGTTAGCAACACCTCCAAATGCGATTTCTTCCCATCGCATTCATCTTTAGAATGATATAGCCATGGTTTTTTCTCCCCAGTGATTGAAAAATTCATCATACCCGATGTAAAAAAGGCTTTTCCGATAGACTTGATTTGACAAGATAGCAACTCTCGAGGAGTTGTCCTACATTGTGTATTGGGGACCCCAAAAAATCTAGGATGAAGAAGAAGCTGAACTCGACAAAGATAACAAGCTCAAGTTGGACAAAATGTTCAACTGGGAATGAGAGTAGATGCACCACAAAAATGATAGGCTCCTAAAAGAGCAACTGACGAGCATGATCACAGAAGGAAGGGAAAGATGCGTCCAAGATAGGCAAGCAATGAGACATAAACAACTAGAAGACCTGATTGACCAACAATGATGGGAGGGCATAAACAACCTCCAGCATGTTGAAAGGGAACTAAATATTCTCCTAGAATAGCTACGTGATGAAAACAAGAGGGGGCAGGATGGGTGATAGTTTATTCCTCCCTAATTTGTTGTGCTAAATAAGGTAGAGTGGAAACTAAATGAGAGAACATGCTGCCATACTAGATTTGGGGATAGGCGCACTAGGGGTGATCCCATGCTAAGGTAGGGGGTGAGTGTAGTCACAAGTCTCTGGTCTACTTGGTCACTTCAGTATAGACTACACAAGCTAGTCTGGTCACTCACTAGCCCCCGAGGGATTAGCCCAGAAAGTATTGAAGTCTTTTGTTGCTTATGAGCTTTCCTTCTTTAATAATTCATGGCAGTCCCCCAACTTTCTATAGTTGGGGAATCCATTTCCCATGTGTGGGGCCCCCAGGAGGTTAAGTCCAGGGATTTGCCCAACCTAACCTTAGCCCCCCACCTAGCTATCTCCCAACTTAACCGCCCACCCGAGTGGGAGACCTATGCCCCACGGGGTGGGTGGGAGGATGAAGGTTGGGGTGGGTGAGCCCCTGAACCTCCATTTCCCACCCAACCCAAGGTGGGGGGCATAGGCTATTATTTTGGTTTGGGAAATATATATTTTGATTGGCACTTCAGTAGATTAGTTGTGGGGGGTGTTAGTTCCGGCCCCCCAGCTGCTAGTATAGGGCTATTATCCACGGGGCAATACTTTTTGATTGGGTTCCAAATAGAAGTTGCATATTATTGTTTGAGATAGCTTCATCTAAATAGAGATAAAATATTGTGTGTAGTTGGATCATTTCATAGAAGTTGGCATGCTGAAGCCCTCGCCACGCCACCCTATGTTGAGTGGGAAGGGAGGAATGGGCGGTGGGCCTCCTTTTATATAAAAGAATGAATGCGTAGCTCAACTAGATTACTTGTTTTTTGGGAGGCAGATTCTATATGTAACATGCCTAACATTGACATCAAGGGTGGGTGGCAAGGGGAGGGCTCCTAAACTAATCTTCCTCCTGGGGGGTGCCAAGGTAGGGAGTTATATTAATAGATTAGAATCATATTAGCAGCCGGGTGGGGGGCTCTTTATAGTTGGGGTTGTGTGGGGGGTTAAGATTGTTGTGCTTCAACTTACCGATATATACGAGTTGTCAAGGCAATACTTCCAACTATTATTATCATGCTTACGAAGGTGTATTGACATGGGTGGGTATTATTGGCTAGCCTACTTTAGCTGGCGAAACCTACACTCTAGTTCAAGAGGTAATGGGCTAGAAAATACTATCTAATCAACTAGAATTGGTGGTTCTACCAATGAAAGCTCACCCATTAGACCAGATAGCCACTCCCACCTCCATGAATGGGAGAGATAGATCTCAGATAGGAGGATAGGTAATCTCTTTATCTTGCAATCAATCACTAGTTGTTCAACCATCTGTAGCGATTGCTGAGTCAGTTGCTATTTTTGAGCCATTTACTGAACCACCTAATCGTGTTGCACCCAGTCATATCTGAAGTTATTGTGTATAGCTAAGGGGGTTTGATGTATAGGTGAAAGTGAGCCTAGAGCTGAAGTCAGAACACAAACCATAACCATGAAGGAGGTGGCTCTATGCTCATGTTAGGGGGGGCATCTCTTGAGGTCTAATAGAAAATAGGGGGACATTTCGCTAGTACCCCTACCTAGCTAGCTACCATACAAATGTAGGGATGAATCAATCTACTGAAACAACTAGATGGTTCCAGAATCTATCGAAGGCCCTACTATTCAATAAATAGCTAACAAAGTCCTACCTAGATTGCTAGAAGCTATCTAAGAGGTCTCCCTGAGGGTGGGTGGGAGGCATTAGTTGGTGGGGGGAAACTATAGTTTATTTGTGATCACTTATCCCTTCAGATCCATCACCACCTCCACCCGATCTTGTATCCCTAGGAACAGATGACCCTACCTCTGATGTGACTAGCCCTTTTCTACCCTTCTCATATTTCCTACTTGGACCATATCTACTCAATCTAGATCTTATTGGAGATGCTTCCCTTTTGTCGCCTACTTTACCTGCTAATCCCAAGATTAGTCCATACCTTTCTCTCCCACCCTCATCTATGAATGCCTTATCTTCTATGCTAATCCCACCGTCCCTGTCCTACATATAGTAGGGCTCTCCATGCATTACTCCTACTAATGAGGAAGCTATGACCACACCTACTCATCCAACCATAACTGATATCTTCTAGCTTGACTTCTTGGACTGGGTTCTAACTTACCAATCGAAGGAGATATCAAGCCAGGGGGAGGGAATTTGAGTGCTATGGTCACCCCAAAAAGAAATATTAGAACTCAAGGATTGTGGTGAGTCAAAAGAAGCCTTAGCAGCTAGGTCAAACCATTGCCCCATAGAATTGTAGGGTAGAAATGGAAAAAAAAGATCTATTCATGGTTGGACTGTGGATTCGTCCTATCCTATCATTGTTGTGGACATGATTACGAGTCAATACGAAACATTTTGGGGATAGGGGCTAGGTGATCCATTTATTTCGAATGACAATTCATCGAGAGAATGAGTCCAAACCATTACTTCCTTCACTAGGGAGATCCAATCATTTCATCAGTGGTATAGAATTTCTCTCCCCAGCCTACCTCGCAATCAACTGAGAGTATTAGGTATCAATCAAGAGCTAGGCCATCACTTCCATCAGTTGGGGACTCATGACTCACTACTTCATCTCTCGTTCCATAACATTTTGATTGGTTTGAAAAAAATAGAACACTCTTGTGCTAGGGTGGGTGGGCCCCTCCCCAACCTATCCATAGTTGTGAGTGAGGTGAACCCCCAAAATTTGACGTTGCAGGGGGGAGGGAAAAGCCATTTTAGAATTGCCCCCAAACTAGAGATCAATTGTCTTGAAACTGGAGCTAATTCAGTTAGCTACCCACCCAACTAGCCAACTATAATGGGAGGAGCTCTCCTCCATGAATGGTAGATTCCCTCCCTCCCTCCCTGCAACTTTTATTCTAGGGCTGGTGGGGATTATCCATTGGGCCACCCCCCAGAACTAGAATTCCCTACCTGAGGTGGGTGGGTGGATATAGAATAGGCCCACCCCACTCTATATTAGAGGGAGAGGGCTTGATCTTTAGTCTAGGTCATATCACTGCTCCTATCTTCCTATATTGTGATCCAATGATATTTAGAACATAACCCCCCAACAACTAATCTATCTCCCCTACCATAGAATAGTAGGGGTGGGTGCTTCATTATAGTTCCACCACCCACCACTATAATCCCCTCCCACCTGGGTATAATAGTTAGGTTGCCCTATGATAGAACCATACTAGAAACTGGGGGGCGATAGTTAGGCTCCTCCCTGGTGAGTGTATGGAAGCCTGGGCATGAGAAGATCTTGAAGAGAGAGATAGAAGCCTTGAACTAGCCAGCCCAACTAGAAGTCCCTCCCACTAGAGAGAAGAGAAACTTAACCAGATGGGAGCTTTCTCCCCTCAGGTTGGGTTAGACATGCACTTGAATCGATGGCCATAGAATCTAACCGACTAAGGTAGGTAGGTAGGTTTCAATAGTTAGAAGCAGCAGCAATCGAATCATTTGCATCAGATGTGCAGCTCCAGGATCAATCCGTGGTACCTAGTTGGTGGAGTTCCATGGGCTTGAATCCCGATAGACGATTGAGAGGGTTCATTCAATGGATTTTGATGGGCTGCCTTCCAAGGACTTCTGTCCTATATAGTATGCCCTCCTTGCTTCTAGTGCTACCTTGATATAGACTGCTAGATCAACAATAAGATTAGAATCAACTACAAAAGAAATTGACTCAACTACTTGATTGACTGGATCAACACCTGGCCTAAACACTTTAATTCAGGGCTCCTGCTACAAAGAACTGAATCTACTACTGTTGGATCCTCTGATGCTTCTATTTTTACTACTCCTGCCTCTCACTAAACTACCTCAGCTACCAGGATTGGAACTGCTCCCACATCTAGCCCTAAAACCAACCAAATCTACTACCATGGGATCAATTGGCAGATCTAGGCAATGAGCTCAATCTAGAGTTTCACATGGAGCTACCCCTTAGTCAAATGAATATATGGTAGTAGGGAGAATGGAGAGATGGGATCATGAACATGAGGGGCTTCTGGCTCTCAATCTGGTACTGAGGACTCAATTACTGGAGCTTCTTCTAGTCTATCCACTAGATCGACTGAGTCACCGTAATCAATGATTGGATATACTAGATGGGCCAAATATTGATCCCAATTATAAGCATCAGACTCTGAATCATGCACCTAGTTTCAAAAGATCTGGGCAGGTTATGTAGATACATTGACCCCTGGGTAAAGATTATGGAATATTTAGTCAGCCACAGGGTATGGGATATCAGATTATGGCAGTCCTTATGAAGCATCAACAGTGGCACCTCGAGTAAATAGCTTATTCCACCCAACTATCTTCTTGGGACTATAATTTTAGTCAGTCTGGGGGTTTCTACCTTTGAAACCCCTAACAGATAGTGTGGAAATATGTAGGGGCCTCCTAAGTTCCCACCCAACTTTTTTACTAGGCCCCCGAGCAAGCCCCATTTAGCTATAATTCCCCATGAACACCCAGGTGGGTGGAAATATATATGGCTCTATAAGACAACTATTGCCTCCCACTCACCCCTAGCTACTCATATAGTTTTTGCCAAGCCCAGCTAAAATTAGGCCCTCCCACCCGGGAACAAGAGGCCTAAGGCTGGGCCCCTACTATTCTAAGGGGCGAGGGCTTCAGTTTGATCCATTGGACTGGAACTAGTTTGATTCATTAGAATGGGGTCTAATCTCAAGGTTGGAAAGGCCTCTAGGCTCAGGTGGGATGGGAAAGGCTAGAGCATTAGATAGCTAGATAGCAAATATTTCTCTTGATGGAAAGTGCTAGCATGGGGATGGGTAGGGAGATATATCAATTAGTTAGATTCAATTTCTATGCTTCTAGGTGGGTGGGGGAGCAATGGAAGGAAGGGCGATCACTTCAATTGAGACAATTCTTTCCTCACTAAATAACTATAGCCAAGTGGGGGGGAATCATAGGGTTCTTGAGAGGAATTATACTCTAACGATTTCAGTTCAGGCCTGATTCTCCAGCCATTGGTTCCGAAGTGGGAAGTATCAATAGAAATGAAAGGTGCCCCATTAGTAATGAATGAATCAATCACCCAGTTTTAGGTTAGCAGGTCAATTGGTAGGGCCAAATAAACTATAGGCATTCGGTACTCCATTCTATCTTCTTCTTCGATTTGAGCAATGGAACCAAAGGAATGTGATGTGGAGAACCTAAGAAATAGATTTCTGACAACCTCATCTTCACTTTGTTTAGAAGATGTTTTTCCTTGGAAAATAGCTGGAGATCGAACTGATCCCCATGGGGAAACTACACCCACAACTATGTTTGTTGGGCCCTCTGACCAAGCTTGAAAGGTTGAACCACCACTCCTATTAGTCAAGTGTTCCCCAATAGAGGAATAGGCCATCCTTCCATCTGAAGGCCAACCTTCCCTCTATAGATGATGATCACGGGGACATGACAAGAGAATGGAGAGCAAGGGGTTGGGAAGAAGCTGCTGATGAAAGACTATCATTTTTAGCTATGGTCGACTCATCGCCTCATCGGCAAATGCTTCAGCAAGCCATATAAAAGAGGGGCCTATGGATTATCATTCAATTCCAAGATTGTACTCACCCCTGGTTGCTAGTATGGTTTAGATAGTGGGCCCAAATAGCTAGATTCTATACATAACATGCCTAGGCCAATCGGTTTGGAATCAGAACCTCTCTCTCAATATTGAAACCCCCCCTTCTATATAATTGGCATGTTTTGTATATAATCTGATTAACACCATCAAAAAAGTTGGATAGCCTTCGGATTCCCACCTAACTAAGATCAATCTTGGACAACTGGAAGGTGAGATGGTGTTAATCAGATTACATACTATCCATGCCAACAGCCCCTCTCTTCTAAACTATACTAGAAACCTAAACTATATTCAATGACAATTAAATTCTAGTTGCAGTCGAGGGCCCCAATTATCTACCTCTCGACAATGGCATGTGTGGGGTTGGGTGGGGGGCATAGGTTTAGGGGGCCCAATTATTGGGGGTGGGTGGGAGGTTAAGTCCAGGAGAAGATAACCCCACGGATACTAGTATGGGGGGCAGATAGCTAGGTGGGTGGGCAATATACATTTTGATTCGTAGGAGGTATATTATTGTGGTTCGGCCCCCCCTTTAGTGTGTGGGGATGGTTACAGGGTTCAAGTTCTTCCACCCACCCCTAATTATTGTCCATAACCTTCTCGATATGGTAGGTGAGGGCCCCCCAACTATTGAAAACCTCCTACCCTCCCAACTTTATTCTCCTCCCACCAACACCTTCATTCTCACCTTTCACCCACCCAACAATGGTATGAAGGGCTCTGATTTGAGGAGCCCATGGGTTTACCCTTACTTTCCACCCACCCAAGTGGGGGGCTAATGTTCCCCGAGGGGAGATAGGGTTGGCTTAGATTTGAGGGGCCCCCTCCACTACTATAATAGTTGGGTGGGTTGGGCGAGTCCCCATCACTTTCTAGGTGGGAGTTCTAGTTCCACCTCCCACCCAACCCATTATAGTTGTTGGGAGGTATAATAGAGAGAAGAAAGATCATCAGTGGGGATAGATCTCTAGAGTAACCACTGATGTGGGGACCTCTCTATATATAATCATTTTCTCAATAATTCTAGTTGGGGCCGATCCCTAAATGGTCAACATGACTTGATGCCTATATATCTATCTGTCAATCAACTCCCTTATATATACATATGGCATAGTGTCCTATGCCAATCCCTAGTTAGAGTAGTGTTCAACACAACTCGACTCCCTATATATAGATATGGCTCCCGTTCCAATCCCTAGTTCTCAAAAAACATGACTCGAAGTGTCCCATTCCAATCCCTAGTTCTCAAGGAGTATGTCCTATTACAATACCAAGACCCATTCCAATCCCTAGTTTAGTATGGGTATGGGCCCCTTCAATATATATTGAGTTTGAGTTTGTAGTTTTCATCCCATTCCAATCCCCCTATATATAGAAATGCGAGTTCTCATCCCGTTCCAATCCTGAGACTAGACTCTATTCAAGGAGTATGTCCTGTTCCAATCCCTGACTCTATGTAGTCAAGTCAAGTCATAGCAATTCATTCATGTAGATGAGATTACTTCATCCCATTTGCCTTCATAACTACTGGAAACAATATGAAAGGCATGCCCCCCTCCCACAATAATATATATTCCTAGGCCCCTCCTCTTCCTAGGCATTGTAGAATAAAGGGGCCATATATAAGATAGTCCCCTCGCCCTCCCAATAGATCAAATCACCTATATAGATCTGATCTGATCTCATCTCATCTATATCAATGTCTATTTGCTAAGTGGCTCGGCCCTAGATACATGTTGTTCACTGTCATTCAAGAATAGGACAGGTCGCCATATATCTATATATGGAGGGTTGAGCAAGACTAGCTTTGTTTACCAATCAAGCAATCAGGGTAAATCATACTCTATAGTTTCTTCAAGAAGGTATATATATAATTGGGCAGCTGAGCTAGATATCTAGATAGGGATAAGGCCCAACCTAACATCTATAGTTCCCAATTTGAGAGGACGTTCGCTCAACCTCCCTCATCTATATATGTGGGGGTGGGGCCCTTACTTTCCACCCACCCGGGTGGGGGTTTAAGTTCTGAGGCATATAGTGAATCTAAGTTTGTGGCCACTATATATAGATCCTTCCCTTCTATTTGTATAGGGTGAAGGTGATATCCCTACCCTGTAATATTGATTTGATTCATGGGAGGCAGAGATGGGGGTGAGATCCAAGAAACTGGATCATTTGATTGGCTGTAGTTGGTTCTCCTCTCCACTAGGGGGAAGATCTCCACCATCTAGATATGTATTCCAATGGGTTGTGGGTATAGAGGTGATCGTCATCTTGGCAAGGGTAGGTAATAGATATTGATCTCTTAGATTCGGAGCTAGAGCTAGCAACTCAACTACTAGATAGATAGTTTAGGGCTGGAGCTAGGCTAGCAACTGATCTTTTGGATTCAGAGCTAGCAACTGTTAGATAGATATATAGGGCCAGAGATAGAAACTAACTCCTATCTATCCATATAGGCACCGAACTGACTCGAAGCACCGAGGCTATAGTAGTGGAGATGAGTGGATCAGAACTAACCCAGAACTCCCCACCCTATATGGAGAGAACTGCTCCTATCAGAACTCTTGTCAATCAAGGAGGCATAGTTGAACCCTATATATCCATCTAGGTGGGTGGATTCATAGCCTATATATAGTGGGGGGGCCTTTCAATTTCTAGGGTTGTAGTCAGCTCTCGATCATTTGCTCTAGTTCTAGTCAGAGTTACTTTAGATAGGCCCTGGGCACCTTCTATTCCCCCCCACCCTGGTGGAACAACAATAGAAGAAACCATACTAAACATGGGGTGGATGGGAGGCCGACTATGTGGGTGGGTGGGAAACAATAGCCCCCCCTGGGAGGTTATGACTCTCCTAAATGATAGTGAAGGTGAGGGCCTCCTGGGAGGGCAACTATAGTTTATTGTGGGAGGAGAATAAAGTTGGTGGGTGGGAGGATATAGTGATGAGGGGATGAAAAAGTTGCTATTTGTGACTAAATAATAGAAAAGAGGGGGGCCCCAGTTGATTGGCTTGGAATCAATAGAATAATTTCATTCTAGAACCATAGGTATACTATAGATGGAGGTAACCAAATATGCGTGAAATAAGATGACGACTTCTATAGGGATAGATGTGGATGTTCAGGTGGAGCGTAAATCAGTGGATTCTTCCCATACACCCACCCCACCCCTTCCTAGATAATATTTGGAGAGGACATATGCTATTTCCCCTTGCCAGTTCATTTCGTTTCTATATCCTACTCGCAAACACCATTCTTATTCCCCTGTCACCAGTACATGCTCTCATTCCAGTTTTCCCATATATCTATTTCTCTGTCCCACCCCGTAGATAGAATTGGTATCTCAGGGATATGTATCTCATGGGTATGGGTAGGACCATTCCCCATTCTATATAAATAAGGGGGTGGGTGTGGAGAATGGTCATCTCAACTATTTATTCCATGCAAGCAGGGGAAGGATCTCAACTATGGAGCAAGAGAACTAGTTTGATTGGTACATGCATGATGGGGGATCAAGTTACTTCCTACATCCATCTCCAAATTAGGAGGGTGAGTTTGAGAAAATAGTTGATAAAGCTTCCGAAGGTTCTCCTAATTAGTTGTTGGGGTGGGTGGGCCCCAGAAGGAACATGGGAAAAGAATGAGAGAGTGAGGAGGGGAAGGCAGTCAGCTATTCATCGTTATGGACTCACCTGCCTCTATTGAATTGGTTATCAATCGACCTGACCACCGTTGATATCTCTTTCTCACCACCCTAGGTAGGTAGGGTTAGGAGATGGAATAGAGTGAATGAGTGGGGATATGAACCACAGGAGTGGTATCAATAATTGTTATCTATTTGATTGAGCAGGAATTGATATCTCTTTCTCATCAACCCTGTCTATTCAACCTCTTCTTCTCCTCCAATAGGAGAATATATATTTGTTGGGCTTTCATACTTTTGCTTCTCATCATTGGCAATAGATAGGAACAGATGAAGAGGAATTAAAAGCCTTATTAGGGAAGTTTCATTCCTGCATCATTCAACCTTCCGCCCCTCTTTTATATTATTGTTGGGAGTTGAAACCTTAGCTAAACAGAGGGCCCAGAACCAATCCAGTTATTATGTAGTGTTCACTCCAATTGGATCAATCAACACCTAGTTATTGTTGTTCTGAGGATGTGGCACACATCAATCAATTACCATTATCTAGGGCACTTCTATGCTTATTCCCCACACCCTTCATTTCTTTGATCAGGTTATAGCATGATCAGATTAGTCTTATTAATTGGATAAGTGGATAAAGGTATAGTCAAGCTATAATTCCCCCCCATCTCCTATTATAGTTTTGATTATGGTGTGTGTAACCAAAACTAAACTAAATGGTATTGAACTAGCTAATGATAATATCTTGTCCTCATTCTTCTTCCCAGCAACCACCACCCCCAGTTATATAGATAGGGGTGAGCAATTATATAGATAGGGCTTCTGTTTCGTCTCGGTCATCAAATTGTCTCATCCTTCCCAAGAGACATGTTCCCTCCACATGCAGGGATATAGATAGGGCAAATGGCTACTCCCACCTAGGGCCTCCTATTAGAAATAGGCACCTACTATGGAAAAGCCATTTCAACAACTGCTCCTAGGGGCCCAGCTAGCCTAAAACAGATCTAGTGACCACAAATGTCTCCCTGGGAGTTTTCCTGTGATTGAGCCCTACCTATATAGCTTGGGCATCCCCACAGCTCATATATAGTAGGGGCTCTTAAGTCAGGGTCAGTCAAGTAACAAGGGAGGTGAGGGGGCGTCAAGCAAAAGCTCTCTCCTAGGACTCCAAACTGGACTAACTCCAGACATTCAAACCAGTCAGTCCTCCACCCTGGGTGGGGAGCCCTATTTATAGTAGGGCCAGGGAGATTCTAGATGAGATAGGGGAAACACTGAGATAGGATCAGGAGCACTTACTACTTAACGACCCCTACCCTGGCCTAATTCACCACTCAATGGCTAGTCAATTCACTGATATGCTTCCCACATCTATAGTAGGGGTAAGGGAGGGTCACTAGTGGAACAATGCTCTACCAGGCAACAACAGAGATTCACCACTCCCAGAACATCTGACTTACTTGACCCACATCACATAAGAAGAGGTCTCCCAATTGAAGGCACCACCTATCTTCTCCATTTGGCTTGCCTAGGAATGAAGGAACTTGATATTATTCTATCTATTGATGCTCCCTCCTACCGGCCAGTGATGCTAAAGTCCTAGTCCTCCTTCTAGCTAGTGGCTAGTGATGCTTCCCTCCCACTAGCTTGGATAGTGATGGTTCTCCCCTCCTACCAGCTAGTGATGGTCCTCTAGCATAATCAAAATCAGCAATTGCCCCCCCACCCCGTGACTATAGTTGCCCCTACTATATAAAGGGATAATTTGTGTGGTTTGAAAGGAATAGAGTGAAGCACTCCAGACATATAGTTATTTGGAATAGAGTGAAGCAGTCCAGACCACCGAACTATAGATAGGTGTAACATGAGTGAGCTTCTATAGTCCTATAATTTCCAAGGAGTTCTATAGTTGGTCGATGAGAGAGATTTCTTCTACAATTCTATAGTTTCAGAGGAGTTCTATAGTTGGCCAATGAGAGAGATTAGCCTTATCTGGTTATTGCCCTTATCCAGTTATTGTGAAGAATAGGGCTGATTGCAATTATTGAGAGTATGGCCCCCTATCTAGTTATTATTATTCTGGGATGAATCAAGGAGTTATTCCATTAGGTAAGGGCCCTTATCCAGTTATTGCTTCCCCCTTCCATCCCAAATCCCTATCTAGTTATTGGGAGTAGGGCCAAGTTATTGAATAGTTATTGAGAGTAGTTCTAAGCCCATAAAAAAAAAGTAGGGGCTTCTGCTTCCTGGTCATGGAAAGTAGTTCTAAGCCTATAAATGAAAGTAGGGGCTTCTAAGTTATTGAACAGTTATTGGGAGTACTTTTGAGTTATTTAACAATTATTGAGAGTAGTTCCGAGTGAGTTATTGAACTATTACTATCGGGGCTTCCTTCCCAGTTACAAAGCTATTACCAATCGGGGCCTTCCCAGTTATAGAACTATTACCAGTCGAGCCTTCCCAATTGTAGCAAGAAAGTCCCTTGCTGATAGATACAGTTGCTTCCCAGCCCCGTCCCCCCTAAATAATTAGAGATGATAGAAGACCCTCTCGAGCCAGAGCCCCCCCACTCGCCTAGTCATAAGCCATATCATAGAAAGGATAGTCTAGATGAACTTCTTTATTCCACTATTACTATATGTAATATGACTATTACTAGGTCAATCCCTAGTCCTATTACGATAGTTTGGCAGGACCACACCCACACTCCTATTACTTATAGAATAGAGATAGATGTGGGGTCACGGGCTCTATATCTATGCCCTCGGCCTTGGCTTTATATCTCTAGTGATGGGAGGGAATAGAGAGGGGACCAACTAGAAGTGCCTCAGATCTATATCTCTAGTGAGGGGAGGCTCTTTCCCACCTCTCCACCAGGGCCCACCCAATCTTGATTCTTTCTTTAGTGATGATAGTGATGCCACCATCTCTCTGCTTTGCCCTGGGGCCTATTATGCTATGCCCATGCCTATGCCTATGCTTATAAAGGCTAGGGTAGGGGTAGGGGTACAGAGTAGGAACCTGTTATGCTATACGTATGCCTATAAAGGCCTAGGTAGGGGCACTCTCTTGGATTATTGAACTATTACCAGGGTCCAACCTCGCTCGACTATAGAGTAGGGGCCCGTTAATTCTATTGCTATTGCTATTAAAGTAGTCGGTCAGGGGGGATGCTCTCTGAGTTCTTGTTGTTATTAAAAGGTCAGGGGCCCCCTACCTCTAGCTCATTTAGTTGCCATCTCTTTGAAGGATAGAGTTATTTCCCTACTCTCGAAAATGGCTTGGGGGCGGGGCACCCCTGAAATAACTTGTGACACTACCTCCGATTGGGTCACCCATTTAATAGGCATATGCAATGAAAGCCCCTAGAACTTGGAGAAGGTGGAGGTAGGGCCATAACTCTTGGAAAAGGTAGAGGTAGGGCCATAACTTGGAGAGCCCCAGTAATAGTCCTATAAGGCCACCATCTCCAATAACTCTTAAAGAGGGTAGGGGCAGGGCTATAACTTGGAGAAGGTAGAGGTAGGGGTTGGCTTCCTCCCCTTTCTAGGCTGGCCACCCTATGGAGATAGAGGTAGGGCAGATATAGATAGGGCTGGCCACCCTATGGAGGTAGGGGTAGGGCCGAGTATACAAGTTGGAGAAGGTAGAGGTAGGGCTCTACTCTCGACCACCCACCCAATATCTGAATATAGAGGTAGGGTCAATAGAAGAGGTACGGGCACCTTTCTGTCAATAGCGGGTCAAGGACCTCTCCTCGTCCCACCCACTAGAAATGGATCTGGTTTTTTCATCTTGAAGTATATGGTTGCCAAACTAACTATAGTTGGAAAGGCCTTGGAATCAAAATCAACCATTTGTGCTAGGAGATGCCCACTTATCTATGGGGTGGGTTATGATAGGACGGTCAATTTGTGAAAGGCTAACAACTCTAATTGGAGGGAGGGAGGGCTAAGTTGCTCCGGGGGTAATTTTCCAGTTCCTAGGAGCCTCTCATCCCTCCCACCCACCCCAACTCCATGTTTTAAATGCGGCATTAGTTTCGAAGAGTGCTTCAGGGGAGGGGGTTAGGTTTTGTAAAGTGATTCCACTATTTAAAGTGAATGGACTTATATGTAATAAACTTGGGTTCGCCCTATCTACAACTATATTAGAGAGGGGGATGGGGGTTGGGGAGAAGGACCCCAGGGTTGGGAGGCCCATTTCACCCCATATTCCTCCCACCCACCCTCAACTAAGAAAGAGAAGGGCAATGTAGCCCACACCCCCCACCTAACCCCACACACGAGGCCCACCCGGCCGCCCTCACATTATACTGGTTGCCAAGATCGCCCAAGAAACTATAGGGTCCCAACAAATATATATTGTCGAGATTGCCAAAGAAACTATAGGGTTGGGCATCCATCCCTCCTTCAATCCATCCACCAAATGGCACAACCTTTCCTACTAGCACAACCTATCCTACTCTAGCACCTAATACACTATCCCTCCCCTTGATAGACTGAACTAGAAGTCAAGGGAAGTATCTATCCATCCAACAACCACCAAGAGGAGATGCCACCCACCCCAATTAGGTTAGGCACCCCATGATAAAAGTCTGGGTCATATGACTACCCCCCTCTTATTATTGTGACCCATTCATTGGGTGCCCAAACCCCATAGCAGTTGGTTGACCCTCTCAGAATTGATTTTTAGTCCCACAAAGTGACTAAATATTAATGACTACATTTAGGTTCTATAGAATACATTAGTAGGATAAGCCCTACTAAACTCTAGTCAGCCCTATCTAGTCATTTCTCTGAAACTGTATCCCAATGTGTATTGATGTGATGCCTAGCCACCCACCTTAGGATAAGTAAAAGGTTCTCCCCTATAGATAGTAGGGCACCTTATAGACCCATTATAGAGAGGAGGGGTTCCTCCTATCCTATCAACTATGAAAATGGTTATTGAAATGTTGATTAGATGCCAACTATCTAGAGTAGGGCATATGATTTGAATACCCTTTGCCCAAACGAAGCATCTCCATCTGCAGGTGGGATATCTTTTCTACATCACATTATTGGCCACTTCATACTACCACTCACCTCCATCAACTGGTATTATATAGTCTTGACATCCATTCTCATTTCCACCCACCTCGTATTCACCCTACTCTGTAATGGGGCACCCGCTAGCCCCTCCCTCTCCACTAGCCAGAACTAGTTTGATCGGGATAAAGAGTGTTTGTTATTTACGGGTGGGGGGAATGGAGGGGCCAATGATGCACAAGAAATCTATGCCCTATAGATAGTAGGGCACTTGCATTCATCAGGCCATCAGCCCTTGGGCATAAGTGTCGACCAGGGAGCATAGAGAAGTGAATCGAGTCAAGTTGACCATCCCTGCTGACTGGGATACTTGGATCAATAGCAGACTCAACTTACTATATCAAGGGGCCCCCCACCCCTCTATAATAGTGGGCCCTACTATATAGAGAAGGGGCATTGATGGATCATATCTATTGAGTGATAGCTTGTTTAGTGTACCCCTTGGTATGACTTTGATCCGTTGCTCATACCTATGCTATTATGTGCACATGGCATGGTTGGTTGAGGGAGAGTTTGCCTATCCATCTATTGAGGACTTCTATAGAAATCATGATCAGACATCACCAAGACCCCTACAGGGTGAAATGGGGAAAAAATCTCCTAAGGCAGTGGGTGGAACACATCGATTGGTGGGAGAGATAGTTAAGATTCACTGGTCACTGGTTAGAGAGAAGAGCATCGATCAAGCCGCTGGTGATGGAATCGACCAATGGATGGATGAACGTCATAGCCTAGTTGAAGGAACTAGGTTGATAATCGAAGGATCTCAACTCAACAGCTAGCCCCATCTAGTCCGTGGAACGGATAGTCGAGACTCATGCATGTGTGAACCTATCGATCAATGACCTAGTTGGAGCAATGACCTAGTTAGAGCGAACCCAAGTGGATTATCCCTCCCTACTCTAAAGTGGGCCCATATTATCCACCCCCACTATAAAGTGTTAAGGCACTCTCCTTGACTATAGTTACCCTACAGCTTCCTTAGGGGAAGACCCTGCCCCTAATGATATCCATTGCAGCCCCTCTCTTTGTCATGATTTTACTTTCTAAGGCCAGTCCCCCCAGTTGTTTTTTGCACAGAGCCTTGACTTAACTCTGGAAAGTGCTTGCCTTCATAGGGAGAGAGAGAGCTGATGAGGACTTACTTCAGAAAGAAAATGACCTCCATCTCATCTGGAATCACTAATCTTGGCTCAGACTATGACATGAGCGATATTTCTCAAAAATTGGAGCGGGTCCAGTCTTCTGCTACGTTAACACACACTGGTCTAGCACAAATGCAGTCCACTGCCAATTCTCTACTATGGATAGGGGAGCATGAATGAATACCCTCATGTGCCCTCCCTATTATAAATAGGAAGGATAGGGTAGGAGGAGGAAGTGAAGGTAGATGGCATTTCCACTAACCAGTTGAGGATGGGGAGGGCCTTTTCCATCTATTATTCCTTTTAAGCAATGGAACATAGTGTATTCCCTATGAGAGAGATAAGGAGAGATAATATCAGCCATGGCTGGAATGGGTATTAGGGCTCCACCCAGATATGTGGTACATTATTAATTACACTCTCACTCTCGTTCTCATCTAGTCTATCTCTCTCTATGAGGCTATATAGGTAGGGCTTTCTCCTCCATGACTGTCTCTCTCCTTTACAAGTCTATCTCTCTCTAGTATTTCCAATCCAAACTTTAGCAACAAACTATAGCTCGGAGGGGTGGGTGGGTGGCTATAGTAGGGTCCCCACCTAGGACAATTTATTGTTGCCCACATAAACCCCCATAGAGAGTAGGTCATCTAGTATAGAGAAGGAAGAGCGAAGTGCCCCTATAAGTGCCCCTACCTCTATAACTGCTAGTCAAGGCAAAGGAAGAGTGAGACAAGGAAGACCTATGGATAGTAGGGAGCCCCCCCACCCCCTTACTATAGTTTGGATGTTAGCTTTAGTTAGTAATTGCTTTCTCCTAACATCGACTGAGTCTCCCTACTATGGATAGGGGTCCTTGGTTAATCTATGAATCACAACAGGAATGACCAATCTACAAAATTAGGCTATAACAATAGGAATTACCAATTAGACTATGACAAGACAACCAATCCCCACACTATACAGGTTCATCCATTGATGAAGACTAGTTGTACTATAGTACAAGGAAGGTGATGTAGTCCATATTAGAAACATAACATGCCCTAAAGGAGGTAGACCTCCCACCCACCCTAGATTAGTGCATGTAGATATTCATCACTGTTTATACCAAGTACCCAGCCGTGAATTCCAAATCAAGGACTTAGACCTCATACTTCAATTTCTAACTCCTATTGAGTGAGTCAGCAGATGGTGGAACCTTAACAAACAATGTCCCCCCCTCGTCTTGTATATAGTTGTCCTGCAAAAACAAATTGGATCTATCTGTCACCCCATAGAATAGTAGGGGCAATCCAAAGTGGTAGATTGGGTGGCACAGAGGCCTTTCACCCACCTGGGCCCCACCCAACAATGATATGAGGGGTGTTGGAACATTCATTTGTTGGGGTGGGTGGCAAGTAATAGTTGAATCGATTCATAGATCAAGAATGACAACATCATTATGGATGGGGCCTTACTCACCGGGTTCTCCATTTGATTCTAGAGGGGAAGTGAAAGGTTTCTATATAAGGATGCCCAAAATTGATACCAATGGAAGGGATAGAGTCAATTGGTCAACTCCATGATCTTGAGGACTATTGCCCCTCCCTATTTAGAAGTAACTAGCTAGCCAACTAGTTTGAAGAATTCTCTAATGAATAGAGGCTATCTAGAGACAAAGAGGTGAGAATGAACTGGCTAGATAGGTGGGGCATGACCTCTATCTAACAGTTTGACTAAAGGAAGTGGGGTGGGTGGGTGGATATAATGATGCAGCATATTTGATCGATCCATTCCGTCCCATTCTAAGTACCTATAGTGGGTGAGTGAACATGTTACGACACTAATACAGGTAGAGGTCCTGACAAAGATAGATTCTTACTTGAAAGTGATGATAATCTATACATAATAGACCATCCAATTGAGGCAGTTGTGGATCCACTTGTTCACTATTTTGTGAGTTTCAAAACAAACATTCCAAAGTCTACTCAATACCATGGGTGGGTGGGGGGAGATACAGATTGCAGGACATTTATGGTGATCACCCGATGCCATGCATGTCAGGTTAGGTTAGTTCTTTCAAGTGCCTTCTCCTCTGTTGCCACTCTAAAGCCTTGTCTATTAATAGATTCTCTCTTGAGTGAAAGGATTGGTTAAGAGGATCAAGTGGCTAAAGTCATTCATCAGTTGAGAAGGAAGTGAGGTGATCACCCAACCAGAATGCAATAGCAGGAAGTGGAAGAAAGAGAGAATTCATTAGGGTGGGTGGGAGGCCATAATTAGTGCAGGTTCAATCTTGAAACATCATTCATAAATTCCCTCTCCTCGACTAACTGTGGTTGCTACCGATTCCCCTTCGAATCAAGACCTTAAAAAGAACCATCTCTTAATTACGAGGTATTAGCATCCACCTCTCTAGGTATAAAGACATGTGGGGTGAAGCATTGCTTGAAATTGCATCTACTCGACTGGTTCATTTCCACTCCTCAATACTAACCAAGGATGGGTGGGAGGAGGAGGCGCTCTGAGCCACTTCCAATGCAACTCTTAATACTACTATAATATAGAACCAATTCTAAAGCTTTCCTATATACCCGGTTAGGAGGAACTAGTGTTTTCTATATACTACCCCAATGGTATGGAGGTTAGGGGGTAGGGAAGTAGATTTCTCACCATCCATTAGTTGGCCATGTCTAGTTGATCAGTTTTTCCTTCATTGGCTATGATCAGATCTCTGGTGCATCTTTCCAGGTAATGGGCCATTAGTCCAAGTTCTCCTTCCTGCCAGTACATTGGGTTGGGGGATCATTAGCCCTTATTCCTTGATTGGCATCCTAGCTCCTTATCTCCCTCCATTAGCTTAGTTACCTTGGTTGTTGATCCCATGTGTTCACTCGATCCCTGGGTCGCATCTCCATCCTTCCATGATATTCTTATCTATCCCCACCCAATGCAATGCTTTCCCCCCTTCCCCATCTCCCATCTCTTGGTCCTAGCTTCTGGAGGGATGCATGTAAATGAGGACCTATTTTTTATTCACCCAACCATATAAGTTGGCTAATGATTGATTACTAGATCGATCCCATGGTTAATGATCAACCCACTATGGAAGGGTGGGCTACAAAGGTAGGTAGACCTCACTTCTCCAATCCTTGACCTAAGACATGGAATTCTGATGCAAAAGGGAAAGATGCCTTCAAGTCTACATCTAATGGCCTTTTCAATGTATTGTTATAGATCAAGCAAGAAACTTGGCTCCATCTCCATCAGTCAATAGTGTCTTCTCCATCTCCTATAATCAAAAAGTATCAGTAGGATGATTATCAACTACTAATCCCATGAAGGGAATACTCATATCAACTAACTCATCTTTCATATCTGGCGAGGAGGATACTTCTCCATTATGAGATAAGCCCTTATCTTTCTTGATCAAGTAATGAATCTTTCCTAATATAGATGCCCCAATGGTATGGAGGTTGAGCCATATAGAATGTTTTTTACGTATAGAAAACTCTAGTTCCTCCCAACCGAGCATCTATATTATTGTTGATATGATAGCCAGAATTAGTGGTTCCCCATTACCCACCTATAGGATAGCCTTCAGATGGAGAATACTTTCTCAAACTCCCTCCCTAAGATTACTACTACAGCATCCGCCATTATCAAGAAATTGGGAAGATAGCAAATTAGCATGAAATTCTTTTGTTTGGTTTTAGAGCTGATGTGATGAATATAGAAATAGTGATGAATATACCGATGGTGATTAGAAGTATTGGCTATTATGCTATCATTGTTGGGAGTGGGTTGAATTGGTACCCCAACATTCAGGGACTGCTTCTAGCTAACTACTATTGGGTGGTTCAAAAGGCCCCTCAAATATATTTTGTGGGCGGTTCGAGAAAAGGGAAGAGTTTTGGCGTGGGCATGTTACGTATAGATTTTGATTAGCATCTTGCCAATGGAGATTAGGATCCAACCCCACCCACTCGAGCACTTTGCCTAGTTGGGTGCTAAGGAGACTTAAGAAATAGTTAAGCCCAACCATGAATAATTGGTTGCACCATGTTCGAATGGAATGACAGCAAGCAAGTGTTAAACAAGATGGGCTCCCCAAAAGACAAAAGTTTGGCATCCACTGCCTAGGGGAGTATGGGGTCCACCCACCATCACTCCGAAGTCAAGGGCCTGGGGTTCAACATTTCAGCTGATAGTTTATAGAAACTTTAATAGCATTAGGTGTATCCTTGTAGCACCCCAGCATATGAGTGAAGGATTCATCCCATTCCCATTAGGTGAGAGTCCAATGTATTGAACACAGTGAGGGGATCCATCATTCAGTTGTGATTTGATTAGCTCTGCTTTGATATCAAACTATCAAACCCATGCTTACTTTCTATCATTTTTCACAGGGGAATTCACAATGGAGTAGACGTGGGTGGGTAGGCCAGCCTTCAAATAATAGGGAGGGTACTACCTACACTCCAGGGCAAAAGGTAATGGCCTGGAGAGTGTTCAGTGGAAAAGTATGACTGGTAAACCACTCTTGTAGCTTGCCTCCGTAGTCCCTTATGGATATGGGGGGCCAGTGCCCAGTAACAAGGGTAGCCATGGTCGGTCATGTGGTGAGGCAACATGGTCTATCGTGTTCAGTAGAAAGTCAATTAAGGAGTGCTATCATGCCATTGCCAATGACATAACCTAACATGCCTCCCTATTAGTTATTGATTTAGATCGAACAAAGCTATCTCTCTCTCCAAGCTGAGAATCAATCCCTCTTTCTAGAGAATCAATCTCTGCATCTTGATAATCAATCTCCCATAAAAGAAAATGGTTAGGGAGGTTAGGCCAGATAATTATCATTCCATAGAAGGGGGGCTAATAGGTTGTTCTTCAATAAGTTAGTTCAATATCAGTGATCGCTCTTAACTCCATTCTCCACCCTGAGCCATTGGACCCAAGGCCAATACCACCTGCTATCTCCTCCCACCCACCCGCCCGCCCATTGAATCGGCCGAGGTAATTATGTTATGGGGTTATGGGGTTATGAGCTTGACCCAAGCTCCATTCAACTATAGGGTGCTCTCCAGGTTTCTGTTAGAGTAAGTTCTCTGAGTTGCAAGTATTAGCTGGTACTTGATTAGTAGCTTGACACTAACTTATATGGGAGCTGGGTTAGCTCTGGTTGAACTAACTCTTTTTGAGTGAACTAGTTTGAGACACTTCCATCCATCCCGCCATCTAGGTTAGTGCCATCCCCAACTATAGGGCCTACCCAGGGAGGGACTATCCATCCATCCTGAGGAGGCCTCATCCTAACTATTCTAGGGTAGGGGCCATCCATCCCAACTATAGGGGTAGTACAGTATGGCCATCCATCCATCCTAACATGGGTAGTGGGTAGTGCCATCCTTATAGGGGCTATCCCTTCATTCTACCTCCCTCCATCCTACCTATAGGAGGAGTCTGGTGATGGGAGGGGTAGTCATGGGCTCATAACTATAGTGGTGGGGTAGTGCCCTTGCCCTCCATCCTAACTAGAAAAAGTAGTAGTAAGCACTAACTATAGAAGGTAGTGATGGGGGAATGGAGCGGTGAGCTATAGTGCCCATGGATGTGGTGAAGGGATTAGCTCTTCAAGCTAATTCTTACGGTAATGGTAGATCACTCTATCAATCTCCTACCATAACAATACATTGGCGAGGTAGCTCTTGTTGGTAGGGGGATCACGAAGAACACTATATATATTTAATGGCCCCTACTATTCACTAATTGTAGGTAGGGCTAGATTATATATGTAACATGCCAGGTGGGGAATTATTAATAGTAGGGGTGGGTGGGAGGAAGAGGGGGCCTGAGTAGGCATGTTACGTATAGAATCTGGCTGGTCAACTATCAGAACTAGAGTTTCCCACCCACCTAAAGTTAAGAGTTAGTTTCTTGATAGATAGAGAGATGGAAAGATTCACTCAACCCAACCCACCTAGGTGTACACTTTTGTACACAAATCTGTACACTTTATCCACAAATCTGTACAAAAGTGTACAAAAATCTGTACACTTTAGTCTCTAACCCACCCCTTCCATACATGATATGACTTGCACATGAAGAGGAGCATAGAGCTTGATGAACAATTCATGAATGAAGCCCAGCAATTTGATGGAACCAATGTGATTTCTTAGTGGCAACTGGTGTTTATTTGTAGAGATGCCCCCCTATGCATTCATCATGGCTATTATTGTCATGGAATTGATAAAGATACTATAGATAGAGATGTTGGTACCGAACATCTCACCTGATAACATGGTAGCCAAGATCGATCTCAAGATCTACCTCTGACATTAATGATCAATCTCATGGTGGATCTCTTAATTGAAGAAACCTCCCGACTAGTTGCTGCTATTATCCAGAAGTGTTTAGGCTCTATCCCCACCTTTGATTATTGTTGTGGCTAGCTCCCCAAAAAAGAAGTTCAAGATGGAGAATTAATGCTTGGTCGGTGCAAACAAGCTATTAGTCATTGGGAGTTTAAGAGTTCAATTCTAATAGGAGGTTAGATAAGCTTCAGCCCCAGGCAAGGAGAATAACAAATGTGAGAGGCAAGCTGAGAAAGGACCATCCTTTATACCTAGATGTTTGGCTCCTACCATGGGTGAGTGATGGATAGCTCCCTGGTGAGGGAAAGAAAGATAGAGCTAACCTCACTCAGTATCGAAAGTAGGAATAGAGCCTCAACCAACTACTTCCTCAACCAACTTCTAACCTTAGTATCAGAGTTAAAGCTAACCTCAGTGTTAAAGTATTTAATGAAGGAAGGGTGTTGGTTTGAATGATGGAATGGTGTTGGTGATATTACCCCCCTCACCTCCCTATTGATTTTCTCATTGTTGGCTGAAGATCCATAGTATTGGATTGTTCAGCTCCAATCTAATTGATAACTAGTAGTTGAAAGTGAGGATGGCCAACATGGATTAGTATACCCCTATCCTCATGAAGGAGGGGACCCTACCCTAACAAAAAAAAACTAGTTCTCCCTCCTACACCCCCTAATCAGAATTTGAATTTGACATTGCTACTATGTGGAAGGACTAGTTCTATTTCTATAGCCGGGAGGAGGCTTAACCAATGGTTAGGGTGGTTGACCTAACTAAGTTGATACCACAATAGGTGAGGGCAAGGAAAATAACTAGATGGCCCTCACTTTCTTGTTGGAAGGTCTATTGCTCCCTACAGTAGATTTATTTCCGGAAGGTCTATTTCTTGAAGGACTACCAGAAGTAGCTTTATAATTCTATGGGGCCCTTTCCATAGCCAGAGGAGCTAGATGCCATTAGGGAGGGAGTAGACAACTCACCTCTATTCTAGTTTAATCAAAGGTTCAATTAGCATGAAGGACTTCTATATCCTCCATGACAATTGGACCATTAGAAGAAAATCAAATGGATGGGCCAGGATTAGTTGGATGCTCATGGGTGGGAGGTAATGAATGAAAGCATGCTCAAGCTAGAGGCAAGGAGAACTTTCTTTCTACCAACCGTGGGTGGATTAGCAATGGCACATTCCTAATGAGAGGGTGAGGGTGGAGAAGGAAGAGAGTTGAATGGAAGGGAAGGTAGAGCTAAGACGTAGCCATCCTTTACAGGGGGTGAAAAGGATGGCAGGATGGAGAGTAGGTAGTTCAAGGGATCAAGATAGAGGTAACTGGATAGAAACTTTGGATCGGGTGAAGGCAGATAGAAGGATGGCCTTTCAGATAGGATGGTATGGTTAAAAGCATGGGCCAAACATCCATCTTTAGTCTCCCTACCTCCTTGATCTCCCTGGGCTAGAATGATTAGATGCCACTATAATTCCCTCCCTCCCCTAGAACTCCTTGAATTGGGGCCCTCCAATATAGTTGTCTACAACCCCACTATTACCAGGAAGGAAGGGTTAGATGAACAAATTGAACAAGTAGTTATTGAACCAATTGTCAGTTAGCTAGCCAACTCAAGGGATAGTTCTCAAGCTGGACCATCCAGATAGCCAAAGCCTAGAATTTGGATGGGTGGAAAGGTGGGGCTGGTGATTGGTGCCTCAACTAGGCTGGAGTGAAGGATGAACTAGAATACCCATCTCATCAGCCTCAACTAGTCGAACTGCTCATTGGTTGTTACCCCCAAGATGGACCAATATAGGCATCTGGTGCCCGGGTGGGAATATTCATTTGTTGGGCTCAGGAGTTCAAGTTAGGCTAACCGAACTATCTCCTCCCACCCACCCCTATGCAAGAAAGATAGAGCTAACCTCAGTAACACTTTTTGACAACGAGAAGGAAGTAACTCCTAGATGGATAATGGAAGGAGCTATCTTCCAAACTAGCTTAACCAATGACCCCACCCAGACCAGCAAAGATAGCAAACCGGGGGCTAGTCCTTCACCCTCGATAGGCCATGCTTTCATTTTTGAGCATGCTTTCATGATGGTAACACCAAACTATTGCATGAAAGAATGAACTAGGGCCAATTCAAGAAGGAAGTTCAATCCTATCTATCTTGGGCTAACTACTGGTCAACCCTAGGCAAGTGTCATTTCTATCCGGCTTCAAAGCCCACCATCCTAAACCTCTAGGAAACTAAAATCTCATTCCAATAGGGAGCAGGGAGGAAGGATGAAGACAAGAACTCCCTAGGGATCTCACTATCCATCAATCTGCATAGCCAAAGATGGGAAATGATAATATTGTAACAGGGAGGATAGAATAGCCACCAAGGGTCTTTCCTTCTCGGGGGTGAGGGAAAGGAGAAATCAAGTAGATAGATTTATTCTTAGATAGGTCAAGCTGTACACCTCCTAACCGAGGGTATAATAGGGTGGCACCCTCTCTTTGGATTTACCTATCATTCTTTCCTCAATGGTGAGAAAGGAAGCCAAGCTCAAGAATTCTATAAGAAACTCCCCAACAGGGTAGAAACACATAGTTAATATAGGGAGATCAACCATTGCTAATATAAGAACTAATTTCTAATCAGCAACTGGTCGTGGTCCATCCCCTATTGAGAAGAAATAATAGCTAGTCATAAGTTAGGGCCTTCATGAGGAGGAAGAAATAATAACTGCTGGTCCTCAACTATATCCTCCCACCCACCCCCTCAGCAAGGAGAACTTTCTTTGGTCAGGGAGGCAAGCTATCCGAAAGGAAGTAGCTTTATTTCTAGAAGGAAGTCAGGTGGAGCCTTCCTACCTATAGTTATGCTATCTATTTTGGTTGTCGCCTCTGAGAGCTACCTTCTATTAGTCTATTCATCTTTCTCTTGAAATTTGGCTGCTGGCTAGTGTTGGCTGGATAGGGATAGTTTGGCTGGATAGGGATAGAGAAGTTAACACAAGAAGGAAGGTCTTCACCTAGCCATCCATTTTCTGAGACAAAACGAAGGAAGGTTCAATTAGCAGGACTTATGGATGGGAGAATGAGGGAGGTAGGTTCAACTATCAGTTTCAATGAGAGTTCAAGAAAGTATTCTCTAGGAAATCTTTTCTCCCTTCACCCCCAGTTGCATTGTTTGGTCCTATAGGAAGGTAATGGGAGGACAACTATAGATAGGATTACCAGATAGCCCTACTGGAAAACAATAACAATGAGTTACAGATTGGAAATAGAAATAATAGCTAGTCGATTAGGTTACCCAGACCAACGGATAGTTCTACTATTACCTAACCATTCAAATGAAATAGAATTTCTAATTAGGGGTGAGGCCATAGTAAACTAGTCACATGGGAGCTTTTGTCCATCCTTCACCCCCAGGTAGTTAACACTAATGCCTAAACCCCTGGTTGGATGCCCTTCATTATTATTGGTCAAGGGACTACTTTGTCCATCCTTCAGAGACCCACCCAGTTGGATTGATTGACCGGTGCCCCATATATTGAGTTGAGAATGCCCACCCACCCCCTACTACCTCCCACCCACGCCCATTCAGAGTGGCCATTAACTCTAGAGTTTAGAGTGCCCATTAACCATCGAAATTAAATGAGGGAGGCAGGGAGTTATAGGGGAGGAAGGGAATTATAGTAGCATCTGATCAGGGATAAGTTAACTACCTTGAAGGAGAATTCAATTATTTTTGGATGGGAGGGGGTGTAGGGGAGCTACTGGTTTCTCCTTCCGAGGGTGCTCCTACCTCTTACCCTACTAGAAGAATTGTTATTGGCATTGTTGGATTGTTACTGGCATTGAATTCCAATTCTAGTTGTTCAACCGAAAGGTATACTGATGGAGCAACCACTACACCTACTGGCTATTACTCCTGAGACCCACTACCAGATGAAAAGAAATCTAGCTATCCCTATCCAGATAAACATCACTAACCTCGAGGGAGGAAGGTTCAATCAGCTAAGTGAAGTGGCCCCGATGGACAATAGGAGTTCAACCAGAAGGAAAGGAGCTCAACTATTTCCTTCCCACCTGCCCCATAGACAACTAGAATTAATAAGGAGGGCATTACCGCTAACTAGGGGTGGAGAGCCAGGAAAATTAACAAGGGAGGTAGGGAGTTCAAGAAAGGAAGGGAAGATGAAGAGCATGCAACCCCCGATGGGAGGACAAGCTTCCCTGAAACTGGTGGGTGGTATGGAGGTAGAAATTCTCCTAGTTGCTCAGGTGGCCAACTATTCTGAAGGTGACTCTATTGTTGTTTGAAGGAAGCAACTCTCTTGTTGTTGCCCCACTGCCAAGTTCTATAAGTGCCCCGCTGGTGGATAGCTCTGTTGGGCTATGGGATAGGCATCTCCCTGGTGAGAGGCAAGGAGCACCTACACTATCCTTCACCCCCCAGTTAGCATCTAACATGAGTATAGGAGATGGGTTAGCATCTTTCTTTCCTCTGTCTATAGTTCCTGCCGACAAGGAGCTATAGTTTCTATGAAAGCATGCTCGAGCAACAACTACTATGGAAGTCATTGAGGACTGAGCACCTGCAAACTTAGTTTAGTTCTAGTTTGTTGGATGGATAGGGAGAGAGTTGGAAAGAAGGCTAATCTAGACCAGGGGGTGTAATCAACCAAGGAGGATGGAGCAAGCTCAGCCAAATTCTATACTCTCCATCGGGGGCTCCAGAAAGGATGGTCCAGCCCAATAAAGTATTCTAGATCTTGCCTGGGGGTGGAAGCTATGATAGATATGTCCAACAAGGAAGGGAGTTCTATCTGAAGTATATTTCAAGGAAGGATGGATGCCTACCTAGATCTAGTTGATTAACATGCATTAATGATTCACCCCTAGTTAGGCTGTAAGAAAGGAAGTACTAAGGGTTCTAGGTAAACCCTCGGCTATAGGTGCCCCACAAGCATATAGAATTGAGAGAGGTAAACTAGACTAATTCTCAATTCCTCCCCACCTTAACCTATAGTTGTTGTTGGGTTGGTTCTCTAGTCATGTGACCCAAACAAATTAGTCTAGTTTACTGGGTGGGAGGGCGTAACATGGGTGGGTGGGAATGGCTAGGGTGTACTGCCTTCTTCCCACCTACCCGAGAGCATGAACCCTTCTCAATTCTCTATGTAACATGCCCCCACCCCCCCTCTATATAGTTCCTCCCCCACTATATCCTCCCACCCAACCCAACTAAAGTTTCCCACCCACCCCTGCCTCTTGATGAACACCTCTACCTAAGCAGGCATGTTACATATAGAATTGAGAAAGGTCAACTATCTATAGTTGGGGTGGGTGGTTAGACCAAGGGTTTGTTGTGAACCCCATCTATAGCTAGGGTTGGGTGGGAGTAGAAGTGCCTAACTATTTCCTCCCACCCAGGGTGGGGGGTGGAATTAGATTAGCCAAGAGGTTTCTCCAATTAGTTGTTGGGAGGTAGATTAGTTGTCTCCCATCAAATGTTCAGCCAAGGGTTCACCCTACCCTCCTCCCACCCAGGCTTTAGGGGGGTTATGTTCCCTCGGGAGGCCCCTCTATCACCCCCCCACCCAGGAGGTGGATAGGAGGTTTCTCTAATGCCTAAGTTAGTGGGGTCTGCCGATAATGGAAAAGGGGCCTCCCACCTAGAACTATTATTTCCCACTCGGGTGGGTGGGATGATATAGCATAGGATGAGGGTTTGCCTAGAACCCTCAAGGCCCCCCAAGAGGTAGATTTGTTTAGGGTGGGTGGTTAAACTGAAACAACTGGTGCTTGCTTAGATGCTACTGTCAGCTTGGATGCTTCCTTTGCCTACAAACCAAAACAAAGTAATAGCCTCACTATCCTTGCTACCACACGTGGGTGCTGCCAATGATAGCCCTTCTCGAACCCCTAGGGCCCTACCTCTACCTCGGGTGGCGAGTAAAACTGCCCCTACCTATGCTCCTCCTATTGGGTCAGATGCTTCAAGTTGTGGGCCCTTCCTTAATAGAATCAATCAGTTTAACTGTGGCTTAGACCGAGCTGGTGGTGGGTCAACAAAATCAATCCAATCAATTGCTTTAACTTGGGTTGGACCAACACCAACATAAATCCTAGGTTGCTAGGACATGAACTAATAGGGGCATGTATAAAGTCATGTTAGACCTAGGAACACACACACATATATTTTCTCACACTTCTTAAGGAAAGGTATAGGATAAACCCTAGCTGATTGCTTGACCTCTTCCTATGTGTTCGGCTTTGCTGTCTATGGTCTAGGTGCCTTTGCCTATAGCACCTAAGTTGATCCACTAGTAGTTTTCCATTAGAAGCAGTAGCAGTGCCTCAAAAGATCCATTTGTTCAATCCTCCCATCCCCGCGGGGAACAATCACTGAAGGGATGGGGTACTGGTCAATTAAATGGATTCATGTGGTTTGATGGGTGGGTGGGCCAAAGAAGAAGGATAGAACCAACCTGGGTGGGTGGGTTGGGACCCCCAACCCCGAAGGCCAACCCACCCAACCCATCAACTACTATTGTTTGTCACTAATAGTTATGGAGGCAGGGAGCAGCAATTGCATAGATGCCTGGAGATTCAAGAGGAGTCAGTCTGAGTTGGGCGGGAGATGAAAGAACTTACATTGTTAGTCGAGCAGGCTCCTTCTCCTCTCCTGTTATTTTATCCATAACCCATGACTAAAGTCCCTAGACAAACCCCTTCTTTCCTCTCTAGCTGGGGGGAAGTCCAGTGGAATCCTCAGTGAGAAACCCTAGTAGTGGATGAATCCTCTAGCCTTTCAATGAGTACCTCCTACTAATCAGATAGAAGACTATTGCTATTGACCCTGCCTTCTTTGGATAGAGCCCACCCAACCCAACCTTCAAAGAATAGAAGGCCCTTGAAAAAAAATGGCTTTATCTTTTGAGGCTTTACTAGAATTTGAATGAAGATTCTAGGGAGACCTACATCTAAAGAGAGATTCTGGGTTTACCTAGAACCCTCAAATATAGTAGCCCCCTTCTTTCATATTATTGTTCCACATTGGGCATATAATTGGCTCTGCCTTAGCTTCTAGCTTTGATGTAACTAGTGTGAAGATGTTAGGCCTTTATCTTTGATGATGGGTCTCATGTGACCTAGAGTAAAGGCTATATGATGAGGAACTCTAGGTCGTGGTTACTAGATGTGAGATATGAGAGGGCGGATCAAGGTGGAGCTCCCACAGATACTGCCACCTATAATAAATATTGACAAGGAAGCAGACACATTCGATAAGTAGAATGGCCTATTGTTTCTTTAGGCGCAAGATGATAACGTTATATCTATCTTCGTCACACAGAGCAACACATATTGATAGTTAACATCAGGGGCTTACATGTTCATGGTGAATCGATCTATTAATGTGTACCCTATCTAATGTATAATGCATTCAGGTAGTCTAGGTAGCTTGAGTAAGTCTGCACCGTCCCTCTGATTGATTATTTCCATTCCAATCCATTCCACTGGTGATAGACAAGGGATCCTTCCTGTTACAAGTTGGAGTGCATGCCCTATCTCTATCATTTCCCATAGGTCTCATTAGTCTACGATTGGGCTTAGCCATCATGGGGGTTTCATGGTCATTCCCTTTCTCATTCACATCTGAGCCAGTCTCTTTTACTACCCCAGCCAGAGGTGAAGTGATGAGACAAACTAGCCCTTTTTTATATAGTTTGGCCCCCTAGGTAGCGGCTTAGCAAACAGTTATGAAGAATAGGCAGGTGGGGCTACAGTTAATTAATCAATTCATTAATCCATTCATTAATTAGTTCATTAATAAAATGCACTATAGTTCCCACCCACCTAGGTGGGCTTATTGTAGTAGGCTGAATAATTAAGCCCCTAAAATTCTATGGTAGTCGGTAGATTAATTATGGGTGGTTAAGTTCCCCAACTACTAGTGTTCTCTCCAATTATAATTGCTAGAATATGCCACCACTTCAACTAATCTACCTATTCTAGCAGGCTGATTAAGTAAGGGTGGGTGGGAGGATATAGTTGCCGCCCTACTATAGTGTTGGGGCCCTTCCACCAATTAATCTACCTGGGAACTTTACCACCCACCCATCCCCACACATGGCTGATTAATTACACCCACCCCAATTAATTAACCTTCTAGAGTATGAGTAATGGGAGGTAGGAAATAGAGAGGTATAGTCATCGGTCATCCAAATCCAATCGATAGTAATCTGAGTCTTAGCTTAGGAACTCACCCCAATATTTAGGCTAGGTAATCAGTTTGATTGAATTGGACAATGATAGATAAATGGTCAAGGAATAGGTTTGTTTCGACAACTAATTGGTAGGGTTAGCGAGCAATAGGTTTCCACTACCTTAGAATAGTAGGGGCCCCCAAACTATCATCCAAGGGTTTTCCTAGAACCCTCAGCTATAGATTGGCCCCTTAGAATAGTAGGCACCTTATGAATGCATACTTAATTATTCTACAGGGTGCCCATAAAATAGTAGGGGAAGCAACTATAATCATTTCCACTTTATAATTCCCCCCCACCCTACATGAGGGAACTATAGTTAGGCCCCCTAAATTCTATGGTAGTTGGTATATAGTTGTTTCTCTTGATTGTATATGAGGTTTAGCTTCACAATGGTTCATTTTGGTGAAGAGCGGTTCACTAAACTATATAGTTCATGTGACAATTGTTCAACTGAGTTTGCTTGGACAACCTATTCATTCTGGCCCAGCCGAGTAATAGGTTTTCTCAGAAAACTTAATGATAATAGTAGGGCGAGTAACCCATTAGATCGATGTATGGACTAGAATATGAGGTTCAATTGCTTAGAACTACTGGTAACTATATCCTCCCACCCACCCCGATGAAGACTGACTTGGTTAGAACAACTTGCTTTTGGTGTTCTAGAGTTGGTTCAGCTTCTCATCCCTGAGAAGGTTAGTGATCAATAGATGGTTAGCAACAAGTATGGTTAGCATGGGTTAGCAAGACACCAAGTTAGCAATACAATAGGTTAGCTCACCCCTACCTCCTAAGCATTTAGTGAGATACAAGAAGATGAGAACTAGACTATTTCAGTAAGCAATGGTTGTTTCACCAACCTCCTTTGAGACAAGGCTTGGACAACATAGCAATGTTGTGAGGGGTTTTCTTGGACAACTAAGATTGCGAGGGTGAACGAGTTTGATGGGACACCTTCAGGTAACCCCCAGTTGGATGAGCAACCTGAACAATACCCCCATAATAACTATTCCCTCCCACCTAGCCCTTCCTCCTATCCAGGGAGGTGAGAGTAGCTATAGTTTCACCTAGTTGATCCCAGCTACTAAGTTTGGGTCAAGCCTATTAACATAGTAGATAGGCAAGACATCAACCCCACTATCTTCATCCTCCCACCCACCATAACTAGGAAATCAGAGGGAAGGGTTCTCGCATGGGGGGGAATTCTAATTGAAAGAAGGTTGGGCCGGTATGGAGAACATATTAAGGTAAGGTTTCCAGCTGTTGCAGGTGAACCATGGGATAAATGCCTCAACCTCAACCTAAGCTTCAAAGCTTGGAGTAGAATATCCTCCCACCCACCCAATTGAAAGAGATGCATGCCCTACGATGGATTCCCATGTGGTAGGTTGACTTGACCCTATGGATTAGTGCATTGAATCTGCTACATCTGGATCTGAAGTTATTGGGTGGGTAAGCCACAGACCAGTGAAGTGGATGGAGTAGCTTGACTCAAGAGAAATGACCTTCCTTTGAATGAATGCTTCTCCTCCACTACTGATTGATTTTTGTTGCATCCTTGGGGCTTGAGCTACCTATTAACTTGCTGACCAAACCTTCTCCTCTTTTTAGGAACTACCTATATGTCCACTGTTTCCAAGCCACTCAAGTGATTCCCTGGTAGGCAGGTCAATTGGATCATGAGTGGGGTTGGGAAGCATTGAAACACGATGCTTTCCTGGACATGTTGCATTCGACGGTTGAAGGAAGCCCGATAGGGGTGAGAACCTCTAGAGATATAAATGGACTTTATGGACCAAGAGCATAGATGCCTCATGTCAAATCCTCAATGTTGAATTGAACGAAGGAAATAAATCCAAATCCCTATGCTCTCCCGATGCATGCCCCGATTGAGGTTGAATCTTCTGAATCAAACTAGGATTAGGAATAGGATCTATTATCGGGTCAAACCAAGATCAAGAATAAGATCGAGTGGGGAGTTCCCCATCAACTAAGGGGGTTCAATTCACCCTCCCACACAAATTATAGCGAGGGTGGGTGGGAGATGGAACTAGAGTTAGGGTGGGAGGGAATCAACCATTGGGAACTATAATTCCCACCTAGAGATAGGAAATTTGAAGCCCCCACAATAATATATGTTCCCAACTAAACTAGCAGTTGGGCCCACACATGAAAAGAAAAGCATGTTACGCCACTGTATCCTCCCATGAGTGGGGGGATTATATTTTTTCTTTTCCTACGAATAAGCTGGGGCAAGGTAGGTGGGAGGTAGTGGGGGGAATTCTAGATATTCTAAGTGCCAGTATAGATAGGTCCCACCCACCTAGGGCCCCCCACCTTAGTGATAGGAGGAAGGGCCTCCCACCCAGGAACTTGACTATTCATGCCCAACTCAGATGATAGTTAGTTGAGGGATAGCCTATAATGGTGTGGTCTTTTTCCTATGCCCTACCTTTAGAGTATAGTGGTCTATCATTGGTTTGAGAGCTAGGTCTAAACCTATTGAGTGGCCCTATGATCTATAGGGGCTTTGGTGGTCTAAACATATTGATCTAAACCCTAGGGAATCGATTCATGTTCCATCATTCTTGGATCAGGCCCTACAAGTGGGGGGAAATTCTATCTATAGAATGAAGATTGGTGCTTACCATCCTTGAACTAGTTGAATTCTGATTAGACCTTCCAGATAGAAACAAAGGAGGGAGGGAGAGAGTTCAAGAGCTACCCACCCTTCATTCTTCTCCATTGAGCCATCCTAACTATTTTCTTCTCCTTCCCTCACCCCCAGTTACCTAACTCACTATAGTGAAGGTAGGTTCCTCGGAAGATGCGAAAGAAAGCAATTTATTTGAGGGGGGCCAGGTGGGGAGGCAATGGATGTTACGACATTGGAAGGAAGGCCAGGAAAGACAGTTGTTGTTCATTGCCCATGCTTTCATTTTCTCATCGCTCTATAGCATGAGCTTGAAGTTTCAGACCCCACAACATTTCATTTTACCATCGACCCCCCCATCCAATAGAGTTCTCCCTCTCACTGGCTAGTAGGGTTTGATCAATAGGAAAGAAGTAATGTCACTATAGAAGGAAACTACTAGAACTACGAACAACTAGAATAACCCATTGGACAGGAAACAAAGATGTAGATGCCTAGAAGATCAAGGTGGAACCATCCTATTTGATCAAGGTAGAACCATCCTCTCTATAGTTGTCCTCCCACTGAACTGAACACCCCCGGTGAAGGATTGACTATAAACTACCTCCCTAACATTGTCTATAGCCCCGCCTTCTACTAATAATACATCCAACTTGTCCAGCCAATCTTAACATCACATCCTAATGTAATACTCTTGATAGCCACTTCATTCAATCTCTACCAGAGGTACGTCCCAGTTTGAAAGAGAAGCCTAGTGGAGGTGTGTCCCAAGTTGAAGCCTACCTTCATTAACAATATAGAGGGATGGAGGGACCATGCTTGGGGTGATTGTCACTTAGGCCTTCCAGATGCATGCATGGTTCCTTCCAGATGGTCCTTCCTATTCACGATGGTTAGATAGCGACTGGACTTCCTTCCAAACTAGTTGAATTAGTTGCCTTCCACTGAGGCAGGCTAGTTGGCTTACACTTCAATTAACTATTGGAAGGGTACTACCTTGGTAGATGACTTGGAATTCACCATGGGAGTAAGCTAATTGTGGATTCAAATCACCACAGGTGGGTGGGAGGAGATGGTTCTAATGGCCCAATGCCAATTGAGATAATGGCCGAGGTGCCAGGGTGTTGGTTTGAACTAATGATTTTTGGGTCTCAGGGGCTGCTAGATCTATTGTGGATCCTACCTATGGATTCCACGAGAAAGCGGCCCATCCATCTAGAGTAGGTCGTGAATTGATGGTTTATGAAATAGAGGATGGGGAGGCATAATCTACTTGAATTACCAACCTCTTCAAAGATGAGGTCAACCCAACTATCTCCGAGCAACCAATCTTCTCCCACCCACTATTATATCCTCCTAAGTTCCCACCCAACTCAAAAAAATAGCAGAGGGGCCACTCACCCTAGCCCTGGGTGTGAGAAGATAGGGTCAGCCCTGGCCCATTCTTTTCATAATGGATTGGATTGTTAGAAGATTTAGAACTATTAGCCAACTATATAAAGAAGGGGCGAGTAGGCTCACTATTCAGAATTTAATAGTAAACCCACCATTCTTGGCTATGGGAAGTTTCCATATTCATCCCACCAACCCTATTCATTCGTATACCTTTGGGGGCAGATAGAAATATTGCACACCCTATTCATACAAAATTGAATGCCAAAAAAGAAGGTTAGTTAGATGCATGGGTTGGGTATCTTATCCAAGAAGGTTTGGTATTGAATGAAGCTGCTATGTCTGCATCTAGGTTGAGGGTGGAGAATCATAGTAGAGAACACTTTTCTTTGGGGGGAAAGTAGAAATGGACTCCTTACCTCCAGGTGTGAGGGAGGGGTAGAGGTGTGGGGAAATTCTATTATTTCCAGAACTATAGACCCTACTTTTCCCTCCCACCCAAGCCATCAACAATAGAAGCTAAGGGTCACCCACCAGAACTATATCCACATGAACACCCACCCCATGTATATAAAGAGGCACCTAGGAATAGAATTATCTTCTAGGTGGGCAATGGGAATTCTAGTTCTTTCTATTATAGGTTGGGTGGAGATGATAGAGCCACCCACCCCTGGGCATGTTACGTATAGAATCTGGCGTACATCTATCTCCTAATTCAAATTCCCAACTATAGATAGCCCCCCACCCTATAGTTCCCACCAAGAACCAAGGTGATTCAAGAACTAGAACTATATACCTACCCGAGGAACTATGATTTGGAACAATGTGATATGGGGTGGGTGGTGAATCTGGGTGTTTTAAGTGATGGGGTGGGTGGGAGGCTTCGAGGGCGCTATCGTGACGTCTCAGTATTAACCTATTGGGGGGGCCTACTATGTGTGGGGTTGGGTGGGGGGTATAGGCCCAGGTGGGAGGGAACTATAATGCAATTTTCACCTTGCACCTACCCCCACAGGGGGCAATAGAATGGTGGTTAAGTTGGGCAAACCCTTGGACAGTTGTTGGACGCCGATGCTTTCGAAGGGGAAAATGAATGGATGGGTTGACTAACTAGATTTCATAATCATATGATCTAAATAGGGTGGGGAGATCAAAAAGAAAGATGCCAAACCCACCCTACCTCTCCCCTACCACTTTCAGATAGATTATATATGTAACATGATCCCCTGGGAGAACTATAACCTCGCCCAACCACCCACAATAATATACCATATGGGGGGGCCCCTCCCACCCTACATTGTTCAGCATCTACTAAAGTGGGGGGGATCCTGAATAATAGTTCTAGTGAGTGATTAGCTATCAGTTGGTTCATCGAGCCTTCCACCCGTATATAACCCACCTCCCTACTTGGGCATCTCCTCTGGAACTAGAATTCCCTCCCACCCCAAATTCTAGTTGATGGGTTGTTCCATAGTAGCTCCTGAGTGGGGGGGAATTATAGGTAGCTATTGAGTCCGGGTGGCCCTCCTCTGAGGGTTCTAGGTAAACCCTTAGATGATAGTTGGGTGGGTGGGTGGATATAGTTATGGAATCACTCACTAAGAATCAGTTCATGGATCAAGAACAGAGATCCATAGATCAAGAATGACAACATCTCTATGGATGGGGCCTTACTCACCAGGTTCTCCCTGTGGGGTGGGTGGGAGCAACTTCTATCCCCCCCCACCTTGGGGTGGGAGGGAGGTGAAGTCCGTAACCTAAATGTATTCCCTCTGGGGTTAGGTAGGAACTATAGTGGATTTATATAGTTGGTTGGGTGGGAGGACCTTGTGGGGCTAGGTGGGAGGCTATAGGGATGTGGGGTGGGTGGGAGGTTAAGACCGTAGGGTTGGCTGAAGGAACTATAGGCAGTCATGTCCACGAGGTCTACCTCCCTTAGTTGATCAATGAATTGCTAAATTGCCTCCCACCCCTTTATCTAACTATAGTTGCTTCTAACTCAACTAGATCAATTGATTTTAGGTAAACTGAATCAACAACTAGTGGTGCCTCTACCTTTTCTATTGATGGATCAACTAAATCAACTACTTCCCCCTTGCTTTTTCTAGATCAACTGGGTCAACAAGTGGTAGTACCTCTGCTATTGCCTCTCCTACTACCAATATGGGTGGATTGACTTCAATCAGTTCAACATCGATCAATAGCTAGAACGACTATAGAAAGTTGAAATGCTTGCATAGGATGGTCAAAGAGTAGGAAAAAATAAAGTCATCGGTTGTAGGAGCAAGGATGGTAGCATAGCTTGTTTTAGTTCTGATATACAATGATGCTCTTAGAAGTGATTCCCCCACATTTTATTGTATTCGAAACAGTGATTCTTCGGTCGTAAAGGCAATTCTAAAGCCAACAACATAGATAGAAGCAAACCTACCAGCATCTCACTTGGCATCCCTTCCATATCGAGACCAAGATCCACCAAGAGCAGAGATAGCCCAAGCTACTCTAGTTTTTAGAAACTAGAAACAGTAGTGTACGTTCTACTATAGTTGGAAAACCAGACTACTATAGTTGGCCATTTGAATAAGCAACCTAGACAAACACATGACGAGTATGGATATTTTCACTTAGGAAGCTATACACATATTGGGGTGTTGTCCTAAGTAAACTAGACACACTTTGGGGCATTTCTACTAGAGTTTGACTGGCACTATAGTTCAGCCTAGAACTATAGTTCTGATGCGGTAGTTTGGCTAGCCTTTCCTTTACACACAAGTTCAAGGCATGGTGCATTTAAGAGAAGGAACTCTAGTTGATACATGAAGGGGCATTTCAATAATCAACCTAGACACACGATGGACATGGAGCATTTCAATGTGTCAAGCCTATGCAGTAATGGGCATTTTATTGGGTAAACTATACACACCTAACAGCTATATGGATAGGGGGCTTTTCATAACTTTTTGGTAGATATCCCTTGGACCCCTCCATTTTCTTTCATACATGACTAGAGAGAGTAGGGAAAGAATCTGAGGGAATAGATTGAGTTGTTTCATATCCAATTCTAGATCAAGAGTCCATAGTTCCATTTCTGATCGTAGATCGAGATGCACTATAGTTAGTTTAAAAATAAGTTTACCTATGCATCAAAAATAAAAAGTGAATCTGAGCAGCTGCCGACTCCATATTTAGTTGTTTTCCCTTGCATTTTGGGATTCAAATCAAGAGAATGCCCCTGCATATGAACAAGGAGTTGCCCCTATCTATATATCTAGTCAGGCATATTTCTATTCTCCCCGGTTGGAAAAGTGGAGAAAACACCCATGGTTGCCTCTCCCCCACTACTATGGATAGGGCTCCAAGGCAGGTTGAGTCCATGTGAAATAGGTAGAATAAACTACTTTTGGACTTTACATTCTAGTTGATTTAGGGCAGGTCAAATCGATTAAGTTATTACATATTCTCCTGGTCTAAGTGCTCTATCACCTATTTTATATTATTATAGGTTACCCATTATTAAAATAGAGAGTTCCTGGGCTTGAGAAAGGTGCCTATAGTATGGTATCTCCAAGTATCTAATCATAGTGATTCCACATCTAGTGTATAATAGTGCTCTTAACCAGTGGAATAAAATCACTATTCGGTAGGGGTCTTGAGCCACTTCACACTCAAGTGCTGATAGGAAGAACCGAAACGTGAGCTAAGAACTAAGAACTGAAATGTGAGCTAAGAACCTGACTTTCTAGCTAAGAACCTGACTCTGTGAGCTAAGAACCATTCACCCTATGTTCCATATTATTGGGAAATAGAGAATGATATGGATCAACTGTAGGTGTGGAGCAAGTCTTTAATCGAGAATTGGTTACCTTTCTTGAGGGTGGGAGGAACTAGAGTTTCCCACCAATCCATCTTGACACATTGGCAAACCCTTGAAAGGCAGGGTTGGTGAATCTATATCCTCCCACCCACCCCAAAAAAGCTGAATGAATCGAAGGAGTTCAAAATGAATGAAGGTTCTTTAGGCACATTTCCTTGGGGACAATGACACAACTTGGAGCAAGCAAGAAAGAAGGGGTGGGATGGGGATGGGACTGAAACAAGGTAAATAGGCTCTAGATCAATGGAAGGAAGATACCAACTGGTGTTAGTGGGTGATAGTTGTCGCACAACGATCATGCCACTATTATAACTAGTATCTGCCTACCTCAATTATAGGGATAGTAGAGCCAATTAACGGAATGTATTCTATCCCCCGCTAGAGAAAGAGGTTCATCGGCTATCCAACCCATGATATACAGATTGATCCAGGGACCTTTGAACAACTTGACACCCACAAAGATGGATAAAGAGAAATCTAGGGAAGGGGCAACGTGAATGGGTCATGTCATGCTTAGGATGGTCAGCATCATCTCGCAAAAGAATAGAGCAATAGTGGTCCCATGTACATAGAGAGATAGATATGGCATGGTGAAGCCAACGATCCAGTTTCCTCTCTCAGGCAGCTATAGATATACAGGCACCAGGCCCCGATGGATCCCTAGTTGGAACCTCAAATCAAGGTGGCCCTTCTTTTTTCCGTATTCAGAATAGGTGAATGATAGTATTGAATGGGGGAAGTTGATCAAGTCCAAGTTCACCATAGGGTATTTAGAGATCTGAGATGTGCTTCTAGTAGATAGGGGCTCGCGAAAAAGTTTTGGAGATTAGATTGGGAATCGGGATCTATGCACAGGGGGGTGGATAGGGGTTGGGGGAGGAAGGGTACTTAGGATTAGGTGGGGAGAGGGGGAAGTACTAAGTAGTCAATTGGTTATTCGGTGAAGCGGGGTTCTTCCTAGCTAGTGCAAGTGTGCAAAAGATATATATAGTTGCTATCTGGGAAAAACCAAATCAATATGAACTGGTGGAGTCAATAACCATGGATAGGACCATCTATTGTAGGTTTCAACTGATTAAAGGTAACTCAACCCATAGGGGCCCTCCCACCCAACTATAGCCTCTCACCCACCCCCATCGGTGGCCAAGTTTGTCTTATTACTAAACCTATCACAAGGCTTCCTTTCAATTTGATGAGCAAATCGATGCCATGCGGGTGGGGGGGTGAATGGGTAAATGGGGGCTAGTCCCGCAATGGATATCATGGAGAAAAGGTGGCCAAGGCTTGCTGAAAAGGACACTCAAAAGGAGACAATAAGGGGCTAAAGTTGCCCAATGAGGAATCAGACAAATGGATAGGGGTTGAAACCACCCACCTTTTAGCTAACCTTTATTCCACTGGGGTGGGTGAGAGGAAATGAACAGAGAGGAGAGCAATAATATTATCGAAGAGTGAAAGAAACTAGCAAACCTTCTCAACTAACTATTCTCAACAATATTCCCACCCTCTTGATAGGAAGGATAGGAGAAAGAATAGGCCAATTTTGTCTAGCTGGCTCTAGAATGATCTGGCCAGAATGGTGCCGAGATGGATGGCATTCATGGCCAAGGGATATACATCATACTTCAATCCTGACAGGGTGTAATGATGAAGGTAACAGATCTCCACTTGGATCAACATGTCTGATACAGTGGGGGGTATGATGAACTAGCCACCACATGGTTAGTTCAGGTGAGGAACTAGAAGTTGGTGGGGGAACAACCTAGATTCCATTGAATTATTGTTAAACAAAAAAACATGGGTGGGCTTAGTCTGCTGTCAGGGCTAAGGTAGCATGGGAGTTACCCCCAGCTGATTCTATTCTCACTAGTGGACTTCTCTCCATATGGATGTGAACCCTATCAGCCCTACCCGCTTGAAGGCCCCCCTCTATAGAAAATTGTGGGTGGGAGGATGGGTGGACCCCTCTTTTGCTATTATCGAAGGTTGGGGTGGGTGGGGGGAGGTAGTTGGCTACCCAGCACTATAGCTATTATAGAGGGGTGGGGGGCATGTTACGCCCTTCTATTTCCTCCCACCCACCCCAATCTAGATAGTTGACCCAGGGGTGGGTGGGATGAGATATGGATATAGCCTACCTACCCCTTGCCATTGCAGGGGGTATGTTATGTAGAGAATCTAGTCCTACCATCATCAACCTATAGTGATCGGTAGAGCTAGCCCCTATAGTTCCCACCCACCCAAGGTTGGGTGGGACTAGTATCTATAGTTGACAGTGATTCGAGATTCTATATGTAACATGCCTACTTGGGTTTGGCAGTCACTATCTCCTCCACTTACTTTCCACCCATCCAGAACTACCTTTATCTTCCTCCCACATGAACTACAATGTGGGGGGCTATCCTATATCCTCCCACCCACCCCTGCCCTCCCACCTGGCCCTTCTATTTCCTCCCACCCACCCTAGTTGAGTCTCTAAAGAGCCTCTCCATATAGCAGTCAAATGGATTTCATCCCCATAGGGGTGGGGTGGGGGAGTAGCAGTCAAGTCTCTAAAGAGCCTTATAGTCGAGTCTCTATAGAGCCTATTGATGGGACGAACCTACCCTTCTTACTAATGAGATAGACCTACCTTTCTCATTGATAGGACTGGAAACCCTCCACCGATGCGTGAAATCAAGTCCTTCCCCTGAACCCCAACTACTATGAACCAATTGCTATGACTAATTATGCACCAGAGGTAGCCCGCTACAACTGATTATGTGCCAGAGGTATTGGTTCGATCGATTCTAGCTACTATTGGGTCGAGGTGGGCTATTACTATCATCAATGGCTCTTCCCTCTCGATACCACCCCCTAGTAATGGCTCCTCACTCTTCCTAATATCCCATCCAATCATGGACTAAATGTGATTGGCCCTACCTCCATACCTCGGGCCATCTCCCATCCAATCATATATGGATTAACACACGTGATTGGGAAGGGGATCCCTATTTGATCATATACGGATTAATGTGTGCATCACCAATCCCTCCCCTCCCTTTCAATAGATCAATTGATATCTTCTCCATCCCTACTCCTGATTTCGGTTCGAGCTTCTCTCTCCCTCACACCAAACATTTCCTCTCTAACTTCTACCTTCCACCCACCTCCTAGCTATGACCAATGAGAGATAAGGAGAAAAGATCCTATCTCTCGATTGGTGAGAAGGATCCACTATTTGTGGTGACCGTATTGCCTCTCCCTCATATGGCAGTCAGGGTGGGAGGATATAGTTGGGGTGGGTGGGAGGAGATAGTTGTTACATAGAATACTACCAGTTGTTGGGATGGGAAATCCATACCATATACTCCTGAATCATTTATCCCTTTTCCATTTCACCTGAGAATCTCCCCACCCCTCGACATCGGATCGATCTCAATTCCACGAATGTGGAGGCTTTGGTGGTTATGCCCTCTAGCAATACCAATCTGGGGGGGATTGCCTATACCCTCCCACCCACCTATTGAATGAGAAGGGTTCTGCAAATCGATACAGGGGGTCAAGAGAGACCGGGCCCAGTCAAGGCTCAACATTAACATGGTCCACTCAGTCTAGTGCATTAGGGGGGACTGTGACCTCATGACCTTGTCCTCCAATCACATCCCCTAAATCATTTGTACTAACAATTCATGCTCATCCCACTATAATCCTTCCCCCACCCCTCAAGTGCCTTCTGTAACGAAAAAGAGTAAAGAGTTAGGTAGCAACGACATCAATTTATCTGACAACTCCATTTGAATAATAGATTTGACGGGCCCTGGGCAATGACCACACCTTTATTCCTGGGCTTTAAGACTTTATTTTTGGTCTTGGGTTTTAAGTTCAAGCAACTCTAGCAGCTATATAAAACGTGATTAATGCCAATCAAATATCCTCCCTAGCCCATTGGAGGGTGACGCAATAGATGCAGCTATACGAAATGCAAAAATGGTAGTTTAGATTGGCCCCATGAGTGATAAATAGGTTAAGTAACTCAAACAACTATGTCAAACACCCAGATGTATCTATTCGTGTTGGTTCCCCCAGTCCTTTCCATTGGTAAGGTTTCACAGTTCACCTTGGCTGCTAATATAATTATAGTAGAGAATTCTCATGAAAAATGTTGGTCTCCCATGTGAAATAGGTTAGTCAGGTCTCACAGTTATGTCGAATGCCTAGATGTATCAATTCCTATCTCCCTATTGAAATCCAAGTACTAGGTTCGATAGATATATGTGGAGTAGTTGTTGATCTCCCTATCCTAGGGAGAAGATAGCTTCTAAAATAAAGGTGGGATGTAGTGGCAAAGTAGTAGATATTTCTACCCTCAACTACTACTCCTATTATTCCCTCGAGGTGGGGGGGAGGAGATAGCTCAAATTAGGCCTAGGTGGGGGGGAATTTTATTATAGGGCATGTTATGTATAGAATCAAAGTTGAGAAATATGACCTTTGATCAGAATGTGGAATCAATATTCATCCCATGAACCTCTAGAATGCCAGACATCCAATCTCCTGATTGAGAGAGAAGTCCAATCCCACCTCAGATAGTTGTTTCATCATCTCATCACTAGTGGGGTCATCCCAACCATTAATTTGTAGAAGGGTTCAAGACTCAGGTTCATCTCCAGGTGATGGTTCGATACCTCTCCCTCTATGCGTGCAATCCCTAACTATTGGCTGGGAAGGAAGGGGTGGGTGGGAGGATATAGAAATTGGGGTGGGTGGGAGACAATAGTTGGGGGGGTGCCAGGTAGTGCGATCAACTAAGGATTGATTCTTGGCTAGAGAACAACCCATTATAACCTCTTGAAATTTTGCTCCTAAAGAAATAATAGGCATTCACTTATCATTCATCATTCAGTCACTCAGGGAGATAAAATCCTAGCTCAGCCATTCATTGATTACATCTCTTTCTTTCCCCAGGTGGTTCGTAGGTCAGGATCAAGATAGTGTCATCTCCCCCTTTCCTCCATCAATAATATGAAAGAAGGGGGGGTGGGTGAGGAAGATCGAATATCTCCTATGATCCTCTGATCCCAGTTGGTAGGGTAGCTCCATTCCTTCTCTCGTAACCCTGCATCCATTAACTATAGTCAGGGGGTGGGGAAGTAGATTTCTCGTAATCCATTAGTTGGCCATGTCTAGTCAATCAATTTTTCCTTCATTGGCTATGATCAGATCTTCAGTGCATCTCTCTGGGTAATGGGCCATTAGTCCAATCTCTCCTTCCCGTCAACACATTGGTTTGGGGGATCATTAGCCGTTATTCCTTGATCAGCATCCCAGCTCCTCATCTCCCTCCATTGGCTCAATTACCTTGGTTGTCAATCCCATGTGTTCACTTGATCCCTGGGTCGCATCTCCATCCTTCTGTGATATTCTTATCTATCCCCACCCAATACAATGCTTTCCCCCCTTCCCCATCTCCCATCTCTTGGTTCCAACTTTTGGAGGGATGCATACAAATGAGGACCTATTTTTTATTCACCCAACCCTATAAGTTGGATAATGATTGATTACCAGATTCATCCCATGGCTAACGATCAACCCACTGTGGAAGTGTAGGCTACAAAGGTACGTAGGCCTCACTTCTCCATTCCTCAACTTGAGATATGGAATTCTGATGCAAAGGGGAATGATGCCTTCAGGTCTGCATCTAATGGCCTTTTCAATGTGCCGCTGCTGATCAAGTAAGAAACTCAGCTCTATCTCTATCAGTCAATAGTGTCTTCTCCTCCATCTCTTATAATTAGAAAGTATCAGCAGGATGATTATCAACTACTAATCCCATGAAAAGGCATACTCAGATCGACTAACTCATCTTCCATATCCAGCAAGGAGGACACTTCTCCATCATGAGATAAGCCCTTATCTTTCCTGGTCAAATAATGAATCTTTCTTTTGGGGCCACGCCTCCCGCCCACCTTGGAGAAAAATAAAGGTTGGAAGATTCAATTGAAGAGTTGGAAGGGGGGTTCAACCATATCTGTAGCTACTTTTGAGGGATCCAATCTTTAGTCCTCTAGTGTTCCCATGACTAGTTACAGTTATTCCATCCCTGACTGGTCGAGGCAAGGCTCTAATGCTAAAAGGTCAACAATCAAGAGGGAGGAACAAAGGAGGGGAAATTTCATTCTCCAGTCAGAAGAAGATGGGGAGGGGGTTCACGAATGAGAACATCTGTTGCCTCTCAAAGGAGGGGCTAAGCCCAGGTAGGAGTTGATAGAAGTAGCATCTAGAAGAGGTCCTTTCTTGTCCCCGGATTCTTTGGTAGTTCTTGACTTGCTGGACCACAGATGTGTTCCCCACTCCCAAAGGAAGGTTGACAAATAAGAAGGCAGGAGGGGATTCAAACAACTCAAAGAAGGAATGAGTTCATGACTGGGAAGGACTCGAGGCGACGACTAGGGGATGACCCATGAGTATTCTCATGAGTACTTGTATTTTATCATGCGTATACATCCATCCATGTGCTATTCATTCATCAATGTAGTCATTCATCCATGCGTTCATTATTTATTCATGTGTTTGTTAATATGTATTTGATATCCATCGGTGCGTCTAGTAATGTTCGTATGTATTCGAAACTCACCCATGTAGTTGCTAATACGTATGTGATGTTCCACCCATGGCCCATTGTCTCGGTAGCTAGGTCCAAGGTGAGGTGCATGAAGTAATGGGCTACCTGACCAGGCTCTAGTGCATTTCCAATTGAAGCTAGTGCCTTATGTGGCACCAAATGTGAATCGATTCTTCCGATTCAGGTAGCCGTACTTTCAACTAACATCTAGGAGATCAAGGGGTGAAGCCACCATCGACTATCTATCTCTCTTTCTATCTTTCTTTCATCCCATCTCTGAGTAATCTGTATGGTCACATCAACGACTTTCATTGCTTACTACCTCCCAACCACCTATAGCTTTGGCTATAGTAAAGCCTTGGCATGTGTATAGTGGATGCAAGTGGCCCTACCATTACGGGTAATGGCAGAAGCGATCAATTAGTGGAAGGGTCTCTCTCTTCCTACAGGATCAAATTCAAAGATCTAAATTTTATTATAATGGGCAGAGGCTTTTCCAGCTCCCCCCGAGACTTAAGGTTCACTGCATTGCAACCCATCCTGAGGGGGAGATATAGCTCCTACCCACACCCAAGCCAATTTGTTTGAGGTTCAAGCTTCTACCAATAGATATTAAAGTGTGGGTGGGCCCCTCCCACCCAGCTCATTATAGGTCCCCCTTGGAAACCACGGTGACTACATGTTTAGTCTAGTTTCGAGATAGGGCGATCCGCCCACCCACCCTATTGTAATATCTCCGGTAGGTGTGTTATGTATAGAATGGTGTTGTTGTTTCTAGGCCTACCCCAACTATCATAGGGTGGGAGAGAGAGGTAGCCCCAACTACTAAACCCACCCCCTGTAACCATCTCCTCCCACCCACCCTGGCCACCCCCGAGGGTTCGCCACTATCATCCTTGCACCCACCCACCCTTTCTTAGGGGTAAAATAGTCACCCACCTGGGAGGGAGGGAATTATAGCTTCTAGTATGGTTTAGAAGGAAGCACCCCCCCTTTCTATATTTGATGAAAGTGCCTAGCCCCCAGATGATAGAACCATACTAGCAGCCAAGAGGAGGAGGGTTTAGTCTCTCTCTAGCTCGAGCACACAATAATAGATTTGAGGGGGCACCCACCCAACATTCCTACCTCCCAGCAACTATATTCAATGGAACTAAATGCCACCCCCAACTAATCTACTGAAGCAAGGGGACCCACCCACCCAACCCCAACAATAATAGGAAGGGCAGCCCTTCCTCCCAACCTGGGCTCAGATTTGAGGGGGGCCCTGCGGAGATGGCAATTCTATACGTAACATGCCCAGGGTGGGTGGGAGGAGATAGAGGCCTGAGTTGGAGTTGATCCAGTTTGAGAAGAAGTTGAACTCATTGATCCCATTGATCTGGTCCCACCACCAACAATTTGAGATCAATACCCACCAGCAGCAAAAATAAAGGCTCCACCCACAGATTCACCATCAACATATCCAGATCCATAATTAATTGAATTAATTGTAGGGGCTCCCACCCAGTAAAGGCACCCACCTTTGCTTATGTTTCTAGAACTGGATAAAATGGGGCGAGTGCTTCAACAAGATCAACTCGTGTAAACTGGGTATAGATCTCGATATGGAACCTCCCCACCAATGTATGGTTATCAAAATGGAAAGGATGTTGTGGGCTTCTCCCCTGCGTATGGGAACTTTGCTTCTTAAGTAATTGATATTTCTTCCAATCGATCATTTACTACTAGCTTTGCTCCTTAGATAATTCATATGGAGCCGGCAGATTGGTTAGACTAGTTTCTTCAATGTAAGCCCATGGAGAAGAGCTGGCAGAGTAGATACATTGATAGACAAGGTTAAAGAGAGAGTTTCCTGGGCCTGACTTGTATTCCAGAAGCTTTCCATAGACCATAGACCAATTTGGATCCAGTACCATATCCACCAGTAGAAGAATAGGTAGTCATAGCATCGTCAGTTGGAAGATTGAGAGCCCTAATAAATCATTTACCCATTTCTCGCTTTACCCAGTCCTAGTCATTATTTCCCTTATTGATTGATTTTACCTCACATTTGAGTCAAGTACCACCAGTAGCATAGTTTCGCATAGGTAGGGCTAGTTATGGAGAAGGACCAGGGAGCAAAATTCCTGTATCTAGTATTACCATAAAGGGATTCACCATCAAAGGTAGCAAGTAGAGATCTGGTCCCAGTAGTTTTAGATCGAGATTGAGTCCCAAATCCAACAGTTATAGATCTAGATTGAGAGCCAAAACCACTAGTTTAAGAGCCAAAGAATCTATCCTCTATTCCAATGAGTCAACTATGGCACATCGATTAACTATTCAGTAGGTTAATAAATAAAGTAATTCTAGAAAATTTGGTTGAGCGGAAAGATAAGATCAAAGCCCATACCAGTACTAAGACATACATACTCGATGACACACTCATTCTTTCATGCCCAAACTCTAGGCCATCTAAACTCACATAGTATGCATTACAACCAACTTACTCAACTTAATCTACATGACTCACCACCTGCCTGTCACCAATAACCATACTAGGTATCATCCCCCCAATCATCGATGTCAACAAAGCCCAAAGAAAAGTGCATATCATATACAGGAGAATCTACTATAGTGTGACGCTTCGGGCGAATGGACCATCATTGGTAAATAAAGCATACCCCATTGGACATAAAACATGATGTCTCGACATACACATTAGAATTCTCAAACGCAGCAACTCTTTGTATGGACCACCAGAAGAAAACATGATACACCAACTAATCTAAAGACTCTATGCTCCGAATATGGACTTTCATGCAAACAAAATCTTGACGCCCATTGACTGGCCACCGCCTATAGAAATCATGGGATATAACACGAGCAACCAGTAAGATAATATTGGTACCAAAAATAAAGGTGAACCAAATTTCTCTATTCCCACCCTACTACCCCAAATTCAATTCTAGATTCATGATCCAAGGCTATCAGTTCTATTTCAAGATCCATAGGGGTGGGTGGGATTCTAGTTGGGTGGGTGGGAATAGGATTCTAGTTAGTGTGACAACCAGCATCAATAGAAAAGCAAGTAGTACCTACAAGAGAAAAGGTAGTGTAGATTTAAGCAAGGGTTAAGGCTCTTCATCGCTATCGTCTTCCAAAGCCATTGTTCCTAGAGATTCTATTCACATGATTACCTACTCGATTTATGTTTGAGGACTCGATGTTTCTACCTCCATTCCCATCCATTGAGCTTTCTTCTCTGCATGCCTTCATTCATTTTAGTCTGTATACCGTAATTCATTGATATTATTCTTAGTCCACATGAAAACACCTTTCTCATTGTCCCAACATGTCCAGAACTTGACATCCCTATAAGGGATGGGTGGGAGGAGATAGTTGAGTGGGGCTCGATAGGTGAACTATAGTTGTTCTGAATCATAGGGTTCTCAAGTGGAAGGCAATATACTATCCAAAGTGCCTTCCCTTTATGTTGTTGTTCCATCTTTCACTCCACGAAGTGGGACCCTTGACAAAGTCACTGCTTTTGTCATGTCCTCCTCCATTGTGATGTGAGATTGTAGCCGATACATCTCACTAGCTTCAGACAAGCCCAAATAGACACTTGAACCTAGCACATATCACTCGAACCCAAGATGTTTGCTGTCACCTTTTCAGTGGTGGCTTAATGAAGAAAAGAAGCCATGAAAAGTTGGTAATTTGGTCTTCGTTCCTCTCCATCCCCTTGGTCAGGAGAGCGACTTCCTCCATGTCAGAAGAGGAAAGAGTATTTGAGAGAGAGAATCTGGGTGGGCCTAGTATCGACATTAGTATGGTATTCTAGCCTAACCTTAAAGTGTAATAGGTTCATTAAAAAATAGTCAAGCTGAGTGGTAATGGTGTAACCTATATGGAATAAAGAGAATGGAATGGAAGAGCCACTACACTACCATACCCGCATGGTGGCTCAGTGTACCTTCCCATTCTAGTTTTCAAATCAATATTGTACTAGTAGAGCCAGCTAGTACTCACTCCCCTTCCTCTATCTACTGTGAGATCCATCTGGATCCCCACTCAAGGATCCTAATCAGTTAGTTAATTGATCAAAGTGGATCTCTGATGTCACTATGGAGAACTACTTTAGGTTGATGTAATCCTGGCTGGACTGGCCCCTACTTGATGGATGAGCATTTGGTTACGGACCCCTATAGACATTGAAGAGAGGTACTGGTCACTATATTAGTCAATTCTATTACTAGGGGATAGGGGAACCAGTTGATCCTACCTAACCCAAGCAAGGAAAAAGGCCCTCCATGAGATAAAGGCTAGTCTAGAGGAGGGGTTTCTCTCTCTAGCTGGTGGTTCTATTTGGTGAATCGTGAGTATGGATTAGAATGGGAAGTACTTCCACCATGTCCTATTTAGATGCCGCCTATCTCAGTCATCATTTTGACATGCTTTAGAGGGGCTTTCTTTGCTTTCACCCACTAGTCTATCCTTTCCAACAAATTGACCTACACTGCTAGGACCTACCTATCATACCTATAATGACTTGCTTGTGACTGAGAATGGATATGGGTTCCTGGCTGGGAATAGATATAGGAAGGTGGGTGATTCTGAGAAGAGAGAACCTTTTTTTGTTGCTGCACAGATCCCATTCTATCTCCAGATTAGATCGAACATAGTTCTAGTTATAGCAGACATGGCCTTAGGGTATAGATTCAAATTGATCACTTCAATCTATCTATAGTACAGACACTTCTCAGCTCAAACTGGCGGACACAAACTCTAATTACTTGTCAAAGATGGCACCCTGTTCACTCCTTGAATGGGCCCGTGCTCCTTATATCTTCTCTTATCTGGGGCAATGTCAGGCCATAAACAAGTTGAGGGGGAAAAACTAAAATAAATGTAGTGACTCATGCACATGTGCGAGCAAGAAACATTGGTACTTTCTTCTTTCATCTTTTAGTCAGTTGGTATGCTTGGTTTCGGAGCCTCTTTTGGTGGTTCTTTCCATAGCCGCTACCGCCCCTCCACATCTATATAGATGGATTTCTCAACGATGCTGGTTGGGTGGGAAACTACAATTCACTTGCAACCCCCCTTCTAATTCTAGTTGCGGCAAATACGCTAGAATAAGCCAACTAGAATTCCAGGAATTGGAGTAGCAATAGTTGGGAGAGATTGGTTAGAGTAGGTCAGATGGACACTGATCATGGAGGGAGTGGGATAGCATGTAGTTCCAATTTCAACGTGGCCCGTACCCCCTACCGCTACTATAGTGGTAGCTGGGTTGTCCAAGATTTCCTCATTCAATACCCCCCTACTATAGATAGGCAATCCTCTTACTATTCTTTGAACCCATTCTATTTCTTTCACTTGCCAAAGGGGCAAAATCCAATTCCATACAACTAGCCTATAGATAGTAGGGACCCCCCACCCATTCCTTTTGATCCCATACCCATATTAGATGATACGTAATATGACTAGCGGCAGAGAACCCCTAGGCAGGAGGGGACGAACGAGACTGACACATGAGCCATCAAACCTTGCTAATATAAAGGTAGGGCCTGATAGTAGGGCATATGTATTCTAGCCTGAATGAGCCCACTTCATCGTAATCAAATTCTGAAGCCCCTTTCTTAATAGGCACAAGCCTCACTAGACCTTAATCACGGAAATAAATAGTTTTTACTTTCTCAGCCTGACCGGGAAAGACCGCATCTAAGTGGTTTTGTCCAATGACTTATCTTATCCCTTGAATCTGATATAGATTCTCTAGTCAGACACTCCTCCCTAGGGTATGAAGTGCGAAGGACATGGATACCAACCAATTGATCCCTATCTCTCCTCCCTCAACTGCTATGTAGAGTTCTTAGGTGGCATAGAAATGACAAGCATGAGGAGTGAAGAAATCTCTATGTTGGGTCACTTTCGCAACCAACTAACCAACCATTCACACATCTCCATCCATCCGATAGAGATCGTCCCCCTTGCCATATAGATCTAATCTATAGGGGCCTTTGTTCCCCTTGCCATATAGATCTAATCTATAGGGTGCTTCAACCAATAGAGATCGTCCCCATCTCCCATCCATGTAGATCTGATCTGATTTGGGAGATACGCTCTTTCACTACCACTTGAGATACACTTACTTTGCCATATTCTATCTATAGGGCCCTCTACATCCACCTATTCCATCCATCCATAATAGAATAGTTTCTATCTCTATAAGTAACATGATCAGATTGGATTGATTGGATGTCATAACCCAACCCCCGTAGATATAGATATGGATGTAGTATAGAGTTTCATTAGCTGCCCATCCAGGTAGAATAGAGGGGCTATATGGAGGGGGAGGCCCTATCTATATATATGGTAGGTTGGGCACTCAGTCTTGGGCCAGCCCTAAGATATGGCAACAACCATATAGAGAGTAGGCACCCTATAGATGGATATGGCAATAGGACGACGTGTGAGCGGTAGGTCGACAGAATCTATGGGCACTCGATCGACAGTGCTTATAGATCTATCTGGTCTAGCATCATGCCCTTCCCTTGTGTTCATGAGTGCCGATAGGCCCTTATCCCTTATTCTATATGGGGGCAACAAGACAGCTACCCTATATATAGATAGGTCCGGCCGGCCCTGAAACCCTATCTATCCATCTATCTATCTATCTGTAGGGGGGAGATAGATTTGAGATCATCCCCCTATAGAGAATAGGAGAGGAGAATACACCATCTGATCTCATCTTTAGTATTAGTATAGGAGTGTTTAGCTTGAGGAGAGTAGAGTATGTTAGCACCCCATCTGGACTCGACTCAACTTGACTCTATCGGAGTAGGGGATGAGCTCCAACCTATTAGAAATAAGGTGTTCCTCTCTATTCTATCAATGTACCCTATCGCCTATCTCTTGTGGCTGGGCAAGAGTCGTTCCTCCCTATCTCTGTGTAGGGGGAGGGTGGCTAGGCTAGAGGGACACTCAGAGGTGGAGGGCGGTGAGGCTAGACTATATAGACTTGCACTCCTCCCCCATAGATCGATCGATATAGGGGCCTTCAGAGTGACCGCAATTGGTCCCTATCCTATCCTATACATAGATCTAGAGGGAGGAGGACAGCTAGCTCTACTCTATATGAGATAGGTTCCCCTCACTGTAGTAGGACGAGGGAGAGAGAGGTGCTCGTGTGGCAAGGCCGAGTGCGACTAGACTATAGAGAGGGGTAAGGGTGCCAACCCCTATCCCCTCTCAATTCCAATGCCCTATCTCCCATATCTCTGCAGTAGGCCGAGGGGAGGGCATATAGAGTAGAGAGGGACCCCATATATAGATATAGATAAGATAGGGTAGATTCCTATCCCATTGGTAGAGGGGTGGGTAGCCTGAGTGGTCCTTTGGTCAAACGACCCTATATTATCTATTTGGGGCTCGGCCCATATATCTATATGGCAGCAGCACCGTCTCCCTCAAGGAGAGGATAGACTATCGAGTGGTCCATGTTCCCCTCTATATATATCTATAGATAGGGCTCTGACCAGGGTTTCTCTTAAGGGTTAAGGGCTTGCACCCCTTCCTCCCTGCCAAGACTAAGAAATTATCTAGCAGCCCACGTCCTTGCCTCCTGATTGGTCCAAAGATGGAGGTGCCCTATTTGATAGCTATCTATATTGGTCTATATTGGGGAAGGGGGAGTTTCTCCTATCCAACCATCAGTGCCCCTATCCCTATATAGATAGGGGATCAGTAGAGGTGTGCATGTATTGGTAGATGTGGCCATCTATATGAGTGAGTGACTGAGTAATAGGAGTAACATCTATATAGGTGGGGCCTCAACCCCCCGGCTACTAGTATGGTTGACTTAGAATAGTAGGGGCTAGAACTCTAGTTTCCCACCCACCCCATCCTATCTATTCAAATTATTGGGTGGGAGGGGATTATAGTTACTATAGTTTATGCGTTGTTTATGTGTTGTCGTGCATATTGAGGCTGTTTATGCGTTGTTGATGTGAATAATAGAAAAGAGGGCAACTCTAATATGCATTGTTGAGATATTGTTATAGACTAAAGGTAGGTGGGTTGTGTGTGTCTATGTTAGAGAATGTAGTTATTATGGATTGGGCTGGTGGATGTAAATGAGTATTATTGGGTGTGGGGGTTCTCTCTCCTCTATTGGGTAGGGTGGGGGCTGGTTTCTATCTATCTGTGTATCTGTGTCTCTATCTCTATCTTTATCCATCTATCTTTGTCTCTATTTGATCTCTGTTTGTATCTATCTATGGTGGGGTGTAGTTTCTATCTCTAGTAATATGTTTGGTAGGGGAGTTCCTATGAATGGGTAATTGTTGGTGGTGATGGGCAGGACTAAGGTGGATCAGCTAGTTGCCACTGCTCTTTAATGGCTAATGGTTCAATTGATGGCACCCATGGCATGCATGATGTAGGTGATTACTTAACTTCGCTCCTTCTGAGATAAATAGTGGTAAGGTAGGAAGAGGCCCCAAAATGGGTAATGGCATGAGTGAGTTGCCCCGACAAGAGTAGGACCCACTTTCTTTGGGGTCCTATTCGTCAGGTTAGGTGGGGTAGGTTCCTGGTTAATGAAAAAGGGTTGGGGTTAGGGATGGGGTGGTATAATAAAGATTGGATGTAGGTGGGTGCGAAGTGTTCCTGTATAGGCAGGGACCCCTTCTGTCAATTGATATTGGACTGATCTTATGATGGAGGTTTGGTTGAAATGATGTTCCTCATGCCTGGGCTGGTTGTGGACTTGGGCCCCTTGGGAAGAAGGGGTTGGAGGAGGGTGAGGGTTAGTGAGATGAGATTCCTTGGGGTGTGATTTCGAGGCAATCTTGTGCACTTGCTGCTAGTGTGGTTTGTGGGGTTCAGACCCTGGTGACTTTCTTGTATATCCTTTTCTAATGTTGGGCCTTATGTTTTATCCCTTTCTAATCCAAGTGGGGGTTTAATGGTTGGGTGTTGTGGGGGCTTTGTGTGCTTCCCATGCTTTCCTCCCTCCCCAGCAAATCCTTGATGCGCTAAAGGATGGGCATCAGAATGGGCCCGTTGTTCTTTGAGCATTTATGCCATGTGCATCTTTGCCTATAACTATTGGGCATGGCATTATTTGCATGGTGAACTAGTTATCGGAAGTCCTCCTTCCCATGGGTAACTTCTCATTTGAGAATGCCACCTGATTAATGAGAATTTAGGCCAATGGGTAATTCCAAGGCATTAGCACTAATCTCGGTTGATGACCTCTTGACCTAATTAGGTGATCTAATTTATGGGCACCTTGAGAAGCTCCTTGCCTTATTGCATCCTGATCTAAGTTCATGTCGTCGTAAACATTCCTGCCTATTTGAAACCTCACTTTATTAAACTCTGTGGTGAACTTGTATCTTTCGACATGCTATGAGAAAGCTTTCTGAGGTAATGTCAGTGATAACAAGCCATTAGTGAAAATCCTGTGGGGTGAGCGAATACTATCATTGCACCCTGTTATAAAGAATCTGGCCTTTCTTTGTGCCAGCAGAATCCTTCCCACCTCCCATAGAGTGAGATCTCAGCTGATGAGGGACTCCCAGTAGTAATAGAACTTGTGGCCTTATGGGCCCCCTGTGTAGAATCCTGGGGAGAGTGGATCTCTCTAAAGATGAATCTAACTTCTTCCCTACTTTAATTTGACTTGCCCTAATCTATGCGAGCTGCTTAGGAGTGACAAGATTAGGGGTGGGTGGCTAGACTGCGAGCTCCTTGCACCACCTACCCTAACTCAAGGGGTGGAGAGAGTGGAGGTTAAATAGAGGGTGGTCCAGAGGATGCGTTGGAAGAAATAGGTAGTGTTTGAGCTCTCTAGGGTACGTGGTTATGGGTTCCTGGCCAAAGATAATAGGGCAACCTCCCTAGTGAGCCTACATTCTAGACAAGCCGACTGCCCATTCCTTACCTGATGCTTTCCTTGCTAGGGTGGATCTGTCATCACTGAGGTAGATCTATCCTTGTTGGGTAGGGTTCAGGAATCATTTGGGGTTGGTGTGACCTAGGTGCCTTTATTGCTACATTCCCGAACAAAAGCTTGCCACTAAGTACCACATGAATCTTTCAGACCTAATTATACCCCAGAAAGAGAAGACCTGATTGCCACCCAGAAAGAGAATAGACTAAAAGTGGGGAGTTTCAAAGTGGAGTTTCTTAGGGGTGAGGGCATGTCAGGGCTGTTGATCCTGCTAGCCAGGTAAGGGTTGTATTCCATTAGGGCTAGGTAAGCATATTTCTTGTCCATTGTATTCTAGCATCTGTCCAACTTAAATGATTACTAGAGGTATATATTTTGTATGATCTTATAGGGAAGCTAATGGGAGTGCCTCTACAGAATGTTTATTCCCCCGAGCTGATGGGTGGAAGCTATATGCTGCTGTTTATAAAAAAGGGGTGGGTTGCTCTATTGGTTCTTGGGATTCAACAGTCTTTCCCAATGGGCAACCCCTTAGTGAGGTGGTTCTGGTGCTGGGCAATCCTGTGGCATTCTTGTGGAGGGTCAAGCTTAATGGGCGATGCTTAGAATGTAGACGTAAATATAACATGGTAGCAGTGCAAAAACAACGCCAACTATGTAAGTCGAGTATGAGAGTGTTTTCATTTTTGGCCATTTTAGCTTGGGAAATGGGGTATTGGCTATGTACATCTGTGTAGTGGAAAAGAGGTGCTGCTACATTGTTCATCACTAGGTGCCCCTTTGTTGATGTTAGTTTGGGACTGGAGTGTGGTGATACACCTATAACTAGTAAGGTATATACAATGTTGCATTGTAGAGAGTATATTTGGTAGTAGGTAATGTAGTGTGTGTTAAGGTTGGGTTTTAGATATAGTAGTTGGTGCGTCTGCAAGTTTCTAGGGTGACCTTTGGCTATGTTCTATCTCTAGTGGGTGTTGAGATTGCTCCTTTATTTGTTTAGTGGGTGGGTGTTTGAATGGATCTGTCTCTCTGGATTGGGTGAGTGGGTGTGGGTTGGTAGGTTGTAGGTAGGTGTGTTCGTGCAGGGCTGTTGGTTCAGGGCTTTCTGTGGATGGGCTCTTGAACTGTAATTGTTGGGGCTTGAACTAGAATTATATACGTAACATGCTCGAAGTGTTCCAATTCTATCTATAGGGAAGATGCTCAGAGTGTGAGTTCCTCTGTGGAGTTGCCAAGATGGAGATATGGTTGATGTGTGAATGTCAAGGTGTGTGTGCAGGATTATAAGAATAGTGGTTGAAAGTGGTATTGTGGGTAGACTGCTCCAGCTGGGCCTTCCTTCCTTATGGAGGGGTTGTAGGTCCGGGGTTTCATTCAAGTGTTATGGGATGGGCCCCGAGGGTTTACCTAGAACCTAGAATCTCTGTTCAGATGTAGGTCTCCCCATAATCCTAAACTCCATTCAGATTATTGTATAACCTTAGAGGAGATGCTAGGGCCAAGAGGTTAAGTCCTCTCCACCTTCACTATCGTTCAAGTGAGGGCTAGGAGGTTTCCTCAATTAATTGTCCTCTCCACCTTCACTATTGTTTAGGTAAGGGCTAGGAGGTTTCTTCAATGTTGCTTTCCTCTCCACCTTCACTATCCTTCAGGTGAGGGTTGGGGTGGGTGGGTGGATGATAGTTGGGAGGTTTCTTCAATCTTGTTGTTGCTGATTAGGGTGGGTGGGAGGAGGAGAGGTATAGGAAAGAAAAGAGGATGAAAAAGTCACTAGCTATTAATGGATTTCATAAGCTGTTGCCCAGGAGGGGTGAGCCTGTACCAGGGTTGAACTAAAATCCATTAATAGCTAGTGACTGGTCATCCCTCCCCTACCTCACTCCCAGGCTTCGTGTCCCTCCCGAATAAATAATAGCAAGTCGAAATAGAAAGGTAGGTAGCTAGATATGGATTGAATGAATTAAAGTTGGAGATAGACGAAGCACTCTATGTTCCCTTCTGCCTGAGCATAGATATCTACAGAGGGAAAGGGTGCCCCCCCACCCCTCGACTATAGTTATAGTCATAGTCATAGTAGGGCTCTTCTAAAAATTAAGTGCATGCCCCCTGCCTTACCTACCATTCCCACCCACCCCAAGCCATCTAGATCAAGATCCAATTCAGATAAACGGGAAACACAGGGTGAAGAGGAAAGCTCTTTACCCCATCTCCTGACCTACTTATCATGAAGATGCATTCTAAATGGGCTTCTCCCTTGCCTGTGCCTGAAGGCTTTGATGCATCCTCTATTGGCATCTAAACAGATGGATCGGATCAGAGGGAGTTCTGTTCTCTCACTTGACATTCATCATTCACTCTTATCGACTTTTCTCAATCACCTTAGGATGGGCTAAGGTTGGCCACACCCCACCACTTCTATTGAAAGGTTTGGGGAACTGAAGTGAACCCAAAGAATAAACCATAGAATAGATTGGATGGGGCCCGAGTCATTTCACGCAAGCCAGATTAGGCTGTGGTGTTAATACCTACCCCAACCCTATCCCTCCCTTCTCTACTGACTTATCCCTATAGGTTGTAGGGGAGTTAGCTCGCTACTCATCGACATGCCCTCTTTCTCTATTGATAGAAAAAAAACCTCTTTATCCAAGTCTCAATTTCTCAACTAATAGGCTCAATCCCTACTATTGGATAGGCTCTTGTTGCCGAATCACTTTTAATCAATCTATTAATCACAAATCCTTTCTTTAACTAAACTATAGTAGGGAGATGGGGGGTGACTTGTTTCTCCATGCTTTACCATGAATTTCCATCCATCCATAAGTTGTGATCTTCATAAATCTACCATGTTATAGGGGTTAGGCTTAGGCAGGTATATAAGGTAGGCTTCTCTATTAACTACAATTCAGAACTCTTCTCACCTCACCTGAGCCTTTAACACCTATATTTTCCACAACTAACCATACAATAGATCGGATGAGGGATGCCTCACCTCTTTCTCCTTCTTGGACCTATAGCCCTGATAGGGCAGAGGGGAGGTATATGCTCATTCTTTCTCTCCCTGAAACTCTAGTTATAAAGGTATGGCATTCATTAATGGTCCTACCAACCACAACCACCACTATATGGGTAGGGGGCACCTATACATAGTAGGACTCCCGTCCATATTGTGGTGGTTCAACATGGGCTTTTCTCCTCACTCGGGCTATCAATTCTCCACAGAAGGGAGCTCCCAGTAGTTAAGCTTGAAATGTTGAGTAAAGAAAGGAATGGATGAAACTCACTCAAAGGCATAGTTGGGTACTCTCTTCCCTTAGGTCAACAAAGTGATGTGGGCACATAAGGGGATGTAAACAAACATAAGAGCCCAGAGAGGGAGAGGGCTAAAATGATGTAGGTTTCATTGGCTTCATTGAAAGGGTTATGGCTCCAATCACACCTGAACTACTTTCCTTCCTTCCAAATCCACACATACTGGAACTGTTGAACTGAACGTTGACCAACGATGATAGGGGATAGGCTTTTGGAACCGATTCCTTTCAGTCTCAAGACTCTATTCCTCATCTCTGATACAATCTTGAACCTGCTATGCTCATGTCCCTACGGGGACTCGGTTGGTTTGGTAAATAAAGTAAGGAACAAATATCACCGATCGGGACAGAGAAGCATTGCATTGATGCACTCCACACCATAATGACTTCCTGCCCCCCACAAGAATAGTTGGCTAGTTTAGGACTGAGATGTCTACTTTCTTGCTTGGCAGTTGATCGACTGGTCTATCAATGCTAATCTCAGATATGGATGCTTGAAGAATGGTTCCATTTCAGCATCTCCAAAGCTCCCTCCCTAAAGGCTGGTGGGTACAATTGGGCATGCATGTAGGGTATTGTCAATGAAGGATCCGGCATCCACTAATTAATACTGCTATAATGAACAACCTAAACCATCCTATGGAACAGAGGGAAGAATGGGTAGAATACCCGAGAAAGAGCTTTACTAAATAGGGAGATTTCGGCCAAGTCATTATATTCCTACCGCAACTCTAGTGAAATCAACAACTGAACCTCAAAAGCATTCAAGTGCCCCCCAACAACAAAAAAAGGAAGGGGGGCCAACTATAGCCACCCACGCAACCCCACAGGGGGATATAGGATAAGTCCAGGGAACATAACCCCCCACCTAGGGTTGGGTGGGAGATGAAGGTTGAATGAACCCTTACCCATAATAATATATTTGAGGGGGCTTGGCCCCCCGGAGGCCCCGAACCTATCATTGTTAGCTCAACTCGAAAGAGAGAGTGGCTCGAGAGGCCCTATCTCTATCTAGCTCAGAGGGAGTAGAGACAGGAATAGATAGTATCTCAGAAGGAATAGAATGCTAACTAGAGTTGCCACTATCTATTTGAATGCCAACTATAGTTGCCACTAGAGACTATCTAGTCGAACGTCAATTAGATTTACCACTAGAGAGTTGAACGCCCACTAGCTAGGTTGCACCGCTATCCACCTGGGGGGGCCAACTATTCAAAAGGGGTTGGGGGTTGAGGAGCACTTGACAGCCCCTACCTATATAACTGGATGGAGACTACTACTGGGCCCGATGCCTAGGGGCAATCCATTCTGAACTAGCAATTGATGTAGTCCATAGTATCTTACATCACAAATGTAACATGACTAGCCCTCTCTTGACTACTGTAGAAGGGAACTATATAATAGTCACTGACTAGAACTATAGTCACTGACTACTATAGAAAGGAACTGTAGTCACAGACTAGAACTATAGTCAGCCTAGAGTTCATATTACTTATAGAATATGGCCAATATACACCCTTTCAATGGAAGGAAGGAAAGTTGAACTAATCTACCTCCCTAGAATAATCTACCTCCCTCGAAATCTACCTCCCAGAAGGAAAATTCCCTCATCCCTGCCCCCCACCTGCAGCTGGAGATTGGGGAACAATAGTTCTTATGTAATTAATGCTATATGTAAGGTTGGTAGGTAGGGTAGGTAGTTCAGGTAGGTTGATGTTGAATTGTTGGTTCAAGTAGGTTGTTGGTTTAGGTAGGTAGGTTGTGGATTGCTTGTGGAATGTGGTTGATGGGTGTTAGAGAGTAAAGGTGGGTGAGTGTAATCCTGCTCCCTCTTAACTTGGTTGGGCTGGTGAGACCTTTCGACAAGACAATAGTTGGCTGGTGGTGGATTGGTGGCTATGTAGTGAAGGGAGTGTAGATAAAAAGGGTAGTGTCAGTTGTTGGTGCACTTGGTGGCACTTATCCGGCCCCATTTCACATCTATAGTTCTTTCGGCCCCCTATCCACTATAGTCCAGGTATAGTTGCCCGGGTGGTTAAGTCGACTGATGGCAAACTATAGTGGATGGTGGTGCAATCCCAGGTAGGGGGGGATAGGTTATGGTTACCGACCCCCTTCCACATCTATAGTTGTCTGGAAAGGCAATCCCTCTTTCTTATGTGGTTAAGTTGGTGGCAAACTAAACTCTAGTTGGGAGAGTTAGATAGGAGGGCCCTATCGCATCCTATAGTTGGGTGGTTAGATTATATAGCGTGATTAGAATAGAAGTGATTATATACTTTACAAACTATCGGCCTCTCCACTCAGATAAGAAAGATACAGTCTTGAAAGCTAACTCTAAAGAAAAGAAAAGAAGAACTTTATGAATTAATCTACCTCTCGTTAGGGAACATTAGCCCCCAACCTAGGTGGGAGCCTATGCCCCCCACCCATTCCTAGGGTGGGTGGGAGGATGAAGGTTGGGGTGGGTGGGAGGCAATATACTATTTGTTGGGCAACTATAGTTGAGGGGGGCACCTCCTATTCCCCCCCCACCCTAGAGATAGGTTGCCTAGAGAGGCTACCCACCTTTCCTTCCTTTCTCCCCTCCCATCCTGAGCATTTCCCACTAATATGGATGGTGCATCCATAGCTCTCCTTGACCAATAATATAGGCAAGAGAAAGCGGTAAGCAACAGATAGATAGAAGTAGGAGACATGAAACCTGGAATGAGCAAACTACTAAATTAACGACCCCCACACCAACTATGGAGACGACCCTATCTATCATTGTTGGTTGGAATCATAGATAGAGGAGCTAGACAAATGAGAGAGAGGGAAACCAACAGGATCTATCTCCTCCCACCCACCCTTGGCATTCATGTTACGTAGATAATCTAGCCATGGTCATAGTTTTGAGTTAGTGTTAATGTCTTCAGGGCTTGTTCATAGTTGTTTAGTCTAGTTGCCTCTTCTGGTCTAAGGCCGATGGTATTTCTTCCGATCCTCTCTATCTCATTGATATCATCTCCCCGACTAGATATGATAGGGGCTTATGATCTCCTTTATCTCAACAATGCCTATAATATCCCTGCTGAGGGTACTCTGTTCCTCCCAGGCCCCCACCTCACTACAATAGATAGGCATTGCAAAGCCCTATCTATCGGCCCCACTATAGTTGTTAATTCTAGACTATAGTTGTTAACTCCAGTCCCAGCTATAATTCCCCCCCACCTAGGGCATGGAAACAACCATGGGGATAGTATGATAGTTGACCTTTCCACTATATAGAGTAGGGCCCTATAGTATAGTAGGGTACCTTTACTTTAGTTCCAGAACTAGTAAAGTAGTTCCTTATCTAATCTATGGGGCACTTGGTTCGGGAGAATGGATCGAAGGGCCCCACCTTCTATAGTTGTCATTCAGTTGAGGACCATATATTACTATCCATCTTATGTTAGGTAGTTTATCCATCCAGTTGTAGGTTCGGATGGGTGGGTTCTTGTCCGTCTCATTGGAGTGAAGCATGGTTCGGGGCCCCTACCTATATAATTGCTATAACCCTTATATCTAATATAGCTATAACCCTTCCATCCAATATAGCTATAACCCTTCCATCCATTATAACTATAACCCTTCCTTCCAATATAGCTAGTTCCAGGCAGCCTATAATCCTTGAGTTGGGTGGGGATTATAGGGAATTCTAGTTCCCTCACCTATAGTTTGTTTTAGTTATAGTTTAGTTCTGTAGGTTAGGTCGGGGGACTCCTCTTCCACTTGAGTTCTATAGGTCAGGCCAAGGGACTCCTCTTCCACTAATGAAAGGAGAGGTGATGGATTGTCTCACTACCATTACCACTACTATAAGGCAAGCGAACGGTGATGGATTGTCTCACTACCACTATCACTACCACTACTATAAGGTGGGTGAATGGTGATGGATTATCTCCCGTGATGAACTACCTGATCTCCCTACTATCTTTTCCTTCTGAGATAGTTTGGATTCCTCCTGAGATAGGTTGGATAGGGATCGTGGGCCAGAGATTGGAAAGAAGATGGGAAGGATATGTCTACTCCAGGCCAACCTGAGGACTCTGATTAGATTCAAGGTAGGGCCTCGAGCTAAGAAGAAGAAGCACTCTTAAGCGAGGGGTGTGATGAAGTTCAACTATGCTTTTAGATACACCCACTGGATAATGCTCTACGATCCCAACTATTGAAGGTTGGGGCCCCACCCCTTCAACTACACCTCCCTACTAGGCACACCCCACTATAGATAGACAAGGCCGCCCGAGCGGATCTTGGTTATAGACCCACTTCACTCATAAAGACTACTCATTATAGGGAAGGATTCACCCTACACCCACTATAGAGGATAGGGCCCCTGAGTGGGGGGGAATTATAGCTATTATAGTAGTTACAGGGTAGGTCCTGATAGGTTGACTCATTATGATAGGCATAGGCCTTCCTTGAGGTGCCTGATCCCTCAAATAACCCACCTCCCTCTCCCGGCTCCATTCTTTCTCAGCCCTACTATCTATATGGCTCAACCTCCATACTATTGGGGCATTGATACACCATCCTAGGTTAGAAGAATGATAATATTTTAGTCAATCTGAATACTCAAGAATTTAGCCAATACGAGCTATTCATTCTATTTGGGACAACCAATTTAGGCTCTTCTATTCTATGGGCTTCTTTGTTCATATGAAACATCTTTTACCTATAGCCAAATGGACTCTTTTATCCTAAGAGGATAGGGATAATATTTAGCCATACGGGCTTAAGGACAAGAAATAAAAAGCGTTCTCTACCAATCCCTTCCACGAGACCTAGTTAGAACTATTAGAAAAAAATAATACAAAGAAATTAAACAAGATTTGAAAGTGCATGAAAACCAAAATTACCTCTCAAACTTTCTACTAGTGGAGAGCTCCTGATAGATTTCCCCACAAAACAATTTCTTGGTAAAAGAAAATGAAAACCCCCAAAAAAAAATTCCCCCCTTCACCTTTCCTTTCTCATTCCTTAATAATCCTCTTCCTTCAAAAACCAAAATTACCTCTCAATCTTTCTATTAGTGGAGAGCTCCTGATAGATTTCCTCACAAAACAATTTCTTGGTAAAAGAAAATGAAACCCCCCCAAAAAAATTCCCCCCTTCACCTTTTCTTTCTCATTCCTTTATAATCCTCTTCCTTCAATTCCTCCCATGATTTCATTGCATCTCAGAGAAATCTCTGAATGTTACATCCCCAAACTTTAACTATGTTTTAATTTTACATTCATGTGATTAGATGGACAAGTAATCATAGATTAATGATTTGACATTTGGGAAAATGTTAGGATAAATCATTGATTATATGGATTATGATTAATGCTTAGAATTAGACATGAGATTTCATGTTGTTGAGATTATTTTAGTACGATGAATAATGATTTATTGGTGATACACTAATCATAGTTTGTATGATTATGAGTGTTAACAAGAAAATATTTCCACCTCCAAAATTGAAGGAGCATATCATTGGAGAGAAGGGAATAGATGTTCTGGAAAAGCCAGGTTCGCCATCCAAGCTCTAAGTCACGAACTTAGTGAACTATCTTGAGACAGGGTATGTAATAGTTGTCTTTAGACATCTCAAATTCAACCATTATTGATTTGATGTGAGGAAAAGGTTTTCCCACATCAAACTTCATTTGATTTGGTCGAGAGAGTTTTCTGATTTACTTCTCTATTTTGCATAAGGTTGCGAAGGGGGAGAAGATCTCAACCCACTCTTGCACCTTATTAAGTGATTAATGTCAACCATCATTGAAATAGTAATGTTACCATTATGTTGGTATAATAATAATTTATTTGTTTAAATACTATTATATTGATATAGAAAATCTATTTTATTAAGTAATAAGAATTATCTATTTTTCTATGTTAAGCTTCCTTTGGTGCTATCACTATGTTTATGTAGTGAGGTGCATTCTCTAGAACCCATTTTAAGTGGAGTTAGTGGGAATACCACACTATGGCCACAAGAATATTATGAGGTAGGAGAACTGCTAGAGAGCTACATGCTCCCTTCAAGGAGATTTTTGTGGAGAAAGATTATGGTTTCTCTATGTAGTGAAGAGAGAGATAATCATTCTCTTGATCTTTTATTTTTTATGCATTATCTCAATACGGAAGAGAAAATATTCATTGTGTTAGTAGGGCCTTCCAGGTTTATGGTAAGAGGATACAACTTAATAGAGAGAAATGACTATTATCTGTGAAGAGAACAAAGCTTACTTACTATGCAAAGAGTAATATAGAACTTGGGAACTATAGAGGCTATGTAATATATTTATACATATCTTATTCTAAGGGTTTAAAGAGCGTAGGAGTTCCAACTCAAACAACACTATGTTAATTTGTGGTATATCAGACTATTATTGTTATTATTGTTGGCTTAGTCAAACCATTCGATAGGTATGGTTAAGAATTATTGTTTTTAACTCTGTTTATATGAGTATCATAGCCAATATACTATTGTGTACTATTGTGGGTAGTTCTTTTAATAAATAGAACTAATGCATTTAAACATAGTATGGGATAGAGAGCCAAAATGCTTAGAATCTTAAAACAACCTAGTGATCAATGAGATCATTATCACTTTGTATAACTTGAAGCCTCTGTATAGATCAAATGACTGTAGACCCTATTATGATTGAGCAAGCATATGTGAAACTAATTGTTTGTTTTATTTTTGAGCCATTTTGAAAAAGATTCATACAGCTTGATGAGCTGAAGGCTCATTATAATAGGTCTTTCTTAAGAAAAGACATTATTGTCATCGTTGTGGATGACATGAAATAAAAAATTATTCATACTCAGTTGCATGATAAGCAGTATCATGAAAGATGTTGGAGTTAAACTTTCTTTATTTTAATTCTTTCTTTATGGAAGGAAATATGGCCCAAGATGACCAAGAGGCCAGATTTATATCTATAGGTTATAAACTTGAAAACTATTGAGTTGATAGATTGAGTTTTGCAAAAAGATTAGTTATGAGAAAACAAGAAACCCTATTAAGTTAATGCATGTAATTGTTGTGCCTTGCACACACACCCCATTTTTCCAAACGGAGACCCCCTCTTTTGGTTTGGCTTGGAGTCTCAGTCTTTCTTGATTATGATGATGAGAAAGCAAATTTGTGCTTAGAGTGCATGATTTGTTCCAAATTTGAGTACTTTGCATGATTAGAGTGATTCGATGTCTTTCATGATTGATTTGGAAGTGTCTTGAGTGGTCTTGTGCCTAAAAAATAGCCATTTGTTGCCTTCTGCATTGGAATTGGGTGTTATTACATTTTGCTCAAAAATCTTGTCACTGGATATTACCCTTGAAATTGCTTCTGCAGGATGTTTCATGTTGAAATTCCTAGTTTCCAGGTCTTAGAGTTACAAAATTATGTCAAAGTCCACAAGATTTCACTAAGGGGTTTACATACTTTCATCCCATCGCATGGTCCTGAAGCCTTGATTTGGCTAAGTTTGAAACCCTTGAAAATCCTAAAAAATGGCTAAGTCTGAAATTTGGTGGAACAACAAAATTCTAGAATCTGCATATGAAATCCTATGGATCTGGAACCTATCTCAAACATCCTGAAAGTATATTTAAAAATATTTAAACTTATACTTTAATATATTTTTAAATATACTTTCACCCTGGCCAATTCAAAATCTAGTGCTAAAAATGACCCCAACTGCAAAAAGTGCTAAAACAACCTCTACCAACCTTAGCGCTAAAAATAGCCTCTACCGACCTTTGCGCTAAAAACCCACTTCGCAGACTTGCGCTAAAATGGCCTTCCACTGACTTAAGTCATGCAACTCAGTCAGTACTAAAACCTGTGCTAGTCGATTGCATTGAAAATCCCCACCGACTAAGCTTTTTATGTTTTGCGCTAAAAATCAACCTTACCGACTTGTGCTACAATCCACCCCTACTGACCTTATGAGATACTATTAGTCGGTCTGAGCCCAAACTCACACAAGTCGGTGGCACCCAAAGTAGCACAAAAGCATTTTGTGCTAAAAATGAACCTCTACAACCTACCCTAGAATTGTATTACACCGACTTTTAGTCGGTAGACCCCAGAATCCCCGCTAGGTCGGTAAGCCCCAAAATCAACGCTTTTTGGTATTTTGGCCTGAAATTGAGTTTTTCAAGGAGCAAATTGGATTTTCTTGATGGATTTGAATTGCATATCTATTTTTCACATCATGATGAATATTTTACCAAGTTTGTGTGGATTTTTGACACATTTTATAACAATTAATGCTACTGCACATGAAAAGTCTGTGACCCCCAAAAATTTCATTTTTTGTAGAAAATGCTAGAAAAACATGAAATAAAAGTTCCCAAATGGATCCTAATGACCACAAAAATTTTCCTAATCATCATATTGGCCAAATGGGTACTTAAAAACGGTAAAAAAATGCAGAAAATCATGCAAAAATCACTAGATTTATGAAGTCTATAAGGAAGCAACATTGACAATGAGCTATTTTTTACTAATCCATGACTGTAAATGGACATGTTTTGATCTAAATTGATGGAAAATAACTTGTTTATGATGAAATTGATGCTTGGTCTTGTTTATTGTAGGTCTAAGAGCACAAAGGAGCCAACTAGAGCCATCTTGGAAGGATGAACATACAGAGGTACCCTACTGATCCAGAGATGCAGAATTGACATTCTATCAACCAAATTGCTACTGCACATGCAAAAGGAAGTCAGTATAATGTCCAAGATGATAAAGATGAGTCTCAGGAGCTGAAAGACGTAGAAGATCATGCTAAATCACTATTGTTCCTGCAGATCCAATCCAATGTCTAAGTGATCCAGTCTAGGGGTCATAACTCCTAGCTATTCTATCAGAATTTAAACTTCTTAGACTCATTGGAAAGATAAACTAATTATCTAGTTTGAGCTACTTGGCTGCTAGGGCTTAACATCAAGCAACCAAAAAGTTTCGAGCCCCCATTCTGCTCCAAAGGCCTCTGAAAATGCAATTTACTACGATGTAGAAAATACCAAAAATTATATTTTCGATATTTTCCTAAAAATACCACTCAAATGACCATGGACTGGATCGCCAAGATATGCATATAGCTATTCTAGTAGTCCAGTCATCAATAATCAGTCCAGCAAGCATCCAGTTGGATATATCTTCACTAATAATGTGCCACATACTCCTCTTGGTCCATTCAGCACTTGGAATCCTGTGAATCCACATCAGCTCAAATTTTCAAGCATCATGTGACTCTATTTTGGCTTTATTAGGCCTTAAAAATTGATTTTTCATCATGTATAACCAAATGGGTATCCATTTTGTCCAAATTCAATGTATTGCAAGTTGTATTTTGTCTTTTTCCTACAAGACAAAGATAAATCTAGGATTGTAATTACCCACCAACCAAATTAAATGCCATCTAATATGGACCATTGGTGTTGAGTTAATCTCCACCGTCCATTGAAAAAATTCATATGGTGCCTTGTCTATAAAAGGGCCATCCTTTTCTCTCATTTGTAAGAGAGATTTGATGTAGAATTATTGACTCTATGCCATTTGAAGTAATGCAAAGCAAGTTTCTATAGTAATTCTGAGAATTTGTGTCTTGTGTTGGCTCATTTTGGTTTTTATGGTTCACTTCTCTCTCTCCCGTAGTTAGTTAGTTGTGCTTTTATAATGCTCATGGTTTGCTGAAGTATCTGATGAATACTCTAAGACCATACTTTTAGTTATTTGCTGATGGTAAATACCTATGTAAAGTTAGTCTGGGCTGATTGTCTGTGCTAAAGTTCAATTGTATTTACAAGTTAAGTTGCACCATTTATTGGGTATTTAACAAATGAATGTGATCTAAAAATCTATTGAATTTCATTGAAGATAGCACCGTTTTCTGTAACACTGTAACACCTCTTTCAGTTTGGTAACTCAGGAAACTGGTTTAATGTTTTAGAGTATTTGTCTACTAAAGGTAATATGTACATTATGAATGTCACTTAGGATTCTTCTAACCGTAACCTTTTGCATTTTCTTTAAACCATCACTAGATTAGGAATTTTAGCAGCATTTTACATTGTTTTATCAACTGAAAACCATAGAAGGGTTTATGTGTGCTTGCTGCCCCAAACTTAAAAATCTGTAGATTACATGTAAGACCCCTTGTAAGCACATCTAGAACATACCAACTAAGAGATTCCAAGCAAGCTAAGACCTAGCTATATTATCCTTGGAGTAGTCTTACTTAGGTAGGATACTTTTCAAGAGAGTTGTGAAACCAACTATCACACCTGTGTTGTTGTGTGCTAAAACCACCATCAATAATAATGAGGGTATACTTCCTAGATGATATCTATTCTTGCTGTATAAATTGAAAGGTCAACATGACCAAATGGTTGAACTAAACTAGAGATATCTAGTATGATATATCTATTAAATCAAAGAACAAGAGTGTTCGTTATTTAATGTTACATATTAGAAAAGTTAACTCCCAAGTTAAAGTAGAAGAGTTATGAAAACTAAAACTCTTGAGTTATAAATGACTTTATTTATAAATATGTTTTATCAACATTAAAGTGATCAAGAAAACCCTAGAATGAGACATAATGAGTCTAAAGGGCATTTTGATGATTCTAAAATTATCTTGTTCAAGTGATAGTTATTTAAAGAATAAGACTATTGGATATTTGTAACATAGAGTAGAATGACAGGAAGTCGGACCCTAGAATTTGCAAGGATGCAAAAGAGGGACTCTCTAAAAAAGGTAGAATTACCTAATCCTTTTTACAATGTATGTATATATCCTAGACTAAGGATTGATACCAGGTCAGACTAACTGGAAAAGAAGTAAGGAACATACAAGTTATGTCTAAAATCACTGTAGTATGAGATAGCTTCTAAATCAAGTTTGAGGTGTGTGAACAAATGACTATGTTCATTGAAAAATGTTTATGTATACTAAATTTTTGGTCAAAGTAATCAACCCATCTCTACATGCATTAGTTACTTCACTCTACTCTAGAGGGCATAACCATCTAGTAGTGTCATACATAGTTAGAGTGGATCTATAGTTGTATGACCGTGATGAGTTATGAAGGACACAACACTAGAAAATTAGATGGCAAACCTAATGGTTTCTTATATCTATTCCCTTTGTGAAGGGTAGGGCCACTTCTAGGAAGGAAGTTATGTGGGGGACCGCTGGTTTGTGGTTGGAGGAAAAGCACTCAAGTTATGCTCTCCTTTGCAAGTAGATGGCAAGTTAATTCTTATGAAGATAGATATCAAAACTCTAGATGCAATATATTCTATTTATATGACTTGATAGTCAAATTATATGTAAATTTATCATTATTGCCTTGAGAAAAACATTATGATTGTATAGTGAAGGAACTCACTAGCATGCTATCTTTGAATATGTTGTAAATTTCTAGTTTGAAATTATTTAGAAAAGATATTATTTTTATATAATGATTATGCAAATGATTATTGTTAAACAAAAATATGATTATAATGATCATGATTATTTACTTGATAGTAAATTGGGAATGTTAATCTGGGTAATATGAGATGACATGTTACATATGGTATTAAAGCTACCAAGTTCAATACATGGACCTATGAGCTCACTACATGAAATCTTCCTTAGACATTAATAGTTGCTAATGTTTGGATGTTCTTTTGCCAGAATGGTAAGAATAAGAATGACACCAAGGAAGAAGGTAATGAGAAATGGACATTACCTAAAGGCTATGAGGGAGCGAGCCTCAAGAATGAAAATCCTAGGCCAAACTAGTTACCTGGAAGGTGCATGGATATCTAATACTAAAACCTTGGTTGATGCTATTAAACGTATCAAGTAGGAGGAAAAAGAAGTTAATAAAATTGTTCCTACCTATAAAAATGAATTGGTGAAACCCTCTGCACCTAAGGACTTACCATTTGGAAGTGGTCATGATGCTCCTATTATAACTTGGGAGGTCATGGATGAGTACCTGTGAGTACATCCACCTCCTAAGTTTGATTTGGTAAACCTCGAGGATGAGGATAAACCTTGGATGATCTACCAACTTGAAAGTGACAAGAAGTTGCAAGATGTGAAAATTTGTAATAAATGATGGATATTAGGTAATCCATGGATACTATAATACAATTTTGAAATTTTGGCATAGTTTGTCCTTTCTTGTTTAAGATTACATAAATGAGAATGGATTTATGTTTATGAATGGATTCAATAGTATGAAAAAAACAAATTGAATGCTTAAACTACAAACTTCAAGAGAAGTAGATTGCAACATGGTTCTGACTAGAACCAACACTAGGGGTAACCAAGAGGAAGGGTAACCTTTTAGCCACTCCGATTCAAAACTTGACTAGATCCTTTCAATGCTCCAAGAGATGAGGGAAAGAATTGGAAATTTAGAGCAAGAGGTCAAGGGCCAAAATGGACCTAGGAAGGAAGCCTTCCATTGGAATGAAGATGAGGAATGTCATGAAAATAACACCCAAAGTAGACGTGGAGAGAATAACTCTGAAAGGAGACAAGATGAGGATAAAGGGAGCCACTTGGCTCTAGAATTATCCAAAAATATGAAAAATATTACACCTCCAAATTTGATGGGACTATAAGAAGAGATTTCGTGGAGGCATGGATTACAAAAATGGAGAAATACTTTGAAATAAGAAACTATTCTAAAATCACCAAAGTGGTATAAGTAGCATACCAATTGGTAGGAGAAGCATTTACCTGGTGGATGAATAAGAAGATGGAGTTAAAATTGAGGTCCTTGAATCTAACCTAGGAGAGGTTTGTGGAAATTTTTAGGCAAATATGGTTGCCTCAGTTGTATTTTGACCAGAAGCTTATAGACTTCCAAAATCTAAGACAAGGTGATTCATCTGTGAATGAGTAATGGGAGCAATTCACTTGCCTCCTCAAATATGTTCCCCAATATTAGTAGGATGAGAAATTTCACATCCAAGAGTTCATCATGGGCTTGAATGCCAAAATTGGAGGTGAAGTTGATGTGCATGGTCCCAATACAATGGACCAAGTTTATGAGAAAGATATTAAATAGGAACAAAAGTTGAAATCCATGTTTGCATACTGGGAACCGAACCATAAAATTTTCAGTTGGTCCCAATCCTCCCAGTAATTTAAGAAAAAGGGAAATAAATAGAATTTCCAAAGGAAAGGTGATAAAAGATTCAAGGATAATCAGAATGAATTAAAGGGTGAAAAGAAAAATAATAATAACTCAAAGAAAAATAGAGACAATTTAGGAAAGCTTTATGAAACGCGAGGACCCATGGGTGGGTATTATTCATATGGTAGTTATAATTATGCCAATTAGTGTCCCAATAAGACACAAGGGACTCAACCACAAGGAAACCCTTAACCCTCACAATAGGTAGCTTTTTAGCAATGGATACATGCAACCTTGGATAATTAGCAAGCAAAGTATCAAATTACTCCAATTGAAACCATAGGTATTTTATTTGGTATTCCAATTTCAGTTCCAGTGCTACAAAATGTTTTATTTCTCTAGAAGTTTTAAATAAGATTTCTAGAAAAGCTAGTTACATGGCAAATACATGGTCAGTTGAATATGCTTACCAGACAAGGGCTTAGGTAGAGAAATGTTTGTTTGAGGCCAAGGTTGAACTGCCAAGTTTTTCCATTGAAGTGAACCTTTATGTAGCCCCATTAGGCTCATATTATTTCATCCTTGGAATAAATTGGTTGTGGAGACATAGTGCTAAGGTGGATTATTTTTCTAAAACAATAGAATTCCTAGATCACCTTGGGAATAAAGTATTTTCAAAAGGCACTCTTAGAGATGTTAAACTGAGGCAAATATTTGCTCTACATTTGAAAAGAGCCCAGAGAAAAGGATATCAACTCTTTGTTGTTAAAATGGAGAAAATAAATAGTCACAAAGAATCTATTTTTCAAGATGATTTGATGTATTATGAATCTCAAAAACTCCAAGGAGTTGAAAAAAGAGAATCCATAGATCAAGAGAGATCAGATATGGATAGGTACCCCTTTCTTCAAGATTTTCAAGATGTATTCCTAGATGAATTAATGGGATTGCCTCTTAAGAGAGATTTTGATTTCTCAATAGATATAATTCCAGGATTGGAACCTAAATCTAAAGCTCCTTATAGAATGACCACAATAGAGTTAATGGAGCTAAAGGCTCAGCTGTAGGAATTGCTTGAAAAAGGATTGATAAGACCCAGTGTTTCACCCTAGGGAGTGTATGTAAATTTTGTTAAAAATAAAGATGGAACATTGCTTCTATGCATAAATTATTATATGCAAAAAAAGGAAATAATAAAGAACAAGTATCCATTGCCCTATATTGATGATCTATTTGATCAAATGCAAGGGGCAACTATGTTTTCAAAGATCAATCTTCAATCAAGACACCATCAATTGAGGCTAAAAGATGAGGATATTCATAAGACAACCTTTAGAAGGAGGTATGGGCACTATGAATTCACTATCCTACACTTTGGATTAACAAATGCACCTGCAACATTTATGAACTTAATGAATAGTGTGTTCAGAGATTGTTTAGAAAAGTTTGTACTTGTCTTCCTTAATGATATTTTGATTTACTCTAAGAATGAGGAAGAACACTTTCAACATCAAAGGATTGTTCTTCAAAGATTAAGAGAATATAAATAGTATGGAAAGCTCTCAAAGTGTACTATCTTTCAAAAGGAAGTACAATATTTGAGTCATATAATTTTAGCTAAGGGAATTGATGTGGACCCAACAAAGATTAGAGCCATTTTGGAATGGCCAGCACCAAGAAATGTGCATGGATTTAGTAGTTTCATGAGCCTAGTAGGATATTACAGGAAATTTGTGGCTAATTTTTCAAAAATTGCTTATCCTATTACTTCTCTTCAAAGGAAAGGAAAAATATTTGATTGGTCAGAGAAATGCCAGGAGCCATTTGACCAACTAAAAGAAAAGTTGACTACAACACCTATTTTAAAGGTACTTGACCTGGATGGTCATTTTGTAGTCATCACCGATGGCTTAGGAGAAGGATTAGGTGGTGTAGTTGCCTAGGATGCGTAAGTTATTTCATATGAATCTAGAAAATGGAAATATCATGAGCATAATTATGTTCCTCACAATCTAGAGTTGGTAGCAATGGTTCATGCACTGTAAATGTGGAGACATTGTTTTCTTGGGAAACCTTTTGAACTAAAAATAGACCATCAATGACTCAAATATTTGTTTTCTCAACTACATCTAAATGCTACGAGAGAAGACGGTTAGAATTAATATTTTATTACGATTTTGAGATTAATTATATACAGGGCAAGGAAAACCGAGTGGCAGATGACTTAAGTTCAAGAAGACATATCTCCTCGATGATCTCCATACATTCTGATTTTAGGAATTAGGTATTGCAAAGGTCCAAGGGAGATGAATACTATGAGCAGGTAAAAGAAGCTCTTGTGGAAAATCATCATGATTCTAGGTATGATAGATTCCACTTTGAACTAGATGGACTATTAAGGTTTAAAGGAAGAATGTACATTCCAAACTTTGAGGAGTTCAGGAATATCTTGTGGAGGGAGGTTCATTTTGCATCTTATTCAGGACATCTTGGAGTGATGAAATTGTTAGCTAATGTTAAACCATTATATTTATGGAAAGGAACGAAGAGGGATGCTACAAGGTTTGTAGCTAGATGTCTAGAATGCCAGAGGGTAAAGGTAGAACAACATCACCCAAAATGACATTTATACCCTCATGAGATTCCAGAATGGAAATGATAAATCATTACCATGGATTTTGTACAATGACTTCCCATGTCTAGAAATAGACACAATGCTACTCTGGTTGTGGTGATAGACTCACCAAGGTAGCACATTTCATACTCAAGAATTTGAGAGATGGGGCACTAGTCATAGCTTGCAAATTTGTCCAAGAAGTATTTAGATTGCATGGTATTCCTAAAAAGATTATCTCAAATATCTCTACTTATCATTTAGAAATGGATGGTCATATGGAAAGAGTAAACCAAGTGTTGGACGATCTATTGAGGATGTATTGCATGGATCAACAATACAAGTTGGAAGATTACCTTCCTCTTGTGGAATTTGCATACAATAATTCCTATCATTCCACTATTAAGATATCTCCATTTGAAGCATTATATGGCAAAAAGTGCCGAACTCCTATAAGATGGGATAAGTTAGAAGCTAGGATTAGCCTTGGTCCAAAAATGTTATCAGAAATGGAAGAGCAAATCCATCGATTAAGAAAAGGCTAGTGGAAGCAAATGATAGGTAGAAAATTTATGTGGATGCTAAGTGCATCGCGAGGCATTTCTCTGTGGGAGAAAAGTTCTCTTAAGAGTTAAACCACAAAAGAGTTCTATTAAGTTTGGAAAGACCTCCAAACTAGCTCCTAGGTATGTGGGTCCCTTCAAAGTTCTCGAAGAGGTTAACCCAGTTGCATATAGGATTTCTCTACCGCTAGCTCTTGCCACGATGCATAATGTTTTTCATGTTTCATATTTAAAAAAAATATTGCAGGAGATAATCATGTTCCTATTCTTGATTGGAATGCCATATAAGTGAATGAACTGGGGGTGGTAATGATCAAGCCCATCAAGGTGCTCCAAATATGTAAGCTATGCTTGTATAATAAGGAAATTACTCAATACAAGGTCCAATGGGACTAGTATGCAGAAGAAAATGCCACATGGGAGAATTATTATGATATTTATCAAAGATTCCCTCATCTATTTTAAGATTTTATTTATGATGAACAAAACTCTTTTTATGTTATAAACTTTAGATACATTAAATCATCTAGAACGATGATTCTTATGGGGGGAGATATGTTACATCCCCAAATTTTAACTATGTTTTACTTTTAATTTCATGTGACTAGATGGATAAGTAATCCTATATTAATGATTTGAGGTTTGGGAAAATGTTAGGATAAATCATTCATTATATGGATTATGATTAATGCTTAGGATTAGACATGAGATTTCATGTTGTTGAGATTATTTAATTATGATGAATAATGATTTATTGATGATACACTCATCATAGTTTGTATGAATGTGAGTGTAAATAGGAAAATATTTCCACCTCCAGAATGGAAGGAGACTATCACTGGAGAGAAGGGAATAGATGTTCTAAAAAATCTAGGTTTACCATTTGAGTTCCAAGTCGTGTACTTAGTGAACCATCTTGAGATGAGGTGCGTAATAGTTTTCTATTATTTTTTCTTTAGATATCTCAAATTCGACCATTATTGATTTGATGTGAGGAAAATATTTTCCAACATCAAACTTTGTTTGATTTGGTCAAGAGATTTTTCTGATATATTTCTTTGTTTTGCATAAGGTTGCGAAGGGGGAGAAGATCTCAACCCACTCTCACACCTTATTAAGTGATTAATATCAACCTTCATTGAAATGGTGATGTTACCATTACGTTGTTATAATAATTATTTATTTGTTTAAATACTATTATATTGATATAGAAAATCTATTTGATAAAGTAATAAGAATTATCTCTTTTTCTGTGTTAATCTTCCTTTGGCACTATCACTACGTTTACGTAGTGAGGCACATTCTCCATAAACCACATTAAGTGGAATGAGTCAGAATAACCCACTATGGCCATGAGAATGTTATGGGGTAGGAGAACAAATGGAGAGCTGCATTCTCCCTTTGAGGAGATTTTTATGGAGAAAGATTATGGTTTCTCTATGTAGTGGAGAGAGAGACAATCATTCTCTTGATGATCTTTTGGTGGTTATGTATTCTCTCAATATGGAAGAGAAAAGAGTCATTGTACAGGTAAAGCCTTAAGGGTTTATGGCAAAAGGATACAACAACTTCATAGAGAGAGATGACTATTATCTATGAAGAGAACAAAGCTTACTTACTCGACAAAGAGTAATAGAACCTAGGAACAATAGAGGCAATGCAATATATTTATACATATCTTATTCTAAGGGTTTGAAGAGTGTAGGAGAATCAACTCAAACAACATTGTTTAATTTGTGGCATATCAGACTCTTGTTATTATTGTTGGCTCAACTAAACCATTTGATAGGTATAGTTATGGTGCAATCACGGTTAGAAGGGTCCTCAAAAGAACAATCTAGACTGTACAACAAGAGTAAACACAATGGAAATAAATAATTGATATGAAAAAAATGTAGATTCATTCATTTAGTATATCATAGAATTCAAATACAAATCAGCCGGCAACATACAGGCTTACAATTAGGGCTCATAGGCCTACTTATAGAATATTAGAATATACACAAGATGTAGCTTTGAAGCTCCTTCACAAAGAATTAAAACTATCAATCTTCTACATCATGAGAACTACCTTCCTAAGGATCTATTACATCAATATATATCATATTTAGAACCATACATTCATCCGCGTCAGCCAAGAAGGTTACAAACTACAAGAAAGAGGTGTAACGTGTCTACATATATAGGTTAGACCTAATCATGGAAAACTCCTCCACAAATGAATGGGATGATGTGTGGATCTTAGGGAAGGTTGACCATGAACTATAGAACATTGAATGATGTGTCATTAGGCTCTGCAAGTCAGGAAATGCTCTGTAAGTCAATCTCCTTTAGTTGATTGTTTGAGACTATTGAGATGCTTTGTCGAAAAAAATAATTGATCTTCTGCTAGCAATAACTTTCTAGTTCTTGATCCAAATGCTCTAAAAATTGGATATGATGTAGATGAATGAATCTAGATGTTAAATCTAGCTCTACAAGATCTAAAATGCAACTATGGTAGAATGCAGATGAAAATACAGAAACTGCTACTGAATGAACTACTTCAACTGATCTAGAAAATGAAACAAACTTAAATGCAAACAAACTAAAATGCAAATGTCTTTGGTTGATGCAAGATTGTCCTTGAACCAGGGATGCTCCTACATCAGACATCCAGGGTTATTAAAAAAGTGAGTTACTAACTTTGCTGGGGCTAGAGGAAAACCAAGAGAGTCCACCTCAGCCTGAGAAATCCATGATGAATCTTCTTTCAGTATACCTTTCCACTTCACATGGTATTCTTTGTATTGTCTTCCTCTGGTGCTGCATCCAACTTTGCTATCCAAAATGTCTTCAATTTGCTCTGGTGCTTGTTGTGGTAACTTCTTCTTCAAGTCTTCTTCAATGTTGTCACTGAACTCTACTTCATGATACTAATATATATCTACAATATTGAAAATAGGTGATATACCCAATATCTCTAGTAACTACTTCATATGCATTTCCTAAATCAAAATTTCTAAGTATCCTACAAGGTCCAAACTTCTTCATCTTCAACTTATTATATGTCCCAACTAGAAATCTTTCTTTACTCAGGTATACCATTACTTCATCTCCAACTTCAAATTGTTTATGTCTCTTCTTCTCATCTTCTTGTTCTTAATACTTACTATTCATATCCTCCAAATTCTTCACCTAATTATGCATTATCTCCATATGTTTTGCAAATTCTTCTACTTCTGCACTTCTCTTTTCCTCCATACTGATAACTCTCAGCTCTGTTACTCCTCTTGGGTTTACTCCATTAATAATATCAAAAGGTGTTCTTTCAGTAATCCTATTCACTAAATCATTGTATGCAAATTCTGCTTGTGAAAGAATCAAATCCCAACTTCCTATCTTCTCTCCAACCAACATCTCAACAAGTTTCCCAAACTCCTATTCACTACCTCTATGTGTCCATCAGTTTGTAGATGAAATGTTGAATTGAACTTCAAATCTATCTCCATCTTCTTCCAAAGTGTTTTCTAAAAGTATCCAAGAAATCTTGTCTCTGTCTGAAATTCTACTTTTAGGTAATCCATACAATCTCACAATCTCCTTGAAAAATAGGTCAACTACTTGCACTGCCTCAATTGTTTTCTTACAAGGTATGAAATTTGCCATCTTTGAAAATTTGTCCACCACTACAAATATTGAATCATGTCCTCTGTGTGTTTTAGGAAATCCCATTACAAAATCCATACTTATATCTTCCCAAGGTCTCTCCGGTATTGTCAAAGGTTTATGCAATCTAGTATTCTAACTACTTGCATTTGCAACTCGACAAACTCTACAAATTTGCACAAATTTGCTAACATCCTTATGTATCTAAGGCCAAAAGTAGTTTTCACTCACCAAAGCCACTATTTTATCAATGCCAAAATGTCCTGCCAATTGACCACTATGTTTCTCCTTGATCAAATTATCTCTTATGGAACTTCTAAGTATGTACAACTGATTTCCTCTGAACAACATATCTTCCTAAATGAAATAGTCCAACCACTTACTCCTATCTATCACAACAGGTTCCTTACATGATTTCCAAGGTTCTATAAAATCAAGATCTTCTTTATACGTGTTCTTCAACTCATCAAATCCTAACACCTCAACTCTCATCTCTAGAAACAAGTTTCTTCCCCTACTCAATGCATATACAACTTTTTTTTATTTTGCACTCCTATGCTTCAACACAAATGTATAACTGTGCATGAATTCTACCCACCTCATGTGTCTCTGATTCAACTTTCCTTGACTTTTCAAATATTGCAAATCTTGATGATCTGTATACAACACAAACTCCTTAGGCAACAAGTAATGTCTCCACTTCTTAAAGGCTTGAATTATGGCATAGAACTCTTGATCATAAATTGAATATCTTCTTCATGCATTATTCAACTTCTCACTGAAATATGCTATAGGTCCACCCTCTTGACTTAACACTACTCTTGCATTCCCACTTACATCACAATCCACTTGAAATACCTTATTGGAATCTGGTAATGCCAACACAGGTTGCTCTATGACCTTCTTCTTTAACAATTCAAAACTTTTATCTTCTCCTGATGTCCAATTAAAGTCTTTTCTATCACCTCTCATTGTCTTTGTCATAGTGTTATAAACTGAACTAAAATTTCTAATGAACTTCTAGTAGAAAGCTAATCCATGAAATGATCTACCTTCTCCAATGCTCTCTGGTGTAGGCAATTAAACAATTGCTCTTACTTTCTTAGGTGCCATCTTCAATCCTTCTACACAAATCACAAATTCCAAGTATATCAATTCTTCCTTCATGAAACTACACTTCTTGATGCTTATCATCAATTTCTCTTCTCTTAGTCGAGCTACAATGCTTGTCTCAGGTGCTGCAAATGTTCTTCTTTTGTCTTACTAAAACTCCTAATGTCATCCAAATATACAATAACAAACTTACTTAAGAATTTCTTCAAGACTTTATTCATCAATCTCATGAAAGTACTAAGTGCATTTGTCAATCCAAAAGGCATCACTAAACACTCATACAATCCTTCATTTGTTTTAAAAGCAGTCTTCCATTCATCTCCTTCTCTAATTCTAATTTGATGGTATCCACTCTTCAAGTCTATCTTTGTGAAATGTTTTTCTCCACTCAAACAATCCATACTGTCATCCATCCTAGGTAAAGGGAATCTATACTTAACTGTGATCTTGTTTATAGCTCTAGAGTTTGTACACATTCCCCATTCTCCATCATTCTTATGTGCTAACACTGTAGGTACTACACAAGGACTCAAAATTTCTCTGATCAAACCCTTCCTCAACAACTCCTATATCTGTCTATTCAATTCCTCATTCTCTATCAGTGTCATTCAATGTGCTACTTTGTTAGGCAAACTAGATCTAGGTATAAGATCCATGTGATGACTAATGCTCCTAATAGGTGGCATTCCTTCAGGTACATTATCTGATATGATGTCTTCATACTTTGTTAGGAACTTGTTGTGTGGTTACACAACACGCCCCATTTTGACTGGGCAAAACAGGGACCCAACTTTTCTTTTGGCTTGTGTTGTTTGCTTTCTGGCAGTTTGGTAAAATCAGTCATGTTCATCATCATGTGGAGTCAAGATGAGGTAAGCCCCAATATGAGGTCAGTCTGTCAAAATTTGTATTTCATGTATATGACCACATATTATGAAAGAGCATTAAAATTCATGCAGGTTTGCTTTTTACATCACCCTGATATTCATCAGGTTGTGAAAGTTATGAACAGTCAAAGTCTTGGTCAAACCTGATATTCGCAAGAAGAGGGTCATATTTTATAACCTCAGTTATGCTGTGTGAAGAACATCATCATCATATTTGAAACGTCCCCCCCCCCCCCCCCCCCCCGATAATATCCTGCGGTTCAAATATCTGGACGTCAACGTTAAGTGATAGTAAGTCTTCCCCGTCGAACGGTCTTTTGTATAACGAGCATCATATTTTGAAAGTAACCCGATATTCGTTAATATCATCCTGATGCAAAATATCACCCTTAACAAACATCCTGATGACATCATCTAAATCCGATAAACAAAAAAACAAACATCCTGATGACATCATCATCATATTTACATCTCGGCAGGATATTTTGTAAACATGATCATGTTCACCCAATGTGGTGATGACGTCATGAGACATTTCCAATACAAAGAACAAATATCATGATGACGTCATCCCGATATTCAAAGAGGAGAATGAGTAAGTTTGAAGGTCATCATCATATTTTGGAATATCACTCGATAGACCGAAATATCCTCCTGATGTGCTAAAGTGTAAACGAAGGTGCGTTGTCACCCGAATTTTGTCATGATAACAGTTCCAATGCTGGGGAGGATGATATTGAAACTCAACCTGATATTTATGAATATCATCCTGCCCTCATGATATCATGTCATATGGATATTCCCCCGCTCCCTTTGCCGCCATTGCCATCAAATGCGTGCAGATATGGTTGGTGATTCCCGCCGATCCCGGAACCCAATGAAACGTCTAGCAAGATCTTGAGTTTTCGCACGAATGATCAAAGATTACGATCTAACTTGTCAGAGTTACCCTAAGTTTACCCTAACTATGAGGTTAAAAGGTAATTCAACCGCCATTGTTACATTTACCTGCGTTAAAATTGTTTTACAGAGCACTAGCCTCCATTTCTGCATAACAGCTACCGTTGCGCGACTGGAGCTCATAGACTGAGGGAGGAAGGTGATCAGCAGTTGAATCAAGAGCGTCTTAGAGATATACTGGTATAAAAAGAAATCAGCATAACCAGGTAAGTGAACTGAAACCCTCATCATGTTGTTTTTAAATAATGTTGAAAGTTCTGGTTATGTATCCATGCAAGTAAGTAATGTAGAATTGATACAATAAGCATGATATTTGCAGTATGTATGCATGCATATCTATTTGTGAGAAGAAATGTTGTTAATTGCAGGTACCCATGGCTGAAAAATGCTTAGTCAAGTGTCAGGAAGAATTCAGCAGGCCTATGTTCTCTTCTCAGAGAGGGGTCCTGTTTAAATTTGGGGCAATTACAGACACCCATCAGGGGAGTACCAACCTGGAGGCTTGGTCAGCCAAGCTGAATGATGGGCAGGATAAGAGTCTGGTGCTGGACGCTGTGTTTGTATCAGGTATGTGGAACGCTGCTGGTTTCCCCTACTCCATGGAGTCTCCGGAGCTGGTTATTGAGTGCGCCCAGAATTACAACCCTCAGACGAGGCAGGTGGTGAAGCATGGGAGAATGTATGCAGACCTATCCATCAAAGGTCTATCCCAAACATTTGGACTGCCAATGGGCAGCAAGGTAAAGAGTGTAGACTTGAAGAAGTCTGAAAGAGAATATGAGGCCAACAAGAAGACGGCCAGAAAGAACATGTATGCTTGGCGGGCCGAGAACAGCACATATAATGCAGCGGCCAAGCTCCCTGTGCGCATGTTCAAATTTGATTTTAATGAAAAATATTAGTATGTGATTGCCCTACTGAACAGGGTGACTGGCCAGCTTGATACTGGAGAATTCAGAGACTGGATGTACGGCATAATAATGATGTGCCTATATGCAGACATCAAGCCACTGTGGGGCCAAATCATAAGTGATGCTCTGCATGAGCAGCTGCTGAACCTGGGAGGTTCACATTGTGCCTTCTACATGACCTCCTATATTGTTTATTCCTGTGCTTATGGAGGCACTTTTGATGCCCTGGTCACAGATGGAAAACTGACGGGCACGAATGCAGCCTATATCTGGGATCATCATCCCTAGCTGCAAAGAACCAAGTATATCAAGGACTACAAATTGGTCAATGATGCATTTTCTATGCATCTGGTAAGGACCATGGAAGATGACAGAACCAAAAGACTGAGCATGGAAGCTTAGGAGGCAGTATACAGGCATGGGGCATGGTACATCCAATTTGCCACCTTTTCCTACATCAGGATAGAAGGTTTTGAAGGGCATCCCCTGATGCTGCCAAGGTATCCTACAGATGCAGTAGTTTTAATGGAGTTTATCAGGCAGGGCTCCACCATCATACAGACGTATAAGGATGCCAAGAAGCTGCCACCAATTTTGTTCCCAGTCAGCATTGGCAACTACATGTGCCCTGACTCTGACAATATTAAGAAGGTGATGGTCACTCTGAACAAGATGAATTTACTGCCCTTCCCAGTAACAAGACCATATGATCCTTACGGCCGAATGCAGAAGATCCTAGGAAAGCCAATTCACCAAAGGCACCTAGAAGATTTTTGGGCTGACTGCGAGGATGAGGCAGAGGCCAGGAGGAGGAGATATCAGAGGTTGACTCTGAACCAGATTAGGACATTTGACTACATCTTCCTCCCTCAGCAGCTGAAGAGTGATGACGGCAGGATCATGGCAGATGAATACGAGCAGAAGAAGATCTACAATGATACCATTTCTACCCCTGACCTCACCATGCAGGAGGATATGTCCTTGAACCCATTCTTTGCCAGAACCATACACTTGACCCAAGCTTGGGTAGATGCACAGGTAGAGGCATTGAAGAAAAAGGGTGTTGCCATCACAATAGATAGCAAGAAGAAGGGGCAGGACATCCCCACAGATGAATATGATGACTTCCTGCTGGAGAAGCGGAAGACTAAGGGAGAGAGGACCCCTCCACCACAGCAACCTAGCAAAAGGGCCACAAAGGGCAACAAGGTGGAAAAGGGACCCAAAGGGGTCATAGTTGACAGGGCAGTATTCACAGTGGAGGAGGTAGCCAAATCAGGGTCAGAATCAGATTCTCCTCCAAAGCCCAAGACAGCAGAGGCTGGAACCGCAGAGACCCAAGAAGTGGGTCAGTCATCCAGACAACCAGGCAAGGATATCCTCATGGAGGAAGAGCCTGAAGAAGAGGAGGAAGCTCCACTGGTAATTAGAAGAAAGAGGAGAGCTCCACAGGTGTTGGTTCCTACCACACTTAAGAAACCAAGAACCTCCATGAGAGGTGAGATGAGCCAACCCCCAGTGCAAATACAAGGGGCAGGTAGTGAAGTGCAGAAGGAACTTCAGTACAATGTTCCACTTCCTACCATTGTCAAGTTCAAAACTGAATTGGCAGAAGAGCAACAAAAGGAAGCATCCCAGGTGCAAGCAGAAAAGCATGTCTCGCTAGACGAGACAATAAACTTGTCTGATAATGAGGTGGTGCAGGATGTAGCTGCACAAGAAATGGAAACACTTGCGGCTGCTGGCATCAGTGTGACTCCTCACAAGCCTCCAATGGTTCAAACAGTGCTTGAGGAGATGAAACAAGCATAAGCGAAGGGAGAAAAGAGCCCAGAACCATAGAAGAGCCCAGAGCAGGTAGCTCAGGACATAGGGCTGGATACATTGATCGCTGAGGTGACAAGTCCTGCAGTGGTAGACTTAATAGAGAAGCAGGATGCAAGTCCTGAACGGCCAGCAGGATCACCTGATAAGGGCCACTTAATAGAAGAGATAGAGATGGCAGAAACAGAAAGCCATGCTCTTGAATCAGGCCAACAAAACCCACAAGATACATCAGCAGGACCTGCTATAGTAGAGGTCCAAGAAGCAAAGGCTGATGATGAGAAGAATGAAGCGATAGAGGATCCTACTGATAAGGCACAAGAGGTGGATGCTGCAGGTACAGAACAGATAGCCGCTGCGCAACAGATGCCATCACCTCGGGTAGATCCAGTGATATCAGATATGGTGGACATGCCACCAGAAATAGAGAAGCAAGAGGAGGATGATCAACCTCCACAGGGGGAAGAACTGGGGACAGGTGAAGAAAGGATGGAGAAAGATCATGATCATCATGATCCACATACAGGTACACCGCCAGGTTCCCCACACGGAGAAGATGCTCCCCCAGAAAAGGAAGTTCCTCAACAGGAGGAGGCACCACAGGATTCGCAGCAAGGTGAGCATCAAGAGCCAGAAAAAGAAAAATCACCATCTCCACAACGCTTGTTGGTGGAAACGGGAGATAGAGGTGAACAGCATCATGATGCTGAAAAGCATGATCAGGTGCCTCCATGGTTAGAAAAGGAGGTAAATGTTGAGGAGGAGCTGGAGATTCAAGAGTTCGATGTCTCCACCCTGTTCGCCGCAGATATAATGAAACCCAGGAGGAAGGCCAGAATGACTTCGGCCATCAAAAGAGATCCGACGAGAGGGAGAAGGACCACACAAATTGCTGTACCAGCGGTAGAGAAAGAGAAAGGCAAAATCACTGTGGATGAATTCCAGATAAGCACAGTTGATTTGGGTTTTGCCAATGAAGAGCAGGAAGGTCAGGAGGGAAAGGATATCATTGACTCTCTGATTCAGAAAGTGAAAAGAGAGAAAGAGAAGAATAAGCAACATAAAGAGCACATTGCTCAGTTGCGTGCATATATTGAAGGCTTGGCCAACCCTGAAGATACCACAAGCGAAGCTGCAGTCCCATTGACTGCCATTTCTCAGGAAGAAGTGAATAGACTGGACCTCATGAAACATGAGGTTTCCGTAATAAGAAAGTGGGTGTCATCCACATTGGATGATGCCATTGAAATAATGAAAGGTTCTTTGAAGAGGTGGAGCATCCTAAGTGACTCCAAAACTAAGGTGGATAAATTGCAGATGCAGACCGGAAAAAGGTCTTATAAACTGGAGAAAGTCCTCAGCCTGTTGGACGAAATAAGGAAGATAAATCCACAATTGCTTATCAGTAAGCAGGTGTTAAATAATAATACTCCATTATTAGTGGATATCTGGTATAAGGATGTGCAGTTTGAATGCGGAGTCCTCAAGAGATGCAATAATAAGCTGAGGGAGATCAGCATGAGGATACGTGATTTAATGGGCATTGAAGCAGACATGCTCGAAACATTAGAAGGCAAGGTGGAAGGGAAGATAGAGAATCAAGATGAAGATTCTGCCCTCAAGGCTCTGCGTAATAACTTCCATATAGAAGATGATGGTCCGCTAGTCCACTTGACAGAAGAGATAATAAATAAAATGATGAGGATCAAGGTCAAGATGGAGAGTTATAATGAGACACTGCAGGACAAAAAGAATAAGCTGGACAATAGCAAGGATAAGTATGAAGCGCACAAACACGCCATTATCAAGGCAAAGATTCAAGATGGTGGAGGAATAGACCAAGTTGTGCAGTCATACGAACAGATCTAGAGCAGCATGCAGCCCCATATGTAGCAGCGTCATCATCAGGATAGCGAAGAGTCAGGAAGTGATGCACATGATGATGACCCGCATGCATCAGATGAAGAGCATGATGAAGATACATCATGAGGGGGAACATTTTGCATATACAATATAGATAGTTGCCAGCTGGCAACTTGTGCCTTTTTGTAAAAGTGACAAGTCATGAAATGATGACCGTTGATTTATATTGATAAATCAGATCCGTGGATCTTTTGTAATGGATTCCTCACCTTATTCTATAAAAGGTGGTGGAATGCCTTGTTATATTCATTCGAAACTTAATTGAAATTTGATTGCTGAAGTATTCAGGACTTATTTCAAAGCTGCTGTATATGTACATGTCTTTTGCATACTTAATGAAAGGGAAGAGTATTTTGATTACAAATCTTCGTAAATCTTGAGTAATCTGTGTCTGAATTCTGGATATGTGCTTTGATTTGCTGCATCCCTTGGAGTGCTCATCATGTTGCATGTATTGTTTTCATTCATTATCCTCTGAAGTTGGCATCAGCTGTATCTAGCTGTGGAATGTCCTGGTGAACATATGGTTTGATTTCTTCTCCTCATGACAGTATCAAGCATGTATGTGGATCAAAAGCTAAAGGTTCAACTTAATTAGAAGCATTTCCTTTAATTTCTTTCAATTTCAGAGCATCTCACTATCACAATTGCAAATAAACTGATAATCTTAAGCAAACAACCCAAAATATGCAGACATCTCGTAGATAATCGTAAATATTTAGCATATTTGAACACTAAGCATGCACAATTGAAAATATCATGCAAAGATCTAGGTATTTTACTTGCTTTCATCAAATACCCACATAATTTAACTTCTCTGTAAGGAATTTCTGCAGGAACGTCATGATGATAGTGCATTTTCACGTAAGGCCCCAAAATGGAAACAGCAACTCACATTAACCACTGAGTAACGTCAGTCGATTAAGACCTAATCACTGGAGACTTGGGATCATGAATTCTTTGAATTCACTGTATCTTTCAAGATGAATAAAGGTTAATGTGTACTTTTATTCTATGTTTGTTTGTGACTAACATCATGACCAACATAAATTGGCGCTAGAAGGAGGGCTGATCAACATAAATTGGTGCTAGAAGGAGGGCGTGAGCTGTTTCTCAGCAAATAATTTCTTTTCAGTTGACGTGATATCCCTTGCCTCTGTTTATCAGCCCGCTTTAAATCTTGCTAACATATCTAAAGGCCCCTCACTCCTATCGCAACATAAATTGGTGCTAGAAGGAGGGCACGTCTGGAAGATCATGCTCATCATCAGTATTTTCAGGTTTGATGACGCATAGAGTAAGGTACCCTCAGATCGTCTGTGAATTTCAGTAAATTACGTAAATATTTACTGTGAAAAGATTGTATATGCACATTCTATGTAAAGATTTCCAGATCTCACATAAATATTGCAAGCTTTACAGTAGATCTCTCTGAATTCACTAATATCGGCTAAAGATACGTAAATTTGTTCAAACTTTGAGACTTTTAGGCCTTAGGCACTCGAGATCTTGTGTTACGGGTCAGAATATCCCAATATCCTGTCACATTTGCAGTGTCTTCACAAATATTTCGTAAATATCCAGTTTGATTTGCAATTTGACCGCAAATATCACCTCATCCAGTGAAATCTAACCAATATTTGCAAAGTTTCAGCCAATTTGCCTCCAAATCGAGAAATCCTGGCTTACAGGATAAATACCAGGTCTAGACCTAGTGAAGTTTTTGAAGAATTGCCTGTTAGAGGTTTCAGACCTAGGATTGTAGACATTCACCATACTCCAGGATCAAACGCGTCTAGAGCTTCACCGAGACCTCCTCCTGTGACCCCTGTCGGTTTGCAAATACCTTCCAGTATATCCGCGACACCTCCTGTTCAAACCCAAGGTATACCTTTAGTTCAACCTTAGCCAACTGCACCACCAGTTCAGCCCCCTCAGGCTGCAATGTCTTTCTTTGCAGCGGAGTCACCCTTGACTTTTACTGCATATCATGAGTTACCAAAGAATCCGGACAAACTTTGTCCAAAGTATCATCCTTATCAGGATGCTGATGATCATATCAGGACATTTAAAGAAGCGTGCTGCAGAGCCAGAATAGAACATCAGGACGTGGTGTGTAGATTATTTCCTTTTTCCCTAGGGGAAGAGGCTTATAATTGGTTCATCAGTCTTGGCCAAGCTTCTATCGGTTCGTGGGCTGTCTTAGAGAAAGCCTTTCTTGACAGGTTCAAGGTCCCTATTGATCCATCCATGAATTACCACATGTTTGCCACAATCAAAAGATTTGAGAATGAGCCTATTGCCAATTTCAATGCTAGGTTCTAGAAAATGTTGTCCAAGCTAGTTGCCCCATATGTGGTGGCTGATGTTACTGCCAGGAGTATCTATTATTCAGCCCTGGATCCATTAACTTCCATGTTCATCAGGAGAACACATCCTGAGATCACTACTTTGATAGGAGCTTTTCAAGAAGCTATCAAGGTAAATCAGCAGTTGATACCTGCTCCGACCCCAAATATAGTATTCCCTACTTTGCCTGGCGTGCAAGCACAATATCCAGCACCATATCCTGCAGCTTATCCTTCACAATATCCTAATGGATCAGTGATACCCCCAACAGTCATGCCTGCACCTTTGCAAGTACCTCCATTGAGTATTATGCCTCCTCCTAATGGAAATAGCCAATTGCCACAATATCCTGCACATGCTCAGACACCTTAGGGTACCGATCTATCCAAGAATAACCATGGATCTTCCTTTTTCAAGCCTCAGACTGAAAATGTAGTGGCCAAAGCTCAAGAAGAGAAGGAGGAAATCAAAGAAATTTTTGCTCAACTCAGAAAACTCACCACAGAAGTAACACATTTGAGAAATCAAGGGTTTTATTCGCAGTCAGGTCAAAATAGAAATTATTCCAATGACAGACCAAACTACCCTGACAGAGGATATAACAACAACTTCAACAATAATGGTGGAAACAATAATAATCCTCCTAGACAGCCCAGAGTGTGGAACTCCAGGCCAAATAATGGTTCATTACCATCACCCCTAGACAATTAGCCTCCTGGTGAAGCCAAACAGACTACCAGAGTCAATCTTACTGAAGCAGCCCTTACCAATTGGTGTAGGATTCACAATACAAATGCACATGCAGAATTAGATTGTCCACAATTTAGGATTGCTGCCAGCATCTTTCAGACTGAAGTGTCTAACACTTCTGGAAATCCACCTCAGGTAGAAGGAAATGAGATAGTACCTTGTGGATATGACTCAGCTTTTGTGCTAGAAACATACACTAATCAGCCTCACCCGAGTTATGATCAGACCTGTGAGGAATCTGCCCTAACCTTTGAAACAAACTATGTTTTCCCCTTTGAGGATGAAAATGAACCTGCAAGAGAGCATGAGGAAGTACATGCATACCAGCAGCAATACCCTGGTAAGCACAATTATAACCTGAGAAGTAGTGCCAACAGACCTGCTGGTCCGTTGACATTATCTCTACCTCCAAACAATTTCAATACACCTCCTGATCCCAAGGCTAGCAATAACCCTGGGTTCCCTAAGGTGAATGCTCAATACTTGTCTCCTCAAAACACAGTAACAAAAGTCGTAAATGCACCTCAGGAGTCTAACAAGTTAGTCAGCTATTTGGCTGATGAAATGAAGAAAATCAAGATCAGCCTGTCCCTATCTGAGCTATTGAAAACTCCTGCCATTAAAAGGGCATTCATGAAGTCACTAGATGATCCTACTCCAAAAGAGGATAATCATCTTTCAAGTCAATCCAATGGCAAGGAGCATGCTGTTAAAGATAATACTATCAAGTCTAAGGTGTCAGCTACAGTCCAAGCCGCTAAAACCTCCCACATGACCTTGTATAGAGATAAAACTGAATCACCTCCGTTTCTCCTCACTATAAGAATGTTCAGCAAGAACTTGCACAACTGTTTAGTTGATTCAGGAGCTTCAACAAATGTTATGCCTTTATCAATATGTAACGCATTAGGACTGCATCCTGCTAAATCCTTAAAGAAGGTCACTCAACTAGACAAGACAGAAGTAAGTGTGATAGGAGAACTAACTCACATTCACATGCAGCTAGCATCTGATCCTAGGATACAGTATTACATTGACATTCAGGTAGTGGACATACCTGATACATATGGGATGTTGCTTAGCCGAGATTGGTCTAAAACGCTTAACGGATATATGTCCATAGACATCAGTCACATGTGGTTACCATGGAAAGGTATACCTAATCAGATTAGGATTGATGCTGAGCCTAGGATGAAACATATGATCACGGAATATAACAAAACAAATGAGATCATGTATGTAAACGTAGAACTTGGAGTTTATCACATCAGGCCGCAAACTATTAAAATAGAAGAGATCCTGATGCTGGATGTTCATCATCATCATGATGATGATTATCATGAGGACATGCTGAGTATGGAATTTGGTAATAATCCAGATAATGAGAATGAAATAGATTGCTTCAGAGATTTTGAGATGCATTTTTCTACTCAGGTAAAACGTTGCCAATTATTGAATATACCTGCTAATGACATTTTGATTGATGGATGGTGCAGATTACACGGTGAAGCACACTCAGAAAAGACTTGTGAACCATGCTTAGACATGATGATACTGGAGCAGACGTATAGTGAAGCATCATCATCATATTCCGAGGTGAGTGCTACATCTGATGATGATGATGATATTAATTCTTATTTGTCTTCTGTAGAAGCAGAGGCACGGACGGATCCTGATGAAGATCATATGTGGAGAATAGAAGAAGAGGTCCTGGTGTCGGATCCGATAAATGATACGAGAAAAGAAAAGATCACTCCTGGTAATGATTGCTTCATGGAATCAGATTATGAGTTGTCTGATGAAGATAAAGGCAGTGACCTCACGAAGTTCGAAGAATTTCTGGTAAAAGAAATAGAAAAGATGACACAACAACGTAAATCTCCCCAGGAGGTTTTAATTGAAGGTTGGTGTAGGCTGCATGAGGCACTTCACTCAGAAACAACTTGCTCACTATGCTTACATATTTTGAAGAAGCATGCAGTTGTATGTGCTGAACATCATCCTCCTGCTGAGATGGAAGAGAAAACAGAAAAGCCATCAGGCTCACCAAATAAAGGAAAGAAGAAACTTGAGGATGACATCCCCAAGTTAAAGTGGATATCAGGCGGAGCAGCAGCCAGAGCTGCAAAGAAGAAAGAAAGTTCAAGTAAATATCCTGCTGAAGACAAATGTCCTGCTGAAGATAAGCCTTGGATCTTAAGGTTTGACAGATCTAAATCCAAGCAAGGTGCTGGGGTAGGAATTGACCTTATTGATCCATCAAGGAAGTCCTACTTAGCAGCTTACAGACTACAGTTCCCCTGCACCAATAATGTCACAGAGTACGAGGCTCTGATTCATGGAATGTTGTTTGCCCATAAGAAGAAAGTGAAGATGTTGCATGTCTTTGGAGATTCAGGACTGGTTGTGAAACAAGTAAGAGGAATTTACTCTTGTAATTATAGAAAGCTATCAAATTACAGACATCATGTGTGGGACCTGATTGAAGACTTTGATGCCTTTAATATCACTCACGTACCAAGAAAACAGAACCAGAGGGCAGATGCACTTGCCCAGGCCACCAGTACGTTGGAACTGCTGTCTATATCTGGTCTGAAGAGATTTTCAGTAGAATTGGTGTCAGTACCTTCAGTACCTGACAATGTGACTAATCTCCAGGTGTTTGATGATGATCAGCACATCCTGGACTTCATATCAAATAGAGACATATTTGAAGCTCAGATTATAGATGAGAATGGTATGGAAGATCATGTCTGGGAAGAAGATGAGATATTAGAGTTGCCTAGCAACAGAATTCCCAAAGGTATGATTGAATTAGAAAGAGCCTTTGATCTAGATAATATGCTTAAACATAAAGATCTGCCTAAGGCAGATGGAGGTCAATATTCACAGGTGAATATTGGACAAGCTGATGACAAGAGAAATGTCTTATTGGGTAAGGTTTGTACACCAGATGAGTTAGAAGGAATAACTCAGGCCCTTAAAGATTACATACATGTAATTGCATGGACTTATGATGAGCTAAAGACATATGACACTTCTATCATAACTCATACTATACCTCTCAAGCCAGATGCAAAACCTTTCAGACAGAAGCAGAGGCCAGTCAATGCTCTGCTTGAGCCAATCATCCTTGAAGAAGTCAAGAAATTGTTAAACTCCCGGATAATATTTCCTGTGAGGCACTCTACTTGGGTGGTGAATCTTGTGCCAGTCAGAAAGAAGAATGGAGACATCAGATTATGTGTAGATTTCAGGAACCTGAACAGAGCATCAGAAAAAGGATAATTATCCTTTGCCCTCTTTGGATGAAGTTCTACAAATTGTGAATGGAGCCAAGATGATGTCCTTCTTGGATGGTTTTTCAGGATACAACCAAGTGATGGTTGATAAAATTGACAGATTAAAAACTGCCTTCACCACAAAGTGGGGTATATTTGCATATAGACGTATGCCATTTGGACTTATAAATGCTGGAGCTACATTCCAGCGAGCAATGGACATAGCCTTCAGAGGCTTAATAGGAAAATGTATAGTCATCTACATGGATGACTTGACAGTATTCTCCAAGGAAAGGGGAAGTCATGTTGTTGATCTCAGAAGTGTACTGAAGAAATGTGAAGAATATGGAATATCGTTGAATCCTAAGAAGTGCATATTTGGAGTCACAACAGGAAAATTACTAGGCCACCTGATCACAGAAGATGGAATTATCATTGATCCTGATAGGGTGGAATCTATTATGAAGTTACAACTTCCAGGAAGCAAAAAGGAACTTAAATCTTATTTTGGTAAGATAAATTTTGTGAGGAAGTTCATCACCGCCTTTGCTGAGATTGTCAGACCACTGAATGCCATGTTGAAAAAAGATGCACAAATTGAGTGGACACCAGAAGCCAAGGCTGCCTTTGAAGATATAAAGAAGGCCATTTCAGATGCTCGTATCCTCATTAGTCTAGATTATACAAGAGATTTCTACATCTACTCATTTGCCTCAGAACATACTTCTGCAGCAGTGTTAACTCAAAGGAATGAAGAGAAAGAAGAGAAACCAATTGCTTTCATGAGCTATCCTTTCAGAGATGCAGAATTGAGATATGTAGATGTTGAAAGACAGGCACTTGCATTAGTCAGAGCAGTAAAAAAGTTTAGACATTATATACTGAGAAGCAAAGTGATTGCTGTGGTACCAGATGCAGCGGTGAAGATGCTGCTGATGCAGAGTGAACCTGGTGAAAAAAGAGCCAAATGGATTACTGTATTACAAGAATATGACATGGAGATCACACCAATGAAGCTGGTAAGAGGACAAGCTCTGAGCCAGATGATATCTGAAACTGACCCAAACATCATCAGTCAGCAGTATATGATCAATGAGAAAGACAATAGGGAATGGTATTCAGACATCAAGCACATCCTGATCACCGGAAAATGTCCTTCAAGAATGCAAGCCTCACAGAGAAGAGCCTTAAAGATAAGATCCCAGAAGTATATGATAAAGGGAGGAACCTTGTTTAAGAAGAATTATGAAGGAATATACCTGAGATGCTTAGAGAAACCAGAAGCAAATAAAGTTTTAACAGAGTTACATGACAAGTTTGGTACTGCACACAGATCAACATTGGCCACAACACATGCAATCCTCAGAGCAGGATATTACTGGCCTACAATTTTTAAGGACACGGCTGATCATGTTAAATGTTGTCATGTTTGCCAGGTTGCTGCCAACAGAGAAAAATATGCTGCACAACCGTTGCAGCCAGTGATGGAAGAGCGCCCATTTGCACAGTGGGGCATGGATTTCATAGGACCGATCAATCCTCCGTCTTCCTCAGGCCATAGGTATGTCCTAACGATTACTGATTATTGTACCAGATGGACTGAGGCTATCAGCAGCAAAACTTGTACTGCGGATGATGTCATTAAATTTTTGGAAAGCAACATTGTCACCAGGTATGGAATTCCTTATGCATTGGTAAGTGATAATGGTTCTGCCTTCATTTCCACCAAATTGTCAAGTTGGGCTTTTGATCATGGGATCATACTTAAGTTGTCATCCAACTACTATCCCCAGGGAAATGGATTAGCAGAATCCACCAACAAGAATTTACTGAGTATAATAAGAAAATTGATAGAGAAAAATCCCAGGGAATGGAACTCATTTCTGAAATATGCCTTATGGGTAGACAGAACTAGAATGAAAAACCGCATTAGGAAACTCACCCTTCCAACTAGTATATGGGGTAGATCCTATCCTCCCTGTAAACTTGAAAATTCCTACTCTGCAGTTTGCCCAAGAGTATCTAGGCGTAGATAATAAACAAGAAGTCAGGTTGCTTCAGTTGATGCACCTGGAAGAAAAGCGAAGTCAAGTGATTAACCGATTTGCAAAACATCAGGCTGTTGTCAAATGCTGGTTTGACAAGAGAGCCAGAATTAAAGCTTTCAGGATATCCAATTTAGTCCTGATGTGGGATAAGGCCCATGAAAAGAAAGGTGATCATGGTAGGTTTGATAGATTATGGATAGGTCCCTTTCAGATTTTTGAAATTTTAGGAGATAGCACTTATAGGCTTAAGAACCTGACAGGTGAGGATGTCTCATTGCCAGTCAATGGACAATTCCTCAAACATTATTTCCAGGCCTGAATGACTTCATGACAGTCATATGTATCATATTGTATATTTGTATAATTGTTTGTACAGTTTGTTTGTTGTATGTTGTTGTTGTTTTGTTGGTTGGGACCGTGTTTTGGTAAGTCAGGATGATGCACTTCATCACCCTAAGAAAATAATTAAATTGTTGGGATTCAAGTGATGTAATCACATTTAAATATAGGTTATAATTCATTCTAGGAAGTATTCATGATCAGGTTTGTGATATCTGTTCATCAGGGTGCTTTTTCTTGGTCAAAGCGAATCCATCACAATGAAACACCTAACAGCCTTGGGTTTGTTGAACACACTAGTATAGGTGTTAAGTGAAAAATCTAAAGGGACTCCCTTGCTACCAATACAATCTCCAACCTAAAGTTGCAAGTGACTATACCTTGTACAAATGAGCTGACATGATGATATCAAATATAAATATGAAAGAGAAAATCAGAAAAGAAATAAAATTAGGCCATCTAAGTAACTCTACCGGGGCTATAGATGCCTACTGGCAGTGGGGCTCTACTTAGGGAGATTGTATAGATAACCTTGTCGGGGCTATAGATGCCTGCTGGCAGCAAGGCTCTATCCAGGTTGGCTATGAGGGATGATCCCCAACTATGTAGTTTAACACCAGTTACTTATGTTTTCAACTTACTTTCAAGATGAGGATAATTAATCATATGCACACACCTGATCCTTTGTTAGCTTTATCACCATGATGAAATTTTATCATTCAGAGGATTATGATGCTTACACTTAGACAGAATTAGAACACTATAGATGAATGTGATCACATCACTTGAATCATTGGAATTTGTTTATTTTCTTTGGTGGCAAGTTGTTGTGTGGTTACACAACACGCCCCATTTTGACTAGGCAAAACAGGGACCCAACTTTTCTTTTGGCTTGTGTTGTCTGCTTTCTGGCGGTTTGGTAAAATAAGTCATGTTCATCATCATGTGGAGTCAAGATGAGGTAAGCCCCAATATGAGGTCAGTCTGTCAAAATTCGTATTTCATGTATATGACCACATATTCTGAAAGAGCATTAAAATTCATGCAGGTTTGCTTTTTACATCACCCTGATATTCATCAGGTTGTGAAAATTATGAACAGTCAAAGTCTTGGTCAAACCTGATATTCGCAAGAAGAGGGTCATATTTTATAACCTCAGTTATGCTATGTGAAGAACATCATCATCATATTTGAAACGTCCCCCCCCCCCCCCCCCCCCCCGATAATATCCTGTGGTTCAAATATCTGGATGTCAACGTTAAGTGATAGTAAGTCTTCCCCGTCGAACGGTCTTTTGTATAGCGAGCATCATATTTTGAAAGTAACCCGATATTCGTTAATATCATCCTGATGCAAAATATCACCCTTAACAAACATCCTGATGACATCATCTAAATCCGATAAACAAAAAAACAAACATCCTGATGACATCATCATCATATTTACATCTCGGTAGGATATTTTGTAAACATGATCATGTTCACCCAATATGGCGATGACGTCATGAGACATTTCCAATACAAAGAACAAATATCATGATGACGTCATCCCGATATTCAAAGAGGAGAATGAGTAAGTTTGAAGGTCATCATCATATTTTGGAATATCACTCGATAGACCGAAATATCCTCCTGATGTGCTAAAGTGTAAACGAAGGTGCGTTGTCACCCGAATTTTGTCGCGATAACAGTTCCAATGCTGGGGAGGATGATATTGAAACTCAACCTGATATTTATGAATATCATCCTGCCCTCATGATATCATGTCATATGGATATTCCCCCGCTCACTTTGCCGCCATTGCCATTAAATGCGCGTAGATATGGTAGGTGATTCCCGCCGATCCCGGAACCCAATGAAACGTCTGGTGAGATCCTGAGTTTTCGCACGAATGATCAAAGATTATGATCTAACTTGTCAGAGTTACCCTAAGTTTACCCTAACTGTGAGGTTAAAAGGTAATTCAACCGCCATTGTTACATTTACCTGCGTTAAAATTGTTTTATAGAGCACTAGCCTCCATTTCTGCATAACAGCTATCATTGCGCGACTGGAGCTCATAGACTGAGGGAGGAAGGTGATTAGCAGCTGAATCAAGAGCGTCTTAGAGATATACTGGTATAAAAAGAAATCATCATAACCAGGTAAGTGAACTGAAACCCTCATCATGTTGTTTTTAAATAATGTTGAAAGTTCTGGTTATGTATCCATGCAAGTAAGTAATGTAGAATTGATACAATAAGCATGATATTTGCAGTATGTATGCATGCATATCCCGTTGTGAGAAGAAATGTTGTTAATTGTAGGTACCCATGGCTGAAAAATGCTTAGTCAAGTGTCAGGAAGAATTCAGCAGGCCTATGTTCTCTTCTCAGAGAGGGGTCCTATTTAAATTTGGGGCAATTACAGACACCCATCAGGGGAGTACCAACCTGGAGGCTTGGTCAGCCAAGCTGAATGATGGGCAGGATAAGAGTCCGGTGCTGGACACTGTGTTTGTATCAGGTATGTGGAATGTTGCTGGCTTCCCCTACTCCATGGAGTCTCTGGAGCTGGTTATTGAGTGCGCCCAGAATTACAACCCTCAGACGAGGCAGGTGGTGAAGCATGGGAGAATGTATGTAGACCTATCCATCAAAGGTCTATCCCAAACATTTGGACTGCCAATGGGCAGCAAGGTAAAGAGTGTAGACTTAAAGAAGTCTGAAAGAGAATATGAGGCCAACAAGAAGACGGCCAGAAAGAACATGTATGCTTGGCGGGCCGAGAACAGCACATATAATGCAGCGGCCAAGCTCCCTGTGCTCATGTTCAAATTTGATTTTAATGAAGAATATCAGTATGTGATTGCCCTACTGAACAGGGTGACTGGCCAGCCTGATACTGGAGAATTCAGAGACTGGATGTACGGCATAATAATGATGTGCCTATATGCAGACATCAAGCCACTGTGGGGCCAAATCATAAGTGATGCTCTGCATGAGCAGCTGCTGAACCTGGGAGGTTCACATTGTGCCTTCTACATGACCTCCTATATTGTTTATTCCTGTGCTTATGGAGGCACTTTTGATGCCCTGGTCACAGATGGAAAACTGACGGGCACGAATGCAGCCTATATCTGGGATCATCATCCCCAGCTGCAAAGAACTAAGTATATCAAGGACTACAAATTGGTCAATGATGCATTTTCTATGCATCTGGTAAGGACCATGGAAGATGACAGAACCAAAAGACTGAGCATGGAAGCTCAGGAGGCAGTATACAGGCATGGGGCATGGTACATCCAATTTGCCACCTTTTTCTACATCAGGACAGAAGGTTTTGAAGGACATCCCCTGATGCTGCCAAGGTATCCTACAGATGCAGTAGTTTTAATGGAGTTTATCAGGCAGGGCTCCACCATCATACAGACGTATAAGGATGCCAAGAAGCTGCCACCAATTTTGTTCCCAGTCAGCATCAGCAACTACATGTGCCCTAACTCTGACAATATTAAGAAGGTGATGGTCACTCTGAACAAGATGAATTTACTGCCCTTCCCAGTAACAAGACCATATGATCCTTACGGCCGAATGCATAAGATCCTAGGAAAGCCAATTCACCAAAGGCACCTAGAAGATTTTTGGGCTAACTGCGAGGATGAGGCAGAGGCCAGGAGGAGGAGGTATCAAAGGTTGACTCTGAACCAGATTAGGACATTTGACTGCATCTCCCTCCCTCAGCAGTTGAAGAGTGATGATGGTAGGATCATGGCAGATGAATACGAGCAGAAGAAGATCTACAATGATACCATTTCTACCCCTGACCTCACCATGCAGGAGGATATGTCCTTGGACCCATTCTTTGCCAGAACCATACACTTGACCCAAGCTTGGGTAGATGCATAGGTAGAGGCATTGAAGAAAAAGGGTGTTGCCATCACAATAGATAGCAAGAAGAAGGGGCAGGACATCCCCACAGATGAATATGATGACTTCCTGCTGGAGAAGCGGAAGACTAAGGGAGAGAGGATCCCTCCACCACAGCAACCTAGCAAAAGGGCCACAAAGGGCAAGAAGGTGGAAAAGGGACCCAAAGGGGTCATAGTTGACAGGGCAGTATTCACGGTGGAGGAGGTAGCCAAATCAGGGTCAGAATCAGATTCTCCTCCGAAGCCCAAGAAAGCCAAGACAACAGAGGCTGGAACTGCAGAGACCCAAGAAGTGGGTCAGTCATCCAGACAACCAGGCAAGGATATCCTCATGGAGGAAGAGCCTGAAGAAGAGGAGGAAGCTCCACTGGTAATTAGAAGAAAGAGGAGAGCTCCACAGGTGTTGGTTCCTACCACACCTAAGAAACCAAGAACCTCCATGAGAGGTGAGATGAGTCAACCTCCAGTGCAAATACAAGGGGCAGGTAGTGAAGTGCAGAAGGAACTTCAGCACAATGTTCCACTTCCTACCATTGTCAAGTTCAAAACTGAACTGGCAGAAGAGCAACAAAAGGAAGCATCCCAGGCTCAAGCAGAAAAGCATGTCTCGCTAGACGAGACAATAAACTTGTCTGATGATGAGGTGGTGCAGGATGTAGCTGCACAAGAAATGGAAACACTTGCGGCTGCTGGCATCAGTGTGACTCCTCACAAGCCTCAACGGTTCAAACAGTGCTTGAGGTGATGAAACAAGCCGAAGCGGAGCGAGAAAAGAGCCCAGAACCAGAGAAGAGCCCAGAGCAGGTAGCTCAGGATGTAGGGCTGGATACATTGATCGCTAAGGTGACAAGTCTTGCAGTGGTAGACTTAACAGAGAAGCAGGATGCAAGTCCTGAACAGCCAGCAGGATCACCTGATAAGGGCCACTTAATAGAAGAGATAGAGATGGCAGAAACAGAAAGCCACGCTCTTGAATCAGGCCAACAAAGCCCACAAGATACATCAGCAGGACCTGCTATAGTAGAGGTCCAAGAAGCAAAGGCTGATGATGAGAAGAATGAAGCGATAGAGGATCCTGTTGATAAGGCACAAGAGGTGGATGCTACAGGTATAGAACAGATAGCCGCTGCGGAACAGATGCCATCACCTCGGGTAGATCCAGTGATATCAGATACGGTGGACATGCCGCCAGAAATAGAGAAGCAAGAGGAGGATGATCAACCTCCACAGGGGGAAGAACTGGGGACAAGTGAAGAAAGGATGGAGAAAGATCATGATCATCATGATCCACATACAGGTACACCGCCAGGTTCCCCACACGAAGCAGATGCTCCCCCAGAAAAGGAAGTTCCTCAACAGGAGGAGGCACCACAAGATTCGCAGCAAGGTGAGCATCAAGAGCCAGAAAAAGAAAAGTCACCATCTCCACAACGCTTGTTGGTGGAAACGGGAGATAGAGGTGAACAGTATCATGATGCTGAAAAGCATGATCAGGTGCCTCCATGGTTAGAAAAGGAGGTAAATGTTGAGGAGGAGCTGGAGATTCAAGAGTTCGATGTCTCCACCCTATTCGCCGCAGATATAATGAAACCCAGGAGGAAGGCCAGAATGACTTCAGCCATCAAAAGAGATCTGGCGACAGGGAGAAGGACCACACAAATTGCTGTACCAGCGGTAGAGAAAGAGAAAGGCAAAATCACTGTGGATGAATTCCAGATAAGCACAGTTGATTTGGGTTTTGCCAATGAAGAGCAGGAAGGTCAGGAGGGAAAGGATATCATTGACTCTCTGATTCAGAAAGTGAAAAGAGAGAAAGAGAAGAATAAGCAACATAAAGAGCACATTGCTCAGTTGCGTGCATATATTGAAGGCTTGGCCAACCCTGAAGATACCACAAGCGAAGCTGCAGTCCCATTGACTGCCATTTCTCAGGAAGAAGTGAATAGACTGGACCTCATGAAACATGAGGTTTCCGTAATAAGAAAGTGGGTGTCATCCACATTGGATGATGCCATTGAAATAATGAAAGGTTCTTTGAAGAGGTGGAGCATCCTAAGTGACTCCAAAACTAAGGTGGATAAATTGCAGATGCAGACCGGAAAAAGGTCTTATAAACTGGAGAAAGTCCTCAGCCTGTTGGACGAAATAAGGAAGATAAATCCACAATTGCTTATCAGTAAGCAGGTGTTAAATAATAATACTGCATTATTAGTGGATATCTGGTATAAGGATGTGCAGTTTGAATGCGGAGTCCTCAAGAGATGCAATAATAAGCTGAGGGAGATCAGCATGAGGATACGTGATTTAATGGGCATTGAAGCAGACATGCTCGAAACATTAGAAGGCAAGGTGGAAGGGAAGATAGAGAATCAAGATGAAGATTCTTCCCTCAAGGCTCTGCGTAATAACTTCCATATAGAAGATGATGGTCCGCTAGTCCACTTGACAGAAGAGATAATAAATAAAATGATGAGGATCAAGGTCAAGATGGAGAGTTATAATGAGACACTGCAGGACAGAAAGAATAAGCTGGACAATAGCAAGGATAAGTATGAAGGTCACAAACATGCCATTATCAAGGCAAAGACTCAAGATGGTGGAGGAATAGACCAAGTTGTGCAGTCATACGAACAGATCCAGAGCAGCATGCAGCCCCATATGCAGCAGCGTCATCATCAGGATAGCGAAGAGTCAGGAAGTGATGCACATGATGATGACCCGCATGCATCAGATGAAGAGCATGATGAAGATACATCATGAGGGGGAACATTTTGCATATACAATATAGATAGTTGCCAGCTGGCAACTTGTGCCTTTTTGTAAAAGTGACAAGTCATGAAATGATGACCGTTGATTTATATTGATAAATCAGATCCGTGGATCTTTTGTAACGGATTCCTCACCTTATTCTATAAAAGGTGGTGGAATGCCTTGTTATATTCATTCGAAACTTAATTGAAATTTGATTGCTGAAGTATTCAGGACTTATTTCAAAGCTGCTGTATATGTACATGTCTTTTGCATACTTAATGAAAGGGAAGAGTATTTTGATTACAAATCTTCGTAAATCTTGAGTAATCTGTGTCTGAATTCTGGATATGTGCTTTGATTTGCTGCGTCCCTTGGAGTGCTCATCATGTTGCATGTATTGTTTTCATTCATTATCCTCTGAAGTTGGCATCAACTGTATCTAGCTGTGGAATGTCCTGGTGAACATATGGTTTGATTTCTTCTCCTCATGACAGTATCAAGCATGTATGTGGATCAAAAGCTAAAGGTTCAACTTAATTAGAAGCATTTCCTTTAATTTCTTTCAATTTCAGAGCATCTCACTATCACAATTGCAAATAAACTGATAATCTTAAGCAAACAACCCAAAATATGCAGACATCTCGTAGATAATCGTAAATATTTAGCATATTTGAACACTAAGCATGCACAATTGAAAATATCATGCAAAGATCTAGGTATTTTACTTCCTTTCATCAAATACCCGCATAATTTGACTTCTCTGTAAGGAATTTCTGCAGGAACGTCATGATGATAGTGCATTTTCACGTAAGGCCCCAAAATGGAAACAGCAACTCACATTAACCACTGAGTAACGTCAGACGATTAAGACCTAATCACCGGAGACTTGGGATCATGAATTCTTTGAATTCACTGTATCTTTCAAGATGAATAAAGGTTAATGTGTACTTTTATTCTATGTTTGTTTGTGACTAACATCATGACCAACAGAACTCTTTTATCTCCTTCAGTTGTGATTATTCAGGCTTCTTAGGAATCAAAGCATAACACATATTATCATGTCTCAAACCATCCAGAAATTTTCTTCCATCTACAAGACAGATTCTAGCATTTCCACATACTTCATTCTTGTGATCATCTTCCAAAGGAATCAAAGTAATTCTCTTTCCATTTGATGTTATAGTGTATGTATTCTTTCTCCCATCATGCATAGCTTTCCTATCATACTGCCAAGGTCTACCCAACAAAATATGACAAACATCCATAAGCATAATATCACACAATACTTCATGATAAGATCCAATATGAAATTCCACCAAACATTGTTCACTCACCGGTACCTTATGATCATCCTGAATCCATGCTATTTGATAGGGATTAGGGTGTTTCAATATTTTCAACTTCATCTTAGTCAGACTATTATAAAGGAAATAGCCAACACTAATCAAATTTTTAAACTTGAATCACTAAAAAGTGACATATATGTTTTGAATTTTGAAATGGTGTAAACATATTTTTTTGAAAAAATTAAAAAATTATTTGAATATAGTTTTTAATAAATTGACACTATAATTTAGTTGCTGATAAAATGTCGAAAAATGAAGTTACATGAGACGTCAATCTTTATATAGTAAATTTTATTTTATTTTCTTCAAATTTTTTGTGTGCATTTATAACTTGAAACTTTAGTGCATGGATATTTTTTTCCCAATTTTGATATATATATATATATATATTTTAAAATATTAAAATGTGTGTATTAAAACGTAGTTGTTTCCATTCGACGTCAACTTTCATATTAACTATTTATCTAAAATAGAAAAAAAGTATACAATCTTGATATAGATTCTTTTATCTGGTGCATCATATTTTTTTCAATTTTTTTAAATAAGTTTTACTATTTTTCCTTGACATGGTAATTGACCTAATGTTTTGTGTTGATAACCTACTTTTAGTAAAAATAAAAAGGAAAATATAAATAATAATTAAACTATATATATATGTATATATATATATATGTATGTATGTGTATATATATATATGTATGTATGTATGTATATATATAGATATATATCAACATATATATGTATGTATATGTATATATATATATACATATACATATACATACATATATATTTGAAAACTAAACTTATATATCTACAAAAGGGTATTTTTATATTTTTAAAAAAATATTCTTTACACGAGTAGTTGTTGAGATATCAAGTTTTTCAAATAATTTTATTTTTTTGTAAATTGGCCTCATTGTGGTGCTACATATGCATTTAGCTAACAATTTTAGTTGGAAACATTGTGGACTTATCTAACCTAGCTAGAATGAATCTTACAAGATCATATGTTTGACCAAAGCTGATTTGTATTAGAAATACTTAAATTCACTTGTGCTGATAAGTTGGTTGAAAGTGTGACACAACTTTGTGCTTTTACCCACTAGGTTATCAGAACTACACTATTAATAACAACTTTACAACATTTACCTCCTGATTTGCATTTGGTTCTGAACAAACTTTTCCTCTGTGATGGTTCCTCATCTCTCTCTACTTGAAATAGTGGTCTCCTCATGATAAGTGATTCTCCCTTCTTAGGTTTACCAACCAAACTGGGTGATCCAACATGTTCTTCCACATAGACTGCTCTTCCATAGTTCTCTATTCTCTTTCTTGTACTCCCTTGATTACATTCAAATGCTCTATGTCCTTCACCTCCACATTTGAAACAAGTACCTCTAAATGGTCTCATATCAGGTCCTCTTCCTTCTCTTCTATATCCTTCACTCCAGTATGCACTAGGGTTTCCTCTGCTTTAGAAATTTTTGTCATCTCGCTAGTATGCACTATTATCTCTATCTTCTTTCTTGAATGCATTCTCTTGTCTGTTTTGCTCCACATATGATCTCTCTCCTCTAGAAAATGTTCTATCTCTCTAAAATTTACCTCCTCTGCCTCTTTGTCTCTGATCATGCCTCTTATTCAACTTCTCTTCAACCTTCAAGGCAAATTGGTATGCTTCTTCCAGTGTTGTCATCCTCACCAAACTCAACTCTTCTTGAATGTTCAATCTCAGTCCATTGATGTATCTAGCCACTTTCACCTTGCTTACTTCACTATGTCCTATTCTTATGATCATCTTATGAAATTGTTTAGTATATTCCTTCACAAATTTCTCCTTTTGTTTCAGGTTTTGCAATCTTTTCAACAAATCGAACTCATATTCAACAAGTATAAACTAGTTTTTCAACTTTGTCACCATCATGTCCCATTTTGCAATATTTTATTTCCCTTTTCTATTTCTATCTATCTAAACTTCTTTCCACCATATAGCAGCATGTCCTTTCAGATTTGTCTTTGCAAATTTCACTTTCTCCAGATCTTCAACTTCATATTCTTGAAGTATTCTTCCATGTCATTTATCTAGTCAATCAACTATTCAGGATTCAAGTTGCCAATATAATTTGGTACATCAACTCTAGGTCTTTTCCCAATCTTTGAAATAGCTCACAACATTGTCACTTGATCTGATTCTTCTTCTTCACCTCCTAGGGTTTCACTAGTTTGATCAGCAGATTGAAATTCTTCATCATCACTCTCAATATCAATTCTAGGGCTTAGTCCTTTTCTCCTATCTTCTTCAACTACATCCAATCTAATTTGCATTATTTCATCATTTTCATCATCTCATCCATTCTTCTAGCCATTGTTCTAATAGCAAGGATTCTCCTTGGTGACATCTTCTTAGGACCAAGTGCAAACTGCCTCAAGTTTGGTGATCTGGCTACAAGGTGACAAGTGCCTCACAATCATCAATCGGTTGACAAGACAAGTAGACTACCTTAGATTTGGCGGTCTATCCATAGAGAGATCTTATGGAATTCCTTTGCTAACTTCACTCAATTCACTCCCAAAGATTCAAACTTTCACTCTAATACCACTTGGTACAGTCACGGTTAGGAGGGTCTTCAAGAGAACAGTCTAGATCATGCAGTAAAAGTAAACACAACAGAGACAACTCAATGATATGAAACAAATGTAGATTCAATCATTTAGTATATCATAGAATTCAAATACAAATCAGCTAGCGACATGTGGGCTTACAATTAGGGCTCACATGCCTACTTATAGAAAATCAAAATATACACAAGATGTAGCTTTGAAGCTCCTTCGCAAATAATTCAAACTATTGATCTTCTACATCATGAGAACTACCTTCCTAAAGATCTATTTCATCAATATATATTATCTCTAGACCCATAGATTCCTCTATGCCATCCAAGAAGGTTACAAACTCCAAGAAAGAGGTGTAATGTGTGTACACGGATAGGTTGGACTTAATCATGAAGAACTCCTCTGCAAATGAATGGGATGATGTGCGGATCTCAGGGAAGGTCAGCCACGAACCACTAAACATTGAATGATGTGTCCTTAGGCTTTGTAAGTTAGGAAATGCTCTGCAAGTATTCTCCTTTAGCTGATTGTCTAAGATTGTTAGCATGCTTTGTCTAAGAAAATAGTTGATCTTCTACTAGCCATAACTTTCTGGTACTTGATCCAAATGCTTTGAAATTTGGATATGATGTAGATGAATGAATCTAGATGTTAAATCAAGCTCCACAATATCTTAAATGCATTTACAATAGAATGTGGACCAAAATACAGAAACTGCTATTGACAAAACTACCTGAACTAAACTAGAAAATGAAACAAACTAAAATGCAAACAAACTGAAATGCAAATGTTTTTGGTTGATGCAAGATTACTCTTGAACTAGGGATGCTCCTACATCAGGTTAAGATTAATTGTTATTAAGTCTTTTTATATAAGTATCATAGCCAATATACTGATGAGTGCTATTGTGGACAATTCTTTTAATAAACAAAACTAATGCATTTAAACATAGTACGGGACAGAAAGTTGAAAGGATTAGAATATTAAAACCACCTAGTGGTTGATGGGATCATTATCATTGTGTATAACTTGAAACCTCTATAGATATCAAATAACTGTAGACCATATTGCTTTATACAAATGAAATCTTTCAAGTTATTATGATTGAGCAAGCATATGTGAAAATAATTATTTGTTTTATTTTTGAGCCATATTGAAAATGTTTCATATAGCTCGATGAGCTGAAGGCTCATTATAGCTGGTCATTCTTAAGAAAAGACATTATTGTCATCGTTGTGGATGACATGAGACACCAAATTATTTATACTCAATTGCATGATAAGAAATATCATGAAAAATGTAGGAGTTAAACTTTGTTTATTATAATTCTTTCTTTATGGAAGGAAATATGGCCAAGATGACCAAGAGGCCAAATTTATAACTATAGGTTATAAACATGAAAATTATTGAGTTGATAGATTGAGTTGTACAAATAGATTAGTTATGAGAAAACAAGAAACCCTATTAAGTTAATGCATGTAGTGAGGGTATACTTGGTAGATGATATCTACTCTTGTTGTATAAATTGAAAGGTCAACATGAGCAAATAGTTGAAGTAAACTAGAGATATATAGTATGATATATCTATTAAATCAAAGAACAAGAATGTTCTTTATTTAATGTTATGGGTTAGAAAAGTTAACCCCAGAGTTAAATTAGAAGATTATGAGAACTAAAAATCTTGAGTTAGAAATGACTTTATTTATAAGTATGTTTGATCAACATTAAAGTGATCAAGAAAACCCTAGAATGGAACAGAATAAGTCTAAAGGGTATTTTGATGATTCTAAATGAATCTTGTTCAAGTGATAATTATTTAAATAATAAGACTAATGGATATTTGTAATAGAGAGTAGAATGACAAGAAGTCATAAACCCTAGAATTTGCAAGGATGTAAAAGAGGGACTCTCCAAAAAATGTAGAATTACATAATCCTTTTTACAGTGTATGTATAAATCCTAGACTAAGGAATGATATCAGGTCAGATTGATTAGAAAAGAAATAATGAACACACAAGTTATTTCTAAAATCATTGTAGGATGAGATAGCTTCTAAGTTGAGTTAGAGGTGTGTGAACAATTGACTACATTCATTGCAAAATGTCTATGTATATTAATCTTTGGCCAAAGTTATGTATCCATCTTTGCATGCATTAGTCATTTCACTATACTCCAGATGGAATAACCATCTAGTAGTGTCATACATAGTTAGAGTGGATCTATAGTTGTATGATTGTGATGAGTTATGAAGGACACAACACTAGAAACTCATATGGCAAACCTTATGGTTCATTATATCTATTCCCTTCATGAAGGGTAGGGCCACTTCCAGGAAGGAAGTTGTGCAGGGGACAGTCGGTCTATACTTGGAGGAAAAGCACTTGGGTGATGCTCTCATTCCCAAGTAGATGATAAGTTGAGACTTATGAAGACAAATATCAAAACTCCAAATGTAGTATATTCTATTTATATGACAGGACAGTCACATTCTATGTAAATTCATCATTATTTCCTTGAGTAAAACATTATGATTGTAAAGTGAAGGAACTCACTTGAATGCTATCTTTGAATATGTTGTAAAATTTTAGTTTGAAAATTTTCAAAAAAGATATGCTTTTTATATTTAATGATTATGCAAATGATTATTATTAAACAAAAATTTATATGATTATGATGATCATGATTATTTACTTGATAGTAAATCGGGTATGTTAATCCAGGTAATATGAGATGGCATGTTATATCGAACCTCCTTAATCCAAGCCCATGATAATTATAAATCTTAATTAGAGCCCTCCTCAAATCACTCCACTTCTATCTATATTAAAAAAATAATTAATTTATCCCAATTTAATATGAAATGATTATTAACTTAATTATTTTAATTCTTTTTATTTGATACAAATATAAACTTCAATTTTTAGTAATTTGCTTAACTTATTCCTTTTAATCATAATTGACTCAACTGATTTATTTCAATGAATCTCACATTTTTAATTATTCATATATATATATATATATATAATTTAATTTAATGTTTATCATTTAATTTTATTATTGCTTAATTAATAACTATTATCTATTCTAATTTATTTACAAGAGTGTTAGTCTACCTACAAGAATTATGACAAAAACTCTATGTGATTTAAATGAATATGTTGTCGTAAGAAAACAAAAAATATTTTAATATTGACTAGTGGTTGAATTAGGGTTGTGACATACTTCCCAGCTAAAACTTGGCATCGTCCTGATGCAAAAATCACACATACAAGATGGCATCAAAGTGAGATTCTCATACTTGTCTAAATTCTTCCTTACAACTTGCCTATCAAACCCAGATGTTGAGTACTTCAAATGCATTATCCAACTTTTTTGGTCATGCTAAAAGTTTTACTTCAACCTGTTAAGAATAAGAAAGGAAATGATACACCATCCTAGGTTACAAGAATGATAATATTTTAGTCAATCTGAATACTCAAGAATTTAGCCAATACGAGATATTCATCCAATTCAGGCTCTTCTATCCTATGGGCTTCCCTGTTCATACATGACATCTTTTACCTGTAGGCTCCAAAAAGGCTCTTCTATCCTATGAGGATAGGGATAATATTTATCCATATGGGCTTAAGGACATGAAATATAAAGGGTTCTCTAGACAAAGACTTTTGACCCCTTTAGGACCAATTCGGGTCCAAGAGTCACTTCTTGTAGACCACAGTTTTCCCAACTACTGCGCTAAGGGTGTCATACAGGGAATAATTTATACAAGACCTGTACACCTCAGTTTTTGATGAATGGCTTAGTACAAGTAATCCACCCTAGGGATTCTTCGATGTATCAGTGACACCCTAATTTATTACTACTTTAAACATTAAATACAAGAAAGATATAAATTTCAAATTCACAACCATCCTTTCTATTTAAGAAAAAGGTGACCAACCGAGATTCATAAATAAGAAGATCAAAACAACTTCAATAATATTCATTGTAATCATCAATAACTAGATATGATTAAGGGATTACTAAGATCATAGATCAAAGAAACAACATAAAGGTCTTATGAAAGCTTCAATATAAGTATTTAATCAATCACTCATTTTTTTTTGGCACAACATGCTCCAGACAAAAAAAAAATTCAACAAAGGTGATAAGTTGAGTATAAAGATCAATGGAGAATCTTACGAGAAAGTATACATTGAATTCTACTATATCATTATGGAGCATCAAAATAGTTTAGTTAAGAATGATTTTAATATAAAGAACCTTAAGGGTGTATGACTATTTCTTTTACCCCTTCTAGGGTTTTTATGCATAAGGTTCCACAAGCATATTATATATTGACTATCATCTTTAACATGGTTATAAGTTTTTTGAAAAGTAGAGAAAGAAAATAGTCTCTTACACATTAATAACCTAAATAGTCTTTCTAGAACTTAGAACCACTTCCTTATGAGAAGATACACAATAATAAGTAAAAAGGAAAAAGAAGTTTCAATCATTTTCTTTTAATATGTTATCATCCTACTATTCATTCATCAAGTATATCTAATAGAAAGAAGGATCAACTCTCATCAGGGATTAATAAATTATATGGTACAATGACCCATTTAAATTACACTAAGGGTACATGCAAGTAACAACAAAATAAATCTACCCTTGATCCTAACCTTGATTCATTATCTACCTCCTTGTTTAAGTAAAGGCTATGTATTTATCCAGATAGAATAGTACTTTTGATACCATCCTAAGATCATATAAAAGTCATCATGATTACAAGTCTTATTTGTGTGATCTACATTTAATCATCATTTAAGAAACAACATTTGATAATAAAAGTAGACTATCTATATGCATTTAGGTTTAAGTAAGACTTCTGCAAGAACTTGAAGGCTTTTGTTCATCTAGAGTCAAAATTCTCAAACCTTAAGTGAATGAAATTACAAACTCAATTTTCAATTACAACTTTAGGTTAGAGTTTACAAAATTTAGTCAAAATTTACTAGGGAAAGATGAGTGATAAAATAATTCTAATTGTTAGAAAAATCACAACAAAATCTACTCAATTTCTACTCAAATCAATCAGTCATGTAATCATCATAGAAATAATGCATACGTACACAAAATATGGATATAACTGTAAGAATGGAAGGAAATCAAGCATACACCAATGTTTAGGAGTTTCAAAATATTTTCCTCAAGAAATCATCACTTTTGATTATTAAGGTATGATGACATAACAGTGGGTTTACACACCCTTATTTAATGTTTACTAGGCTTTGAGATCATAAGTCACTTTTAGAAAGAGGGATTTCTTCAGGCTCCTCTTCCCCATTTGAGTCTAATACATGAACTTGGGGTGGGATGCATGCGTGTGTACTCTTCTATCTTCTCCCTACTCATAAGAGGTGCATTTCATCCACACCGAAAGGGAATGACACAGTTTGTTGAGGGTTTACCCAATTTAACCTCTAAGGCTATTATTTCAGTGATCAAAATTTTTGAATGTTCCTCCTTTCCTAGTTTAATTCAATTAAGGGAAACAATAAAAGTTTTAGAATTAGAAAGCTAAGCTCCTCCTTTATAGCCCAAATTTTCTTCTATATCAATCAATATTTGAGGTTGTTTAGTTTTCTTTGTCTTCCTACTCTTTTTCTTTGTTTTTGATTTCCCCATTTCTGCATTCAAAATTATCATCACAAGATTAGGTTAGATAAACATAATTCCAATTATTTCCAATAGCTTCTACAATCTAGACTCATAGGCCCAAGTGTTCAAATTGAGATCTGATACCACATATAAAGATCTGCATATTGAAAACATGAAACAAAGGATAATACAAGAAGTGGAACATTATATTTTTTTCATTTTAACAAAGTAATATAGATGGTAAGTTTTACAAACATTAATGATGGTTTTAATCCTCACATAATCGTGGCAGCTGAGTACTCAGAACATACTATGTTTCCTAGACTGCCTACATACCATGTGTCCACGAGATCAAGGTACACAAGGATTGGTCATTTAACGATATGTAGGTATGGTTGTTCTATGTTTAGGTAACTATTTGAGTGGGTACACAACCCTTTCTAGGGTCCAGTTTCCCCAGATAGTCCTTTTTCAGTTGCCACCCACTTAGGTGAAATGAGGACATAACTAATACAAAGAAAAAGCAAATACCTAAGGTGGGTTTTTGACATTTAAGTTTTTCTTATGTAATAGGGTTTACCTAGGATTCACACATCAATGAAATAATTATTGTTTGCTTGGACTAAATGGTTTGGATTGGAAGATTCCCTAAAACATTCCTGATCTTGTTGCCCCCAAAACACTTTCATCTTAAAACTATAATTACCAAGGTCAATACTGCCCCTTCAATTACCAATATTATAAAAACTACAAAAAATTCTCTATCTACTAAAACTTGACTATGATAGAATAGAACTAGAACCTAGATATATTTTCCAAAAGTGTTAACTATATCCCTTTTACCAATCCTGAGTTTTAATATTTTTGCATATGCACCAACAAATTTGATCAAATAACAGGAAGCATTGGACAACATGGTTAAGCATTATAAGATTGGTGGAATCCTCTATAAATTTCGTGAGCTATAATGGTGAGTTGCTTCTATTTAAGATAGTACCACTTTGATGTCATAGTTATCCAACATTTATAAACAACAACCCCATCTATTAGGGCAACATCTTCTTCAGTGCATAAGAATATGCATAAACATAATTGAGAACATGTAATTTTACCTAGAAATTAATCAATTCTACTTTCCTCGTTTCCCTTTTCCAAAAAGATATATCTAAAAGCAAATAAAACTACAAGGTAAATCTAATATTCCTTATGCAACCAAATGATGGGAGGTATTATCTAGACTGGATTAATTAAAATTATCTTCTTAGTTTGGTGTCCGAGGGGGATTACCTATCCCTTGGACTTAATATCATGATGACTCTTATTACTCCCCAACTATTTAAAGGGATGATGCCATAGATGCCATTGTTGCAACTTTGTTAGGAAATAGATGTGGTAGTTCAATGTGATGAAATTACTCGTAAATACAAATCAGGGGCATTGTGAAAACTGAACACTGCAATTTAGTTTTGAGTTTCCTCTTAGTTAAGTTGTCTATCTAAAACTAAAAAATGACCATAATCCAATTGAGTAAATTTATTGAAATAAAAAATTCATTAATTTAAATTCATTCTATCAGTTGCTATAAGAATGATTGTTTGTAGGTTATTTGCAAAAATATTTGTATTTCTCATACCAAATAAATGACCTAAGTAAGATGATTTGTGTAAATAACTTAGATGATTTTAACCAAATTAACCTTTAATAAATGACTTAGTAATTTTGTAGATTGAATTAACATTTATTTGAACGAGTTCCTTTATAGGTTACCTTGTTATTTCAACATGTTTCATAACCATTAGAAATATCTAACTTGAATGTAAGTAATTTGATTCTAACTTGCCAAATTTTATTCCTAATTGATATCAAAATTTGTTAATGATATATTGACATATTGTATGCAATTCAAAAATGACTATTTAATCAATCATTTGTGAATTTATAAGAAAAAATTGATTAAATTATTCTCATCTATAATTCATCTTAATATTTATTTAATCGTTTATTAAGGTATCAACATTTTTCACAAATTAAACAACTTAAATTACTATCTCATTTGTTTGACCATATTTTAAATTTCTTGTTTAGTTGAAAGAAATAACCATTTGTTTGTTTAAAGCTATAACAACTTATTAAGTAATCAATTTAAACACCCTTACAACTATTGATACCATTTAAAATTTATCCATCTGACTATCACATTAGAAGCAACAAAATATTTAATTAAACATTCTACTAATTAGAAAAGCCAATCAATTGATTAAATGTGGTAGTAATTACAAATTGATTATCATGATAAAATTATGAATTCAACCATGAAACTGATTAAGATGACTTATAATTAACTAACTATTTGTTTGAAACATTTAATAACTAATCTAGATTTAAACATTTATTGAATTATTAAATACTTTTTTTATCATTAAAGATGCAAAGCATCATAATATATTATATTAAAAAGTATAGTATTTACATAATACAAAAAGGCCCATATGGCCAAGATCTAAATAGCTAGATCTAAAGCAAATGACAAAAAAAGCCCATAAGGATAGATATACATCAGTGAAGATCAAAAACCAAAAATCATCAATCTAAGAAAATTAAGCATTTCCCATATTAAGGTCTGTAACTCAAAACCCATGAAGAACAACAGGGTTTTCCTCCACCATGACTGCATCATTTTCAATGACATAAGGGGACACTGGTGGTTGAAAGTGTGTCAGAAAACTCCAGGCATTGAAGACATCTTCCATCTTCTCACGCATAGAGAGACCAAAAGTAGATTTGTGAGATTGAACATAATTATCAAACAACTCTCTATTATCTATTTGCAGGCTGGAAACCATTGATTGGAACACACAGTTGAAGTTGGGTTTTTAATTAGATCATCCTGAAGGAACAATCCTCCAATTAGAGCCAACCCATCAAGAAAATTATAATTGGTGAAAGCCTCAAACAATTTAGCCTTTGGAATTAGATAATCATGAACATAAAGGGCAGATAAACATTTGACCAAGTCCACATTTTGGAATATGTCCATAGAGTTGGACAAAAAGTGGGAAACCAAATGGGAGGCAAAGCTTACCCTAGATTGATAGAGGAATTCTTTGTCACAAACCTCCATTAGTACATCTTCAACCTCTTCATCATATAATTTAAATTAATTCTGAGCTAATATTTCCATGTAGGGGTTTTTCCCAGTGCTAAACCAGAAGAAAGAGGCACCCATTGCATGGAATGAGAGACATTGTCAAGAACTTGTAGAAGGGGAAGGCAAAAAAACTACAACAGGGGAAAAATGGTGAGAGGCCACCATTGTCAACAGAATAAAAAGAGGCCCACATGAACTAAAGTAATGATCAAGAGTCCTTCAAGTAGCTGAAGCAATAAATGAGAGGCAAATGAGATCTTGTAGAGAGTGAAAAGATCCACTCACACCATGTATCGTACCCAGAAATGAATGTGTCCACAAGAACAAAACGTGTGAGAAGATGAGAATGCAGTGCTACTTGGAAGGTGGTAGAGAGTGTCACAATGCAAGAGGCCCAAAGTTCAAAATTTAACCTATCAAACAAAACAAACTGTTAGAAAAAGCAAGCCATTATGAACCCACAGTCATCTCCTCTTTGATGGTCTTCACAAAATTTGGAAGTTAGTCAATATTGTTTTGATTAATTTCCAATGAATCCTCCCCTTTTAGAAGACATGCAAAATTTTCTAGGATGTCCGATGCCCTGTTTCCCTCTCTTAGAGTATGTGTGTAAATAAAACCTTCAAAATGAGATAGAAGACACCATGCTTCATTTAGAATATAACTTAGTTTCTAATTATCCATATTTTTTTTTTGAAAAGCATGAACAATCACTTGGGAATCACCTTCTAGAATTAGAATTTTAATTCCAAAACTTATTGCTGTATGGATTCCTAAGAGAAAGACTTGAGGTTCAGTGGCATTATTTGTCCCATCAACCACCCTACTAGCTTTGGCACACAGAAGATTTCCACTATGATTTCTGACCACACAACCAATCCCAGACTTTCCTGGATTCCCCTTAGAAGCCCCATCAACATTAATTTTAATCCAACCATAGGGTGAGGGGATCCAATGAACATTTTTCCTATCAAACAAAGGAAGAAGCAGATTTAGAACCAAGGAAACCAAGTGTTATTACATGAAGGTATTTCCATTTTTTTAGCATAGCATCATCCCAAACTGTAAAGTCTACTCCCAAATTTCTATACACCTGTGACATGACTAGTTCTGGAATGGAGATTTCTATTTTAGAAATCACTTTTTCCCAAGATAAAATTTCTTTTCTAAAAATCCTTCTATTTCTTTCAAGCCAAATATTCCAAGTGATAATAGAAGGAGCCACATCCCAGATGGAGGAGAATAAGGATTTTTTGAAGAGGGTGGGCCAACTTTGAAACAAAATCAAAAGAGTGTTTGGTATTGGATCCGACCAATTTACTTTCTTAAAGAACCAATTACAACAGTCCAAAGCAAAAGGACAGAGGAGAAAAAGATGATTAACAAATTCAACTCTAGTCCACACAAGAGACAATTCAAGGGATTAGCTAGGCCTAGTTTAACCAAATGATCACTAGTGAGAATCTTGTTTTTCAAGGACAACCAAGAAAAGGCTCCTTCTTTTGGTAGACATGCCTTGTCTCAACATAAATTAGAAGGCCAATCTACACCTTTCTTAGAAAAAGAAACCAAAGAAAGATAACCTTGTTTTACCGAGTAAGAACCTGATTTGGATGGGCACAGAACAACTTGTCTGTTTTAGAAGAGGAAGATTTTTCTATTCCTTAATACTTTTGAAAGAAGTGCTTTCTGATTTTGAGGGTAGTTTAGATTTGAAAAATCTTTCCAAAAGATAGATTTCTTGAAGATCACAGTTTGCTCATCATGTAAAACTAAAGTCACTCACATGAGTACCCCAATGAAGGTAGAGATAATCCTTTACTTGTTGAAGCCCAAGAAATGAATTCAATTTAGTGTATCCATTCCAAGAGTCTTCCCAAAGAGAGATTTCTCTCCATTATGAATTTCCCAGAAGAGAAAAGGGAGAATAACTTCTCTACATTTCACAATTAAGTTCCAAATTTTTGAACCAATAGGTGGATTAGCCACTATGAAGATTCTTTCTAGTTCTTGAGAGTCAAGATACTTTGTCTACATTATTTTACACCATTTCTGATTTAGTTTTTCAAACATTTGCCAAGCCAATTTTTCTCCTAAGGCTAAATTTTGAACCTCTAATTTCTGAATTCTAATTCCACCATTTATCTTTGCCTTGCAAACTTTGTCTAAAGAAATTAAAGAGACAAATTTCTTTTCTGTAGAATCTAGATTTCCTCTCCACAAGAAATTTCTTACAATTTTTTGAAAATCTACAATAATGCCCTTTGGCATGTTCAAAACTGACATCATGTAAACAGGAATAGTAGATAAAACAACTTTAATCATAGTAAGCTTACCAGAAAAAGTTAGCCATCTATTTTTCCAAGTGGAAATTTTGTTCCTGATCGAACCTGACACCTTTTACCAAAAATCTTTTTTGATGGCTCTAGAAAACAAAGGGATCCCAGTTCTCCCAGTTTGAAGCCCAAGAACTGACAAATTTTTTGCTAAGTATTAGAGTCAGTGTGGAAGAAAAAAACTTGTGATTTGGTAGGATTAACCTATTGTCCTAAAGCTGCATTGTAGGAGTCTAGAATAGACTTTATGTTCTTAGCCTTAGATAAAGAACATCCAAAGGGCAAAGTATCATTAGCAAAAAGAGAATGAGTAATAGGGAAAGGAAAATGGGGGCTCTTTACCCCTATCCATTTGTTCTGGTCAACAACATATCAAATAGATCTACTTAGAGCCTCTACCACTATAATGAAAAGAAAAGGAGAGATAGGATCTCCTTTCCTGATACCTTGAGAAGTCTTAAAAAAACCACAAATTTTCCCATTCAACATGACTGAAAATCTAGGACTAGAAATACAAGCAAGTATCCACTTACAAAATGGGGCAGAGAAACCAAATTTTTAAAGAACTTTGAGGAAAGACCAATTTAACCTGTCATAAGCTTTGAGCATGTCCAACTTTAGTATCATGGATTTTAATTTCTATTGATGAATGGAATGGATCACTTCATGTGTAAAAATTGCCCCTTCAAATGTCTCCTTTCCTAGCACAAATCCTCCTTGTTCTTTAGAAATGATGTTCGGAATGATTTGCACTAATCTCATAGTGATTGCCTTTGTGATAATTTTGTACAGTATTACACAAAGAAATTGACCTAAAATCAGCAAAAGATGAAGGAGTCTTCTTTTAGGAATGAGTGCCAAAAAGGTGTTATTTAATTCCTTTAGAATATTTCTAGTTTTTCTGGCCTCTTCTACCACTGTCCAGACATCCTTACCAATAAAATCCTAAGATTTCTGAAAGAAAAGAGCAGAGAAGTCATCCAGATCTGGAGCCTTTTCTAGAGCCATAGAGAAAAAAATAGCTTTAATCTCTTCCATGGTGAAGAGACTAAGAAGAATTTCATTGTCTTTAGGATAAACTAAAGAAGGAATGTTATTAAGTAGGTGTTCATATGGGTCATTGGAATGGCAAGTGGAAGTAAGCAATTTTTTGTAAAAATGAATAGCCTCTTCTTGAATATCTTTTTCATCATAAAGAAGTTTACTAATAGAGGAAGAGATGCTGCAAATAGAATTATGATGATTTTGAATCTTAGCCGAAGCATGAAAAAAATTTGTATTTTTGTCCCCATCTTTCAAGAAAAGCCCCCTTGACCGTTGTCTCCAAAAAATTTCTTCTCTGGCAAGGAGCTCTTGAAGTTGGAAGTTTAGCAAATTTTCTTTCTTAAAGTCCACTTTATTCATGCCATTTGCAATGATGTGTTCATTCAAAACTTTCAAATCCTATTGTAATCTAAATTTTTCCACAAACATATTCTTGAAATGAAACTTATTCCAATGTCTTATTTGGGTTTTGAGGAAATGAAGTTTTTTAGAAAATTGGAACATTCTAGAACCAACAATGAAACGAGCAATTTTCCAAGTGTGTTCCAAAAAAGGAAGGAAATTTTTGTCCCTAAACCACATGGATATTGTAACATCATAAAATGTCCCCTTAGGGGCTTTTCCCTCATAAGGTTTAGCTCCCAGGTCTTTAGTGTGCCTTTAGGACATCTTACATCATATTTCAACATCCTGATGAGAAAAGTCCTAAGTGTCCTGGCAAATAGGACCTAGGGGGAGTGCTTGAGATAACCCCTACCCAAAATAGGGGGAGGATGTGAGCACCAATGCCCTAGTCCTAGCTTATTTTGGGGTAGTCCTAATTTTTGGGTGTCAGCTTGTGACCGTTATTTGGATCCTATGCTGACACGGTAAATTTGAATTACGAAATTGTTGGTGGGAGTGTTTGTAGTTGCATATAAAAGCATGTTTAGGCATTCATTTGTAAACTAGATGATTACTAGCAAGCTATTGTGTTCTAAAGGTCATTCAAGACTTTCATTGTGTTGCAAGAGCTGATTTGTGTTGTCTATGTGTTTGTATTTGCAGATTTGAGCAATCATCTCCTCATGGCATGAAGAGCTTTTTCCTCCCATGAGATCTTTACTACAAGGTGATATCATTTGTGTTTGTAAGCATTTATCATCTAGTTTTTGCATTTGCCTCACAAGGGCATGCACTCTCTATCTGACAATGATGTTCGGAAGACTTGAATGTCTCTTCGGGGCTAGACTAAGGCAAGCTTCTAAACACCACAACCCCCTCCCAAAGTTTTCATGATTGTAGGTTACAAGTGTCAGATCTATAGAAAGTCAAGTTGTAGGAGGGTACAATAGAGTGTGAGAATTGCATATTAAAGAAGAAAATAGCTCTCTGGACTACGGCACTCGCTCATTAGTCCTCAAAGTGTCATGACGAGAAAATATTCAGTATAGCAGGAATAGGTTGCAAATCTTGTTTCCAGATCTCGACAAAAAGTAGGGCACTAGACTTGGGCACCCACTCTTTAGTCCCTGACTTTTCTACCTCTAAACCCTGAAAATAGGTGCACAGTTATTTGTCATTTTACATCTTTCTGTAGCAGCATTTTCTGATATTCGTCTGTTTACTATCGTATTTACATAATTAGGATTTTAAGGCATAATTGAGCATAAGAGAAGCTAATTGACAATCAAATCATAAAAATCCAAGTTTCCCTACATCTCACAATGACCTAGGGTATGATAGTACATTTCAACTCGACCCTAGGTCCTTGAATGAAAGGGTGAAAGGAGGATATATACAAAAACTACCAAAAACTCCACTATCCAAATTCCACCTTTAAATTTTGGTGAACCCCTATTATTGGACTTGTTTACACCTTTCTGAGTGTTTTTATTCAAATTTATAGTGATTTCATCATTCATATAGTAATTCATCTTATTGCATTGAAAAATTTACAAAAAAATTGAAAAATTGGAAAATTTGAAAAAATAATTGCATGCTAGGGTTTCTATTTTGCATCAATTAGTTTGAATTTCATCAAATTTTTAATTTTTTCATTATATCTGATTTAAATTATAGAAAATTACAAAATTCATTAGTTTGCATTGGATTTTCATCATACAATTGCTAGGGTTTTGTTGAAAATTTTCAATTTTGCATATAACCTAGTAATTCCAAAATCTAGGGTTTGTAGATAAAATATTGTTTCAGATTTTTCTACTAATTTTAGAGGCTCATTCAAATTTTCATTTGGCTGTATTTTTTCATTTTAGAACAAATTTGCATTTAGATTTAAAAAATTTGCATTTTTACATAGAAAATTTCAACAAAAAATTAGCATTTTCATTGATTTTTCATTAGATTTGTACTTGCATTTTGCATGTTAGAGCATGGAAATAATTTTCAGATCTAAGAGCATGTAATTTTAATTATATATCAGCTTTCAAAACATTCATATAGAATTTACATCAAGATCTCAAACCTAGGGCTTGAAAAACCTTGATTTTCACTAAATTTGGCTTTATCGACTCTCTAATTTTGCACCATATGTGTGTTGTGAAGAGTATTTTTGCACTAATTGGATATTATTAGGGTGATTATCTTATTTCCCTCCTGAAAATATTCACAACACCTTTTTATTGGTCTCTTGTATTGAAAATTTGGTGAAAAAATTGCACATTTTTGCTATTTTTGCCCTAGGCTTTGGCCTAGTTTGCACCCTAAGCATATTGTAATAGATTTTATTCCTATAGGTGACTGAAATCACTATTATTTTTTTCTATACCTCCTTAAATTGTTTACAACACTCCTTTGGCTAGATCTTGGAATTCAAAAACCATGAAAAATTGCATATTTTTGCTATATTTTCACTAGGGTTTGACCTTAAGTGGCACTATAAGCGTGTTGTGATGGATATTTTGGCATTAAGTGGCTGTTATTACTGATATAATATATTTTTCATCATCATTTTCCTCACAAAACCCTTTGGCATGCTCCTTTACATTGAGATTTGGTGAAAAACCACTTATTTTAGTGTATTTTCACTAGGTTTTGGTCTATCATCATCTTAGATTTGCATCAAGAGTGTGCTGTGAAGGATCTTATTTCTAGGTAAGTGCAGGATCATGATGGGCCAAACACTACCCCTAAGTGGCAATGTAAATGTGAAAAATATACTTAAGTAACTTCATGTCAAAGATTGAATGAGTTATCTACACAATCTAGAAATAAAGTAGTAATAAAAGTTGTAATAAATTGAGTGTAGTTTATGGGCTACTACTTTTTTTTTGAAAATTTTAACAATAGTTTGGTGAAAATTGGATAGTTCAATGAAGTACTACTAAAATTTTCAAAAAAACATAAAAAGTAGGTGCCATTTCGGCTAACCTAAGCATGATAAAAAAGATAATATTTTTCCTCTATGATTTGGATTTAAGTAGAGGACACATGAGTAGATGTGACATATTTTTTTGAATTTTTTAAGCAAATAAATAATTATTTATGAATTTTTTACTGTGACTTTTATAAAACATTAAAAATTAATTTTCCAGCCAACCTAACTTGGTAAAAAATATACGAAAATAAAAAAATTTAAATTTTAATGTATACCTAATAAATCCTAGAATGTGATGCATCTGTTGGATTTAAAAAAGGATTAATATGTTGAAATTTATGGATGTTTTTCAATATGTATATCTATTAGGAAATCAGGCATAGCGTATGTAGAAAATTAATAATAATTACTTACTAAAATTATTATAAGGTGTATATTATATTTTTAGAATCTTAATAGCTTCCTCTATAAACCATTTTCATTTGATTAAATTTAGTTACAAAAAAGTTTGTTAGCTTCAAGGATGAAATTGTGGAAAATTTCAAGATAACACTAAATGGGTGGTTTTGCAAGTGTCTTTGGCAAGTTTTGGGACTCCGACTTGCCTAAGTATGAGGTAATCCTAAGGCATTTTTGGAGGGAATCCATATATAAGCTAGAAATATTAACACCCTTTCCATCCAAATCTAAATATTAGTCTAAATGTTAGCACATTTTCATCCAGCAATTTTTTTCTCCATTACCACTATTTGGCCCATCATGATCTCACACCCACCCTTCTGTATTGGACTAATATCAGACATACTATTTGCTTCCCTTGATCAAAAATCCTTATAACACCTTTTATTTCATTCATTTGCATTGAAAAAGTACAAAAAATCAAGCATTTACAACATATCTTGCACCTAAAATTTGTGCATATTGTTGCATGAGTCTAATAACTCACTGCCCTAAGAGAAATATTCCTTTAAGAAGAAGCATAAGACACATGGGATCTAGTGCTCTTCAATAAGTTGGTACATTGAACACCTTCTTTACAAATGGAGAGACTAAAATTTTACAAGATATTACACCCATTACAAGTACAATGGAAGAACAAACTTTTCATGATGTTGATGATACTATTAAGGTGACAGTATATGTATCTAATGAACAAATAGAGAAATTGGATAAAGAGCTAGCCCAATTTCAATCATTTATGGAAAATGAGACAATAGCTGAAGAAGTTGTTCCTACAATTCATAACATAAGAGAATTGATAAAAGAGGGACAAGATGGTGTTAATGTAATTCATGGTCTAGCACATATTGTACACACTAACATTATACCAGTGATTGAATGTGTACAAGTGATAAATAACACTTTATCACCATCTCATACTCAAGTATCAATACCTATACTGACTACGGGAATATCTACCTTTACATCAATGATCTTAACAACTGATATGAATGCTTGTAGTAATGCTACCACTGGTATTGGAGTATGTAATGGCACTAATTACAAGTATGTGGGATTTAATTATCAGAATTTGGTTCCCAAGGGGACCTCTTCTATGAATAATTGCTCTCAACTACCTCTTCATCCCACTTATTCTCAACCTCCCATCACATATAGTTATTTTCAACCACCTATGCCCAACCACCATTGACCTATCCACAATCGCTGCCTATCATATCTCAAGCTCAATCACCTCCTCACTTTGGTTCCAATTCTTCATAGAAAACTACATCTCCCAATGATGCCATCCTAAACCAACTTTTGCAGGGCATGATCACTTTACAACAAAAGGTAACAAACTTGACAAATGCTTCGCAACCTAATATACCAAAATATCATGCATGTAACCCCCTTTCTTATGCAATTTTGAGAACTCCTATGCCTGAGAGGTTTGAGACCCCTCACTTTGAAAAATATGGTAGAAAAGGTGATCCTAATACTCATGTGGTAGCATTCATAGCTATGTGTAGTGATTTCTATTTTGAAGAGGACTTGTTGGCAAAACTTCTCCCATGATCTCTCAAAGATATTGCTTTAGAATGGTTTTACTCTTTACCTCTGAATTCAATACACTCCTTTTCACAAGTGATTGATCAATTTTTACAATATTTTAATGCAAACATTGGACCTCAAGTCTCCTTGATTGATTTAGTTCATTGCAAGCAAGGTCCAAAAGAGAAGTTAACTAAGTTTATTAGTCAGTATCAAGCTCTATATACTCAAATTCAATATTAGATGAAATATGAGGATGTTCAGAAGGTGTTTATCACTAATCTACAACCTAACCTCTATGATAAGATCCTCTTGATGAAGTATAACTCCTTTCAACATTTATGCACCACCCTTTGTGATTACCAACTTTCATCTAGTTAGTATGAAAACCAAAACTCATTAGCTCAAGTTAGTCAATCCATGGGTGGATCATCACAAAATAAATTAAAGAGAAACAATAACAATAGGAGTTTCATCAAGATTAATGGACCGAATACGAACAACTTTCCTATTGTGTCTACTATCACTAATCCGAAGAAGACACCATATCAACCAAGAATGTTTACTCCAATATCTGAGTCTTATCATTCTTTCATGAATCAAGCTGTGAGTAATAACATTCTGAAGCTTTCCCTAATTAAGCCTGTGTTGATATGCACCGGACAACGGAGAGGGGGGTGAATCAGTTGTCACAAAAACATAAACACTTTTTGTAATTAAAATATTCATCACTTATCCATAATTATTATAGTTTAACAGTGAGTGCATGAAATCAGAAACTTAACCACAGATACAACATCAAACACAAGAAACACCAGATTTACATGGAAAACCCCAAGGTCATGGAAAAACCATGGAGAGGATTAGCTCTCAATATATATTGCAATCTTGAAATAATGATGTTTAGGCTTGGTCACTCCATGGGCCTAAAAATACTAGCTTACTACCATGAAGAACAACTAGGTCTAGTAGGCTCACTGCCTCAACCATAAACCTAGCAAGATTACAATAAGCACTGTTAAACCCTAAGGGCTATTAAATCCTTCTAGTAGATTACTGCTAGACTTACTACCATGATCAACACCTTTCTGTATTGTGAATAACAATTCCTCTAATATGCTCTTCTTTCCTTCTTCTTTCCTCTGCCTCTTCTTTGCTCTACTTTTGGGCCTTTCTTAATATCTTTTCATTTTCACTCAAGGATACCTTTTCTATGACTCAACTACAAGAATTTTTACACTACATCAACCTTGGAATGATCATCAAGGTCAGCATCACAATCATCAACCATTGGAACAATCTCCAAGGTCGATATTACAATCATTCATAAAAATGGTCCTAACCTATTACAACATCATGCAAAGGGAATGAAATGTGGATCACGCCATGCCTTAGCTAGGACTCAAACATGATCTTCCATGCAACAACATGCTTGAGCTACAATTTTCTAGAGATCTCTGCAATCACTGGTATTAACCAGGTCAACCAAGATTGGTTACGCGCTACATTATCTTGGAACAATCTTCACACACCATCTCAATTTTTTAATGTGGACCAAAGTCTAGATAGGAACATGATTAGGAGACATCCAAAAGCATGCTATAATCATCAAGAGAAACCACATGAACCTTAACCACTTTATCCATAGGAATCTTCTCACTAGAACACATGAACTTTAATGTCTTCAACTGTTATAAAGGAAAGATAGCTTGCAGACCACCAAACCATCAACCATTACCACTGTAGGCACTCATCATCATCCCAAACTTCCCTCTAGAACTGTAGAGCCAAATACTTTATTGCAGAGAATGCGGAGTATAATATTTCTTCCTATCCCAACTGAGCTTACAGAAAAGTAGGTTTCACTCTGGTGAATACAACTCATTCAGATCTTCATGCGGATGGATCAACTCATAATGTACCATCCTAAGACATATCTCTAACTTACTTCCAATCTATAGACTGCGATCTTCAAGAAGAAATAAATACAGAGCAATTTACCAGATTGTTCTTCAGCATACAACTCTCTATCTGTACTACACGTCTCTGTAACTCACTTGTTCCTTCTAGAGGATAATTTTCTCAATATCCTCAACATACAAGTCCTCTAAACAAGTAAATAGAATAAGATACAATTGACACTAATGACAACAAGGATATGTTGACATCAATGACAACACTGATTAGGCACATACTTGCAACAATCACCCCCTTTGTCATTGATGGCAACATATGATGTCAAAACTACAACAGCCATTAAGACAAGATTCTCCCCCTTTCTCTTTACACACCTGCACTTCTTTCTTTCTCCAAAATTCTCCCCCTTTCTGTTACACATACTTGCACTTTTCCACTCTAATCTAATCTCTCTTCCAAATATTTTTCAATTGACTACTCCTTGCTTGATGCTTTCATGACTGCAACTATGGTTCTTCATGTGAAGTTCTCTCCTTGGTTTGTCAATTCTCAGCTTAGGATCTTGATGCTACTACCCTTTTTTGTCTGTCATTAACACTACAATACTTACTGTTCTTTATCAAAAATTAATATCAGCATCATTTACCTACTTCCCCTGGGAGATAACTTCATAATCTTCTTGACTTCAGTAACCATCTCTAATTACTGCTACACCTTTTTATTTTTATTTCTCTAACTACTCCCTCTTAGGAGTACACATCAGACTATATCTAGAACCTTCACATGCTATCACTTCTGGAGTAACATATCATGTCATCTCAAAGCTTCAGACATGACTCTATCTGCAAGCTTTCTTTTGTAGGCTTCCCTTATCATCAATCTAGTTGAAACAATGTCCTCTTTAACCTTTTACACATGGCCTTCCCTTATTTTTCACCACTTTTCTATTCTCACTCAATTTAATCTCCAATCTACTCATTTGCAATTCCTTTTCTTTGCTAATGTACATTTGCTCTTTTTACCCAAGAATTGGTCTTTAGTGTGGTGCTTTTGAACCACATATAATGATCTTCAAGTATGGAGGCATACTGATCCAATCTCTATTACTTACTTTATATACTACTCATACTTTAGTCATTTTGGGCTTCTGGACCAGAATCCTTTTCTACCTTGATCTATAGAGTTTGTTTCAAGAAATCTGCCATATAAATCTTCATATCATATCTTTGTGCCAAATCTAAGCACTGACTATCTAGCTAGGGGATTTAGAATTTCAATATAGCTCCCCCTGAGCCAGAGTTTCCAGTTTACTTCCTGGAGGAGGTATCTGCTCCAGAATCTAGTGCAAACTCATCTCTAACTTTATTTACTTCTTTCTTGACCTAGACCTTGTTCATCTCCTTCTTGACTTCTGTTAGATCAACCTTTTTCATTGATTTCTTCAATTTTTCTTGATTATCCTTCTTCATGTTCTTACTTTTGGAAATTCTTGTAATATGTCTAGGCTTGTTGTAATTAAAGCACATAGTATTTTTCTGACCATTGTTCCTTTCATTCATCCTTGACCTACATAGGTTAACTTTATGCCCATATTTGTTGCATTTATAGTAGTAACCACTAAAGGATTCAATTGTTCTAATCTTGCCATAGTTGTTTCTCACTTAAATTTTACATTCATTTTCCATGTGTCACATTCTGTGGCAAGCATAACATCTAATGGCATTCTGATGAGAGGATGATGGGGTATTTTGATTTATCCTATTTCTACACCAATTAGCCTTGTGACCAAATTTATTGCATAAATTGCAGTAATGATTGAAAGAAGAATACCTTTAAGCATTTAACTACCTAATTGATGGTCTTCTGCTTCTTTACTTTTGAATCTATCTGATTTGTCCTCTCCCTGAATTGCATTGAATCTTTTGTCTTTTCCAAATTTTATGCTTTAACTATCATCATCTTTTTTTCTATTCTTCCATTGACCTATCATAACTAGTAGCATTCACACTGAATTGATCTCTTTGAGCCCACACATGTTTCAAATCAACTTTCAAGTCCTCAACTTCTTCTTCAAGCTTTATGCAGACTTTAATTTTGTCTTTCAAATAGTTCTCAATTTTTGTCTTTTCTTCATTGTTCTCTTTTAGAGTTTGCTATAACTACCTGATTTGCTTTTTTAAATCTTGTTTCAAATCCATATCTTCATCTGTAGTTCTTGAGTTATCTCTGTCAATGCTGGCAATCAGGCACATATTCATTTGATTCAATATAGCTTTTTGATCTTCCACAACACATTTTGTGGTCTAGGAACCTTCTTGTTCTTCAATTTACAAACCCTTATTGGTTGAGACTAAATTCACCTAGATGTTTTCAATGACTTTAACATTTGTACTTTCAATGATCCTTCCCAATCTATTGTTGTAACATTGGTAGGCTTTGGTCCAAGATGAATATCCAAGAAAAATCCCTTCCTCATACTTGCCATTGTCCTTTTCCATTCTGACGAGGCATTTGTTCCCAAAAATTTTAAAATATTTTACAGTGGGTATTTGTTGATAACTGAGAGGGGGGGGTGAATCAGTTATCCTAATTATTTTCCTTTTGAACTTTCTTATTAATTAATGCAGCATTGAATCAAACATAAAAACATTACCATGAAATAAGAAAACACATGACACAGTATTTTTGACATGGAAACCCTGTTAAGGGAGAAAACCACGGGGTGATTAACCCAAAGATTATTCTCTGTTAGAAGAATAAGGAATTACAAAAATGGCACTTGCCAATTAGGGCTCACTGCCCGAGCACACTACTCACAAAGAGGCCCACTGCCTACAAGGAGACACACTGTCTACAAAGTGATAAGAATCACAGTCTTGAACTGATTGAAAGCATCTACATATGCTGGAGTTCAGTTCCGGTTAGGCTCAGTACACTAATCTGCTGCACTTCATCTTTCCTATGTTCTTTATTCTGCTATCCTTTCACATACCGGATCTTTCTTACTACTTCTGCTCTGTTCTACACTTATTCGCATACACCATCACACAATCACACTCTTCACAACTAAATCCATCCTCTATATATATCCGCATAAGTAATTTCATCACCTTTCTAGTCAGCATCCGGAACAGTCTAGTTTCTTACAAACTCTGTTCTGTCGGCTGAATCCTTGCTTACCAAGCAATGCGGATCAAGCATATACTTGTAGATATCATTAATCATGTCGGCCAAACATGATTCATGCCTTCACAACCTTTACCATCAACAGTAACACATTCGGAAAATAGTCTGATACTCTGTCAGTCAGTTCTTCTTCTGTTCTCACTGTCTCTCAGGAATCCGGTACTCAACTATTCATATCTTATTCTTTGCCCATCACCGGAGGCTAAATCCTTGGAATATACCACTCAAGGTAGTCCTCTTGACTTCCCCAAATCTGCACTGCACCAAGACACTTCCTCTGAGAGATCCAGACCAATCTGTCAGACCTTGCCATATGCTCTGTTCTTGTTCACCAGACCACAACAATCTTCATTCTGACTTTCGGTAGAGACACACCATGACTTGCGGTTATGTGGGATGACCTTTGTTGCCATCAATGACAACAACCATGAATCCATATAGTGTCTCTTGCCAACAATCTCCCCCTTTGGCATTGATGGCAACACTTAGTGAAAAATGACTAAGTGTTTACACTATGCTCCCCCTTGGCTGATGCTCTATCTTTATATACAATTTCCGGAACTCCCCCTTAGTTGGATTCCTCATTTTTCACTGCTCCTCACTCCCCCTTTGACATCAATGGCAAAGGGTAGGGTCCGCACACCAAAATTTTCAAAAATTTTCTATACATAGCTGCATATTTACATACTCACATAAACTGAAGAATGTCTGCAAAGGATGTCTTCAATTGGATCAGTTCTACAACCCAACTTTGCTTCATTCTATCCAAAATTGAAATGTGACCACTCAACAAAAATGCAAAAGCTTCTGCCCTCTTGAGATCTATCGGATTATTTGTTTGGGCGGTGGTCTGAGCATCACTGATGGCCTCATGCATAGTTTCTAACTTAGGGATTATAATCCTTCTAAGTTCTCCCATCCGGTTAGTGATATTCTTCCTTTCCTTCTCAAGGTTCTTTATTTCATTCAAGACTGCAATAGTCTGACATTCTTGATTTACTATGGAGGAAGAGAGAGGATCAAAACTTTGAGATAAACTTTCTAGTTTGTCCTGTTCCTCTTTTATTTTCTTATCTATTTCAACTGTTTCCTTTGACCAGGAGATACAAAATTTGTAAATATCACCGCCATCCTTAAGAGCACTTTCTAAGCTCTTTATTCCAATACTCATATTTCTCCTATCGTTAGAGATTAATCCTAATACTTCTGAAAATCTTTTATCCAAAAATTCCTTCCGGACTTTTTCTTCAGCTAATTTTTCTAGAGAATCAAAATGTGTATCAACACTGCTGACTAAGGTTTTTAGATTACCAGAAGAGGAGGCTGTCGGATCTATCTGGATTGATGGCATAATCTTTACAAGTACTCCGGAAGCAGCTGCTATCAACTCACAGTCTTCCATATGAGACTTCAGGAGTTTTTCATTTGCCTTGGCATTTGCAAATGAAGCTATTTTCATTGTTTGTACCGGAGAGAGAGAGTCAAAGTCGAATGGGCCTTTTAGAAGCTCCGGTTCATCAATCTCTAAAGTTTCTTTGCTCAAAAATTGTTGAACGGTTTGTGCAGTGTCTCTTGCCGGAGACAGATGTTTCTTTTCTTCTGCAGTCTTGGAACTGTCAACCTCTTTATCTTTCACCACTGCTTCCTTCTCCTGTAATTTCTCTTCTTCTTTGGATCCGGAGACTGTAGGGGAAACCGGAGGAGAGATGCTAGCCTGTTCATAGGCCACTTCTTCTGGAGCAGAGGGTTCCAAGTCCACAGCTGTTTCTGCACCTAAGTCCTCTACAACAGGAAGATTGAAACTTTTGAAGGCCTTTCGGAGGATCTCTTCTGTCTCTTTGGCCACCTTGTCAGTCTCACCAAGCATGAGTTGGTTCATCCTGGCTTTACTTCTGAACTCATCTTTGCAATCTTTGAATATTATGTTCATTGTCTTGGGATCAATTTGAGGATATAGCTGAATAGCTATCTGCTCCCAGATCTCAAGATCTTTTGCATGAGCATTATTCTTTCTTATTTCTAATTCCTTTTCTCGGCTTTTAGGAATTTCAGAAATAATCTCAATAAAAGCTTTATTGTAGATGTTCAAGTACCTTATTATGGCTTCTTGTAGGATCTTTTGATCTGCCTCATTGTAGTCATCATAGAATTCAGCCACGGGTTGAAGGTTCCCATCCACAGTGACTGATTTGACTACACTGTCTAGAGACAGGGTGGGCTTTGCAGAAAATTCTTCTGTCATTTCTTCCTTGTCTCGGCCAGAAGAGGGTTTACCGGTTCCTTTCTTTTTCTGTTTCTTTATTTCTTTCACTCCTTCATCTGACTCAGTTTCTTCTTCATCCTTTTGGCTTTGATAAGCTCTTGAGGCTTTTGTCTTGGATCTTTTACCAGATCCCTGGACTTCCAGTTTTGAGCTTTTGGTTTTGATAGGTGTGGATCCTTTAGATGATCTGGTCCGGGTTGAGGATTCCACCGGAGCACTTTTCTTGCTTTTCTTTTCTGCCTCTTTCTTTTCTTCCTCAGACTTTCTTCTCTTTTCCCGGCTGGCATCAAGTGCCTCTTTTGAGATGCCTAGGCCTTGAGCAATGTGCTCTACTTCTTTTCTCACCTTTCTCTTTATCTCAGGTTCCCTGAGTTCTACATGTATCTTTACACTCAGCTCCTCAAAGGTTCCAAACCTTTCTGCCTTAGGATCTTTGGGCTGACTTAGCATGTGTTGAACATGCAGCTCCACTATCTGTTCATCCACTTCATACCCCATGGACATGATCCAGACAGTCCTTGGCTCCACTGCCTCCATTAGGCACTAATCAGTGTCCACCATAAAGTACACTGAGTCTTTGTATTTCTCAACAAGAGACTGGGGAATTCTTTCTCTTGTTTGCATCATGCTTTGGAAGTTTTTGAAGTATCCCCATAGGGCTGTATTTCTTGCTTTGGCATCCCCAAGCCCATGTAGATAGTCTCTTATTTGGACTGCAACAGGTTTGTCATTCTGCCATACCCATCCACTTGATCCGGGCAGCTCATTCATGAAGTAGAAGAATAGACATACAATAAGAGTACCATACTTAAAGGAATTCTTCTTGTCCTTCTTGATTTTTTGTATATTTTCCATTAATTGGCTTAAGAGAAGTTCGCAGAGATCATATTTTGCATTCTTCCTTAGCATTTCATAGGCAGTATATACTGCAGTTCCAGATACAGAATTCTCCCTGCTGGAGTGATAGATCTTGCATCCTATTATCATGGATGCATACTTGATATCCGGATCTGAGATATCTTCAATGGTCATTGCCCTCTTATCAAATTTTGATCCGGTGGCCTCAGTTACAATGTTGTTCTTGACAGATTTCAGGATAGGTATCCCTCCGGAAGAGTATAGACCAGTTACTGCTCTAATTGCCTCTTTTGTGATCTTACAGGGTCTATCCAGCCATAGGAAGTTGTCATGCATCCTGCTCAGTACATACCGGACCCATTCATCTTCTTCAAAGCAGGGGAAATGAATGAATTGATCAAATTGTTTCTTCTGGATACCCTTATACTCTGGTTTAAGCTCAAAAGCATTGTCTATCAGTTGCTTGTGATAGAGATCTCTCAATTTGAATTCCCCAAATTCCTCAATGCTTACATGTATGTAAACCCTAATGTCTTCTGTGTGTAAAACTCCGTGAGGAACACTGGAAAATGCTCCTAAGGGATCTACCTCCAATGACTTGTATGGATGTTTCTTAAATTCAGGTCGGGGCCTATCTGAGATTTTTACTATATTTGGAGTAGCCATATCTTCAAAGGATTTGTAGCAAGATATCGAAAGTGGAAAATACCTTTTGCATCTTCGGTTGCACAGAGTAGTTGGATTGATTTCTTTATGCAATGACTTCGGTAGGAGATCTCTGGTGTGCTTGATGAATCTAGTTGCAAAGCTCCACTTTTCCCTTCTTCTTGAGTGCAGAATGAGCAAATGTTTTATGAGAAATCCCTTATATTGCTCCGCAAACCCTAATATCTGATGGCAATAAATGCTTGACCTATATTATTTCGGTTTGCCTTATTCGGATAACCTAAAGAACCAGATCAGTCCTAGTCTATGAACATCGTGCGGAACTTTCAATCATGAACAAATCAAGATAACACATCACAAGGACATCCCAAACACTCTGTCCAATCCGCAGAATAAGATAATGCATTTCCGGATCTCACCGGACCCTTTTGTAGTCTTCTGTCATTCTGGGGCATCTCCCGGAACAGGTCTTACTTGATGGATCACAACTTCTTTGCATCTTCATGCGGACCTCTGAAATCTTATCTGGATTTACTTAGGACTTATATCTTCAAACCCTTTACTCCGCATCTTGTGCCACATCCAGCACCACTTGATTGGCTGGGGGAACAGGATTTTCTTTGAGTCTCCCCCTGAGCCAGAGCTCACTCTTTAATTTCTGGAAGAAATATCAGCACCAGAGTCTGGTGCGGATCCAACCTCTACATTCTCTAAACTTTTCTTCACCCAAATCTTGCTCATCTGATTCCTAACTTCATCCGCATTCATCTTTTGTTTACCCTTGTCTTGATTCTGATTATACACCGGACCTCTTTTGTCCTGATTCTTGCTTCTGTAGACTTTAGCATTATGACCGGACCTATTACAGATTTGACAAGTAACATTTCTTTGCATATTTGACTGATAACCTCTTGATCTGCATTGATTAGCCATATGACCTACTCTATTGCATGTAAAGCATCTACCTTTGAATGATTTGTTTACTTGCATATTTCTGCATTCATGGGATTTGTGTCCATACCTTTTGCAATTAAAGCACTGTCCGGAGAAGGATTAATTAATCTGATTCATTCTCTTTCTACACTGATTAGCTTTGTGACCAAAGTGGTTGCAGCTGTGGCAGTATCCATTGAAAGATGGATATCTTTGAGCATTGGGCTGTCTTACCGGAGGTCTTCTAGGCCTATTCCTTAGATTTTCTGATCCAAAATTCTTTTGACCGGATCCGGAGCTTTCTCCTTTCTCATATCCCAAACCATACTTGTCATCTGTCCTCTTTTGACTTCCAAGAAGTACTTCAAGTTGGGCAGAACTTATCTTGAATTTTTCTTTATATTCATTTGCTATTTGAAGATCTCTTTTGAGAGAGGCAATTTGATCCTCAAGTTTTTCTTCATTATCTTTGGCATCTTCAAGATCAGATTCAAGATGTCTGATAATCCTGTCCATCTGGTGGCATTCTTCTGATTTCTCTTTAAGAGATTGTCTTAGATTGTCTTCAGCTTTTCTTTTTTCTTCAATCTCTTGAGTAAACTTTACAGTTCCTGATTCCATTTCATGTCTTAACATAATGACTTCTTTTGATAACTTTTCACATAACTTGGTTTGCTCAGTCAATTCTTCATTTGTATTGCTTTCTTCACTTTGTCTTGCCAATTGTTGGAGCAGCTCCTTTCTTTTTTTCATAGAGAGACTTAATTTGTCTTTTAATTCTCTCATGAATTCATCAGCCTGTTTGAGTCTTTCCTTTAATTCATTGACTTCAGAATTTGACTGTTCAAGATCCTCAAGGGCAGTCTTGAGTTGCTCCCTTAAACCATATGCATCCATTTGAACTCCTAGATCTTCCTCAAGCTGTTAGGCTCTATTAGGAGGTACTTGGCTCTGATACCAATTGTTGATAACTGAGAGGGGGGGTGAATCAGTTATCCTAATTATTTTCCTTTTGAACTTTCTTATTAATTAATGCAGCATTGAATCAAACATAAAAACATTACCATGAAATAAGAAAACACATGACACAGTATTTTTGATGTGGAAACCCTGTTAAGGGAGAAAACCACGGGGTGATTAACCCAAAGATTATTCTCTGTTAGAAGAATAAGGAATTACAAAAATGGCACTTGCCAATTAGGGCTCACTGCCCGAGCACACTGCTCACAAAGAGGCCCACTGCCTACAAGGAGACACACTGTCTACAAAGTGATAAGAATCATAGTCTTGAACTGATTGAAAGCATCTACATATGCTGGAGTTCAGTTCTGGTTAGGCTTAGTACACTGATCTGCTGCACTTCATCTTTCCTCTGTTCTTTATTCTGCTATCCTTTCACATACCGGATCTTTCTTACTACTTCTGCTCTGTTCTGCACTTATTCGCATACACCATCACACAATCACACTCTTCACAACTAAATCCATCCTCTATATATATCCGCATAAGTAATTTCATCACCTTTCTAGTCAGCATCCGGAACAGTCTAGTTTCTTACAAACTCTGTTCTGTCGGCTGAATCCTTGCTTACCAAGCAATGCGGATCAAGCATATACTTGTAGATATCATTAATCATGTCGGCCAAACATGATTCATGCCTTCACAACCTTTACCATCAACAGTAACACATCCGGAAAATAGTCTGATACTCTGTCAGTCAGTTCTTCTTCTGTTCTCACTGTCTCTCAGGAATCCGGTACTCAACTATTCATATCTTTTTCTTTGCCCATCACCGGAGGCTAAATCCTTGGAATATACCACTCAAGGTAGTCCTCTTGACTTCCCCAAATCCGCACTGCACCAAGACACTTCCTCTGAGAGATCCGGACCAATCTGTCAGACCTTGCCATATGCTCTGTTCTTGTTCACCGGACCACAACAATCTTCATTCTGACTTCCGGTAGAGACACACCATGACTTGCAGATATGTGGGATGACCTTTGTTGCCATCAATGACAACAACCATGAATCCATATAGTGTCTCTTGCCAACAGTATTAATCTATTGGAAAGAGACACTATGCGGCTTATTATTATTGTCATTGATGGCAACAAAGTTTATCCCACACATCTGTAGCACATAGTATGTCTATATCGGAAGTCAGATTGAAGAGTGTTTTGGTCTAGTGAACAAGAACAAAGCATGCAGCAAGGTCTGATAATTAGGTCTAGATCTCTTAGAGGATGTATCTCAGCAAAGTGCAGACTTGGGGAAATCAAGAGGAGTACCATGACTGCTACATTCCTAAGATTGAGCCTCTGGTGATGAAAGAGTGAAAAGATATGAGCATCTAAGTGTTGGGTTCCTGACAGGTAGAGTAGACTAAGGAAGAACTGACCGGTAGAGCATTAGACTTTGATCTGGATAAGAAATTGATGGTGGTCAAGCTAATTGAGAGATCATACATGGTTGGCTAACATGATTGATGAATTCCAAGTTTATGTATTTGATACACATCACATATTAAGCATGTATTCAACCGACAGATCAGTATCTTAGAAATATCTTGGGTATTCTGATTACCAACTAGAAAGATGTTGAAATCCTTGGTGTGGATATATATACCAAATAAATTTTAGTATGAAGGAGTGCAGTGAATAGGTTAGTGTGTGAAGAAAGGCAGAGAGAAGTGTGAAAGAAGGAATACAAATCTAGTATGTGACAAAATAGAAACATTAGAGCAGAGGAAGAATGAAGTGCATTAGATCAATATATTGAGCCTAACCAGAACTGAACCTCAGTATATGTGGATGCCTCTCATCAGTTCAAACATCTGTTTACTTTCTAATACCTTGTAGACAATGAGTCTCTTGTAGGCAGTGTGCCTCTTATGAGCAGTGTGCTCAAGTAGTGAGCCCTAATTGGTAAGTGCCATTTTGTACTTATTCTTTTAATAGAGAATACAATCTTGGGTTAGTCACCCCGTGGTTTTTCCCTTAACAAGGTTTTCCACGTAAAAATCCTTGTGTTATGTGTGTTGATTTTATTTCTGCTCTCATGATTATGGATGCTCTTATGTTTTGATGCTGCATTAATATTAAAGAAGAAAAGAAACTTAAGATATTTAAGATAACTGATTCACCCCCCTCTTAGTTATCTTCCTTGTTTCCAACAATTGGTATCAGAGCTAAGTTCCTCCAATTAGAGCCTAACAGCTTGAGGAAGATCTGGGAATCTCAATGGATATGTATGGTATGAGGGAACAACTTCAGTCTGCCCTAGATGATCTTGAGAAATCTCAATCTGAAGTCAATAAATCGAGGGAAAGACTCAAACAAGCTAATGATTTCATAAATGAACTAAAAGAAAAACTGAGTATCTTTGTAAAAAGGAGAAAGGAACTACTTCAACAATTAGCAAGTCAAAGTGAAGCCAATGATACTAATGAAGTAATGAATGAGAAAAACAAGCTATGTGAGAAGCTATCAAAAGAGGTCATTATGGTAAGACATGAAATGGAATCAAGGGTTATGAGATTCACCCAAGAGATTGAAGAGAAAAAAAAATTGAAGATAATCTAAAACAATCTCTCAAGGAGAAGTCAGAAGATTGCCATATGAGTACTAGTGACTCAAATTACAGGTTCATTGGTTCCTTGGTTAAGGTCAGAGGTTTCTCCGTGGTACGGATATGGGCTGTAGTGACACTCTCCAGGAGAGTCTTAAGGAAAGTATGAGAGACCTAGGAGGCATCTCTAGAAGTATCCCTAAAAATCTGATGGTTGCGATCTTTCCATAAAGTCCAGCTCAAGCACGACAGAGTTTGATTCCATAACTCAACAAGCCAGGGATGGGAAAAGGGAGGATACTGACTGTTAATAACTTCTTGGATATCAAAATTGTAAGCCCACTAAATACCAAAATTGCTGAAGATAAGGTTCCAGATATCCCTAGCAAAGTCACAGTGGAAGAATAAATGAGAAACTGTTTCCTCCTTTTCACAGCATAGACAACATCTGTTAACCAAAGTAAAACCTCTCTTCTACAGATTATCTTGGGTCAGAATTTTGTTATGAACAAAGGCCTAGCAGAACATGTTAATTTTTGGGACCACTTTGTGGTTCCACACTCTTCTCCATATCTCCTTTCTATGAACCTCAGGGACCAATAAGTGATAGGCAGACTTAATAGAGAATCAGTCATTCTTATCTGGCCACAAAAATTGCTCATCTTCATGAGGGAAGAGAGGAATTCTAACTTCCTGTATCAACTTTTGAACCATTTGAGCTTTAGAGGCAAGATCAGGGCAATGAGGACAGCAATCCAACAAATTTCTCTAGCTCCTGTGACCATGATTGTTTGACATGTAATCACTGACCTTATCTCCGAAAAACTGAGTAGCAATGCCAGCAATCTCACCCAGATCCCTCTGAGAGATGAGAGCCTTATCTTTTATCCAAATATCAGTCCAAAACTTGATACCCATACCACTACCCAATTTCCATCTGATCCCTTGCATGAGCAGACTTCTAGATTTCAACATTTTGTTCCAGATAACTGATCCCTTAGAAAGACCCTCTTGCTGGAGGAAGTTAGACCAGTCAGGGACATGCAAATATTTGGCTTGCATGATTTCTCCCCAATCTTTATGATGATGAATCAGGTTCCAATTGATTTTAGAGAGTAGGGCTTTATTCATATTACGTATGGTTCAAATATTGAGACCTCCATGGGATTTAGGAAGACACACTTTGTCCCAACTGACCAGGGACATTCACTGTTTATCTTCAGCTCCCATCCATAAAAAATTTCTTTGAATCTATTCCAGCTTGTCAGCAAAAGAAGTAGGAATTTTGAAAAGAGAAAGGAAATAAGTAGGTATACCTTGCAAGGAGGCTTGAAGAAGCTGCAGTTTACCAGCACTACTGAAGACTTTTCCCTTCCAACCAATCAACTTCCGTTGAGTTCTTTCCAAAAGGCTATTCCAGAAATTTTGAGAAACTTCTTTAACCATAAAGAGGAGACCCAGATAGATAGAAGGAAGAACATCTTTAGCACAGTTCAGAATATGGATGATTTTTTGATGAAGAGTAGTGGGAGTATTAAAAAAATACACATTACTCTTTTGGAAATTGATGTTTTGCCCAGAGGCGATGGCATAAAGGTTTAAAATATTCTTCCATCTCCTAGCTTCAATTACCAAAGAGATGCCAAAAAGAAGGGTATCATCAACAAATTGCTGCACCGACATGGGGGCAAGGGAGGAAGTAGGTTTAATGCCCACAAGATGCTTAGAGACCACATTAGCTTGAATATATCCCCCAAGAGCCTCAGCCATTATGATAAACAAGTAAGGAGAAAGGGGATCCCCCTGCCGGAGTCCACGTGAGGAGGAGAAGAAACCCCTAGGAATCCCATTAACCAAGATAGAAAATTTAGTGGAAGAGATAGCTGTCTAGATGAGGAGATGAATTTTGTCATTAAACCCAAATTTTTTAAGAACTTGAAACAGAAAATCCCAGGAGACCCTATCATAGGCTTTAGAGATATCCAACTTAAGGGCCATACCAGGAATTCTACTCTTCTCCATGGAATGAATAGTTTCATGGGTGGAGATCACAACATCCAAAATTTGATGCCCTGGGACAAAACCTTTCTCAGAAGGAGAGATAATTTTATCAAGAAAAGGTTGAAGTCTCATGACAAGGGCTTTGGTGCAAAGCTTATAGATAGTATTACACAAGTTAATAGGTCTAAAATCAGAAAGATTGGTGGGTTTCATCTTTTTAGGGACAAGGACAGTAAAGGTGTTATTGAGCTGCTTTAAGAGCTTACTAGTTTTTAAAAAATCACAAACCATAACAGTGAGATCAGCACCCACAATATCCCAATATTCTTGAAAAAAGATAGGAGGGAACCCATCTGGACCCAAAGCTTTAAAAGGACCCATAGAGAATAAAATAGCACAAACCTCCTCCTCAGAAATAGGCCTCAGCATTTCCAGGTTATCTTCCTCAGTTATGAGACAGGGGATCTTGTCAATAAACTGATTAGTAGCCCTGTCACTATCAACACTAGTGGGTTGTTCTGTCAACAAGTTCTGAAAAAATAACACAGCTTGTTCCCCAATCTCATTGTGCTCAATGATAACATCACCATTGTCCAAGCACAGTTTAGTGATGGAGTTAGCCTTCCTATGTTTCATGGCAGAAATATGAAAAAAAATAGTATTGCGATCTCCCTCCTTAAGCCACTGAACCTTGGATTTTTGTTTCCAAAAGACCTCTTCATGGCACATACGATTCTTCCAATCCAAAATCAGATCTTGTTCCTTCTTAGAAGTATCTTTTGAAACATCCCCTTGAGCAATCTGCTGCTGAATATCCTCAAGTTGTCCAGCTAAGGTTTTCTTCTGCCAAAACACATGACCAAAATTGAATCTATTCCATCCACGAACCTCCTGTTTGATATGCAGAAGCTTCTTAACTAATCTGAACATAGGAGTACCCTGGATAGGAATTTGCCACCATTGGGTCACCAGTTGTCTAAAATCCTTATGCTTAATCCACATAGCTTCAAATCGCAATGGGAAAGGACCCCGAGGACATTGATCATGCCAATGAAGGAAAATAGGGTAGTGATCAGATATGGTTCGAGGAAAAGCCTGCAATTACATATTATGATGATTGTCGCAGTTACTTGATATAAGGACCTTGTCTAATTTAACCTGGATCATATGGTCCCCACGTCTCCTGTTGGACCAGGTAAAAATCTGATTTTGCAGCTCCACATCAAGCAATCCCCAAACATTAATAAACTCAGCAAAGTCAAACATGCTGTCAGAGTAATCAAGGTTCTCACCATATTTCTCAGAGGGATACAAAGGAGTATTGAAGTCACCAGCCAACATCCATTTGGAGCATGGGGACTTGGTCAGGGTACTACTCAAATCAGTCCATAGAGATTGTCACTAAACTTTAGTATTAGGAGCATAAATATTGATTAAATACCAGTTGAAAGAGGCCAAGGAGAAGTTGATAACCAGGAAATGCTTGCTAGAAGCCACTAAGGAACCCTAAATTTTTGCACTATTCCACATTGTAACAATCCCACCAGAAGCCCCAATAGTAGGACTAATACAAAACTCAGCCTTAGGCCATATGTAATCAGCAATCTTCTTAAAGTTTTCCTCAGTCATTTTGACCTCCTACAGGAGCAAAATGTCTAATTTATTTTCTAGAACACAGTTTTTGACCTCGAACTATTTTGAGGGGCTATTGAAACCCCTCAGATTCCAAGATAAAATCCTCATTTCGAAGGTTTGAGGGAAGGGACCTCCAGTGTTTTCTGCTTACCACTGGCAATTTCCCTAGCAATCTCTCTTTGTCGGGTTTCCCGTAAAGTTGGTCTCCCTTGTTTTGAGTCAGTGCCAACATCAGCAGTCTTTTTACCTTTACGAGTCTTCTTCTTAGGGGTAATCCAGCCCTCTAGGTCATTCCCACTACCACTTGAGCTGATTTCAACTGTCAATGAAGGATCAACAATATGATCACCTATTTCTAGCACATGGTTCCTGGTTGACTCAAGATCATTAGCGCCTAAGGGAACAACTGATAAAGCCTGTGGATCAAGGGCTTTATCATCTTCAACATCCCCATCGATCAATCGATCCTATATTTCTCCCTCCTCGCACCCACTAGAATTCTGTCGGACCACATGACTAATGGTGTCTAAGACCTCATTCTGACAACCCATGTCTAGAATCAGTTTAGTAGGCTCCTCTAGATAAGCATTATCCTTATTACCCGCAGCTGTCTGACTGTTCTTGTCCTTAGCCTGTTCAGGATGGTCATCTGGGAAAACATTTTTTGCATTACCCCCCATTCCCTAATGGTCAGGGGTAACAACTATTTGTGAATGGTCCTCAACCTCATTATGGGATTCAGTCTTCCAACCTGTTTTCTTGGCTTTACATTGAGTCATTATATGGCCTTTCTTCTTGCATATTTGACAGGAGGTGGTGGCATTTTCATAAAGGATTGGCTGAGTCCAAACCCCAAATTTAGAGTTTAACACAATGGACACAGGGAGGGTTTGGTTTATCTCTACATTGACACAAAAGCAAGTAAAAACACAGCGGGATTGAGTACAGGTAGTGTGGTACACAGTAACAAATTGGCCAAAAGAGTTACCAATAGCAAAAAAAAAATTCATCCTAGAATTCCAAGGGAAACCCAGGTAATCAAACCCAAACAGGAGCAGACTTATTGAGATCCGAGCTGGGGTCAAACCCAGGTTTCCATTGGCACAAAGCAAGCGAGTGTGACCCATAAAGCCAGGGTCCCCTAGCAAGAGTAGCAATCATATCCTCCCTACTGGTGAATTTAAAAAGGAATAAACCTCTTGCCATAGCAATGACCGACACACTACCCTTAATTCTCCACCAAGAGGAAACCCATTTTCGGACCATCTCAATATTGGGATGGAAAGAAAAGAATTTACCTACCAGAGCAAGATCCATGGTTGCCACGATTTCTTCAATCAGACCATCCAGAATATCCAGAGTTGTGCCGTCTACAGAAGCTTTCTTGACAGGCAGACCCGTCATGCATTTAGAAGACCTATTGGTTCCCCTATTACCGCTTGTTTCCATCTGTTAGACGGAGCATCCACCATCATAGCCCTAGAGGTACTACCTAAGGCAGCCACCTCCATTAGCAACGAAAGCAGCCAAAGCAAAACCCTAAAAAACCCTAAACAGCTGAAGAAAAATGTTGAAGGAAATGAATAAGTGCACTAGACATGGCACTGCAATTCAAATGTTATTGATATTAATCTTCATGGTTTTTTATCATGTGTGTCTTGCATGAGTATTGGAGATTTTTAGGTGGAGTGGAGAAAGTACCATAAGAAGATGGTGGACTGGATGTCAAGTCATGCTCATATGGAAGTGTTCTTGATGTGATAATCTGACATGTTTCTTTTATGTTTTTTTCATCATTAATATGTTTCAGGGAGGTATGTACAAATTGTGTGGTTCTATTTTTGAAGTGGTATCAGGTATGTGCTTCAAGCTATGACATCTAGAGATGCTTATAAAATTGATGGTGATGCCTTATTTTTCTTCAAGTTCATCAGTTATTTAGATGCAAGTAAAGGTCTTGAATCAGTTATGGCAGATGATAATAGTAATGTTCAAGTACTAGTTGGTGTCATGTGTACTATATTACTTTTTTGCAAGATTGATTTTTCACTATCATGGAAGATTTGAAAAGGTCTTATCAAAAGTGGCCATCATGTCATCTTGTGTTGGAAACTATGTGATGAGGAGTCTTCATGATTTTTGCCTGCAATATTGTTCATCAAGAGTACTGATGTGTTTATGATTTCTTTGCATAGTGTTCAAGAAGTTGGTATTTGGTTACAGAGATATGTCCTCTTCATCCTCATATTGGTATTGTATCAAGAAGGAATAGTTATTGTTGTCAATGATTGGTAGTGATTTTTATGAGCAATGATTTGTCTGTGTACTTCAACATAGGGGGAGAAAATTAATTTGAGTCTTTCTCATCTGATGTCAAAAATGGGGAGAGAGAGAAAATGCATCATTAAGTTTTGCCATCAATGACAAAGGGGGAGATTGATGGAAGTAGATTGTCATTGATGTCAAAAAGGAGTTGAGATGGTGTTTGTCTTCTCATTGTTGTTCATGCTTCAACATGAGGTTTCGAATGAATGTGTTCTTACTTCATTCTTTGTCAGGAGACAACTTGTTCATAATATAACTCTAAACAAGATAATGATGCCTATTCACATGCCATTCTATATTTGATGTTTTGATATTATTGATCTACATTTGATGATTGATATGTCTTAAGGTGTATTGTTGTGTTTGCAGATGTAACATGATTTATATACTGATCTTCCATTCAGAGAGTTTGGAGTTGCTTTATGTTTGTATCATCAGGATAATGATAGTGGTTTATAGGATGATGATAGTAATGTGTCTTGTTTTTACATGGTGCTTGTGAAGTTGATATGTCATTAGTATTCATGCAAAAGAAGAGTGCCATAGATCAAGTATTAAGGTATGAGTAAAAGCATGAGAGATATGCTTCAAGGTTATATGCTTCAAAGTCTATCATTCATCTAATAATTCAAAGTTGTTTGACTTGGTTTGTTCTATGATAGTTTCTTCATGTTTCAGGATGATGTGCTATTCTTTTAGATGGGTGTAGCAGGAAGAACTATGTCATTATACTTCATGTCTACTCTCAAACTTCATTGGTCTTTCATAGATGTTACATTCATATTAACTTTGTTCTTCATGGATATATATTCTTACAAGGTAGTTGTGAAGTTCGATAATTTGCAGAGGTTTGAGCACTTGGTAGATGCAGAATCCAGAAGTGAAAATATTCATTGATAGAGACTAAGAGTTTCATTTGTGAAGGGAACAAATTCTAAATTATCTCAAGTCATATTATGACTAAATCTTAGCCTATCATACTTCTTTTGCACTTTATGTTATAAATGGAAGTTGACCTACAATCAAAGGTCATATCACTAATGTTGACCTATCAAAAGGGTTTATATGCCATGAGGTAACCAGCCTCTTTAATTTCCTTCACCTCTTGCATCGGTTACCTCTTAAGAGAAATGGGCTTATGGTTAATATTTCGAATGGATTTATTAAAAGGAAGAAAGTGTAGGAATACACACAACACTGAGAGGGGGGGTGAATTAGTGTTGTTAACAATTTTAACACTTTTTTACTCCTTTTCTTAATTTAATTTCACAATCATAGAATTCTTCAGATAGAACACAGAAAATATGCAGAGTATCAACACAAAACTTGACACAAGAAATTTCCCGAGTGGAAAACCCTCCTGGGGTATAAAAACCACTCAACTGCCTCACTGGCTTAACACAAATTTTAGATTACAACTGTCTCACTGACATTACAATTTTGCCTCACTGGCATATTGTACTTCTCTGCATGTCTCACTGACATTACATCAACATTCAATGAAAAGAACAAATCAGGGGATTTCCCTGTTTCAATAATCACAATACCTTATTTCTCCCTTTTAAAAAGAATCAAATAAAATATATTTTTCCTCTGCAACACAATTCCAAAATCAATTCACAATATTATAAAAACTCTGACTGCAAAATTGAAAAATTAACCTTCTCTGAAAATGATTATCTTTCAAAACTTCAATCTGCTCTGTAACACTTCAATCTTGATTGCATCATCCTATCAACAAAAATTAATGCTCTGCTCTTCAATCATAAAAACCTTTCAATCTGGATTGCACCATCGTACCTGCAAAAATTCATCTCATAATAAAATCTTTCATCTTCTCAAGAAATCTCTCTCATCCTCAAAAACCTCTCTCAAAACTCTTCAACTCAAAATCAACTTATTTTCTCATGCTCTGAAATACCTTTTCACACTCATCAAGATCATCCCCTTATCTGCAATGATAATCCACCTGCCATACAAAATCTCTCTATATACAAAATAAACTTTCATCAAACAAAATCTTCAAAATCGGTTCATCTTCCAACACCATGTTTTTTTAATTCATTTCACATTCTCTGAAAGAAAATAAAACAAAAAAAAATATCATGAAGATCAACTTCTTTTCATATTCTTTGTCGTAGAAAAACTTTCCAAATTCCACTCTTACTCTTACCAAAAATTCTAATTTGAAAGTCTCTTCATCCTCGGTGAAAAACCATGAAAATAGCAACCTTTATTGTCTTTTTAGAACACAGTAGTTGTCAAATTTAATAAGGGAAACTAACCATTTGAGCAACTCCAAGTTCAAACCTTATCCCTCCGATTCGTGTGGCCCACCACATGAAGATTCAATGATGATCGTTGATTAGCCGTTTGCCGTGGAGCACACAAAACAGTAACCGGTTACCAGGCACCCTAGGCAACGGGGCCGGTAAGACTGACGAGTCTTCACCCCTTAAGTTGTCACTTAAGTGACTATCACCGCTCCAACCAGTCAACAATCAATTATAAGAAAAGTGCACTGATGGCTATAATAAGCTTTTGAGGAAGTTTTATTTAGGTCTTGTGAAACAATGAAGAGCATTATACACTACTATATGTGTCACTTGTCACTATAAACTACTTGTAAGAGTTTTACAACTTGAAAACAGAGATGATACCAAACCTCCAAACCATTGTGAATACTGAGATGATACCAAACCATTGTGATTACAACAAGTCACAATCAAAAGTGTGTCATAATTGCATGAAGACCACTCATAATGCCAACCTTAGCCACTTTCACTGAAAGCGTGACTTAAACTGTCCTATGAAGAATCCTTCTGAAATATCATGTGATCAACACATCTGATCCAACAAGATGAATTCTCTATAACCAATTCGAATTCATTAAAAGGCAACTTCACAACACTGATTGCATAACCAAACATGATATGTACCTGTCAACTATATTGAAAATCAATACTGCATCTTGTGAAAACAACATCCTGATACATGATCATCTGTGATCAACTGTGAAATGCAACATCCTGATATTTTGACATCAATGAAAAGACAATATGCTCAACTGTGAAATGCTACAAAACTCCCCCTTTGTCTTTGACATTGATGGCAAAACCATAACTCATTTCTCCCCCTTTTTGACATAAAAATGTCAAAAGCAAAAAAAATGTCCTGTTCTTGTAAATGCAAACCTCTGAATAAACATAAAAACTTGTAAGAACCAACACTCTACATCACACTGATCAAATGCACAATACTGTAACACTATCAACGAAAAAAAATTTATAAAAACTATATACAGACTATGTACAAGTGAGATTCAGGACATCAAAATGATCTAGAAGACAACTCCCCCTGAATCTAATATCTCTGTAACTTACTGAAGAGAGACAAGAGACAGAACTCCTAATCTTTGTCTCAGAGTTTCAAATGTCTCCTTTGGCAAAGGCTTTGTGAAGATATCAGCTAATTGATCACTAGTATGCACATATTCCAGAGCAACTTCATTTTCAATCACCTTTTCCCTTAGAAAATGATATCTGATAGCAATGTGCTTAGTTCTTGAGTGCATTATAGGATTCTTTGACATATTGATAGAATTTGTGTTATCACAAAGGATAGACACAGGCTTTTTAACCTCAACCTTAATATCAAGAAGTGATTGCACCATCCAAAGTACCTGTGTACAACATGATGAAGCAGCAATGTACTCAGCTTCACCTGTAGATAGAGAAACACAATCTTGTTTCTTACTATGCCATGTAACCAATCTGCCACCCAGAAAGAAAGCTGCCCCACTTGTGCTTTTTCTGTCATCAGGACACCCTGCCCAATCTGCATCTGTATAGGCAAGAAGTGTAAAATCATTGTGTCTAGGATACCATAAACCAAAATCAAGTGTACCCTTAATATATCTAAAGATTCTCTTAACAGCATTCAGATGTGATTGTTTAGGACAAGCTTGAAATCTTTCAACCAAACAAACAGCTTGCATAATATCAGGCCTAGAAGCAGTGAGATATAAAAGACTCCCAATCATAGATCTATACAGAGACTGTTCTACTTCAGGTGATTCATCATTTTTACTTAGCTTATGTCCTGTCTCCATAGGAGTACCCAAAGGTTTGCAATCATCCATTTGAAATCTCTTTAACATCTCTTTGGCATATTTATTTTGTGAGATAAATATTCCTTTTTCAAGCTGAGATACCTTTGATTAAATAGTACAAATTGCTGTCCACACCTCCTTTTGTGAACCCCTATTCCTGCAGAAACTTATCCAGTCTATAATACCAAGCTCTTGGAGCTTGCTTTAAACCATATAAAGCCTTTTTCAACCTATAAACATGATCTAAATTATCTTTATTCACAAAACCTTCTGGTTGTTCCATGTAGACTTCTTCTTCAAGATCTCCATTTAGAAATGCTGATTTTACATCCATTTGGTAAACTTTGAAATTTTTATAAACTGAAAAAGCTAAAAAAATTCTTATAGCTTCTAATCTAGCAACAGGAGCAAATGTTTCTTCAAAGTCAATACCTTCAATTTGTGAATACCCTTTGCAAACCAATCTGGCTTTGTTTCTAACAACTTTACCTTTATCATCAAGCGTATTCCTAAACACCCATTTTGATCCAATGACATTCTTACCTTCTGGTCTTGGAACAAGTTCCCATGTTTTGTTCTTTTCTATTTGACTTAACTCCTCTTCCATGGCTTTAATCCAAGCTTCATCTTTGCTAGCCTCAACATAATTCTTTGGTTCCATTTCAGATATCAAACACACATGTGCTTGATTATGTGCAGCATCAAGCTTTCCTCTTCTTGTTAACACACCACTGTCCTTATCCCCAATGATCAACTCATGAGGATGATCTCTTTGAAAAGCCTTTGAAAGAGTCTTTGTCTTAACATCAACAGATTTTTCAGGATCTTCTTCCTCTTCCTGAATTTCTTCTTCCTTTTGTGAATGATGATCAACTTCATTGTCATGAATCAACTGCATACAGGGTTGTAAATCCTCATCCACCTTAACATTAGTACTTTCAATTATTCTTTTGAGCCTATTGTTAAAACACTTATATGCCTTGCTATGTGTAGAATAACCAAGAAATATGCCTTCATCACATCTAGATTAAAAACCACATAAGCTATCATTATCTTTCTTGATGTAACACTTACTTCCAAAAATTTTAAAATACCCAACATTTGCTAACTTACCATACCAAAGTTCATAAGGAGTATAATTTGACTTTACCCTTAATTGAACTCTGTTCAAAGTATATACAGCTGTATGAACAGCTTCTCTTCAATAGACATTAGGCAGATTTGCATCATGTAGTAAGGTTCTTGCCATCTCTTTTACAGTCCTATTTTTTCTTTCAGCTACTCCATTTTGCTATGGAGTTCTAGGACTGGAGAATTGCCTTCTTATCCCATGTTTTTCACAATACTCTTCAAATTCCTTTGAAGTGTACTCTCCTCCATTGTCTGACCTTAAACATTTTAGCTTGAAATCATATTCCTTTTCAACCATCTTCTTGAATATTTTGAATCTATCAAATGCCTCTGATTTATGCCTTAAGAATGTTACCCATGTCATTCTTGAAAAATCATCAATGAAAAGCATAAAATATTTTTCTCCTCCCAGAGCTTTAGTCCTTATAGGACCACACAAATCTGAATATACCAGCTGTAGAGGTTTTAAAGTAAAATACTCCTTAGGCTTGAAACTAACTTTGGTTTGCTTACCCAGCTGACACTCTTTGCATATAGTATTACTTGGTTTTGAAATATGAGGCATATTTCTGACATTGTGATTCCTGCTGATTCTCACAAGATTTTCAAAATTCACATGACCAAGTCTTCTATGCCACAACCAGCTTTCCTCAATTTGACCCATGAAACAGATATGGCTATCAACACTTTTAGTTTCTGAGTTATGAAGATTGTAGATGTTACCACTAGTCCTTAGACCTGCTACAATAATTTTACCTAATTTCTTTTTGATCTCACATCCATGTGCATCAAAAACCACATTAAAACCATTGTCACATATTTGACTGACACTTAACAGGTTGTGCTTCAGTCCTTCTACAAAATACACATCATGTAGTGGTGTTTCATCATCAAGAAGAATTGTACCTTTGCCTCTGATCATAATGCAATCATTATTTCCAAACATGACAAAACCTTCATTAATGTCTTCAAATTTAACAAACTTATCTTTGTCCCCTGTCATGTGGTTGGAGCAACCACTGTCAATCACCCACTGTTCCTTCTTTTTGGCATGAAAAGCAGATTGTGCAATCATAACATCAAAGATCTTATTGATTACCTTAGGTTTCCAAACAAGCAATTTCTTTTCAGAACTCAAAGAAGACAAACCTAAAATAGTATTTCTTGTTGTTTGCTGCATTTGCAAAGAAGGTCTATAGAATTTTGCAATATGCCCAAAATTTTTACAATTGTGACACTTCAAACTTCTTAAAAACATGAATGGATTCCTTAGAAATAAATGCATTTCTCTTCTGACTCCAAATCTGCATTCACTGGCTTTATGTCCAAACCTGTTGCAACAAAAACAATATCCAGTAAAGTGAGCATTATACCTGAAAGTATCACTTCTGTTGTAGTTTGTTGTCCTTATGATTGATTTTCCTTTTGTACTAGCCTTTTGAGAACATTGTCCCTCTTCAAATCCAAGACCTGATTTATCTTTGAATCTTTTTTGTCTATCAAGAAGATCATCAAGTTTATCACTACTTCTGCACATATCAAGTCTTCTTCTTAGACCAACAATTTCAGCTTCAAGTGTATGACATTCCTTGTCCTTGTTATTCAACTCTTTGTCTTTATCATCAATAATTTTCTTACTTTCTTCAAGAGAAAGAATTAGATCAGTAATATGTTTCTCATAACAAGTTAACTTATTATTCATGATATCATTTTCTTTTTGAAACTGACTTCTTTGTGCAATGATTTCCTTTTTAAGTTTCTTGACTTGACTTAATGCACACATCAATTCTCCTTCAAAGTCAATAACAGCTTCACAACTGTTTGATTGTTCCTCACATTTTTCATTTTGAACTTCATTTAGAATAGCCATAAATAAAGTCTGTGCATTTTCATCAAGAAAATCATCTGAATCACTTTTAGTCATATCAACATTTTTGATGAACAAACTTCTTTTCTTTCTGAAATTATTTTTCCTTCTAGAAACAAACTATTTCTTTTTAAACTGCTTCTTGTTTTCATCTTCATCACTGTCTAGGTCTTTGTAAGGACACTGAGCTGCATAGTGTCCAATCTTTCCACACTCAAAACATTTGAATGGAAGCTTACCTTTGTACTTACCAATAGATCCCTTCTTCAACTTGCTTGCAAGAGATATTTCTTGATCATCATCCAATTCTTCTGAATCAGAAATCTCCTTTTCTTTTCTGACTGATTTGAAAGCAGCTTCTTTGCTTGAAGGTATGTCATTACTAATTCTCATCTCATAAGCTGTGAAAGTGCCATGAAGTTCATCAAAGGTAACTTTGCTTAAGTCTCTTTCCTAAACTGCAGACACTTTGGATTCATATTTTGGATTTAAAGTCCTTAAGACTTTTGTAACAACTGTCTTCTCTTCCAGTGTATCACCAAGTCCTCTAATAGCATTTACAATTTCTTGGACCCTTAGAAGATATTCTGCCACTTTCTCATCATCACTCATTCTGAGACTTTCAAATTTAGCTCTGTAGGATTGCAGTTTTGCTTCTTTGATTTTATCATCTCCTTGATAAATATTGGACAGTTTGTCCCATATATCCTTGGCTGTTTTACACTCCATGATTTTGACAAGTATGTCATTGGTAAGACCACAACATAATGCATTTTTAGCCTTAGCATTATTTTCATATGCCCTTTTCTCATCAGCTGTGCTAGGAGGATTTGTAGCAGTATATGCAGTAACAATGGCAGCATACACATCATATCCCAGAGATGACAAATATGACTCCATCCTGAATTTCCAAAAAGCATAGTTAGAACCATCAAACACAGGTGCTTTATAATTTGAGTAACCTTCTTGACTTGCCATGATAAGTATTCCAAAAATATGATCTACCCAAGCTGATTAAGCTTTGACAGGGTACCAGGCTCTGATACCAATTGTAGGAATACACACAACACTGAGAGGGGGGGTGAATCAGTGTTGTTAACAATTTTAACACTTTTTTACTCCTTTTCTTAATTTAATTTCACAATCATAGAATTTTTCAAATAGAACACAGAAAATATGCAGAGTATCAACACAAAACTTGACACAAGAAATTTCCCGAGTGGAAAACCCTCCTGGGGTATAAAAACCACTCAACTGCCTCACTGGCTTAACACAAATTTCAGATTACAACTGTCTCACTGACATTACAATTTTGCCTCACTAGCATATTGTACTTCTCTGCATGTCTCACTGACATTACAACATCAACATTCAATGAAAAGAACAAATCAGGGGATTTCCCTGTTTCAATAATCACAATACCTTATTTCTCCCTTTTAAAAAGAATCAAATAAATGTATTTTTCCTCTGCAATACAATTCCAAAATCAATTCACAATATTATAAACTCTTTGACTGCAAAATTGAAAAATTAACCTTCTCTGAAAATGATTATCTTTCAAAACTTTAATCTGCTCTGTAACACTTCAATCTTGATTGCATCATCCTATCAACAAAAATTAATGCTCTTCTCTTCAATCATAAAAACCTTTCAATCTGGATTGCACCATCATACCTGCAAAAATTCATCTCATAATAAAATCTTTCATCTTCTCAAGAAATCTCTCTCATCCTCAAAAACCTCTCTCAAAACTCTTCAACTAAAAATCAACTTATTTTCTCATGCTCTAAAAAACCTTTTCACACTCATCAAGATCATCCCCTTATCTACAATGATAAGCCACCTGCCATACAAAATCTTTCTATATACAAAATAAACTTCCATCAAACAAAATCTTCAAAATCGGTTCATCTTCCAACACCATGTTTTTTTTATTCATTTCACATTCTCTGAAAGAAAATAAAACAAAAAAAAATATCATGAAGATCAACTTCTTTTCATATTCTTTGTCATAGAAAAACTTTCCAAATTCCACTCTTACTCTTACCAAAAATTCTAATTTGAAAGTCTCTTCATCCTCGGTGAAAAACCATGAAAATAGCAACCTTTATTGTCTTTTTAGAACACAGTAGTTGTCAAATTTAATAAGGGAAACTAACCGTTTGAGCAACTCCAAGTTCAAACCTTATCCCTTTGATTCGCGCGGCCCGCCACATGAAGATTCAACGATGATCGTTGATTAGCCGTTTCCCGCGGAGCACACAAAATAGTAACCGGTTACCGGGCACCCTAGGCAACGGGGCCAGTAAGACTGATGAGTCTTCACCCCTTAAGTTGTCACTTAAGTGACTATCACCGGTCCAGCCAGTCAACAATCAATTATAAGAAAAGTGCACTAACGGCTATAATAAGCTTTTGTGGAAGTTTTATTTAGGTCTTGTGAAACAATGAAGAGCATTATACACTACTATGTGTCACTTGTCACTATAAACTACTTGTAAGAGTTTTACAACCTGAAAACTGAGATGATACCAAAACTCCAAACCATTGTGAATACTGAGATGATACCAAACCACTATGATTACAACAAGTCACAATCAAAAGTGTGTCATAATTGCATGAAGACCACTCATAATGCCAACCTTAGCCACTTTCACTGAAAGCATGACTTAAACTGTCCTATGAAGAATCCTTCTGAAATATCATGTGATCAACACATCTGATCCAACAAGATGAATTCTCTGTAACCAATTCGAATTCATTAAAAGGCAACTTCACAACACTGATTGCATAACCAAACATGATATGTACCTATCAACTATATTGAAAATCAATACTGCATCTTGTGAAAACAACATCCTAATACATGATCAACTGTGATCAACTGTGAAATGCAACATCCTGATATTTTGACATCAATGAAAAGACAATATGCTCAACTATGAAATGCTACAGAAAGATCTTAAATAAAAAGCATCGAATGGTTTTATTAATAATGAGATTTTTTCATGAAAAGCTTTGAATTATTTAGAAACCTCTTAAATAGGAAGAAGCATGATTATCAAGTCATATTTATGGCTTTAATTTTATTTTTAGAAACTTAATTTTTTAACTTCCATTTTTTATAAGGAGTTTCCTTCTTTTTAGAGGGCAAATTTTATTATTTCCTTTTTTGTTTTTTTCTTTATGAAGACAATGGATTTAAATGCGAAAGCATGGAGAATTTTTTAGAAGTGAATTGTTTTTGAAGAAATTGCAGGTGCATTATTGGGTGAAGATATTATTATTCAAGACTAATCTTTTGTAGATTGGAGAAGACAAAGAGAATGAAGTTTTTATTGAAGATGAAAATCATTCAAGATGAAATAAAAATGATAAAAGATTTTGAAGAATATTTATTGATTTTGTTTGCAAATAGAGAATGTGATTTTGTAGGGGAAGATGAAATTGAATAGGGCAAAATTGATTAAAGTATACATAGAGAGTTGAAAAGTTATTCAGAGAAAATATCAATGGAATATGAAAAGTTTTTATTTTCTCTAACATGGATACAAAGAAGAAATATATATATGTTTTTATTTTTGCAGGTGAAACATATTTTTGAAAAGTAGAAAATGAAAGTGAAATTGTAAAAGCAGAGAAGAATTGAATGTGAAAGGTCATATGATATTTAATGACATTACAAATGCTTTGATAAAATAGTTGTTGTGCAGATGAATGAAAAATATAATTTGATGATACAGTTGTAATGGATGTGAACCAATATGAAGACAACTTGTAGGACATAGTTTGAATCAAATTAGGTATGAAGGCAATATGAAATTGAATTTGAATTAGGTGAATTGATTGAGCATTAGATGCAAGTTGAAGACATACACATGGAAAAATTACAAATGGAGTTTGTATTATGCAGAGATGGGATAATGAATTGAATGGAAACAGAGTAACCCTCTGATTTTTGTTTATCATTTCTATTGGTGATTGGGTTTTGCTAGTGAGTCACAGTATGGTAGTGAGGGTTGTGGTTAGTTAGACCTTCCTATGCCAGTGAGGCAATATTAAGTCAGTGAGACATGTTATACTAGTGAGCCATTGATACAAGTTAGTGAGACTTTTTTGTATGCCAGTGAGGCAACCACAGGTCAGTGAGACTTTGTAAAGTTAAAGATTTTATACTTAAGCCAGTGAGGTAGTATCAGTGGTTTTTCTACCCTAGGAGGGTTTTCCACTCGTTAATTCTTCTTGTGTTGATGTCTTGTATAATTTCTTGTGTTGATGATTTTCATAATTTCATGTGTCCTATATAATTGAAGATTTGGTGAATGTACTTTTGATAATTTATTCAATTTAGACAAATCTTATTGACAATTCTAGAGAGGAAATAAAAATTGGTTTTTTGTGTATCAACACTGATTCACCCCCCTCCCAGTGTTGATTGTACTTCTACATTTTCCACGTAAATCTAGTGTTATAGATGTGTGATTTTATGCTCTTATGCTTTTCATAAATGCTTATGTTAGTTTGAATACTGTTGGAAGAAAAGAATTATAATAAGTATTGATTCACACCCCTTCTTAGTACTTCTATGTGTTGAACAGCTACTACAAATGAAATTTTAAGATAATGTTTTTATTGGGCTACTGCTTTTAAAGATATTCATGCACATGTTCATACATACAATGCATGTTAGAGTTTAACAACAAAAGAGAGAAATCTATCTATTTACCATTATAGCCTATGACAAAGATGTGTCTATTTGTTCAATGGAGGCTAGAATTCATTGGTATGATCAATCTACCCTCCTCTATAAGACACAAGCATATTCTAAACACTACTAGTTACTACACTGGATGAATAGAAGCACAATCTTGTAAACAATGCACAACTAAAGTGTTGGTCAAGTTCCTTGAAGAGAAAGGTTGGGAAGGGACGATGGAGCATGTGTGCAGGAGCTCTGTGTAGTCCCATGACCTATAGCAAGTCGTGGTCTACATGTGTTTGTTCTCTATTGCATGCATTTTTCTTTGCAGATCGTGCTCTATGGGGTTGTTTTCAACAGGGGGTGGTGTATTTTAGCTTTTGGGGGGGTTTCTGGAGTGTGTGCATTGTTTAGTGTAGGTGTGGGGTGTGAGGGCTTGTGGGGTTTTTCTAATGGCAGGGTATGTGCCTTTGGGTGAGACATCGGGGGATGCTGCTATCGTAGAGGTTGGTGATGGGTTTCCTCATCCATCCCCGCTTGATGTTGGGGTTTTTAGCACGATTGCTTTGAAATTGTACAAGATAAATGGATGCTTGGAAAGAGCTCAAGTTCGTCTGAAGCTGGTGATTCAAACAGAGGTGGTAGCTGAGGACCTGGAGTATTATAGAAAACATGTTTAATCTACAAATTTATGGGATTGAGGGTTTCAATGCCTTTTCTGGAACCCTAGATTCACAAGTCATGGAATCTAGAAGGTGATTTTGAAATCTTGCTAGCTGTGAATAACTTCTTTCTAGTGGTTTTTTAATGTATCTTTGATCGTAACAAGGTTTTTGAGGGAGGGAGCTACTTTTATAATCAAGTTCTCCTTTTCATGAAGCCTTGGCATGCAAGCTTTAACTCGGTAGAGGAGCTACCCTCGAAGGTGCTGGTGTGGGTTTATTTTCCTTGGTTGCCATTGGAATGTTGGAGACAGGATATTCTGCAATAAATTGCATTGTTGCTGGGGAAGCCTATTGGTCCATCTCAGCAAACTCTGGAGAAGCAATTTTTTTCCTATGCCTGAGTCTATGTGGAGATTAATCTGAGCCAGCCTCTTCTAGATTCTATTGATCTGACTGTTGGGTCTAGCTCCTAGACTCAACAGTTAGACTATGAGACTTTACGTTTTAGGTGTTGGTTGTGCCATGAGTATGGCCATCTTCAAAGGAGGTGCCCTTGTGCCTCAGGTGCTGGTGGTTTAGATAATGTGAAGGCTCTGTCTAATCCAAGGATGAAAAAGGGTAAAGCCCCCATGGAGGGGGTGGTACCAGATAAAGATGGATTTGTGCTAGTTAAGGCATGAAACAATAATCAGGGTCAGAAGAGGACTCTTCAGGATCGTCAAGAGGAGGAGACTTTTAACAAGTTTGAGGCTTTGGATGAATTAGTCCATGAGGAGGGGGTTTCCTCTGACATGCATGTTGAAGCTTCTCCTTTAGTTGATCATAATTCTAAGTCTTTTCCTATCACTACCTTAGTCCTAGTTCATGTGGTAGCTTCTAGGGTGGTGATGGATTCAGTTGGTCCTCCCCTCGATTCTAGGTTGGTTTGGGGACTCTTGAGGTTTAGTGGAAACCTCCTTGGCCTCTTTGGATGAAAGGGTGAGTTTAGCCAGTGGACCAGGTTTGGAAGACTCTGGTAAGAAAAAAGCCCTCTCTTCTTCTCCTACTCTAGGTCTATAGCTAAAATCCCTGAAAAAGTGTGCTCCTAATAATCCCCAAAAGGTGGGGAGGAAGAAGGATTAGGAGAAAGTTAAGATGGTTGGAGAGACATTGGTGGAATCTGGGTCAGTGAAGACACTATATACTCACTTCTCTCACCCTTTGCAATGATTGTGTTATCAAGGAATGTAAGGGGTATGAATAGCAGCCCTAGACAAAAGGCTATTCGAGACTTGGTTAGTGCTCATTCTTTGGATGTGGTTTTCCTTCCAGGAGATGAAGTTATCTATGGATGGTATGATACAGCGTGTTTCTAAGATTTTGAATAGAGGGTTTTGCCAGTGTGGGTGTGCAAAGCAGCTCAGGGCGTCTTTCTTGCCTTTGGGATCCTTGGCAAATTTCTCCTATTTGGTGGATCTCTAGTAGATTTTCCATTTCTCTAGTTGCAATTAGTTTGGAGACAAGGGAAATAATTCTTCTTTCTAACATTTATGCTTTGACGGATGTCCCTGATAAGACTCTCCTATGGTCTCATATCAATCTTTTGAGATTGCTGGATCTTTTCCTCCCCTAGATTATGGTAGGTGACTTCAATGCAATTGCCTCCCTTGAGGAGGAAACGGGGGTGTACCTCATTTGGACCCCTCTTCTAATCTTCTAAGGGATAATTTGGCTTAGCTCTAGCTTGTGGATATCAAACCTTTGAATGGCATGTTTACTTGGAATAATAGGAGGCTTGGGGATGATGCCATTTCTAAACGGCTAGATAGGTTTCTTGTTTCCTATTTTTGGGTGGGTGACAAGTGGCTTTCAAGTTTTGAAATTTTAGATTGGTGAGGATCAGACTATTGGCCGATCAAATTTTCTACCCATTTGGCTTGTGGTCCTAAGAAACAAACTTTTGGACTTCATTTTATGTGGCTCAAGGAGGAGAGTCTTCTAGACTTGGTTTCTAGATGGTGGACTGAAGGATGACCTGCTTTTGGTACAACTATGTACTCATTTGTGAAGAGGCTTCAATTTGTGAAGTGTAAATTGAAACATTAGAATAAGTATCAATTTGGCAACATGTTTCAATGGAAAAGGGTTTCCCAGGAGTGCTTGGATTCTATTACCAGATAGATCAGGGTCTGGATGCGAATTTAAGTAGGCTTGAGGTTAGTACAAGGAAATTTTTTGGAAACAAAAGGCTCGTGTTGATTGGCTTCAAGAAGGAGATATGAATACTTCCTTCTTTCATAAATCGATGAAGGCTCGAAGACAAGGTAACTTTATCTCTTCTCTCCACTCTCCTGAGGGTTCTATTCTTTCTTCCTCTTCAGGGATCTCTAGTGAGGCAGTTCATTTTTTCTCTGCTCTCTTTTCTGAAGATACCCCACCTACTAGTGAGGAGGAAGCTTCTATCCTGGCTTGTATTCCCTCTCTAGTGACTACGGATATCAATGCTTCTCTTCTTAAACCTATTTCTTTGAAGGAGTTGGAGGATGTGGTGTTTCAGTTGAAAAACGGAAGGCTCCTGGCCCTGATGGGTTCTAGGCTAAGTTCTTTCAGGAATTTTGGGAAGTCATCAACCTTGATCTATTGGAGGTGGTGTAGGAGTCTTTTAGGAATAAGAAAATGTTGTGAGCCATGAATGCCATGTTTCTTGCTCTTATCCAAAAATGTGAGGGTGTCGATTCTCTGGATCTTTTTTGACCAATTGCTTTGTGCAATGTGGTGTATAAAATCATTAAAAAGCTAATTGTTGAATGTTTGAAGCCATGTCTGGATAAGTTAATCTCAGAGGAACAAGGGGGCTTTGTTGCGGGTAGATAGATTTTGGATGGAGTAGTTATTGTGGCTGAGACTATTCACTCTATGGCCTCTTCTAAGGAAAAGGCTATGTTTATAAAGTTGGACGTGGCTAAAGCTTATGACAGAGTTAACTAGGGCTTTTTGATCAAAATTCTTAGAGCCTTCAGGTTTAGTTGTGAGTGGATTGATTAGGTCATGAGCTGTGTGAGGACTTCCTCATTTTCTGTTCTCATAAATGGGGAGTCTTCGGATCTGTTTGGTGCTTCTAAAGGTCTTCGATAGGGGGACCCCTTATCCCCATATTTATTCATCTTGATGGTTGAAGGCTTGGGGAGATTCATTAAGTCCCGTGTTATGGATGGGCACTTTCAGGGATGAAAATGAAGCAATTCTCTTCCTCCTCAAATTCATCTTCAGTTTGTGGATGATATGACTTTGATGGGTGTTGCTAAGGTGGTTGAAGCAGTTGCTTTGTGTCAAATTTTGGATTGTTACCTGGCTGCCTTAAGTCAAAGAATTAATGAAAGTAAGTCTTGCATTTATTTCTTTAATACCCCTAGGCTTATTCAACAGCGTATTGCTAGGATCCTAAGGTTTTAGGTGGGGAAACTTCCTTTTATATACCTTGGCATCCCTCTGGATGTACATCCACTTCCCAAGTGTTTTTGGTAGGATGTGATGGATAAATTTTGTGGGTTGGTTTGTCACTGGACCTATAGATGGTTATCTACGGCTGGAAGAGTTACTCTATTGAAGTATGTGGTGCAAGCCCTTCCTTTATACAGGTGCTTTGTGTTGACTACTCCCTCAAGTTTCATCAAAGATGTTGAGGCCCTCTGTCAATAGTTTATTTGGTCGAGTAATCTCCTTTCAAAGAAGTGGAGCTTAATTAAGTGGGAAATTATTTGCTGGTCAATGCAGGATGGTGGTCTAGGTTTGCGTAGGATAGATTGGAATGGTCAGGCTTTGGCTACTAAGGTATACTAGAGAGGGTGTTCATCTCAGCATCAGTATTGGGCTAGGATCCTTACCTTCAAGTACCTTGGGGAGGTGGAGGGTGCTGATGTGCCTCATTTTACCCTTTTGGGGAGAGTTTCTATGATCTAGGATACTCTCAAGAGGTGGGCTGCGCTAGTTAAACAAGGCCTATTTTGGATCTCCAATAGAGGCTCAGATGCTCTTTTTTGGCATGACTCTTGGGATGGCTTCCTGCCTATCCTCTCCTCATACTCTCACTTGGGAGATTTATGTAGGATTTTTGTTTAGGCTGGTTGGAGTAGAGTGATGGATTTCAAAGCCCCTTAAGCTTTGCGACAGACTATTGTTTACCAGTGGAAGGATATGCAAGAATGGCTTATGGGTGGATCTTTGGAGGATAGGAGGGAGTTGTCCTCTATTTTAGCTGATAGAGTCTGTTGTTGTCTTCCAAAGCGGGATGTGCTGGCTTGGGGTCTAGATCCTAAAGGGAAGTTCACTGTTGCTTCAGGATATCATGTTTTGGACAAACAAACCTAGGGTAGTGCTGAGGTTCCTTGGTGGAAAAATATTTGGAATAAATTCTCTTGGCCAAAATGCAATTTCTTTTCTTGGTTGGTGATTTATGGCAGGTGTTTGACTTGGGATAACCTTTGTAAGCATGGCTTCCAAGGTCCTTCATTATGTTTCTTATGCCTAAAATATGTTGAGACTATTTCACATCTTTTCTTTGAGTGCCCTTATGCTAGGACTATTTAGCATTTTTGGTGGGGGGTCTGGAGTTTGTAGTGCAGACACCCTTCTTCTCTAGAGTAGTTTTGGTGGAACTTTGGGCCCATTCTAGTGAGGACTTCATTTCTACACATAGCATGGCCAATTGGCCCTAGTATGATTATATGGCACATCTGGTTGGAGTGCAACTACAGGGTCTTTCTGGATAAGAAATTGCTGGTGGGTCAAGTTTGGTCTCATATTCTTGGGGCTTTATAGGAGACCTTGTATGCTAAATGTGATCTGTCAGCCCCGGTGGATCTTGGTGATACTAGAGTGATTCGTAATTTGGGGATTCTTATTGGGGGCCCTGGAAGGCCCAAGATTGGGTGGAGTAAGTGTTCTAGAAGGAAGGTTTCTAGGGAAGGGAATTGGCTACCCCCTCCCAATGAAGTCTTGAAAATCAATACTAATGGGTCTGCAAGGGGTAACCCTGGGCACACTAGTATTGGTGGGGTGGGCAGAGACAGTTCTAGGGTGGTTGTGTTTTTCTTCTCAGAATATAGGGGGCTGCACTCTAATAATCTTATGGAGGAATTGGCTATTCTTTTGGATTTGAAGAAGGCATATGCCATTGGCTGGAATAAGATTATCTATGAGTCAAATTCTCAGGTGGTGATAGACTTGATAAATAGAAGGCAGTTTGATGATGTTAGTTGGCAACTTGTGGTGGTGGCTAAGCAAATAACCAGTCTTGGAGAATTATTTGATTCTATCACCTTCTCTCATATCCCTCGAGAATGGAATAAGGTGGTTGATGGGTTGGCCAAATGGGCTTCTAAGAACAATGGGACCTGGCTGGTGGATGATTAGGATAGTTTACCTTGGGATCTTGCTTAGGATTTGGTGGATTTGGTCACAGAGGATGTGAGATGTTGCATGACCACTTCTTGATTTCATGTTTGTTGTCTCTGGGCCCATTTTGTCCTCTTGCTACTTTTATGATTTGTACTGCTCTCTTTGATTAATAAATTTTTTACCCTATTTTTTTAAAAAAAAGTCCCTTGAAGAAAAAGTAATAACTAGATTTGGAGGTCCTTTTTCTTTGGTATGCGATAATGGACCCACGTTTTCTTCATTAAAGTTTTCAAGTTAGGTATTTGATTATGAAATTATTTTGAAATTTTCTTCTAACTATTACCCTCAAGGTAATGGTGTTGTTGAGTCCACTAACATATATTTTCTTGATGTTATCAAAATATTATTGGATGAGAACCCTACAGAGTGGCATACCTAGTTAAATATATACTTTGGGAAAATGAGACTACAAACAAAAATGCTTTATTCACTTCACCTTACCACTTAGCATATGCACTCGAGCTCGTTTTCCTTGTTAACTTGAAGATACTTCCCCTCCAACTTCTGAGTGACTACTTTTATGTTGATGAAAAGATAGAACTTGTAGAATTTGACAGCTACTACATTTAGAAGAAAAATGAGACACAATAATTGACAACTTTGCCAAACACTAGAGCATGGTAAAATGGTGGTTTAATAAACAAGCTAAAACCAAGGTGTTCCACATTTTAAATTTGGTTCTATATTGGGATAAAGCCCACAAAAGGAAAGAAGATCATGGGAAATTTGACAAACTATGGTTAGGTCCTCTCCAAATTTGAGTGATCTTAGGAGATAATACTTATAGATTGAAAACCATGACTAGTGAGGGTGTCTCATTGCTTGTCAATGGGTAGTTTTTAAAGCATAATTTTTAGGCCTAGGTAGCCCTCATGCCCACCTTTGTAAATAGTTAGTTTAGGTTTGTTTCCTATTTTCTTATATTGTTGGTTTTCTACTTAGATTAGTTTTTGTTTTAGTTTATTATTTCTTTTGAGTGTTTTCTTTTTTCTTTTTGGTTTTTTCTTGGTGCTTGGGGTTTCATTATGTCAGAATTTCTAAATAAAGGGTTATTTGCAAGTGTATGCAATGAGATTTTCTGGATAATTTTTCCTAGTTTTCCTTAGGGAAAAGTTAGTTATAACCTAAGGATTTCTTATGGACTCCATTATTAGTGTTGGATGCCATGATACTTGTTCTTGGGAGATGAACTAATTGTTTAGTATTTCCTGAAGTGCTTTGAGATCTTAAAAATCACACCTCTTAAGAATTTTGATGTAATTAAGTGAGTCTCTATAATCTTACATTAAGTGAAAAATCTAAAGGTCTCACCTTTGCCACCATTGTGATTCCCAACACAAAAACAAGATTCATTGCTTGTGTGTTGAGAAGGTTCCACTAGTGTGGTTAAATAAATATTCAAAGAAATGTGCTTAAAAACAAAATATTGTAAGAAATTAAAGATGGTACTCCCTAGTACCTCAACCAATAAAAACTCAGCTAGTTGAGTGATTCAAGTATCTCTAATGGGGCTATGAATGCATGACTAGTAGTAGAGCTATGATTTGAGTGGAATCATAGAGATAGCCTCAACAGGGATATGGACACTTGACTGGCAGCAAGGCAATGTCCAAGTAGTTCTAAAGGTGGGAATATCTACTAGAATAATGTTAGAGAGCTTATATGACCTTAGTTACCAAGGGAAGGAAATGAATGCATTTTCACACACTTGGGTCTTTGAAACAAAGAAGGTTGTCTTGATGTAGGTTTTGATTCCTTTGATCACATGTTCATGTTTGTTTGGCCTAACTTGTGGATGTACGTAGAGATTCTAGGTTCTTAAGTTTTGTTTATCTTTGAAATGCTCAAGAGAATTTTCACAATAGAATTATCATTTGTTGTGCATTGCACACACCCTATTTTTCTTTTTTAAAACATGGACCACCCTTTTGTATTTGTTTTAATTTAGTTTCATCCTTTGTGTTAGAGAAAAGTGATTTTAAATATTTGAATGGTTGTGATTAATTATTCATAAAATGTTTAAGTCATTTGCAAAAGGTTTGAAGTGCTTTATTTACTCCAATTTTGAGGTTTATTGCCTTTTTACCATTTTGTAGAGCTTTGTTCCCAACTGGATGCAAGTCCTATGCTTGTTATTGTAGGATGTGTTTTCTCTACAAAGTTAGTTTTATGTCCTTTAGAGATAATTATTCTTTTTTTTTGTATTTTAGGTATTTGATAGGCTGTGGGATGTTCATTTTGTTTGTTTTATATCTCTTTCATTCCCAATTTTTTGCAACATCTTTTATTGCATTAAAAGAATCCCTTCATTTTATTTTGTGGAGTCTCACTTTGGTACTACATATTATAGGATTTACTTATGCTTATAGACCTACATTCTTTGATGCTAGATCAAGATATTGATGTTTCTCCCATAAAAGCGTCTATTTGAATTTTGAGTTAACTCACTTGTGAGCCATTTTTGCATATTTTCGATCCCCTTTGGGTTATCTCCTATTTCCCACAAACTATCTAGTTCCAATCTTTTTTCTTGCAAAAGAGAAAAGGTGACCTCAACATGACATCAACCTCCACTTGTCCACCTTATTTACATTAATGGGATCTGAATTAAGGATTGTAAGAATTTAAATCAAATTTTAACATTTATTTTTAACACTTCACATTTGAAACCTTCGATAATCAAAGTGACCTTTAAACTACAATTTAGAGATCAAATTCACCTACATTCTCATATTAAATTACCATAGATGCTTTGTAACAATATTCAACAATTTTTGCATCCTCGAAAGGACAAGTGTGAGTTAAGGTTCTAAGATTTTCACCAATTACTTCCAATTCATAGAAAAACTCCAAAGTAGGTAGGTTAAATTTTTCATTTCAATCCTTTCAAAATTGCAAATTTGAATGATTTAAATGGTAATGTTTGCACTATTTCAAACTATTGATATAAAAAAACATCCTCCTAAATTTAATTTTTGATTGTTGATTATGTTAAGGTATAGTAGTAATGTTTCTAAAACTCAAAAACCTAGTATGGTCAGGCTAATTAGAAAATTATAATTGAATTAGGCAAAATGGTTAAATAAAAAAAACTAAAATAATACCCTACGATAGATTCCCACAAATATGTAAAAACAAGAAATCCTAGTGTAACTTATGAAATTTACTCTATGTGGAAATTTGATAAAGGACTGCAATTTTGAACCTTCAAATCCAACATCAAGTTTTTCCTTAGCCTCCTACATGAATTTTATATTGAAAATTTTGACCAAGTCTTAGTTTGGAAAGTTTCAATGTAGAATGAATTCTTTAAGCCTTCAAATTTAGATACGAGAGATGGCAATTATCCCACAAAAGTTGAAACATAGCGGAAATACATTGAAATTAGTTTACAAATTTTTTATCCAAAGTTGAAGTTTGAAGTCAGGTTTTACATCCAATACCCTTCACTTTTTCCACACATCCAGATAACATTGATGTCCTTGTATCTTGTAGGAGGTCAAATTTTCACATGAAATTTTTACAGAATTTTATTGATTACGAATTCATTATTTGTTTGATTTCTAATTTCATATCTAATCTTAATACTCTACAAAAACATTTTTTATATATTCAAGGAAAATAAAATTGTAGACTTCTGATCCATTGCTAGATATTACAATCAAACCTCTACATCATATATCTTGTTTCATCTCTACATTGAGTGGAGGAAGTATATTGTTTTGCATGTTATAAAATTAATATCATTTAGTTGTACTATTTTCTTGTATTATAGGATTATTGAATTTAATGGGTTTAAGTTTTGTAAAATTTCTTAAGACTATAGGATTTCTTAATTTTACAACATCTAGTTCCTTATGCAAAACCTCTAAATGTTTAAAATGTGTAATTTGTATGATTAGTTGAAATTTTAAGGGATCTTATTATGTCTTTGATCCTACAGGGTAATGTCCTGAGTCAAGAAGATGACATATGAAGTTAAAGGTGTTATTCCTACTTCCAAAATTAATTCAACTTGGGATGATATTTTAGATGCAAATCTTAGGCATGTGGATCTAGCGGAATTTAAATAAATGATGTATGGATAAAATGCTACTAAAAGAGATAAATGAATGCTCAATAATGGGATTCCTCAAGCAATAGGTTTTCCTACTTCAATATAATGTCCTAAGTTGGTGATGGAATATGCCGAACACTACCATCCAGGTTTGAGGAGAATAGTAGTTGATGATAGCATAGTATTTGCTAATTTTCTCCTCATGTAATAGCAGAGGCTCTTGATATGCCTTTTCATCCAGCTATGGTAAACCTAAATCAAGATCTAGGGTTAGCATAGTTCAACCAAGGACCAAATAATTGCATGAGAAGTATTAATTCTAGATGGATGAAAACACCAAAAGTTGCTCTATTAAAGATACTAAAAACACTCTTCAGGAGTGATTTCATAATTGAAATAAGTGATATGGTAACCTTAGTGAGCAGAGTCATGGGTTTATTTTTAGCCTCCACTTTTACCCATGGATGTTCAAGTTCATTCATGAGGTTTTGTAGAATGTAGAAATGATACATTGGGCACAAATAATTAGTGACAATTTGCATACTCAATTGACAAATGATCAAGTTTCAAGGAAATTTTTCATGACATCTTATCAAGTTTATATGCTTTCCAAACATATCATTTATCTTGGTTTGACAAGGAGAGGATCAATAAGGACTAGTCTAGGATAGCTTAAAGTATATGATTGATATGCTTACTTGGAGATAGTATAGTCCTTGAGGCACTATAAAAGAGTAAATGGTACTTTCACCATGTACATTACTAGACACTTAGAGGTAGATCTAAACAAGAGGATAACATTAGATTCTAAACAATTGATTAAAAAGTCTAGAAGTTGGTTTACCCAGTTTCCTAAATTCTCATATATTAAGATTGATAGGTTTACTGGTCCTACATAAAAATTACAAAAGTACCCTACTAACAAGATCATTTTATTGGAATTGACAAGGTAGATTTCTGAGTCTCATCAATTACTCCTTGATAAGTATAATGAAAGAGTATAGTTTCTTATTATTTTTGGAGATGGTATGTGTTAGGTCTTAAAAATGTAGGTTGCTAATCCTAAGAGGATGCCAAGCTCTATGCTTAGATTCACAACATTTTTGAACTAACTTGATGAAATAAACCTTCAAAGTTTGATGATTTCCTTCACTTTAGGTCCTGCTACACCTAGGTGGGTGAACCTTGGGATTTAAAGCAGATTGAATGCAACTATTTTGACTAAGAAAATGGATCTACCTATAGTGGCAAATGGTGTAGGATAGATTCTACTATCTAATGAATGGGTGGTATAAATTGTATAAGCAATATTAAGGTGAATTTTAAATGATGAATAGAAATAAGACCAATGCCTTGTCAGATAAATAGAGTCAAAATAAAGGACTAAGACTAGTGGCTTATAATGGGCAGTAATTCTAACTGTTTGGCACAATTTTAGTTTATAACTTGTATAAACGTGTAGGGAGATGACTGACAAACTCTTCTTATTGATCCAACCAATATAATCAGATATCTTGTAATTCACCAGAAGGTATTTTAATCCTTTTCTTGAAGGAACTAATTGAATGGAATATGTAAGAATAACAAATAATATTAACTTGGAGATAGAATGGCAATCCTAATTACATGGTTCTTTTTAGTAATCCAAACTAACACTTCTAGGTTATTGTGACTGATTAGAAGGATTTTAATTCCTCTAATGGAAACCAATTTACTCAATCACACAAGTACAGCAAACGTGTATTGACAAATTAACTATATACTTGATATATTAATTTGAATAACAGGGAAATACAGAACTAGAGACAACCACACAATTGAATAATCTTAACAAACAATTGATGCCAGAATAGAACCAACAAATCAGAGAACTTTAATTTACTTCTTCAATAATGCACTTGCAACATGGTCTCTTGAAAAAATTGTAAACTGCATGTTTTTATATTCTACTGTTGATGATCTTTCAGCATCAAATGTTTGAACTTATATAGACATTTTTGTGAAGAGACATAACTCTTCAAGAAGTCTTTTGGGAAATTAACAAGATTAACAATCATAACATAACCATGATTAGGCTCTATTCAACCACAAGTAAAGTTTAGCCACATGGTCTAGGTACTCCTGGCTATGATGGGAATCAGTAAGTTCAATGGCATTCCTTGTAATCACATCCATTGTGACCATCTTCTCCAAATGTTTGCAGGCTTCCCCGGATGTAGAATCTTAGTGCTTAAGAGCTCCCAAAGCTTCATGTAATATAGCTTGACAGTCGTTGCTCCACTCTTCTTTGCTCTTTAGTTCTTTATCACTTTTGAATAATGTAGGCACTCCAGCTTTTGAAGCTTCAGCACATTCTTTGGCATTAGTTTTAAGTTGATCATAGTACTTCTGATGTTGCTCGATTAACTCTTTTGCATTGGAGGCACCTGTAATGTCAGAAGTATCTTTACCTTGTGTCTCATTCAATTTCTCCTACAGTCTTTTTTCAAGCCTTTCATGTTCTTGAATTGCTTTATAATTTTGAGAGTAATTATCCCAAAATTGGTTAAACCAATACACCATGTTAGCATGCCTACTCTATAGTACTGTGACAAGTGTATCCATTTGAATTTGTGCTGCTTGATCTATGGATAGTGCTTGGGTACTTTGTGAACTTTCACCCTAGGTTAACCTTTTTGTTGATCCCTCGAAGGTACTCTTTACAACATCTTTTAAATAATCATTTTCTCTTGTCAACCTTTCACAACTCAGTTTATATGCATCTCTTTCTTTAATCAACATATGAGCCTGTGCCTTATTCAACTTTGTAACGTTGATGCCAATGTCAATAGTTATCAAAGGATCAGTCTCCCCTACCTTCAGAGTCATGACATGGCCAAAAGTCTTTTCAGTGTCTATGATAGTTGTCTTTTTATGGGGAGGATATAGGGCCCATATCATTAATGAATTTTCTTCATTATTACATTTGGTACCCATATATACTTCATTGACACCTTCTGGAGTGAGCTTATATTTATTATCTGTATTATTTAGAAAACTGTCAAAGACTAAAGCAAAATTTAAATCAAGGCCAGGAAAGATCATCACCCTTGCATCTTTGAGCAATTGTCTACCCTTGCTAGAGGTCATATCTTGTAGCTCATTATCTACTTTTTTTTCAACATATCAAGTAATTTTCTCTTATTGTTAGCAAAGACATCATCCACTGACTCTCTAATTTCCTTCCCTTTGCATTTATATAAAAATGATTTAAACTCTTTTGAATGAATGAATTTGTCATTAGAAATAAAAGAATTATATGCTATTTGTCATGGGTCTTCATTAGCAGACCCCTCCTCATCATGTACTATGATAGGAGGTTGATACTGTTACATCTTTCTTTTTGATATTTTTTATTGTTTTATCCCATGATTCTTCTTGCCCTGCTGGCTCTTCATCACCAGAGGATAAGACCTCAATTTCTGCCAACTGCTTCCTTTTCTCATCTAGGTCTCTATTATACTGTTCCACCACCAATTCCACCTTAGCCTCTTCCAAGTTTCTAATGAAATCATCGTGTGGATAGGGGATATGTGTGTATCAACTAAGGTTTTGCTTCTTGTGAGCAAAGTCAATAAAACCCTCAGGATCGAATCCTTTCCTCACCTCAGTACACCTCATATTGTAGTGCATCAATTTATCTAGGATGAGATTATAACCTTCTTTGGAAACCACAGTGAAATATCCAAAACACAAAGTACTAGGGATAAAAGACTGTTTATCATGGGAACTCAGATGCATCACATTTGAACAATGCATTTACCTAACTATTTCTAGGTAGGCAATTCTGTCAGGGATAATTTTAGGTAAGATAAATGGAGTTTCATCAAAACCATACACTATAACCATGGTGGTATCTTCAAAATAGTACCAATCTCCCCAATTATGAATAACAGTAGCAGGACCACCAAAATCTTTTAGTCTAAGGAACCTCTTTATCTCAGTTGAGAATGAATACTCACAACGGTGACTGAAATATCTATACAGCACTTTTAAACAATACTCTTCAAATTGTATATAGCTAGAATGGGCATATTTGCTATCCCATATCCTGGTCCATATCTGTATTGGTAACTTATGTCCCTTCTGGTCTGCTAGAACAACGTTAAATTCACTTGGCCATAACCCCACTTCCTAGCCATAATAGAGCCCCATATGCATAAGAAGTGAGGAATGTTCAAAAGAACTTGTTAGGGCATTATTTTTTATTGCAGCTAAACTAGAGTCAATTCTATTAACAATATAAGCAGTATAATCAAACAGCCTTGCATTGTGGCATTGGATGTCAGTAGCTATGACCATCAAAGGGATTGTCATAAATTCAGGGACCTCAGATCCTAGGACCTAGCCCTCAGAATAATAGGTATGTTGGCTGTAAGGTTCAAATATTGATACATGAAAAGGAGGACCATCATCCTCATTGAGAGGCACCAATTCTTCCTCAACTTTGGGCCTATGAATAGGCAACCTCCATCTATTGTACGTTGTATCCATTCTCTAGTATTCCTTTTCTAAATCTTCATAAATAATAGGGACAATGCATAAATCATCCAAGTCAAATTCTTCACAGACGGCATTCTTTGACAAATGTATAATAGGCTCCCCTTGTGGGTTGCATATAGCTTTAAGACTTGGGTTATATTGTTTAGCAAGAACATGCAAAAGTTCAACATTCAGGAACACATCAGGCACAACTAATTTACCCAAATTCAAATGCCATGGGTTTAATACTGGAGAATTCCTAAATCTTCTGTTGTGGTGGAATTTAAAAAGTTCATACCCTCTGATTGGGGTCCAAATGTTCCCTATGTGTTTACATTTGTCCTCTAATTTTTCTACTTCCGCCCTAAGTTGAGAAGATCTTTGAGCTTTGGGAGTTGACCCTGGTAATTGATCAATCAAATCTTGATTGAGTTTTCTATCCTTTGTTTTCTCCTTAGGGGTTTTATCAATTTTTTGTTTCTTAGGTTTACTCATATCTCCTTGTGATTTTCTGCCATTTCCTTTTCCTGGAGTCTCCATTTTAAATTCTTGATAGAAAATCAAATTACAGGCTACAACACAAAGGTTTGTATGTATGTACCTGTCGTCAGTGGCTGTGATCAAGTTCCCCTATTTGTGCTTCAAGTTTTTCCCTTGTAGTTTCTTCTCAAACAATTTTGTCGATCTTAATTGTAATGATCTTAGAGGATTTCTTTGCCGTTTGTATTTAATTGTTTGAGCAGTTCAATTTCCTTGATCATTGTGAAATGTCACATCATCATAACTCCTTTTATCGACATGATGTTCATAATTTCTGGGCAATTTTAATATCTTCTTATGGCATGAACAATCAATCATTGTAACCCTTCAATTGTCTCCTCGACGTTATATTAAATCGTATCGGTAGGAGATGTCCATACCTTATTCGACATGAAAGTGGGCACAATTTCCATTGGTATGAACTCTTTCATCATTGTGTGATTGATATTCTGTTCTGACATGTTAAGTGTTACCGATATGACTATCAGTGAGAGTCTCATCGATGAATTGTCATCGGGGTCATCTATGTCATCAGGATAACATATTTATGTTTACCTGAGCATCATTGTCTTCCTGATAGCTCTTTATATCCTAGATTAAAAATACTTTCATAATATGTTATTGACATCATCATGAGAAATGCTTCGGCCAGACTTGTAAACCTTGTTCTGATTCACTTACTTTTGCCGATGGTTATGTATGTTGGTATGACTTATACCGAAAGCACCTTTTGTTGTTCACCAAGACATCAGAGTATTGGAGACTTATTAATTTTTCATTCTAACGTTCATCTCCTATCGATGATCATTAGTTCCTTTGACTCCATGGGATGCTCGGTGAGAGTTTCGCTGAAATACTCGATCGATATGATCTATACTATCGGGATGATTTTTGAAGTATTACCTAATAGCCTTTAGTCATACCGATCAGAGTGACTGATTGATCTTCTCCCCAACAAAAGGTCATCGGTATCATTTCCTCCATCGGTGACTTTTGAAATCTTCTCTCTGATCCTTGTTTTCACGCCGATAGTCATTTCAACTAGTTTTTTATGGATTGGCATAGGTACCGTAAAGTCTTTCTGATAGTATGCAATTTAAGCCCTTTATAATGTTTTGTCATGGACTTTTTCATGGGATGTATCACTTTAATTATGATTTCAGGTGAAATGTTTTATGATTCGGTCAAATATGGAGAAGTGAGAATACAAGAAAATTTTAAATTTTACTGTCCCAATAGTATGTATAATTCCCATCTTTCCTATAGAAAAATAATTAGATATAAAAATCTAGAGATTTAACTTGCATTTTTATAATGCTAGAGCAAATTTTGACCCCCACCAGAAGACAAAGTAGTTATTAGGAAAGGAATTTAATCATGTGCCTCATCTAGAGGATTTTTAGAAGGATTCTGTAGATGGCCATGAGGTCAAGAGGATAAGACATTGTAGACTAACTACATTTGACATGAAATTATATAATTCATAGTAAATTACAAACTAGGTGTTTAGTGATAGGAAAGTGTTATTGAATAAATATGAAATTAACTAGGTATACAATGATCCTATCCCTCCTCCTAATTGGTTTGAAGAAGTAACATCATTAGAGAAGATAAAAAGAGAAGTATTCAAGTATAGTAATATGTGTCTTAATAATAAAATTGTAGAATTGAAAGAACAAGGAGTGCAATTGACATATACTAAGGAAAAACCTAAGAAGGTAAGGAAGAAAAAATAAACAAAAGTAGAAGACTTGGAAGGGAAAGGAAAAGAGAAAGAAGATGAATCTCCAATGAAAAAGGGAAAGGAGATTGGGATATATAAAGAAGATGTTGAAGAAGAAGAACAATTGCCCCATGCCAAAAGCAATTCTAAAGGAAAAGGGCTTTCACTGCTACACATAAAGTGAAAGGAAGTAAGAAGCTTCCTCTTACTTAAATAGTGTATAAGAGGAAAAAGTATGCATAAGAAAGTGAGCTAGAAGATGATGTTGAGCCTCAATTAAAAATAAATAAGAATAAAACAAAGGATGATGTTACTACAATTATAAGTGAAGGTACTTTTATTCTCCAAGGTAATTCCCCACTTTCTTCACCTCAAACTCCACATTATGTTCTTCCCTAATCTCATGCTTCCTCCCCTCCTATTAAATCTAACATACCAATATCCATTTTTCACCCCATCCCTACCACTTTTACTTCCATCACTCAACCATATTATTCCTTGTTACAACAAATTCCAACTAATATTCATGTCCAAACATGGGAAAAAAATTCTATTATTCTTGTAGTTCCTTCTCCCATATCCATTTCTTCTATTATTTCATCTACTATTTCCATTTCTCCCATTTCACAAACTTTCCCTTCATCAGCTTCTCAAATTCCACTCCATTCGTTGCTCCCATATCCACCACAACTACTTTATCAGTACCACCTCCATCTTTTTTTTAGACCTGGATAATGCTACTTTGCAATGAACCAAAAAATAACTAGTCACCTCACCTATTTCCCATGAAGAACCTTTGTAACCACTATCTTTGGAGAATATAAATAGAGTAATAAAAGAGCTCAAGGAGAAAGAATTTCAAAAAAATAAGAAGGTATCTATTGAACAACCACAAATGTAGGACAAACAGGTTTAAATTAGTCAATAGGTAATTAAAGAAGTGATCCATGAAGAAGTTCTCAAGGAGGTACCTCGATAAGAAGCTCCACCTTCAACTCCTCAAAAGGAAGAAACAATTGATTTAGAAGTAAATAAGGAGACAACTATCTGAGATGGTCAAGATAAAGAAGAAGAATTGAATAAGGACAAAGGTCTAAATTTTGAACAACAAGCTAAATTAATAATAGGTGATACATAAGTAGTTGTTATAGATTCTACTCTTACAAAAGGTTTGAATAACAATAATATACAAATTCCAATTGAACAAGTAAATAAGTTCAATAATGGGTAAGTGGATAACACTTATCAACAACCAATAAATGGTATTTCACAATTGTAGCAACAATCTTCTCCAAAATAGTAGTAAATGGTGGAGACAATAAATGATGATTCTTTGGTCCCACAATGGTTAAATGAATAAATTCAACATTGACAACCTAAAATAAAACTTGCATCCCTAGATTTCTCTAATGTGATAGCAAAGATAGATGCACCAAAAGGGAAAATGAAACCAAGAATTCTATCTTTAATAATAAAGGATGCTTTAGGATCAATGATTGGCTAGATTACTAATCCTATAATAGATAAAGATGATAGAGAGCTCTAGGCTAGAAATTATCAAATAACCACTATCAATCTTTCGTAGTCTACTAGAGCACAAGAAATTAAAGATGTTCAAACTATAGTTTCCTCAGTTGTCTCTGAGATTAATAAGGATGAGAAGACTAAAAGAGAATTAAAAGAGCAAGTTCATAAGTTGCGATCATACATTAAATATCTAGTATCACCTCTACAAAAATAAGAAGGTACAATAACTCCACTAGTTTTTTCATAGTAAGAAGCTAGTAAATTAGAGGAAATGAAACATGTGGCTAGGAAAATCCAATACTAGATACAAGAAATATATGGTCAAGGTTTCCAAGTGATTAAAGAAACTACCAAAGTCTTGAATGATTTTAACATGTTAAAAGGAAAGATAGAAGCCCCAACAAATGAATTCAAAGTAGATTAATAAAGTCAATCTCAAATCATTCTAAAGTTTGAGATGATGTGTAAATTAGAGCAAAAAATGTTGATAAAAGAAAAGATCCTTGATGAAAGATATCTTGGATACCATTCATGTGGGTAGAGTTACTAAAATTTAGGAAAGAGATTGTCGATAAATGTCTTGTAGAATTGAATCATCTTAAGAATGACATATTATATAGTGACATATTTTGTACGATACATGACTTGACTAGACTATTCTTGGATTCAACTATAGAAATGCATGTTGTTCACTTTAATGGCCTACTGAAGAAAATCCTAATGTTTGGATTGTAAGAATCACAATCTTTGTTCAATGCTACTAATATGAACAAGCTAATGGATTTGAAGTGTACAATCAGAACTTTTTTAAGGAAACACCTATGAGGAATGCCATGCATAATATTTTATTCAACACATATGATGAATAGAGATTTAGATTTGAATTTGTTTCCAAATATGGATGCTCTTAATCCTACACTCAATGCCTTAATGGATCATAGAAGGAAAGATCTTGTGAAGGATCAAATCACCATTGAAGATGATACATTAGATTAGGAGAATGTTGTCCACTTAATCCATTCCACTACTAGAAGCACGCTAGTTTTTTATGTGCAAATTTTAACATTTCAAGCTTAGTTGTTCCTTCTTGGAGTTTTGTCATGTACCTTCATTTTAATTTTTTGTTGATGGTTCATTTCACATGGCCTAGAAAATTAGATTTTTATTTTCTTTCAAAGGGATTTATTATCTATGAGACCAACTTTCTTTTGAAACTTTGGAATTTACAATAGAATTTAAATGTTGGATCTAAATTAGTTAGAGATGGGCATCCAAGATGAATCTGGGTCCAAAGAGATAGGGTAACTTAATTGGAGCCATTGATAATGGATGAATCCTATTCATTCAAATGTGTACTGAGTGCATTTACCTTCTCTATAAAAGGCAATCACTTCTCTTTGTATAGAGATCTAGAATTGTTGATATTTGTCAAACTTTTTGAAATTAATTCATCAAGTTTACTTCATGGTTTCCCATCATTTCATTATTGGAATTGAACTTATGTTGTTAATTGCCAAGTTTGCTTCATGGTTCCTTATAATTTAGTAAAATTTTGTTTCCTTATCATTTAGTAATATTTTGTATAGTCTATCAATGGATTGTTATGAGTATTTGATGGAATCCATGTTCATACAACTAGAAATTTGCTTATTGTAAGTTTCTTTGTGTAGTTAGTTTGAACACTTTTCAATTTTTGGTTCAATTGTGAGATATATCATTAGGTTGCACCAATATTTTATGTTTGACAATATTATTTCATGATTTTAAAATCATTTTCATCCATTAATAATATTCTCTATCATTGGTGTGCATATAGTCCTGAAATTTCTAATGAACTTTTGGTAGAAACTTTCTAGTCCATGAAATGATCTTACCTCTTTAATGTTCACAAGTGTGGGCCACTCAACAATTGCTATTTCTCAGGGTCCATCTTCAATCCTTCTGCAGAAATCACAAATCCCAAATATACTAGGTCTGTCTTCATGAAACTACATTTCTTGATGTTTATCAATAATTTTTCCATTCTCAGCCTCTGAAGTACTTGTCTAATATGTTGCAAATATTCTTCCCTTGTTCTACTAAAAATTATAATATCATCCAAATATACAATCACAAACCTACCCAAGAATTTCTTCAAAACCTCATTCATCAACCTCATGAAAGTACTTGACGTATTAGTTAATCCAAAAGGAATGACTAACCACTCATACAATCCCTCATTTGTCTTAAACGTAGTCTTCCAATCATCGCCTTGTTTGATCCCGATCCGATGGTATCCACTCTTCAAGTCTATCTTTGTGAAATATTTTGATCCACTCAAACAATCCATGATATCATCCATCCTTAGCAATGTAAATCTCTACTTAACTATGATCTTATTGATTTCTCTAAAGTATATAGACATCTTCCATTCTCCATCCTTCTTCGGTGCATGTACTATAGATACTACACATAGGCTCAAACTTTCTCTGATCAATCCCTTCCTCAAAAACTCGTATTTGTCTGGTTAGCTCTACATTTTCTGTTGGTGTCATCCAGTGTGCTGCTTTATTAAAAAAATTAGCTCCAGGTATAAGGTCCATATGATGACTGATACTCCAAATTGTTGGGATAGGTGTTGTACACCTTGCATAATATTGTACTATTTGATTCAGTTACCACTTGTATAAGTTGTATTGTAACATTGGGTTAGTTATTTTATGTATGCGGGACACATAGAGTAATTAATTATTATTTGTATTATTTGATTAATTGGGAAAAGTTAGTACCAATAGTCAAATGTGGAGTCAAGTGGTTTATAAGTTAATGGTTTTTGTGTGACCATGGTTTTTGGGGCACATGGTTTTATCGAATACCACAAGTTGTATTTGTGTGAGCTTGGTCTATAAAAGCAAGCACATGGTTAGTGGTTTGGGTAATGTTGGCTATTTCATTATAGGTGGATTGGAGGTTTGAGAGAGGCTATCATTGTATTGAGCTCTCTCCTATAAGTGCATATTATGAAGCATGACAGGTGATGTGTGAATTCATGTTTGTACACATGGAGGATGTATTGGAGGTGCTTGATGGTTCAGGGGTATTCATGGAGGCTCATGGATTGTATTGTAATACTCTTATTGCTGAATAATACATTTGAGCATGGAGGCTTTTGGAGGTTGGGTTTTTCCCTAAAAAGGGTTTTCCCATGGTATATCTTGTGTTCCTTGTTGCTTGTTCATTGATCTTTTGCATTATGGTTTGTTTCAGCATCTTGTTTCTCCTATTGGGTTATGTGGAATTGGTCTAATTAGACCTACAAATTCCTAACAATTGGTATTAGAGCCATGTTCATGGTTGGTGTGAGCTCCCTGGATGTGTATAACCCTTGTGTGTGTGTAGATCAGGTGCAAAGTGGAAGCCATGGCAATGCATGTAAGGATTTGGGACACTACAGGGTTTTGTGCAGGTTGTATTGTAGATTGGGGGTTCTGGGTATTGGAGATTTGCTGTGCATGTTGCATATCAAGTGATTGAAAAATCATGGCTGAAGAGGGTTTCCATGTTTTGGCTTCATGAGGGTTTTGAGGAGGAACTTCTACAGATGACCTCCTGGGACAAAACGGACCTCGCCATTGAGTCCAGGAGAACTGAGAAACGAAAAATCATATAAAATTTGACCTATTTCAGCCACAGGAGCAAACTGCAAAATCTAAAGCCTCCCTGGTTTGCTTGTACGGTGGTATAGGTGTATGATTGCAGAGGTACACCTGATTAAAAAAATAATCCCTACACATTTGAAAAATTGTTCTATAGTGTTGAAATTTATTTTTTGATTAAAAACTATAGAATGGCATTTAAAAAAAATTGCAAGATGAAAAAAAATAAAAAAATAAAAAATTTAGTGGCAGGGGGTATGTTGACCCCCCATACCACAGACCTACATTGCAGGTGCAGTGGGTACCAGCGGGTACCGCCGGCCCCACCCCGTACTCCTCTGTCAGCCTTTTGGGCCAGCCCTTTAACAGGCATTTAAAACTTTTAAAAATTTTTAAAACCTTTTAAAAGGTTTAAGGGAGGGGGGAAGTTAGCCCACATATGGGCTTAAAACATTCTTTTTATTAAACCTTTTTGTTTTAAAAGTGGGTGGTGGTTTAAAAAAAAATATATGACAGCCATTTTAAAATATTTTTTAATTTTGGATTTAATAAAAATTTAACCTCGGAGTGCCTTTTCTTTCGGGAGGCATAACATTCACATACGGTATCAGTTTTTTGACTTCTTATAGGCATCGGAAAGCTCTCTCCGAGCACTATGTAGTGGTATAGGTTTCGTGACTAGATTTTGCTGTTTGTTTTATAATTTAGTGTTTGAATCCCACATTGCTCCGGTAGAGTTTTATGCTCATAACTTTCACATATGGAATCTGATTTTAGATTTCAAATAGGCATTGGAGAGCTCTTGCAGTGTACTATAGTTTGGATCATGTAGATTTTCAGTTTGGTGTGCAAAGAGAGAATTGTACTTGTTTGATCACTTGTAGGAGCCTAAGGTTCAGAGTGCATTTACGAGTGCATTCAGATGGATTTGTTGGCACAGACTTGTGGGAGTACATGTTGCTATGAGACCATCAGCATGGTATAGTAGGTTTTCATATTTGGTGCTTCTTGATACAGGTTTACAGGGGTTTTAGAGTTATGACTTTGATGGAGATAGGTACAGGTTGTCTTCTGGTTTGAGGACATGGTTGATACTCGTGTGAGACTTGGAGTCTCGTTTCAGTGAGGGTTGAGTACAGGTACAGTGATGATGATGATTATGGTGTCATGAATATACAGGCACACTTTTGCATTGGCACGACATGATCATGTATGTGATTGATAGGTATGGGCATTGATGTTCGATTCATGATTACAGGTGGTGTTGTGGTGTTGTTTTAGGGGATTGTTCTTATCTCCTGGATGCGTGATTAGTTCCTTGTCTATGGTATTCATTTGTGGACTTGTTGGCAAATCAAATCTAGAGTTGATTTGGTGTTTGAGTCTTGGAGTCTACAGGTTATCTTCTTTGATATCTCAGTTTGTAGTTTACTAGTGTGATGATGAATTTGCATGTTATATATGTTTTGGATCTATGAGTTATGTAGTTTTGTGGATTATCTACCCCTTGGCTACAGTGGGATGACTCAGATGTGGACTGTCTTTATCCACCAGATTGATTCAGTGTTTATGCAAACTTCGTTAGTTGGCCTTGTCTGTGGTCATTTGTGCTTTGGTATGTTGCTTTGGGATAAGAGGATGGATGATTAGAGTGCTTTGATAGTCAGTTGATTAGGACTTGTAGCATGTTTATCACAATGTCATGGAGAGCTTGGATACATGATTCTATGTTAGCTTTTGACAGTGATGGTTTTATCTTCTTGTTTGGAGATTTTGGTTCACTAGACATTTTGGGAGCTATTGATGTTATAGTGGGATTCCTTGACTAGTTTGGGGCCATGGATAATGTTCATTTAGGAGATGTTACTTTATTGTCATGGATAGCTCGGTATCACATTTTTAGTGGGAGCTTTGGCAGCATGTTGGATTCATCATACATGATGGATGATCTTCTACAGTGGATGTTGGTGTCATGGAGGAGCTCTTGGCTTTGAGAGTTCTTTGACATTTTTAGTTCAGGTGACAGGAGATGGTTATCTTCATATGATTAGAGATGTTTGACATCTTGGTTTACTATGGATGACTTCTTTGAGTCTTGGTTAAGATGTTGGTTCATGATTTGTCAGTTTGACATGTTTATCCTTGTTTAGAGATGTTATTATGTCATGGTTTACTCTTGATACTGGTTTAGAGTTCTCGCTTGATACAAGTTCTCTTGAGATAGGATGTATGCATCATTGTACACTTTGTTGCATGTGATCTTCTAACGAGGAGATGGTTAGATCATGATGTCATGATGGGCTTCTTGATTATGCAGATGTGCAGTAGGAGCATTGACAGTGGTCTTGTTTTTTCTCTTGGTATTGAGTACTTTGGTCATTTTCTTTACAGCTTCATGATGGTGCTATGTTGCATTTGGAGTTTGGCATGTATTGGTCAGTTATAGCTACTCATGGATACTTGGAGACTTAAGTGAGGCTAGAGTCCTCTTGTGATTAGAGACACTTGTTGAGACAGTTACTCTTTGGAGGTTTCAACACATAGACCGAGGAGCCTTACACCTGGATACGGACGTGAGTTCATTATGGACCTAGAGGAGAGTGTTCTTGGAGAGAGTCATTGTGGCTTGGTGTATCTTGGAGGAGCATTCTCATTCTCCACTCTTGGTCTACTTGGCAGTTTATCATCTATGAGGTATTGCCCATCCTTTTAGATGTGTTTTACTTTATGTTTCATCTTCTCATAGATATGGATCTTGAGCTATAGACTTTATTGGTTCTGGAGGGTTTAGTTGAGGGATGTTAGCATGGCTATCTTCTTGTTCATATGGTTTAATTTATCATATTCATTATGAGGAGTTTAGGAGATGTGATTGGGCTTATTCTTGGTTATGGAATGGTTATGATTTTGGTCTCCCTTGATTAGAGAGGCTTACATCCATGTTGGTTACATGTTACATATGTTCATTTGATCTTATGAGATTGAATGGTTGGGTGTTGTTGATGCTTTTCATTTGGGGTTGTAGAGGAGATCATACTTGGCACAGCTTAGCACTTTGAGGTGTATGTAGAAGGACATTATGATTTACAGGGTTTATCTCTTTGTCTTATGGCTACTTCTTGGAGGATCATGTTGATATGGTTGGACTTTGGGAGAGTTATGGTGACATGTTGTTAGAGAGTATGCAGTGATTTATTATGTATGTGTGGATAATTGTGATTGTTCTTGATACTACATTGGCTTGTTGATTAGCCACACCTTGGTTTGAGTGTTGATTGATAGACTTGGTATGCTTTGGATCTACTTTTAGGTTTGACATTACCCATGCAGTGGGAGTTCCTAGATGTATGTGTTCTTCATTGACAGGTTTTATTCATGGAGCTTACGATTGCAGTTTATGGGTTGGATATGTTGTTGGCTTGAGTTTATTGATGTTGTTGATACCTACGAGGCATGGATGGTTGGATGTATTAGCATATACTGTGAGTGCTATTTACAATCATGTGGGTTTTTTACCTTTGACAGCAGCTTGGAGCCTTATGTTTTCACTTGGATTTGATGCTTGTGTTCTTTGGATTGGTGCATCTTCACCTTGGCATGTTCCTTTTCTTCCATAGGTGGCATGTTGGAGGATAATAGGAGTTCTTTCTTGAGATGGTGGTCACTTTGCTTTGTTGCAGGTATCTTGTTGGAGCATGAGAGCATTCTGGAGATTCATGTGATTTCATGTTTACCTATGATGATGTATTTCATGTATTGACCCTTATGCAATGTATACAACAAGTGGGAGAATGTTGGGATAGGTGTTGTACACCTTGCATAATATTGTACTATTTGATTCAGTTACCACTTGTATAAGTTGTATTGTAACATTGGGTTAGTTATTTTATGTGTGCGGGACACATAGAGTAATTAATTATTATTTGTATTATTTGATTAATTGGAAAAAGTTAGTACCAATAGTCAAATGTGGGGTCAAGTGGTTTATAAGTTAATGCTTTTTGTGTTACCATGGTTTTTGGGGCACATGGTTTTATCCAATACCACAAGTTGTATTTGTGTGAGCTTGGTCTATAAAAGCAAGCACATGGTTAGTGGTTTGGGTAATGTTGGCTATTTCATTGTAGGTGGATTGGAGGTTTGAGAGAGGCTGTCATTGTATTGAGCTCTCTCCTGTAAGTGCATATTGTGAAGCATGGCAGGTGATGTGTGGATTCATGCTTGTACACATGGAGGATGCATTGGAGGTGCTTGATGGTTCAGGGGTATTCATGGAGGCTCATGGATTGTATTGTAATACTCTTATTGTTGACTAATACATTTGAGCATGGATGCTTCTGGAGGCTAGGTTTTTCCCTAAAAAGGGTTTTCCCAGGGTATATCTTGTGTTCCTTGTTGCTTGTTCATTGTTCTTTTGCATTATGGTTTGTTTCAGCATCTTGTTTCTCCTATTGGGTTATGTGGAATTGGTTTAATTAGACCTGCAAATTTCTAACACAAATTGGTGGCAATCCTTTAGGTACATTCTCTAAAATGATATCTTGCTACTCTGTCAGCAACTCAACTCTCTCCTCCAGTGGTGGTTCTTCTTTTGTGGTAGTGGTTTTTGCACTTTGGGTTCCGCACTTCTTTGGAATCAATACAAAACACATATTCTCATGTCTCAATCCATCCAAAAATTTCCTTCCATCCACCAAACAGATTCTAGCATTCCCACATACTTCACTTTTAGGCTCTTCCTCCAAAGCTATCAAGATATGTTTCTTTCCATTTGATGTTATAGTATAAGTATTCTTCCTTCCATCATGTATTGCCTTTAAATCATACTACCATGGTCTTCCCAACAATATATGACATACATCCATCGGCATAATATCACACAATACCTCATCAACATAAGATCCTATATGAAATTCACCATACATTGTTCACTCACTAGTACCTTGTTCTCATCTTGAATCCATGTTATCTTGTAAGGTTTTAGATGTTTCAACCTCTCTAGATTCATATTAGTCACCATCTCTTCTAAAACAAAATTATCAGTACTACCATTATCAATGACAACCTTACAACATTTATCTCTATATTTGCATCTTGTCCGAAACAAACATTTCATTGTAGTCACTCTTCAGTTGTCTCTACTTGAAATAAATCTCTCCTCATAACCAATGACTCTCCTTTCTCTATCTTTCCCTTTGAACTAGGTGATCCAATCGGTTATTCCTCCGCATAAGCCACTCTTGTACTATTTTCTATCCTTTTTCTAGTACTCCCTTAATGACATTCAAATGCTCTGTGTCCTTTAACTCCACACTTGAATAGGTTCCCTTGAATGATCTCTTGTAAAATCCTCTTTCATCTATTCAGTATCCTTGATTATGGTAAGAATTATGTCTCCCTCTACTATTGTGGTAGAAATTTATGTCATCTCTCCCTCTATAATATGAATTATTATTCTTTTCTTCTTTGCGGTATGGGCTACTCTCCTTATTATAGTCCACATAAGGTTTTTCTCCTCTAGAATGTGTTCTACCTCTTTGAAGTTTTCCTCCTCTACCTCTCTATTTTTGCTCATGTCTCTTATTCATCTTTTCTTCAACTTTCAGTGCAAACTAATATTCTTCTATTGTTGTCATCCTTACCAGACTTAGTTATTCTTGAATGTTCATACTCAGACCATTTATGTATCATGCCAGTTTCTCCTTGCTTGCTTCACTATGTCTAGTCCTAATGATCATCTTATGAAATTCCTCAGTGTACTTCATAGATTTCTCCTTTTGCCTTAGGTTTTGCAATCTCTTCAACAATTTCAACTCATACTCAGTAGGCATAAACTAATTCTTCAACTTTGTCACCATCCTGTCCCATTTTATGATTTTCTCTTTTCTGCTTCTGTTTCTTTCCAATTGAACTTCTTTCCACCAAATAGAAGCATGTCCTTTCAACTTAGTTTTTGCAAATCTTACTCTCTTCAGATCTTCAATTTTCCCATATTCAAACTATTCCTCTGAGTCATTTATCGAGTTAATCAATTCCTCAGGGTTTAAATTTTTTGGTGTAGTTTGATACTTCCATTCTAGGTCTCTTACCCATATTAGAAATAAATTTCAATATCTTTACTTGATTTGATTCTTCTTCTAGGGTTTATTCATTTTGTTCAGATGATTGAAATTCTTTATCATCACTTTCATCTTCATGTCTAGGCTTTAGTCCTCTTCTTCTATTTTCTTCTATAGCATTCAATCTAAATTTCATTGTCCTCATCATCTCTATCACTTATTCCATTCTTCCAGCAACATTTTCCATAACAAGAATTCTCCTTGGCGCCATCTCTTCCTAGGATCTGGTGCAACTACCTCATAATTGATGCTCTATTAAGGAACACAAGTAGACTAACTCAAGTCAGTGATCTATTTATGACAAGATCTTCCAGAATTCCTTCACTCCAAAAGGATTAGAAAACTTTTCTCTGATACCACTTGGTGCAGTCATGGATGGAGGGTTTAGAGAATGGACTATCCAACCATGCAACTAGAGTAAACATAATGGAAATAACATAATAACATAGTACAATGGAATATTTATATGATCATTATATCAAACAATTACAATTCTTATATGCTAGAAACATGTGGGCTACAATCAAGGGCTCACAAACTTGCTTTTCAGGTTACAACAAACATGAATGATATGACATTGAAGTGCCTTCGGAAAAGAACTATCTTTTAAGTCTATTCTATCATATCAACTAACTTCCTTCCTAGTGTATCTAAGAAATGCTTATATATCATATTCTAGCCTGAAGAATCCTCTGTGTTGGCCTTGAGATATCTCAAACTCCAATGAGTGATGAAATGTGTAGGAAACATGTAGGTCGACCTACAACTCTTGGTAATGCTCTGCAAATAGATGAAATGTGATGCAGTTCTCAATGAAAGTCTATTTGGTCATTTACTATCTTGTGTGATATTCCATTTGGCTCTACAAGTCATGGGAATAATTTGTACATCTCATTTGCTCCAACTGAATGTTGATTTCTCTGTTCTGTGAAAACTGATGATCTTCTAATAGCAATAACTTTCCACAAACAAGTCCAAATCTCATGAAATTTGAATATGATGTACTTGGCATGGCATAGAAACTAAATCCTACTCCACAAACTCTGAAATGAAGATGTGGTAGAATTCAGTAGAAAATAATCAAACTATAAATGATTGAACTACAACTAAAATACAAGAAAAGAAAAGAAAGCAAATATTTTTGGTTGATGCATGATTTCTCTTCAACCTGGGATGCTCTTGCATCACCTTTAAATTCTTATTCATGTACCTGAGTCTCCATGGGTACTAGACTTATACTTCTATCTTCATTTGATCCTTATAGCATCGCATGAGGTTAAGGGCATAAATAAGACAAGGGTCTTAAACTTTGAGTTAAATTGTGAACACTTGGGTTGGTTGTTTACCAACTTGTCACATGGAATTTGTGCTAGGGTAGTTGGCGTGATGTTAGTAATGAATAGGGTTGGTATGGAATGGTTCCCACTCTAGTATCTTGGTATCTTGAGTGAGATTAATTGTTGTATGTATGAACTTCTTTGTGTGTTTGTGAGTTATAGAAATAAGTTGGAGATCTTGAGTTGGTGTTTGGTAGAATCCATAAATGAATTGGTTTATGTTCCTTGCTAGAAAGAGCTAAAGGCAATATTATGAAGGTGACCCTTTAGGATACATGACTTTTGGAAATCACTTCAAAGCATGTCCTAGGTTGCATAGAATATGTGGGTGTTTGTTTAGTTGAGATGTTTCATGATCTTAATATAGAATGTGACCACTATTCCTCTTCTCCCTTTTTGTGACTACATTATATACATATGATGTTGTAATGTTCAATTTTGGTAAAATTGTTGAAGATAATTATTTATTGATTGATGAAATTTTATTAATTTTAAAACTAACAGTATTGGAATTCTTTTCTTGGGCTACTTAGCTGATTTGCTTTCTTATAGTCGTCTTACCTCAAGGACTTATTTAATCGTATTTTGATTCAAATTTTAAATGTTGAATTTTGGCGCCACTTCTTAAAATTGATTTATCTTTTCAAGTTGATTTATATCTTGAATTTTATTCTTGTAAATTTTATTTGTTGAAATTGATTTAAAGGCTTATATTTTGAAAGCTTGTTTCTATTGAGGATCTTCTCATTGTTGCTACTATTGGTACATGTGTAGTGATGTGATATGTGATCTACCCTACCCATAAGAGGTATTTGGTGAGAGGAAAATAGGGATAGTTGGTCCTGGTTATGATATCATAAGGTTGAGAATTGTAAATCATGTTGGTAAAGGTTGGTCATAATTCCTTTTTGTCCTTGAGTCTAGTCAAGCATTCCTCTTGAAACTTCCTTTTTAGGAGGATAAATCTTATAATCTAATAGGAGAAGAGTGCTAGAAAAGTCTAAAGGGGTGGTCATGATGGGAAACCCATAGATCATCCTATTTTTGTGTAGACCCACTATCCTCATGATATTGGCTCCCTTGTGTTAAAGGCCTTTTGAATTCTTCGATCGATTAGAAGTTGACTCTTGATTTTTATAGTGACATGGGTGTTTAGTTTTTCATTTCTTGACACTAGGAATGCACAGAGGTGATATGGTTCTTATATTTTTCTACAATTCAACCATGACAGTCTAGTGAAGACCTGTTGATAGAAGAGGCAATCTAGACTTGTGATTCTCATGTGTATTGCATAAAATCTAAAGTGTTATAACTTAACATTAGTGGTTTGGTGAGTTAAATATGTGTTTGGGGATATGATCAAGTTTGATAATTGACAACTAGTTGGTTTTTCCAAACTTTCTTTTGGTTGTGTACTTTAGTCTAAGTTAATTTCATATGACTAAGAGAGGTTAGGAATTTGGTAAAGTTAGTTAGTGATAATAGAAAGGACTCTAGTGGTGCTAACCTTCTTGGTGTGACTTCATCTTTTATTCAACCTTGTAATATTTGGTGATCTATATTAGATCACCTAATGCCCCTTATGTTTTGTGGTGCTACTAAAGTTTTTGGTGAATGTGTTGTTTTTAGATACTTGACTTTTCCTAATTAGAGGAGTTTATCATCTAGATTAATTATTAAGTGAGTACTTTATTTAATACCTAATTGATTTTCTTACCGTTGATTTAGGAATCATTTTGAGTTCATCGCCATGTGCTCATGGCTTGAAGATGGGTTTCTTAACTTCCTAGAGGAAGTTTAGCTCCAGGGGGGAGGATGTGAGGTCCACCCTTGTGCGACAAGTTTAGTTGCACTACTAGACCTAATTATATTGTTATACCCTGACTTAGGACATGGTATATGGTGTTGATACCCTATTCTTTAGATGATATGGTATTGTTGTGGATCTAATTATAAGGTAGTTGTGTATGATCTGAGTATGCATAGGAGATATATGCCTTAGTTTAGATTGATTTTTTATCACTCATTTGCACTTGAAAATGATCCTTAGTGAATTGCTATGAGCCCACCTTCGTTAGACTCCTTGATTCAACTTGATAGACCTATCATATTTGTATTTTTATGATTGACATTAGATATTATTGTAGGTTGTTGATCCCATCCATTGGACTTTTGATGGCAATATTTTGTGATTGAAGTAGATAGATGTGTTGTTATATTACCAATGATGTATCTATACATGCTTAGGTTATATTCTTCTTTTCTATGATAATTAATGTCTTGAATTACATGATGCAATTGAATTTAAAGAATGGACTATATTGAGTAAATGGATTAGTAAATTGAATTATGATTTGCATGATCAGGACTATGTTGATTTGAAAGAAAATTGATTTGAAAATATAGTAAATTATACCATGTCTTATGGAATTGACCTAATTGAAATATATGAACTTGTGTGACATCGTGTGTGTGTGTGAAACTTGAGTTTCTTTGGATATGATATACAATGGACTATTGATGTATGTGTAAGTGTGTAGGTTAATTCCATGGCCAATAGAAATCAGAGGTCTCACAAGTAACTCCAATTAATAAACCACGTGATGCTTACCTAGTCCCTAAGGTGGACTAAGGTTATATGTTGTTTGAGAATGAATGTCAATATGTTTTTGATTTAGTTTACTTGGGAAAGGGTCCCAGTCCCATACAATAGAAGTTCTATTTGACTAGAATTACATCAATAAACCATGATAATAACCCATACTAGGCCAAGTTACCAAGAGTACTACAATAGAACCAGTCCTGAACAAAATAAGACAAAACTATCCACATAAATAGACCACTAAAACATCATATTCCTTGATAAAAAACCTAAATGGTCCAGGGAAACAAAACCATGAGAGAACTAATAATTCAGAAACTTAAGTAACATACTATTATTCCACCCTGATAATAACCCAATCAGGCCAGGGAAACAACCAAAATACAACAAAATAATAACAATCTTCAAAAAAACAACCCATAAAAAAAACCCAAATGTAAAATATAAAAGTAAAGATTACAGATGCTCCAATCCTTGCACATCTGGGCCATCATCTCCTCCCAAGAAGATGAGCTTTTGTGAATCTCGAGCTTCTATCTTTTACCATCCTCCATCTCATTCACCTAAAAAGTATTGCATTTAGCAAGTTGATTCTAAATATCTTTTACCTTAGAAGTAGTCCTCATTATGTCATTAAAAAATTTTGCCAAATCTTTGAGACCCTTCTCTAGTCTCACAATTCTATGTTGATAAATTTGAAGCATGTCATACATATTAGTCCAATTGTTTTGATAAGTAGTACAGTCCACTCTCTTATTAAAACTGTTAGAATGAAGGTGCAAACCACACAACAAAAATTTGATTCAAACCTTATGAATGTCCTCTAAATAATGTAGAATCAATGGAGATTGCAAAAGAAAAAAACCCACTTACACAAAAATAACATTCATTAAGAACTGACACATAACATAGTATGTAACATGGAGAAAACCCTTTTGGGTAAAAAATAACACCAGGAAAAGAGGCTGCAAGTTGTATTATCTTCAAATATGAGATTACAATATATGCACTTCCTCTTCTTCTTTAGTCTTCAATCTAGTGGTGCCTGTTACTCTCAACTCTAATAAAAAAATGTAGTACAAATATCCTTATAAAAGGGGATTACATTCTAGGCAAGAAAACTGACATAATATTGATTGTCAGATTTGTGATCTAATGATGAACAATCTAGATTTATAATGATAAAATTTATCTCTAGGGGTGCTGCGCCTGAGCCCCCACTGGGGTGTGCAACCCCTAGACCCCCCATTGGGGGAATGACCCCCCTAGACCCCTCATAGGGGGGAACCCCCCTATGACCTCATGTTGTGGATGAATTAGTGTCGAAGACTAGATATAAACATTTAGTTGAAACAAGATCACTACTGGTGAAACCTTTCATCTCTTATGGCTAATTTACAAACAATATTAGGAGTAATTAATTACGTAAGATTTACAAGGTTGATGACACCTTAATCCTAACATTCTCCCACTTGACATCATACATTGTAAATACCCATAGGAAAACTATAAAGTAATCAAGCACTAGAAGCAAGGCCCATGGCCTCTCTGTACAAACCAAATTTCTTTGTGCTCATAGGCTTAGTAAAAACTTTTGTAACATTCTCTTGAGTGTCTACTTTCTTCAACTCAATCTGTCCACATGTAACCATTTCTCAAATAAAGTGATATTGTACATCAACATGCTTAGGCTGAGCATGATACATAATATTCTTGGCCAAACAAAGAGCAATCTGGCTATAACAACCAATCTAAATGATCCTACAATCAAAACCAATACCTGAACACAATCTCCTTAACCAAACTGCCTCATTAGAGACATGGGTAGCATCCATATACTCTGCTTCAGTGGTGGACAAAGAAATCATGGGATATCTTTTGCTCTGCCAAACAAAGTAAACACATAGCCACTAGTGGACCTTCAACTATCCAAGTCACCTACCCAATCTACATCAACAAATCCCTATATGTCCAAAGTTTTTGTAGCACTGATAGTACCATAATAAACTAAAAAGTAATCAAGAGTACCTACTAGATATCTAAACACCCTCTTTGCATAATTCTAATGCTATCTACTAGGGTTAGAATAAATTTGCTCAAAACTCTCATATATCAAACTCCCTACAACACTAGCATATAGCACATTAGATATATCCTCTAAATCATCCTCATTCTTTGGACACATATATAATGAAATCTTAGTACCAGTAGGCAAAGGAACTCTAACTGGGTTACAGTCCTGCATACTAAATCTCTACAAAATGGTATTCACATACTTTGAGATAACCAAAGTTTTTTGTTACCTCTATCGGTTTTGATCTCCATCCCAAAAATATACCTAGTAGCTCCAAGATCCTTCCTTTTGAATGCACCTAAATGTTTGGATTTGAACATACTAATCATACCCTTAGTATTATTGAAAAATAACATGTCATCAACATACAATGTAATGATCAGAATAGAATCATCAATACAATGAATGTAAACATAGTGATCCTCCTTACTTGTAACAAAACCCAATTTCAACACAAATGAATCAAATTTCTAGTACCACATTCTAGGGGATTGTTTCAAACAGTAAAGAGACCTCTTCAATCTGGAAACCCAATGTTCTTTCCCTTTTACCTTAAAACGTATAGGTTGTTGCATGTAAATTTTTTCCTCAAGATCTCCATGCAAAAATGTAGTCTTAACATTCATTTGCTCTATTTCCCAATCAAAATCTATAGGGATAGATAAAGAAATCTAATAGAAGTTAATTTAGCAACAGGAGATAAAATTTCATCAAAATCAACTCCCTCTCTCTGGGAGTAGCCCTTGGTTACCAGTCTAGGCTTGTATTTCTCCAATGACCCATCTACTCCAAACTTGTTCTTGAAGACCCACTTGCAACCCATAGTCTTTTTTTGTTTGGGCAATTAAAAAATATCCTAGGTGTTGCAATATTCTAAAGCCATCATCTTGTCCTACATGGTTAACTAGCATGACTCACTATCATCTTCATGAATAGCTTCCTTGTAGAGTCTAGGTTCATTGTGAGTACTCAATAAAGAAAATACACAACAGAAATCTGGTGGGCTACATCTATCAATTAGGTTTCATTGTCTTGTGGATCTTCTTAGAGGTGGAGTAAGAGACTCTTTAGGTTCTTCTGCATGATCTTCTACACCAACTTCTTTTCTCAGAAAAGATTCTTCCTCATCGAAACCTTTAGTTGAGTCTTCTACTATTTCCTCATCCCCCAATCCATCATTTTGTTCTTCCTAAGGTGCATCTTCATTCTCTAATTCAAAGTGCACTTTCTTTACCTTTTCTTCTTTTTCTTTTGGTGTTCAGGTTTTTGAAATAACATTATGTTCCCTAAAAATAACATCTCTAGAATAGATAATCTTTTGGGTTAGTGGAATCCAAAGCTTATAGCCTTTTACATTATCACCATATCTAATGAAAGTATACTTTTCATCTTTTGGATCCAACTTAGTACATTTTTCTTTAGGCATATGAACATAAGCCTCATAGACAAATACCCTTATGTGAAACAAAAGGTTTCTTACCTGTCCACATTTCATAAGGAGTTGAAATAAGATCCTTACATGGAGATATGTTAATCAAGTAGTTTGCAGTACACACAACTTCTACCCAAAAGCATTTATTCAACTATGATTCACTCAACATACTTCTAGCCCTTTCTATTATTGTTTGATTCATCCTTTCTACCACTCCATTCTGTTGTGGAGTATATAGATTAGTTTTTTGTCTAACAATATCTACATGCTTATAGAATTCATCAAATTCCTTAGAACAGTATTCCCCTCCATTGTCATATCTCAAAACCTGTATCTTATAATTTGATTGCTTTTCAACTAAGGCTTTAAATTCCTTAAACTTAGTGAAAACTTTAGATTTGTGACGCATAAAATTTAAATTTAGGTAAACCTTGAGACATCATCAATGAAGGAAACAAAATATCTAAAGTTTTTAATTGATTCAACATCTACTAGACCAAAAACATCCGAATGAATAAGTTCCAATTTGTAATGAGATTTATTACTTGCTAAAGGAAATGAAGATCTATTCTATTTTCTAAACACACAATGTTCACAAAATTTTAAACCCTCATCATAATAGGATAAATTGTTTAACAATTTTTTATTTAAAATAGTATTTAAACTAGTCTGACTTCTATGGCCCAATATATGGTGCCACAACATACATGCATTTTTAGTATTAGCCTTAAATGCATACTTGAGGCATTACAAATAGTAGTGGCTTCTAGCTTAAACAGAGATCCCAATCATTTCCCCTTCACTACCACCAACTTTCCTCTTAACAATATGCAAGCATGCTTATCAAATGTCACATGCATTCCGAAATCATTCAACTTTGAAAAAGAAATTAAATTTCTAGCCAATCCAGGAACATGCAAAACACCAGGGAGGGTTTTAATTTTCCCATCACTAAAACACAACATTACCTTCCCTCATCCAATAATAGGATATGTAGAGTTGTCCTCGAGGCACATATTTCCTCCATCATATTATTTGTATGTGGAAAAGCATTCTTTATGTGAGGTCATGTGGTATGAGCATCCTGAGTCAACCAACCAATGATCAAATGAGAAACAAAATTACATGCAGAAAGTAAAACCTCATCACCCGCATTCAAAGACTTGTTAGTAGTGGAATCCCATTGTTTCTTTGGGTTTCGACATTCCTTTTTGACATGTCCTCTCTTTCTATAGTTCCAACACTTGACTATGTTCTTCTTTCTAGGAGTTTTAGAACAACCCTTAGACTTGTCTTTAGACCCCTTCTGATCTCCTTTTGGTACTCTTTCCATAGACCTTCACCTACTAGTAAGAGCATCCCCTGAACTATCTAAACTTTTCTTCCTCAATTCATGTGATAGCAAAACTAAAACAAGAGCATCCAACTTCAGATCTGCGAGGTTAGCAATGATAGATAAAATAACATTCTCCCATGACTCAGGTAAAGAATAGAGAAGCAATATACATTTATCTCCCTCATTCACCTCAACATCTACAGATGCTAGTTGACTCAATTTAACAAATTAAATGAATTCAAGTTCTCTGCAACTGATTCACCCTCTTTCATTTTCATGGAAAATAACTTATACTTTAAATAAAGATTATTTACCATACTATTGGCTTAGTAGATCTCACCCAGATGCTTCTACAATCTATGTGTGGACTTCTCACTCACAACATTTAGTACAACAAAATTTGTAAGACACAGCTGGATTGAACCTTATTCCTTTTATCTAGTCTTTCCCACTCATCAGGAGCAATATCATCAGATTTCTTCTCTTTTGTAATAGCCAACCACTAGTTTCTTTCTTCTAGAAAATCCTCCATTTTTAACTTCCACAATTTGTACCTCATGCCATTAAACTTTTCAATGTCCAACTAAGAGGTAGAAGAAACAATGGATGAAGCTATGATATCTACACAAGATCTACAAACAAATAAGAACCATATCTCCCACTGCAGCCAAAAAACCTTCACACTATCACCCAAGAATCAAAATTGACCAAGCTTTGATACCAAATGTTAAAAATGAAGGTGCAAACCACACAATGGAAGTCTCATTCAAACCTTATTAATGTCCTCTAAATAATGTAGAATCAATGGAGATTGCAACAAAAATAAAACTCACTACACAAAAATAACGTGCATTAAGAACTGAACACATAACACAGTGTGTAACATGGAGAAAACCCTTTTGGATAAAAAACTCCACCAAGAAAAGAGGCTCCAAGTTGTATTATCTTCAAATATGAGATTACAATACATGCACTTCCTCTTCTTCTTTAGTCTTCAATCTAGAAGCACTTGTTACTCTCAACTCTGATAAAGAAATGTAGTACACATATTCTTATAAAAGGGGGTTGCCCTCTAGAGAAGGAAAACCAACATAATATCAACCATCAGATCTGTGACCTAATGACCCCCCATCACAGATGAATTACCATCGAGGACTAGATATAAACATGTGGCTGAAAAAACATCACTACTAGCGAAACTATTCATCCCTTATGGGTGATTTACAAACAATATTAGGAGTAATTAGTTACATAAGATTTACAAGGTTGGTGGCACCTTAATCCTAACAAAAACATCCTCTATTTTATCCAATCTATTAGACAGCTCATTTAACTCAGAATCCCTATATTCTTTTTTATTATTTTTAGAATTATTCAAGTAATTCTCAAATGTCCCTATGTCATTACCAACATCATCATAGTAATTCTCAACAAAATAATTACCCCCCACATTATCTCCTTGGTCAACTTGGAAGTTTAAGTTAGCTTAAGTCCACACCTCCACCTCTTCATTCTGAATCTTCTATTTAGGATCTCCAATCTCAACTTCATCAGTTTACCTCTCAATCTGAGCCTCCTCAACAAGGTCTAAGTCTAAGTCCTCTTCTATCTCATTAGCCATATCAAGGATGTCATCAGAAAGGGTGTCTGAAATAATCTCTTCTATAGAAATATCCACATTCTTATTATGTTTTATGTTGTTATTATTCTTTCGTATAGTAAACTTAGCAATCCTAGTAGATTGTTTTCCTATAGCAAAAACATGATGATAGATGAATTTCAATGTGTTAATAATTTGTTTTTTTTTTATTTGAGTCTCCTAAGGTTGACTTGGGATGAGGTGGATGATGAGTGTCATCCATGTGTCCATTTTCGTTCATGAATTTTAGGGGCTACTTAAATGTTGATTTTTGAGCTTTATTATGTTTATTTCATGTGTTTTGGGGCCCTAGGTCAAGTACCTATGGGTTAGGTACCTTATAGACCTCAAATCATGAGTTTTAACTCATATTTGACCACTCTATTTGACCATGGGAGTTAAGTGATGAATTAGGGTTTTGGGATGAGGGTTGGGTGACTTGTCACATCCTAATCCAACTACCCTAGGTTCATGTAAGGGCTTGGAGGAATCCCAAGGGTCTCACATGTGTGAACACACATTGTAAGAGGCTTTGGGAAGAGAACCCCAAGTACACCCCTTTCCTCCATGTCTCACACATGTGTGAGGACAAGTGTGGGTAGGTGTGCTCTTGAGGAGGAATGGGAGGATGACAAGTATCACCTCCCTACTCAATATCTCGCATGTGTGAGAGCACATGTGGGGAGATTTTATTGAGAGAGTGAATGAGAAGGTGACAAGTATCACCTCCTTATTCATTGGGATGTTTTTTGAGACCTATTTATCTCCCTCTTGTTGAGGTGATAAGGGTTCTTCTTTTTGGTTTTTGGTTTTAAGATTTTTGGAATGGATTTGACTTGCGGAGAAGGTTTTGAAGATAAGGAGATCTTGGAGCAAGCTCTTTGAAGGCTTCCTCAACCATATTCCCTACTTGAATCTTGAGAGGTAGGATCTCAAGGCTTGAAGCTTTCTTGTTATAATGTACTTTTACTTCATGTATCTTTGAAAAGTTTTTTTTGTGTATTTTGTGTTGTTGTTGTGTTGGGTTTATGGGTTATTGGCATGAGCTCTCCGTGTGAGGGAGACTTCTTTTAATGGGGTTGAGAGAGGAGTGAACCTCCTCGGGGAAAGTCACTCCTTTTTAATTAGATTTTGAAGGCATTGGCCTTGTTCTTGGTGCTTTTTTTCGTGTAAGTTTGGATAGGTAAGAGTGCCTTGTTACCTTGGTATTTTGATTATCATTTGGTTGGGAAGAGTTCTCTTGTATATTTTGGAGTTAAAAGTGGTTTGAGATAGCAAGAGCATATGTAATATTGAGATATTATTTTGGGTATTATGTTGAATCTTGAGTGTTTCCCCTTGAGTGAGAGATGTCCACTTTCTTCCTCTTTTTGAATCCATATTCATGGGTTTGGTTATGTAAAGATCCCTAGGGTTGGGTGTTAATGTGTTTGTTGTGACTGTACTTTGAATCCATTGGATGTGAGTATGAAACTGGGTTACTTGTAGGCTTCCTAGCTTGGGGGTGGCTTGCATGGAAGCCTAAGGTTTGGAGGTGAGGTTCCCTTGGCTATGGGAAGAGTTTTATTGTCTTATAGGTTTTCTTGGCTCTATGGAGAAATACTATGAGAGAGGTCTTCCTGAGGTGGTTTAGTGGTTATGAACATGTTGTAGTTTTGTATGGAAATGGAAATGCCTTAATTCATTGAGCTTGTAAATGGATTTGGTGTTTAAGAGAGTGAATCTCTCTCTTGGGGATTTCCTTGCATTGTATTGTTTCCCTTGTAAAATGTATTATTTGCAAAAAGAAAAAATAGAAAGAATGTATTTATCCTATAGTTGTTTGCTTGTGATTTTAAATATTGTTGTTAAATAAATAGTTAAAAACCTCTCTTTCTTATGGTGTATTTACATTCAAAATGAACTTATGGCTTCTATCTTGCAAAAGAAGTAAATTAGTTGCAATGGTTAAAGGAAATATTTTCCCTTCCCTACTTAGTATTGATTTATAATTAAAACATATATATATATATACTCTACCTTACTTCTTCTTCTCATTGTTGTAGAAATATATATACTACTTAAGAAGTCATAAGTATTTTGTTGGTTTATATTTATATATGTTTTAATTAAAAATATATAGAGATATTTGTTTATATATATATTAATCTTGAATTAAAAAATAAAATATTCTTAGTGATAATACAAAAATTAGTTTTTTTTAAGTTAAAAGATATGGCAGGTTTCGCTTTAGAAATTTAAAGCAACAAAAGAAAATTAAAAAGAAAAGACTTGTTTTGTTTTTGGCTTAGGGTTGGGGACAGAAGGGCCAAGCCCTAAGCACCCCACTCCCCTTGATGTAGGGCCATGGGGCCAACGTCGGGGACCCTGTCACCATAAAGCCTACATGCTCTATAGGGTGGAAGCCCCTACCCCCAACCACCAAAGTCCAGTGGCCTATGTCGGCCACAGGAAGCTGCACAGGCTGACCGACCTATGGAGGGCTAGCCCCTAAAACTTTTAAAAATCCATCCGCCCATTGAAAATTTCAATTACCATTTTTTATTGTTTATTAAACTTTTTGAACATTGTGTATTATATATAATATATATGTATATATATACATATATACATATATATGTATATATATATCTACATAGATACACACACATATATATATGTATATGTATATGTACATATATATGTATATATATCTTTTCATCTTTGGTATATACATATAGTTGTGTATATGTAGAGTTATGTGTATATACACAAGGATCCCTATTTATTATAATATTTTATTCAGTTTATATATATATATATATATCATTTTATCATAATATATAGTATTTATATTGAAAATAAATACTCATATATATAAATAAAACTATAGAAACTAAACAGACTATTATTATAATATTTTTTCAAAATAATTTTGGGGAAAAAAGAGGTGAGAGCATTTGGAAATTTCAATTTAAAACCAAAACTATGGTTTAAAATTTTGAAATCTATTAGACAAATAGGAAAATTGCAAACACTTGAAAAACAAAATAAATCAATGTTGGGAAATAATCTTCCCATGTGGGAAGAGATTTCCCTCATTCTCCTCCATCCCAACCTACAAAACCAAACAACAATTGTGAGAGTAATGTGGAAGTTATATGCTTTTATTAACTTATTTTAGGTTTCAGGGAGTTTCCCTAATGATTAGGGACCCATAAACACTTTTAAAACCTAATGAACTTTTAAAAGCCATGTAAGTGAACTTAATTCATTCTGTAAGGTCCTATAGTTGGTGTGTTTAATTTATTGTACTTTTAATCAATTAAACCCTTAGAATGTTTTTGTAATATTATGCTTTGGGAAATTATAAGCATGGGTAGTGTTATGCTACCCGATTTTGGGAGACTAGTTATTTGTTTTAAAGATTGAGTTGGGAAAAAGAGATGGATGTTTATAATGGAAAATTATTTATTTTGTTAATTAATTTTAATGTTGTATAGTTTAAATTTAAAGGTCTTTCCTTAAATTTATTTTGTTAGACTATTGAAAAGGCATTTAATTTAATTCCTTGTATTAATTTAATCTATATTTTGTTTTCACTTCCGCATTAGGGTTGATTTTATTGGTTAATTAATTTTAAGGTTAGGGTTTAGACTTGGGTTGAAATTGATTTCTCAATTCATCTAGAAAACCCTAGGGATTGTTCCTCGAAAGAGACCTTCCCTCATGGCAATGCTTGTTGTGACAACCAAACCTTGTAGGTTAACCCTCGTATCTAAGGGATGCAAAAGGAGTTTAAAACTTCTATGAATTCTTTATTTTCTACCTTGCTTTAGTGTAGCATGCTCAACACTAGTTGCACATGCAAAAATATTAAGTGCACATGTCATCAAGCACACGTGTTGTGCATGAGGGGTTTTTAGTGTTAGTTATAGAATTTTTTTGTTATTTTAGTTTTCATGTCCATGTTTAAGATGTGGGCATGACACACATGTATGTCCAAAGCCAATGGTAGAACAAAATAGACTACCAAAATTGATAATCTTGAAACAATGTGGCCAGTTAACACGTGGATTCCACTATGAAGGCTCAACAAATCGCACACAAGGAAACCCTACAAAAACTTGTCAGTACAAAATGATGCACAATGACGACATGTTGTACCTTCTATGAATAGTGCAAAAAGAAACATTTCCATGACTGATAACCCCAAGATGATGTGCCATGTTGACACACATAGCTCCCTTTGATTCTATAAAAAACTTTGACGGGAAGATGAACCATCATAGAATCCTTCAATGCTTTAGGCTCTTGTTTGTCTTTCATTCATTGTTTCTATTGATTCCTCATGACATGAATCAGTATGTACCCCCAAAATTGACTCCAACCTCATTAATGAACAAAATGAATCTGAATGCATCAAATGTAGGGATTTTTCTCTATAGTTCTTGGTGACTCACTAGGGGATCTATGCCTACAGAGAAGAACTAAAAAATCTCTAAAAGAATAAAATATTATAATTGTAGACACCTAAAATTGGATTGCTCTGCAGACTGATTTTCTCTACCTCACACTAATCCATTCCCCCAATCTGCATGTCCCTTAGGATCAATTAATTCACCCTAATTGATTCATTTAAACAACCCTATCCTATTAATTGAATGAATATTCCCAATATTCATTTAATTGATTTATTCATTTTCCCTAATCCATGTTAATTAGGTTAATCATGCTTAAGTTAATTAAGATGACACTTAATTAACCTTGTCCCCCACCCATCCACTAACCTGAATATAATATTCAGATGTCCCCCACTCATCCACTAACCTGAATTTAATATTCATATGTTCCCCACTCATCTCCAATCACTGAATATAATATTTAGTTGTCTCCCAGTCACCTCCACTCACATGAATTTTAAATTCATTTGTCTCCCATGATCCTCCACTCTTCCCAAATGGGAATATTTAATTCATCCCATAGGAATAAAAGAATCACTTTTATTCCTAGCCCTTGATCTGATCAGATGAATCCTAACCCTCCATCCTCATCTCCAAAATCTTATAAATTGACCCCTCTCTAAGCCATTTTTAGAGGCCATTCCATGCACCAAACCTCTGCCCAAATCTCTCCAGAGAGATCACTTCATGCATCAGACCTTTGTCAAAATTAGTCCCCAATCTCCTTCATCTCACCAAAACTCTGTCAAAATCACTCTAATCATCCCCTATCTCCATCTGAATCAATCTATCTCTCATCTTGCATTGTGTTGAGTACTTGAGCAATCCACATCTACACTCTAATCATGGGAACAATCTTGAAGAGTTACATGGCACATTCTCCTTCCCGCATGGATTCGTGAGGTCTCAATGAAGGTATAATCGTTTGTTTATGCATTAGATTAGTCATTATCTTCAGTTTGATTTCACTTATTACATTTGGCACACTCGGTGGGACCCACAAGGTCTGAATCTAATCATTTTTGTGTGAGTTTTTGTACTTAGGACATGTTTTTGTAGGTGCAGTGCCATCCACCCTGCATAGTGGCACTATCATTGGCACATTTTAGTGCTATCTATTGTTTTAGCACCATTTCTACAAAGCACTTTCTATTCTAACTTCCACTCACACGTCTCTTCTTAAATGGTCTTCCTGTTGTTTTTTGTGTCCTTTTGTTCTCTATTTTTGTAGGAATCTTGAACGAACAAGGGGAAACTATGGCAAAATTTTCCTAAAATCACCCATTTGACCAACTCTGTGCCGTATTGGTGCTATTGTCACCCAGTTCGGTGCTATTTTTCTCACTACAGACTATAAACTAAGGAAAAAACATTGTTTAGTGCTATATTGTGTCTGTATTAGCGCTATTTTTTGAATTAGCGCTATCTTCTGTATTAGCACTATTTTCTGAATTAGCGCTATCTTCTGTATTAGCACTATATTGCTTTTGGATTAGCGCTATCTTCTGTATTAGCGCTATTGTCTATAGTAGTGCTATCTTCTGTATTAGCGCTATCGTACCTCTGTTTCAGCGCTATTTTTTGAGACTTTGTTCTTTATGTAGGGACTGACAGCTTTTGTGTAGGTCATCAACATCACTTGGAAGTTACTAACATCTTTTTTGTAGGGATTTCTTAGCTTAAAGAACATTTATCTTTGGTGCACCTAAAACGAATCTTGCTTCTAAACAATCTACAATCAAACATTTCATTTTGGTGCACCTAAAAAGAATCCTTGTGTGCCTTAGTGTAAAGAACATTTGATTTTGGTGCAACTAAAATTAATCATTGCTTGCAACAAACAACTTTAGGCACATTTTCAATTTGGGCTTAAAATGAACATTAGCTCTTGTTTGCCGTGTCTTATGCACTTGCACATTTGTGTTATCCCATAGAGTAGAATCAAAGTATCCTCTCCCCTTGCCTTCAAAAGGATCTTGGGTGAAGAGAAATGGTTCTATTCTATTTTTCTTTTTAGGACGTGGGCCTGCCCTTGAGACACATCCATTCAAAGAACTCATTGGCGACCCCAAGCGGTACTTTCATCTGGTCTGCTATATGTAAATTGAGGATAAGGTGAAAGCCAAGTCTAATCGGTATGAGTGCTTACCATTCGGTGCTAGCTTGAAAGGAAGTAGTACCCTCAAGGTATATTAAACTCCTAGTATAGCTAGTCAAAACCTTAAGTGGTTTATCAGATGCTCGTAAGGTGCTGATCCCCCGGATGTTCTCCCACTATGAACCTTTGTTTTAGTGGCCCAAATCCCTCTACTTGTCCCACAAGTATTGTCATTACCTTGCCTTAGGTTGTACATGCTTGATTATCACATTTTTCATAGATCAAACCTTTAACCATTGTGTTTTCTTACTTGATTGTTTGTCTACTTGCCAAGAAAAATTGAATTCATCCATCAATCTAACCATTCACATCTTTCAGCGCCATTTCTTCTATTTTAGCGCCATTTTCCATCTGTTTTAGCACCTTCTTCATCCATGTCTAAAAATCAAATTTTCCCATCAAAAACATCAATTTTATAAGCCCATTTTCAAAAAAATTCCGGTCGGGAGGCTACGCCCCCGAACCCCTGTCAACGGGGGATCGCATCCATCCCACCATACCCCCCCTCACGTCAGGCTAGGTTTTCCTCCCAACACTGCTACACCATCCCCCCATTTATCAAATCCCATCAATTAAGCTTGTCCAATCCCTTTATTTTGAGCTTGATCAAATTCATCATAATCCACTTCATCCCTAGTCCTAATCACCCTCGTCAACCTTAATCCAATTCATCAACATCATTCTAATTACATCTCATCCAAATCAAATCCAAAATCCAACCAACATCAATCCATAATCTTCCAAACCATATTTCAAATCCAATCATCATCATAACCAAGCACTTGCCAAAAAGGACTTAAGATTTGACCACTTGTGTGACATCATGTCAACCTTAGAGGACTTCCAAAAGCTCCTTCATATGCTTCACCAAATGCATGCAAGCCAATCCCCTTTAGAGCAGCGAACCTTTCAAAGTATTCAAGAATTGATTCAACTAGGTTGAACAAGCAAATCCTCACACATACAATACCTCTCGAATCAAATCCAACAACTCTTGGCCACTTGCAAAGTCCAACAACCATCATACCTAGCACCTATCCCATCATATCCATCTACACATCAAACCACTTCTGCATCAACTTATCCCACTTCACATCAACTGACTTCATCCACATGTCCTATCAACCCTTTCCCAACTCATCACAACCCTTATCTATACCACTCTATATCACAACAATCACTATCCTATGCAACCCCTCCATCATCATCACATCAACACCTTTACCAACATCAACAACAACTCACCTCACAACACGAAGTCCAAACACCATCCCAACCTCAACACATTCCATAGCACACCAAACAAGCCCCTCAACCCTTAACCTCCCCGAAACCCCACCCATACAATTAGAACTAATCGAATCAGGTGCCCATCAGGAAAGCCCCCACAAAAGATGAACTAATCAATCAGGTGCCCATCAGGAAGGCCGGAGGATTTCCGGAAGGCCCCCATGGAGGATTGATTCTCCAGAATGGAGTGGAATCAGGTTGAGTGCCCAGGTGGGATTCCAGGGGCCACCTCAACGGCATCCCCCACCCCACCCCAACAGCAGCCCCCAACCACCCGACCCTCCGAGTAGGACCCCCAAATAAGGGCGGCAGGGGTGGGTGGGAGGATATAGTTGAGGAGCATCCACCCACTCATGACATTACCCATGGTAAGGCCCCATAGTAGGCCGATAATCCGCTCTCCTATTACCAATAAAAAAAGGGAGAGCAACCTTACACATCATATCAACCTCCATCAACATCATATCAACCTTCCACCTCCTATCAACCTCCTTCAACCTCCTATCAACCTCCTATCAACTTCCATCATCCTCATATTAACCCTCAACTTCATACCAACCTAATTCATCCACCTATCATGTCCATGCCACATCAACAACTCAACCTTCACCCCAACATTATCCAACTTCTCATCCTAACATTCCAACATACCACCAAGCCCATCCATGAGACAACCAAGTGTCATCACAACAAGCACTAGTGAGCCCAAATCCACCTTTACAACAAGAAGCACCTGCAAGTCCAAGTGGTCCCTTGTACATAACTCAAATGAGTCCAAGTCATCCTAGGCAAGAACTAATAACCTTTGACAAGGGATATACCAATCTAGATTGCCCTCCCACCCCACCATCTAGTCCAACACCTGTCCTTGAACCCATCCAAGAACCATCATTACCTAATCCTATCACTCACCCACCCAATCCCAATCCTATTTCTACATCCTCCGCCATCATTATCCATCCATTATATTGCTCTTCAACCCATCAACTCATGAAGGATACCATCCATTGGTTAGTCGCAAGGAATCAAACACCTATCACACCCATCCAAACACCCACCACATTTATCCAAGTCAATCCCACTTCCATTCAAACACATGCGCTATGTCAAGAATCAAACCCAAAGCATGTTGAAACATCAACCTCTTCTCCTAATCAAGATCTACCCATCCCATCCAATCCCATCCCTGATCCCCTCCCATCTATGGATCACCTTATTGATCCCACACCAACTTCTACCACCCCTTTACCATCCCCCATGAATCATTTACCTCCATCTACCAATTCCATCCCAAATCCATCCCCTTATTCACTTAGCACAAGCACTTTCATCCATGGTGACTCCCTTGTAGGAGGCGAACAACTTACTTCCACCACCTATCTATCTCCAACACATAATGGATTCACGTCTTGTTTCCATAGCAACAAACATCCCATTGCATGTCGCATACTCCAACTTATGAAATATCAAGGCAAAGGCTTAGGCCTTCATGAACAAGGCATCTTGGAGCCCATCCACACCACATTCCATCCATCCTCACATGGCCTTGGCTATGCATCCCAAGAACAACAATCTACACAAGATGATATCATCCATCCACCTTCCAAAATCCATTCATCCAATCCCAAATATGGTACATCTCATCACACCCACAAAGCATATGTCACCATCCCTCCATCATTCTACCATGTGCAAAAGCATGCGACCATCCATCTCCCTCCATCCAATTTACCTCCACTACTTCCAACTCCAAAGATCCCTATCAAATCCACTCTACCTCCTATCCTACCAACTCCCAACATCCCTATCCGCAAATACTCTTATCCTTCCATCCTCCCAACTCCTAATATCCCCATCCTCACATCTCCTCATCCATTTGTCCATCAATCCCCTCAAATCCTGGATCAAGACCAACAAAAGCACACATCTTTCAAACATAAAGCTTCCACTAAATCCATGGGATTCAAATATTTGAATGCCTCAACTCATAAAGCACAAAAGCCTAAGGATATTATTCCTTCCAATCAAACTACAAAATCAAAAAGGCTATCCAATCCCACACCATCATAAGAAAATGCAAAAGCAAAAATGGTGTGGGTCCCTCAGCAAAGATCAATCAAAACAAATGAGGCATCTACATCCCAATCCACCCCAAAATCTCAAACATCCCGCTCCCCATCTAAAAATCCCATAATCCCTAAGTCTATTTGGGTCCCTAAAACCCCAAATCAACCATCCAAAAATCTCCCATCCCAATCCTCATTACTCCCAACTCGACATCCCAAGTACAAGCTTCCAAACAAATCACGATGTGTGCAACCACTAGTCTTGGTTCCCCTCCATCACTTGCAATTCCCACATACCTCCGTCTCTCCATCTTTCATTCACTATCCTACATAACTTCCCCATCACATTCCTATGGTCCATGCTTTTGCATAATCCACATCATTTTCTACATACTCCACATCATAATCCATTATCCACCATCCATTCCATCTTCTCCTATCTTCCAACATCCATGCAATCATCATCCATAATGCTATCCAACATGGGACCATCTTCTCCTTGCTATGGAAACAGACACTCAAGTCCCCCTTCCATCAAAAAAGTCAAAAAAGCAAGAAAGCAAACAAATAAAAAAAATCAAGAAAAAAGTAAAAAAAAAAATCCGTCCAATGGTGAAAACCACTCCTTGTGGCACCTTGGGCAAGTAACTTGATGAAAACCCTTGTGGGCATCATGCGTAATCCCTTCTCCATCCATTTTGTATCCCTACACTTGGGGGCAAAATCATATCCTTCATCCACATCCATTATCTCCTTGCACATCTTATCCACTGTCTTATCCTTATCCTATCATTCCCCATCCATTCTATCCGCTATATCCCCCTCCTTCGATCTTGATAAAGACAAGGGGCACAATATCAACAACATGCTTTGGAGACCTCTTCGCATACTCCCTTTGTAAGTATATCCTCCATCCATTCTACTCCCAAGTCCATCCATTCAAACATGAACCCATCATGCCAAATCTTAAGCATTGGGGCATATGATTCCTTGCAACCTAGCCCTTGGAGAAAATCCTTATCCCCATCTCCCATCCATCTATCTTGCAATCCATCTATCATGAATCAGCTATCCAATCCCCCTATCCAACCCCATCACCTTCACCTCTAGACTTGGTGTTCCCTTGTCATTGGTATTTAGCACAACGGCTATCCACATGAAATCCAATGCAACCATCCCATAATAAACCATTCTTTTTCAAAAATCCAAAAATCCAAAAACATAAAAAAAATAAAAAAATCCAAAAACATCACAAAATCAAAAAATCCAAAAACATAAAAAAATCAAAAAATCCAAAAACATCAAAAAAAAAAAAAACCAAAAACATCAAAAATCAAAAAATACAAAAACAATACAAAATACCAAAATAATCTATCCATCACACAAATAAAACTTTCCATCACATTTATCATCATCCCGTATCATCATCACATCTATCCGCAATAAACTTACACTAGCTCCAAGCATCACATCACCTATCAAAGCATTGTCCTTAATCAAAATCATCAACTATCAACTCAGCATCAATCACGACTCGTCACCATCACATCTTGAGCCACTTTTACAAACATCATCAAATCATCTATCAATCCCTGCCTTAGGATATATCTTTCCTACGATAGGCAGAATTTATCACATCATCATCCATTTTGGCAAAAGATACAATGGTTACTTGTTTGGTTCGTTGGTCTTTTGGTTGTCAATTTTTTATCTTTTGTCCTATTCGAAGATCGCATCAAAGCTACCTTGATCTCATTATATCATGGTATGTGGCGAAAACATCTAGAATGGGGCATAGTCTTGCTTTTGTCTGCTGTGCTTGTGGGTTGGTCTCATTACTCCAAGCTAGTATTCATATCTTGATTAATCATAGGGTCGGTTCTAGCATATTGGTCTCCTTATGCATCTAAGGTTCATCATACCTTTTTTGTACTAAGGGCTTATGCTATGAGTCCCCTTCCCTCATCTTGACAAGGTTGTACTATCTTGGGCATGCATGAGATCATCCCTTTGTCTGCGTGTCTAGTCCATGCAAATGTTGGATAAACATCATCACCCTAGTCTTCTATACCTTGGTGAACATATCCACTTTGCTATATCAAACCTAGGATTGCTCAAATTTAGTTTCAACACAATGATCATCCACCAATCATCTCCCAACATCATCATCCTTTCATCCCACCACTTATCCTCTGACCGGTTCAACCAATCTGTCCCATCCATTTCGAGAGCACAACCGTGTTCTCGTAACCCACCTATCCTCTCGAGGGGGCATCACCCTTACCAATTATCCCCAAACCTAACCTTATTCTTCCAAACCAAAATCTTTTTTCTATCCAATCCATCTCTATGTTTTAACTTCTTTGAAATGGTGTTGCTTAGCTGCAACACCATCTCAAAGAGGGGCAAATGTAGACACCTAAAATTGGACTGCTCTACAGACCGATTTTCTCTACCTCACACTAATCCATTCCCCCAATCTGCATGTCCCTTAGGATCAATTAATTCACCCTAATTGATTCATTTAAACAACCCTATCCTATTAATTGAATGAATATTCCCAATATTCATTTAATTGATTTATTCATTTTCCCTAATCCATGTTAATTAGGTTAATCATGCTTAAGTTAATTAAGATGACACTTAATTAACCTTGTCCCCCACTCATCCACTAACCTGAATATAATATTCAGATGTCCCCCACTCATCCACTAACCTGAATTTAATATTCAGATGTTCCCCACTCATCTCCAATCACTGAATATAATATTTAGTTGTCTCCCAGTCACCTCCACTCACATGAATTTTAAATTCATTTGTCTCCCATGATCCTCCACTCTTCCCAAATGGGAATATTTAATTCATCCCATAAGAATAAAAGAATCACTTTTATTCCTAGCCCTTGATCTGATCAGATGAATCCTGACCCTCCATCCTCATCTCCAAAATCCTATAAATTGACCCCTCTCTAAGCCATTTTTAGAGGCCATTCCATGCACCAAACCTCTGCCCAAATCTGTCTAGAGAGATCACTTCATGCATCAGACCTTTGTCAAAATCAGTCCCCAATCTCCTTCATCTCAGAAAAACTCTGTCAAAATCACTCTAATCATCCCCTATCTCCATCTGAATCAATCTATCTCTCATCTTGCATTGTGTTGAGCACTTGAGCAATCCACATCTGCACTCTAATCACGGGAACAATCTTGAGGAGTTACATGGTACATTCTCCTTCCCGCATGGATTCGTGAGGTCTCAATGAAGGTATAATCATTTGTTTATGCATTAGATTAGTCATTATCTTCAGTTTGATTTCACTTATTACAATAACAAACAACAAAATTATGGAATCACACCTTGAATCTATATCAAAGTATCTAAAGAGTGAGTAGTAGATATGCCCACTCACTATCAGATAGCTACACATTTTTATTTAGAGCCTCAAAGACTCTATCCAAATCAATAATCTCCTTGTAGGAGAAACTTTGTAAGGTCTGAACTACAACCTTCATTTGAAACTCTAATTGAGCAAGCAGTTGAAGAACTATCTCCACTTCTACAACACTTGGCATTTGGCTCAATGTTTGGAAGGATGTATGTTCATTTTGCCTATTGATTAATAAGGCTTTAATCTATTCCTCGGTCAAAACTATTTTGTCATCAAGAAATGGGGAGGGGTGTCCTAATTGGACTAGTTTTTCAATGTGTCCCTTCATTTCTTTCACCACCAAGCATTCAAGTGAACCTTGCATTTGAGAGAAGCTTTGTTTAGGCGCATAAATTCATTTACTTTTATTGCAGTTGTCCTCCTATTATCTACCCCTATTGCTTGAATAATTTCCTCAGAAGCACTGTACAACTTCTGCATTAAAAATTGAGATTCAGTAACTTTGGGGTTAATTGATGAGAGAGTCTACTCCACTGCTGCACCTACTTATGCACTAAGTCTATGGGCATTAGAGATGAATTTCAAAGTAGGCTTGATATATGACATTTCTTCTGAGATGCAACCCCAATATGAAACATAAATCTCCAAAATCATGGGCAACACCCTAAAATTTGGCAGTCTTTGTGCAAGCTCCTTTAATTGCACAAGTTGTTGCTCCTTTGCATAGAGCTCATCATGGAGCTACTTGTTAGAATCCCTTTAGTCTAAGAGACACTTGTGAAGTTGAGTCACCTCATCCCGATTGTCTTATAGGCTCTTCTCCATCATGTTCTTTTCTTGACTCAATGATTTAGCTAAAGATTTGGTGGCATCCAATTCTGACTATAAACTTGCTTGCTTTTCTTGTTCTTCTTGGAAGGATTTTTTGGCACTCTTCCCTACAAGACAAGAGTCACTCTACTAATCTCCATGTCTTTATCCTTTTCCTCTACATTTAATTGATCCACTATTATCTTTACCCATGATAGCTCAAGCCCTTATTGCTCAAGTTTCTTGCTCATTTTGATGAATTATATAGTTACAAACTTTTGAATTTCCTCCATGGGTTCAAATTTATCATATGGTCTAGCTTGTGTAAGATTCAAACCAACTACATGAATGGAGTAATCCTCTAGTCTCATCTATTTGATCACCGTAGGGGTTATATGTGTGATCATTAATGACCATTGTGAATGATCATATAATGACTGCATGCATGACACTGTAGTAGCTCTTCCTTCTTTTTTCCTCTACTTCTCCATACGAGATTCTCGCGCCTTCCTAGTGGTTTCAATTTGTTGATGAAAATCTGTTAGGGATTGAATCTCCACTGATGAAAGGGAAACCTTTTGGTAAATCATATGGTATTGTTACCTATTGTTGTCATAAGGCAAAACAAGGAACAACAAACATTGGTGATTGCATCATTAGGACAGAAGGGGAAAATGGTGGAAACTTCAAAAGGGGAGAGGCTAACAACTATGAGGCAAGAGGTGAAGAGAAAGAAGGTGGTGGAATCATGGGGGAAGTGGTAGATAATGGAGGAATTGCATATATGAGGGGTGCCACTAGTGAATCAAGAGAAGACTGAGAAGAAGAAGAAGACATAGGAATACTTATGTGAGCCACTATAGTCAGTGCAACACTGATTGTTTGTCCAACTAATGGTTTTGAAATAATGAATACTTCTTCTTCCTGCTTTGATTGTTCCTGTAACTTGAGCTTCCTCCTCTTCCTTGCTAGTTCTTGTTCTTTCTCTAATTCCTCTAATTATTCCTCTTCCTCTCCAAATATATTACTTACATCATATGGATAGATAGGTGGTCCATGCTCATAATCGCACAATCTCTATTAGGTCTCATCAATGCTAACATCACCAAAAAAATTCCATTTCAAAAATTTCTTGCCTATATTTCTAATAGGCATTGATCTTATTTGTGCTCAACTCCTCTCTTATGAGAGCTACTCTAAAACCATGTTTCATTAACCTGACAGGATAATAATCCCTTACGATTTGGTAAAATGCCTTCCAAGGTTGTCAAGATTCCATTAAAATTTGATCTAATTTAATATAGGCATTAGGAGAATCAGGCAAAGGTGATTGTTTGGACTCAAAGAAAGAGTGAATATGATGTTCAAATGAGGTTAGGGCCTTTGATTGGGATAACCACCTCTTCATGAATCCATCTGGTTCATATACCCATTGATACTTGATTTGATCAAGGCCCAAATCCACAAGTTTCATCATTAACAAATGCTCTGCTTACCTCTTCACCATTGTGATACTACCCTTGGAGAAGGGGATGTCAAATATGGATTTCTTCTTTCTCCTAGCCCTAAACTTAGAGTCTATCACATCCAACTAGTGAGCTAGTTCAATAGAATTAGTTAAAAATTTAGGAAGCCTAAAAGGCTCCTCTTTGAAACCATGGACTCTGATCATAGTGTAATAAGCCCCAAAGAATTAGTCACAGGGTGCATCGGTGCTGGATAATATGCTTTTTTGGTTATCACTCACCCTAAAGGTTATATTATCTAGGCTAAGGTTAATGAGTGTTGGTGCCATGAAACATTTTGAAAACTCATAGTAATTAGAAGTGAGTGATAGTAGAGGAGTCCATGTTGAAATCGGAACAATCTTTTGTGCATCTATTGAATCATCGGTCATAGCCAATTGCATGTGGGGCTAAAAAAATTATGGATTATAGAAAAGCATTAAATGCAACAAAAAGGAGGAATACCTAAAAAAATGTTGGTGACTAAAATGAGCCAATTGATAAGTCAACCTCTTGGCTATGACTTCTAAGAAGTCCATTTTATAGGTTGTTTCTTAGTGACCATCTTGAGATGAAAAATAGCCACTAGCTGGAAGTCATGCACATTGATATCATCATCAAGGAAAAATATGAAGGCCAACATGGAGCATGCATCCTGCATGTCATGAGTGAAACTAGATAATGTGATGGGGAGATATGGCAAAATTGTGTTATCTTGTTCCAAATGAAGCTCCACATTAAGAAAGCTGAGTTGGTTTTCTCTCATTTCCTAGAACTTCTGCAACTTTGTGAGGCTACAGAAGTCAACTATTGGGTCATATTATATCCTTAACATATCCCTTATAGCATGAGCATCAATCAATATCTTGATGTTTCTTCTTGTGACTATCTTAGTGCTTTGGTCATAACCACACATGAAAGTATCTACCAATTTAGGACATGCATGTACCAGAGGGACCATGAAGTGAGCCGACCTAGAGCTCCATAATCTTATCCCAAAGGTCTATGATTCTCCCACCTTAACCTTCTCAAGCATCTGTACATGTGCTCCCTCTCTCAGGTTCTTGGGATTCTTGGTGAGAACAGGCTCATATATGTGGTCCGCAGGATCAAAAGCCGTGGTTGAATCCTGACATTTACCCTTCTTTAGCTACATGACATTTGGAAATTTGGGCTTTGGTTGCATGGGGGATAAGGCATATGACTTGGTGTTCTTTAATTCCAGAGGAAGTTCTTGCAATTTATTTGCTACTGAAGTCCTTGTCTTTCTCAGAGTCTCGTATCCAAAAGTTAATTCCAATGATTCCATTTTGTGACTCCATTCATTATCCTAAAATAACAACCTCCTTTTAGAAAATTTGAAATAATTGAACATAAATCACATAATGCTTTTCCTCTTCGGATCAAAAACTCTCATCTCTGTGTTTCTTCTAATGGTCGTTCAGAGTTAGAAATTCATTTATATAGTTGTTCCTTTCCTGTGAATTTATGGCCCTAACTTTGACATTGGCACCTTTTCAAAACCAACATTAATTCACATGTTTGAACCTCTTGTCATCAAATATATCTAATATTTTCATGACGATGGTGGCTTATAGAGGGATTTATCATTCAATGGCCATCATGTCTAGTAGTTGAGTTGTATCTCCAAGCTAGAACTTTAAGAAAACTCTTAATGAGGAAGAAACATGTGGTGTCTTCATGCAAGTATTATTGAAACATAAAACATTATGCAGCTAGCACTTATTTGAAAAGAGGTGGGTAATAACAACCTCAAGAAAATACATCCTATGCTAACTATATATAGATACAACCTTACTTAATTGAAATGCCTTAAGAAAATTAGGTTGATCAAGATTTTCAAGACTTCTCTAGTTTCATCCTCTAACTCATATGCATTATTTTGCTGACAAGCAATAATATTGAAAGGGTTTCTCCATAATGAATCAAATTTTACATGTTTCCCTAGTTTGGTGACTCTCCTACCATTTCAGAACCCAATCACCCACTTTGACACTTGGTTCTGAAGTCCCTTGATCAAACTATCATTTCACTGTCAATTGGTGATTGATCATTACGTCATGCATTGATTCTCTTTTCTCTTGGATATCCAACAATTCTGCAAGTCTTACTTGCATTGCTCCATCCTCTTGAATATTGACACTAAGGCTATTTTTCCATACACCAGTTCATAAGGAGATGATTTGATGATTTGTTTTGAGGTGATTTGGTCTGTCCACAATGCTATCTTTAGATACTTGTGCCAATCCTTCTAATAATCTTCTCCCATTCTTTTAATAAGCCTAATTAAGTTTTCATTTGTCGATTCGGCCAAACTATTTCCTTATGGATAATAATTTGAAGATGTTTTCAAGAAAATACCATTCTTTAGGGCAAATTTGGAGATCTTTGACCCAAGAAATCCCTAAGCATTATTGCATATAATTGTATTAGGAGGACCAAACCCGGTGACAATTTCTTCTAGAATATTAAAGATAAGATTCTCTATGGCTTCCTTTAATGGTACTACTTGACTCCACATTGTGAAATAGTCTGTTGTTGTGAGGATCCATTTATAGCCTTTAGTTGACATTCAATTAATCATCCCTATGAAATCTAAACCCCATTATGCAAATAGATCTTGTACCATGATCAGACTAAGAGGCATGGTAGTATTTCTTCTTTTTCCCGCATAGAACTAGATTTGTTGACACTTCCTACCCATTTCATCTCAATCCAAAAAGAGGGTTGGACAATAATATCTACCACAAACTATTTTTGTTTTTGTAGTTTTTTTTTAGAAGTGTCTTCCAAATGTCCCATAGTGTAAGTCATATAGAATCTTATTAGCTTCCTCCTTTTCTACACATCTGAGAAAAATGTCATTGAAATTGCATCTGAATAGAATATCATCTATCAAGGAATAATGGGATCCTTGTAACCTATATAATTCTCTTTTATGAAAGGGAAGTTGACTAGGATATTGCCCTATCTCCATGAAATGCACTTTATCGATTATCCATGAACCTAAATTCTCCTCTTGATTTGCTGAAGGATCTAGACTTTGTGCCATATAATTACAAAGTCCCTTACCTCTAAAAAGTTTAGTCGGCCTAACTTCAACATCATATTCCAAGATCTTAGTGATCTAATTCTCTCTTTTCTTAGTAATTTCCCTTTCCATAATATATTCCCAGACACTTGGATGAGCCATAAATACTATGATATTATTTCTTGTCACTGGGTGACGAAATTCCTTCAAGCCTTTTACCATTGCATAGGCTTGTTTCTCTACAAAATTATTATTTTCTTCATATTCTCGCAAGGTCCTTGTAAAGAAGGAAATTGGATGCTCTTCATCTTGAGCAGCATCCTTCTAAGTTAACGCTGTGGCTATGTTATGTTCTCCTCCATACACATACATCATGAAATCCCTTGAGAATTTTAGATTAATCAGAACTGGAGTTGTCAAGATAGACATCTTAATCATTTCAAAAGATTGTTTTCCTTTGGGGCACCATTTGAAATTTAGGTCCTTTTTAAGCATCAAGTGATGGGTCTAACCAGTCTTGCAAAGTATGAAATGAAATCACTTACAAAATTGATCTTTCCTAAGAAAGACTGTACTACCTTCTTATTCACTGGGAAGGGTAGAACCATGATGGCCTTGACTCTGTCTGGGTCTATAGAGATTTCCTCTTTAGAGATAATGTATCCCAGTAATTTACCTTGTGGTATGCCAAACTCACATTTCTTTAGATTCATTGAGATTTTGAACTCCTGACACCTTTGAAAGATCATCTCTACATGACTAAAATGATCATCTTTTGATTTGGTGAACATAGTGATGTGATCAAGATAAACCATAATGATTTTATTTATTATCCCACCGAATGCAATATCCATAGTGTATTGAAAGGTTGCTCTAGCATTTGAAAGTCCAAAAGGCATTTTTGCATAAGAAAAACTTCCCTATTTTGTAGTAAAGGTTGTCTTATGTTGATCCTCCTCCTTTAGCCAAATCTAATTGTACCCTAAGAATCCATTCAGTAAGGAGAATATTTCTATTCTAGCCACTATTTGAAGAATCTACTCCATTGAAGGGAGAGAATAGTGATCTTTAAGAGATGCTCAATTCAAATCTTGAAAATTAACACATAACCTGATTTTGCTATTTTTCTATCTAACTAGAACTAGATTTGACACCTATGTTGAATGCTTGATCAGAAAGATGATTTTGGATTCAATCAATTTATTAAGCTATTGGGCCATGAGAGATTTAATTTTCTATTAATAGGCATTTGTTTCTGTCGAACTGGTATTTACCTATCGAGAAACTCAATGGTATGTTGGACTATCTCTTTTATTATAACCCTGAAGATCATCATAGTTCTAGGCTATCATCCTATCATATTTTTCACATAAAGAGATTAACTTATCTCTTTCAACCTGGGTAGTAACATTTCCTTCCTTAATCTTCTTACCATCACTGACCTCTACTTCATAATAATCATCTTTATTTTCTATGAACTTTCTTTTGTCCAATTTTACATCATCGGGATCAAAAAGACTCTCTAGAGTTATGAATCCTTTTGGAAGCTTATTTGATTTTAGTTGAACCATTTGGTCACCATAAGATTCTTTAATCTTGGTTTGAAGTTGATTAGTAAACTCACCCGATTGTTCTAAAAATAAGGCAATTTTAGAGTCACTCTCAAAGACTTGCCAATGGTCTCCGTTGTATGGGACAAAAGGCAGAATGACCATTTTAACTGTATTCTCATTGATCAAGAGATCATTTGTTAGGTCAAATTGTGATCCAATTTGTACTATCTTATCCACTTTAGTGTTTTGAGCCTTTGTGATTACTTCAATATTGAAAGCATCAAATCCTTCAATTAGATCCCACACTTGATGGCAATAAGATCTTATCTTGAAATTCTTAGTTATTGTTGTTCCTCTAACCTATTTAATCACCAATTCAAAATCCCCAAACACTTTTAACTATTTGATTCCCATTTTTCAACAAGAATTAAACCATGCACTAAATATTCATATTTCTCTCATTATTAGTGCTACTAAAATGAAAATAGAAAGCTCTAAGAATCTTTTCTGTTACGGGTGAGATAAGACACACACCAACTACTGAACCATTTCTCCAATTACCACCATGAAAATTCAATGTCCAGAGTGAAAAGCCACCTTTTGAAACCTCTTTCACTTTCCCTGATGCACTTGTTACTTCAAAAATCAAAGGATCTTCCTCAAAATTACATATGTCCCTAAACTAGTAGAATCATAATTTTTGTAGGGGTCATTCTACATATATTATAAAAGAAAAACCTCTTCTTCTTCATTTCAATCACTTAGTAAAACTTCTTCATCTATCATTTCCATGTTAATCCTTTCATATTTTGTGATCATGGTGCTAGTTGATTCAAAATTTGTCATTACCTCTTTAGTGATATGTTCCTTGTGAAGTGGTTCTAACAACACTTTCATTTTAGAGACATATTTGGTTCTCAAAATTAGATGAGACCAATCTAAGGAAAGATAACCCCCAATATTGACTATAAAATCTCTAGATAAACATAAGTCAAACACTGAAGGAATAACTATTACAAACACTTCTTGGAGTACAATGATATTCAGACATGCATACAATGTGAGTGGAAGTTCTTTGATAAATCCCACTGTTTGAACCTTCTTTCCATCTAGTTTCATTACCCCCTTTTCTATAGCCTCATATTTTATTTGAAGTGCATTAGCTATTTGTTTAGGCATTATAATGGCACTTGCACCTGAGTCTATCACTGAATTATCTAACAATTTTTTAACCACAATGAGGGTCAAATAAAAGGGTGTAGGTTTAGTTTTACCTACCTCTACCTTTGAATTTACAAGATAAGCTAATAGGTGTGATTGAGAGGTCTTTGGTTATTCTTTGATCAATCCTTTATCTTTGTTGGTATCTCCTGTGTGAGTTGTGGTCATTGGTTTCTGCTACTCATTTAGCACCTCCTAAAGCAGAGTCTTTATCTTCAGAATGGACAACACATCCCATAATGAAACATTAGTAGGTGCCTTCTTCAATTTCTCTAGTACACTCAATGGACCAAGAAGTTGTGGTCTTAGGAGATATCCAAAATATTTCATCCTTTTAGTTGGTGGATTTGGAGCCCCACTTTAGTTTTGTCACAACATTGTCCTACTTCCATATTTGTGGGTGAGTGACTTGAATCACTCAATTCTTCTTAAATGTAGCCTCTGGACACATTGTGAGTTCTAGAGTTTCAACAATCTTCCTTTTAGACCATGCGTAGTATCAGAGTACACATGTAGAGCCTTTGGAGTTGAAGTATCATTTGCATACACCACTTCTTCTTCAACCTAGGAGAAAAGTGTGTGTTATGGAGTGATTTCCACTGCTTGCTCTATAGACATACATTTCATTTGAGCTATTAGAACCACATTTTGTATGTCAAGTCATTAGTATTGATATTGCATGGGCAATGTTTCCATTTGCATACCTTGTCTTTGTTGTTTTGCCACCTTTTGCTACAAGTTTCCTCTAGGATAATCTTTAGGCATGTGGATGTTGTTGTAAGGAAAACACCATACATTTGATTCCTCTTCCAAACTATTTTGATCAACAACTAACTCTCTATGAGAGTTAGGTACAATAGCTTGTGATGGTGTTGGAATCAAGACAATTTGGTTTGATGGCTATGAATTCTAGGCCTTTGGGATCCTTAATAATGGTTGGGTTGATAAGGAGGTTCAACTCCTTGGAAACCTTGATAAGGAGGCCTTAGGTAGGATGAATTTTGCCTTTTAAGGTTTATGATTTCATTTGATAAGCTTAGTAGAATATTCTTCATATCCTCCATCTCTAGTTCCAGATGCATTGATACTGAGGTTGCTAGAATTGGAGGCCAGGGATAGACATACAAGGGAGAATTAGCTTGTAGTAGATTGGGAACCTCTCTTTGAACATGGATTGGTAACTTAGGGAATACATGCATATGAGGCCTTGGAGGAAGGTTTCTAGTGTCTATCAAGTTGTTCTCAACCCTTATAGCTAAATCATAGACCATCGAAAGAGTCTATCCTCCTAATGATTGAATCATAATTGATATATCTGAATTGAAAGCCTTCACGTAAAAGACAATTGCCATATCTACTGAAGGTCAAGCCACCGCTGGAATCCTCTACCAAGTCTATTGGAATCTTGTGTTAAAATCTATAATGGATTTGTGTGGGGCCCTTTTAATAGTAATAAGTTGTAGAAGTGATGATCTATTTCCTTTCTCATTGAACCTACTGAAAAATACATCTCCCAATTGGTCCCATGTGCTAATGGATTTTGGCTGAAGAGATTGATACAAGTCTAGAGCCTTCCCCTTAAAATATGCAACGTGCAATCACAAAGCCACATTCTACTACATTACATGATGAACCATACACACATCTAATACATCTTACATGTGTTCAACAAGAGTCTTAGAATCTTCTCTCATGAATCTGGGAAGTTCCTTTAGAGAATTGGTCAGGATAGGATCCCATGTATCTAGAGTAGTTGGGGAGGTAAGAAGGCTACTGCTATTCCAATTGACAAAATTTTTGGGGGGTACTGGTGCAACCATCTGTATTGGTAATGTGTTTGATCCGGTTGTCTTTCTTCAAGCAACGGTTACCAATGGTGGAACTAGAAGTATGGGATTATTAGTTGAACTAGCTCTTGTCATAGGCCCTTGTTTCATGCAATCTAGCCTCTCATCAGGCAACAAAAATCTTTGTCACACTAGGTATTCCAAGTATTGTGATGATTAAATTTTCATCTAACAACCACTAATGGGAAGTCTCATGAATGTGGGACTTGATTTCTGAGGAAACCTCTAGATTATATAGAAGTTATCTCTTCCTTGAATATTTGATATGTAGAAGGAAAGAGAGAAACACTGAATATAAAAACAATTGCAGATAAAATCTAATATATTGCAATGCGCCAAAACATGATCTCACACTTAAAATATTAAATAGTACAATGCATTCAATTACTGATAATAGCAATAAATCATAGCATTCGAAAGAGCATAACGCATGTTTCTCAAGGAACCTTCAATTATTATCAATTTTATACTTTACCATATAGGTTAAAATGTATCACATACAACAAATAAGAATCTTGAAACAAAACTAGCACAAAATGTCACCATCCTTCATTGTTACTTAGAAAACAAAATATGGAAGACCAAAGTTTGCATAGACATATAATATTCGATCCTTTCCGAGAAGAGCCCATTAAGTTTTTTACAAATCCCTTATTGTTTTTTGGTATTTTTTGACATAAATTCTAACCCTTGAAATGTACAACAAACACTTATTTCAACCAATCCCCAACTAGATATTCTAAAAGGAAACAACAATCTATTGAAAAAGAAACTAATACTTAAAATGCATCATAAACATTGCTAATTTATCATACTATAGCTTAAATATCCCCTTGACTCTACATGGAAAATGAAACATTATGTTGACTCCAACTTGGACCAATGATGTAATAGAAAATATTGCCAGAAACATTCTTCTTTAGAGATGTGCAGCACTAACATGTGGCATTTTTCTTTTCCTTTGTTGGCACCCACCATATGATACACAGTGTCAACACATGGAAGACTCCAATTGATGGCACAATAAAATAAATTGTTTCTTTTATGAGCTATGTCCCTTTACACAGTGATGCCACATGTATTTCCTGAGCCAATGGTGCAACAAATAGACCATCAAAACTAACGATCTTGAAACAATGCGTCTTGGTGACATGTGGATTCCACTATGAAGGCTCAGCAAATTATGCACAAGAAAACCCTACCAAAACCTATCAACACAAAGTGATGCATCTTGATGACATGTTGCATCTTCTATGAATAGTGTAAAGAGAAACTTTAATGAAAGATGAAATCATCACAGAATCTTTTGATGCCTTAGGCTCCTATTTGTCTTTTTTTCATTATTTCTATTGGTGCCTCATGAGATGAATCAGTATGTACCCCCAAAATTGACTCTAACCTCGTTAACCAACAAAATGAAGAATGCATCAAATGTAGGGCCTTTTATCTACAAATACTAAACTCTTCACCTTCCATTATATACAAGAGGTAAGCATCATTTTTTATGTCTTCCTTAACTACATATAGAGCTATCCAATCTAGTATGAAGGTTTCTTGAAAGTCTTTGCAAGGACACTCAAAGACTTTCTATAAAAATGTCTTTGAATTTAGTGGGGAGTTTTGTGTACTCACTTGTTTCATGGTTTGATAGTTTTCACCCTAGCTTTATCATTTTTTTATTATTGTTGAGTTTCAATGTTTGTTTCAAACTTTTGATGGGCAATTGTAATTGGTATTGACTCTCCTAGTTTTTATGTGTGTTTTGGTTGTCCTTTTTTCTTAGTGATGATCTCGACTATATGGATGATCATAGCTCGCCTGATAGGAATGACTTCTAAGTTGAATGGAACATAATAATTTGTTGAGTGTGGATCTAAGGGGAATTCTCCTATTTCCCCCACTTTTGTACATTTCAATTTCTTAGATACATTTGTGATGTGTTTTGATGTCTCCCCTTTTTCAAAGATTGCAATTTTTTGGTCATTGATGGTTTCCATGGTCTTTCCCTTCTTCTTGGTTTGCTCAACTCTATAAATACTCAAAGAATCAGGGTCTCCTTTGATGATGTGTGTTTTTCCCATGTGTGAGAAGTGGACGTATTGAAATAATGTGGAGGGAATGGCCCTCATCTTATGGATCCAAGGCCTTCCTAAGATCATGTTGTAAGTGGTTGACTTCATTAATGACATAAAATTCAGTTGGGAGGGTTTTGGGACCCAATGTGATTTGAAGATTGACTTACTCTTGGTTTAAATATTTGAGTTATTGTGAATTCTAAGGATAGAAGTTTCACATGTGATTTGAGTTTCATCATAACCCATTCTTTGAAGAAGAGATAAAACAACTATTATGATTGCAGACCCATCATCAATCATTACATGCTTAAGGAATAGCTCTAAACTTGGACTATTAGGTGGAGGGGGAGATCACCCTATTTATCTATGTCATCATCTGAGGGTAACTTTTCAAATTCAAGTGTCGAAGAAGAACACTTTTCATTTTGAGTGTTTTGAACTAGATGACCTAGACCTAAGGCATTGAGGAGAGCATTTTTGTGCATAGGAGAACTCCTGACAAGTTCTAACATAGGAGAAAAGTTTGAATTGCTAGGGATGTCATCTGGTTGTTCTAGTCCTTGGGTAACACAAATTTCTTGATCTTTGTATAATTCCACAAGGCCTAAGGTATTTTGGTCAAGGGTTTTTGATGGCTTTTGGGACTATTTATTTTATCTTATGAGAATGTGTCCATGAATGGTTTATCTTTTGGAATTTGATATGAATTAATGGTACTCTCAACATGACTTGATATCATGCCCCCTTCTATTGTGAAATGTGCAATATTTATCATTATTGTAATTTTGAGGTTTACAATGATTGTTGTATGACTGCTTATTGTTTCTCAAGGGATAGTTGTCATTTTGGTTCCCTAAATTCGTATGACTATTGTTCTTGGATAGTGAAGTGTTTGTTAACCCATCTATGTTTTGGTTGTTTGTCAAGGATTTGTTATTTCTATTATGGTTTACCAACCTTCCATTGCCATCATACTCCCTTCTCCCACTATCAATAATAGCTTGGTCAATTATAAGGGCACTTTTGAGTGCTTCTTCATATGATTTATAATGAATTTTTTGGACTTGTTCTCATATGTCATTGTTGAGGGCATGTAATAAAATATTATAGAGCAACTTATGGTCTATATTTGGTGCACTAGTTGAATAACAGAGAATTTTCTTCCATCTTGTAATAAATATGCAACCAACTCATTGTTTTCTTTCTTGATCATTAAAAATTATCATATTCCTATCTTGACTAGTTTGGTTTTGTTGAAGGCAACCATAGATTGATCAATGATTTTCCTAAATGAGTGGATCTATGCTTCTAGAAGTTGATAGTACCAATCCAAACTGATACCCTCCAAAGTCTTTGGAAATTTTTTCTCTACCACCCTATCGCAAAGGAGTTCTTGCACTACTATGATGTAGGCCTTGATATATGTGAGTTTGGATCACTCTCTCCTTTAAATTTTTGAGGGTCATCCCACAATAATGGGTTACACTTTTTGGCCAAACTTGACATTGAAATCAACATTTTGAACTAAATCTTTACTTTTTGACACCTATAGCCACTAAACCGTTAGGAATTTGAAAATGATACGAACTAGTGATTTGTGAGATTTTGTTTGTAGATTCTAAATATAATTTTTTAAAAAAATATGAAGTTAAATTGTAAATTTTTTTGTGTCTCCTTTGATAATTAGTTTTTAATAGTAAATGACATTTTTTAAAGTGATGTGTCTTTTGTATTACATAACTTTTTTTCTACAAAGGAGAAAATTCTGATTCTTTTGAATTTAGATTGGTAACACCAATATATAGGGCATGCATTTGGTTTTATAATGTTTTGTTGAATATTTTTTTTAATTAAGTTTTAAAGTCAAACCAATTATAATTTAGACATAGGCGTATTCCATAAAACATAACTTTTTCTGTATGTATCGAAATTTAATTGTTTTTTGTTGAAACAGGGACAACAATACCTAGGGCATAGATGTTTTTCATAATTTTTTTCACTAATTTTCTAATGTTCTATGTGTGTAGAATAGAGAACTTGATGTTCAGTGAAAAACCTACATTCACAAGAAATGAAAAATAAATATAATAATCAAATTAAATATATTTAAAATTATACTTTTTGGGAAGCTTATAATAAGGAATACATACTTACAAAACATAAATTTTAAATAAATTCATTTGAAACCACAAAAGGTAAATCAAAAGTGGTTTTTTATTAGCATTTTGATAGGTGTAGAGGAGACTCCATTATAGGTATGGTTTAAAAGTAGCGGGGTTCTATCCAAGGGGGTTTGAATCTAAGAGGGTTTGATCAAACCCCCTTCAATTAAAATCCTTTAAATGGAACCTTTCAAGGCTTAAATCATTATATTTTCTAAAAATATGTGATTTTAGTAAAAATTAGGATGTCCCAGAAATCGTAACCCATTATTGTGGCATCACCATTGAATCTCAAAGAGAGGATGTTGTAGGATGGCATGATAAATGTTGTAGTTAAGGGGCTCCTTTAAATACTTGAGGTATATTCCTAAGAGGGGGTTATGTGTAGAGGGTCTTGTTCCTCCAAATATTATCCCTTTAGGTGGAGCTTGTTGTGCTTGTTGAAAGGGTATACTTGATTGTTGATATCCTAAAAAAGTTGTATAACTAGATGGTGTCATGTTTATGTTCTAAAAACTAGGTGGGATTATTTTTGGCCAATATTGTATCATGGGAATCCCACTTTTTTGATTGGAACTTGTCATATTGAATGATGAGGGCAAGGGAGGCATGAATACTTCAATACTTGTGTCATGGAAATGAAGGCTTAGATGTGGGGAGTTTTGGATTGCCTCCTTGTTTGATTTGATCTTGTTAATGAAAGGATTTTCCTGTGCCCTAGGATTTTCCTTAATTTTTCTTTGGAAATATTGTTCACCATTTCTAGCTTCAAAGGTCTTGATACATTTGATCAAGGTTTCTATAAGGTATGTGAGTGAGGGTTCCTCTATCTTTTGAGCTTTCCCACCTTGTGATGGATTGATTTGCATTGGGTTTTGAGTGTGCCCATTTTTTCTTTCTGATGACACTTGACATGTCATTTATATTTTATCTTGATGTGCTATGTGGAGGTATTTTTGTGCCTTCTAAGAATCTTGAGAGTTCTTCTCTTAATGGATCACCTCATTGTCCATTTTTGTGGCCATTTTCATATGGCTTGTTATGGGTTGATCTTATTGATGATTTTAGACTAAACACTCAATTGGCATGTTTTGATTTGGTCAAATTTGTTGGGCTCTTGTTGGATGCCCTTTAATTTTAAGTCTTCAAGGGTTGGTTGATTTGATATTAGAGTTATTGAATTTGAATGTGTGTTATTTTCACTAGAGGAGACATTCCACTAAACTTTGTGTGATTTTGTCCTAGTTTTGGGGTGTTGGAAACACCACAAAATGAATTAGATGAACATGGAAACGAGAGATGAAAGTGGAATGGAAGAAATGTGTAAAAATGTGAAAGAACCTATCCCAAAAGGATTTGACCTTCACATCGGGTTAACCAAAATATGTATGGTGAATTTGGAATCAAATGTGAAAATGATGATGGAATTGGGATCAAAGCAATGAAAAGATAAAAAGTACAACCAAGAAATTTATCTATTCATATTAGGTTCACCAAAATATGTATTCTCCAAAATGTCACTCAAGCACATCGTGAATGAGTCAATTTGATACCACATATGAACTGCCTCCTTGCTATGAGTGACCTCCAAGTCACTCTTGCTCTCATGGAAAAATCTAGTTGAGTGGATGCATAACCTAGGGGTGGTTCTATTCTCATGGAAGAAAAATGTTGTGGAGGGAGGTTGGCTGGTCTATGGGTTAAGTATGTATTTGTTATTTATGAATGTGCTCTATGGTGGTCGTAGTGGAGATAACTATATGACCTAAAGGGTCACTAGTTCTATGTCTCCTATTGGGGTTTCTCAAATTCCAATGCCTAGTCCTAAGACTATTTTCTCATTGATCTCCCTAAGGTGTTGTAATCGATTCTCATTTTCTTGGATGAACTATTCTATATAGTCTCTTTGTTGAATGATTTCAAGATGATGTTCTTGATCTTCAACCATTTATGTTGTGTGTTGAGGCCTAGGGTATATTTCCTCTATTTCATCGAGATTAGCCTTGACCCAGTCTTCTCTAACCCCTGATCACATTGAATGCTTGAACCTAAGAGAGAGAGTTATGTTGACCTAGGTTTGACGAAGTGTTGATTTGAATTGATTTTAGCTTCACGTGTACCTCATGATGTTATCAAGGATTCAGTATCTAGATTTACTAGTTTTATTGTATTTTTATTATGTATGCAACTACCATGAATACAAAGAAACATTTTTTTTATTTTTTTGCCAACTTGAATAAATAAAATTGTCTAATTAACTATAAAAGGAAATATGAATGCAACTATATGAATTTTTGAATGCAATCTAATCTTATGATTTTGTATTTTGTGGTCCAATTTTTTAATCTAATCTATGAACTTGAAAATTGCAAAAAATGAAATAACTTTAATTGAAATTTAATTTATGGATTCAAGAAAATTTAATCAAAGAAATGATAATCAATTCAAAACCTATCAAGGAATAAGAAACAAAAATATTACTTCCCAAAGAGTAAGTGTGTGATCTAATTAACTACTTGAAAACATGAAGAACCTGGTATCTCTTTGGTGCATGAGCCCAGCATATCCTCAGAATTCATTTTTGTGGAAACCTCCTCTCCTCTATAACAATGATGACCTCCTTTTAACAATAGGGATGAAGATGAAATTGTTTTGAATGTGGATTGAGCTTTGAAAGCTATGATGGAATAATTCGAGCCATGAGAGCTATGAACCACTAAGGCTTGGCTTTTCAAAATAAATTGGCAAGTGTGATGATGCTATCAAGCCTTTGAGGCTTGGGAAAACTAAACTAAGAAAATTAAAAGGCTCTCAAAGTCTTGTGAAGGGCATAAGCATCTATGGAGGGAAAAAAGCAAGGTTGGAATGAGTATGCAACTACAAATTTTCCTCCTAAGGGAAAGCTTTGAAGCTTTGCAAAAACTAATGAAAGAATTTAAGAGGCTCAAAGGCCTATGAAAAAGCTTGAGAAAGCTTGTGAAGATGAAAAGAGAATTATTATACTTGAGAGATAATAAGAGGTGGTAGATATGCATATCTTGGAGAGGCTCATGAATGGTTGAGGTGATTGATGATTAAACTCGAACCTTGATTGATAAGTTAATAGGATTGATTGAAGAGAGAATTAGGTTTATTGGGGAGTGAATTGGTCTTGAAATCTTATCACTGAAGGAGGAATGGAGCTAGCATGATATTTATGGATAGATAAGAATAAATAAGTTGGAGATAAGAATAGACTGATTGGGAGTGGAGAATGAGTTAAAAATAGTCTAGGTTGAGTTAGGGTCAAACAAGCATGCAAACTAGAGAATAAATGGAGCTATTTTGGGCCTTAACTAAAGAGAAACTTGCATGTTTAAACATGAATGGCTTACCTAGTTTAATAGGGAAGGTCATGCAGGGGAGTTTCACTTAAATGACAAGGTCACCTAGGGGAATTTTAGATGTCAATATTGGAAACCTAGGAAGAATGGGTTTTGAGGGTGGTTTAAGGGGCTAAGGTTGGTTGGAAGTGGCTAAAGATGACTTCAAGACCCAAAGACAATTTTTTAAGCCTCAAGAGGGTGTGTCACCTATTTTTCCAGAGTAGGATTCCTAGGGGAGATCCACCTCAATGGTAGGGTTTCCCAAGGGAGTTCTAGGGGTCAAAATGGGTGACTAAGAAAAGAAGAACTAGGTGATGAAATTGATGATGGGGAATGGTATTGGAGGTTGACTAGAGGCCTTTAGAGGGTTGAAATGATTGAAATGGGATTAGGGAAGGTGAATTTCCCATCTTTTGATGTCAGTAGGTCAAGTCGACAAGGTTAGAAATCAATAAAATGCCTTGTTGACAAAGGGTGAATGGTGAAGACACAAGACCTTAGGAGGTTAGCTAGAGGACAAGGGAGGTACAAAAAAGATGAAGAATTTCAATCCACAAGTTTCCAAGAAGAGTGTTTCTTAGAGGTATTATTTACACGCTTACATGTATGTTTTTAAGACTTGTACCTCATCATAGGATTACCATGTAGGCCCACACATGTGCATTTTTAGTGCTTACAGTACCTATGAAGAGACATTGAAGAGATGATAATTAAAGGGTTAGTTATACACCATTATGACAAAATTATAAAAAGAAATGAGAGGGAAAGAGGAAGTCGATAGAATACTCATGAGGATTGCTTTATTACCAAGAGGTATCACTATGCCTCATAGCATCCTCTAAAAATTATAAACATAGACCATGCACATGCCTAGGAGGAACTACTTCTAGTGGTATCCCCTCCACATCTACATGGACCTCTGTATCCCCCTTGTCATGTTCCTCCTCATTAGTATCGTATTTCTCATATTGTGAATCATTGATCTCCTCCTCGATAAAAACAAGTCTTCAAGATCAAGATGTATGCACTCACCTCCAACTAACCTCATTAATAGGCCCAGTAATGGGCACCCTAGGAACTAGAGGAACCCACAAAAGTGTCCTATATTGAGCATCAACCATCTATTATACAAATCTATAGAAAGTGGGTACTGGGGGAAAATCCTCAAGAAATCCTCTTTGAACTACTGAAAAACCCTAGTGGCATGATGAGCTTCGAGTAAGTCATTCCTACTAGTCAAATGGCTCACCCATCAACAATAGTCATATACTACCATGTTGTCTAGCCACAACCCCTCAATATCAACATAGGTGTCAAAATTGAAATTGATATTTGTAAGTGTACCCATGACATGGGTGGTGGCATCATAAAGATCAAGGCACTCCCATTGCATGTCTCTCAACAATCTAGGATTGAAAAGAGGCACACCCCTCTGAAATGGAATAATGTGCTCTAAAATCCAAGACATGATGAGAGAAGGATTACTAAAGGAAAGGGAACCTCATCATGAGATACGATATAGGTCATGGTACACCATAGTGAGAATGTCAACCCCTAGGAAAACATAGAACCAGGCTTGAGCCTCTAGATGATCTTTGTCCAACACAACCTAACAATAGCAGACCCCTTATGCCCTGACAAATGAGACATGCAATCAATCTAATAAAGACCTAAGTTAATAAAGGAAGAATCATGATGCCATGAATTAAGGTTAATCAAACATTGAGGTGATCCTCAAGATAGTTAACCCCCATATAAGTACCACAAGATAATTTTTCCCTTTCTGATTCACTCTTATGAAGAGAAAGTTGATCACCTCTGATGGGAAATCCTAAGATATGATAAACATCATAGAGAGTAATTGTCCACTCTTCAGATACTTGAGGAAATCATAAAGTGTTTCGATCAATATCCCAATATGTCAAGAAGTCATAGCATATGTGAGAAGGGGGATGTATGATGGGAACATGAGAGATATTATCCAAAACCATCTTCTTCAAGATATTATGATCTCCAATAAACAAAGACATAAGGAAATCATCAACTAAAATTTTTCATGGGTCGCATTCCACCTAATGCACATCTCCTGTCATAAACAAAGAAAAACATGTTACATAGTTGTCCAATCTAGAAAATCATCAACAAAAAGTATAAAGCATTCAAAACTTTAACAAAAAATAATACATCAACTAAAAATTGTAATAAATGAAGAAGTTAGTATTGAAAAGTAGAAAAAGCTAAGTGATGGAAGCATCAAAAAATTCAAAATTTTCATTTAGAAAAATTATGGTGGATCACCCCTTTTACTAGGGCCGATCTCTAGGGGTGACCCAAAATTTTAGACTAAATCTCCATGGGTGATTTTCCCTGGTGAAAGGGGTGACCCTACACCACACCCAAGCATGATAAAAATGGATAAAAAAACACTAGTAATGACAAAATTTTGACAAATGGAAACTCACTAAGGGACAAGAAGCAAAATCTATGCCATTAAAATGAAGAAACTTGAAAAACAATGGATTCTTTGCAAAAAAATAACAAAAGGAAAACCTAGGGTTTTTGTTAGGGTTAGCCGACAAAAGATATCAATTAAATGCAAATAAAGATTAAACAGAGGAATGGAAATACACAGAAATAGTAACAATGAGAGAAAAGTTTTAACATGGTTCACCCAAACTCGGGCTACATCCACCAACAGAGAGTCCAATATTATTATCTAGTAAATCAACCGATTACAACCAGCAATCCTTGCAACTCAATATCACTGCAAAATGCTACAATACAATATCAATGGAAACCCTAACCCTTAGACACTTTTATCAAGCCTCATGTCGGTTACAAAAAAAGGATTTTTTTATGTTGGCCAATAGAAAACTAACTCTCAATGCCTTAATAAAATAATAGAAAATCATTGGAGGTTTTGGGGGAGCTACCCCTGAGCCCCCGCGAGGGTTGTGGCCCTCAACCTCACCCTATATCATGATAGGGAGTGTGCTAGTGGTGTTACCCCTAGACCTCGCAAGGGGCAATGCCCCTTAACCCCATCTTGGGGGTGCTGCCTCTTGACCCTATTAAAAAATTTGCGGGGAAATCATGCCGATAAATGTGGGGTAAATTTAACCTCTGAGTCTGATTAGGCTCCATATAACAACAATCTCCCACTTGGAGACTGATTAGAATCCACACCATATCATCTCCCACTTGGAGACTAATCATAACACCATTGACCCTGTAGGTCCCACTAGAAATAAGCACCCTGGACTCTGTTGTTCTAATTTTTTTAATTTTTAGTCTTGAAGACCAACTGAAGCTGAAGAGGAGCTCAACTTCTCCCTTGTCACTGCCTTCGTAAACAAATCCATTGAATTTTCATTTGTATGTATTGTTTCTAGCCTTAACTATCCATCATCTAATAGTGATCAAATGAAATGATACTTGAGTTGTATGTGTTTGGTCTTTGAATGCAAGGCAAAAATTTTTACAAGATGTATAGCACTTTGATTGTCTGTATACAAAGAACTGTTAGCCTATTGTTTACCCAATTCTTCCATGAAAGATTGTAGCCATATCATCTCCTTGCTTGGCTCTATTGTAACTACATACTCTGCCTCCATGGTGGATAAAGCAACCACCTTTTACAACCTGGAGATCCAACTCATAGCTATCCCAGCTATAGTAGAGACATAACCTATAGTACTCCACCTGGTAGCAATATCCCCTACCAAATCTAAGTCTACATAACCTACTAAATTAGTATTAGAGCCCCCAAAACATAAGTGTTTACTAGATGCACCTCTCAAATATCTGAGAATCCATTTTACCAGATTGCAATGCTCCAGTCTGGGATGACTCATATACTTGCTTATGACTCCTACAGCATGTGCAATATCCAATCTTGTGCATACCATGGCATACATTAAACTTCCTATAGCTGAAGCATATGCTACCTTAGACATTTTTTCTTCTTCCTCTTGTGTCTTAGGACACATCTCCTTAGTCAATTTCAAATGACTAGGAAAAGGTGTGTTGACAGCTTTTGCATTCTCCATATGGAATCTCTACAACACCTTTTCAACATAATTAGCCTGAGATAGAGTCAATTTTTTGTTCTTCCTATCTCTGTAAATGTTCATACCAAGGATTTGTTTTGCTACCGCCAAATCCTTCATAGCAAATGATTGTGCTAACTACTATTTTGACTCTCTTATGTTGTCCATGTTAGACCCTGCTACAAGCATGTCATCAACATATAAAGATAAAATAACGTAGTTGTCATTATCCCCTCTTAAAATAAACACAATGGTCAAAATTATACTGGTTGTAGCCTTGCTCAGCCATAAAACTATAAAAATTCAAATACCATTGTCGAGATTCTTGTTTCAAGACATATAAACTCTTCTTCAATCTGCACATTAGTTTCTCCTTACCTTTGACCTCAAATCCCTGTGGTTGTTCCATATAGATCTCCTCCTCCAAATCACCATGGGGAAAGATAGTTTTCACATCTAGCTGTTCCAAATGCAAATCTTCAGTAGCCACAATACTTAAAACAATATGAATAGAAGTCATCTTGACAACCTGAGAAAATATCTCATCAAAATTGATACCTCTTTTCTATATAAATCCTTTTACAGTTGACCTGGCTTTAAATCTTTTCTTACATCCATCTTCCTCTGTCATCCTATAAACCCATTTGTTTGGTAAAGAATTTTTACCTGTAGGCAACTTACGTAATTCCCAAGTCTAATTTTTTAGCAAGGAGTCCATTACTTCTTTCATTGCAAGCTCCCATTGAACCTTTGTATCCACCTACATAGCTTCATCATACCCTTCAGGTTCACCAGCATGTGTTAACAAAATAGAATACAAAGAGGGAGAAAATCTTTCAGGAGGTCTACTTAGCCTTGTTGATTGTCTAACATTCACTAGATTTTGTGGTATTTCTTGTTGCTATTGCAGAGCATGAGGACCCACTGGAACATCACTATCTGGAGTATCATCCAACACCAAATAATCCTTTTCTTTCTTCCCATACTACTTCAACTGGTCTTTATACAACATCTTCTCATTGAATACAACATCCCTACTTCTCACAATTTTCTAATTTTTAAAATCCCAAAGCCTATAACTAAATTCATCAATGCCATATCCAACGAAGGTACATTTTTTTTATTTTGCATCTAACTTGGTTCTATTTTTAGAATCTACATGTGCACATGCTTCACATCTGAAGGTTTTGAGAAAAGAATAACTCACCTTCTTACCTGTCCATGCTTCCTCTGGAATACGACAGCCCGAAGGAACTGAAGGACCTCTATTAATTAAATATACAATAGTGTTGATAGCCTCTGCCCATATGTTTAAAGGCAGCCCATCATGCAATCTCATGGTCCTTGCATGCTCCATTATTGTCCTATTCATGCGTTCAGCCACACCATTTTCCTATGGAGTCCCTAGAACCATTTTCTACCTACGAATTCCATTAAAGGAACAATAATCCTCAAATTCTTTGCTGAAATACTCACCACCATTATCAGATCTGATACATTTTAATCTTTTACCCATCTCATTCTCAACCAAGCTTCTCTATTTCTTAAATGTTTCAAATACATCAGATTTCTACCTAAGGAAATAAATTCAAACCTTCCTAGTTGCATCATCTATGAATGTAACATAATATCGAGAGCCACTGAGAGAAGATACCTGAGCTGGTCCCCATACATCTATATGCACAAGCTCCAAATTTTCATTTTTCTTTTGCTTCCCATCCTTGAGAAAACCAACTTTATTTTGTTTTCCATACATACAACTTTCACAGAAATTGATATTAATACATTTCAGACCTATTAAAAATTTCTTAGAATGAAGTACCTTCATACCTTTTTCACTCATATGCCCAAGTCTATTATGCCACAGTGTTGTCTCAGAACCTACGGCAACTGTTTCAGTCTCTTCCTGCGAACCTGCAGCAACTATTCCTGAACCTATTTGTTTTTTCTCTACAATAGCTAAAGTAGAAGGAACAATATGACCTGTACAAAGATATAAGGTGCCTACTTTCACACCTTTTTCTACTATTAAGGCACCTCTTGAAGCCTTCCAATTTTTATTAGTAAATGTAACAATGCAACCTTCATTAGCTAGCTACCCTGCTGAAATTAAATTACTACTCAGCCTTGGAATGTGCCTTACCTCTTGTAGTAGCCAATGATTCCCATTCTACAACTTAATCTTGATTCTTCCCTTTCCAACAATCTGACAGGGTTCATTATCTCCCAAATAAACTAGCCCAAAATCCCCTTGGACATAATCAAGAAAATAACTTCTATGGGGTGTAGCATGAAATGAGGCCCCTGAATCTAAAACCCATGAATCATCAGCATTATCTAGGGAATGAATCAAAGCAGCATCTTTAGATTTATTACTTACTACATTTGCCTCCTTATTGCCTTCTTGTTTGTCTCCTTTATTCTTCTGAGACCAGCAATCTTTCTTCAGATGACCTAGTTTCCCACAATACTAGCAATCCTTTTGTCCTCTGGATTGGGATCTCTTGTCCTTTGATTTTCCTTGTGACTTCTGATGACCTCTGGAACCTTTTCCTCTCTCCTATGATCTACCCCTACTTTCTGCATTCAAAACACTACCTGATGTGGACCCTCCTAAGCTTTTCCATCGCATTTCCTTGCTAAGGATAACACCAACAACATCATCAAATGTCAAAGTATTTGAACTAGAGACAGAGTTACTTATAGCCATTACCAAGCTATTCCATCTTTCTGGCAAAGAACATAGTATCAAGAGAGCCCTCACCTCTTCATCAAATTTCACTTTTACAGAAGTTAACTGACTGGTAATCATATTAAACTCATTTAAATGATGTGTCATAGATCCACTTTCAATCATTTTCAGATTAAACAAATGCTTCATGAGAAATACCTTATTTGAGGATGAGATTTTTTCATACAATTTAGCCAAAGCTTTCATTAGTTCACTTGTTGTCATCGCTTATGTTATATTGAATGCCACCGATGGTGCCAGGCACAACTGAATAGTTACTAGTTCCTTTTTGTCTAGAAGATTCTAATCCTCATTAGTCAGTGTTGCCATTTCCTTGGCTATTCCTTCCAACGGCCTCCATAAATCCTTTAGATAGAGATAATCATCCATCTGCATCTTCCATAACTGATAGTTCTACCCATTGAATTTATCTACCTTCAATTTACCCTCATCCACCATTACTCCCACTCGGCTGTGAGACTCCCACTTAACTGTGAGACCTTCATGCAGGCAATAATCAAACACAACCCACTCTAATACCACTTGTTAGGGTTAGTTGACATAAGATATCAATTAAATGCAAATAAAGATTAAACAGAGGAATGGAAATACATAGAAATAATAATAGCGAGAGACAAGTTTTAATGTGGTTCACCCAAACTTGGGCTACATCCACCAACAGAGAGTCCAATATTATTATCCAATAAATCAAACCGATTACAACTAGAAATCCTTGCAACTTAATACTACTACAAAATTCTACAATACAATATTAATGAAAACCCTAACCCTTAGCCACTTTTATCGAGCCTTATGTTAGTTACAAAAGTAGGGCTTTTTTATGTTGGCCAATAGAAAAGTAGCCCCTAGACCCTGCAAGGGGCACTGCCCCTTGACCCCGTCTTGGGGGCGTTGTCCCCAAATCCCTTAAGGGGCGCTACCCCTTGACCCCATTAAATAATTTGGGGGGAAACCACACCAATAAAAGTGGGGTAAATTTAACCCCCGAGTTTGATTAGGCTCCATATAACAATAGTTTCAAAATGGGTTTTCTCATCTATTGTACCTAATGACCAACAAGGGAAAGATTGGCAACTAGAGAAATGATCTCCTTATCGATCTCTCTCTATTGCCTATTCTATCATTGTTTTATCACTCTTCACCTCTTTCTTCTTCTCTTAGTGTAGGTTGCATTTAAGCATTTGATTTGTTTTAATCTTTTTTAGTGTTTTCCATGTCCTCATTTTGTGTACAATTCATTCTTACAGGTCCTTAAGGTGAACAAGATGACCTAGGTGTACCCCACATATCAATGATACATATTTTTGTTTCTATCACATTAGTTTATTTTGAAAGCATCGTGATGTCAAATTAATAGTGGTTATTGTCAGTACAAACATGGGACATCGACAATAGGTAAAAGCCTAGTTTAGGAATGGTACCTACCTTTCATGTAGACTACCATCCCCAAGGGGCAAATATGTAAGTATGAAAAAGACACACGAACCTACATGGCGGACCAAGGATGAGCTATAGTCCTAATCATGTAAATGTAAGTGTGAATATATATGTACATCCTAGTAGTGTTCCTCTTGGTGATGTGCCTTGGTTCATTTTCATTTTGTTTATGCTTTCCTAACCTCTGGACTAACCTTCTACAGTCTTGCACACCTTTTATCTTGCCTTCCAACCAAAGTTTGACAAGTCACTTTTCTCGCTCTCTAGCCCTGATAACCACACCAATCCACTTCACAAGAGGGTAAATTCATGTTCAATAGGGGTATTTACATCATTTATACCATTTAGAATAATCTAATCAACCTCCCAATTTCATCTCTAACTTCAATTTTACTATTGTTTTCTTCCTTTCTAGGTCACCCCTTGTCACTATCAGATCTCCCCCTGGGTGACCCTATAGTTAAATCATGATCTTTAGGAGTGACTTTTCCTAGTGAGAGGGGTGACCCACCTTACAGAGATCCTATGGCTAGTTTATGGATGTAAAATCTAATTTCATAGCTCCTAGATCATTCTCCATCTGAAAACCACATGTCCAAAACTTCCTCTATGGGCATCCCCTATCATTGATGGATCTCACTAGGTGAGCTAGCCACTTAAGCAGGATCTCTAGAAGTGAATTGCCTTGGTGAAAGGGGCAACCCACTTCCTAAAAGGGGAAACCCTATCATCTTCTAACTTACGCCATTTATTTCAGTTCTAGCCCAAATTTTCTCTAAATTGAGGTCTCACTGCGTGAGTCACCTTCCCTAACTAATTATCAACACCTCTTGATTGACTCAAGACTCCCAATCACTCCATTCTAACTCCAATCAATTCTACTCATCTCCCAATCAATCACATGCTAACTCCATTTGTTCTTCTATGAAAGGCTATCAAGGCTAGTTCACTCACAATCAAACCTAGTTTACTCTTCAATCAAATAAGTTAAGTCTCCAATAATCTCTACCATCATTTTGCTTCTCACATCTATATATACCCACTCCTCAATGTATTTGGGGAGGCAAATTTTAGTATTGTTTATCTTTCTTTGCTTTTCTTTTCCTCATCTCCATAGAATTTATGCTCATGTAGGACCCTGTGAGCCTTTTCAATTTTCAAATTTAGCTTCATAGCTCCAAGCTATTGGGCTACATAGGCATTGTAATGTCAAATTCATCTCAAATCTTCTAAGCTTCAATCCATAGTGCTTCATAGGCATTTCAATGCCCATTTGTTTTCAAAGCTTCCATAGCTTCCATTCTATTCATTTTGCTCCCATCTTCACTTCTATCTCCAAGAGGAGGACCCCGTTACCACATAGTAAGGGAGAGGGTTTCCAAAAAAGGACTTTTGAGGGCTCAAGCCAAGTGATTCCACCTTCATTATACCAAGTGTTTCATGTTTTCAAATTATAATTAGCTCACACCCTAGCTATTTGGAAAGTAATCATTATGTCACTCTTTCCTTGATAGGTTTTTCTTTGATTCAATTAGATTAGCATTGCTTTGATTTAGTTAGATTATCTTCATCTCATTCATTAGATTACATTCATTTTAGCTCTTGCAATTTTAATTTCTTAGATTAGATTCAAAAATTTCTCCATGAAAAGCATAAAAACACATATAGTTGATGCATACATATCTCAATTCCTAGTTAATTGGACAACTTCTTTTATGTGAATTTGGAAAAGCAAATCAACTTTTTCTTTACATACATTTAGGGTGCATTTCACATCAAATTAAATCAAACATTCAAATGTAGAGAACAAAACCATCAATCAAATGACAAGGTATACATCAATCAAATCAAACAAGGAGAAGCCCTTGGTTCTATCACAAGGTAGAAATCAACATCACACACACACATTCAACTAAAAACAACACTTTCGCTATTGCTAATGTGCCCTGGTATTAGGGAAGATTACATAAAATATGTCCTCAATGACATTGGGAAAAGCTTCACAAAACAAGAAAGGAAAGAACTAGAACATGAAAAAGAAAATGGAAACCAACAACCCTTGATTCAATAGGTCTTAAGAGACCAAGAAAGGAGACTAGAATGATAGAGACTTCTCAATGAATAGAATAGCCTTTGTGAGACACTAAGGATGCTTAGGACTTGTGACCCTTTGGGTCATATAGTCATCACAACTACAACAACAATGAAATGTATCTACATAAATGAACGTCACAACATAAACAACATGAAACCCAATCACTATCAATGACATCCTACTCCCTGAAAAAAGAGAGCAAGACAACCCCTCAGTCCTATATGCTCAAAATCTCAACTTCAGTTGCCTGGGGTTGTCTTATCAGATTTTGATACGTACATGGACCCTTCTCTCCTTGCCACAGGGAGAACTACCATGTCACTCTTGCTCTCGTGGAAGTAGCCACTTGAGAGGAGATGAGACACAGCAGTGTTCTGGCTCGTTGGAGAGCTGGACTTCATGGAGAGGGGTTGTCATGTCCTGGGGCCTTTGTTGTTGTGTGCTAATGTATACATTTCATTCAATGATTGTTATTGTAGAGATAACCCTATGACCCAAAGGGTCACTAGTTACTCTTCTTCTATTAGGGTTTCTACTATTCCACCTCTGTGTGGGTAAGCTATTACTTTCATTGATGCCTTCTTTTCTTTCAATTCATTTGATGATTGTACATTGTATTTGAAGTTGTCTATTTGCTTCTATTTGTTGTAAGACAAGTGGATCCTGTTGAGGTCTTGGATGATTTTCATCAATCTCATCAAGGACTACCCTCACCCACTCACCTCTTAATCCTGGGCACATTCGTGAGCCAAGACAACAGATAGGTGTATGTAGACTAAGCTTAACTAGACTTAGGGTTTTAACCTAGGGTTTAGTTGTGCATTGAATTATGTTGACCTTGTGATGGTATCAAGGGTTTGCAATAGATCTAAACATCTAATGTTTTTGTTCTTTTCTATATTTTAATGAATGCAAATATATGACATGCAAAACTTGTTTTTGTGCTTTTTTGGTATTTTTGAAAATAAAGATGCTTCTTAATCTAGGAAAGGAAATATGAATACAATTAGAATGAACCTTACCTAAGTGAAATCATTCTATGTTTTTGGGGTTTTTGAATGTTTCGAAACAACTTAACCTAGAAAAGGAAATTGCAAGTAATTGAATTAAACTATGAATGCAAATTACTTCTAAAATACTAGATCTGACTATTCTATCAAGGAAAAATAATAAATTACTAATTCCAAGAGCATTTTCAATTTTCTAATTATACTAATTGACAAAAGCATAGAGGAACCTAAAATAAAGAAGATTTGTGAGCCTCCACTACCCTTAGAGATCCTTGATGGCAACCTCGTATCCTCTTGAAGCAGCGACAAGAACTCTTGGCAACAAGACAACACAAAGAAGCAAAAGAAGCTTTGGAAGCTTTACGTAATGAGCTCAATGAGATATGTTGATGAGAACAAACGCTTGATGGAAGTAGCATGATGATGCTTGAAGAGATTTATGTGAAGGCTTGATGAATAAATTAACAAATAAAAGACACCTTTGTCCTGTATGACCATGAGAATGCTAATTGGAGAGAAAAAACTTAGCAAGAGTTGTGTGCACATTGAATTTGCCTCCCTTTGTGCTTGAGGGAGGGGGTTTTATAGGTTAGAAGAAGGGAATTGATTGAGAAGTTAGCTCAATTGATTGATGAGTTAACAAGAATTGATTGGGGAGTGAACTGGATTGATTACCCAGTAAACTTAGTTAATTTAGGAGTGATAATGTAATAATAACTTATCACTAAAGAAGAAATGGAGTTAGAAGAATGCATGGAAGAGAACGAGTTGTTAATTTTAGATCAAATCAATTTAATTATGCATGTGTGGGTGCATGAAACGGTCTAAACCAAATTAGGCATTAAAAATCATGCAAACTAGAAGAAAAAATGGGTGAAAATGAAGCTATTTCAGTTAGAAACTCAAGTTTTTTTGAGGCTAGGAACATGATAGGGTTGCCCATGGATCACCCCTTTCACTAGTAGACTCACCCATTGGTCGCCCGGGGGGAGATCCTACTTATTGAGGGTCACTCGATGGGAGATCTAGAAAGAAAGGGGTCTCGGAGGGAATGCATGATGGGAGATGGTAGAGGAGATGAAAAGGAGGGGATCCACCTTTAGAAATAGGTCAATCATCTGCAAGAATCCAAATCTCCACTTATGAAGTAGGATCTCCCAGCGGGAGATCTAGAAATAATAAGGGGAGATTTGGATTGGTTGAGTGAAACTAAAAAATGAAAGTGGGAGATGGATCCGGGTGACCTCTAGAAGGCTTCTAGGGGATGGAGAAGATGAAAAATCACCTAAAAGATGTATACACGGCTTAGGAATGGGGTTGAAAGCTTAGAAAATGCAAATCAACAAGTGCCACAAAAGTGTCAAAAAGTGTTGATGACAAAGAAGAAACAACACAAGATGAAAGAAATGACACGACATGAAGATGTTCTCTACTTAGAGGACATTATTTTATTCTTAAATGGATGTGACAAGGATCATATGTCATCATAGGGGTCCTCGTGGAGGCTATGTGTGATTTTTGTGCTTACATATTTGGCCCCTCAGGGATGGTAGTCTACATGAAAGGTAGGTATCATTTCCTAATTAGGCCTTACCTATTGTTGATTTTATCTGCAATTGTACATGCAATAACTAGTGTTAGCCTAACATTTGAATATATCAAAATGAATAATGAAAATTGTGTAGACACCCAAATTTGTCCCAACTTTGTGTATGTCTTGCAACACCTTGTTAAAATATTATCCTAAACATCATAAGCCATTTTTGTCATAAATCCCACTCTTAATCCCATTTATCCATTAAGCCAATTAATTAAATAAATTTTATTTATTTAATTAAAATCCCCATCTTTATCCTACTTAGCCAATTAATTAAATAAATTTTATTTATTTAATTAATTTCACATGCATAATCCCACTTTCTAATTAATTAAATAAATCTTATTTATTTAATTAATTTTCAACTCCTATCCCAACTAATTCAAATATTTTATTTGAATTAAGTCCTCCATATCTTATCCCATCCTATTTATTTATCCAATTAATTAAATAAATCTTATTTATTTAATTAATTTCTAACTCATATCCCAACTAATTCAAATATTTTATTTGAATTAAACACTTATCTTTCATCACATTCCAACACTTCTCTAGTCAATCATGTGTTGTGTTACAACTTTTATCTTTGACATGCACAACTAATGGGACCTAATTTTAGTATTTATCTACACAAGCACACCTAAGCCTCATCCTCCTTTGCCACATGTCATATGACTACAATTTCTTGATGTGCAAGGAAACCTAACTTAATCCTATCCATCCATTTCACCTAAAGCCCTAATTGATCCTAGCCATCCATTGGAACCAAGCCTTTCCTATAAATCAACCCCCTCACAAGCCATTAGGATGCATTGAGCCTTAAGCACCCTTATTCTGTCAAATTTTCTAAAAGGGCATTGATCCTCAAGTATCCACATGCTGTTGAAATATCATTAGAGCCTTTGCATCCATCATCTATCTCCTTATCAACGTTATGCTGCGGAATCGAGCAATCAACACAACAAAGTGATCAATCAATCAAGCTCATTTTGCATCTTCGAGGTATTGAATTATTTGGGTTTAGGTTATGCATTTCAATTGTTTGATCATTTCCATTTACAAATCCAAATTTTTCAATATACATTTTGGCACGCCCGGTGGGACTCACGTCCCTGATTAACCCTCTTGTTTGAGTTGTTTTTGTGAAGATCAGATTTCTTGGAGCGTCAATCATTTATTTTTGCAGGTTTATACACTTTGATTTGTAGGTTGAAGATATTTTATATTGCTGATTTTTTTTATTTATGACTAGATCTGTTGCAGAGGGTTTTTTGTCTTACACAGGTCCTGTAAAAAGGAGATCTTAGATTCGTTGGGAAGAGGACTTCGAGAGCTTTCCGAAAAGTGGTTACATTAAAGATTTGACTTAGTATTCAAAGAGTTATGACGATTTGAAGTTGACCCTGCGATTCTAATTTTTCAGAAATTTTTGACGCGCGACTTTTTGCTGATTTTTTTTTAATTTATGACCAGATCTGTTGCAGAGGGTTTTTTGTTTTACACAGGTCCTGTAAAAAGGAGATCTTAGATTCGTTGGAAAGAGGACTTCGAGAGCTTTCCGAAAAGTGGTTACATTAAAGATTTGGTTCAGTATTCAAAGAGTTATAGCGATTTGAAGTTGACCCTGCGATTCTAATTTTTCAGAAATTTTTGACGCGCGACTTTTAAAAAAAAAATCATATCTTCCAATCTAACGAACCAAATCACATTTTATTTTTTGCAGTGACTTGTAAGTAAATCAAAGGAGCTGGAGCAACATTTAGATCAATCATAATAGCAACTTGGAAAGCAATTTTTATGAGGTGCACTCATTCTAATCTCTCATCTCTAATCATTATTTGATCACACATTTAGATTTTGGGCATAAAACAAACAACTTGTTTGTCATCACACTTAGATTTGGGCTTTAAAATAAACAATTGTTTACAAATTCACATCAAAAAAATTAGGCTAAAACAAACCATTGTCTTCCATCACATTTAGATTTGGGTCTAAAAAGAACAAGTGCTTGAACTGTTTGTTACACATTTCAAGTTTCTAAGGGGAAATTAACAACTGCGAGTGTGAATCAAGTGACAGCTCACTTGGTTTACTTTTGTCATACCCTTCTTAGGAGGCCTGCTTGGAGACACACCACTCCAAGGGACGACCTCAATCGAGGCTGAATCGAAAGACACCCTCATTGGGAGTTGGAATCTTGTCACTCTTGGCTAAGCCCCAAAGAACTTTATACTTTTGGGAAGTGAAGGTGAAGGGTGGGTTACCCCTTTCTCCTGGCTGTGTGGCAGGATTTCACTTTCAATTCCATAGTCAACCTTGTGTAATAGATAGCTTAAGACGTAATTGGCTATACCCACTTGACTACACATTAGGCTTATTGATGTGTCTTCCATGTGTGCTCGCATAATCATCACATTTCATTTTCAAAGTCAACAATTGCTTATGTGTCTTGCGTGAGTGATTCATGTGTCTATATGCATAATCATTTGTTTGAATATTGCCACATCAAGCTCTAAACACCCAAACACATAAACAAATCAATCTAAACACATCATCCAAACAAGCCACATCATCATCCAAATCCCTAAACAAGCACTTGCTAAAAGGACTTAAGACAAACACTTGGTGACAACATGTCTACACTAGAAGACCCAACAATCAAATTCCAAAGATTCCTCCAAAATATTTATCAAAGATCACAACCCCTCAACCAAGATGCCATTGAAATATTACAATTCTTCCTCCAAAGAGCTCAACCCCATGCAAGCCAATCACCTCAACTACAACACTCCATAGCTCAAGTCCAACACCTTTTAGCCACTAGTCAAGTTCGACAAGTACAACAATTCTTAGCCACTCCATACCAACCTAATCCACCTCATAGCCACATGTCATATCCATCCACTTCATATCAACTTAATCCACCTATCCACCAAGTCAATGCCACATCAACCTATCAACCTCCACCTCAAGCTTATCCAATCCCTCATACCACCATTCCAATGCACTACCAAGCCCATCCACAAGGCAATCAAGTGATATCACAAGAACAACATGCAAGTCCAAATAGGCCTTTGTACATAAATCAATCAGGTCCAAGTACACCTTTTCAACAAGACCACCAAGCACCATTGATAGACCTAAGTCCACCTTTCCAACAAGAACAATATCCAAATCCCAATGGTCCCTTGTACATAAATCAAATGAGTTCAAGTTATCCTATGCAAGATCTAATAACCTTTGACAAGGGAGACACCAATCTAGAGTGGCCACCATCATGCAATCCCATGCCAACACCATCATGTGATCCCATTCCTAGTCCATTGATCCCTTTACCTTCCAAACCACCAAGCCCTTCGTTACCTTCCTCACCATATCATTATAATCATTCACCAAAGGATGCGGCTGAGAGAGTTTTACAAAGGATGTTTGAAGCAAAACTCATTGAACTTCCTAAAGTCAAACCATGTGAAGAAAGTCCATATGATGAACATGATTATTGTGCATACCATAGGACCAAAGGCCATAATACAAATCAATGTCCAGTATTTGTCTCAATTGTTTACAAGGTGTACCCACCTATAATGGGAAATCGTGCCACATCATCACCCCCATCTAGTCCAAATCCTAATCCATCCAATCCAATTAGCTCTCAACCTAATCCTCATTCTAATCCTAATCCAACACCAACTACCATTATCATACATCCATTATATTTTCCATCCACCCATACACTTGCAAAGGATGTGATCCATTGGCTACTAGCTAGGAATAAACTACATCCATGTCAAATACCAATTCATGAGCCTACCAATGAACTTCCAAAGGTCATGTCCAATCTTATAATCTCATCATGTGGTTCACATATCCTTGAGCCTCTTCAAGAGCCTTCCATTAACATGCCTAGCCCTTTAAGCCCATCATGTGACCTACAAGCCAACAAGTCTATTCAAGAGTCTCTAACCACAAGCCTAAGTCAAGAGCCATCATGCCTTCATGTTGATAACTATCAAGAGCCTATCAAGTCCACTCAAGAACCTTCCACTTCCATCCAAAGTCAAGAGGTATGTCAAGAGCATAATCTTAAACATGTGGAAACATTAAGCCCTAGTCCAACTCAAGATCAAAACACTTCCATGCAACCCATCCATAACATTTACTTTCTTTATGATCAAGATGATACCTATGAAGAAGCTATCCATGAGCACCTTGATCCTATCCATAATCCTATATCTATCCATGACCAAGATATCCACATTGCTCCTAGTCATCTACCATCTAGCCCTATCCATAATGAGCAAACATCAACTTGTCATGATGAGACACTTGTCCCCCAAGTAAGCATAAAAGATCATACCAATAACTTGGATCAACATGAACATAAGCAAGATCCTAATGATCCTCCTTCCACATCCACCATCGATTCCATTTCAAGTCCACCATCATGTCCTAGTGGTCTTACCACCTTCCTCATTGAATGTTCTTCCTTCAGACAACAACGACCTTTATCCACTTCACTTTCTCCATCCAATAAAGAGCTCAAGTCTAGCTTCCAAAACACATCTAGTCCCATGGTCAATCGCATCCTCCAAAACATGAACTACCAAGGCAAAGGCCTAGGCCTTTATGAACAAGGTATTTTGGAGCCAAACCATGTCAAAATCCCTCCATGCTCATATGGCCTTGGATACACACCCCAAGGTAAACAAGGCCAAGATGTTGGTAATCCTTTCATGCATCCTAAACCTACCACTTTCCATCACACCCCCCATCATATACCCAAAATATATGTAGTCATTCCATCTCCATCATCCTATAAATGTCAAAAGCATGTGACCATACACCTTCCGCCATCCACCTTGCCTCCACTTTTACCAACTCCAAATATCCCTCCATCCACCTTGCCACCATTGCTTCCAACACCTAACATACATATCATTCATAAGTATCCTTACATCCCTAATCATGGCCAACAAAAGCACACATCACCTAAGCATAAAGCTTCCAATCATTTCATCCACTCCACCCATGCCATGGGATTCAAAAGCAAAAATTTTGATGCCTCTACCTATAAAGCTAAAAGTCCTACCAAAAATCTAAAGGACTATCATACCTTAGGGCACAAACATGAAAACTCAATGCAAAGAACCAAAGCAAAGCAATCCAAAAAGCTATCCAAGCCCATACCTCCAAAAGCAAAGCCCAAAAGCAAAATGGTTTGGGTTCCTAAGCAAACAGCTAGCAAAGCGAATGAGGCATCCTCATCCACATCTAAGCAACCATCCAAACCCTTACCTCCAAAAGCAAAGCCCAAAAGCAAAATGGTTTGGGTTCCTAAGCAAATAGCTAGCAAGTCAAATGAGGCATCCTCCTCCACATCTCAAGAATCCCAATCACCTACCTCCATCCAAAAGCCTATTTCCATCCAAAACTTCCATTCCCTTCGAAAATCCCACAAGCAAAACAAAAGCACTAAAAATACTAAATCTATGTGGGTTCCTAAATCACTTCATCAACCATCTCTTAAGAAAACAACCCCATTGCTTCCTACACCACCATCTTATCAAAAGCTTCAATGTTTATCACGGTGTGTGCAACCATTGGTCATGGTTCCCTTCCACTCCGCAGCACCTCCACACAACTACATCTCCCCATCTTCCATCCATTATCCTACATATCTCCCCCATGATATCCCTATGGTCCATGCTTTGGCATAAACTTTTCATCCATCTTCATTCCATAAGCCTATATAAATCCACACCATAAGCCACTAGCCTACCCTACCATAATTCCACATCATCATCCACTATCTACCTAATCCATCTCCCATCCATGCAATCCCTTATCAACATCAATGAGCACACTTGACATGGTTCATGCGAAGACATCATCTATCTCTAATGGGACTACCAACATCCATTGAACTAGCCACTTGAGTCCCTCCTATCCATTACGATGGTGAAAACCTGGCAAACAGGCGCCATGTGTAATTGTCAACCCATCTAAACGCAAAAAATTAAAAAAAAAAAGCAAAAAAGAAAAAAATAAAAAAAAGCAAAAAAAAAAAGAAAAAATCAAAAATCAAAAAATCAAAAAAGCAAAGAGAAATCCCTTCGTCCAATGGTGAAAACCTGGTAAACAGGTGCCTCGGATAAGTACCATGATGAAAACTTGGCAAACATGCATCATGTGTAGGTTGATCTTCTATGTCACTTACACTTGGGGGCACATTGTCTCATCCAACCTATCCATTTCCAAACTATCTATCCCATTATATCATTTACCATCCTACCATCCTTAGCCATTACATAAACAAGCCTATCCTATTGAACCCATTTATCCATTCATCCATCCTTCCGCCTTTTGATTTTGATGAAGACATAGGGGTAAAATGTTGAAACATGTTTGGATATTTCTTGACATACCTTCTTTCCAAACTAAGTCCTATCCAATGACCATTTATCCATCCCATTCAACCCAATCTATCATGTCATCCCTTGGTCATGAACTTTGTCATGTAAAAATCCTAAGCATTACCACCTAGAATGGGGCAAGTTATTCTTCTGATGCAACATAGCCTTTGAAAATCACATCCTAGCTCCCTTATGATCCATCCACTATGGCGTATCCTTATCATGAGCTTTCCATCTTATAGCTTATCCCCATCTGTTTATCACGAGCTTTCCACTATAGCCTACCTATCCATTTTTCATGAGACATGCATACATACCTTATACAGCCTATCCTCTTATCTACCCATCTATCATGAGCCTTTCATCACATTTACTATGAGCCCATCCTTTTATCCATCCAATCCCATTCATCCATCTTTACACCTAGACTTGGTTTTCTCCCTTGTCATTGGTATCAAGCACAAAGGCTACCTAAATTGTAAATCCATTGGCATTTTCCAAAACATTTCAAAAAAAAAAAATCCAAAAAAATTAAAATATCCCAAAAAATCTAAAAAATTAAAATATGTCAAAAAAATCCAAAAAATCAAATATCCAACAAAAAAATCCAAGAAATAAAACCAATCATATCATCCAAAACAATCCACTCCATCAACATTCAATCAACATCAAATCCTCATCATCATCAATTCTTCCTATCAATAACATTCATTCATCATCATCAATCCATCACTTCTTCCAATCATATCAATCAAATCAATCTAAGCAATGATCTCAAAATTCAAGTCACACTAATCCATATCAAGCAAGCTAATCAATCAAGGAACATTATCTAATCAAATCAACAGGTTTTGATCCAAATCTTGTCATGAGCCAAATCAATCATCATCAATCATCATCAATGGGATATAGCATTCCCACATCCTTGTGTTGATTTAGGGATATAGCTTTCCCCACAATGACAACACTATCATCATCAATCAAACAATCAATTATTGGTTTATGACTTGACAAGGGCAATAACCTTATTTGTTTTACATCCTTTGAGCACACTAAGAACACTTGCTTATGCCTAGATTGAGTGGACAGTCTAATCATCACACCATCACTATCATCATTCAAAACAATCCACTCATTAAAACAATCAACCCAGCAACAACAAACATCACAACCAAAGCACATCAAGCCAACCATCAAAACAAATCCTATCAATCATCAACATTAACACTAAAGCAAATCAACTCAAGCACATCAATCTAGCCATCAAAACAAATCCAATCACTTCAGTAAGTCAAAAGAAGCTCAATCCACCACAAATCATCCATCCTTCATCAAATCAATCTAATTAGCATTTCATCATCTTCCAACCATTCCAAACAAAGATCCAAATGCAAGCCCATCCTTAATCCATACCAATCATGTTAATTAATCAAGCCAAGTTATCCAAACGCAATCCATGGTCTTGATCCTAGCCTTGTTGTAAGCCAAATCAATCAATCAACTAGCCAACCAACTCAGCAAACAACCTTGTGTTGATCTAGGGATATAGCTTTCCCTGCAATGACAACACTCTCAACTATCAACAATCAGCAATTAATCATTGGTTTACAGCTTGACAGGGGCAATACCTTGTTTGTTTTTGAATCATTTGTGCTTGCTTGCTTGCTTGTGTGTTATCTTTTTATCTTGCATTTGTATCACATCTATATCATTCCAGCTAATATTCATATCTTGTGTATGTTGGAATAGCTTTTTGCACTATCCTTTGCATCTAAGGTCATATCATACCTTTTGTGTAGTAGGACTTCAATGCTCTAAGTTTTCTTCCTCATATGTCAGACAAGGTTGTATTACGCTGGGGCAAGAGACACAACGTCACCCTGGTCCTTATACCTTGGTGCATAACGTCTAGTGCTATATCAAACATCATGGTTGCTCACCTTCATTGCAGCATAACGCATCATCATTTCTTCTATCTATCCCCTTATCTTTCTTTTTGCAGCCAAGCCATTTCTTTTCGAGAGCCTACCCGTGTTTGTCCAACCCGCCTAACCTCTCGAGGGGGCATCATCATCCCATTTCATCCTATCTTTCCACCATCATCATCCTCATCATATCTTTCCATCATCACTATCATTTTCCTCTATCCATACCTTGGCTTCTTTGAAATGATGTTACTCGACACAAATCTTATCATCTCGAACATCATCTCAAAGAGGGGCAAAATGTAGACACCCAAATTTGTCCCAACTTTGTGTATGTCTTGCAACACCTTGTTAAAATATTATCCTAAACATCATAAGCCATTTTTGTCCTAAATCCCACTCTTAATCCCATTTATCCATTAAGCCAATTAATTAAATAAATTTTATTTATTTAATTAAAATCCCCATCTTTATCCTACTTAGCCAATTAATTAAATAAATTTTATTTATTTAATTAATTTCACATGCATAATCCCACTTTCTAATTAATTAAATAAATCTTATTTATTTAATTAATTTTCAACTCCTATCCCAACTAATTCAAATATTTTATTTGAATTAAGTCCTCCATATCTTATCCCATCCTATTTATTTATCCAATTAATTAAATAAATCTTATTTATTTAATTAATTTCTAACTCATATCCTAACTAATTCAAATATTTTATTTGAATTAAACACTTATCTTTCATCACATTCCAACACTTCTCTAGTCAATCATGTGTTGTGTTACAACTTTTATCTTTGACATGCACAACTAATGGGACCTAATTTTAGTATTTATCTACACAAGCACACCTAAGCCTCATCCTCCTTTGCCACATGTCATATGACTACAATTTCTTGATGTGCAAGGAAACCTAACTTAATCCTATCCATCCATTTCACCTAAAGCCCTAATTGATCCTAGCCATCCATTGGAACCAAGCCTTTCCTATAAATCAACCCCCTCACAAGCCATTAGGATGCATTGAGCCTTAAGCACCCTTATTCTGTCAAATTTTCTAAAAGGGCATTGATCCTCAAGTATCCACATGCTGTTGAAATATCATTAGAGCCTTTGCATCCATCATCTATCTCCTTATCAACGTTATGCTGCGGAATCGAGCAATCAACACAACAAAGCGATCAATCAATCAAGCTCATTTTGCATCTTTGAGGTATTGAATTATTTGGGTTTAGGTTATGTATTTCAATTGTTTGATCATTTCCATTTACAAATCCAAATTTTTCGATATACAAATTGAATTGACGAACTTACCATAGATCGTGAGAGTTTGACTAGTTGGTTGCCTTTGTCGATGAGACCTGTAGGAATGAATGCATGTAAAATGATGCATAAAAGAAACAAACTAATCTAAGAATGCATAAAAGAACCTAAGCTAAGGGCAATCAAAGCAAGAAAATAGTGAAATTTAAGTGAAACGGTGACGGGATCAATCACGTGAATAGTTATTGAGTAGATAACATCGAGGAGATCGTGAAGATGGTCGCCTCTTCTTCAACCTCTGAGAATTAGGCACACAAATAGTGATAAACCTTCCTCTAAACCCTAGGTTGAATTTTGTGAAAAATCTCTTAAAATTGTCTATTTTTGGTGATTCTTCTTATTGCATTGTCTTTGCATTGTTGTTTAGAGTAGGTGTGAGCTTTCTTTTACCTAAATTGACTAAAAAAGGATATTTTAGAGCATTTTTTGTTTAAGGGATTTCCACATAGGGTCACCCAGGGGGAGATATGTCTAACAATAGGGTCGCCCAGGGGGAGATCCTGTAGACAATAGGGTTGCTTGGGGGAAGATCCTATTGACATCTGGGTCACTCGGGGAGTGACCCTGTTGGGTAAATTTTGTTTGATAATTGATGTTTTCTAACATTTGTTTCACTTTGTTTCGATCTAATTTGACTATTGTATCCACCTATTTATTGCAGTTTTGATGGTTTATACATTTTTTTGTGAGATTTTCGGCAAGTTTTATGATTTATAGGATTTTTGCAAGTTGACGAGATCTAATCTAAATCTCCTTACTGATTTACAGGACATGCACATTCGACGAAATGCTTGCAGAGAGTAGTTGTGGCTCTCAGAGCTATTCTCTGAGTGATGATGATCATTCTATTCTGAGTAGAGTAGGATTAGCTAAAGTCTACAATGTACTGGTTATTCATCCTATGGCACGCATTTGTTGTGACATCTTGACATACTGGGATGAGGATAGGAACACCTTTAGGTTCTCATAGGTTTCAGGAGAGTGGACTATCACTCTGTTTGATGTTTATCATATACTTGGAGTTCTTGTGAGAGGACATCCTCTTGACCTACCTACTAGGGAGTCCTTTGAGGACAAGGCATCTTGGGCATAGTTTATGGGGGTTAGCCACCCCAAGGATTAGATAGGGGTTCAGCTTACTTTTGTGCCATGACTTTCTATTCCTCGCTTGAGGAAGTTCCTAATTGGTTTGATTGCATTGATGCTGTCTGGAGCAAGGCCTTGACTCACTTAAGATGGTGTTGGGCACTAATTATATAGGGTAGAGTCTATGCTTGGGGGCCTAACATTTTGGCTATGGTCTACAAACATTTCTACCATATTGCACAATGAGGGCCTCTATCTTTTAGCCACTCTTCTTTGGTTATGATTTGGATCTTTGAGCACATTAAGCCTTATTAGAAGCTAGGTTTGATTCATGATAGTTGACTACCAGGAGTAGCTTGATGGGTTCAAGTGGGTCACTTTGATTCTTCTCTACGAGCTATAGCTACTCTCATAGATGAGGATATGATTTTTGATCCTTATGTGTATTTAGAGGGATCATAGTCATGTGATGGTGAGCTTAGAGAGTATTGTGGTGGGGTAATGGAGCTTTCAGGTCATAATGGTCTAGTCGAGGCTCATCGTGTTGAGCACATCTTGTAGCAGTTTGGCGAGAATTTTCATAAGGACTTGCCCCTAGTGGCTACCTGCTACAGATCTATCCAGGATATGAGCAAGGTTAGTCAGAGTACATTTACTTGGATTGAATTGACTCCCTTAGTCTTCATTTCCAGAGTTCCTAGAACTTTAAGAGGAGGACAGAGGGGAGGGAGAGGGACTCCTTCCTAAGTGCTAATTATGGTTAAGGACTTAGATTCTACTAATGAGGTCTATATTTCTGATGGGGATGATTTGACAGATGAGGGCCCACCATAGGATGCACAGGATGATGATTCTGATGATACTAATGATGCAAATGATACTCATGATGTTCCAGAGGGTCCACCTATGGTTCTTGGACCTCCTCATTCTAGTGAGGTAATGCAATAGCTTGACCCTAACTAGAAGCCCAGTAACCCATGTATGTCTACATTTACTTTACTATTTTTACACTTTTATCCTTTCTCTTTCTTTTCTTTTCGTGGGGAACTAATGCACTTCTTGCTTTTTGGTTTAATTTGTATGTAATGTCAAAGCATGGAGGGATTTCATCTATGATGTCGATGTTAGCTTAGTTGCCCCCCTCACTAGGATGACTCAAGAGAGTCTCTTAGATGATCTTGGTGTGCCCCTATTGTTGGGTGACACATTGAGATTTTTGCTCCTACCTATCATGGTTGTCAAGTGAGTACAGATTTGAAGACTGAGAATCTCATCTTTAAGGATGAGAATCAAATGATTCATGAGATGGCTCATCTTAGATTTGGACAATGAGATGCTAGTGCAATGGTGCCTTTACAATCACACAATCATAGTAGCATGCCTCGCTCCCATAGATCTTATGGAGCAACTAGTGGTACACATAGGTAGAGGAGCAGGAGTCTTGAGGGTTCCGTCAGAGGGAACCATCCTTGATCTTACTTTACTTTCCTTTTGAAATCATGCCCTCTTACATGGGGAGCCTTTACTTCCCTTGAGAACATTTTGTCTTAGCTCTTTAGTACTCTCGTATATGCAAGCTTTGGATATATCAATGAAAGTTTGTATTTTCATGGTTTTGTCTATCAAATGTGTACTCATGTCTTGTGCATTACAGAAGTTTTAGAACTTTTTGATTATGTTTGTGACCTTAAACTCTAACCATGCAAATATGATAACAATGACATGTTTTTGTATTTTTTTTAATTTATATATGAGATGCAGTTTATGATATGCAAATGTAAGAATGTAAGAAATGTTGAAATGAAACATTTACTTCTACTTAATGTCATGAATTATGACATTGATTTTATTTATTTGAGACTCTTTTTTTGATTTTGGCATGAATGTAATATGGAACAAACAATATGACTACTCTTTAATATGATTTTCAATTCAGGGGATTGCAAGTCATCTTGATATAAGAGACCTATTCAAGGCTGTGAGATAGGATTTTAAAACTCAAGTGGGGAGAAGGAATGAAATGGAGTGCTTCTAAATTTAGGGTTTGCTAAAGACTAAACACTAATCCTTATCTAGATAAGACAATTTGACAAGCTTTTAACTTAGACAAGTAGAAAATTTTATTGATGTTCGCTAGACATAGATCATAGATGGCAAGCAAGATAGACCCGAGGTAAAGGATAAATGGGAATGAACAAGGGTCCTGAGATAGAAGTGTTGGCAAGAGACACTGCTAGGCATGTTAGGTGTTGTCATTGATGGCAACTGAATCTATCTTACACATTGACATTGTATCATTTGATCATACCGAAAGTTAGATTGCAGATTTGTCTAAGTCCGGATAGATAGGAATAGAACATATGACAAGGTTCAACATTTTGGTCTGCATTTCTCCACATTCTATCATGTTGTGCTATGGATATGAGGGAATTTTAATGGATGTTAGGTCTATCTAAATACAAAATTTTAGCCTTTGGTGATGAAGGAATTGAAAGTTGCAAGCATCTGAGTATCAGGTTTTGGTTAAACAGTTCTGTCTGGTGAAGAACGGGCTGACTTTGTGTTTGATCCTTGTGTGGATTAAGAGAAGTGGTTGGTCGAGTAACTTATGAGATCCAATGGTATTAGATGACATGAGTGGTGACTTGAATACATAGGTTTTGGTCTGCATTGATGTTTGTGCATGGATTCAGCTGACAAAACAATGTTCTTGAAAAAGTTTCTAAGTCTTCTTGAAGCTGATTACAGTTGATGTAATTTCATGTTGCGGATATATATGATCGATGGGTGCAAGCATTTTGAGATATGGTTGTACAAATATGAGGAGAGAGGTGTGAAGTATGGCAGTATCAAGTGCAAAGCAAGAGATTTGAGCCTTAGATCATGATAGAACACTGAAACAAGGTAGTGAGAGATGAAGTGTGTGAAGTCAGTATATTGAGCCTAACCGAAACTATAATCTTACATTGTTAGATGCTATTCTTTAGTTCAAATATTCTAATGAACTCTTTGTAATTAATCTAGTAGGTAGTGAGCCTCCTTTGAGTAGTGATCTCTGGCCAGTGTGCCCAAAGGCATGTGCCTTCCCATTTGTAATACTTTTAACAGAGTATAAAATCTCGTGGGTTAACCCCCATTGTGGTTTTTCCCTTAACCGGGTTTCCACGTAAAAATCTTGGTGTTCATGTGTGATGATCTTGTTGTTGTTGTTCTTAAGTTAATGCTTATTTATTTTGAATGTATATGGTAAATTAATAAAAGAACAACATAATAAGTTTTGTACAACACTGATTCACCCCCCCTCTCAGTGTTCCTTAATTTCAGCAATTGGTATCAAAGCCTAGTTCCTTGGAAGAAGTTTAACAACTTGAGGAAGTTCTGGGAAGGTATTTCAATGGGTTCATTTAGGTATTTTGATGGCATCAATGAACAACTTAAAGTTGCTTTAGAAGATCTTGATTAGTCCAAAGTAGAAGTCAAAGAACTAACAGAGAACCTTAAAGATGGTAAGGATTTCATTCATACTTTAACAGGGCAACTGGGTAAATCTATGGAAAAAAGGAAGGAGCTACTTCAACGGTTAGCAAATTAGAATGAAGACAATGACATGGATGAGGCTCTAAAGGAGAAGACTAAGGAATGTGAGAAGCTAGCAAAAGAAGTTGTTCTCCTAAAACATGAGATGGAATCTAGGGTGATGAGACAAACCAAGGAAATTAAGGAAATGAAGAAGACTGAGGAAAACTTGAATCAGTCTTTGAAAGAAAGAATAGAAGAGTGCTACATATTGGATAGAATAATTGGCCATCTAGAGTTTGATCTATAAGAAACCAAGTATAATGAGGAACAACTTGAAAGGCAAATTGTCATTCTCAAACATGACCTAGAAGCTACAAATGAATACAAAGAGAAGTTCAAGATAAGCTTAGCTAAACTTGAGGTACTACTTGATAGTCAGAAGAAGGTAGATGATAAGCATGGCCTAGGATATGAGAAAGGTAAAAGCTCTGGATCTAGTCAAAGAAATCCTGAAGCAAGAAATCATAGAAGTAATCTGAGAAGGCCTCCGATAAGACAACCTAATGCTCGAAGGTATCTATCTTTCAATGGAAATTGTTTTAATTGTAATAAATTTGGTTATAGAGCTACTTAGTGTAGAAGTAGAGTGAATCAAGTGGTCCATCCTTCTCTAGTCAATGCTTCAATTCTAAAAGGTATGGTCATAGATCTAATGAATGCAGAAGTATGATGATGAATAACTCTAACAACAGAGGAAATGTCAATTCTTTCAATGGAAAATGTTTTTCATGTAATAGATTTGGACACATGGCTAATCAGTGCAAATCAAGAGGAAATCAAGTAAATGAGTAGAGTAATGTTGTGTTCTTTAATTGCAACAGATCCAATCATATTGCAAGATTCTGCAAAAGCAAGAATGATGATAGAAAAGGTCCAGTAAACAAAAACTAGAATATGCAGAGATAGGATAAAGGAAAGAGAAAAGTAGATGTGAATGAGATCCAGAATGAAATAAACAAAACATGGGTGAAGAAAAGTGTAATGAATGATGGTGATGGATCCACACTAAAATTTGGTGCCAATAACTCCTTTGAGAATTGAAATAGGAGCTCTAGCTTAGGGAGAGCTGCATTGAAAATCTAATCCCCCTACCAATAAGTGGGTACCTGAATCTGGCATGATGAATGAAGATAAAAAAGCCTATTACAGATCTGTTGAAGAAAATTTTGGAAGAAAAGAAGCTAATGTAATTGATTGGAGAGCAATTGAAGATTGACTGTATTCAGAAATAGTGTAACCAAATGAATTAGGGCAAAGCATTTATTAGAATGGTAAATTAGGTTTTACAGAGATTAAAAGGTCATTCAATCAACATTTGAATCAGTTTGTATTTGAAGAGAACAAGGAGAAGAGTGCCTAAGCTAAGATTTCAAGATTTTGAGTGCGAAAAATGAATTCAACAGCTAACCCTAATCCCATGGAGAAAAAGGTATTTTTCTGTGAAACTTTGAACTTGTGATCTTTTTGAAATTGCTACTCCATTGGTTGTTGACATCATCGAAAGGCCCTAACGTAAATTCAAAAAGCATCCACACAAATCTATAGAGGTCGATTCATTAGGTGCCCTTTCTAATGTTCCACATGGTGTGTTGCATGTTGAAGATATTAGGGCTTACATTCAAGCTAACATAGATGAGTTTGGGGATTTGAAGCTAGTAGATTTGTTTAAGAATCACTTGAGGGGTGAGATTTATGGTCTTAAACTTTAGTATAAGGCACTGTAATACAAACACTTCATTCAAGTTATTGGGTTCCCATCGTTCGATGAGGATGAGTGGGTCCAGTATGTACTGAGTCAGATGCATGCTAAATTTATGTGGTTGATGAAACCATTTAAGATCACTAAGGATGCCATCAAGGCCATAATAGGTTTAAACTCATCGGTGGACTACTGATGCTAAAATTATTGAAGAATCAGATTGTAACTGAAGCTATTGGCTCAAAGTTTGATAAGAGGGTAATGACAATAAATGATATAACTGATCTGGATGTCAAATTTGCATCTATGGTGATTGGGTATAAGATATACCACTCCAACAAGGAAAACTCAGTTTCCAGTATAACCATTTATGTTGCTTATTAGATGTTAAGAGAAAATACTGACTATGACTTGTGTGAGCTACTGCAAAACTAGATAATGGAGAATCTAAACAAGATCAAGAAGGATAAGAACAATACATTCAAGTATGGTACGTTGGTCTTGTGCTTGTTCTTCTATTTCATGAATAAGTTGCCGAGGATGAAAAGCCTACATTGGACCAATGACAAGCCTGTTGCCATACAAATAAGAGAGCACTTGCACAATATTGGTGACTCCAATGCCCAAAGGATTGCTCTTTGGGGATATTTAAAGAATTTCTAGAATATGATGCAATCAAGGGAAAGAATCCCTAAGTCTGTGGTGGAAAAATACAAGGATACAATTTGTTTCATGGTGGAAATAGATCAATGCTTGATGGAAGCAGTTGAACTAAGGACTATATGGATCATACCCATGGGGTATAAAGTTGATGAACAAATACTAGAAATGTATTCTCAACACCTTCTGAGTAACCAAAAGATACCACAATTGAGAAATCTGACACATATGATGAACTTAATTTGAAACTGCATGTTGAGCTTTAAAGACCTAAATCTAAGAGAAAGATCCAAAGCAAGTTGAAATGTATGTAGAAAGTATTGGAATAACCAAAGAATCTATGAGACAAATGTTGGTATGTGGTGACTAATCATGCAAGTATTGTACACAAGTTATGTATCCTCTTTTTTGTATGATTGGAGTCAATTGTTAATTTTTTGCTAACCGACAAAAGAAAAATGACATTACAAAACCCTAATTCTAGAAGCTTCCTAAGAGCTTGTTATAAGCGGCTGGGATGTATGGTACAATAATGTATTTGTGAGATTGTAATTTGTTTTGCATTGGATAATAAAATCATTGGATGGCTGAGTTTCTATGGATGTAGCCCATATTGGGTGAACCACGTTAAATTTTTGTTTTGATATTTTTTGTGTTATTCCTCATTGTTATATTTGGGTTATTTAATCTACATATAATTGTTAGTGTTTATTGCTTTGATCTACCCTAACCCTAACAAAAAATAGGGAAAGGATAGAGAAACCTGAGAAGGAGAAGTAGGACAGGGAATAGGGAAGTGTTCCTATAGAATCCCCTTCTAAATCAAGGACTACTAGGAGTTTTGTTACAATCTCCAGTGCATCACCTTCTCCTATTGTAGAGAAATTCAAAGAAAAAGAACAAAAGTAATGGGCAAAAGGTCATATGTCAGTGTGGAGAAGCAGGATGAAGAAGAGACTGATTCAGATGATGAGTTTAAAGAGTTGAAGGCCTCAGGCACTAAGGCTACTAAAGTGTCTAAGGAGAAGCCCTCCAAAAGCATAAAGGCAGAGAAAGTAGAAACATCAAGGGTTGGCAAAGACAAGCCCTCCAGAAGTATAAAGGTGAGCAAAAGACAAAAGAATGAGACTCATGTTGAAAAATCCACCTTGTCAGTTGAAGATATTGTGAATGCAGTAACTGTTCATGGAAATTTAAAGCCCATAACAAAATATTATGACAACTTGGATAATTTCAACAAAAAATTTTGGAGGATGCTACTGTTAAGTACTTATCTACATTCAACAAAGAACTTGTGGAAATTTTGTTAGAAATCCCTAAGAGTCTAAGTGACATTTTGGAGATGAGAAAAGAAGCTATTAAAGCAAAGGATTTGGAGCTAAGAGGACATGTGTTGCCCAGTCTGTGCCCAGTAATCTCTAGGAAGGAAGCAAATCAATTTTTCAAAGAAGTTAAAGATGAATTCAAAAGAAAGAAAAGGATGAATAAGCTAATGATTGGAGACATTGATAAAGTGGTCAAAGAAACATAACAAATTCTGAGGAAAGCCCTAGACAAGAATAAGTTTTATGTGGTCACTGAAGAACCTGTTGATGCTGATGATACATCTATTCTGAATAATGATGAGTTGAATAAAAATTAGCAACAAGCTAAGGTAGATGATTTCTCTATTCCGGAAGAAGAAATATTAAATAAAGGAGATGAAGAGATGATGAAGGAAGATAATGTTGATTGTGCAGAGGATACTCAAATTCCTTTGGACCAATCTGGTGAAGAAAATACAGAGATGAATATAAATGCTCCTAATGAAGGTGATTCTAAGAAGAATAAAGAGTAGAAAGTAGAAGAGATTAAGGACAAGGAAGATCAAGAAGAAGAAACTTATGATGGAATTGATTCCTCCATTCCAGATGTTGAGGAATTTGATAAAAAATGATGATAATGCTACTATTGAGGATACACAAAATCCTCTAGAAAAAAATGTAGAAGAGATTTCTGATAAATATAAAAAGAAGGATGCCTCTGTTGTTGATGCAAAAAGAGCAGAAATAGAGAAAAAAGAATGAAAATGATAAGCAAGACAATGCATGCCCTAAAGAGCATAAAATTGAAACATCATATTGGGCAAGAGACACTGCAAAAGCTTAGTGAAAGAAATTTTGGAGAAAGACAAACAAGTTGCAGAAGATTTGGCTATAATACAAGGTCTAATCAATTTTGATACTCTATCATTGGTACAAAAGATGAAGTTGGCCTCTTTTACACAAGCTAAGGCCAGAGATGAAATCTTGAAGTTTCATATAGAAGACACTAATTTGCTTGATCTTGCATCTGACATTTTGGAGAAAATCATGCCTACATTTTAGAAGGATTCATTAGCATCCCCCTCTGGTTAGTTGAAGAGACTAATAAATTTTGTAAGTTCTCACTTTGAGTCTTTTGAGAAGTCAATAGAAGTTAAAGTCTGGAATGAATTTAATGATAAAAGATTTAGTGAACTGAAAAGAATAATTGACAATGATAGAATTATGTTGGATACTAGTGTAAAGAGTATTCAAAATGCCCTCACTAAAGGAGGAGATGTGTACAAATTTTGTTTATCTTGGCCAAAAGTTGTAGAGGATATTGAGAATAAAATAAAGGAGTCTGAGAAAAAATTGTCAAATGTATCTCAATCCTTTGATCCTTTGACAGTATCTGTAGTGAGTCAAGAATGTCAAGTAATTAACTTGATTGATGAAATGAAGAAATTGGTGAAAGAAAAAGAAAACATTGTGGCAAGGATATGTGAACTTTGGGGACTGATTTTCCCTAAGTTAAAAACAATGTTGAATGCATTGACAGAAGCTCAAGATGCTGCTCTAACAAGTGATCCCATTGATCTAAAGAAGCTAGAGTCACATGCATTTTTATTCAGTGGTCATATTATAGTTTTGGGCAGCATGAAGAAAAGTTGGGACAGTGAATTGGCACTATTGAAAAACATTTTTGGTGATGTGTTTAAGTTCATGTAGACAAGACATAAGGATTGTTTATATATATGTGCTCATGTACATAAAGTTTTTGCTTGAATTTTAGTATGCAGATCTCATCCTTTGCCATTGATGTCAAAGGGGGAGTGGAAAACAGTGAAAAATGAGAAATTCATCTAAGGGGGAGCATTGGAAATCACAAGTGTACATAGTAAGGGGGAGTTGTTCTAACACTTAGTCATTTTTCACTAAGTGTTGCCATCAATGACAAAGGGGGAAATTGTTGGAAAGAGACACTACTAGGTATGTTAGGTGTTGTCATTGATGACAACTAAATCTATCTTACATATCCACATTGTATCATTTGATCATACCAGAAGTCAGATTGTAGATTTGTCTAAGTCCAGATAGACAGGAACAGAGCATATGATAGGGTTTAACATTTTGGTTGGCATTTCTCCACAGGCTATCATATTGTACTACAGATATGAGGGAATGTTAAGGGATGTCAACACTACCTAAATCAAAAGTTTTAGGCTCCAATGATGAAGGGATTGAAAGTTACAAGCATCTGAGTATCAGGTTTTGGTTAGATAGTTCAGTTCGGTGAAGAACAAGCTGACTTTATGTTTGATCCTTGTGTGGATTAAGAGAAGTGGTTGGTTGAGTAACTTATGAGATCTAGTGGTATTGGCCAACATGAGTGGTGACTTGAATCCATAGGTTTTGGTCCACATTGATGTTTGTGCATGGATTCAGCTGATAGAACAATGTTCTTGAAAACGTTTCTATGTCTTCTTGAGGCTGACTACAATTGATGTAATTTCATGTTGCGGATATATATGATTGATGGGTGTGAGCATTTTGAGGTATGGTTGTGTGAATATGAGGAGAGAGGTCTGAAGTATGGTAGTATCAAGTATGAAGCAAGAGATCTGAGCCTCAGATCATGGTAGAACACTGAAATAGGGCAATGATAGATGAAGTGTGTGAAGTCAGTATATTGAGCCTAACCATAATTGTATTCTTGCATTGTTAGATGCTATTCTTCAGTTCAAGTATTGCAATGAACTCTTTGTAATTAATCTAGTAGGCAGTGAGCCTCCTTTGAGCAGTAAGCTCTGGGCAGTGTGCCTTCCCATTTGTAATACTTTTAACAGAGTATAAAATATCGCAGGTTAACCCCCACCATGGTTTTTCTCTTAACCAGGTTTCCATGTAAAAATCTTGGTGTTCATGTGTGATGATCTTGTTGTTGTTGTTCTTAAGTTCATTCTTCTTTATTTTGAATGTATATGGTAATTTAATAAAGGAACATAATAATAAGTTTTGCAGAACACTGATTCACCCCTCAGTTTTCCTTAGTTTCAACAAGAAGATGATCCTAAAGACTACTAGACTCTCATGTTTGCTCAGCTAGCATGTGTGTGCTTTTTACCTTTCTTCTCCGTGAAAATGTCACCCTTGAGGCTTTGAGCTTAGATGGATCTCCACCCAAGAGTATAGACATTCAACAATCTTCTCTCTTTCACTCTTTTTTTGGTGTCTCTCTTTTTTTGTATTTTCTAGAATGCCTCACTTGATTTTCTCATTTTTTTGGATTTTTATTTTTTTATTAAAATGAATGCTTTTGGAACTTTTGATATGCAAGCTTGATCTCTCAATTCTCACTTTTCTTGATCACTCTTATTTTGATCACTCATTTTTTTGTTCACTTATATTTTAGACTTTTTCCTTTAGAGTTTTGATCCTCCTAACATTTTTGGCCAAGAAAGATAAGGGGCTAAGCACCACCTAAAGTTTTTGTAATCTAGTCAGATTTCTCTTCTACTAAGGAAGAATTGGGAAGGTCTTCTTGCAAGCTTCCTTTGAACATTGTAGGTTTGAATACTGACTTTAGTTAGACCTAACATCTTGGCTCATTAAGACTATGATCAGTGTAAAGCTAAGAGCTAGGCTTTGATTAGAATCACTGAGAATGAAGGGGCAATATGGTGATTGTGAAAATGGGGAATCTCTAGGTCCTGAAGGATGACGTATACCTAGGCAACCTTAGAATCCTTACTGAAATGAAAATAATATAAGAGCAAGTCATTCACTATAATGCAATATGAACATAATGATACTGAAATGCAAGAAACAAATTGTTTTTGACATTTTTATTTTTTATAATTTTTTTTGTACTTTTATGTTTTATGATTTTTTTTGTTTTTAGACATAGTATTTCTTGAGGTGAAAGGCATTGACTATTTCACCAAATTCCTTTCCCTCCATTGTGCACAAGAGATAGGCACCATTTCCAACATCTTGTTTAAGCATGTAAGGTCCTATCCAATTTGGTCTAAACTTGCATCCTTCACCGACCTTTTTATTGATCAAGTTGTCTATCGTGAGCACTAGGTCTTCCACTTGAAAAGGTCTTGGCATGACCTTTTTGTTATACTAATTCTGATTGTTAGAAACATTAAGAGGGGGGTGAATCAGTTTTCTATAAATCTTTTCTTACACTTTTAGTTTTAACCATTTCAAAAAAATAATCCAATAGAAGCAAAATATACAACTAAATAGCATCCACAAAAGCAAGACACACAACACCAAGATTTTAAGTGGAAAACCCAAAATGGGAAAAACCATGGAGAGGATTATCTCTCATAAATATATTGCAATCTTTACAAAATGATGTTTAGGCCTTGGTCACTCCACGGGCCTAGAACGGCTGGCTCACTGCCGTGATGTACAACTAAGTTTAGAAGGCTCACTGCCTGAACCCTAAACCTAGCAAGATTACAATAAGGGCTATTAAACCCTGAGGGCTGTTAAACCCTATTGAAGGTTCATTGCCTTGAAGATGAACACTTTCTTCTAATTAGATTGTACATGAGAACTGAGTACTGCTTAAACATCTGCCACTATGCTAGGGTGCAGTCATTCAATAACTGTATTCTGAATCCCAAGTCTTCATCGCTGCTGATCTTCTAATTTTGCTCCACTATTCACATTCTCACTTCACACACACCTTCTTCAACACACCACAACTAAAGATCATCGCTCTTATATATATCTACCTCATGATTTAATCCATAATCATGTCGACATCCAAGAAGTGAAACATGTACATAAAAAGATCTTGTACCTTGTCACTCAATCCAATGCACTATGTGTCGTGTGGACACAAATATTCTCCCAAGCATGTTCATATAGGTTGGCTCTAATTGCTCAATTACTTACATAAATCCTCCAAACATTAACTTTTCTCCGCACAATGATTTATATACTTGTCAACGTCTTCCTTAAGAGTATGCTTAACAAATTCATCTGCTAACTTACAACTTCTACTGAGGATCTCAAAACACCTTCCAAAACATACCAAGGACTCTTTATACATTCCCAATCCTACCCTTAGAACCGCAAGGCATCATATCATCTTGCGAAGAAATGCAGACCATCAGAACTTAGACCCTGTCTCTGTCAAACACTGTGTCGATACTTAGCAGCTTGTAGCTATCCTTCCAGTGAACTTCAGATCTCTTAGCTCTAGAATAAGAAACTTCATATAAGTGTTTACAATACCTCAAAACCACATAATGAAATACTTGTCTACAGAGGAATGCAGACCACTACACTAGACCCTGTTCACTGTTCCTGTTATACCTTTGCTTACCTGGACTTAGACATTTCTTCAAGATGACTTCTAGAGAGGATCAAGACATAATCTATGAGGCATAACACTATTAAACACCAAATGACATCATACTTGAACCACATCTATGAGTCTTCTATTGTGTAGGCATACTAGGTGACTTACTATCTTCCACTCAGAATACCTTCCATACTTTACTATTTTCTGTCACCCAGACCTAGAATCCAACATGTTCTTCTGAAGATATTTCTTCTTGTCATGGAAATAGACTCTCTAAGCCTTGTTACCATCAATGACAACATATAATTCAATGCTAGAGGAGTGTCTCTTGCCAACAATCTCCCCCTTTGGCATTGATGGCAACACTTAGTGAAAAATGCTTGACTGCTCCCCCTTACTTTACACACTTTATTTTCCTACTCCCCCTGGGGTGATTATCCATTTTTCACTGAAATTATTCTCCCCCTTTGACATCAATGGTGAAGGGTGTGATCTAGAACCAAAAGTTTGTTAAAATTTCAAAAATGTATATATTCTGCCACATATTTACAAGTGCAATCTTCATAATATTACATGTGTTTAAGAACATCGTTAAATATTTTTTTGATCAGTGTCCACTCAGCATCCCAACTTTTCTTTACATTTTCCATAATCTAAATTTGACCATTGAGAAGAAAAACTAAGGCTTCTATCATTTTAAGATCAAAAGTTGTGTCTGCTTGGGCAACTAACTTGGCCCCTATAATAAGATTTGTCATTAAGTCTAGCTTTGGACAAACTAACCTTCTTAGTTGCCCCATCCTATTTTTTATTTGGTACTTTTGATTTGTTAAGTCAGTCAATTCATTGTGAATATTAATGACTTCTAGTTCTGTCCTTATGACTGACTCAGCTTTCAGATCAAATTTCTCAGAGATATCTAGCAATTTTTGTTCCAAATCTTTGATCTTTTCTTCAATCTTTTGAGTAGTTTTATGCCAGGACAAAAACAAATTGTACATATCTCCAGCATCTTTCACAGCTTTTTGAATATTGGCTATTGTATTGTTTAATGTGATTTTATCGTTTGCTATCATTATTTTCAATTCTTCTAATCTCTTCTCATCAAATTCTTGCCTTACCTTTGTTTCTATAGATTTCTCAAAAGATTCAAATTGTTTACTTACCAAATTTATCAGCCCCTTCAGATGACTTGATGAGGGCATGGATAAATCCCTTTTGAATGTGGGTAACATCTTTTCTAAGATTATTGATGCTTCATCAATCAGTTCACTATCTTCAATATGTGATTTTAGTATCTCTTCTTGAGCCTTTGCCTAAACAATTGAAATCCACTTAAACTTATGTGCCAGAGACATTGTATCCAGATTTATTAGGCCATACAGAAAATATGATTCATCCACATCTTGTTTCTCCATCTCTAGCACTTCTTTCTCTGATGCAATAGTGTCTCTTGACATAGTAGGCACCTCTTCTTCCTGATTTTGTTCTAGATTATTTAATTCCATATTCTTATTGGTTTCCTCTACTTGTTCAAGTGGAAGATTTACCAGTTATTCCTCAGTTTCTCCTATGTCAGTATTATCCTTAGTGTGTTGTGCTAGATAAATTCTCACTTGAGAGTCATCTATGGGCTCCTCTTCTTCCTTAGACATTCTTCCATTTGTATCAATTTCTTGACCCAATTTATTTTTGGAGTAGATGAATTGACATGAACATTAGTTTCTTCATCAACACTTGAAGTGGGAAGATTATGTTGCTTTAGGGATTTCAAGATAATCTCTTCTGTTTCTTTCACTGCTTTGTTAGTTTCACCTATCATTAACAAATTCATCCTTGTTTTAGTTCTAAACTGATCCTTGGTCTCCTTGAAGATTAGATTTTCTTCTTCTATAGTGATTTTTGGATATAGTCTAGTCAACACATGTTTTCTTAGCTCAATATCTTTAGCCCTAGCATTCTCCTTTCTAATACTCAAAATATTTGCTAGACTTTCTAGGAGATCAGAGATGATCTCAATGAGGGCTTTGCTGAAAGTGTTGAGATATTTTATAGTGGCTTCCTCCAGGCTCCTTTTGTCTTCTTTACCATATTCATCAAAGTGCTTAATCAGAGGTTTTAGATTCCCATCTACAGCGACAACATTTACTATATCTACAAGTGTTGGGAGTATTTTTTGTCTCTTGCTAGACTTCTCTTCTCAAAAGAATTTTCCTTTGCAGCTTTCAAAGGCTTTAACAATCTCATCTTTCATCTTCTTGACTTCATCTAACTTAGTCTCTTCTTCATCCTTTTCACCAATACTAACATATAATCTTTTTCCTTTCACTTTTTGCCTCTTCATTTGTTTGGTAGCAGACTCCTTTGAAGACTTTTCTAGGTTTGATGATGATGTAGCACCAGATGGAGTGGCAGAGCTTCTGGTGGTCCTCTGAGTCTTTTCTGATTTGTTCTGCTTTAATTGAGATTCCTCAAGAATCTATACTGGCTCATTCTTTCTCTTCTCTTCTACTACTTTCTCTCCCTTTTCCCTTGCCTCTTTTAGTTATTCCTTGGTGATGCCATATCTTGTAGTGATCTCTTCTACTTCTTTCCTCACTTTTCTAGAAGATTCAGGTTTCCTATGTTCAACATGTAGTTTCACAGATATTTCTTCATATGTACCGAATTTTTCTTCGTTTGCATCCTTAGGTTTACTCAACATATGTTTGGCATAGTTGTCTAGTTTATTATCAGCATGATCTAGACTATTCTGGGATCAATAGACTCCATTAGACATTGGTCCTTGGTAACCATAAAATAGATATTGTCTTTGTATTTCTCAATAATTCCATTGGAAATTCTTTCCCTAGACTGCATCATGCTCTAAAAGTTTTTGAAGAATCCTTATAGGGCTACATTTTGTTCATTTTGACCACCTAAGTTACTAAGACATTGTCTTATTTGAGTAGCTACCGGTTGATTTCTTAACTAGATTAAACCCTTCTGATTAGGAAATTCATTCAGAAAGTAAAAGAACAAGCACATAATGAGCGTACTGAATTTGAAGAGATGACTCTTACTTTCTTTGATTTTCTTTAAATTATCCATTAGTTGAACTCTCAACAATTCACACAAGTCATAATCAACATTTTCTTTGATCATCTGATATGTAGTGTAAATTGCTGAACTTGAAACAAAGTTTTCTCTGTTGGAGAAAGAGATCTTGTATCCTATAACCATTGAAGAAAATTTCACAGTGGGATCGATGATATCTTTTATTGTCATTCCCCTTTTATCAAATTGTGCTCCAGTAGCTTCTGTGACTTTTTGATTTTTAACTGCCTTTAGATGTGGCATGCCTCTAATAGAATTTAATCTGGTAACTCCTTGGATTGTATCTTCTATTATCTTGAAGGGTTGGTCCTTTCCCAGCCACATAAATTCATCATGGATTCTGCTTAGCACATAACACACCCATTTGTCTTCAGCAAATGTGGGGTACTCAATGTATTGGATGAATTTCTTTTCTTTCAGAATCATGTGCTCTACCTTCATGTTGAACTGATCATTACTCAGGTGATTTTGAAATAGATCTATGAAACAGGTTCCTCTGAGTTCCTCTAGGGCAACATGAATGTATGCCCTAACGTCTTCAACATATAAAACTCCATGTGGAATACTTGAGAATGAACCCATTTGATCGACTTCTGTTGCTTTATTAGGATGTTTCTTGAATTTGGGTCGAGGGCATTCGATAATGTCTATGATTTGAGGAGTTGCCATAGAAAAGATTCAATAGATTTACAATGAGGGTTTCTATGGTAAATACCTTGAGATGCTGAGATTCAATTTTCTTCACCTGGATTGATCTAAGCTTGAATCTTTGTTGTGCCTTGAATTCTTGCTTCGATCTCTCTCTGAAATTTGAAAAACTTTGAATGCAAAGTGAATTTGAGACCAAAAGACTTGCCTTTTATTATCCACACTTGACTTGATTGTCATAAATACTATTTTTTTAAAAAGCTGCTTGACTTATTTCTGATGGATATAGTAAATTAGAATTGCTCCACAAAATTCTGCATCAGCTTATTTCCTTCTAGTTTTCCTTTTAAAGGATTTGTCTTGATGAATTCTACCAAGAATCTTTGTGCTGAAATCTAGCACCAACTACTTGGTTGGGGGGTTTGGAATTTCAATACTACTCCCCCTGAGCCAGTGCCCACAACTCATTCCTTAAAGAGGGTATCTGCATCAAATGTTGGTGCAGATCTATCCTCAATTAAAATTACTACCTTATCAATCCATATTTTATCTATTTCTTCCTTGGTTTCAACTGGATCAACTTTCTCTTTTCCTTTTTCATTTCTCTTCTTTCTTTTCCTTTCTTCAGAATAGTGATTTCTCTTCACATTTCTGCTTTTGCAAAATCTTTCAACATGTCCAAATTTGTTACAATTTAAGCACATCACATTCTTTTGACTTTGATTGCTTCCATAATTTGATCTACATTAATTTTCCAAATGTCCAAATTTATTGCATGCAAAACATTCTCCATTGAATAGTTGATTGTTCCTTGTATTTTGAAAGTTAGCTCCTATAGAGCTTTTGCATTCATTTGATCTGTGTCCCATTTTATAGTAAGCATTGCACCTAACAGAGTTCTAACTTAATTTACTTCTGCATACAACAACTTTATGACCAATTATATTGCAAGTGAAGCATTTACCTTTAAATGATTGTTCATTCCTCCAATTGTTGAAACTTTTCCTGATTTGATTTCTACATTCATTTGCTCTATGACCAATTTTCTTGCAAATGAAACACTCATATTTGCAAGTATGAGGTTAACTAGTGTTGTCATTGATATCAACATACTCATATTGCATTGACAAGAAGGATTGGATGAGCTGTGTGCTGAGGATATTGAAAAAATTAGTCTCAATCAGGAACAATGAAGAACAGTGATGAGAAGAAGGCAAAAGTACTCAATAGGTTGAATATCAGAGAATACGGATTAAAGGGTTTGTAGGTATGAATCTTGAGATGTTCCAGGTAAGATTTTAGAGGTCTGCATGAAGTCATGAAGAAGTTGTGATCGATCAAATAGAACCGGTTCCAGGAGATGCTCCGGAGTGACAGAGTGTTACAAAGAGGTCCGGTGAGATCCAGAAGTGCTTTTTCCTATTTTGTGGATTGGACAGAGTGTTTGGGATGTCCTTGTGATGTTTCATCTCAATTTGTGCATGGTTTGGAGGTCTGAAAGCACCTCTTGCAGTATGACAGTGGCAGTAGACTGTGTTCTTGAAGTTTCAGATGAGGAAGAGAAGAGATTCCAGTGAGTAGCAGAAATGCAGATGTACCTGGTCATTCAGGCAAGCTTGTGAAGGTTCTTGGATCATGTTGAGGTTGTGTTGTAGGTCCGCATGAGTGTTAGAGCCTGGAATTGAAGATATAATTCCAGATGAAGATGTTCTTGTTCAGGTTGGCTGACTAGATGGGTTATTTATCTTGTGAATGTTCTTATGGATGATTGCCGACTTGTGGATGTTCTTGTGGATGATTGCCGAGTTAGATAATTGTTCCTAAGTCGATGCCTTGTATAAATAAAGGTTTGTGAATTCATTTTGAGGTGTGTCGTGGAGCGGATGAGTGTGGTATAACAAAAGAGTGGAAGGCAGAACAGGTGTGTCTCGAGCTTAAATGGAACTGATCCAGAAATGGTGAAGATGTCATTCTCTAGTTCAAGGTTGTGATACTTATGATCTTGTAGACAGTGTGTCTCCTGTAGGCAGTGTGCCTCCTTGTGAGCAGTGTGCTCAGGCAGTGAGCCCTAATTGGCATGTGCCATTCATTTTTCTTCTTCTTCTAACAGAGAATAATCCTTGGGTTAATCACCCCGTGGTTTTTCCCTTAACTAGGTTTTCCATGTCAAAAATCTTGGTGTCAAATGTGTTGATGTTTATTTGCTCCAGTGTTTATACTTTCTGCTTTCATGAATGATTAATTGATATGCTATTAACTAATAAGAAGAATCAAGTGTTTGAAGTAGAAGCATAGTTTTTGTACAATTGATTCACCCCCCCTCTCAGTTGTGTGCCCTAGATCTAACAATTGGTATCAGAGCCAAGTTCCTCTGAAAGGAGCTTAACCACTTGAGGAGATTTAGGATGTCGTCATACAAGAAGGATAGTCCGAAGTTCAATGGAACCAATTTCTCGCTCTGGAAAGGTCGCATGAGATGTCACTTGGAGTGTATGGGGAAAGAATACTTGTCCATGATCACAAAGGATTATGTACCTCCACAGGGTGGTCTGACAACTCTGAATGAAATCACAGATGCTGAAAACAATTTGTGGACCAAAGAAGCTCTTCTAAGCGCATTGAATGACTAAGAGCTCTCAAATTTTATTGACCTACCAACTGCATATGAGATCTGGGTTAAACTGGAACTTCTGCATGAAGGAGATGAGTTTGTTAAGAGTGCAAGGTTGCAAAGTCTAAAAGGGAAATTTGAAAGATTGAAGATGAGAGATGATGAAAATATCACTACCTTTATGCCAAGAGTAAATGAGCTGGTGTGTGGAATCAGGAATGTTGGTGGAGTTCTGGATGAAAATGAAATTGTTTGCAAAATTCTCAAATCCCTTCCTGCTGCCTACAAAATCAAGGTTGCTACCATTGATGAATTCAGAGCCCATAAAACTATCACAAGAGAGCAATTGACTGGCAAACTGGCTACATTTGAAATGACTGAGTTTGGAGATGATCACCCCAAGACTGAATCTGCATTCAAAGCCAGTGCCTATGTGAAAGGCAAACAAAGATTTGATCCGGGAGAGAACTCTTCAAGGAAGCTGTCATGGTATGATCAAGCAAGGAAAGACATGGAAGAGGAAGAAGCAGAAACAGCTCATCTTGAAGCCCTCATTGCAAAGAGACTGCCAAGAGGATTTGGTAAGTATGAAGGAAAATTACCCTTTAAGCGCTTCAATTGCAATAAGATTGGTCATTTTGCTTCAAGATGTCCAGAAAGATCTACAAGGTCAAATGCTAACAGACAAAGGTTCCAAAAGAACTGTTATTATGTTCATGAAGAAGATGATAATGAAGGAGTAACAGATGATGAATTAGAAATAGGAAGCAAATCTGGAAATGAATGGGTGTTTATTTCCATCAAGGAAGAAGACTCAATATCCTCTGAATCTGTCAATCATAAGGTTGTGGAAAGAGCTTTGTCTGCCCAAGTTGAAGAAAAGGATGATTGGGTTATTGACAGTGGATGTTCTCACCGCATGACAGGTGACAAGAACAAGTTCTTAGATTTGGAAAGGTATGAAGGAGGAATGGTAAAGTTTGGTGATAATTCTACTGGCAGAATCAGAGGTAGGGGAACTATTTCTTTTGATGGAAAGAGCAAAACCAGTAATGTACTATATGTTGAAGGATTGAAGCACAATCTTCTTAGTGTTGGTTAGTTGGTGGACAAAGGTTGTGATCTCCGGTTCAAGAATGGAAGATGCAAGATCTTTGAAAGCTCCAGAACTGAGATTGCATCCGGTAGTCAAACAAAAGGTAATATCTTCCATCTAGTTGGTTCAAATAAAATTTGTTTGTTTGTTCAAATTGATCAGAGTTGGTTATGGCATAGAAGGATGTGTCATGTGAATTTTGACAACATCATCAAGATAAGCAATACTCAGGCTGTAAGAGATCTTCCAAAATTGGTGAAACCTACAAATAGTTTGTGCAAAGAATGTCATCTAGGTAAACAAAGTAGAGTCTCTTTCAAAAGCAAGGATCAGTCCTCTACCAGATTATTGGAATTAGTTCATACTAATCTATGTAGTCTGACAAGAATCAAGAGTATGCAAGGTGATAGATATTTCATGTTACTGATTGATGATCATTCCCAGATGATGTGGGTTACCTTCATAAAAGAGAAATTAGAAGCCCATGAGAAGTTCAAAATCTTCAAAACTATGGTAGAGAATCAAACCGGATTAAAAAGGAAATGTCTAAGGTCTGATAGAGGTGGTGAATTCACATCTGGTGAATTCATAGATTTTTGTGAGAAGCATGGTATCAAGAGACAGTTGTCTGCTCCTAGGACTCCATAGTAGAATGGAGTAGTTGAGAGAAAAAACTGGACCATCTAGGAAGCAGCCAGGACAATGATGATGGAAGTAAATGTTCCTCAGATGTTTTGGAAAGAAGCTATCAGCACTGCAGTCTATACTCTTAATCGAGTTCAAATAAGAAGCACTACTGATAAGACTCCTTATGAACTTTGTTTTGGTATAACTCCTACTGTGAGGTATTTCAGAGTATTTGGTAGCAAGTGTTATATCAAAAGAGATGAAGATTTAGGAAAGTTTGATGCTAGAAGTGATGAAAGAATTTTCTTGGGTTACTCCACTCAAAGCAAAGCATACCAGTGTTACAATAAGAGATTGAGAAAGATGATAGAAAGTACAAATGTGAAGGTTGATGAAGGAATTGAGAAGCCCTCAAGGTTTTATGAATATGATGAAGATGATCAGAATGATTCTCTGGTGCAAGGAGCTCAATCCTCCTCTAAAATTTAGATCCAGACTGATCCGATAAATCGGGAAGAAGAAGTTTTTCTGAATGAGCCTGATCAAGAGATAGTAGTGCAAGAAACTCCCAAAGTTCCAAGGTATGTAACTCTAAATCATTCTGAAGATCAGATCATAGGTGACAAAAGCAAAGGGGTACAAACAAGGAGGAGAATTGCTCAAGATTCAAATGAATACTGTCTAATTTCAAAGATTGAACCTAAGACAATTAATGAAGCTTGCAATGATGAAAACTGGACCAAAGCAATGGAAGAAGAGTTGATACAAATTGAGAAAAATCAAACTTGGGATCTTGTTCCCAGACCTAGAAACAAGAATGTGATTGGAACCAAATGGGTCTTCTGGAACAAACTAAATGAAGTTGGTGAAGTAATCAGAAACAAAGCTAGATTGGTCTGTAAAGGCTACTCTCAGATAGAAGGAATTAATTTTGAAGAAACCTTTGCTCCGGTGGCAAGAATTGAAGCAGTCAGATTGTTTTTTGCATTTGTTACCTTCAAAGACTTCAAGGTATATCAGATGGATGTCAAGTTTGCCTTCCTAAATGGTGATCTGGAAGAAGAAGTATACATTGAGCAACCAGATGGATTTTAATTGTCTGTTCATGATGATATGGTCTGCAAGTTGAAGAAAGCACTGTATGGATTGAAGCAAGCCCCAAGAGCATGGTATGAAAGGTTGGATAAGCATCTTGTGCAGATTGGTTTCAACAAAGGTACTATTGATAGTAACCTATATTTCCAAATAGATAATGAAAACATCTTGATTGTTGAAGTATTTGTTGATGATATCATCTTTGGAGGAAAAGACAGTATGTGTAAAACCTTTACAAATCAAATGAAAAGTGAGTTTGAAATGTCAATGCTTGGTGAAATAAATTTCTTCTTGGGTCTGCAAATCACTTAGACAAAGAAAGGCATCTTTATCTCTCAGACCAAATATGCAAAAGAATTGTTGAAGAAATTCAGAATGGAAGATTCAAAGCCAATGAACACTCCTATGGCAACCAGATGTAAGTTGAGCAAAGATGATGATTTTCCTAAAATAGATAAGACCAAGTACAGATCAATGATTGGAGGACTATTGTATCTCACTCATACTAGACCAGATATAATGCAAGTTATTGGTCTTGTGGCAAGATTTCAGGCTAATCCTAGAGAATCTCATGTCATGGCTATCAAAAGAATTTTTAGGTACTTGAAAGGAACAGTTGAGTATGGTCTATGGTATCCTAGAGATTAGGATTTCTCTCTTCATGCATACACAGATGCAGATTGGGCAGGAGATGTGGATGATAGGAAGAGTACAAGTGGAGGAGCTTTCATTTTGGGAAAAAGATTGGTTTCTTGGCTAAGCAAGAAATAAGAGGCAATATTTCTGTCTACAACTAAAGCAGAATATATTGTAGCAGCAGGTAGTTGCACTCAAATCTTATGGATGAAGCAAATGCTAAGAGACATTAAAGTTGATTATGAGGAGCCTATCACAATTTTTTGTGATAAATCAAGTGCAATTAATATTTCTAGGAATCCGGTATTGCATTCTAAGACTAAGCACATATCTATCAAGTTTCACTTTCTGAGAGAACAAGTGAACAAGGATGAAGTCAGATTGGTGTATGTACCCTCCAAGGATCAGATTGCAGATATCGTTACTAAACCTCTTCCCAAGGACTCTTTTGAGTATCTCAGGGAGAAGTTAGGGGTCATGGCCCCTCCAGTGATGAACTAGGATGTATTGATGTGCATCAGTCTGGTAGATATCACAGTAATATCTTGTGATCCGAAGTGATGATGGGGAGCTGCTACTAAGGGGGAGCAGCTGGTATGATTCTGATGTGTTAGAGTTGCAAGTATGAGCCCTTTGCCATTGATGTCAAAGGGGGAGAGAAGACATGTGAAAAACTAGTGGTTGATGATCAAAGGGGGAGTAGTAAAGGAAGAGAAGACCTGTGAAGAGTTGTTACTGATAGGGGGAGCTATGACAGAAAGGAGAAGATCTTGTCTTGATGGTTTTTCACATCATATGTTGCCATCAATGACAAAGGGGGAGATTATTGCAAGTATGAGGTTAACCAGTGTTGTCATTGATGTCAACATACTCATATTGCATTGACAAGAAGGATTGGATGAGCTGTGTGCTGAGGATATTGAGAAAATTAGTCTCAATCAAGAACAGTGAAGAACAGTGATGAGAAGAAGGCAAAAGTACTCAATAGGTTGAATATCAGAGGATGCAAATTAAAGGGTTTGTAGGTATGAATCTTGAGATGTTCCAACTAAGATTTTAGAGGTCCGCATGAAGTCATGAAGAAGTTGTGATTGATCAAATAGAACCGGTTCTGGGAGATGCTCCGGAGTGACAGAGTGTTACAAAGAGGTCCGGTGAGATCCGGAAGTGCATTTTCCTATTCTGCAGATTAGACAGAGTGTTTGGGATGTCCTTGTGATGTGTCATCTCAATTTGTGCATGGTTTGGAGGTCTGGAAGCGCCTCTTACAGTATGACAGTGGCAGTAGACTGTGTTCTTGAAGTTCTAGATGAGGAAGAGAAGAGATTCCAGTGAGTAGAGGAAATGCGTATGTACCTAGTCATTCAGGCAAGCTTGTGAAGGTTCTTGGATCATGTTGAGGTTGTGTTGTAGGTCCACATGAGTGTTAGAGCCCGGAATTGAAGATATACTTCTGGATGAAGATGTTCTTGTTTAGGTTGGTTGACCAGATGGGTTATTTATCTTGTGAATGTTCTTATGGATGATTGCCAACTTGCGGATGTTCTTGTGGATGATTGCTGACTTAGATAATTATTCCTAAGTCGATGCCTTATATAAATAAAGGTTTGTGAATTCATTTTGAGGTGTGTCGTGGAGCGGATGAGTGTGGTATAGTGAAAGAGCAGAAGGCAGAGTAGGTGTGTCTTGAGCTTAAATGGAACTGATCCAGACATGGTGAAGATGTCATTCTCTAGTTCAAGGTTGTGATACTTATGATCCTGTAGATAGTGTGTCTCCTGTAGGCAGTGTGCTTCCTTGTGAGTAGTGTGCTCAGGTAGTGAGACCTAATTGGCATGTGCCATTCATTTTTCTTATTCTTCTAACAGAGAATAATCCTTGGGTTAATCACCCCGTGGTTTTTCCCTTAACCGAGTTTTCCACGTCAAAAATCTTGGTGTCAAATGTGTTGATGTTTATCTTCTCCAGTGTTTATACTTTGTGCTTTCATGAATGATTAATTGATATGCTGTTAACTAACAAGAAAAATCAAGTGTTTGAAGTAGAAGCAAAGTTTTTGTACAACTGATTCAGCCCCCCCTCTCAGTTGTTTGCCCTAGATTTAACAACATTTACCTTTAAATGATTGTTCATTCCTCCCATTGTTGAAACTTTTCCTAATTTGATTTCTACATTCATTTGCTCTATGACCAATTTTCTTGCAATTGAAACACTGACTAGAGAATAATGGAGTCTTTTGATTCATTTTTCTCCTACACTGAGTAGCCCTGTGATCAAACTTATTGCATGAATTACAATAACCATTGAAAGATGGGTACCTTTGAGCATTTGGTTGTCTGACTGGAGGTCTTCTAGGTCTTCTTCTTTGATTTCTGAACTGGTATCCTTTGTTTTACCTTGACTCAGTGCTTATTTGTCCAAAGTTTGAAATTTCACCTTTCTCAAATCCTAAACCATGATTGTCATCAGCATTCCTCTGGCTAGCAATCATTTCATCAAGCTTTGCAGTACTTATCTTGAACTTTTCTTCAAAGCTTCTGGCCTTTTCCAGATCTATTTTTAAACTTATAATTTATTTTTCAAGTTTAGCACAATCTTTTCATCTATTTTTCACAATCAAATTTAGATCATCTTCTACTCTTGTTCATTCTGTAATTTCTACTTCCAAGTCATTTAGGGATTCATTTTCTGATAAAAATTGGTCACTAACTTGTTTGTATTTGTCTTTGAATTTCTTAACTTGCTCTTTTAGCTTTGAGATGCATTCATCAACTTGTTTCAGATTTTCCTTCTGATCTCTGACCTCTGCTTCAGAATTTTCAAGATCCATAAGAGTTTCTTCTAGTTGATTGTATCTCTCATAATTTCCATACCTTCTTGCTGCATGATCTAGATCTTCCTTAAGCTGTTAAACTTTTTCCATGGAACCTTGCTCTGATACCAATTGTTGATTGTTAGGATCACTGAGAGGGGGGGTGAATTAGTGTTCTATAAATATTTTCTTGCAATTTTACTTTTAACCATTTCAAAAGAATAATCCAATAGAAGCAAAATATACAACTAAATAGCATCCACAAAAGCATGACACACAACACCAAGATTTTACATGGAAAACCCAAAATGGGAAAAACCACAGAGAGGATTAGCTATCATAAATATATTGCAATCTTTACAAAATGATGTTCAAGCTTGGTCACTCCATGGGCCTAGCACATGTTGGCTCACTGCCATGATGTACAACTAAGTTTAGTAGGCTCACTACCTCAACCCTAAACCTAGAAAGATTACAATAAGGGTTGCTAAACCCTATTGAATGCTCACTGCCTTGAAGATGAACACTTGCTTCCAATCAGATTGCACATGAGAACTAAGTATTGCTTAAACATCTACCACTATGCTAGGGTGCAGTCATTCAACAAGTATATTCTAAATCCCAAGTCTTCATCGCTACTGATCTTCTAATTCTGCTCCACTATTAGCATTCTCACTTCACACACACCTTCTTCAACACACCACAACTGAAGAACATCACTCTTATATATATCTGTCCCGTGATTTAATCCATAATCAGGTCGGCATCCAAGAAGTAAAATGTGTACATAAAAATATGTACCTTGTCGCTCAATCTAATGCACTATGTACCGCACGGACCCAAATCTTCTCCCAAGCATGTTCATATAGGTCAGCTCCAATCATTCAATTACTTACATAAATCATCCTAACATTAACTCTACTCCACACAATAATTTATATACTTGTTGGCCTCTTCCTTAAGAGTATACTTAACAACATCATCTACTGACTTACAACTTTTACTAAGAATCTCAAAATACCTTCCAAAACATATCAAGGACTCTTTATACATTCCTAATCCTAGTCTTAGAACCATAATGCATCATACCATCTTGCGGAGAAATATGGACCATTAGAACTTAGACTCTGTCTCTGTCAAACTTTGTCAAACACTGTGCCGATGTAACATCCACGTTTGAATAAATAGAAAAACTAGAAATTTACCATTAAGTAATTCAACAAGGTGAAAATGAGATAGAGAAAATTTTTCTTTTATATAACAAATGATCAAGCAACTGCAATTACAAGATTTTTTTTTACAAATACAATATATCCATATTGTCTTTTCATTTACAAAGTTACAACTATAAAACCATTTCAATTACAAATTTGGAATCAATACTGCATTTGAATATATGACATCTTTATCACAAGTCTTGGCATGTTTCCTACTTGGAGAGAGAGCATTTTCTAGTGATTAACCTCCAACCACAGACTGGTGGTCTCCCACACATCTTCCACATAGGAAGTGGCCCTACCATTCATGAGGAATATAGACTAGAGGTGACCAGTGGTAATTTGCCCTTTTCTGAGTACATAGTGTTGTATTCTACTCAACTCTATCAACAATACAACCCTAGATACCCTCTAGCTAAGTATGATTTTTGATAGAATAAGCAATCCGAATACAGTGAACCGACAATGCATGCAGAAAACAAATGCATTACTTTGGCCAAAGTTTTTAACTCTCAATCTCGTTCATAATGAACGTAGTTGTTATGTTCACCCACCCCTACTCGACTTGGATACTGTCATATTCTTGCAGTTTAAATCTCTTTCCAACACTATTCATGTAATAGTTGAATATATGAGTCACAATAATAATACTTTGACTTAAGTAAGTCTATATGACTTAACCATTCAGTTGGTTGGTAGTCGACTCTAGGGTTACCCTTGTTAATACAATATAACAATACAACAATTTTGATAATTTTATAAACAAAACATACCCTAAGTATAAATATTCCTTCAAAAACATTCTTAGGAATAATTCACCTAATCCAGTGAATTGGATCTTTTCATGAATAACAAAGGCAATTAGACTTAAATGGAATTCTCATAATAACCTTTTCCATCTTCCAAAATATCTATAAGTTACTACCATTGATTTGATAGAAAGGTTTTCTAATAGTTTTTATGAATCTAAAACTCTTGGTTTAAATAACATTATTTACTATGCATCTATGTATATAACCTATACAAGACAAAAATGTTAACTCATTATAACCCCATTTCTATATGGTTAAAAATGAGAGTATTGAGCATGCTTCATCCATTCGAGAGTCAATCGTATGGTTATTACCAAACTCCTTATTGGCTTAATCCAAACATAATTTACTAAGAAGACTATTTAACCAAACTTATGACAAGTTATAGCATTCTCCTTCTAAGATATTCATTTATCTATCATTCTCTGATTTAGTATGATCAACGGTTTTAGAATTACCAAGAAGACGGTTGACTCGGTTTACTATAACAATATACTTACTGATATGACCAAATATCAAACAAATAAAATAATGTTGTTGTCTTCATCGACCTCAATAGAGTTTACTTAAGAATGTTTTGTTCTTTCCTAAGTTGCTACTAAACAATTTTTTTACTATTACCCTTAAGCTCAGATGGTTTAAATCTTACCATCGAACTCATTTAATCATTCTATATTATAGCATAGCATGGTTTAGATTACCAATCGAATGGTTAAATAATATATGCAAATGAGGAATACCTAGAACTATGCAATCTTAAGCTAGCTGTGGTGTGCAAATTGTCACAAGGTTGATTCAACTTAGATGATCTATTCATGCTTCTGTCACAGCTACGAACTTCTATTCCCTTACTCTTCTCTTCCCCATGCGTCTCTGTGTGTTGTAAGTTCTAAAAACTCTAATATAAATAACTACCACGGCTCATTGAATTGTTAGTCATAATGAGGGTGGTACGACTCCTATAGAGTCACCTTATTACCTACCTCCTCTATGCTCAGTAACAAACCTTAAACAAAGTTACACAGTCTAAGGTGGTTAATTCATAACAAAAGACCAATATGTATGTGTGTATCCCCTCATGGCAGTGAGAGTTTATCACTCACAGGCTCGTCCATTGTGGCGGTTAAAACCACATCTCACCTTCTTAGCCATGGTCGACACATCATCTAAAACAAAACTTTATTTAAATGCAACCCATGAGTGGGTCGATCAACCACTAACATTAATAAAGACTTACCTATAAATAAGCCTTTGGCTTACTCAACATTTACCCATCGACTCAATATGAGGTAATATCCTCATTTGATGCCAAAGCATCTATATATATATATTGAATACATCAATAATAATTATATTGATTACATCAACTATAATTCTCATAATATAGCCCATTAGATAAAAATAGATATGGTTTATTCAATATTAAGGTATTATTATACCATGGTTCATGGATATTTTGATTGGGTTGAGATTGTCTCCCCATCATAATCTGTCGACAATAATCAAATAATAATAACTTCAACGGAAACGTCTTAACATTTATGAATCATTATAACACATTGAATATCTTAGTAATAGTATTAGATAATCATTTTACGACAATAACGTTGTAATATTTATGTTGAACATAAATAGTTATAAATCAAGCTCAAACGACGTCGTTAACGTTATTAACAACTAAGATGACTTAATACCGACATAGTGAGTTTTAGAAAATAATATCGACTATCTGTCAATTAGGTTTAGAATGAAACTGACAAGACAAAGCTTACCTCTTACGACACATTGGTTCACATTTTTGATAAACACGTGTAACTCGGTTGGGCAAATAAAACACTCATAACTTGAGGTCTATATCTCTCTTCTGGAAAGATACTCTCTCTCTCTCTTTTCTCCAAGAGTCATTTGATAGCCTATAATCATGTTTTGCTTGTCATCAGACAATGCAAGTGATCAGTGCATCATTATTCAATTAATTCAGCTAATAAATCAAATCTCTTAAAATAGATATTGAATCGATATTAACATAATCATTCCTATAAGTTCAATAAATGACATTCAATAAAATCCATATTTTTCCTTGTCATTAATCTAAATATCATAATGAATTTACTTAAGTCCCAGTAAAAAGTAAAAGTAAAGAAAAGCCAAAATTTGGGATGTAACATATCCTTCCCCTAAAGATTCATCATCCTAGATGATATAAGGTATTTAAAAGTATCATAAAAAAGAAACAAGTTCATTGTCTTCAACTGGTAACATTATAAAATAAATGAAGAAATTTTTGATAAAATTCATGGTAATCCTCCCATGTAGCATTTTCCTTAGCATACTGGTCCCATTGGACCTTGTATTGCAAGACCTCTCTGTTATGCAAGCGAAGGTTGCGTGTTTCTAACACCTTGTGTGGCTTGATCGTGACCACCCCTGGGTCTTGCATCTGTAAAAAATTCCAAGTCAATATATGATTATTACCTACAACATAGTTCTTCAAATATGACACATGAAAAAAATTGTGCATTCTAGATAAGACTAGAGGTAGAGCAATTTTGTAAGCAACCGGATTGACTACTTCAAGCACTTCAAAGGGTCCCACATATCGAGTGGCTAGCTTAGAGGACTTCCCAAACTTAATAGAACTTTTTTGAGGTTTAACCCTCAAAAGGACTTTTTCTCCAATGGAGAATTGCCTTGGAACATGTTTTTCATCTGCATAGCTCTTTTGCCTATCATTGGCTTCTACCAATCTTTTTCTGATCAGCTTAACTTTCTCTTCCATTTCAACTAGCATCTCTAGCCCGATGCTAATCCTATCCTCTAGCTTATCCCAGCTTATAGGAGTTCAACATCTTCTTCCATACAATGCTTTGAATGGTGCCATCTTAATAGTGGAATGATAGGAATTTTTGTAAGAAAATTCCACAAGTGGTAAGTATTCCTCCCATTTATATTGCTAATCCATACAATACATAAGCAACAAATCTTCCAAGACTTGGTTAACTCTCTCAGTTTGCCCATCAATTTTAGGATGGTAAGCTGTACTTACATTTGTTAGGGTTAAGCAGTAGAAAATATCAATTAAATGTAAATAATGATTAAACAAAGGAATGGAAATACACATAAATAATAATAGCAAGAGACAAGTTTTAATGCGGTTAACCCAAGCTCGGGCTACATCCACCAATAGAGAGTCAAATATTATTATCCAGTAAATCAAACCAATTATAACCAGCAATCCCTACAACTCAATACCATTGCAAATGCTACAATACAATATATCAACCAAAACCCTAACCCTTAGCCTCTTTTATCAAGCCTTATGTCGGTTACAAAAATAGGGTTTTTTTATGTCGGCTCTAGGAAAAATTTAGTCCTAATTAGTCGCATGGCTAGTGTATAGTACTTTCTTGATCAGTTGCCACCTACCAACAACATTAAGTTTAGTCCCTAGTGTAGAAAACAACATTTGCCAAAACCTTGACGTTACACATGCGTCTCTATCTAAGATAATCTTTTCAGGGAAACCATGCAATCTAAATACCTCTTGCACAAATTTATGAGCTAACACCGGTGCTCCATCAGTCAAATTCCTTGGAATAAAATGTGCCACCTTTGTAAGTTTATTAACTACCACCAAAATGGCATCATGTCGATTCCTTGACATAGGAAGTCCTTGAACAAAATCCATGCTAATAACTTGCCATTTCCACTCTAGTACATCATGTAGATATAACAATCCTGTGGAGTGATGATGCTTGGCCTTTACCCTTTGACATTCCAAACAGCTTGCTACAAATCTTGCAGCATCATTCTTCATTCCTTTCCAGAAATAAAAAGGTTTAACATCTGCTAGAAGTTTAGTTACAGAAGTTTAGTTACTCCTAGATGTCTTGAATACGACACTGTATGAACTCCTTTCCATACCAAGTCCCTTAATCCAGCTGAATCAGGCACATAGATTCTATCTTTATACCTCAATAGCCCATCTGAATCAAGTAGAAAACCATCATATCTTAAATCTTTAGGATTATCTTTTAGAGCCTACTTATCCTACTTATAAAACTCATCACCTAACAAATTTTGCAATACCAAATCCTTAAAATATCCACGAATAGATATAATAGAAGCTATATGTCTTCTATGACTCAAAGCATCAGTTACTCTATTCTCTTTCCCTATGATGTAGTTTATCTCAAAGTCATAGTCAGATATCAACTCTAACCATCTTCTTTGTCGTGCATTCAAATGTGGTTGAGAGAAAATATACTTAAGACTTTGATGGTCTGATTTAAGTACAAAAGTCTTTTCCAACAAATAATGTCTCCACATTTGTAAGGCATGAATTACTGCTGCCAATTCTAGATCATGCAGTGCATAATTTTTCTCATAGGATTTCAATTTCCTTGACTCATATGCTATGACTCTTCCTTCTGGCATAAGCACTCCTAATCCTTCTCCCGAGGCATCTGTGATTACTTGAAATTGTCCTTCAGGGTTAGGAACTTTCAAGATTGGAGTTGTTGTTAAATTTTCTTTTAAGAAACCAAATGCTTCCTGACATCTATTTGTCCATTCAAATCTCTTCCCTTTCCTCTGCAAGGAAGTGATTGGACTAGCAATACTAGAGAAGTTTAGAACAAACTTTCTATAATAGCCTGCCAAGCCCATGATACTACGCACTTCATGTACATTGGTCGGTACAGGCCAATCCAGGATAGCTGTGATTTTTGCAAGATCAACAGATATTCCATTAGCTAATATAATATGACCTAGGTATTGAACCTCCTTATGAAAGAATGTGCACTTAGATAGCTTCATATATAACTTATGTTCTCTTAACCTTTGCAGAACTGTTTGTAGGTGTAGATGATGTTCTTCCTCATTCTTAGAATAAATGAGTATATCACCTAGAAAAACTAAAACAAATTTATCCAAACAATCTCTGAATATACTATTCATGAGATTCATAAATGCAGTAGGTGCATTTGTCAAACCAAATGGCAACACTATGAACTCATAATGTCCATATCTAGTTCTAAAAGTTGTCTTATGAATATCTTCATCTTTCAGTCTTAACTAATGATATCCTGATCACAAATGAATCTTTGAAAACATAGCAACTTCACTCATCTAATCAAAAAGATCATCAATACATGGCAAAGGATATTTGTTCTTTACCATTGCTTTATTAAGCATACGATAATCTATACACAAATGAAGGTTTCCATCCTTCTTAACAAAAATAACCAGAGCACCCCAAGGTGAAACACTGGGTCTGATTAAACCTTTTGCCAACAATTCTTGTAATTGTGCTTTCAATTCCATTAACTCAGTTGTCGTCATATGATAGGGTACCTTTGATATAGGCTTAGGTCTTGGCTTAATATCAATAGAAAAATCAAAAACCCTTTTGGGAGGCAATCTTGGTAGTTTTTCTAGAAACACATCCTGAAATTCCCAAATAAAAGGATACTTTTCCCCAAAAGATAAACTAGGGTTTTCTACCCCTCCCTCCACTTGTTCCATTTTAACTACAAACAACTGACAACCTTTCCTTCTAGCCCTTTTTAATTTCTTGGTATAGATAGTTCTAATTTCAACTTCTCTTTGAATCCCTTGGAATTGGTTCAAATTTCCCAAATCATCTAAGCATTCAACTATTTTCAAAAAATAGTCAACCTTAGCTCTATGTTTCCATAACCAATTCATTCCTAGGATCACATCATAGGAAGCTAAGGGAGCTACATACAGATTTACTTCAGTTGAGAAACTACGAAGGTCAAATTTGGCTTCTAACAAACATTGCTCTACCTAAGCCTTAGATTGGTTAGCATATTCTATTGACTAGGGTTTGGACATGTAACCAGCTTTTCTAGAAAATTTATTCAAAATTCTAGGAGAAACAAAGTTTTATGTGGCTCTTGTATCAATCGAGATAGATATAGGAACTTCCAACAAAGTACCTATCATCTCTATGGGTGTGATTTGATACTCTGCTTGTTGATTGTCAAGAGTTGCATGAATCCTTTGCTAGAATGCTTCTTGTTGAGTAGGTAGTGTAATACCTTTTTATTGTCCATTTTGATTCTTGTTAGGGCAATGATTTACATAATGGTTGCCCCCATAAGTAAAGCATCCTCCAATGGGTCCTTTCTTATCTGAAGTCTTCTCATAGTTATCCTCATTTCTTTCATAGTTGCCATTTTTCTTCTCATTTCCAAATCCGCCTTTGCTCTTCTAAGGTCCTTTATCTTTTCTCTTATTACCATAGCTCTTTTCACATCTTTTCTTGAAGGTTGATTATTAGGAGTTCCATTAGACCTCTTACAACTTCTATCACAATAAACTGAGATGGATTTCAGCTTTTGCTCTTGCTTGATTGCCTTCTCATACACTTGATCCATTGTTGTAGGACCATGTATATCGACTTCACCACCTATTTGAGAATTTAAGCCCATGATGAATTTTTTGATCCTGAATCTCTCATCCTTTTGATACTATGGAACATATTCAGGATTCGAGTGAATTTTTTCTCCATACTCTACCACTGTCATATCTCCTTGTAAAAGATTCTAAAAATTAGTCAGTTTTTTATCAAAATAGAGTTGTGGTAACCATCTTTTATGAAAGAGTTCCATGAACTCATCCTAGGTTACCCTTAGAGAGCTCAAATTCAATTCCATCTTTTTATTCATCCACTAAGTGGATGCTTCTCCTGCTAGTTGGAATGCTCCCCAAACTGCCTTAGTCACCTCTGAGTAATTTCTTATCTCAAACTACTTTTCCATTTTTGTTAACCAAGCTTCTGTAGCATCCCCAGTTTTTGTCCCATTAAATTTTAGTGGAATAATCTTCTTCATATCCTTTGGAGCTCCAAGGTCAATCTATCCTTAGCCTCTTTATGAGGTTCAGTACTCTTACTTTGATCTTCATGATTTTCTCTGCTTTCACCATGAGAGTTTTCACCTCCTCCCTTAGTATTCCCTTTATCATCCACCGTCTTTTCCAAATCATCAAATCTTTTCTTGGTTTCCTCTAACATGGTTATGATTTGGTCTAGCTTATTATTTGGTAGGTGGTTTCCATCTTCAATTTCTCCTTGGTTAGTTCTTGTCTGCACCATGTTTATCCATTTCTCACACTTGAGAATATTGAGTTGTCCATTAGTTCAAGATTATAATGTAACCCATTAAATCTAAACATAATACTCAATTTAAACAATAGTTTGGCACAAAAACAACTCTTTTTATTTATTTCATTTCAAAATTGAGGAGTTTTCTTCTTTATACAAGAAATGACTTCAAAAGTCATGCTCAATAGGAATATATCCCTTAGACTCATTTCTAGATACATAATCCTGAGGTGTATAACCCTCTAACTCACTATCGGACCTAACTTCTATGATCTCAACAATTAAGGGTATGTAGGGATCTCACCTAACCATAGTTGTTTCCTCATCTGACATATATTCTATGATTTTGGTAGTGATCTTAACTATTTCTTTATCTTCCCTTCTCACTTGCTTAATTCAAGTTAAGGCAGTTGCCAGAGTTTCAGTATCACTTAGTCAAATGTAACTCTCATCATTGGTTCCCTCAAAGGTTTTGATAATGGCCTCACATTATCTTTTACCTTTTAGGAAATGTTGTCTCACATTAAAAGACTTTCTTGCTGTCTTCTTAAAATGTATCATCCTGGCACAAAAATTTTCAAACATTAGCTAACAGCATAATGTTGACTACAGACAAGCATAGTGGTCTCATAAGCCCTAGTGCTGAACTTGGTAGCTCTAATACCATATGTAACATCCACATTTGAATACATAGAAAAACTAGAAGATTTACCATTAAGTAATTCAACAAGGTGAAAATGAGATAGAGAATTTTTTTTTTATATATAACAAATGATCAAGTAACTGCAATTACAAGATTTCTTTCTTTTTTTAGAAATACAATATATCCATATTGTCTTTTCATTTAGATATTTGGAATCAATATAGCATCTGAATATCTAACATCTTTATCACAACTCCTGGCATGTTTCCTGCTTGGAGAGAAAGCATCTTTCCAGTGATTAACCTCCAACCACAGACCAGCGGTCTCCCACACATCTTCCACATAGGAAGTGGCCCTACCCTTCATGAGGAATATAGACCAAAGGTGACCAATGGTAATTTGCCTTTTTATGAGTACATAGTGTTGTATTCTACTCAACTCTATCAACCATACAACCCTAGATACCCTCTAGCTAAGTATGATTTCTGATAGAATGAGCAATCCGAATACAGTGAACCGACAATGCATTCAGAAAACAAATGCATTACTTTGGCCAAAGTTTTTAAATATCAATCTCATTCATAATGAATGTACTCGTTATGTTCACCCACTCCTACTCGACTTGGATATTGTCATATTCTCAAAGATCAAATCGCTTTCCAACCCTATTCATGTAATAGTTGAATGTCATATAATAATACTTTGACTTAAGTAAGTCTATATGACTTAACCATTCAGTTGGTCGGTAGTCGACTCTAGGGTTACCCTAATATCTCTTGTTAATATGATATAACATTACAACAATTTTGATAATGTTTATAAACAAAACATACCCTAAGTATAAATTGGTGCAGGAGCACCTACCTGACAGCTGGCCTCCATGAGGCAGTTAGTTTGTTGTAGGTCTGGTTAATGTTTCCAAGAAGGTCTGATAAGACCAATGCATGTAATAAGGTCATGTTGACCGTGCTTTACTATTTTTAGTTAGGTTGTTAGGACAGCTGTTATGCTGTATGTTTGGTTGGATCCTCCCAGCCGCCTGGAGAGATTTCCCAGCCGCTTGGAGTCAAGTGGTAGTACTCGCAAGAGATCCTATTTATGCATGAGGATCAGTTGGTTTTAGATATAGATGTTGAGAAGCTAGATTGCATTGAAGAGTGAGAGACAGAGAGAGAGACAGAATACTGTATTTGCATCTTTTGAAATCAAATAAAGAGATCCTGTTTGTGTCCATTCTCTGTTTTGGATTCCATTGTGTGATCGATTTGCTGTTCTGGTGGTTGCATGGATTCGCTGATCCATTCCACCGGTTGATTCATCGAATCGGTGGAATGACTGTGTACCATAGTTTAGGTTTTAGTTTGCATTTTCTGTTTGTTCATGTGCATGTTTGCAGGATCACAGTCGAGAGGTGTTGAGAACCCTAGCATGGGTATGTGCTAGGTCATGCTGGTTGTTAGAGTCTGGAAAGTTGTCCAGGAAGCGGATCGGGTCACCTCAGGAGGTTTGGCGGATTGAAAATTCGCTAAGGTTGGGAAAACCCGTCGCAACAGCATCATCAGGATATTTCTGTATATATCCTACAGTTACTTCGGGCGTCATCCGAGTAGATGGAGGTGAACATGATGCAGTAGATTGCATAAGGTGAATGCGTTTCAGGGTGATCATCATCAAGTGTTGCCGAGGAGGAGCGTATCGGCATAAGGTAGAAGATCGGGTTGATAAAACCATCGCGGGCCGATAATGTTAAGTTTGGCCGACAGCAGGATATTGGAGGAGCTGCATGTGACGTCATTGTCATCAGGATATCGGGGTGACGTAAGCATCGAAGGAAAGGTGCATGAGGTTGTCGTCATCAGGATATATGGGAGGAACAGGATATTTTATATCCTGTTGATGAACATGATGTTGAACATCATGATGCTGAAGAAAGAGGTTGGCGGTAAGATGAACAGTGAACATCAGGAGGATGTTTGCACTTGCCGAATGTGATGATGCTGTCGATAGTCGGATATGATGATGCTGCTGACAGGCGAAGGGTCGAAGGTTTGTCTGCAGGAGGATATCGGTCGGTAGAGAAAATATGATGATGATGAAGGGTTGCGGACATACATGCTGTATGTCAAGGTTTTAGTGTGGATGCCTCTGCATCATAGTGGTATCAGAGCTCAGCAAAAGGTCTGGACTGTTGTGTGTTGATTCTGTCACCGAAAGGGTAGAGGTAGTGTTGATTCTGTCACTGAAAGGACAGAGGTAGAGGAGTGAGAGGTTGACAAAATGCCTCCGAAAGGTAATGGTACTGCAAGGGAATTGCAGGAGATGAAGGAAAAACATGCCAGAGAGATGAGGAAGATGAAGGAGCTTGCTGAAGCACTTCAATCCAGGCTTGTAGCCCTAGAAAAGAACAAAAAGAGGGAAGTGGACGACAGTGAGTCAGAAGAAGATGAAGATACTGTTGAAGAGTATGAAGAGGTAGCTGAAGGTCTGGATGCTGAAGACCAGAGATTTGCAAAACTGTTAAAGGCAGTGCAGAGTGATACACCTAAGGTAAAGGTTGATGTTTCCAAGTATAATGGAAGTTTGAATGAAGATGAGTTACTGGATTGGATTGCTGCACTTGATAATCACTTTGAATGTGAAGATGTTGCTGAGGATCAGAAGGTAAAGATTGCAAAGACCAAGTTAGGAGGTCATGCTTTGGTATAGTGGGATTATGTACAATCCGAGAGAAGGAAACAAGGGAAGTCAAAGATCACTTCATGGGATAAGATGGTAGCAAGGATAAAAGGTAAATTCTTGCCCAAGGATTATGAAATTCAGATGTTTAAGAAGCTGCAATTTTTAAGGCAGAAGGAAATGGATGTGAAGGCATATACTGAGGAGTTTTATAAGTTGAGTATGAGATCTGGTCATCATGAGAATGAGGTAGAAAAGGTGGCTAGGTACTTGGCTGGTTTGAGAATGAACATACAGGATGAGTTAGTTTTAGCTAACCCTAAGAGTGTGGAGGATTGTTACCAAATGGCAATCAGGATTGAAGAAAAGATGAATAGGGGACAAGATAAGTCCATGAGAGGAAGAGGAAACAATATGAGGGGAAGAGGAGCAGCCCCTACAACAAGGCAAGCCAATGAGGGTCAAGAAGACACTGGTAAAGGACAGGGACAGTCTGATTTCAGAGGTGGATGGAAAGGTAATAGAGGCAGATTTGGAGGTGGTAGAGGTTCTACTACATTTTCAGGAAAGTGTTACACCTGTGGTGAGTTTGGTCATCCATTTTTCAAATGTCCAGAAAACAAAGGTTCATCATCCAGAAATGATAGAACGAATGACAAGAGAGTACAACTTGTGCAAGAAGAGAAAGTAGAGGAATGTGTATAGAATTCAAACACTTATCAAGGAGATAGAGCTCCTGACGGTTATGGATATCCTGAGGAGGGAGAAGCATTGATGCTAAGGAGAATTAGTTTGCAGACATCAAAGGATATGATGCAAAGAAGAGCTCTTTTCAAGACCACATGCAAGAGCAAAGGTAAGGTATGTAAGGTTGTCATTGATACTGGTTCAACAGCTAACATGGTATCTCAGGAAATGGTGGATAAACTGAATTTGGAAAGGATTCCACACCAACACCCTTACAAGGCATCTTGGGTGAGTGATAGTCAATCACTTTTTGTCTATGAACAGGCATATGTGGATTTTCAGATTGGAGCATATCATGATAGAGTTTTGTGTGACATCTTGCCCATGGAATGTTGTCACCTACTATTGGGTAGACCATGGCAATTTGATAGGAGGGTACTGTATGATGGGTATGCTAATACCTACACCATCAAGAAAGATGGGAAGACTATTATGTTGATGCCATTGCAGGAAGATGCTGCAGCACAGGGGGCAGCCAAAATCATTTTAGTGGGAAAGAAGGAGTTTGTGCAGATGCCTATAGGAGCAGGCATAAAGGTAGTTGAGGACATTGCAGGGAAAGGAGTCGTTAAGGACAACAGTTTGAAGAAAGTTTCAGTTGTGACTGACAGATGTCAGCAGCAGGTTAAGAAACAGGTTTGCAAACAGCAACCAGTTGAGAGGAATGACAAGGATGTTGTCATAGTTGGGACTATTGTTTGTCCTATAAAGGTTGAAAGGAAGACAGAGTTGAACATTGCAGAAGTTCAAGAGGCAATTCAGACAGAGGTTCTGGTCAGACAACCTGACAAACATAAGGTATGTGAGAGAAGGGCCTACATTGACAGGCATGAGGATTTACTTGCAAGAAAGCAAGTTACAGTTCAGAAGTCTTGGAGCAGCCAAGAGCCAGCAGAGGACAAAGCTGGAACAGGTCAGAACACTGACACGACAAAGTGTAAAGGTGGAGGACTTCCACAACCTAACTCATGGGACATGAGTTCTTTTCTGTTTCTGAGTATGGTGCAGGAGCACCTACCTGACAGCTGGCCTCCATGAGGCAGTTAGTTTGTTGTAGGTCTGGTTAATGTTTCCAAGAAGGTCTGATAAGACCAATGCATGTAATAAGGTCATGTTGACTGTGCTTTACTATTTTTAGCTAGGTTGTTAGGACAGCTGTTATGCTGTATGTTCGGTTGGATCCTCCCAGCCGCCTGGAGAGATTTCCCAGCCGCTTGGAGTCGAGTGGTAGTACTCGCAAGAGATCCTATTTATGCATGAGGATCGGTTGGTTTTAGATATAGATGTTGAGAAGCTAGATTGCATTGAAGAGTGAGAGACAGAGAGAGAGACAGAATACTATAATTGCATCTTTTGAAATCAAATAAAGAGATCCTGTTTGTGTCCATTCTCTGTTTGGGATTCCATTGTGTGATCGATTTGCTATTCTGGTGGTTGCATGGATTCGCTGATCCATTCCACCGGTTGATTCGTCGAATCGGTGGAATGACTATGTACCATAGTTTAGGTTTTAGTTTGCATTTTCTGTTTGTTCATGTGCATGTTTGCAGGATCACAGTTGAGAGGTGTTGAGAACCCTAGCATGGGTATGTGCTAGGTCATGCTGGTTGTTAGAGTCTGGAAAGTTGTCTAGGAAGCAGATCGGGTCACCTCAGGAGGTTCGCGGATTGAAAATTCGCTAAGGTTGGGAAAACCCGTCGCAACGGCATCATCAGGATATTTCTGTATATATCCTGCAGTTACTTCGGGCGTCATCTGAGTAGATGGAGGTGAACATGATGCAGTAGATTGCATAAGGTGAATGCATTTCGGGGTGATCATCATCAAGTGTTGCCGAGGAGGAGCGTATTGGCATAAGGTAGAAGATCGGGTTGATAAAACCATCGCGGGCCGATAATGTTAAGTTTGGCCAACAGCAGGATATTGGAGGAGCTGCATGTGACATCATCGTCATCAAGATAATCATCATCAGGATATCGGGGTGACGTAAGCATCGAAGGAAAGGTGCATGAGGTTGTCGTCATCAGGATATATGGGAGGAACAGGATATTTTATATCCTGCTGATGAACATGATGTTGAACATCATGATGCTGAAGAAAGAGGTTGGTGGTAAGATGAACAGTGAACATCAGGAGGATGTTTGTGCTTGCCGAATGTGATGATGATGCCGATAGCCAGATATGATGATGCTGCTGACAGGCGAAGGGTCGAAGGTTTGTCTGCAGGAGGATATCGGTCGGCAGAGAAAATATGATGATGCTGACAGTGTTAAAGAAAATATGATGATGATGAAGGGTTGCGGACATACATGCTGTATGTCAAGGTTTTAGTGTGGATGCCTCTGCATCATAAATATTCGTTCAAGAACATTTTCAGGAATACTTAACCTACTCTAATGAATTGGATCTTTTCATGAATAACAAAGACAATTAGACTTAAATGGAATTCTCATAATAACCTTTTCCATCTTCCAAAATATCTATAAATTACTACCATTGATCTGATACAAAGGTTTTTTAATACTTTTTATGAATCTAAAACTCTTGGTTTAAATAACATTATCCGCTATGCATCTATGTATATAACCTATACAAGACAAAAATGTTAACTCATTATAACCCCATTTCTATATGGTTCAAAATGAGAGTATTGAGCATGGTTCATCCATTTGAGAATCAATTGTATGGTTATTACCAAACTCCTTATTGGATTAATCCAAACTTAATTTACTAAGAAGACTATTTAATCAAGTTTATGACAACTTATAGCATTCTCCTTCTAAGATATTCATTTATCCATCATTCTCTGATTTAGTATGATCAATGGTTTTAGAATTACCAAGAAGACGGTCGACTCAGTGTACTATAACAATATACTTACTGATATGACCAAATATCAAACAAATAAAATAACGTTGTTGTCTTCATCGACTTCAATAGAGTTTACTTAAGAATGTTCTGCTCTTTCCTAAGTTGCTACTAAACAATTTTTTACTATTACCCTTAAGCTCAGATGGTTTAAATCTTACCAGCAAACTCATCTAATCATTCTATATTTTAACATAGTATGGTTTAGATTACTAATCGAATGGTTAAATAATACATGCAACTGAGGAATACCTAGAAGTATGTAATCTTAAGCTAGCTATGATGTGTAAATAGTCACAAGGTTGACGCCACTCAGATTATCTATTCCTGCTTCTGTCACAACTATGAACTTCTATTCCCTAACTCTTCTCTTCCCCGTACGTCTCTGTGTTTTTGAACTTCTAAAAACTCTAATATAAATAACTACCATGGCTCATTGAATTGATAGTCATAATGAGGGTGGCACAACTCCTATAGAGTCACCTTATTCCCTGCCTCCTCTATACTCAACAACACACTTTAAACAAAGTTACATAGTCTAAGGTGGTTAATTCATAATAGAAGACCAATATTTATGCGTGTATCCCCTCATGAGAGTGAGAGTTTATCGCTCACACGCTCATCCATTGTGGTGGTTAAAACCACAGTCCACCTTCTTAGCCATGGTCGACACATCATCTAAAACAAAACTTTATTTAAATGCTGCCCATGAGTGGGTCGATCAACTGCTAACACTAATAAAGAATTACCTATAAATAAGCCTTTGACTTACTCAAACATTTATCCATCGACTCAATATGAGGTAATATCCTCATTCGATGCCAAAGCATCTATATATATATTGAATACATTAATAATAATTATATTGATTACATCAACTATAATTCTCATAATATCACCCATTACATAAAAATAGATATGGTTTATTCAATATTAAGGTATTATTAGACCATGGTTCATAGATATTGTGATTGGGTCGAGCTTATCTCCCCATCATAATCTATCGACAATAATCACATAATAATAACTTCAATAGAATCATCTTAATGTTTACGAATCGTTATAACACATCAAATATCTTAATAATACTATTTGATAATCATTTTACAACAATAACTTCATAATATTTATGTTGAACATAAATAGTTATAAATCAAGCTCAAACAACATCATTAACGTTATTAACGACTAAGATGACTTAATACCGCCTTAGTGAGTTTTAAAAAATAATATTGACTATCTATCGATTAGGTTTAGAAGCAAACTGACAAGACAAAGGTTAGCTCGTATGACACATTGGTTCACATTTTTGATAAACACTTGTAACTTAGTTGGGTAAATAAACCACTCGTAACTGGAGGTCTATATCTCTCTTCTAGAAAGATACTCTCTCTCTTTTCTCCAAGAGTCATTTGATAGCATATAATCTGGTTTCACTTGTCATCAAACAATGCAAGTGATCAGTGCATCATTATTCAATTAATTCATCTAATAAATCAAATCTCTTAAAATAGATATTAAATCAATATTAACATAACCATTCCTATAATTTCAATAAATGACATTCAATAAAATCCATATTTTTCCTTGTCATTATTCTAAATATCATAATGAATTTACTTATGTCCCAGTAAAAAGTAAAAGTAACGCAAACAAAATTGGGGATGTAACAACTGATGATTAGCAGCTTGTAGCTATCCTTCTAGTGAACTTCAGATCTCCTAACTCTAGAATAAGACACTTCATATAAGTGTTTACAATACCTCAAAACCACATAACAAAATACTTGTCTATGGAGGAATGTGGACCACTACACTAGACCCTATTCATTGTTCCTGTTATGCCTTTACTTACTCGGACTTAGACATTTATTCAAGATGACTTCTGGAGAGGATCAAGACTTAATCTCTAAGGCATAACACTATCAAACACCAAATAACATCATACCTAAATTACATCTGCAAGTCTTCTATTGCGTAGGCATTCTAGCTGACTTACTATCTTCCACTTAGAATACCTTCCATACTTAGCCATTTTCTGTCCCCCGAACCTAGAATCCAACATGTTCTTTTGAAGATATCTCTTCTTGTCATGGAGATAGGTTCTTTGAGCCTTGTTTCCATCAATGACAACATATAAGTCAATGCTAGAGTAGTGTCTCTTGCCAACAACTGCTTCTTCATTCTTGCCAGATAAGAATCATGTCTTTGGACAACTCTTAAGCGTGTTTCATCCATCATTTCTAATTCAACTAATCTCACTACTCGATATTCCTCATTATCCAATAGTCCTTGTAATGATACTCTCAGAGTAGGTAGTTCTACCTCCAAAGGTAACACCATCTCTGACCCAAATGTGAGGGCTTAAGGAGTGGTTCCAATTGGAGTTCTTACCGTTTTTCTATAAGTCCAGAGAGTTGGATATAATTGTAAATGACAATCTCTTTTAGAATCCTTCACAATTTTTACCAATATTGATTTCAACATTTTGTTTGTGGCTTTGGCCTATCCATTCCATTGAGGATAGTAAACTAAGGGAAAGTTATGATTGATATGGAATCTCTCACATAAGTCTCTCACTTGTGGGTTCTTAAATGGTGATGCATTGTCTACCACTATCACTTGGGGAATCCCAAACTAGTCCATATGATTTCATTTAATATGAACTTGGCAAATACAGTCCCTAAAATAGTAGTGAGAGGCATGGCCTCTACCCATTTGGTAGAATATTCCATTGTTGTGACATGATGAATAGGTGTCCATCCATTGATGGGGGAGATATCTTCCCAACCAAATCTAAGACCCAAGTGGAAAAGGGCCAGGCAGTAACTATCGGTTACATCTCTTGTTGGTGTATGGTGAACTTGGGCGTAGGCTTGGCATTTCAGACAACTTTTTGTTAGACTTAGGGCACACAACTGAGAGGGGGGGTAAATCAGTTGTGCAAAACTTTCTTCTATTTAAACACTTTATTTCGCTTTGCAATTCAACAGCTTAACAATAAATTAATCATGGAAATATAATGCAACAAATCAAGAGCAGAAACATATCAATGTATGAGACACCAAGATTTTGACATGGAAAACCTGGTCAAGGGAAAAACCACTAGGTGATTAACCCAAGAATGTAATCTCTGTTAGAAGAATAGAAAGAACAAATGGCACATGCCAATTAGGGCTCACTGCCTGAGCACACTGCTCACAAGAGGCTCACTACCTACAAGAGACACACTGTCTACAAAGAAATAAGTATCACCTACTTGAACTGGAAAATAGTATCTTCACGATGCTTGAATCAGTTCCATTAAGTTGAATACTTTTGCTCTACCTTTTGCTCTCCTCTTCGCTACCACACACTCATCTCAACAACCACACCTTTCAAATGACTTCGCAATCCCTTATTTATACAAGACATCAACTTAGGAATGATCATCTAAATTGGAAAACATCCACAATAACATCCACAAGATGTATAACTCATCTGATCGGCCTGTTTTAGGAAGAACACCATCATCCAGAAGTTGTTCTTCAAAAGCTAACTCCAACTTCAATGCAAACCACCAACATGGACTGGACATGATCCAAAGACCACCACGAGCTCGCCTGAATCACCAAGAACATCCATACTTCATTTGCTTACTTAAATCCTTCTCTCCTTCATCTGGAACCTGAAGAACACAGTCTGTCATCACTATCACAAAGGAATAGATGCTTGTGGACCTTCAAACCATGAACCAATCTAGTTGACACTCCACAAAGACTTCCTCAGCACTCCCTCAAATCCGTAGAACATTATAATGTAATTCTGGATCTCACCGGACCTATTTGTCTCACTCTGTCACCAATGAACACCTATCGGAACTAGTTTTACTTGAACAGCCACAACTTCTTCAGATCTTCATGTGGACCTCTAAAATCTCTACTAGACCCCCTTAAGACACATATCTACAAACCCTTTAAACCACATCCTCTGATCCTCATCCTACTTGGACTTTTACCTTTCTGTCTTCCCTATTCTTCTTTGTTCCTGATTGAGACTAATTTTTTCAATATCCTCAGCACACAGCTCATCCAATCCTTATCATTAATGCAATAGGAGTATGTTGACATCAATGACAACACCGGTTAGGCCCATACTTGCAACAATCTCCCCCTTTGTCATTGATGGCAACATATGATGTGAAAAATTATTTTAACCATCATGACAGGAACTTCTCCTCACTGTCACAACTCCCCCTACTAGCAACAACTATTCACATGTCTTCTCTCCCTTAACTGCTCCCCCTTTGATTAGAAACCACTTGTTTTTCACATGTCTTCTCTCCCCCTTTGACATCAATGGCAAAGGGCACATATTTGCAATCCTAATACTTCAGAATCAAACCTGGTGTTCCCCCTAAGTAGCAGCTCCCTATCATCAATTTGGATCACAAGATATGACTATGATAACCACTAGAATGATGCACCTCAGTGCACCTTAGTTCATCACTGGAGGGGCAATGACCCCTAGCTTCTCCCTGAGATAATCAAAAGAATCCTTAGGTAGAGGTTTAGTAAAGATGTCTGCAATCTAATCGTTAGAAGGTACAAACTCCAATCTGACTTCATTCTTGTTCACTTGCTCTCTCAAAAAGTGAAACTTGATGGATATATGCTTAGTATTTGAATGCAACACAAGATTCTTAGATATATTTATTGCACTTGAATTATCATAGAAGATTGTGATAGGTTCCTCATACTCTACTTTGATATCTCTTAGCATCTGCTTCATCCACAAAACTTGAGTGCAACTGCCTAATGCTGCAATATATTCTTCTTCAGTTGTAGACAGAGATATTGCCTTTTGTTTCTTGCTTAGCTAAGAAACCAATCTTTTCCCCAAAAAGAATGCTCCACCACTAGTACTCTTCCAGTCATCCACATCTCCTGCCCAATCTGCATCTATATATGCATGAAGAGAGAAATCATGATCTCTAGGATACTGCAAACCATACTCAACTATCCCTTTTAGATATCTAAAAATCCTCTTGATTGCCATGACATGAGATTCTCTAGGATCAGCCTGGAATCTAGCAACAAGACCAACAGCCTGCATAATGTCTGGTCTAGTTTGAGTGAGATACAATAGTCCTCCAATCATTGACCTATACTTTGTCTGATCAGCCTTAGGAGAATCATCATCTTTGCTTAATTTACATCCGGTTCCCATGGGAGTATTCATTGGTTTTGAGTCTTCCATCCCAAATTTCTTCAACAACTCTTTCACATATTTGGTCTGAGAAATGAAGATTCCTTTCTTTGTTTGAGTGATTTGTAGACCCAAGAAATAATTTATTTCACCAAGCATGGACATCTCAAACTCACTTTTCATTTGATTTGCAAAGATTTTACACATACTATCTCTTCCTCCAAAAATGATATCATCAACAAACACTTCAATAATCAAGATGTTTTCATGATTAATTTTGAAATACAAATTACTGTCAGTAGTACCTTTGTTGAAACCAATCTTCAAAAGATGCTTATCCAATCTTTCATACTAGGCTCTTGGGGCTTGCTTCAATCCATACAATGCCTTCTTCAACTTGCAGACCATATCACCATGATCAAACAATTGAAATCCATCCGGTTGTTCAATATACACTTCTTCCTCCAAGTCACCATTCAAGAAGGTAGACTTGACATCCATCTGATACACTTTGAAATCTTTGAAGGCATAAAATGCAAGAAATAGTCTAACTGCTTCAATTCTTGCCACTGGAGCAAAGGTTTCTTCAAAATCAATTCCTTGTATTTGAGAGTAACCCTTGCAGACCAATCTGGCTTTATTTCTAATTACTTCACCAACTTCATTCAGTTTGTTCCAGAAGACCCATTTAGTTCCAATCACATTCTTGTTTCTAGGTCTGGGAACAAGATCCCAAGTGTGATTTTTCTCTATTTGCAATAGCTCTTCCTCCATTGCTTTAGTCTAGTTTTCATCATTGCAAGCTTCATTCACTATCTTAGGTTCAATCATTGAAATTAGACAATACTCTTCTGAATCTTAAGCAATTCTCCTTCTGGTTTGTACTCCTTTGCTTTTATCACCTAGGATCTAATCTTCAGAGTGGTTCAGTCTTACATACCTAGGAACTTTAGGAATTTCTTGCACTTCTGATTCTTGATCAGGCTCATTGAAACTCATTTCTTCTTCCTGGTTTACCAGATTAGTTTGAATCTGACTAACAGATGAGACTTGGGCTCCTTGAGTCAGAACACCATTCTAATCATCTTCATCAAATTCATAAAACCTTGAGGGTTTCTTAATTCCCTCATCAACCTTCACATTTGTACTTTCTATCATCTTTCTCATTCTTTTGTTATAACACTGGTAGGCTTTGCTTTGAGTAGAGTAACCCAAGAATATTCTTTCATCACTTCTAGCATCAAACTTTCCTAGATCTTCATCTCTTTTAATGTAGCATTTGCTACCAAAAACTCTGAAATACCTCATAGTAGGAGTGATGCCAAACCAAAGTTCATAAGGAGTCTTACTAGTATTGCTTCTGATTTGAACTCGATTGAGAGTATAGACTGTAGTGTTGACAACTTCTCTCCAATAGATGTGAGGAACATTTGCTTCCATCATCATGGTCCTAGAAGCTTCTTGGATGGTCTAGTTCTTTCTCTCCACTACTCCATTCTACTGTGGAGTCCTAGGAGCAGACAACTATCTCTTTATTCCATGTTTCTCACATAACTCTAAGAATTCACCAGATGTGAATTCTCCACCTCTATCAGACCTCAGACTTTTCAATTTAAATCCAGTTTCATTCTCTACCATAGCCTTGAATATTTTGAATTTCTCAAAAGCTTTTGATTTCTCATTCAGAAAAGTTACCCACATCATCCAGGAATAGTCATCAATTAGTAACATGAAGTATCTATCACCTTGCATACTCATGATTCTTGCCGGACTACAGAGATTAGTATGAACTAAGTCCAATAATCTAGTAGAAGATAGTTTTTTACTCTTGAATGTGACTCTGCTCAGCTTACCCAACTAACATTCTTTGCACAAGCTATTAGTAGGTTTCACCAATTTTGGAAGATCTCTTATAGCCTAAGTATTGCTTATCTTGACGATATTATCAAAATTCACATTACACATTCTCGTATGCCATAACCAACTCTGATCAACTTGAACAAATAAGCAACTTTTACTAGTACCAACGAAGTTGAAGAAATTACCTTTAGTTTGGGTACTAGATGCAATTTCTATTCCAAAGCTTTCAAAGATCTTGCATTTTCCATCTTTGAACTAGAGATCATAGCCTTTGTCCACCAACTGTCCAACACTGAGAAGATTGTGCTTCAATCCTTCAACATACAGTACATTACCGGTTTTGTTTCTTCCATCAAAAGAAATAGTTCCTCTACCTCTGATTCTGCTAGCAGAGTTATCACCAAACTTTACTACTCCTTCATACCTTTCCAAATCTACAAACTTATTTTTGTCACTTGTCATATGGTGAGAGCATCCACTGTCAATGATCCAGTCATCCTTTTCTTCAACTTGGGCACCCAGAGCTCTTTCTACAACTTTACGATTTACAAATTTAGACGATATTGATTCTTCTTCCTTGATGGCAATAAACACCCATTCATTTCTGGATTTGTTTCCTATCTCTGATTCATCATCTGTTACTCCTTCATTGTCATCTTCTTCATGAACATAGTAACAATTCTTTTGGAACCTTAATCTATTAGGATTTGGCTTTGAAAATCTTTCCAGACATCTTGAGGCAAAGTGACCAATCTTATTATAGTTAAAACACTTAAAAGGCAATTTTCCTTCATACTTACCAGATTCTCTTGGCAGTCTTTTTGCAATAAGGGCTTCAAGTTGAGCAGTTTCTACTTCTTCTTCTTGCAGGTCTTTTCTTTCTTTTTCATACCATGATAGTTTCCTTGAAGAGTTCTCTCCGAAATCAAACCTTTGTTTACATTTTATAGAGGTACTGGCTTTGAATGCAGATTCAGTCTTGGGGGGATCATCTCCAAACTCGGTCATTTCAAATGTAGCGAATTTTCTAGCCAATTGATCTCTTGTGATAGTTGTATGGGCTTTGAATTCATCAATGGAAGCAACCTTAATTTTATAAGAGGCAGGAAGGGATCTGAGAATTTTGCCAACAATCTCATTTTCATCCAAGACTCCACCTGCATTTCTAATTCCACATACAAGCTCATTTACTCTTGGCATAAAGGTAGTAATATTTTTTATCATCTCTCATCTTTAGGTTTTCAAATTTCCCTTTCAGACTCTATAACCTTGCACATTTAACATACTGGTCTCCTTCATGCAAAAGTTCTAGTTTTTTCCAAATCTCATAATCAGTTGCTAGGTCAATAACATTTGAGAGCTTTGAATTAGATAAAGCACTTAGAAGAGCTTCTATAGTCTGCAAATTGTTTTCAGCATCTCTGATTTCATTTGGAGCTTTTGGACCACCATGTGGAGGTGTATACTGTGTTGTAGCCATGGTCCATTAAACCCTTCCCATACATTGCAAGTGACATTTCATCCAACCTTTCCATAGACTAAAATTGGTTCCATCAAACTTTGGACTATCCTCCTTGTAGGATGACATACTGGATCTCCTCAAGCGGTTAAGCTCCTTTTTAGGGGAACTTGGCTCTGATACCAATTGTTAGACTTAGGGCACAAAACTAAGAGGGGGGGTGAATTAGTTGTGCAAAACTTTCTTCTATTTAAACACTTTATTTCGCTTTGCAATTCAGCAACTTAATAATAAATTAATCATGGAAACATAATGCATCAAATCAAGAGCAGAAACACATCAAAGCATGAGACACTAAGATACTAAGATTTTGACGTGGAAAACCTGGTCAAGGGAAAAACCATGGGGTCATTAACCCAAGAATGTATTCTCTATTAGAAGAATAGAAAGAACAAAATGGCACATGCCAATTAGGGCTCACTACCTGAGCACACTGCTCACAAGAGGTTCACTGCCTACAAGAGACACACTATCTACAAAGAAATAAGTATCACCTACCTGAACTAGAAAATAGCACCTTCACCATGCTTGAATTAGTTCCATTAAGCTGAATACTTCTGCTCTACCTTTCGCTCTCCTCTTCGCTACCACACACTCATCTCAACAAGCACACCTTTCAAATGACTTTGCAATCCCTTATTTATACAAGACATCAACCTAGGAATGATCATCTAAGTCGGCAAACATCCACAATAACATCCGCAAGATGTATAACTCATCTGATTGGCTTGTTTTAGGAAGAATACCATCATCCAAAAGTTGTTCTTCAAAAGCTAACTCCAACTTCAATGCGAACCACCAACATGGACTGGACATGATCCAAAGACCACCACAAGTTTGCCTAAACCACCAAGAACATCCATACTTCATCTGCTTACTTAAATCCTTCTCTCCTTCATCTGGAACCTCAAGAACATAGTCTTTCATCACTGTCACAAAGGAATAGATGCTTGCGGATCTTCAAACCATGAACCAATCTAGTTGACACTCCACAAAGACTTCCTTAGCACTCCCTCAAATCTGCAAAACATTATAATGTAATTTTGGATCTCACCGGACCTATCTGTCTCACTTTGTCACCACTGAACACGTGCCGGAACCAATTTTACTTGAACAGCCACAACTTCTTTAGATCTTCATGCAGACCTCTGAAATCTCTACTAGACCCCCTTAAGACACATAGCTACAAACCTTTTAAACTATATCCTTTGATCCTCATCCTATCTTGGACTTTTACCTTACTATCTTCCCTGTTCTTCTTTGTTCCTGATTGAGACTAATTTTCTCAATATCCTCAGCACACAGCTCATCTAATCCTTATCATTAATGCAACAGGAGTATGTTGACATCAATGACAACACCGGTTAGGCCCATACTTGCAACACTTTTTATGAATTTGATAACATCCCCTAGCATGGCCAAAAAATTCCCATTCTGTGTATCTTCGTTGTTGTGGCATGACCACCAAAGTTTCCTCCATAGATTCCACTATGGCATTCTTCTAGGATTTTATGTGCTTCTTCTTTGTCAACTCATCGAAGCAACATCCCGTCTAGGGCCCTTCGATACAATACATCATCTATCAGAATGTATCTCAAAGTGAGGATGTGCAAGGGTCATCCCACAATAATGGGTTACACTTTTTGGCCAAACTTGACATTGAAATCAACATTTTGACCTAAATCTTCACTTTTTGACACTTATAGCCGCTAAATCGTTAGGAATTTCAAGATGATGCGAACTAGTGATTTGTGGGGTTTTGTTTGTAGCTTATAAATATGTTTTTTTTAGATTGGTGTTAAATTGCAAAAAATTTTGTGTCTCCTTTGATAACTAGTTTTTAATAATAAACAACATTTTTTTAAAGTGATGTGTATTCTGTAGCACAACTTTTTTTTCTGTAAAGGATAAAATTCTAATTCTTTTGAACTTAGATTGGTAACATCGATATATAGGGCACGCATTTGATTTTGTAATGTTTTGTTGAATATTTTTTTTAATTAAGTTTTGAAGTCAAATGAATTATAATTTAGACATAGGCATATTCCATAAAACATAACTTTTTCTATATGTAATGAAATTCATTTTTTTTTTGTTGAAACAAGGACATCAATACCTAGGGCATAGATATTTTTCAATTTTTTTTCACTAATTTACTAATTTTCCATGTGTGTAGAATAGAGAACTTGATGTTCAGTGAAAAACCTACATTCACAAGAAATAAAAAATAAATATAATAATCAAATTAAATATATTTAAAATTATACTTTTTGGGAAGCTTATAATAAGGAATACATACTTTTATCATCATTTTGATAAGTGTAGAGGAGACTCCATTATAGGTATGGTTTAAAACTAACAGGGTTCTATACAAGGGGGTTTGAATCTAAGCAGGTTTCATCAAACCCTATTCAATTAAAATCCTTTTAATGAAACTTTTCAAGGCTTAAATCATTATATTTTCTAAAAATATTTGATTTTAGCAAAAAATAGGTTGTGCCAAAAAGTGTAACCCATTATTGTGGCAGCACCCGCGGCAATCATCTTTTTCCTAAGGGAGTCATGTTTTCAGGGTAAGTTTTATTTGTGAGATGGTTCACAATATCCATGTACCAATATGGAGTAGCATATTTCTCAAGATCAATTACACAAATCTCTTCATCAGGGAAATCTTGGTTTATGGGCTCCTCTTGAGGAGCTGGATTGTCTGCTAACCAGTCTGCTATCACTTGTCGTTTAATTGACTTTCAATTGATGTACATTAGTTTGAAATCACTTAGAAATGTCACAAACTAGCCAGCCCTTCTTGATAACATTTGCTGATTTAAGAAAGTCCTTAGTTGTTCAGATCTTATTATGACTCTGGTTTCTTGATTCAACATGTAGTGTCATAATCTCGGAGTTGTGAAGACTATGGCAAGGCACTCTTTTTCAACCTAAGTGTAATTCTTCTCATATTCTAGTAAGGTTCAACTTATGAAATATATGGCTCTTTCTCTCCCACCTTCATCTTCTTGAGACAACATACATGCTATAGAAATATCAGTTGCTTTGAAGTATAAGATGAAGGGCATGTCATGTTTTGGTGGCATTAGCATGTGCAGTGTCAGTAAGAACTTCTTTACTTGTTCAAATGCATGTTGACAGTCTACTGTCCATCTTATGCCAACTTGTTTCTTCGATAATTTGATTGATCAGGTGGATCTTGAAAGTCATGTCTAGTATGAAACACTTGATTGCACCTAATTGACACAAAAAGGTCCTTACGGTTATCTCACTTGTTGGTGGGGTTGCATTTATGACTGCTTTATTTTTTTCTGGATAACCATCAATTCCTCTTTGTGAAACGATGAAACCCAACAACTTACCTTCTGTAACCCTGAAAACACATTTTTTAGGATTTAACCTTACATTGTATTCTCAAAGCTTATTAAAGATTTTGCAAAGGTCTTCCACATGTGTTGATCGTTGTTATGATTTAGCCAAAAGATCATCAACATATGTCTCTACAATCTTATGAATGTAATCATAGAAGATGTGTGTCATGGCTATTTGATAGGTAGCCCCTGCATTTTTTAATCCAAATGACATGACTACGTAACAGAACATTCTCTAAGGAGTGGTGAATGTCATCTTGTTTTGTTATGGTTCTAAGATTCTAATTTGATTATATGCCGAGAAACCATCCATGAGAGAGAGTATTTCATACCCTATGGTTGAATTGATGATTTGATCAATGGATGTTAAGGGAAAGTCATCTTTTGGGCAAGCTTGATTGATATCCCTAAAATCAAGGCATATTTGAATATTTCCATTTTTCTTTAATACCGCGACAATGTTTGATACCCAACTTGAATAATCCACTGGTTTGATAAGCTAACTTTCAACACTTTCCTCAATTCTTCTTTTACCTTTTCAGCTACTTGAGGCTTTATGGGTCTCAATTTTTGTTTTATGGGTTTTGTGTCTAGCTTTGTTACTAATTTGTGCGCCATGATCTTTAGGTCCAATCCAGGCATGTCTAAGTATGTCCATGTGAAGACATTATAATATTCAATGAGGAACTCAATGTACCCTTCCAACTCTTCATCATTTAACTCCCCTCCTAACTTTAACATCTTTGGTTTCTCGGGAGTTCCCACATTGATATCAATGGTATCTCTAGTTAGTGATGGATGTCCCTCTTCAAAATTTTGTGGGGCGGGTGGTAAATTTGAATTTGCTTTGATCTAGAGGATCTCTTTTTCACTTCTAAAATAATCTTCTAGATGTGGGAGAAGCATGTATCCTTTCTTGTGGTACACTCTTGGGAGTCCATCATAATCATGTAGATAATCTAAGATGGCCTCATTGTTCTTAGAAAAATCTCAAGTGGGTTTTTCTGTTTGATCTGCAACATAATTTAGAATACTTGGTAATTCTTCACTTTCCAACAATGTATTCCAAATTTTGAAGTTGAGTGTGTGGTGAAAATAGTATGGCAGATGTAGCCATTGAATTTGCCACTTGGTTTTCTTCCTTGGGTATAACTTTTAAAGAGAAGTTGAAGAATTGGACCAATTTTCTAATGGTTTCTTTGTAGGGTCGTAGTCTTTCTTATTTCATTTCATAGTTTTCTACAACTTGGTTGTTCACTAATCGGTAGTCTCCAAAGGTAGAGATTCTCTTGATCCCCATTCTAATGGCTAATATGACTCCTAGGGATATGGCTTCGTATTGAGTGATATTGTTCATATAGAAGAAACCCAATCTGAAGGCAAAGGGGAGGACTTTTCCTTCCAGGAATGTCAAAATTATCCCTGTCCCTGCCCTGGTCTTACAACTAGCCCCGTTGAAATGTAGAGTCCATAAGTTTTGATTATTTTAAGGTTGAGATGTTTCTCCAAACTCATAGGTTGAGTTCTATTTCTCCTCTTTTTCTTCTCCTTCTTCAATAATTTTGATTGTTCCCACTAAGAGGTTCTTGATGTCCATTCATTAAGGCACAGTATAGTTGCTAAGCCAAATGGAGCATGAGACTTGGTGGTATGAAGGTCAAAGGGGAATTATTTAAGATCATCCATGCTTTGATATGATATGTTGTGAGTACTTGTGTTTGGTTGAGGGTCTTGAGTTTCTTCCTTCACTTTCTCTTGTGTCTTTAACTTTTTGTCTTTTTCTTCCTACTCCTTATAAACACCAAAAGGATCAAGGTTAGCTTCAAGGTAATACAGGTCTTTCCCAAATGATGGAAGTGGATTTCTTGAAACAATGTGGAGGCAATGACCTTCATGGTGTGAATCCAAGGTCTTCTAAGGATCATGTTATAATTGGTTTCCTTGTTGATAACATGGAAGTCTTTGGAAATGGTTTTATCCATTAGAGTGAGAGGTAAACTAATTTTCCCAATTGTTTGGATATCATGACTATCATATATCCTTAAGGTAGCAGCCTGTTGCTTGATTCACATCTTTCTATATCCCATTCTTTGTAGGAATGACATTGGTAAGAGATTGAATGTTGATCCTTCTTCTGCCACAACTCTCTTTACGGTAACTTCTTCAACCTAAATTTGTATGTATAGCGACAAATCCTTTTTCTTACATCCTTCATTTTGAAGTAGTTTGGATACATCAAATGTGAGAGGGGTTGGTTCATCTTGTGTTGAACATCCCACTTCTAATAATTCCAAGAATGTTTTGTGGTGTGAGGGAGAGGCTCTCAACAAATTTATCACTTATGAGAAGACATTTTCTGTTTTCATAGATTACAAACACTTCTTCGTTTAGCTCTACATGATTGGAGCTTTTTTGACTAGACTTCCCTTTCTCATTTTGAGGTTCCTTTTCCTTCCTCTGAGATTGGAGGAGCTTGATGAAGTTTTGATGTTGATCTGGAGTAAGTTTAGAGATAGCTTTGTTATACCCATAGCAAGTTTTTGTTTCATGTCCTTTCATTCCATGGAACCAACAATAAGCATTGGGGTTGTAGGAATGACCATTTGACCCTTGATTTCCTTTCTATCACCACTTGTCATTTCTGGGATTGCTTTTCACAACATTGACATCCTTATCTGGAGAAACATTAGATGTAGTCTTTTCAGTTTCTTTAGGCATTTTGAGATTTTTCATTAATATTATAAATTTTTCATCCATTGTCGATGGAAGCTTGATTGATTGTTAGAGCACTTTCCAGTGCTTCTTCATAGGATCTGCATGGCAATTTTTGAATGTCTCCTCTCATGTCCTTGTTCAAAGCATGTAAGAAAAGATTGCATAGTTCATGATGGTCCATGTTCAGGGAACTGGTTGAGGAATAAAGGACTTACCTCCATCTGGTGAAAAAGTGGGCTATGGATTCATTTAGTTCTTGCTTCATGGTGAGGAATTCTTTGATCCCTATTTTAACAAGTCTATTCATGTCAAATGCCATGACAAACTCTCTGATTAGTTGTCTCAATGAGTGAATTGAAGCTTCTAGCAAATGATAGTACCAATCTAGAGCTGTTCCTTCAAGAGTTTTTGGAAAGATCTTGGCAACAACCCCATCCCAAGGAAGGAGTTCTCTTATCGCAGTGGTATAAGCTTTAATATGAGAATTTGGATCTCCTTCCCCTTCAAATTTTAGGAGATATGGCAATGGTTGAGGTAACTACATGTTCCTTATGTTTTGATCAAGAAGTTCTTTCAAGTACTCAAGATATGTTTTGAGAAAGGTGCTTTGAGATTGAGGGGTTGATAGCAATAACCCTGCTGGTGGGTTTTGATAACCCATTATTTGATTTATTGGATTTGCCAACACTATTGGATTGTTCTGAACTAGAGGGTTCCCATTCAGACATGTGTTGTTACTGGCATTTCATGAATAGTAGTTAAGATAGGGGGATTTTGAGATGCCCCCTGGTCCTATTCAATTCATACGTCATCATGGGACTTTTGTCTTCTTTCAAGAGCAACTTGTTCTACTTCCAAGATTCTAATCATTTGCACTAGAGTTACAATTAAGTCTACAAGAGTGGCAACTCTAGGTATTTCCTCATTTATAGATTTTCTCTCTGAGTATTGTCATGGTGGTATGCTTCTTCTCATGCAATGTGTTCTCTTTGTTCTTCTTGTAAGGAAACCCTTAATGCCTCTTGAGCATCTTTCACTTCTTGCAAGTGTCTTTCTAGTCATTTCACTTCCTCATCAAGATGAGTGTCTGATGTGCTTATGGATGGTTGATCAGGTTGATGTATTTCTTACCTTACCCTCCTAGTTTTATGTGGTGCACTTGGTATGGCTGGATTGCTTTCCCAAGCTGGGTTGTTGAAAGATAGAGAATGCCTGGATTCTCTTTGGTCTTGTTCATAATATGAGTCTTCATAGTCATAGTAGTTGGTGGTTGGTTCATCTAGATGTGGCAACACATACCTATCGAAAGAAGGTGTTTCTGGTTCTCTTAAGGGAATATTCCCTTGGTTTAAGTCTGGTTCCGTCATATTCAGGGATGCCATAGACACCACAAAACAAATGGAACGGATGATGGCGAAGGTGACAGAAGCTGAAGTGACAGAAGTGGCTATCAAGAATAAAGTGAAAATGCTTGATGATTTCTATTTTAAAGCATTGAATGTTTTTTGAGATCCAAATAATGGAAACACAAAATACAAAACCAAAAGATTTTGTAATTCATGTCAGGTTCACCAAAATATGTACGCTCAAAATTGTGACTTCAGTTGCCTAGGGCTATCGAGTCAGATTTTGACACACATAGAGACCCTTCCCTCCTTGCCACGGGGCAAACCACCACATCACTCTCACTATCGTGGAAGTAGCCAGTCTAGAGGAGGCGAGACTCGACAGTGCTCTAGCTTCTTGGAGAGCTAGACTTCACGGAAAGGGGTCGACATTTCTTGGGGCCTATTGTAACTCTAATGTGTGATAAAGTGTATGTTTCATTTGACAATTGTTGTTGTAGAGGTAACCCTATGACCTGAAGGGTAACTAGTTACTCTTCTTTTATTAGGGTTTCTATTGTTCCACCACTATGTGGGTAAGTTGTTACTTTCGTTGATGGCTTTTTGTCTTTCAATTCGCTGAATGATTGTATGTTGTATTTGAAGTTGTCTAAATGCTTCTAGTTGTTGTAAGACAAGCAAATCTTGTCGAGGTCTCAGATACTTTTCCTCAATCTCACTGAGGACTGCTCTCACCCACTCACCTATTAATCTTGGGCTCATTCGTGAGCCAAGACAAGAGACAGGTGTATGCTGACTAACCTTGACTAGACTTAGGGTTTTGACCTAGGGTTTTGAGTTGACCTAGGGTTTAGTTGTGTGTTGACTTTTGTTGACCTTGTGGTGGTATTGATCAAGGCTTTGCCTAGTATCTAAATGTCTAATGTTTTTGTTCTTTTCTATATTTTATGATTGCAGCTATATGACATGCAAAACTTGTTTTTGTGCTTTTTTGGTATTTTTGGAAATAAAGATGCTTTTTAATCTACAAAAGGAAATATGAATGCAATTAGAAGAAATCTTACCTAAGTGCAATCATTCTATGTTTGTGTGGTTTTCAAATGTTTTGAAACAACTTAATCTGGAAAAGAAAATTGCAAGTAATTGAATTAAACTATGAATGCAAATTATTTCTAAAATACTAGATCTAACTATTCTATCAAGGAAAAAGCAATAAATTACTAATCCCAAGAGCAATTTCAGTTTTCTAATTACTACTATTTGACAAAAGCATAGAGGAACCTAAAATAAAGAAGACTTGTGAGCCTCCACTACCCTCAGAGATCCTTGATGGCAACCTTGTATGATTTTGAAGTAGTGGGAAGACCTCTTGGTGATAGGACAACACAAAGAAGCAAAAGAAGCTTTGGAAGCTTTGCGAAATGAGCTCAATGAGAGTTGTTGATGAGCACAAAGTCCTGATTGAAGCAACATGACAATGCTTGAAGAGCTTTATGTGAAATCTTGATAAACAAATGAACAAATAAAAGGCACCTTCATCTTGTGTGAGCATGAGAATACTAATTGGAGAGCAAAAACATAGCAAGAGTTGTGTGCACAATGAATTTACCTCCCTTTGTATTTGAGGGAGGGGGTATTAATAGGTTAGAAGAAGGGAGTTGTTTGAGAAGTTAACTCAATTAATTGATGAGTTAACAAGGATTGATTAGGGAGTGAACTGGATTGATTACTCAGCAAACTTAGTTAATTTCGGAGTGATAATGAAATAATAACTTATCACTGAAGAAGAAATAGAGTTAGAAGAATGCATGGAAGAGAATGAGTTGTTAATTTTAGATCAAATGGAGTTAATTATGCATGTATGGGTGCATGAAATAGTCAACTCCAAATTAGGTATCAAAATCATGTGAACTAGAAGAAAAATGGGTGAAAATGGAGCTATTTTGAGTTAGAAACTTGAGTTTTTCCATGGTTGGGAACACGACAAGGTTGGCCATGGGTCGTTCCTTTCACTATTATGGTTGCCCATGGGTCGACTGGGGGGAGATCCTACTTTTTTAGGGTCACCCGATAGGAGATCCAAAAAGAAAGGGGTCTGGGAGCAAATGCATGATGGGAGATGGTAGAGGAGATGAAAAGGAGGGGATCTACCTCCAGAACGAAGTCAATCATGTGCAAGAATCCAAATCTCCACTTACAAAGTAGGATCTCTTGGTGGGAGATCTGGAAATAATAGGGGGAGATTTGGATTGGTTGAGTGAAACTAAATACTTAAAGTGGGAGATGGATTTGGGGACCTCTAGAAGGCTTCTAGGGGGTGGAAAAGATAAAAAACATAGGGCAAAGGTGAAAACTCACCTACAAGATGCATACAAGGCTTATGAACGAGGTCGAAAGCTTAGAAAATGCAAATTGAGAAGTGTCACAAGAGTGTTAAAAAGCATTGACGATAAAGAGAGAGAAAACGACAAAGAAGAAACAACACAAGATGAAAGATATGACACATCACTAAGAGGTTTGTTGCCTAGAGGACATTATTTCATGCTTACATATATGTGACAAGGATCATATATCATCATAGGGGTCCTCATAGAGGCTGTGCATGATTTTTGTGCTTATACGTCCCATGTCCACTCCACTGACTCTTGCCATGTGAGCGGGAGTGACTACGAGGCCACCTTTAGCAAGGAGGATGGTACATGTCTCACATTGGACTATTACTCACCTGCAAAATTATCTAGGTCACATTCTAACTAATACAGTTCCTGGATGACGAACCTTGCTTCATTGTTGCTCCCAATGATAAACTCTTCCATTAACAATTTGATTACAAAGGAGTGGTTGTGGAGCCAAAAGGTAGAGTTTATTGAAGGAGGGGAAGGGTTTGTTAAATTGGGCTGAGGCAAAGGAAAAAGGGTTCAAGGTCTTGGGGTTCCTCATCGATGAGAGAAACTGTCATTGAGAATAAATCTTTTGCATTTAGAAAGTGTGACTCATCATGGGGAGACGTTGTCACCACACGACATGGCATGTTCAAAGATGTCATTTCCACTCCATGCATTCTCTAAGTCTTAGACATGTCAAGGGAATTAGGGGAAGGGTGCAGTTAAGAGAACTATTGAACTTGGTGAGTTGCAACCTATGAAAATGCTTGGGTGATGTGTTTTTAAGGTAGGCTTTTCACAAACTTTATTTTTCATTAGCATTGTTAAAGACAATCAAAGCACAAACCATTCTATAGTGGTTTTGTGACATAGAGAGGTTGTTATTTGTTAGGTGGAGCCATGTGAGATTTGGTAGAGACTCTTAGAGCAAACCATTAATGACACCATTACTATTTAATGGGTGAGATGAACCACACCATTCTAATTCCTATATCCAAATATTCTTAGATCCCTTGGTATTCTATAACATATAAATTAATAGGTGAGGCATTTTCCACAATTGTCAAATTATAACGTTTTATCAAAATTCAACTTCCTAGTTTTTTAAGTCGAACTTATAGATCCCAATTTATTTAGATTTGACAATTTAAATGAGTGTAGGCAATAGGAGTTTGACATGAACAACATTATAATTGTAGAAAGGGTGTTATGTTTATCGAATCGTCAACAAAAGAAGCAGCGTGCGGTATTGGACTTGCGTGGCTGCTCTCAAGAGGGCAGGCGTTCATTGCAAGTAAACCATTGCTGCGTAAGCCAACAACTATTTTTGAAACAGACGAAAAATATTACCGCGCAAGTCAAAACCTTCCCACGTAAACGATACCAAATCAAGAAGAATATTTCAAACCGACTAAATATTGCGGCACACGTCGACCTGATAGTAAAGATGCAAATTATATTTGTAAGAGAAAAACCTTCTTTATCATGCATTTGTTTCAACATACACAAACCTACTCTGGGCAGGCAATATTGCGTGTGCGCTAGTTTCGCTGGTATTTATCTTATAATAGATCAGAATTGACTTTATAAATCTTAATAAAGACATATAGCTGCTTTATTCAGACCTTGTATATTTGAAATTTGGAGTTCAATTAACTGAGAAAGAAGACTCGGTGATAGCACAATCATGTCTGACGTTGCCAATGATGTAGCGTATGCCACATAGTCTATGGTTGAAAATATTAAGAAATCTGAGAGTAAACCTTTTTGAAAAAGGCCGGTTGGGTACAAATGCCATCATAAATATTCTTAAATATTTGTTAGGATACGTTGCAGGATTATAGCAGCAACCAACTGACTATTTTTAAACATTATCTATTTTAACAGTTAAATATTAATTTTGACCAATAAAAATAAGAGAAATTATTACGACTTTTTAGTATAACTGAAGTGTAAGTTCACTATTAATTGTATGACCATTGAAATGGATGATGTTTAAGTAGAGTGCAACAGAATAAACTTTACATAATTTACAAATTTTTTCTATACATAAATTGTGGGACTTTTATAAATCAATAACGAAAGGTGAAATTATATCATTTCTGACTACTGTTATCAAGCTTCTTGACCCAATCCTTGTGTCATGTCTTTTCGTTTGTTGAAGTTTTCTCTTACATATCTAAATGTTTTCCAGTGTTTCCTCTTCATTGTAGTAATTAAAAATAGCTTCTGATTTCGATTTTCAATGTATACAGGCGTTCAAAATTGTCTAGAATGGAAACAAGAGAAGCCAGTCAAAAATTCTAGAAGAGAAGACATTTTTAAAACGATATTTAAGATGGGTTAATCTTTATTAACTCCAAGGTAATACGTTTGAGATGGATTGTGACTTCACTAGTTAAAGAAAATATCATAAACGTAACAAGTTTGAGATGGATCAGGATTGCGACAGTTGTCATAATCTTTCCAAAGGTCACATGCTTGAGATGATGGAAACTAATTGCTGTAATACATGCAGTTAGATAATATAATGGTGTACCTAATTAAATCATAAATTAGTGCACTTTTGGGTTTAACAAAAGTTAAGGTAAATATAATTCTTGACCTTTCTAGGATGAAAAACTCCACCAGGATAAAAGTTGCTTGTTAGTGTAAAAGGTAAATATACTTTCGCTAGGTTGATTCAATAAGATGCATGCACATAAGTATAAATCAATTTAGATTAATAATTAATAGTTGTGGATAATGTGTATTATAATAAATGTTTAAGTATAGAAAGTAAATGAGATAAAATAAAGGTGTTTAGTTATATGTTTGAAGGGGAAGAATGGTTTTGTCAATGTGTTTTAGATGTTTTGTAATCAAAAAGAGAATATAACAATCTAGATCTTGTCCTAGGACATGAACAAATGGTTTACATTGTGTGCAGTTCAGTGTACTAATTAGGGGAATGTCTTGAATGAATAAAAATGATATGGCATATGCTTATTGATTTACCTAGTTCATCTATGATTTCTCTATCCTTTTCTTATTATATAGATTGACAATATTTAAAAATGCCTTTGTAGGATTTCTATTATGTCAAAAGAGGATATGTTCAGCTAGGTCAATCCCAAAAATGTGTGTTGAAGATAGAAGATAATAGATCTTAGCCATGCAAATGCTCTAAAGTGATGTGATGTAGAGCTAGGTTCATTTTAGGTACCCCAGTTGAAACATTCCTAGCATGCTTCTTTTGTAAATGCAAACGATATTCAATAATATCTAATGATGAAAGTGAAGATTTCACAAAATCACTAAGACAAATGTTGATCACAAAGTTTGAAGTAAATTGATAGTTGAAATAATGAGTACATATAGGTGAGGGAGAGGTAGTTATTAGTTGAGAGAAAGACTCCTACAAACTAGCATGAGTGGCTAGTTTAGTGGGAGACTTGATGACCCCTCAACTAATTGCCCAACAACCTTGACATGTGTCAAGATTGTTTAAGGGCACACCTAAGTAAGATTATGCCTAAGTGTATAATATATATGGAATATATATACACTAACATCCCCCCTTAAGCATAGCTTAGGTGGGCGCAAATGAAATGGGTCCAAGATACAAGGCTTGGTGAGGTACCCATGAACAATGCAAATAGAAAATTGGGTCTTGGCAACTAGGCATCATGAGGTACCCAAGTACAATGCAATCTCTCATAAATAGAGAAAGGTAGAAAACTCTATGGGAAAAAACTACCCTCCAAAAGAGAGAAATTATACAGGTGAAGAAGTACTACTACTTTCACTAAGTACAATATAGGATTCCCCCCATAGGAGAGAAAATGATTGAAGGTCTATGAGACCCCCCATAATACATGTCCTACTACAGTGAGGCTAGATGGTCGACCAAGGATGCAGATGTAGATCCAAGAATGTTGAACAATGTTCCTTCCCTTGGGAAGAAATGAAATAACCTAAAGATGCAGGCTATCTTCCCATGCGAGAAGATGTATGTATGATCTTAAATCATGTTGAAGTTGATCCACAGATGATGATGCCCATGTCGATGTATTTGAAGAGTACTCAGGTGTCCCCATGTCGATGCCAAAGGATGCCATAATCAAATCAGGTGCTTGCCTAATAGATGAGGCTGATACGATCCAAAACCATGTGTAGGATGATATAGAGCATGAGTATCCAAAGAGGATAATGGAAATATAGCTTCATCAAAACTGTCATCAAAGAGAACACTGATGTCCTCAATGTGTGCTTCCATGGCAGTAATGCGAGACTCTACAAATAGACAAATGATATCAGGTAGAAATTTGTCCCATTCAACAATGCTAGGAATATTGATATCTTATTGCAAAGAAGTGCTGGAAGCTTTTGAAGAAGTGAATCTAAAATATGATGAAGAAACATTAGGAGTGATGACTTCTTCTATGTCAATAGAACATTCTATTTTGTATCATGATTAGGGATGTGAGTTGTGATCAAATTAGGATCATATGGGAATGGAGAAACATTGCAGTCTCCATATATCTCCAAAATTTTGATCCATAATGCATATGGACAATCAATATCCATGATGGTATACAAAGGATCATCTAGAATATGTAAACTAATCAATCCAACAAATGTGATCATGATGATTAAACCACTTAGCCTTCTGAGATTTTTTACTAGGTTCAGGAATAAGTGGACATACAAATAGGGTATGAGATTATGGAACCTGAGATGTTTCAAGATGCCTTCACACAATGACTTATAGTTTCTCTTGTTTAGGTTAATTACAGAAGAGTGAGTTTCATATCCCATGATTTTAGAATAGGTTAATTCCTTTAGAAATAGAAATCAACACATTAGGCAACCTCCTTGATTAGGTGAACCCCCCCAATTTTGGCACTTTATAACATAGTTCATTTTACAATGCAAGTAAGTTCAATGCATGGGAAATAAAAAAATAACTTTTGTAAATAACGGTGCACAATTTTGAGCTACTGAGTAAAAGTTATTATAGAATTAATTTCCCATAATAACCTAGTTTAATGCATTTGCAATGAAAAAAAAATGTCGATGGATGAGAAAATGCCTAGTTGTTGTAAGCACCAAAATCATGCACAGCCTCCATGAGGACCCCGATGATGACTCACAATCCTTGTCACGTACATGTAAGTGTGAAATAATATCCTAGATCACCAATGATTCTCTTGGTAACATGTGTTTTCTTTCACCTTGTGTTGTTTCCCCTTTGTTGTTTTATCTCCCTCTTCACTTTCGACACTTTTCAACACTTGTTAATTTGCATTTCATGTGATTGCGACTTCATCCCTAAGCCTTGTATTCATTCTTTTGTTGTGTTTTCCCTTTTCCCAATGTATTTCATCCATTCCCACCCCTAGAGGCCTTCTAGAGGTCCTCCCAACACATCTCCAACTTTCAATTTTTAGTTTGGGGTAACCAATCCAAATCTCCCCCTATTATTTCTAGATCTCCCCTAGGAGATCCTACTTTTGCAAGTGGAGATTTGGTTTTTGACCCCTGGTTGACCCTTTTTGAAGCCAAATCCCCTTCTTTTCTCCTCCTCTTCCATCTCCCATCCTGCACTTCCACCTAGGTGTCCTCCTCTAAGGGTCACCCCTGGGCAACCTAGGGTCACCCCGAGCTAATGTTGATTGGTGAAAGGGGCAACCCATGGGTGACCATGTCATGTTTTCTAGTCATGAGTTACCTTGAGTTTTTGGCCCAAAATAGCTTTGTTCTCACCCATTTTTGCTTCAGTTTGCATGGACTTTTGTCCTAAAGGTTGAGTTAACTATTTTAGGCACCCAAGCATGCACGTTTAGCTCTTTTCTATCTTTAGTTATAAACCCATGCATTCTCATTCATTCATTTTATTTACTTCTTCTTGAGTGATAAGTTATAATTGTGTAGATCACTACAATTTTAGCCCAGATCACTCTTGTGTTTTCTAAGTTAACTCTTCAATCAAAGGGAGTAAACTCTTCTTCTTCTTCACCTCTAATCCCTTATTCAAACCTATAAATACCCTTTTCCCTCAAGCACAAAGGGAGGCAATTTCATTTGTGCACATAGTTCTTGTAGGTTATTGTCCTCCAAATCAAACACCCATATGCTCACACAAGACATTAGAGCCTTTTTATTTTATTTGTTATCTCATCTAGCTTTCCTAAAAGCTTGCTTTACATCCATACACTACTCACATCACAAGTGACAGTAATAATCAAGTTCTCATTGAGCTCATATCAAAGCTTCTTTTGTTTCTCTTTTCTTATTGTTGCCAAGAGAATCACCCCGCTGCTACAAGAGGATTAGAGGTTTCCATACAAGCATTTTCGAGGGTAGTGGAGGCTTACACATCTTCTTTTATTTTAGTTTCCTTCATGCTTTTTTTCATTTCATAGTAATTAGATAATAAAATTTTGCTCTTGGGAATAGTAAATACACGTTGCTTTTTCCTTGATAGGCTAAGTAGATTTGCATTGTTAAAGTAGTTTCCCTTTCACAAGTTCATAGAGTAAAATAAATTTGCCTTTCTTAGATTAAATTGTTCCGCTTATTCAAAAAATCAAACAAAAAACATAGATTCAATTGCATTAGGTAATCTCATACTAGTTTGCATACATTTTCTAATTCCTAGAATAGAAAAAAAGCACTTTGATTTCTAATAATAGAAAAGAGAACAAAAAAATTGTTTTGCACTCATATAGGCTTGCATGCATACAAAAATATAAAAGAACAAAAACATTAGGAGCATATAAGGTTTACAAACCCTTGCTCCAAACACAAGGTCAAGTTTAGTCAACGTTAGTCAAAACCCTTGATTTCGTCACAAGGTCAACATAAAGTAAACAAAGTCAAACTTTAGGTCACACAAACCCTAAGTCAAAATCCTAGGTCAAGTTAAGGTTAGGTTAAACCATCTCTCTCTTGTTTAGGTTCACGAATGTGCCCTAGACTTAGAGGTGAGTGGGTGAAGGCAATCCTTGATGAGATAGAAGAGATCGACCCTAGACAACAACAAGACCAACTGGTAATTCAACAACAACAAGAAAGATTTAGAGAACTTCAAATACAAGAAATCATCCAACAACACAAACGACGACATCAACTTCAAAAAAATATCAACAAAAAAACAATCAACCCACACAACACTAAAACATCATAAACCCAAACAGAAGAATGGTGACTAATGACCCTTCAGGTCATATAGTTATCTTTACAACAATGGTAACAAAATACCGTATTTAAACAAATGCATAATAAAGGCCCCAGGACTAGCTAACCACTCTCCATGAAGTCTAGCTCTCCAAAGAGCTAGACCGCCCCCATGTCTCACCTCCTCTCGACTAGCTACTTCCACGAGAGTGAGAGTGACATGGAGGTTCACCCCGGGGCAAGGAGAGAGGCTCCGTGTGCATGCCAAGGCTGACTCAAACACCCCCAAGCACCCAATCATGTTTTGAGTGTAGATATTTTGGTGAAATTGATGTGAAATTACAAATCTTACTAGGACAATAGTTTTGTGTTTCAAAGATCACTCAGATTCCATTTTAAACATCATCATTGTCACTCTTCAGCATTTCAATTTCAAATATTTCAATCATTGTCAGTTTCTTCTTTGTGACTATCTTTTTGACTTCTACTTTCGTCACCTTCACCTTCACTCATTCCATTTATTTTGTGGTGTCTATGGCACCCTTGAATATGATGGAACTAGACTGAAACTGAGGGAATATTCCCTCTAGGGAACCAGAAACTCCCTCTTTTGATAGCTATGTGCCACCTAACCTAAATGTGCCAACCTCAAGCTGCTATGATTGTGAAGACTAACTATTAATGAGACTGAAGGGAACCTAGGCGTTCTCTATATTTCAACAATCCTACATGGGAGCATAACCTTGTCATACCAAACACACCTCACAAAGAGAAAAGAATACAAATGAGATCAGAAATCCACATCATGGATCAACCATCCACAAGAAACTCAAGTACTCAAGTTGATGATAAAGTGAGAAGGCTAGAATGGAACTTACAAGAAGCAAAAGATGCTCAAGAAGCCTTGAAAGTTACTCTACGAGAAGAGCAACAAGAAAATGCTATACGAGAAGAAACACAAAATCGTGACAACATTCCCAAGGAAAACCCTAGAAACGAGGAAGTGCCTAGAGGTCTCACACTTGTAGACCTCATTGCAACTCTATTGCAAAGAATCATAACTCTCAAGGCAAAACAACCTATCCCAGAAAGAAGATCGAAATCATATCAAAAACATCAAAATTGAGCAGGACTAGGGGCATCTCAAAATTCCCTTGACCTCAACCACTACTTAAGATAATAGAGTAATGATACATTTCCAAATGGGAACCCTTCTGTTCAAAATAATCATGCAATGCTAGGAACCCAAGCGAATCAAACAATAGCATTGGGTTATCAAAACCCACCAATGGAGCTTGTGTTGTCATCTCTGCAATCACAGAGTGCCTTTTTAGTTAGATACTTAGAGTACATAAAAGACCCAATTGACATGATCATAAGAAGCATTCTGTTACCTCGACCATTACCTAATCTCTCAAACTTCAAAGGAGAAGGAGATCCTAATTCACACATTAAAGCTTACACAATTGTAATAAGAGAACTACTCCCTTGGGATGGGGTTGCCACCAAAACCTTCCCTAAGATGTTAGAAGGAATAGCCCTGGATTGGTACTATCACCTACCAGAGGCCTCAATACATTCATTCAAGTAATTAATCAAAGAGTTTTTCGTGGCTTTCGACATGAACAAACTCGTGAAGATAGGGATGCAAGAATTCTTAACTATGAAACAAGAACCGAATGAATCAGTAGCCCATTTCATCACTCGATGGAGACAAGTTCACTACTCTTCGACAAGCACTTCAAACATGGATCATCATGAATTGTGCGACCTTTTCTTGCATGCTTTAAATAGGGATATGATATAAGTTCAAAAGTTACCTTACAAGTCCTATGAAGAAGCCTTGTAAAGTGCTTTAAGAATTGACCAAGTAGCCATTGATAGCGGCCGACGAACTTATGACATTAATAGAAAACTCAAACTCTCGAAAGGGGCTTAAAATGAAAGGAAGCTAGGTGTACGAAAATCACTTCCTACACTAATCTAATGAGGGGAGGGGAGTACAAATTCAATTTTATCTTTACAATTATAGCTATGTTAACCCACTAATAGAGATATTGTAGCAAACACATACACAAGAATGTAAGACAGAAGAAGAGAGACACAAGATATATGTGGGGAAAACCATTATGAGTGAAAAACCCCACACTCCAAAACACAACTCAAATGTATTCCGTAAACAAAGAAGGTTACAATACAATCACAGAGCCAATGCTCTTGTAGGAGTCTTTGACATTCGTATTTGGAGATGATCTAGCAGCATAATAGTACATGTCAAACCTATAGTACTTATCTCCATAGCACCTGTTTATAAAGAGAATACAAGGCAAAAATGGCTCCACATTGAGATGGGCATCCAACATGGCCTCATGTCCCAAAACCCACACCTATGGACACTTGTCCAACACTATAGGATGCTCCTGACACTTGTCAAGTCACCTAATCTCAAGGAGGTATGCTCTTACAACTATTACAACCATCATAGAATCCATCATAGCTGTCATAACTTATAGCTGTAAGAGAATCTATCATACACAGGCTATAAATAGCATATTCTCGTATAACATGTCATAGTCCACCTTGGGGCACCCAAAGATACCTTTTTCAAACATGCTTCTCGATACATGTCCATACTTGTCATAGAATCTTCTATTTCTATTTCTTACATGTCATAATTTTGTCATAGGAATCTATCATGATCATTTCGATCAATATTCCCTTACACACATTCCTAGATGCTGAGACATGGCAAAATATTCCTACCACTCAGTGGGATGCCTATCTCCTCATGTGAGGACAAATTTACATGTGGTCATATGCCATGTAGGATGACACATCACTATGCCAACTCCCACAATATGACAAGATAGGATTTGCATCCAAAACCTACAATAGGCAATAAATAAATAAATACAATGAATTAATACAAGTAATTACCAAGGTTGAGACACCTTAATTCCAAAAAATTTCCCACTTGTCGAATACCTTGTAAGAGCCAATAGAATTAATAGGATTTAACTACTATAGGCCAAGAGGCCCATAGACTCTGAACACCATCTGAACTTCTTTGTGCCCACTAGCTTTGTCAATGCATCTACAACATTCTTCAAAGTATCTACCTTCTCCAAATTTACCTTCCCATCCTCTACCATGTCTCGCACGAAGTGAAACTGTACACCAAATATGCTTTGTTTTGGCATGGAAAGTTGGTTTCTTCGCAAGGCAAATTGCACTCTGACTGTCACAACAAATCATAATCTGTCCTACATTAACACCAATATCTGAACATAATCTCTTAATCCAAATGGCTTCCTTGCAGGAATGAGTTTATGCCATGTACTAAGCTTCTGTCATGGACAAAGCAACCACAGGTTGTCTCTTACTCATCCAACTAATTTCACCACCAAACATAATGAACACATAGGCTCTAGTGAATCTCCTACTGTCAATGTCACCTACCTAATTAGAATCCACAAATCCATGAATACAAACTAAATGTGGAGGTCCTGTAACATTACCATGATATCATATGGAATACTCAGAAGTACCCCTCAAATATCTGAACACTCACTTAACTACATCCCAATGTACCCATCCAGGATTAGCCATAAATCGACTAAGGACTCCCACTGCTTGGGTAATGTCTGGTCTTGTGCAAACCATAGCATACATCAAAATACCAATACCACTAGCATAAGGTACTCTGCTCATGTCCTCCACCTCACTAGGAGATTTTGGACAATCATTAATAGACAACTTTGTCCCCAACGAAATAGGAACACACAACGATTTACAATCTGCCATGTTGAACTTGTCCAACACGATCTTCACATACTTACTCTAGCTCAACCAAACTTTTCTGTTAGCTCTGTCTCTTCTAATTTCTATTCCTAGAATGTACCTGGCTGCCTCGAGGTTTTTCATCTCAAACTATGCTGACAATTGAGACTTCAAATCAGAAATCATATTCTTACCATTCCCAATCAACAACATATCATCAACATATAATGCAATAATGAGAATGTGATCATTGTCAAATTTGTAATAGACACAATGATCTAATTTTGATCTCATCTATCCAATTGACAACACAAAGGCATCAAACTTCAAGTACCACATCCTAGGAGACTGCTTCAAACCATACAAAGACTTCTTTAACTTAAAAACCAAATTTTCTTTACCTTTCTCTATGTAGTGCTCTATCTGTGACATTTAAATTTCTTCCTCCAAATCACCATGAAGGAAAGTTGTATTCACATCCGTCTATTCTACCTCTAAGTCATAAGCAGCTACAAGAGATAACAAAAATTGAATGGATGTCAACTTTGCAATGGGAGAGAAAATTTCACCATAATCAATTTCCTCCACTTGTGAATACCCCTATGCAACCAATCTAGCCTTGTACTTTTCAACACTACCATCTGCACTAAATTTCTTCTTGAATACCCATTTGCATCCAACGGGTTTCTATCCTTCAGGCAAAGGCACCAAGTCCCATGTTTTATTCTTCTCCAAAGAAGCCATCTCATCCTCCATGGCCTCCTTCCATGAACCTACATCTTTCATGCCCATAGCCTCTTTCATAGTTCTAGGCTCATCAGTGCTAGCAAGTAAAGAAAAAGCACAACTAGAATCAAGTAATGAATAACCAAACCTATCAGGTTGGTTTCTTGTTCATGTAGACCTCCTTAATGGCTGAGGTTGAGGTTTTGTTTCTTCTTCTGAGATTTTAGAGTTGCTAGAGCTCTCATCATCAGGGCTCATGGGGTCTGTCAGTTTAGTCTTCTCAGGGGTAGAAGGAAACTTAACCACATCTTCTTTCTTTTCTATCTATTCTGACTGTAGAACAATGAAAGAAGATGTTAGCTCTTTAAATATAACACTTTTTCTATACAACACTTTTTCAGCCACAGGATCCTAAAGCTTGTATCCTTTCATACCGACACCATAACCAATGAAAAAATATTTAATTGCCTTGTTCTCCAATTTAGACCGTTTCTCCCTAGGCACATGTGGATATGCCTCACAACCAAAAACATGAAAATGCCTAACTAAAGGCTTCTTACCAGACCACACCTCCATAGGTGTCTTGCCAACAAGAGCTGATGTAGGAGATCTGTTTACCAGATAGCAAGCAGTCACTATAGCTTTAGTCCAAAACTTTTGTTTGAGGCTTGCTCCACTAAGCATACTCCTAGCCTTCTCCATCAATGTCCTGTTCATCCTTTCTGTAACTCTATTTTTCTACGGGGTGTATGGAGTTGTCTTATGTATTTCAATCCCTTGCTTTTTACAAAACTTATTGAACTCTGCTAAACAAAACTCACCACTGTTGTCAGTTCTCAAACACTTAATATTTTTACTAGTCTAATTTTCAGCAAAGGCTTTAAACTCTTTAAACTGACTAAAGACTTCAGTCTTGGTTCTGATAAAATAAACCCATGCCCTTCTACTATAATCATCTATGAAAGATACAAAATATACAGATTTGGAAATCAAAGGAACATTAACTGGACGAAACACATTAGAATGAATAAGATCCAACACACTAGAAGACTTGTGAGAACTAGAGTAAAACTAAACATGATTTTGTTTTCCATATACATAATGTTGGTAAAAGTTGAACTCAAGATTACAATCATTTAACCCCTCAACAAGGTTTTTATTTTTCAAGGTTCTAAGACCCTTCTCACCAATGTGGCCATATCTCAAATGCCATAACATAGTCTTTTCAACAGGAAGCTTAGCTTCCATAGCATGTGCACTACCATCATAACTAGTTATAATAGATTTCTTCACTACTTATTTAGATGGTGGGGATGAAGTGACTGCAGCTCTTTTCTTTGAGTTAGAAGAACTATTGCACTATGAAGTGCATGCCTCCAGTTGAAACAAAGTACCTCTTTGAGTACTCTTCACAAGCACCATAGATCCTCTAGTCATCTTGCATCCATCCTTCAAAAAAACAACCTACACACTTGCATCATTCAACATACTTATAGAAATTAGGTTTCATTCTAGGCCTGGGATGTGCATAACCCTAGTGATCCCCTTCACTCGTCCATCAGGGAATCAGATTGAGACTCTTCCATGACCAACAATCTTCAGATGAGAGTTGTCACCTAGGTACACTCTTCCACCATTGAACTCTTTATACTTTGTGAACCAACTTTGATTTGAGGTCATGTGGAATGATGCACCAAAATCAATCAACCACACATCATCAGATGCATGGGTGGTCAGGGCTGCGATGAAGGCATCACCATCATCTTGTGACTTGTCAGAATTTGATTTAGGGGTGGTCTTCTTTTTCTTTTTTCTTTTCCTCTTTGCATTCCTTTCAGAAATGCCTCATTTTCCAATAGTTCCAACAAAGAGCCTTGGACTTTCCAAGAGATTTGAATCTCCCATGGGATTTGGATCTACCCTTTTCACCTTTTTTGTCCTTCTTCCCCTTCTTTTTGGGTCTTCCATGAACCGCAAGAGCCTCTTTGGCTGACTGGGATGTTTTCCTCCACATTTCTTCAAATAATAGTGAGGACACCACATCTTCCATCTTGAAGGTGGTAGTGGTGCTTCCAATAGCCATGACAAGATGATCCCACGAATCTAGCAAAGAACAAAGTAGGGTCATACATCGATCCTCCTCCTCCATTTTCACACCCACAGATGTCAACTGTGCAACAATCATGTTAAAAGCATTCATGTGGTCTGCAATAGATCCTCCATCTTCCATCTTTAGAGTGAACAACTTCATTTTTAGAAAAAGCTTGTTTACCAGGGACTTGGCCTAATAAACATCACCTAGCTTCTTCCAAAGGTCTTTCGTGCTCTTCTCCTTATGGACATTCAATAGGATAGAGTCAGCTAGACAAAGTCTTATGAGACCCTTAGCCTTCTAATCTTTGAGGTCCTAATCAGCTTGTGACATTACTATAGGTTTTACACTAGATATGGTTTCCCATAGGTCACGATCAACAAGTAGGTCTTCCATCTTGAGTTTCCACAACTTGAAATTAGTGCCATTAAATTTCTCCACCTCTAATCTACCATCTCCTTTCTGCAACAAGATACATAATGCTCTACACAACACTCCCACTCAACCTAAGATTAGCTCAAAAAACCCCTACCTAGTAGCTAGAACCAAAACTGACCAGGCTCTCATACCAACTAAAAGGAAGCTAGGTGTGCGGAAATTGCTTCCTACACTAATCTAATGAGGGGATGAGAGTACAAGTTCAATTTTATCTTTAAAATTACAACTATGTCAACCCACTAATGGAGATATTGTAGCAAACACATATGCAATAATGTAAGACAGAAGAAGAGAGACACGAGATATATGTGGGGAAAACCCTTACGAGTGAAAAACCCCACACTCCAAAACATAGCTCAAATATATTCTATAAACAAAGAAGGTTACAATACAATCACAGAGCCAATTCTCTTTTAGGAGTCTTTGACACTCATATCTGGAGATGATCTAGAAGCATAACAATACCTGTCAAACTTGTAGTACTTCTCCTCTCCAAAGCACCTGTTTATAAAGAGAATACAAGGCAAAAATGGCTCCACATTGAGATGGGAATCCAACATGGCCTCATGACCCAAAATCCACACCTATGGACACTTGTTCAACATTGTAGGATGCTCCTAACACTTGTCAAGTCACCCCATCCCAAGGAGATCACCTATTTCCAAAATGAGCTATGACAGATGCTCTTATGGCTCTTACAACTATCATAGAATCTATCATAGCTGTCATAACATATTCTCTTACAACATGTCATAGTCCACCTTGGGGCACCCAAAGATGCCTTTTTCAAAGATGCTTCTTGACACATGTCCATACCTATCATAGGATCTTCTATTTCTAATTCTTACATGTCATAACTTTGTCATAGGAATCTGTCATGACTGTTTTAGTCAATATTCGATTACACACATTCCAATATGCTGACACATGGAAAAATATTCCTACCACTAAGTGGGACACCTATCTCCTCATGTGAGGACAAATTTCCATGTGGTCATATGCCATGTAGGATGACACATCACCGTGCCAATTCCCACAATATGACAACGTAGGATTTGCATCCAAAACATACAATAGGCAATAGATAAATAAATGCAATGAATTAATACAAGGAATTACCAAGGTTGAGACACCTTAATTCCCAATAAAAAAGAATACCTCAAACATATCAACAGATAAAGACATAAATGTCATAAGGAGTACACCTAGTAATGATAAATGGTGTCAAAAAGAAAATCAACAACTAGGTTGTTTCTTCTATGATCTTGACACATATTGCTAGTTCCATGGAACAGAAGTTCATCACACAAAAACTTGCTATGGGTACAACAAAGCTATATCAAAAATTACCCTAAAACAACAACAAAAGTTCCTCACTCTCCTACAATCCTAAAGAAAGAAGAAGGAACCTTAGAACAGAAAAGGAAATATTGATAGAGAGAAATTCTAATCATGTGGAACTAAACTAGGAAGTGTTCATGATCCAAGAAGAGGAACAAGTTGACCAAATGGAAAATGTCTTCTAGCAAGTGATAAACCTATTGAGAGCCTCCCCTTCACATAGAAAAAAACATTCGTGGAAGTATTGGAAGTGGGATGCTCAACACAAGAAGAACCAACTCCTCTCACATTCAACCTTTCAAGACACCCAAAGGATGACTAAAATATAACTAAGGATTCACCTTTATACATACAAGTTTGGGTTGAAGAGGTCATCATAAAAAGAGTGGTAGTAGATGAAGGATCGGTAGTTAGCCTCCTGCTAATTTCTTTCCTGTGAAGAATGGGATATAGTAAAATGGGCATAAAACAACAAGTTGTCACCTTAATGATATACAACAGTGAGGACATTCAAACAATTGGGATGATCAGTTTACCACTCACCTTAAAATCTAAAATAGTTTCTACAAACTTCTCTATTATCAATAAAGAAACCAATTACAATATGATCTATGGAAGACCTTGGATTCACGCAATGAAGGCTGTAGTCTCCACATTATTTCAAGAAATTCATTTCTATCACTCAGGGAAAACTCGCATCATCAAGGCAGATCCCGATCCTTTTAGTTTTTACAGGAAGGAGCATGAAGGAAAGGATAAGAATTTAAATGCGTAGGAGAAAACAAATGAAGAAACTTAGAGCCTTTAGCCAAATGCAAATACTCTCTACATATCATATCAAGACATGGTTAACCTCAGAGAATTTCCCTTTGATCACCACACCACCAAGTCTCATGCTTCATTTGGCTTAGCAACCAACCCTTGCATGGATGAGTATGACATCAAGAATCTCTCAATTAGGACAATAGAAATCATTGAAGAAGGGGAAGAAAAAGAGGAAAAATGAAAGTCAACTTACGAATTCAAAGAAACATCCCAATCACAAAACATCCAAGGCTTATGGACTACTCATTTTGATGGAGCTTGTTGTAAAACGGGGTTAGGAATGGGAATAATCCTCACTTCCCCTGAAGGGAAAGTTTTCCCTTTCGCATTTAAATTGGATTTCTTCTGCACAAATAACATTACTGAATATGAAGCCCTATCCCTAGGAATCATTCTAGCCATGAGGATGGGAATCAAGAAGGTCTCTGCTTTTGGAGACTCCCAACTTGTGATCAACCAAGTCATGAAAAATTACGAAACAAAACCAGAACAACTACGACCATACGAAGAAACTATTACAAAGTTGGTTCAATTCTTTGACTTCTTTTCCATAAAATCCATACCTAGTGAAGAGAACCAAGTCACAAACTCAATGGCCATGCTAGCTGCCCTATTTTTGCCTCATGCTCAACTCTAGAATTTAGATTTCATTGTGTTGATTCGTGAAGCACCATTATTAGAAAGTGAATAGTTACCAAACATTTTAGACTACTCTACAAATCAAACAAAGAAACCAACTCAAGACTATGCTGAGAATGATGAACCCATCTTAGAGTATTTGCATGCTTATGATGGACTTCCAAGAGTGTACCACAAGAAAGGATACATGTTCCTTTCTCATCCAGATGACTATTTTGGAAGTGAAAAAGGAATCCTCTAGATCAAAGAAACTTCAAATTTACCACCTACACCTCAGAAGTTTGAAGAGGGACATCTGTCACTAACCAGAGATACCATTGATGTCAACACAGGAACCCCTGAGAAACCAAGAATGTTGAAACTAGGAGGAGAATTAGATGATGAAGAATTAGGAGAATACACTGAGTTCCTTATCAAATATTCTGATGTCTTTGCGTTGACATATTCAGACATGCCTGGGTTGAACCCAAAGATTGTGGTGCACAACCTAGTAATGATGCCTGATGCAAAACCCATAAAGAAAAATTTGATGCCCATAAAGCCTCAAGTAGCAGAAATGGTAAAGGAAGAATTAAATAAATTGGTGAATGTGGGCTTTATCAAACCAGTAGACTATTCAAGTTGGGTGTCAAACATTGCCCCAATGTTAAAGAAGAATGGAAAATTTGGATATGTCTTTATTTTAGGGATATCAACCAAGCTTGTCCAAAAGATGACTTCCCCTTACCATCCATTGATCAAATTGCCGATTCAACCATAGGATATGAAGTACTCTCCCTTATGGATGGGTTCTTGAGATACAACCAAATCAAAATCTCAAAAGTAGATCAAAATAAGATGGCATTCACAAACCCTTGGGGAATCTTCTATTATGTGGTTATGCCAGTTGGTTTAAAAAATGCAGGGGCTACTTATCAAAGAGCAATGACACACATCTTTTATGACTACATTCAAAAGAGAGTAGAAATTATGTTGATGATCTTTTGGCTAAGTCTGAGAAAATATCAACACATGTAGAAGACCTTCCCAAGATTTTCAATAGTCTGCGGGAATACAATGTAAGATTGAACCCTGAGAAATGTGTTTTTGGGGTCATGGCAGGCAAGTTATTGGGTTTCATTGTTTCATGAAGAGGAATTGATGTGGATCCAACAAAAGTTAAATCAACCTTAAATGCAACCCCAACAACAAGTGAGACAATGGTAAGGACTTTCTTCGGACAATTAGGCACAATCAGGTATTTTATACTAGATATGACTTTCAAAATTCACCTGATCAATCAACTATTGAAGAAACAAGTGGGCATAACCTGGACAGTGGATTATCAAAATGCATTTGAATAAGTAAAGAAAGTATTGTTGACTCCACCCACGCTAATTCCTCCAAGACATGATAAATATTTCATCTTATATTTTAGAGCTATTGATATTTCTATAGCCTTCATGTTGGCTCAAGAGGATGATGATGGAAGAGAAAGAGCAATATACTTCATAAGTTGAACCTTGTTAGAATATGAGAAGAACTATTCTTAGGCTGAAAAGGAGTGTTTGGCCATAGTCTTTGCAACCCAAAGATTACGACATTACATGATGAATCACGAAACTAGAGTCATGATATGATCAGAATAGTTGAGAACATTCTTAAAACAACCAATGTTGTTGAGGAGAGATGGCCAATTTGTGACATTGTTAAGTGAATTTGAATTAACTTACATCAATCAAAAGTTAGTCAAAGGACAATTAATATCATATTGGCTAGCAGACAATCTGACTCCTCAAGGGGATCCCATAAATGAAGACTTCCCTGACAAAGAAATTTATGTGATCGATCTTGAGAAATATGTTTCTTCATATCGATATAGCGATAAAGTAAACTATCTAGCAAATAAGACTTATCCAGAGAACATGACTCCCTTAGGGAAAAGATGTTTGTGCATCATCACTACAAGATATGTTTTGATCAATGATTTGTTATATCAAAGAGCCTTGGATGTCATGTTGCTTTGATGTGTTGATAAGGAAGAGGCACATATAATCTTGGAAGAATGCCATAGTGGAATATGTGGAGGAGATTTTGGTGGTCACGCTACATCAAGAAAGATACATCAGCTCAGATATTTTTGCCCATGTTTAGAAGGAGATGCAATCAAGTTCATGAAAAGGTGCCCTAAATGTCAAGATTATGTGCATGTTCATCACACACCAACAAGAGATTTACAACCCATAGTTACTCCTTGGCCCTTCTCTACTTGGGGCTTGGACCTGGTAGGAAAGATCTCCCCACCATCAATAGATGGACACTTATGTATCATCATGATGACAGAGTATTTTACTAAATGGGTAGATACCATGCCTCTCAACACAATTTCAGGGATAGTGATTGCAAAGTTCCTATTAAATCATATCATATGTAGATTCATAATTCCCCAAGTGATAGTGATAGACAATGTGTCATCATTCAAAAATCCGCAAGTGAGAGAATTATGTGAGAGATTTCACATCAATCATAATTCTCTTTAGTTTACTATTTGCAAGAGAATGGACAAGTAGATGCAATGAACAAGACATTAAAGTCAATATTGGTTAAGATTGTGAAGGACTCTAAAAGAGAGTAACATTTACAACTATATCTAGCTCTTTGGGCTTATAGAATGAGCATATGAAATCCAATTGGGACAACCCCTTATGCCCTCACTTTTGGGTTAGAAGCAATTTTATCATTGGAAGTGGAGTTACCTAGTTTGAGAGTGTCACTACAAGGCTTGTTGGACAATGAAAAATGCCGAGCTAAGAGTTGTTCAAAGACATGACTCCTACCTCACAAGGGTAAATAAGTAGTATAACAAGAAAGTCATCCCGAGACCTAGGTGGGAGACATAGTGCTCAGAATTCACAATCTAATAAAAAAAGAGCTGGTGAAGGAGGTAAGTTCAGACACAACTGGATAGGTCCCTATATGGTCAAAGAAGATGTCAGAAGTGGTGCCTATCTCTTGTGCACAATGGAGGGAGATGAATTTGGTGAAACAGTCAATGCCTTTCACCTCAATAAATACTGTCTAAAAGTCATAAAAATTAGAAAGCATAAAAACACCAAAAAAATCAAATATTCCAAAAATCACAAAAGGAACTTTGTCTCTTGTATTTTAGTATCATTCTATTCATCTTGCATTACTTTGAATGAATCGCTCTTATATTATTTTCATTTCAGTAAGGAATCTAAGGTTGCCTAAGTATAGGTGATTCTTTTAGGTCCTGAGATTCCTTATTTTCACAATTTCCGTTCTCCCCCTTCATTCCCAGTAATTATAATCAAAGCCTAGGTCTTAGCTTTAAAATGATCTAAGTCTTAATGATCCATGATGTTAGGTCTACAAAAATTTGGTACTCAAACCTATAGTGATCAAAGGAAACTTGCAAGTAGACCTTCCCAATTCTTCCCTAGTAGAAGAGAAGTGCAACTGGGTTATGAAAAATTTTGGTAGCACTCAGCCTCTTATCTTCTATGGCCAAAAACATCAAAAGGATCAAAACTTTGAAAGAAGCAATCTAAAATGTGAGTGAACAAAAAAATGAGTGATCAAAATAAGAGTGTTGAGAAAAGGTGAGAATTGAGAGATCAAATTGTTGCATATCAAAAGTTCAAAAGCATTCATTTCATAAAATTCAAAAATCCATAAAAATGAGAAAGTCAAGTGAGGCATTCTAGAAAATACAAAAAAGAGAGAAAAATACAAAAAAATAATTACAAAAAAAAGTGAAAGAGAGAAGATTTCTGAATGATTGTACGCTTGGGTGGAGATCATGCTAAGCTTGAAGCTTCAAGGGTGACATTCTATCAGAGGAAATAAAAGAGAAAGGTATAAAGCACACACATGCAGTAACTAAGCAAATCCAAGAGCCTAGTAGTCTTTAGGATAATTTTCTATCTAGGAACCCTTGTCCTTTCCAATTGTTCCTTTACCTTGGGTCTATCTTGCTTGTCATTTGTGATCTAAGTCTAGTGAACATCAATAAAATTTGTTACTTGTCTAATTTGAAAGCTTAATAGATTGTCTTATCTAGATAAGAATCAGTGTTTAGCTTTTAGCAAAGCCCAAAGTTAAGAAGCACCCCATTTCACTCCTACTCCCCACATGAGTTCTAAATCCCTATCTCACAGACTCGAATAGGTCTCTTATACCAAAATAACCTGCAATCCTCTAGATTGAAAATCATACTAAAGAGCAGTCATATTTTTTGTTCCATAATGCATTCATACTGAGATCAGAAAAAGAGTTCCAAAGTAGTAAAGTCAATGTCCCAACTCATGGCATTTCATAGAAGTAAAAGTTTAATTTCAGCATTGCTTGTGTTGTTGCATTTGTATATTGTCCCCTACATCTCATATATATAGTCCAAAAAAGCTAAAAAGACATGTCATCATTATCATACTTGCATTCTTAGATTTGAAGTTCAAACATAATCAAAGAGTTCTAAATAACTTTGAAAGTGCACAAGAGATGAGTACTTGTATGATAAACAAATAACCATAAAGAGACATCTTTTCACAGATGAATCATAAGTTTGAGTTTTACAAAGAGTATAAGAGCTAGGACAAAATGTTCTCAAGGGTAAGTAAGGCTCCCCATGAAAGGGGGAATGGTTTCAAAGACAAATAGAAAACAATCTCAAGGATGATTCCTTCCAACAGAACCATTAGGACTCTTGCTCCTCTGCCTCTATGTGGTACTCATCTATCCATGAGACCTATGTGAATGAGGTACCCTAGTATGAGTGCAAGAATGTGAAGGACCTATAGTACTAGACTTTGGACACTGAATCCCAATGTGGGCCATCTCACAAAGAACAACATTCTCACTCCTGAGGAGGAGAACCTTGACCCTCAATGCAATACTCTCCTGACACCAATGGTAGGTAGGTGCGAAGATGTCAATACGTCTCCTATCTCTAGGAGGCACACCAAGATCAACTAGAAGCCTCTCTCATGTCAAGATAGTGAAGGGACTCATCAAACCAATATTGACCTCGTGAATGAAATCTGTCCACTTCTCAATGCTACTTGGAAAGCAAAGATAAAGGATGTGATGTGTTACATCCCCAACTTATGATTTAGCTTAATCTTATTTTTGTGTGGTAATCAGGATGATTAACCATAGTTTAATGATTAGATGTTGTGGAAACATCTGATTTAATCATTTATTATGTGAATACTGACTAATATTAGTTAGACATGAGATTACATGTTCATATGATTATTTAATTAGTATGAATTATGAATTAGATGATGATGCACTGATCATGATTTGATGATGGTGAGTGTGAACAAGAAATGAATCTTCCTTTGAATACAGAAGGAGAGTATCATCTGGGAGGAAGAGATAGATGTTGGTAAATGGGTCAAATTTCCATCTAAGTATCAGATTTTTGTCCTTATGCACCCTCATAAGTCTGAGTTGTGTCTTTTCCTTGCTAGTCGATTTCTTGTATGTGTTGACATTTCAATTTGAGTTATCTTGATAATGTTTACGTCAACTTGAGTAAATGACATTCCTAGAATGTCAACATAAGTCAAGAGGTAGTCTCACCATGTGGTGGAGTACTTTCTCATTTCTTTATTTATTTCTAAACTAGGATTTTGAATCTATTATTCTTTATTATTTAATACCTAGGGTTTATAGCGAAGAAGGGGGAGTGCTACTCGACCCCTAAATCATAATTTGATTGTGTCACCATATTGGTGATGATGTCATTTGATGACATCTTGGATTTTTATGGTTACCCTCATACATCATGTATATGCATGGGAAGTTTATTAATGTATATCCATTGAAACCTTGTTAGCGAGCTCCTTTTTATTATTAATGTATATGTGTTTTAAGTGTTTAGGCCAATATCAACCATGGTGATTGCGATGAATAGAGGCCATTTAAGACCCACTTGGATCCTCACCTCTATGTCCACTTGTTAATGGAAAGCATGGACTAAAAATTTAGAATGAGGCCACAAGGTGGTGGAGTGGGGTAACTTCTTACTCTTCATGGAGCTCGAAGGTGGTGGCCTTATTGCATGTAAAGCATAAAAAAGAGAATCAGAGACTTTGTTTGAAGAGTCTTTTCATTCACAGCACTCAGGAAAAAGAGAAAGAACAAGAGATATATCCAGTTTTCTGGTAAGAAAACCTAGGAGATACAACAGAGAGTTGGAGAGTGATTGTGCTTAGTCTAAAGGTGTCGATAGGCTGACTTGGTTACTCATATACGATACCTATAGGTATGTTTTGAAGTCTTGAAAGACTCTTATCTTTTAGTATGATAACAATACATTATGATTATGTGAATGGAGTCGTCTATGTCGATGTTTTAAATCTAAACTTGTTATAACTATTGTTCTGTGGTTATCATTGAAGGCCCTGAAGGCTAAAGCATTTGTGAAGCTTATTATAAATAGACCCTTGAGGTCCTAATTTCTGTTCTATGCCAGAATGGTAAGAATTATAACAACACCCAAAAAGAAGGTAACATAAAATGGATGTTACGTACATTATCTTAAGACCTTGAGGGAGCGAGTCTCAAGAATGAAATGGCTTGAACAAACTAGTTGCTTAGTAGGAGCATGGTTGACTGATGATGAGACCTTCACTGATGTTGTTAAACGCATCAAGTAGGAGTTGAGGAAAGTAGATAGGATTGTTGCTTCTAACTCTAATGATGCATCAATAGAACCCTCTACACCTAAAGCACTGACTATGGAAAGCAATACTAAGGATTTTGATGTAAATAAGGAGGTTGTGGATGAGTACCTACGAGTACGTCCACCTCCTAAAATTGATGTGATAAATATCAAGGTTGAGAAATGAATATGGGAATGTATGGGACACTCTGATAATGACTTGTAGTAGCAAGATGTAAACAAAATTTTGTAATTTTGATGGATTATATTTAATCCAATGAAAACTATAATGCAATTGAAAATTTTTTACAATCTTTCGTTTCTTTTTGAAGATTACATGAACGACAATAGACTTATGTTATGAATGGATTCAATGATATGGAAAACTAATCCATGATTAATCTACAAACTTCAAGAAGAAGTAGATTGCAACAAGGTTCAGATAAGAATCGGGATGGAAGGTGGCCAAGATGAAGGGCAACCTTTAGGGAACTCTAAATCTAAACTGAACTGGATCCTTTCTTTGCTTCAAGAGACAAGAACGAGAGTAGGATCTCTCAAGAAGGAGGTTAGGGGTCGATAAGGACCTGGGCAGGATGCCTATTATGGGGGTGATGACGAGGCATGTCATAATGACACCACCCAAAGTGAGCATAAAGAGAATAAATCTGAGGCTAGATAAGAAGAGGATAAAAGAAGCCATATGGATTTGGAATTATCCTGAGACATTAAAAAGTTTATGCCTCCCAAGTTTGACGAGTCTATAAGTAGAGATGTCATGGAGGCATGGATTACAAAGATGGAAAAGTATTTCAAAATAATAAATTACACTAAGATCACTAAAGCAATATGGGGAGCATACTAGCTTGCATGTGAAGCATCCACATGGTAGATGAACAAAAAGATGGAATTGGGCTTGAGGTCTACAAGTCTAATATGGGACAGGTTTGTGGAGCTTTTTAGACTAATATGGTTGCCTCAGTTGTTCTATGATCAAAAGATTATAGATTTCCAGAATTTGAAATAGGGAGATCTAACTATGAATGAATATTGGGAAAAGTTCACTCACCTACTTAAGTATGTACCACAATAGCAACAGGATGAAAGATTCTACATCTAAAAGTTTATAATGGGATTGAACACCGAGATTGGGGATGAGGTTGACATGCATGGTCCCACTTCAATGGACTAGGTATATGAGAAGGCCATCAAACAGGAACAAAAACTAAAAGTTATGTCTGCCTATAGGGAAAGAAGCCAAAAGAGGTATAATTGGTCCCAATCCTTCCAATCTTCTAAGAAAAAGGGGAAAAAGCAAGATTTTGCTAAGAAAAATGATAAAAGGGCCAAGAATAAGAAAACTAAGTCCAAGGGGGAGATGAAGGGTAATAACCACTCCAAGAAAAATGGAAGCAATGCTGGGAAACCTCAGGAAAGGAGAGGGCCTGTGGGAGGATGCTATACATGTGGTGGAGATCATTATGCCAACCAGTGTCCTAAAATGATGCAGGGAACACAACCACAAGGAAACCCTCTACCTTCTCAGCAGGCGACATTCCAACAATGCATCTATGTAGCCTTGGACAATAGGCAAGCGGAATACCAAATTACTCCCATTGAAGAATTATAGGTAGTTTATCTAGTCTCCCAATTTCAATTTTGATAGATACTGGTGCTACTAAATGTTTTATTTCCCCTAAAATTTTAAGCAAATTTCCTAGAAAAGCTGGATATATGGTAAACACATGGTTAGTGGAATATGCAAATCAAACCAAGGCTCAGGTAGAGCAAATGCCTTTTTGAGGCTAGGGTTTAACTTCCAAGTTTCTCCACTGAAGTAAACCTTTATGTAGCCCCACTAGGCTCATATGATGTTATCATTGGAATAAATTGGTTATGGAGACATCAAGCCAAAGTGGACTATTATGCCAAAATAGTAGAATGTCTTCATGACTTAGGAAACAAAGTCTTTCTACAAGGAAACCCTAGGGAAGTCAAAATAAGACAAATTTCTACCCTACAACTAAAAAGAGATCAAAGAAAAGGATGCCAACTTTTTCTTGTCAATATGGAAAAACTAAATGGATTTGAGGAAACTAGTTTCCAAGATGATTTAATGTTCTACGAATCTCAAAAACTCAATGAAGTCAGGAAGGAGTCCATAGATCAAGAGAGATTAGATATGGATAGGTATCCTTTTCTTACATATTTTGAGGATGTATTTCTGGATGAGCTACCAAGATTACCTACTAAAAGAGATTTTGATTTCTCCATAGATATAATTCCAAGATCTTAACCTATATGTAAAGCTCCCTACAGAATGACCACTATAGAGTTAGTGGAGCTAAAGGCTCAATTACATGAATTGTTGGATAAAGGGATGATTAGACCCAATGTGTCACCCAGGGAAGCACCAATCATATTTGTGAAAAAGAAAGATGGTACCTTGTGGTTATGCATAGACTACCACATGTTAAATAAGGTAACAATTAAGAATAAGTACTTGTTGCCCCAAATTGATGATCTTTTTGATCAAATGAGAGGAGTAACTGTGTTTTCCAAAATCAATCTTCGGTCTGGGTAGATCACCAGTTGAGATTAAAGGATGAGGACATCCACAAAACTACCCTCAAAACAAGGTATGGGAATTATGAGTTCATTGTCCTACCTTTTGGATTAACAAATGCACCTACGACGTTTATGAACCCAATGAACAATGTGTTTAGGGATTGTTTGGACAAGTTTGTCCTAGTTTTTCTTGATGACATTCTAATCTACTATAGGAATGAGGAAGAGCACCTTCAACATTTAAGTATTGTTCTTCAGAGGTTGAGAGAGCATAAACTGTATGAAAAGCTCTCTAAGTACACTTTGTTTCAAAGGGAAGTACAATATTTGGGCCACATAATTTCATCTAAGTGAATAGCTATGGACCCAACTAAGATTAAGGCTATTTTGGAATGGTCAATGCCAAGGAATGTACATGAGGACCAAAGTTTCATGGGCCATTTAGGTTACTATAGGAAATTTGTGAAAAACTTTTGAAAAATTGCTTATCTTATAACTTCCTTGCAAAAAAAAGGTAATAGATTTGAGTGGTCAGATAAGCGCCAGGAGGCCTTTGACCAATTAAAGGAAAAATTCACTTCAACACCAATTTTGAAAGTACCTAACCCAAAAGGTCAATTTGTAGTCATTACAGATGCCTCAGGGGAAGGCTTAGGTGGTGTACTAGTCTAAGATGGACAAATCATTGCATATGAATCTTGAAAACTAAAAATTTATGAGAAAAACTATGCCCCTCATGATTTGGAACTAGCAGGAGTCATTCATCACTGCAAATGTGGAGACACTATTTGCTCAAAAAAACTTTTGAGTTAAAAATAGACCATCAAGGGCTCAAATATCTATTCACTCAACCACATCTAAATGCTCGTCAATGGAGATGGTTGGAGTTTATCTCGAATTATGACTTTAAGATTAAATATATTCAAGGAAAAGAAAATTGGGTGGCAGATGCCTTAAGTAGGAGAAGACATATCTCCTCAACAATCTCCATACATTATAATTTTAAGAATCAGGTATTACATAAGTCTAAGGGAGATGAGTTTTACAAGTAGGTAAAAATGCCCTATTAGAGAATCCCTAGAATCTAAGATACGATGGATTTAACCTTGAACCAGATGGGTTATTAAGGTATAGAGGAAGGATGTATGTACCTAACTCCATGGATTTAAGGAATTGTTAGATTTAGGGCAGACAACTGAGAGGGGGGGGTGAATCAGTTGTACAAAACTTTCTTCCAATTAAACACTTAAATCCACTTTACAATTCAACAGCATAATGATAAATCAATCATGAAACTTAATGCATTAAATTAAGAGCAAAAATATTTTATCACACAGGACACCAAGATTTTGACGTGGAAAACTAGGTTAAGGAAAAAACCATGGGGTGATTAACCCAAGATTGTATTCTTTGTTAGAAGAATAGAAAGAACTGTATACACCTAAAATTGGCTCAGGTCGAATTAAGTAAATATTCTAATATTTATCTTAATTCATATTTTCTTCTATCAATTAAATAAATATTATAAGTTTATTTGATTGGTTCATTATCCCATAATAAAATTAAATCATTTTATTTAATTAAATTCCCTAAATTCTTCTAATGTCTCAAGTCCTAAATCCACCTCACAAAATCCACCTCATCAATCCACCTCATCTTTCCACCTTATCTCTTCCACCTCACCATGTTGCACATATAATTAAATATTCTTCATATTTAATTAGCTAATATCCTCCATTATCCAAAAATAAATCTTTATTTCATTTTTGTCCTCCACTCCTCCACTATTGAATTGAAAATTCAATTGTCCTCCACTAATTGAATTAAAAATTCAATTTGTCATAATCCACTCTTCCCAAAAATAAATTTTTAATTCATCCACTATGAATTTAAAATTCACAAATAATGAGAGCCCTTGATCTCAACTCTTGATCCTCACCCTCCATTCCCTTTTCAGAAAATCTATAAATGAGACCCTTCTCTAAGCTATTGAGGGAATTCATTGTTGCATCTTTATCATGCCCAATTTCCTCTAGGGAATCATTCTTCTGGCATCCTCATAATGCCCAAATTCTTCTCAATTCTCCTCTTCATATCCTCGTAATGCCCAAATTTCTCACAATCTCATAATGTATTGAACCATATCATCTCATATCCTTCATTGTCCTTGTGTTTGAAGCACATCTTCAACACAACAAGTATCAAAGCCATTCCATTCTTGTCACCGTCAACAAGCAAGGAAGCAAGCTCCCTGAGGGCCAATCTTCTTCATCATCAAAGTCGAGAACAGATAGGCGAACTATGGAAGATGCAAGACGAAAGGTTGTAAGTATCTCTTTGTGATCATTCTCGTTTTTCTCCTTCATATTTCATAGATGTTTGGGTTTATTTATCATTATTGATCAATCCATATTACCCCTTACATTTTGGCACCCACCGTGATCTAACCCCATTCTTGTTTGTGAGTGTTTGTTGTTGAAAGTTTCATTGCAAGATTCAGGTGTTTCATAACGCATTCAGATATTGACTTTCACAAATGACATCCTACGCATAAACTGAGCTCACCGTTGAGTCCGGAAGGCCTCAGAGGTAAAAAGTCCCATATCATTCTCTAGGGTTGTTACTTGTAAATTTTTGAAATTTTTTTTACTTTTCCACCTATTTTTGCAAAAATTAAAAACAAATTTGAAAAATTAAAAAAAAAAGCAACAAAATTTTTGCCTTAGGTTTTATTTGTGATTCTATTTTGACATTTTAATTTAAAAAATAATAATAATAAAAAAAATCAAATCAAAAAAAAAATTTGAACCAAAAAAAAAATTACTTTAGGTTTTATTTGTTCTTTATTTTTTTAATAAGTAACATTAAAAAAAAACAAAAAAACAAAAAAAAAACATTAAAAAAAAAATCAAATAATAAAAAAACAAAACAAAAAAAAAAAAAACCAAAACCATCCCACCCCCTTCCCTCCCCCCGCGCCACCATCCCACCCCCCTTGATCCCCCTTCCCTCCCCCTTCCCCTGCGTATCCCCTACCCCTAACCATCCCTACCCCCCTGATCCTCCCTTCCCCCGCGCCCCTCCCCTGTGTACCCCCCGCAGCCACTAGCTCTTGTCCCTCACCCAGCGACCTAACCTCCCCACCTCCCCCTCGCGCCCAAACCCCCCTCCCCTCCGCCCCCCCCGACCACCCCTCCCCCGCTCCCTGAAACCCTACCTCCACCCAGCCCCACAAACCCCCGTAGCTCCTCCGCGCCACCCTCCCACCCAACTCCCCTACCTCTGCCCAGCTCCGTCGCCCATCGCCCGACCCTGCCCACCGTCGCCACCACATCCAACCACTCCTGCACACACACATAAAAATAAAAATACAAAAAAAATATATAATATAAACCAAAAAACATAAAAAATAAAAAACAAAATAATAAAAAAACAAATTAAAAAAAAAAAAAAATCAAAAGTGGAGCTATTTTTTTTATTTTTTTTAATTATTTTTTTTTCTTTTTTTGCTTCCACGTACAAACATGGGCATTTTTTTTCAAACTCACACAACTTTCACATACGAAGTCAAAAATTCATAAACGAACACTCATCGGAAAGGGGACTCAGTGAAATTTGCAGTGGTGAAGAAATTTTCAGGTGACCATACAATTTTATCAATCTTTTTCGTAGTCAAAGTCAAAGATGTTTCAAAACTTCAAATACTCATATCTATTGCATATTTTATCAAATTTTCGCGAATTTTTTTTTCAAAGTGCATAAAATTTTGTATAGAATCTGTTTATGAGCTTATTTTTTCTGTCACAATTCATTTTTCATTAGATTTTATCAGATTCTCAATTTTTGCATAATGATGGTCTTGGCTAGTCTACTTGCTTCATTTTCGATTCTATGACTTACAGGTGATCATTCGGGGCTGGAACAACATCAGGAACAACATATACAGCAGCTTGGATAGTGAAAATAATCCAAGTGCACTCATTCTATCTCTCATTTCTTCATAATCTTGTTTGTATACACACTTCGATTTGGGCTCATAAAACGAACATTGATTGATCACACATCATTGAAAATTGAGCTTAAAATAAACTAGTGTCTTCTATCACATTTGAATTTTGGGATTTAAAATAGAACAATTGTTTTAAGTACCTTCCTCACATTTCAATTTCTAAGGGATAATTTATAGCTGCAAGTGTGAATCAAGTGTGCGTGTGTTTGCTCTCTCCTCGCACCGCAAGGTGACCTTGGAGATCAAAAATACCTCACTTGATTCAGTTTTGTTTACCCTTTCCTAGGAGGCCTGCTAGGGGATTTCATCACCCCTAGGGATGACCTCATTCGAGGTTGAATCAAAAGACACCCTCATTGAAATCAGAATCTTGTCCCTCTTGGCTAAGCCCCAAAGAACTTTCTACCTTTGGGAAGTGAAGGTGAAGGGTGGGTTACCCCCTTCTCTCGGCTGTGTGACAAGATTTCACTTTCAATTCCTAGTCAACCTCATGTAAACATTTTCCACAAACCTAATTGGCCATACCCTACATCAAACTAGACATTAGGGCATGTTGATGTGTCTTCCACATACGCTTGTCTAATCACCATCATATTCTTCAAAGTTCAAAATTTAAAATTGCTTATGTGTCTTGCATGAGTGAACATTGTTTGTACATGTGTGATCATTGCCAAATCAAGTTAAACACCAAACACACAAGACAAGTCATTCAACTCATTCGTCTAGGTGCATTTGATCCAACTAGTAGTGCATTTGCATGTTGTTATGGCACATTTACTGCTGCACATCCAAACTAGTAAGATTTTCCAATCTTGTGTCAATTACAAACCAATTAGAATATATTGATTAAAAAATGCAATCTCTGTGATTGCAAATAAACTTAGGTCCCTCGCCCCAAGATTGTGTAGCCATTTCTCAACAAATCGACATCTTACAACAAGAACTGACAAGCTTGCAAGTTACATGGGCCAGTACTAGCTATGCCTCACCCCAAAATCATATATCTTTTTCCCATACTCATGACAAGGTAAGAACCACCTCAAGTTAGAAATTGTATACCACTTCGTCTCTTGGTCCTCTTTCGCTATATTCTAAGACACATATTCCAACACATACCAGTCCTATGCCAACACCGCCATCAAATTCCACAAGCTCTAAGAGGGCAACCAAAGAAGCCTCTGATAAGTTTTGGGAAAAATATTTTCAAAATGTGTACAATGCAAGAAAAGCTAGAGAGAAAGCAAAATCCACTCATCCATTACCTCAATCATCTACCCATACAACTATGAAGGATGTGATCCAAGGGCTACTAACAAAGAGTCAACCATGTCCCCAAACTCTGGTCCTTGACCTTACCAAAGATTCTTGTAATGCCTTGTCAAATCCTACAACCCCTTCATGCCATCCGCAACCCCTTGAGCTTATCAACGAACCTCCTATCATGAACCAAAGTCAAGGTCCATCAAACATCCATATTGCCAACCAAGAAGCTATCCAAGATCTATCCGCTTCAATTCAAACAACCCAAGAGTTATGTCAAGAGCACACTTTAGAGCATGTGGAAACATTAAGTTCCCTTTGTCTAAACCATGATCAAAACATTCCTAGCCAACCCCTGCATAACCTTTATCTCTTCACTGATCCTATACCTATACATGGGCAAGAGATCCAATTTCCCACCAAGAATAACCTATATCTTTTCCCTGATCAAGATACTACATTTGATGAAGAAGCTATCCATGAGAAACTTGATCCTATGCATGAGCTAGAGATCTAATGGCTTTTCTATGATCAAGATGATATCCATAATAATGAACCTCTCCATGAGCCACTTGATCCTATCCATATCCTCACAACTATACATGAGAAGGAAATCCAATTCCAACCCATCCATAACCTTTATATATTCTATGATCAAGATATGCCCTATGAAGAGGATGTCCTTGAACAACTTGATCCCATACCCATCCATGAGCGAGAAACCTCCATTACTCCTATCCATATTCCACCTAGTCACATCTGTGATCCAACAACTCCCACTTCCTTTGATGAGACACTTGCCTCCCAAGTGCACAAGGATGATCAACCCCATAACTGGGACCATAAAGAGCATGATGATGGTCAAGATCCAAATGATCCTTCACCATCCATTATCGACCAGGCTGCAAATCCTCTACCATATATCCTTGGTCTTACTACCTTCATGTAGGAATGTTCTTTCTTAGAACACCAACAACCATCATCCGCTATCTCGCCTTCCTCATTCAATAAGGAACTTGTTGCTAGTGTACCTATACATAATCTTGTTGTCCACCGTATCCTCCAGAATATGAACTATCAAGGTAAAGGCTTAGGCATTCATGAATAGGGTATTTTGGAACCCGTACATGTCAATGTCCCTCCACCTTCATACGGCATTGGATACATGCCCCAAAGTGAGAAAACTCAAGATGTTGGTACTTCCTCCATTCCTCCTAAGTCTACCACTTTCCATCGCAAATCCTATCATATTCCCAAAACATATGGTGCCATCCCACCTCCCTTATCATACACATCCCAAAAGCATGTGACCATACACCTTCCACCATCCAATCTCCCTCCGTTACTTCCAACTCCTAATATCCCACCATCCAATCTACCTCTGCTACTTCTAACTCCTAACACCCCTTCGTGCTTTTTACCACCACTTCTTCCAACACCTTATCCATCCATCTATAAATTGTCTCAATATCCCAATCATGGCCAACAAATGCACATGGTGTCTAAACAAACAACTTCCACCAACCTCACTTCTACCATCCCACGGGGATTCAATAACAAATATGTGGATACCTCTACCTATAAAGTCAAATATCCTCAGAGTCCTCATGACCTAGGATATAAAAGCCACGAATCAAAGAAACATCATTCTATAGAGAAGCCTGCACCCACAAATCTATATGCCAAATTGAAAAAGGTGTGGGTCCCCAAGCAACAAATGCTCACTCCAAAAGCTACACAAAAGCTGCCTACACCCAAACCCATACCTTCACAGGTACTATCTAAAAACAAAATGGTTTGGGTACCCAAGCAAAGAGCCCTAAAGTTACATGAGGCATCCACCTCTCAAGAATCTCAACCATCTACTTTCTCCCATTCCATCCCAAAGTCTCAAATTCTTCCATCCCACATGACGAACAAAAATTAAGACAATACTCAGTCTATGGGGATCCCTGCATGCCTGCGTCATGCATCCACAAGCAAAAGTCTATGTTGCTTGCTACACTACTTTCCCGTCCCTAGCTTCAATGTTTACCACAGTATGTGCAATCGTTGGTCATGATTCCCTTCCATTCCACAACATTTTCATATACCTCTGTCTCCCCTTCCTTCCACTATTCTCTTACACATCTTCCTCATCCTATGCCTATGGTCCATGTTGTTGCACATGCCTTCCCTCCATATTCTGTAGCATAATCCACTATCTACCTGTGCCATATCACTTTCCTACGATCCCCTACCAACATTTGTGAGAACACTTAACATTGTCCATGGGACAACATCCATCTAGTGGACTATCACCTTTCAAGGAACTATCTACTTAGTCTTTCCATGTCCACCTTCTCCTATCTAAAAAAAAAGAAAAAGTAAAGAAAAATCCCTTCATCTAATGGTGAAAACCAGGTAAACAGGTGCCTTGGATAAGTACCATGATGAAAACCTGGTAAACAAGCATCATGTGTAAAGTTGATCTCCTACTTTACTCACACTTGGGGGCACCTTGTCTCATCAGCATATCACTTTTCTCCTACTAGTTTCCTTTCATACCATTTCCTATTCTATCCTCTATCCATTACATACCTATCTTGTCCCGTCCATCCATCCAATCTTCCTTTCCTCTATTCTTTGGTCTTGATAAAGATTGGGGGCACAATGTTGACAAATGTTTTAGATGTCTCTTGGCATACCTTATCCGTCCAAACCATGTAAATCTTTCATTATCCTCCTATCCTCCTATCGTCATAAGCATTGTCATGAAAAATCCTACATACTCTACTTACAATGGGGCACATTATACTTATGCGACATAGTCCTTGGAGATCACATCCTTGATTCCTTCTACCTGACCATCCTATCTACTATCACCCATACAGCTACATATCCATGGTGTTTCCTTATCATCAGTATCCTCCGATCCATATCTATTCCATATCTGATCCGTATCCGATCTATATCTATTCCATACCGTGTCTCATCTAATCCATATCTTAGGTCCATTAGGGTTCTTGTCGAACTATGTCACCTCTGAGTTATCACGTAGGCAAGGCCATTCTTAATGCACCCCTGAGGCTCTGCTTCCTTGTCCATCTCATATCTTGTCTTATATCCTCTAGTCCATCCATGGTCCATGTCGAACTATGTCACCTCTGAGTTGTCATGTAGGCAAGACCATTCTTAATGTGCCCCCGAGGCTCCACTTTCCCATCCATCCTAGGTCTAGTCCTTCTATCTATATAAGTCCACTCCATTTCCTGTCCATCCCATGTCTTGTCGTCCTTCCCTCTACCCATCTGTGTCTACACTTTTCACCAGGCAAAATGCACGTAGCAAAAGTCTTGATGTAGAACATCAACCTGTCCTAAACAAAACAAAGCACCATACCGAAACACTCAAGCTAATTCTATACCAATTATGGCAAAAAGACACATCTAATGCAAGAATGTTTTGTAAACAGGTTAACTTACAAAGTCTTGGATTTTTATCATTATGTCTTCCTATGCTACTCAAGGATGCCAAAAGCTAGAGATGCTGTGATGGGGGCATAATCTTTTTCTTTGTCTACTACTTGTGGATTAAACTTTAGTAATGTGACGATTTCTGTCTAATGACATGATCGGCATAAGATCATCGAGGACTCCGAGGTCCAAACATGAAAAGGGACAATCCTTGTCTTTTGAAATGCAAGAAGTACTCAGGTCATCTAGATTCAATTTTGACTAGATGCTTGTATTAACTTGCTATATCAAAATCCATGTAAGTAATACTCAGGTCATCTTGGTTTAATTATACCTAGATGCTTGTATTTTCTTACAACATAAGAAAGCCCAATGATGAAAGTGCTTCAAAATACTTGCTATATCAAGGTGAAAAATATCCATAGCCATATCTATACCATATCCTATTGTAGTTCATATCCATATCCATATCTATACCATATCAAATTGGATCTCATATCCATATCCATACCGTATCTGATTGCAAGTCTATCCTTAATCCATGCCAATCAAGTCAAGTCAATCTTGTCAAATGAGCTAATCACAATCAATGGTCTTGATCCTTGTCTGGTTGTAAACCAATTCGATTAGTTAATCAATTAATTGTCTTAGACAAGATGTTGCATTGTCGAAACCAAACCCGGAGTCTTATACGACATGCTTCATTTCCTAAAACCAGACACTATCCTTCATGTTGATCTAGGGATCCATCATTTCCCGCCATGACAACATGCCTGCTATGTTGGTCTAGGGATATATCATTCCCCGCCATGACAACACTATCATATCAAATTTCTTAGACAGGATGTTATATTGTCGAAACCAGACTCAGCGTCTTATACGACATATTTCATTCCTGAAACTAGACATCATCGATCTATATCCTAGGTTTACCGCTTGACAGGGGCAATACCTTGTTTGTGCTTGTATCATTTGTGCATGCTTGCTTCTTGCTTGTGTGTGTCATCTTTTTATCTTGCATCCTGTATCATTCACCTCTTTCTTATACATACAACCATTTCATCTCTCATCAACCTATCTCATCATGAGATTGTCCATCTCATACCGTTTGCCTTCTCCCCGTCCAATCTCCCGAGGGGGTAGCCTATCACCATAACCTGTACTAGGGGCAAACTGCGGCATGTATCATTGCCAGAAAAATTCTTATTCTTTGAAACAACATGATAAAACACATTGTTTCAAAGAGGGGCAAAATGTATACACCTAAAATTGGCTCAGGTTGAATTAAGTAAATATTCTAATATTTATCTTAATTCATATTTTCTTCTGTCAATTAAATAAATATTATAAGTTTATTTAATTGGTTCACTATCGCATAATTAAATAAAATTATTTTATTTAATTAAATTCCCTAAATTCTTCTAATGTCTCAAGTCCTAAATCCACCTCACAAAATCCACCTCATCAATCCACATCATCTCTTCCACCTCACCATGTTGCACATATAATTAAATATTCTTAATATTTAATTAGCTAATATCCTCCATTATCTAGAAATGAATCTTTAATTCATTTTTGTCCTCCACTCCTCCACTATTGAATTGAAAATTCAATTGTCCTCCACTATTCAATTGAAAATTCAATTATCCTCCACTAAGTGAATTAAAAATTCAATTGTCCTCCACTATTGAATTAAAAATTCAATTGTCGTCCACTATTGAATTGAAAATTCAATTGTCCTCCACTAATTGAATTGAAAATTCAATTTGTCATAATCCACTCTTCCCAAAAATGAATTTTTAATTCATCCACTATGAATTTAAAATTCACAAATTATGAGAGCCCTTGATCTCAACTCTTGATCCTCACCCTCCATTCCATTTTTAGAAAATCTATAAATGAGACCCTTCTCTAAGCTATTGAGGGACTTCATTGTTGCATCCTTATCATGTCCCATTTCTTGTAGGGAATCATTCTTCTGGCATCCTCATAATGCCCAAATTCTTCTCAATTCTCCTCTTCCTATCCTCATAATGCCCAAATTTCTCACAATCTCATAATGCATTGAACCATATCATCTCATATCCTTCATTGTCCTTGTGTTTGAAGTTCATCTTCAACACAACAAGTATCAAAGTCATTCCGTTCCTGTCACCATCAACAAGCAAGGAAGCAAGCTCCCTGAGGGCCAATCTTCTTCTTCATCAAGGTCGAGAACAGATAGGTGAACTATGGAAGACGCAAGATGAAAGGTTGTAAGTATCTCTTTGTGATCATTCTCCTTTTTCTCCTTCATATTTCATAGATGTTTGGGTTTATTTATCATTATTGATCAATCCATTTCACCCTTCACAAGAATAAAATGGCACATGCCAATTAGGGCTCACTACCTGAGCACACTGCTCACAAGAGGCTCACTGCCTACAAGAGACACACTGTCTACAAAATAGTAAGTATCACATACATGAACTGGAGAATAGCATCTTCACCATGCTTGAATCAGTTCCATTAAGCCTAATACTTCTGCTCTGCCTTTCACTTCCCTCCTCACTACCACACTCTCATCTCCACAAGACACACTTTGAAATGACTTTATAATTCCTTATTTATAAAAGACATCAACTTAGGAATAATCATCTAAGTCAGAAAACATCTACAAGAACATCTGCAAGATGTGTAACTCATCCGGTCAGCCAATCTCAGGAAGAACACCATCATCGAGAAGTTATTCTTTAATTGCAAGCTCCAACTCCAATGCGGACCACCAACACAAATTGGACATGATCCAAATACCTCCACAAGCTTGCTTGAATCACCAAGAACATCCATACTTAATCTACTTAATGAAATCCTTCTCTCCTTTATCTAAAACCTCAAGAACACAGTCTATCATCACTATCACAAAGGAATAGATGCTTGCGGACCTTCAAACCACAAAGCAATCGAGTTGACATTTGACAAAGACTTGGTTAACACTCCCTCAAATCTGTAGAATAGGATAATGCATTTCTGGATCTCACCGGACCTATCTGTATCACTCTGTCACCTCTGAACACCTACCAGAACCAGTTTTACTTGAGCAGCCACAACATCTTCAGATCATCATGCAGACCTCTAAAATCTTTACTGGATCATCTCAAGACACATATCTACAAACCCTTTGAATTGCAACCTCTGATCCTCATCTTATCTTGGACTTTTACCTTACTCTCTTCACTATTCTTCATTGTTCCTAATATGACCAATTTTCTCAATATCCTCAACAAACAGTTCATCCAATCCTTATCATTAATGCAATAGGAGTATGTTGACATCAATGACAACACCGGTTAGGGCCATACTTACAATAGGAAAATGGTGTGGAAGGAGGTTTATTCTGCACCAGAGTAACAAAGTTACTCACCGATGTGAAACCCTTATATTTCTAGAAAGGAATGAAGAGGGATGCTACAATTTTTGTAGCTACATGTATAGAATGCTAGAGGGTGATGGTAGAACACCATCACCTGCAAGGACTCTTATACTCTCATGAAATTCCTAAGTGGAAATGGCAAATGATAAGCATGGACATTGTACAAGGCATTCCTATGTCAAGGAATAGGCAAAATGCTATTCTGGTTGTGGTGGATAGACTCACCAAAGCCACTCATTTTATACCTAGAAACTTGATGGATGGGGCTCCCATCATAGCCCATAAATTTGTTCAAGAGATTTTCAGATTGCATGGCATTCCTGAGAAGATTATCTCAGATAGGGATGCACAAATGACATCAAGGTTTTGGCAAACCTTATTCTCTTCACTTGGAACCCAGTTGAATATAAGCTCTACTTATCATCCTGAGATGGATGGTCAAACTAAACAGGTAAACCAAGTGTTGGAGGATTTATTGAGGATGTATTGCATGGACCAGCAATACAAGTGGGAAGATTATCTTCCTTTGGTGGAATTTGCTTATAATATTTGCTTTCATTATGCTATTAAGATGGCTCCATTTGAAGCATTATATGGAAAAAAGTGTCAAACCCCTATAAGCTAGGACAAGCTAGAAGATAGGGTTGGCCTTTGTTCAGAAATACTGTCAGAATGGAAGAGCAAGTCCATCCAATTAAGAAAAGGCTAGCAAAATCCAATGATAGGTAGAAGAGTTATGTGGATGCTAAGCGCATTGAAAGGCATTTCTTAGTGGGAGAAAAATTCCTTTTAAGGGTAAAACTGCAAAAGAGTTCCATCAAATTTGGGAAGACATCCAAACTGGTTCCTCGATACATGGGTCCCTTTGAAGTTCTTAAAGAGGTCAACCTAGTCGCATACAAAATTGCTCTACCGTCAACCCTTGCCATGATGTGTAATGTTTTTCATGTTTCATATTTGATAAAGTTTAATGTAGGAGATAATCAAATTCCTATTCTTGATTGGAATGCTATATAGGTGAAGGACCTAGGGGTAGTGGTCATCGAGCCCATCAAGGTGTTCGATCCCATTAAGGTGCTCGAAATGCGTAAGCTACACTTACATAAAAAATAAATAACACAATGCAAGGTCCAGTGGGACCAATATGGAGAGGAAAATTCCACTTGGGAAAACTATGGGGATATGCATGCAAGATTTCCCCATCTCATTTGAAAAAAAAATTATTATGCTCACAAAACATTTTTCTTATTATGTTGGTTAACTCTAAAGACATTTAATCATTGGGGACAATGATTCTTATGGGGGGAGATATGTTACATCCCCAACTTATGATTCAGCTTAATCTTATTTTTGTGTTGTAATCAAGATGATTAACCCTAGTTTAAAGATTAGATGTTGTGGAAATATTTGACTTAGTCATTGAATATGAGGATATTGATTAATGTTAGTTAGACATGAGATTACATGTTCTTATGATTATTTAATTTTTATGAATTACAAATCAGATGATGATGCACTAATCATGATTTTATGATGGTGAGTGTGTACAAGAAATGGATCTTCATTTGAAGATGGAAGGAGAGTATCATCCAGGAGGAAGAGATAGATGTTGGGAAATGGGTCAAATTGCCATCTGAGTATTGGATTTTCATCCTTATGAACCCTCGTAAGTCTAAGTGAGTTGCGTCTTTTCCTTGCTCGTTGATCTCCTTTATGTGTCAACATGTCAGTTTGAGTTATCTCAATGATGTTTACATCAAATCAACTAAACGATGTTCCTAGAACGTCAATGTAAGTCGAGAGGTAGTCTCGCTAAGTGGTGGAGTACTTTCTTGTTTCTTTAATTATTTCTGAACCAGGATTTTGAATCTATTATTCTTTATTATATAATACTTACAGTTTATAGTAAAGAAGGAGGAGTGTTACTTGAACCCTAAATCAAAATTTTATTATGTCACCATATTAGTGATGATGTCGTTTGATTACATCTTGGATTGTTATGGTTACCCTCATACATCATGTAGATGCATGGGAATTTTATTAAGGTATAACCATTTAGACCTTATTAGCAAGCTCCTTTTTATTATTAATGTAAATATGTTTTAAGTGTTTAGGACAATATCAACCATGGTGAGTGGGATGAATAGAGGCCTTTTTGGACCCACTTGGATCCTCACCTCATTGTCCACTTGTTAATGGTAAGCATGGACTATGAATTTAGAACAAGGCCGCGGGGTGGCATAGTGGGGTAACTGCTTATCCTTCATGGAGTTTGAAGGTGGTAGGATTATCACATGAAAAGCATGCTAAAGAGAATTAGAGACTTTGTTTGAAGAGTCTTTTCATTCACAATGCTTGGGAAAAAGAGAAGGAACAAGGGATATATCTAGTTTTCTGGTAAGAAAACCTAGGCGATACAACAAAGAGTTGGAGAATGACAGCAGTCATTCTAAAGTTGTTGATAGGCTGAGTCAGGTACTCATATACAATACCTATAGTTATGTTTTGAAGTCTTGAAAGACTCTTATCTTTTAGTATGATAACAAGATGTTATCACTATGTGAATGGAGTTGATTGTGTTGATGTTTTAAAGCTAAACTTGTTATAACTGTTGTCCTGTGGTTATCATGGAAGGCCCTTGAGGCTAAAGCATTTGTTAATGTTATTATAAATAGACCCTCGATGTCTTAATTTCTATTGTTTAATCTTGATATTACACATTATGGAGAGAATATCTAGGCCTTTGAGGCTGTATACGAACTTATAATACAAACTTGTAATAAATGTTGATACCCAGTCACTCGAGGCCCTTGAGGCTGAGCTAGTGCTTACTGTAGCATGCCATATGACTTAGATTGCAAACCATTTAATGATAACACTAAATCTATCATTGCCATGCCTGAGCGGACTGTTCTTAAGAAATAAAGCATTTAAAACTATTATGATCTGGTGTGTGCTTTTGAAGAATCAACCTGCATATGGGCCGAGAACCTTCCTCAAACCATATTGATAACCTTCATGAATATTTAACCTATGAATGTGCATAGAGCAGTTAACTACCATTCATGAGAACTATAACCATAGTGATAGACTACTAAAGAAGGTTATTAGGATAACCATAATGCAGTCCTTATATTTAAAAGAACATATGTATTGACTCCTTGTTAAAGAAGGAGGTTAGCTAAATGATAGTATTATTACTTAAAGGCAACATTAAATGCATGTTAGTTTAATGGAGATATTTCTCTTCTTGATGCTTATATATTTATGAGATTGAGAACTAATTTTAGTCTAAATCTCTTACCTTGTAATGTAAATGGTAGCCATTTTGATGTAGGAGCATCCCTGGTTCAAGAGAAATCTTGCATCAACCAAAAACAATTTGCATTTCAGTTTGTTTCTTTTGATTTTCTAGTTCAATACAGTAAGTTTAGTTGGAAGCAGTTTCTATATTTTGGTCCACATTCTACCATAGTTGCATTTTAGAACCTACATAGATGGACTTAACATCTAAACAAATTCATGCACATCATATCAAAATCTTAGATCATTTGGATCAAGTACCAGTAAGATGTCTCTATCAGAAGATTGACTATTTTCTCAGAACAAAGCATTCTGACAATCTCAGACAATCAGCTAAAGGAGAACACTTGCAGAGTATTTCACAACTTGCAGAGCTAAATGACACATCATTCAATGTTGTTTGGTTTGTGGCCAACCTTCCCTAAGATCTGCACATCATTCCATTCATTTGCGGAGGAGTTTTATTCAATTAGGTCTAACCTATTCATGTACACATGTTACAGCTCTTCATTGTCGTTTGTGGTCTTCCTTGGCCGACGTGGAGGAATCTTATGTTCTGAAGAAGATATAAATTGATGTAATAGATGCTTAGGAAAGAAGTTAGCATTGTTTCCAAGTTTGATAATCTGAATTCTTTGTGAAGGAGCTTCATAACTAAATTCTTTGCATATTCTGTAACTATGAAATCAGGCCTGTGAGCCCTAATTGTAATTCTGCATGTTGGCAGCCAGTTTGTATTTGAATTCTATGTTATACTGAATGACTGAATCTACATTTTCTTCATATCTTTGAGTTGTTTCCATTGTGTTTACTCTAGCTGCACGGCCTAGATAGTTCACTTTGTGGACCTGCCTAACCATGACTACACCACATTTTCTTTCTAATGGCCAAACTCCATGAAGGGAATATATAATGCTATGAACTCACATGGGTATATGAGTTGGAGTCTTTTGTTAAGACCATTAATGTACTAAAATCTTGATGTTATGATCTTGAAGATAAACTTTAGGGTAGGTCAACATGAAACTATGAACCTTGGGAGGTCCTAAGTTGGAAAACTTGATGTGACTATTGCCATGTTGAAAAATGGAATGGAGCAATGAGGAGTCACAAGTTCCTTGTTACGAAAGTAACCTATTATATTTAATGTACTCCTAGGATAGGAGTCAACTATCCTAGAATTAGACTAAGAATCAAACTAAACTTACTTGTGCTAGACTTGGAGAGGTCAAATTAAGCTTACTGTAGGATGGGACAGCTTCTAAGTCGAGTCAGGGTGGACATATGACTACTTTCATTGCAAAACGTATATGTATGAAAATCTTTGGCCAAAGTAATGCATTCATCTCTGCATACATTATTGGTCCATAGTTCTCTAGATGGAATAATGTCTCTAGTAGGGTCATACATAGTTAGAGTGGATCTATAGTTGTGTGACCGCGAGACATTATGAAGGATACAACGCTATATACTCAAATGGGAAACCTAATGGTTCCTTATATATATACCTTTTATGAAGGGTAGGGCCACTTCTAGGTAGGAAGTTGTGTGGGGACCATTGGTCTATGGTTGGAGGAAAAGAACTCAGATGATGCTCTCCTTCCCAAGCAGAAGACAAGCTGAGGCTTATGAAGATAGATGTCAAAAATTCTAGATGTAGTGTTTTCTTTATATGACTTGATAGTCAATTATTATGTATCATTTTATATTTGATGCCTTGAGAATAGCTTTATACATGTATAGTGAAGGTCATTAACTAATGTGGTATCATTGGATAATGTAATTCTAAGTTTCATTATATTCTAGAAAATAATAACATTCTTAATTATTGTGATGATGTTAACTCATTTTTGTTTAACTATGATTCGGTTAATCATGTTGTATTCTTACTCTTAGATAAGATGAATATTTATGATTATATTTGGGTAATATGAAATTTCATGTTACATGATGATTTGTAGCATAAAGTAAAGAAAGGATAGTGTGAAATTAGAAAAACAAAAGTAGACTTATGAGGGTCGCTGGTGCAGGAGCACATTCTTTGTAGTGTAGGGTTATCTTTTCTTTTGTTTTCTCATAAGGCTCTTAAGCCATTTCATTTTGTAATAAGGGTCAATTTGGTCCCATGAATGTAATTGTGCAAGGCACACATGTAGTTTTGCTTGTATGAAGGGTAAACCAACGGCTAACTGTTTTGAAAATTAGTTTGCACGGTTGGAGGGGATAACTGTTGTCTCTACATCTTCTTTAGAGGCAGGTTGTATGTCACATGGAGCAGAAGAGAGAGAGAAGTGTGTATTACAACAAGTTCTTTTTGATAACTGAATAAAGAGAGTTCTGGGTATGATCTGTGTTGATTTTCTTAGTTGTTCTTAGTGATTTGATATCTTTATCCTGATTTTGTAAATGGAACCCTAACCGGATGTTATCTGTCAATCCATAGTGACTCTGTAGTGTGCAGACGGTGTAAAACCCATGGTTCTACAGTGGCTGGTTCGTAACCTAGGAGTAGGGTTTTGATTCACACATGGAGGCCTTTTCCTCTATCCACTGAAGCCCTGTATAGTATCAGTGTGATGGGGGAAAGAATTTTCACGTTTGTTGTTGTTGAATTCTTACCCAGGAAGCCAGCAAACTAAGTCAAGCTCGACTAGACATCGTCATGTGGCTAGTCGGGAAATCGGAGTGAAATTGGATAGTTTTGCTGTGGGATCAGATTGCTACAAGTGATCAAGGGTTTGATATATGAAACGGCCAAATTCCACTGTTCGGTCAAAAGGAATTCTAGTTCGGCACCTCAGAACAGTTGGAGATCCATCGGTGTGAAAGGCTCTCTGTCTTTTCGAAGATTGGTATAGTGTCGGAGACACATACCATTGTTATTCACATCGGTGAGAGAAACGATATCGGGCTAAGGAAAATACACTTAGCTGACGGTATACAGTTTCACCGATCGGCGAGACATCCTTGGAGTATCGCCGATCAAGAGTATCGGTGTGAGGAACCTTGTCAGGGGAAGCCGAAGAAGTCACGGCGACCGTTAGAGTCCCGCCGATAGAAGCTCATCGGGAGGAGTTCAAGAAGTCTTGCCGATAGGGACTCATCAGAATGAGATGAACCATCGGGGCTATGAACTGGAGTCTTACCAAAGCGGAGGGTCTGGCCGATGTGCCTGACGATAGCGGTGAGAGACAAGGTGTCGGCGTAGGTGAAAGGAGTCTTACCGACGGAGGAAGTCTGGCCGACGAAGATTGGTCATCGGAGTGACGGAGTATATCGGCCTAAGAAATTTCTCGTGGTCCGATAGTATGAGGTGTTGCCGATAAGCAACTAACCATCACAGAGTTATTGGTGAGAACTTGGCCATCGGGATAAAAGAATAAGGAACGACCGATGGTTCATGTCTTCCCAATAGAGAAGTCATTCTTGGCTTTGGTGAAACATTGGGAGACCTCTTGCCGATAGGGAAGATATAGTCAAATTTCATTCGCTTCTGCTGGCACTCTGCATCAAATTGGTATCAGAGCCAATATTTTGAATCACCGCCGTGTATGTCAGACGAAGAATCGGAGATAGAAACAGAGGCTAGCACAATGCCTCCCAAGACGATGAGTAAAGCAGCCATCCAGAAGATGGTGGAAGAAATGCTCAAAGAGAGACTGAAGGAAGAAAGATCCAAAGAGAAGGATGGAAGCACTTCTGAGTCAGAAGAGGACGAAGAAGGAGAAACTGGGGAGAATCCTCAAGGAGAAGGTATGACTGCTGATCAAAAGGCATTTCTGAACGCACTCAAGGGTCATGGAGATAGTGGTGATCCGAAAATGGATGTTCCCACGTTCAATGGGAAACTGGATGGAGATACTCTTGTGGACTGGATTGAAGCCCTAAGTAATTACTTTGACTTCAAAGAGTATAGTGACAGTAAGAAGGTAAAGTTTGCAAAGACCAGACTGAGAGGTTCTGCATTGGTTTGGTGGAACTACACTCAATGTGAAAGGGAGAAGGTTGGAAAGAGTCCAATCACCAAGTGGAGCAGAATGGTGGCCATGCTGAGAGCCAAATTTCTACCATGTGATTATGATCTGCAGACTATCAGAAAGTTTAATCATCTTAGGCAGAAAGATATGGACGTGGCTACATACACTGAAGAATTCCACAGATTGAGCATGAGAGCCAATCACAGAGAAGAAGAAAAAGAGATGGTGGCCAGATACTTGGATGGTCTGAGGTACAATATACAGGATGAGTTCAGTATGGTGGTTCCCAAGACTGTGGATGAATGTTTTCAATTAGCCTCTAGGGCAGAGGATAAACTGAAAAGGAGAGGTGATCAAAATAACAGAGGAAGAGGTGGCAGGAACAATAGAGGAAGAGGTAATTTTGGCAGAGGACAGCCAAACAAAGGGGAAAGTTCAAGTCAACAAGAATCACGTTCTGACACAGAACAGAAAGGTGGTGGTTTTGGAGGTTCGAGAAGACCTAATGGCAGAGGAAGAGGTGGTGGTGCAGGCAGAGGACGTGGAGTCTTCACTGGAAGATGTTACAACTGCAATCAAGTAGGCCACACTACAAGTAAGTGCCCTGAGAAGGCATCTAGCTGTCATGATGGTGGGAGAAGGAACCAACTATTGCAGGAGGATGATTGTCAAAGTGTAAACTCACCAATTGGTAGTGCTGCACCAATACTTGAAGGAGAGAATATGATGATTAAGAGGACCCTCGTGAAGATGCCATTGAAGAAGGAGCCCCCACAAAGGAAGAATCTCTTCAGAACCCAAGGAATAGCATATGGTAAGCTCTATAAAATCATTGTTGATTCAGGTTCTACTGAAAATGTAGTGTCTACTGAAATGGTAGAAAAGTGTAAACTAAAAAGATTAACCCATCTTAATCCTCACAAAATATCTTGGTTGAATAAGAATCAGAACTATTTGGTGGAAGAACAAACTTGGGTAGAGTTTGAACTAGGTGATTATAGGGATAAGGTGCTATGTGAAATTATTCCTATGGATGCTTGTCACCTTCTTCTTGGACGACATTGGCAGTATGATGTGAAGGCATAGCATGATGGTGAAAAGAATACATATATGATCACCAAGAATGGTAAGAAGTTTCAGATGGATCCCTTACCAGAGCAGGTTGGAGAGAAGAGCAATGACAACAGTGTCATGTTAGTGAGTGGCAAAGAGTTCCTACAACTCATGAAGGAGAAGGATACCCAAGGGTATGCACTGATGATGAAGCTTGTATCCAATCAGCAAAGCAAACAGTAGAAGGAGATTCCATTGGAAGTGCAACAATTACTGAATAAGTACCAAGATCTTGTGGTAGAGGATACTCCTAACTCCTTACCACCTATGAGGGACATAAGTCATCAGATTGACTTGATTCCTGGAGCCACATTACCCAACAAAGCTGCCTACAAGTTGACACCACAGCAGAATGAAGAAGTAGGTAGACAGATTCAAGAACTTTTGGAGAAAGGTTTGATTAGGAAAAGTCTTAGTCCATGTGCAGTCCCTAGTGTACTTGCTCCTAAGAAAGATGGCAAATGGAGATTATGCACTGATTCAAGGGCTATCAATAAGATCACCATAAGGTATAGATTTCCTATGCCAAGAATTGAGGATCTGTTGGACTATCTTGGTGGTTCATGTTACTATTCCAAGATTGATTTGAAATCTGGTTATCACCAGATCAGAATAAGGCAGGGAGATGAATGGAAGACTGCTTTCAAAACAAATGAAGGTCTCTATGAGTGGCTTGTCATGCCATTTGGTCTCAGTAATGCTCCAAGCACATTCATGCGGTTGATGAATGAGGTACTTGTAGAATTTATTGGAAAATTTGTTATTGTTTATCTTGATGACATATTGATTTTTAGCAGGACCAAAGAAGAGCATGTGAAGCATCTTGGACAGGTGTTAAAGAAATTGCATGAGACTAAGTTGATGATCAACTTGGATAAATGTGATTTTATGAAAACTGAACTAGTGTATCTTGGATTTGTGATTTCCAATGGCTGTTTGAAAATGGATCCTACAAAAGTTGAGGCTATTCTCAATTGGCCTACTCCTAAGACAGTAGGAGATGTAAGAAGTTTTCATGGTTTGGCAACTTTTTACAGGAAGTTCATTAAAGGGTTCAGTCACATAAGTGCTCCTATTCTCAATACCATCAAGGGTGGAGTGAAGTGTAAATTTCAATGGACAAAACAAGCATATGATAGTTTTGACTGCTGAAACAGAAAGTGGCCGAGTTACCTACGTTGGTATTCCCTGATTTTGACAAAGTATTTGTTGTGGAATGTGATGCAAGCCAACAGGCTATAGGTGCTGTTCTTAGTCAGGAAGGACATCCAGTAGCATTCTTTTCAGAGAAGTTGAATGAGGCCAAACAGAGGTATTCTACCTATGACCTAGAGTTGTATGCAATGGTGCAAGCTCTGAAAAAATGGAGACATTATTTACTGCCAAAAGAGTTCATTGTTTTTACTGACAACCATGCTCTTAGCTTCCTAAATAGTCAAGAAACGTTGAATCATAGGCACGTCAAGTGGATGGAACAATTGTAGGCCTATACCTTCACTATTAAGCATAAGAAAGGTGTTGCCAACAAAGTGGCAGATGCTTTGAGTAGAAGGATACTGGTCATACAGGAAGTACAAATGGAACATATGGGTCTAGAATGTCTGAAGGAGTTGTACAAGGATGATGTAGATTTCAAGGCTGCCTATGAAGTGTGTACAAGTTTGGCTAACACTTTTCATGGTGAGTATTCTGATTTTGTGCTGCAAGAAGGACTCCTATTTAAAGGTAGTTTGTTGTGTGTTCCTAAATGTTCAATGAGGGACAATATCATCAAGGAGAAGCACAATGGAGCCTTAGGAGGACATTTTGGGTTGGACAAGACTTTGGAACAAGTCACCAGGTTCTATTATTGGCCCAAGGTATAGACAGATGTAAGGAGATATGTTGCAAGCTGTACCATATGTCAAAAGGCCAAGGGTATGTCTTCTAATGCTGGTTTGTACCAACCACTGCCCATTCCCACCAGACCTTGGGAAAGCATTAGTATGGACTTTGTGCTTGGTCTTCCTAGGACAGCAAGGGGTGTAGACAGTGTTTTTGTCATTGTGGATAGATTCAGTAAGATGGCTCATTTTGTGCCATGCAAATGCACAAATGATGCATCTCATATTGCTGGTCTCTTTTTTAGAGAGGTGGTCAGAATTCATGGTTTACCCCTATCAATTGTTACTGATAGAGACTCCAAATTTGTTGGTCATTTTTGGAGGACCCTATGGAGAAAATTGGGCACTCAGTTGTCTTTTTCATCAGCCTACCATCCCCAGACTGATGGTTAGACTGAGGTTGTTAATAGGTCCTTGGGAAACCTTTTGAGATGCCTTACCAAACAGCATGGATTGGCATGGGATTTAGTGATCAGTCAAGCTGAATATGCTTATAATGATTCAAGAAATAGAAGTACTGGGAAAAGCCCTTTTGAAATAGTTTATGGTTTCCACCCAAGAGGACCACTTGAACTCAAAGACCTCCAAGGATGGGATAAAAGGAGTGCTCTAGGAGAAGACTTTGCTGCTACCATGAAAATAGTACATGATCAGGTCAAGCTTCAGTTGGAGAAAACTGTCTCCAAGTACAAGGATAGGGCAGATCTGAAGCGAAGGGAGGTACAGTTCAAGGTAGGAGATTTGGTGATGGCCTACCTCAGAAAGGAAAGATTACCTAAGGGGCAACCAACCAAATTGTTGATGAAGAAGATAGGACCTTGTAGGGTAGTGCATAAATTTGGTCCAAATGCATATGAGATAGAATTACCATCTGGCCTTGGTATCTCTCCCATTTTCAATGTTGCAGACCTATTCCCTTTTAGACCTCCATTACATGCTGAAGATGGCTCAGATGCTGTGATTGAAGATGAAGACTGGATCAGAGATTTACCTCCAAGTAAGCCTTTGCAATTGGAATGCATTTTGGATTCCAAAATTGTCAAGAAGACAAGAAAAGGGGTATACAAAGACTACTTGGTCAAGTGGCAGGATCTTCCTGATTCAGAGGCAACCTGGATGAGTGAAGCAGATATTCTAAAGCATGGGAAGACACTTCAGCAGTTAGCAACTCAAGGGACTTGAGTTTTTCCTGCAGAGGGAGTATGGTGCAGGAGCACATTCTCTGTAGTGCAGGGTTATCTTTTCTTTTGTTTTCTCATAAGGCTCTTAAGCTATTTCATTTTGTAATAAGGGTCAATTTGGTCCCATGAATGTAATTGTGCAAGGCACACATGTAGTTTTGCTTGTATGAAGGGTAAACCAATGGCTAACTGTTTTGAAAATCAGTTTGCACGGTTGGAGGGGATAACTGCTGTCTCTACATCTTCTTTAGAGGCAGGTTGTATGTCACACGGAGCAGAAGAGAGAGAGAAGTGTGTATTACAACAAGTTCTTTTTGATAACTGAATAAAGAGAGTTCTGGGTATGATCTGTGTTGATTTTCTTGGTTGTTCTTAGTGATTTGATATCTTTATCCTGATTTTGTAAATGGAACCCTAACCGGATGTTATCTGTCAATCCATAGTGACTCTGTAGTGTGCAGACGGTGTAAAACCCATGGTTCTACAGTGGCTGGTTCGTAACCTAGGAGTAGGGTTTTGATTCACACATGGAGGCCCTTTCCTTTGTCCACTGAAGCCCTGTATAGTTGTTGCACGTATGAGGTTATCCAGTGTTGTCATTGATGTCAACATACTCATACTGCATTGACAAGAAGGATTTGATGAGCTGTGTGCTGAGGATATTGAGAAAATTAGCCTCAGTCAGGAACAGTGAAGAACAGTGATGAGAAGAAGGTAAATGTACTGTATAGGATGAGAACCGGAGGATGCGGATTAAAGGGTTAGTAGATATGAGTCTTGAGATGTTACAGTTAAGATTTCAGAGGTCCGCATGAAGATCTGAAGGAGTTGTGGCTGCCGGTATAGAACCGGGTCCGGCAAGTATCCGGAGGTGACAGAGGATCACAAAAAGGTCCGGTGAGGTCCGGAATTGTATTATCCTAATCTGCGGATTGGAAGGAGTGTTTGGGATGTCCTTGTGATGTGTCATCCTGATTTGTGTATGATTTGGAGGTCCGGAAGTACCTCTTGCATTATGACAGTGGCGACAGACTGTGTTCTTGAAGTTCCGGATGAGGAAGACAAGAGATCCCAGTAAGTAGAGGAAGTGCGGATGTATCCAGACTTTCAGACAGGCTTGTGAAGATTCTTGGATCATGTTTAGGTTGTGTTGTTGGTCCGCATTGATGGTGGAGCCCGGAATTGAAGTTATTCTTCCGGATGTAGTTCTTGCTCTGTGTAGCCGACCAGATGAGTTGTTCATCCTGCGAATGTTCTTGTGATGGCCGACCGGATGTGTTATTCATCTTGCGGATACTCCTATGGTTGTTTGCCGACTTAGATGTTTGTTCTTAAGTCGATGTCTTGTATAAATAACGGTTTGTGAGTTCATTTCAGGGTGAGGTATGAGGATGAGTATGGTATAGCGAAGAAACGTGTGAAAGGCAGAGCAGAGATTGTTGGGCTTAATTGGAACTGATCCGGACATGGTAGAGATGTCATTCTCCAGTTCAAGACTGTGATTTTCATCACTTTGTAGACAGTGTGTCTCCTTGTAGGCAGTGGGCCTCTTTGTGAGCAGTGTGCTCGGGCAGTGAGCCCTTATTGGCATGTGCCATTCATTTTTCTTTATTCTTCTAACAGAGAATAATTCTTGGGTTAATCACCCCGTGGTTTTTCCCTTAACCGGGTTTTCCACGTCAAAATCTTGGTGTTCAATGTGTTGATGCTTATCTGCTCTTGAGTTTATGTATTATGCTTCCATGGATGATTATTTGATATGCTGCTAACTAACAACAGTGAGTTAAGTGTTTGAATGAGAAGAAGTTTTATACAACTGATTCACCCCCCCCCCTCTCAGTTGTATGCCCTAGATCCAACAATTGGTATCAGAGCTAAGTTCCTCTAACAAGAGCTTAACCGCTTGAGGAGATCCAGGATGTCGTCATACAAGAAGGATAGTCCGAAGTTCGATGGAACCAACTTCACTCTCTGGAAAGGTCGCATGAAGTGTCACTTGGAATGCATGGGAAAAGCATACCTAGGTATGATTTCAAAACCATATGTACCTCCACAAGGTGGTCCGACAACTCTGAATGAAATCACAGAAGCTGAAAACAATCTACGGACCAAGGAAGCTCTTCTAAGCGCATTGAATGACTCAGATCTCTCGAATGTCATTGACCTACCCACTGCATATGAGATCCTAACCAAACTGGAACTTCTGTATGAAGGAGATGAGTTTGTCAAAAGTGCAAGGTTGCAAAGTCTGAAAGGGAAATTTGAAAGATTGAAAATGAGAGATGATGAAAACATCACTACCTTTATGCCAAGAGTAAATGAGCTGGTATGTGGAATCAGAAATGCTGGTGGAACTTTAGATGAAAATGAGATTGTCTGCAAAATCCTAAGATCCCTTCCTGCTGCCTACAAAATCAAAGTTGCTGCCATTGATGAATTCAGAGCCCACACAACTGTCACAAGAGAACAACTGGCTGGCAAACTAGCTGCATTTGAAATGACCGAGTTTGGAGATGATCCTCCCAAGACTGAATCTGCTTTCAAAGCCAGTGCCTATGTGAAAGACAAACAGAGATTTGATCCGGGTGAAAACTCATCAAAGAAAATGTCATGGTATGATCAAGCAAGAAGAGACATGGAAGAAGAAGAAGCAGAAACAGCTCAACTTGAAGCCCTCATTGCAAAGAGACTGCCAAGAGGATCTGGTAAGTATGAAGGAAAGCTACCCTTTAAGTGTTTCAACTGCAATAAGATTGGTCATTTTGCCTCAAGATGTCCGGAGAGATCTGCAAGATCTAATACTCACAGACAAAGGTTTCAAAAGAATTGCTATTATGTTCATGAAGAAGATGACAATGAAGGAGTAACAGATGATGAATCAGAACCAGGAAGCAAATCCGGAAATGAGTGGGTGTTTATAGCCATCAAGGAAGAAGATTCCTTGCTCTCTGAATCTGTCAATCACAAAGTTGTTGAAAAAGCCTTGGCTGCTCAAGTGGAAGAAAAGGATGATTGGGTTATTGACAGTGGATGTTCTCACCATATGACTGGTGACAAGAATAAGTTCTTAGACTTGGAAAGATATGAAGGAGGAATGGTAAAGTTTGGTGACAATTCTGCTGGCAGAATCAGAGGTAGGGGAACTATTTCCTTTGATGGTAAGAGCAAAACAGGAAATGTACTGTATGTTGAAGGATTGAAGCACAATCTTCTCAGTGTTGGTCAGTTAGTGGACAAAGGCTATGATCTCCGGTTCAAGAATGGAAAATGCAGAATCTTTACAAGCTCTGGAACTGAAATTGCATCCGGTACTCAGACAAGAGGTAACATCTTTCATCTGGTTGGTTCAAATAAAAGTTGTTTGTTTGTTCAAATTGATCAGAGTTGGTTATGGCATAGAAGAATGTGTCATGTAAATTTTGATAACATCATCAAAATAAGCAATACTCAGGCTGTGAGAGATCTTCCAAAGTTGACAAAACCCACAAATAGTGTGTGTAAAGAATGTCAGTTAGGCAAACAAAGTAGAGTCTCTTTTAAAAGCAAAGATCAGTCTTCTACCGGATTATTGGAATTAGTACATACCGATCTATGTGGTCCGACAAGAATCAAGAGTCTGCAAGGTGATAGATATTTCATGTTGTTAATTGATGATCATTCCCGGATGATGTGGGTTACCTTTCTAAAAGAAAAATCAGAAGCTTTTGAGAAGTTCAAAATCTTCAAAGCTATGGTGGAGAATCAAACCGGTTTGAAACTAAAATGTCTAAGGTCTGATAGAGGTGGTGAATTTACATCTGGTGAATTCATTGACTTTTGTGAGAAACAGGGTATAAGGAGACAGTTGTCTGCTCCTAAGACTCCACAGCAGAATGGAGTAGTTGAGAGAAAGAACCGGACCATCCAGGAAGCTGCTAGGACAATGATGTTGGAAGCAAATGTTCCTCAAATGTTTTGGAAAGAAGCTATCAGCACTGCAGTCTACACTCTCAATCGAGTTCAAATCAGAAACAACACCGGTAAGACCCCCTATGAACTCTGGTTTGGCATCACTCCTACTGTGAAATATTTCAGAGTATTTGGTAGCAAGTGTTATATTAAAAGAGATGAAGATCTAGGAAAGTTTGATGCTAGAAGTGATGAAGGAATTTTCTTGGGCTACTCCACTCAAAGCAAAGCATACCGGTGTTACAATAAGAGATTGAGGAAGATGATAGAAAGCACCAATGAGAAGGTTGATGAAGGAATTGAGAAGCCTTCAAGATTTTATGAGTTTGATGAAGATGACCAAGACAGTGTTCAAGGACCTCAATCCTCTCCGGTGAGACAGAGTCAGCCTGATCCGGTAAATCAGGAAGAAGAGGTAGGTTTGAATGAGGCTGATCAAGAAACAGCAGTGCTGGATACTCCCAAAATTCCAAGGTATGTAAGACTGAATCACTCTGAAGATCAGATCATAGGTGACAGAAGCAAAGGTGTACAAACTAGAAGGAATATTGCTCAAAATCAGAATGAATGTTGTCTGATTTCAAAGATTGAACCTAAAACAATAAATGAAGCCTGCAATGATGAAAACTGGACCAAAGCAATGGAAGATGAATTGATGCAAATTGAGAAAAATCATACTTGGGATCTTGTTCCCAGACCTAGAGACAGGAATGTAATTGGAACCAAGTGGGTCTTCCGGAACAAACTAAATGAAGCTGGTGAAGTAATCAGAAACAAAGCTAGATTGGTCTGCAAAGGCTACTCTCAAATAGAAGGAATTGACTTTGAAGAGACTTTTGCTCCGGTGGCAAGAATTGAAGCAGTCAGATTACTTCTTGCATTTGCTGCCTTCAAAGACTTCAAGGTATATCAGATGGATGTCAAGTCTGCCTTCCTAAATGGTGATCTGGAAGAAGAAGTCTACATTGAACAACCGGATGGATTTCAATTGTCTGATAATAATGATATGGTCTGCAAGTTGAAGAAAGCTTTGTATGGATTGAAGCAAGCCCCAAGAGCATGGTATGAAAGGTTGGATAAGCATCTTGTGCAGATTGGATTCAACAAAGGTACTGCTGACAGTAACTTATATTTCAAAATTGATCATGAAAACATTCTGATTGTTGAAGTGTTTGTGGATGATATCATTTTTGGAGGAAGAGATAGTATGTGCAAAACTTTTGCAAATCAGATGAAAAGTGAGTTTGAAATGTCTATGCTTGGTGAAATGAATTTCTTCTTGGGTCTGCAAATTACTCAAACAAAAGAAGGGATCTTCATTTCTCAGACCAAATATGTGAAAGAATTGTTAAAGAAATTTGGTATGGAAGACTCAAAGCCTATGAACACTCCTATGGCAACCAGATGTAAGCTAAGCAAAGATGATGATTCTCCAAAAGCAGATCAGACAAAGTATAGATCAATGATTGGTGGATTGTTGTATCTCACTCAAACTAGACCAGATATAATGCAGGCTGTTGGTCTTGTGGCAAGATTCCAGGCTGATCCTAGAGAATCTCATGTTATGGCAATCAAAAGAATTTTTAGATACTTGAAAGGAACAGTTGAGTATGGTCTATGGTATCCTAGAGATCCGGATTTCTCTCTTCATGCTTACACAGATGCAGATTGGGCAGGAGATGTGGATGACCGGAAGAGCACTAGTGGTGGAGCATTCTTTTTGGGGAAGAGATTGGTTTCTTGGCTAAGCAAGAAACAAGATGCAATATCTCTGTCTACAACTGAAGCAGAATACATTGCAGCAGCAGGTAGTTGTACTCAAATCTTATGGATGAAGCAAATGCTAAGAGACATCAAAGTTGAATATGAGGAGCCTATCACAATTTTCTGTGATAATTCAAGTGCAATTAATATTTCTAAGAATCCGGTATTGCATTCTAAGACTAAGCACATATCTATCAAATTTCACTTTTTAAGAGAACAAGTAAACAAGGAAGAAGTCAGATTGGAGTATGTTCCCTCCAAGGATCAGATTGCAAATATCTTTACAAAACCTCTTCCCAAAGACTCTTTTGAATATCTCCGGGAGAAGTTAGGGGTCATGGCCCCTCCGGTGATGAACTAAGATGCACTGATGTGCATCAGTCCGGTGGCTATCACAGTCATATCTTGTGATCCGGACTAATGGGGAGCTGCAACTAAGGGGGAGCAGCTGGTATGATTCTGATGCATGAGAATTGCAAGTATGAGCCCTTTGCCATTGATGTCAAAGGGGGAGAGAAGACATGTGAAAAACAAGTGGTTGATGATCAAAGGGGGAGCAGTAAAGGAAGAGAAGATATATGAAAAGTTGAAGTTCTTGTCTTAATAGTTTTTCACATCATATGTTGCCATCAATGACAAAGGGGGAGATTGTTGCACGTATGAGGTTATCCAGTGTTGTCATTGATGTCAACATACTCATACTGCATTGACAAGAAGGATTTGATGAGCTGTGTGCTGAGGATATTGAGAAAATTAGCCTCAGTCAGGAACAGTGAAGAACAGTGATGAGAAGAAGGTAAATGTACTGTATAGGATGAGAACCGGAGGATGCGGATTAAAGGGTTAGTAGATATGAGTCTTGAGATGTTACAGTTAAGATTTCAGAGGTCCGCATGAAGATCTGAAGGAGTTGTGGCTGCCGGTATAGAACCAGGTCCGGCAAGTATCCGGAGGTGACAGAGGATCACAAAAAGGTCCGGTGAGGTCCAGAATTGTATTATCCTAATCTGCGGATTGGAAGGAGTGTTTGGGATGTCCTTGTGATGTGTCATCCTGATTTGTGTATGATTTGGAGGTCTGGAAGTACCTCTTGCATTATGACAGTGGCGACAGACTGTGTTCTTGAAGTTCCGGATGAGGAAGACAAGAGATCCCAGTAAGTAGAGGAAGTGCGGATGTATCCAGACTTTCAGACAGGCTTGTGAAGATTCTTGGATCATGTTTAGGTTGTGTTGTTGGTCCGCATTGATGGTGGAGCCCGGAATTGAAGTTATTCTTCCGGATGTAGTTCTTGCTCTGTGTAGCCGACCGGATGAGTTGTTCATCCTGCGAATGTTCTTGTGATGGCCGACCGGATGTGTTATTCATCTTGCGGATACTCCTATGGTTGTTTTCCGACTTAGATGTTTGTTCCTAAGTCGATGTCTTGTATAAATAACGGTTTGTGAGTTCATTTCAGGGTGAGGTATGAGGATGAGTATGGTATAGCGAAGAAACGTGCGAAAGGCAGAGCAGAGATTGTTGGGCTTAATTGGAACTGATCCGGACATGGTAGAGATGTCATTCTCCAATTCAAGACTGTGATTTTCATCACTTTGTAGACAGTGTGTCTCCTTGTAGGCAGTGGGCCTCTTTGTGAGCAGTGTGCTCGGGCAGTGAGCCCTTATTGGCATGTGCCATTCATTTTTCTTTATTCTTCTAACAGAGAATAATTCTTGGGTTAATCACCCCGTGGTTTTTCCCTTAACCGGGTTTTCCACGTCAAAATCTTGGTGTTCAATGTGTTGATGCTTATCTGCTCTTGAGTTTATGTATTATGCTTCCATGGATGATTATTTGATATGCTGCTAACTAACAACAGTGAGTTAAGTGTTTGAATGAGAAGAAGTTTTATACAACTGATTCACCCCCCCCCTCTCAGTTGTATGCCCTAGATCCAACAATAGTATCAGTGTGATGGGGGAAAGAATTTTCACGTTTGTTGTTCTTGAATTCTTACCCAGGAAGCTAGTGAACTCAGTCAATTTTGACTAGACATCGTCATGTGGCTAGTCGGGAAATCAGAGTGAAATTGGATAGTTTTGATGTGGGATCAGATTGCTACAAGTGATCAAGGGTTTGATATATGAAACGGCCAAATTCCACTGTTCGGTCGAAAGGAATTCTAGTTCGGCACCTCAGAACAGTTGGAGATCCATCGGTGTGAAAGGCTCTCCATCTTGTCAAAGATTGGTATAGTGTCGGAGACACATACCATTGTTATTCGCATCGGTGAGAGAAACGATATCGGGCTAAGGAAAATACACTTAGCCGACGGTATATAGTTTCACCGATCGGTGAGACATCCTCGGAGTATCGCCGATAAAGAGTATCGGTGTGAGGAACCTTGTCGGGGGAAGCCGAAGAAGTCACGGCTACCGTTAGAGTCCCGCTGATAGAAGCTCATTGGGAGGAGTTCAAGAAGTCTCGCCGATAGGGACTCATCAGAATGAGATGAACCATCGGGGCTGTGAACTGGAGTCTTACCGAAGCGGAGGGTCTAGCCGATGTGCTTGACGATATCGGCGAGAGACAAGGTGTCGGCGTAGGTGAAAGGAGTCTTACCGACGGAGGAAGTCTGGCCGATGAAGATTGGTCATCGGAGTGATGGAGTATATCGGCCTAAGAAATTTCTCATGGTCCGATAGTATGAGGTGTTGCCGATAAGAAACTAACCATCACGGAGTTATCGGTGAGAACTTGGCCATCAGGATAAAAGAATAAGGAACGGCCGATGGTTCATGTCTTCCCGATAGAGAAGTCATTCTTGGCTTCGGTGAAACATTGGGAGACCTCTTGCCGATAGGGAAGATATAGTCAAATTTCATTCGCTTCTACTGGCACTCTGCATCAGTCGCTAGGATGCCAGGAAGGATCAAGTTGCTGCATTGCCTCATTAGAATGAGTAGGTCTAGGCATTGTAGAGGAACCCTCAAGTATATCCTCCTCATCTAAATCTATTTCCTCTACATCCCCTACTGGCCCCTCATTGGATAAGCAATTTCCATTAGGAATGTATTCCGCATTGGTAGAATCTAAATCCTCCATGACAATGAGTCCTTGGGAAGGAGCTCATCTCCCTTCCCTCTACCCACTTCTTGGGGTCCTAAAGCCCTTAGTGATTAAAACCCCTAGAGTCAAAGGGGTCCAAACAACAGTCCTCTATCCAATCTCACCCATCTCTTAGATAGATTAGTAGCACATGGGAACTGGGGTAAATCCTTTGGGAATTACCTATTGAACTACTGTAAGATGCACTCAATGAGATGATCCTCGACAAGATAGTTATGGTCTAAAACCTCTGATATACTAAGGTAGTACTCTCTAATATGTCTATCATGGGACTGTGCACCCTCCATATCTATATAAGGGTCAACAATCATATCTGCATCAGTGAGAGTAGCCAGAGTAGGTAATGAAGTATTGAAGTGGCCCACACAAGCCCATTGGTGACGATTGGTAGTCGACGATCAAGAAAAGGAATCTCCCTCTAGTACAGCATGATATACTCAAAGATCTAGGTCACAATCATAGAGGAGTGGCTGAATGCAAAATCACTGCATCATGTAATGCGATTTAAGTATCTGTAGACCATAGAAAGGATGTCTGGCCCCCAAGCAAAAATTATGTTGTACTCAATACCCTAGATAATCAGTACCCAACACCATCTCATGTGATTAGAGACCTTGTCTCTAGATAGCCTCAAAGTGATCAAACTAATCAAGAACTTCCTCAAAAGAGGAATGCAGAGTCATGGTAATGAAGTAAGATGAACACCGGTTTGATCCTCAGGATGACTCACCCCCATGATCTGTGCCTAGGATGCCTTGTCCCCAAAGGACCCACTAGCAAGTAGAACAAGTGAGTGTCCTCTTGTAGGAACCCTGAGAATGTGATACACATCATAGAGACTGATAGTCCACTCTCCTGAAACCTACATAAATCTTAATGTGTTCCTATCAGCATCCTAGTAAGTCAAGATATCGTAGAAAATATGTACAATTAGATGTACAAGTGGTGCATGGCAAATCCTATCCAAGCTTTCCCTCTTCAGAACAACAAGATCATAGGTACACAATGAAGCATACATCTTTGAAAACCTCAACTACTTATGATTGATATTCCAATGAATGTGTATATCCTGCCAATTAGAAAAGAACTTTAGATTAAATCTCGTCAACTCAAATAATCCCAAAAAATCATATAAACCTTCAAAATTTGAATAAATAGGTGGATTCAATGTTAAAATTAGATTGAAAAATAGTGAAGTAAACATCAAAAAACATCAAATTTTAGTCAAAATTAATTTGTTAGGGTTGCCCCTTTCATTAGACCAGCTCTCCCCTAGGAAAACTAGATGTTCAATAGGATCTCCCTCAGGGGACCCTATTGCTCAACCAGATCTCCTCTATGTGACCTGACTGGTAAAAGGGGCAACCCTATTTGGCTACCCCTTGAACTAAAAAATGTTCTAAAAACCTCAAAACTCCACCGATTTCAACAAACAAAAAATTAAAATTGCTCTAAATGACAAAAGAAACATAATGCAATAGAAAAAATTGATAAAAACTAACAATTTCAAGAGATTTTTAATGTTTACATACCTAACTCTCAGTCACAGAAGAAGAGGTGGCCATCTTTGCAATCTACTTAGTGATATATACCCAATGACTTCTTAAACAATCAATTCCATCACCATTTCACTCAAATCTCACTAATTTATTCACTCTTTTTCTCTCTTATCTTAGTTTGTATTAAGTATTTTTAAATTAGTTGTTCCTTTTATGCATCTTTCGTGTTGTCATTTTGCATGCATTCATTCCTATAGGTCTCTCTGACAAAGGAAAACAACTAGTTAAACTCACATGATCTATGATATGTTCATCATTTCAGTTTTTATTATTCATTTTGATATATTTAGATGCTAGATTAATACTACTTATTGCAAGTACAATTGTAGAAAAATTGACAACAATTAAGGCCTTGTTCGCGAATGGTACCTACCTTTCATGTAGACTATCGTCCCTGAGGGGGCAAATATGTAAGCATCAAAATCATGCACAACCTACATGAGGACCCCAATGATGACTCACAATCCTTATGACATACATGTAAGCATGAAATAATATCCTCTCAGCAGTGATTCTCTTGGTAACACGTGTTTTCTTCTACCTTGTGTTGTTTCTCCTCTATCATTTTCTCTCCCTCTTTACTTTCAACATTTGTCGATATATGTTTCCTATGCTTGTGACTTTGTCCCTAAGCCTTGTATTCATCCTTTTGTTGTGTTTTCCCCTTTCCCCATTGTTTTTCATTCATTCCCACCCCTAGAGGCCTTCTAGAGGTCCATCCAAGCCATCTCCAACTTTTAGTTTTGAGTTTGGGTTAACCAATCCAAATATCCCCCTAATATTTCCAAATCTCTCATGGGAGATCCTACTTTTCCAAGTGGAGATTTGGTTTTTGACCCCTGTTTGAGCTGTTTCCAAAGCTAGATCCCCTTCTTTTCTTCTCTTTTTCCATCTCCCATCCTACACTTCCACCTAGGTGTCCTCCTTTGAGGGTTGCCCATGGGTCACCCCTTGATGACCCAGAGCTTTCCCCGGGTGACCCTGCCTAGTGAAAGGGGTGACCCTATCATGTTTTCCAACAACAACTTAGCTTGACTTTTTGGCCCAAAATAGCTCCATTTTCACCCATTTTTTCTTCTATTTGCATGGAATTTTGTCCTAAAGGTTGAGTTAACTATTTCTTTCTCCCAAGCATGCATATTTATCTCTTTTTATCTTTAGTTATCAACCCATGCATTCTCATGCATTCTTTTTCTTTACTTCTTGAGTGATAAGTTATTATTGGGTAGATCACTCCAATTTTAGCGCAAATCACTCTTCTGTTTTCTAAGTTACTCTTCTTCTTCACCTTTCATCCCTTCTTCAAACCTATAAATACCCCCTCCCTCAAGCACAAAGGGAGGCAATTTAATTTTTAGACACAATTCTTGTAGGTTATTGCTCTCCAAATAAAGCATCCATATGCTCACAGAGGACATTATTGCTTTTATTTGTTATCTCATCTAGATTTCCTAAAATCTTGTTTTGCATCCATATGTTGCTCACATCACAAGCCACAATGCTCATCAAGCTCTCATTTAGCTCATTTCAAAGGTTCAAAATCTTCTTTTGCTTATCTTTTCTTATTGTTGCCAACATGATTACCCCGCTACTGCAAGAAGATTAGAGGTTGTCATACAGGCATTTCTAATCATAGTGGAGGCTCACACATCTTATTTTATTCCAAGTTCCTTCATAATTTTTTATCATTTCATAGTAATTAGATAATCAAACTTTGCTCTTGGGAATAGTAAATACACGTTGCTTTTTCCTTGATAGGCTAAGTAGATTTGCATTGTTAAAGTAGTTTCCCTTTCAAAAGTTCTAGATTAAAAGAAATTTCCCTTTCTTAGATTTAATCGTTGCACTTATTCAAATAATCAAACCAAAAACATAGATTTAATTGCATTAGGTAATCTCATACTAGTTTGCATACATTTTCTAATTCCTAGAATAGAAAAAAGCACTTTCATTTCTATAAATAGAAAAAATAACAAAAAAATTGTTTTGTACTCATATAGGCTTGCATGCATACAAAAATAGAAAAGAACAAAAAAATTAGCAGTGTAGAAGGTTTACAAACCCTTGGTCCCAACACAAGCTCAAGTTTAGTCAATGTTAGTCAAAACCTTTGGTTTCATCACAAGGTCAACACAAAGTCAACAAAGTCAAAGCTTAGGTCACACAAACCCTAAGTCAGAATCCTAGGGCAAGTTAAGGTTATCTTAAACCATCTCTCTCTTGTTTAGGTTCACGAATGTGCCTTGGACTTAGAGGTGAGTGGGTGAAGGCAATCCTCGATGATAGAGGAGATCCACCCTAGACAACAACAAGAAAGATTAAAAGAATGTCAAATACAAGCAATCATCCAACAAAATGCACAACGGGGTCAAATTGAACAAAAAATCAACAAAAACAATAATCAACCCACACAATGCTAGAACATCAGAAACCTAAACAAAAGAATGGTGATTAGTGATCCTTTGGGTCATATAGTTATCTTTACAAAAATGGTCACAAAACACCACATTCAAAAAAATGCAAAACAAAGGCCCCACAACTGGCTAACCACTCTTTGCAAAGCCCATCTCTCCAATGAGCCATGCCATCCCCATGTCTTGCCTCCTCTCAACTAGCTACCTCCATAAGAGCAAGAGTGATGTGGAGGTTCACCCCATGGAAAGGAGAGAGGGTTCATGTGTGCACAAAACTTGACTCGACCACCCTCAGGCCACCGAGTCATGTTTTTGAGTGTATAGTCATCCAACTACTCATTAGATTCAACAAGGAAAGAAGATTACAATAGTTTTATACGTGAGGGGGAATTGGCCTCCTGCCAACCTGGGCCTCACCCTTCGTCTTCATTCGGCGAAGATAGAAGGGTTAAAAAACCATTAACTTTCACAAAGCAATTTTCTCGAGGAGATTTCCCCAAATTTAAATGACCCCAAATTTTTAAAATGCTACCTAACTGTTAGCAATGTTAAGATTACAAAGAATGTAATATTAAATGTTACATAGAATGTTTTTAAAAAACATAACAAGTAACATGAAATGTTACTATTAACCTATAGTGTAAATAGTTAGCAAATAATGTAAATGTGATATTAAATACCCACAATTACAAATGCACACCCAAATGGACCTAATGCATGAGTTAGTGACCAAGTAGGAGACTTGGGTGCAAGCAAGACTCTTGAAGTAAAGCCTGATTTGAGGGTAGATAAAGGCCTTGTGTGGTGGATTTGAGGGTAGATTTTGAGGAGTGGGGGTGATTTTTTCCCTGGGAGGCCATTGAAGGGGCCTGAATAGCCAATTTGGAGGAGGAATTGGCTGGTAGAGTCAACTTGTAGAGTGAGATTGACCAAAATCCAAGCTACTAGTAACTGCGGCCTATAGTTGTATTTATACAAGCCATCCAGGGGAACTTTAACCTAAAAAAAAATGTAGAATGTGCCAAACGGAATGGGTGGAGTGGTGCTTGGGGAAAACCTGCATGGAAAACATCAACTTATAGATCTAAGGTAAAAATAGGGTCAATTCCCTACCTCAAATGCCTCAAATTGGAGATAAAATAGGGAAAAACACTTCCTCCACCTGTGGAATACTTGAGAGACCCTTCATCCAAGAATGCAATGCTTGATGGCATGAGAACAACCTCTGTGTGTATCGTTCATCCTTTACACAAGCAACAAACTAGAGTTTCTCACAAAACACCCTCCAATACCCTTAAATATAGGTTCAAAAAACACTTATGTGAAAGAAAACAGAGACTATAACAATGTTGCACACCAGCAAATGGTCTTGCACCTTCTACAGCCTCCAGAGTGAGATAATGAACTCCTTTTCCCATGACTGGACTTTAAAAAACAAACAAACTAGCAATGAACTCAATCTGCTCTGATACCATGAAGAATTCACAGAATCAATAAGACCAATGTTGATCACAAAGTTTGAAGTAAACTGATATAGTCAAAATGATGAGTACATATAGGTGAGGGAGAGGTAGTGATTAGTTGAGAGAAAGACTCCTAAAAACTAGCATGAGTGGCTAGTTTAGTGGGAGACTTGATGACCTCTCAACTAACTTCCTAACAACCTTAACCACCCAACAACCTTGACATGTGTCAAGATTGTGTAAGGGCACACCTAAGTAGGCTTATTCCTAAGTGTATAATATTTTTGAAATATATATACACTAGTAGAAAGTGGGTGTAATTCAATGCTTAAAATAACATTACATAACAACAAAGTTTGCAAACATGTCTTTGGTCATTTCACAATAGCAAGTAGTATGGGTGATAGTTGGTTAAATTTTTATTTTAATTTAAAAATTTCAAGTGTCAAATATGTAACTACATAGTGAACTCTACATCTACAAAAAAAACCTAGGACATTAGAATGATCAGATTAGGATGACTCATGGAGTCTATAAGGATAGGTCCGTGGATAGGTGCAAATAATAGATAATATGAGTAAATCTATTAGGATGTGTAAAATTATGGATAAGGTGTGGAGAAATATATGGGAATGTATGTGTATGAAGATAAGTATAAGATAGTGGAATGGGCCCAACGTTGTACATGATTACACCATTTGTCAATATGTAAATGTATTATGTTGTTCTTCTAAAATGAGCACAAAACTAACTTAGAAAAACATGGACAAACAAATTTCACAATTAAATTTTGTTGCTAGTTTGAGATGCATGTTAATGCTAGAATGGTCATGTATCTCAAATTATGTAGAACTCACAAACATGCACAAAAAGTAAATATTCAAACATAAAAGGATATCATTGGAGTCGATATATATTAATAGGCCCTCCAAAATGTGTGTATATGTTCATCCTTTACTATGAACTCTATTATTACCAGAATTTATATCCCTCCTTCTCTAGTAGTCTTGCCTCTTGATCCTTACCATTCAATCATTGTCATTCTTGGAGGGGTTAATTCTTTTATGTTCTTTCTTCAAGTGTTTTAAGAATGCATTTAAGTGTTTTCTTTGCTTGATGACTAATTAACTTATCAAATCTAAATTTTTTCTTTGTTCTTTTGATCATATATAATTTTTAGTGGCATAGCTATGATGTTTGTTTTCTTCATGTCATTATAAGAAGGTTACAGGTTTTATTCAACATAAATTTTTAGAATGGGCCAAGTTAAAATGATTGTCATCACATATTCAATTTGTATTTAGAAAATATGAAATTTTTCTTAGAAGGGAGATAGCATATGGATTCTCTTCACTCCGTCTTTTCATTTTTATCTCATGTGTGTTTTATGATCATTTGAGTAGATGAATGATGCATCAATTGTAGTTTACATATTGGGGAGGTATGTTTTTTTAGGTCATTTCCATTACATATTTTAGAACATGAGCTAGTAGTGATTAGTAAAATGTCATTTAGAGTATTGATTTATTTAGTTTCATTGATTTTTCTATCATTATTGAGTAATATATTCTAAGAAACATATGATTAGACATAAAAATACTCATTGTTAATTTTTATGTGAATAATTTTGATATTATCATGACAATGATAAAACTATCTAATCTTGCCAAGATGAATGATGGGTTAAACACTTCAATGTCCACATGTTAAAAGATTCCTATTTGGTTGTCGACAAATTGTTAAAGATCTAAAAAATTTAAAGGATGATCTAGAGTTGAATCTAATGATTAACTAAGAGTGTCATACATGGTTTGGTAAATTATAGCATTCAAAATACATGGTAGGTTGGCATATTTTGTCTTCGGAAATTGCAATCGGGCTTATGGAGGTATGGAATGATGTCTTCAAATGGCATGAAATGCTCTCCTATAAGGATTTCATAAGGTAGAAAAAATTGTGTTAAACATTACATAAATGATCTCAACTCATTCAAGTCATTCATCTAGCTTTAAATCTACCCTTGTACATTTGGAAATATTTGAGCCTTTGAGAAAATGGCAACATGTGTCATATATGTATTGGACATTAAGGTAATTATTGACTGGTCAAATCACATAAGGACAACCTTAGGAGTCAAGAAACTAACTCCTCTCTTGAAGGGAGACTAAAAGATTCCCCAAGGTCTCAGAGTCACCAATTCTTAGTATTGCAAGATAGTTTAGTGGGGGCCTATTTAAATTTCAAGTTAAATTATCAAGTGGTCAAGTTTCAAGCTTAGACTTATGGGTTTTCTATATTTCTAAAAAATTATAAACATGATTTTAATCTATTAAATATGCCTTTATTCGAACAAAAAAATGACTTAGATAAACCAAATGTAACTTGTGTTCCTATTTTCAAGAAGACAGGACAATAGAATTAAACTTGCCAAGATAATTTTTTCTCTACATTCACAACCAAGTTGTTGATTTCATTTAAAAGGTGAAATTGAACTACAAAAGATTAAAATCCACTCTAATTGAATGAAAATATATATTAAAAGGGGAAGAGGAAAGAAAGGCATATATTATCCTAGAAGCTGAAGTTGTATTGTAGATGAAACAAGCGAGTTGCAAACTAGTCTATGCTCAATCTATCATTGCATACTTGACATGTGAGAAGATGCTATCTCTGAAAGATTAGCCAATCATTGACATCTTAGACTATCGCCCACAATGTCAATATGTAGAATGAAATGTCAAACACTAGCAATTCACATGGAATTCATAAAATTAAACTTGTATTCTATGAAAGTTTGATTTGATACATCAAAAAATTATAACTTGCCAAGAACATAGTCTAAAATGAAATTTTAATTTAGAACTATTACAAAGTGACTATTACAACAAAGAAGAAGAAAATAACAACAAAAAACAATCTTTTCTCTATAATCCTCCTCTATTTTATAGACTCATTTATATTAACAAAATATTTAATCTAATCTCCACCTGTTAATGTGCATATCACCCTCTGTACTTGTTATGTAGAAAAAGAGGGTTTGTTGATGAGATTGATAATTTAATTAGACCCTCCTTCACTACATAAATTCAAGGACATTAAACTAAGTTGAATCACAACTTGCACAAGAGGACTCAACTATAGGTTTGGTGTCACTTGGAATGATAAGGAAATTTGGCATCTATTGATTAATTTATTAAATCTTAGTCTAATTAACCCCAAAACCCTAATTATGCAAAATCATAAACAAATGGATGAAACCCAACAAATGTTCGCACTAGAAGACACTAAATGTAGATTAGATACATACTAGATTTTAGATTTTGAAAGGCAGAAACTTTAGGGACAAAAGAGTGGGCACCCTTGTCCAGTGCAGTGCTTTTTCTAAGGGCTTCAGGATATTTTCTACTACTAACTGCAACCACTTCAGAGATTCCTGATAGTGCTAAATTAAGGGACAAAAGAGTGGGCACCCTTGTCCTTTTGGGAATATTTCCTATCATTTTCTTTAGATTTGGAATTGTCCTACTCTACTCTGATCTCCTGCAACTCCTCTCCACAAGATTTGACACCTGGACATCACCTGCAATCACACGAGAGGGGTTTGGAGTTGTGGTGATTAGGATCTTGCCTTAGTCAAGCCTCAGAATGGCATTTGAGCCTTTAAACACTGTTGTTGGATAGAGTGTTTGTCTCCTTGTAGGACAAAGAAAAAAACAATGATATGATAAATGATTGAAACACAAACTAAATGTCACCTCAGAGGTGAAGCTCTCACAAGAAGATGAAGATCTTTCACACCATAAAGAGATGGATTGATGAAGACAAATTTGCAATAAACATGAACAACAAAACATAATACTACTCTGCAACACAATGAAAGCCTTGAATATCCTCAACACAAGATCACAAGTTTACATTATCCATCTAGATTTAAAATGAAGTCCTAAACATGTTTATATTGCATTCCTGCTAAACATTCATAATTCAAATTGAATAGGTCGACAAAGGGAAATCTTTTAATGGTAACTTTGTTGACACTTAAGATTTGGGCCATGACAAAGTAGGGTAGGACAAGGGCATGGGCGCCCTTGTCTAGGGACCTATTTTAGGGCTTGATTAATCTCAAATATGCCCCCTAAGTCCCATTTGTCATGGGTTTCAAGGGATTTTGCTTCATGATTCATTTTAAAGATGAATGATTAACTCTAAAGGACCTGGGAGCTAAACTTAGGAGGTAAAAGTCCTAGGGGGGACATTTTATGACATAACATTTAGCCCCCAATTTAGTCTATGTATGATTTTATGACCCATACATACATTAAAGTATGGTTGAAAACACATCAGACATGCCAAGCACTTGAAGCTAAGGCATACACAAAGATTGAGGAACTATTTCTAGCCCCTAGTCCTAGATAAGCACTAGAAGACACATCAAACACAAGTAAAACATAATGAAGACAATAGGAAGCATGCAAGACATAGAGAAGATAGTATTGAAGACATGTAAAAAATATGAAGACATTGATATAGCATTTTCATAACATTTTTCATAACAACTTCATATACATATGCATGGAAATAGAATTGCAACATAAAACCCTGAGTGTGGGTGGAGACCGCACAAGTGAGGGGAAAACACACCAAAAAAACCTTGAGTGTAGGTGAAGCTCTTCGCTACACACACACAAGAGGGGAAAGCATGCCATACAAATCCCAAGTTGGGGCTAACCATACAAGGGGTAAACACATGAAAGACACAAGGAATACATAAGCATTGTATAGCATGCCAGAGACATACTATATGTCTTATAAATGATACACACAGGTTATGGAAGGAGCTTATTACTAAGTCCCACCATCTCAAACATGCTACAGACACAGCTAATGGTTGGGCTTATGCCACAACAACCACCAAAAATGCTTAAGGGAGGATAGTCTCAAGATCCAACCCCACCTCCATAGAGGACTTTTGTAATAAAAGGATGTGCACTAGCTCACGAGACACCCCATCCCACCTTCCACAAAAGGACTTTTGAATAAAAGGAATATGCACTAGCTCAAGAGATATGTTATTCTACCTCATGCAGATGGCTTCTTTGATTGCAATATAAATAAAGATGTGTGCTTGAGTTGGAAATACAACATCCTACCTCACAGAGAGGGCTTACAAACATGCTTCATTAGTACCAAAATCATCAGACACATATCATTATATATTCCCCCACCTTAAGGTGGTTGATGTCATGTACTAATATGAAACACACTAGGGTAGAGAGAAGACACACAAGGAAATAAGAGTTTTCGCAAAGCCCATGCCCCCAAGGCAACATGTGCTCATAATCGTCAAATGTTCCCACAAACACATTGATAAGAGATGCTAAGATAAGATAACAAGAAAGGTTGGAAATCTTACTCTAAGATAATAACTGATGCAGGAGCATATTGGGCTTTCAATCGATCCCCATCGATTTGTACATAAGCAATTTTTTTTTTTTTTTTCAATTTTGTTGTGTTTTGCAGATACATTGAAGTTCATTTTGGTAAATCCTAGCCCATTGGTGAGTGTAATGCCCCTCACCTTTTTTTGCTTGTGATAGATGTTATTTTCATATTCTCTATGACAGTTCTGGTATAGGTGATAGTTTTATATTGCACATTTACAGTTTCAAGACATTTGGACTTGTATGTTATGGTTTATGTTCTCCTTGATCTTGATGGACATATTTGATGATTATAGATTAATGTTATTCTAAGTTTAATGTGTTATTAGATCATGATTATAATGCATTACTGGTAATGGATGTAGTTATTTAGTGATGTGTTTACATGAACGGAATAGTGTCACATTACTCGTATCTAAGTACCCTGCTACGCTGCGACTTCCGTTCATTAGGTCTGTGACTACATGTTTATATATGTATATATGCACAACCTTGTTGTTTGTTGCAGGATGCAGGTACCGGGCATCGACTCCACCTGAACTACCAGGTCTGAGCGTGCCCTAGCCAATGGAATTGTGGATTGGAGTTAACATGAGGTTCCCTACTCAGTCAACATCCTCAAGAGGATGAGTTCTCAGTATTGTATCCTGTCGTCACTGTCATTCTCAGTATTGTACCCTGTCATCACCGTCAGTTGGACTATTTGTCATTATCTTGTCGTCATGTCCTGTGGCTTCACATGGAGTCAGGTATCATCCTGTAAGTTAGGGTTTATCCAATTTAAGTGTTGATTTAAGCATGGTTAGTACTTCATTAAAATAAGGTTAAATTTAAGCTTAAATTAAATAAACATTGCTAGGGAAATTATGTGTGGTTTATTAATTATAAATGATTTATTTGTTGATAATTGGTAAAACTAATATGAAAATAGGAAATAAATAAACAAATTAGATAAATGATTAAATGAAATAACAAATTACAAGTTGTTAGCAGATAAAATTAAAAAGAAAACAAAATACATAAGTAAGATGAATAAACAATTACAATCTTGATAAAATAAATTGATAATAATAAAGATGTTATTCCAAAGATTAAATAATGGGGTTGTCGCCTGGTTTTATGTGTTCAATATTTGGAGATGAGCAAATTTAATGTCATATGCCGTCAATTGTAAGTTTGAGGTTGGGAATCCCTTGGTAAAGTGAAATTGTGGAATCTCATGAGAATGTGGGATGTTGGGGAGAGAGAGAGGCATGTCTCTTGCATTTACTTGAGAAGTGGACCCTTGTCTTATGAAAGTGGGTTGTCGGGAAGAGAGGCAAGCCTTCTGCATTTAACCGAGGAGTTGAATCCTTGCTTGAAAAAGAGAACAGAGGAATTGGTGGCAGGAGTTGGGAGATTTTCTTTTGGAAAAAGTTGTGCAGTAGGAATCGGATCAAATGAGATTTCAGAAGCTTGGAAACTCTGGGTATGTAATTAAATTAATATGTGTGAAAATTATGTTTTACTTGGTAAACTGTAATGATTTTTAATATGTTTGCCAGAGTACATTTCATCATCTTTGGTGATCTCTTCCCTCTCTATTCACACCATTACTCTGTCTTCTCAAGTCTGTAGAGTGATTTGATGATGTCAACACCAGATATGTTAAGCTCACCGGTGATATTTCCTTTTGAACCATTTGTAGTCCCCCTAAATTTTGTGTTTGGGTAGGCTTGTCTAAATCATTTAATGTGGTTCATCCCTGCTCTTGTGAAGTTAAGCTGCTAGTCTGAGACCTTTCTATTATCCATCTCTGCTCATCCCATACTCTTCACTCTTGGTGTGCTTGTCTAACTTTTGAGTGCAACCTGGCACCCGTGAGCCATCGACTATAATAGTTTGTGGATGAGAGTCATGCCGGAGTTGTTGCACTGAACCCTTAAGTTTTCTCCCATAAGCTTGAATTTGTGATGGATGGTCACCATGATCCACCGTTACCCACCATTTTCTTGTCACCTTGAGATTCTGATGGAGACTGTGTCACTGGCAGATGGCAGATGACACTATCGACCCCATTTTCCCATCAGACCAAGCAACCATTTGGCCTTGTCACCTTTGAGATTTTGATGAAAACTATGTCGCTGGTAGAGGACACCATCGACCTCCATATCCTATCAGTCTAAACAACCATTCCGTTTCCAGACTCTAACGTATGAAATACTTACCTTTGCTTTCTTGTGCATACAATGAAATGACTGATCATTTTCGACCCTGCCAATAACCTATGGCATTCTCTTTAATACTGCCATCTCCCTAACCATCGACGCACTGCATTATGGAAGAAAGCCGTCGAATGGCACCCTTGGCTTTGTTAGTGAGTGATTATTTGCATCAATAATCTCTGACGCCTCTAGGTTTCCTACATCATTCCAAACAAAAAGAAAATTATACATTGGAGGATAAACGCCACCTTGGATCTAAAGTTGATTCCCATCTTAATGTCGCTCCACCCATTTCACTTCAAGCCGTTGATAGCTCGACAGATGGGATCTAAACCTTTTGTTTGGGCAGTCCATACCTAGCACGTGCCTGTGATCTTGTGCCATCGTTGCAATTCTATGAGCCTTGAGTTCTAGTTACCATCATTGATCATGCCACACTTTATTTCTGCCACCCTCTCATGATCCATGGTGTGATCCACACTGATATTATCTTCTCATCATGTGGATTAGATTAGACTTGGACTTAGATGAATCCCTTGTATTATGTTTTTAGAACCTTATAACTTGTCTCTGCGAATAGAAACCTCCACATCCATCGTGATCATCATTGAATGATGAGAGAGATCAGTTTTAGAATGATAGAAATTGCTATATTATTTGATGCTAAGTTGGTACTCCTGTTTGGTAGAGTATCGACCATAGTTTAGGAGTACCTCTCTAACCATAGGAAAAGAAAGCGATGCCTTCCTTGGAGCAGTTATGATAGATAATTAATAGCAGTCGTAGCTTATAGTATCATGACTTGTCAAATGTAAGATTTCCTTTCTATATGATAGCTCATCATTAATGTGTCGATTAGATTTCATTATTGAAAATTAGGATAGCCGATTTAAATATAGCTAGTATTTTATATTTTGCTATAATATTTATCAAAATAGTTATAATAAGGTTAATAGATTAACATGATCTTTTCGAGCCTTTTGTAGTACTAGTCCAAATTGATTTAATGTTAAAACATAACTATGAGAATAGTAGTTGTGGGAATGAAGTTGTCGGGTCTCTTATAACTAGTGATATAATTGGTTTTAGATGGTATGTCTTATTACCGTAATGGTCGTTTTATTGTAGTTATGACTAATAGTCATTTGATCTTGTAGGTTATAGTATAAATCTAAACTAATGCTTAGGATGTGTAATTAAGTTTTGATATTATCACAATATGAATAACCCTATTCCCTAGTAGTTATTTTTAAATATTTGATTTGCTTTTTCTAGAGGCCTAATGGTATATAGGATCCTATGCAAGGTGTTAGTGTCTAAGTTGGATTTTGACTCCTCTTGTGTTGTATGGAACCTGTGTATGGGTAATTAGGTTAAGATAGGGTTTAGGTCTTGTCCTAGAGTAATTATAGTCATTCATTTTAGTTTTAAGTTAACTTGTTGTTACGAGATTTAGGGTTCTTGTAGGTTCATAAAATAATTGGGAACCCTCAAGCTTATCCTCAAGAGTTGAATTTGAATTACATTGCAATTATATAATTAACTCGATGTATGAAAATGACAAATAGTGGTTTACTTTAGTTATGTTAATGATGTTTATAAATATGTTGTATCTTTACAAATCAATTAAATAATTATTTTAATAAACATTTGCTTGTAGTTAACTTCCATTGCAATTTTAGAATTATTCCTTAGTAAAAATACAATCAAATGATAAGTTATACCTTAATGTTAATAGTCTAATGGAATAACTTAGTCAATTGTAAGATACTATAGTGGTTTAGTTGTAAGAAGGCACAATTTAATTATAAGTGTAATTGATAATAATTTGCTCATTTTATGTTTAGTATTTATACAATATGTGGGTCATGAACTAGTTCACATAGTCTTTTGATTTTTATCTACATGGGTGGTTGGTTTTCCCAGAGGCTTAGAATGGGATGTCTTGAGATCAGGATGTTCTAAGAAGTATGTCATCTCTAGTAATGTTTGGATTAAAAGACAAGGTGAATGCTAAATGCACTTATTTGTGGATGTATTGTTATCCAATTGGTTGTAATTGTCTTGTATCCAATTTTGTGGTGAGTTATGGAATAGGGAGACATGGAAATCATAGAGTTGTAATGAATATGTGTTGTTATGGGCATTGTTTTAGGAGTCCTGCCCTTATGATCATGTCTTGGGGGGGGATTAATGCCTTGCATTGTTATATATACAGGTTGATATAAGGGTAATTGTTATGCAAGATGGTTAATGCCTTGCCTAGTTCATGTATCCTCGTTGTCATGGTGATGTTTGCTATGCTTGTTGAGTAGGGTCTTCTAGTTGTAGGTAGGGGAGTGGCTTCCAATGTGGGGCCGGTGCCAAGTGGCTAGCCAGGGTAACCCATTGGGAGTTGGTAATTAAGTGATAACCTAATAATAAATCTAGGGGTTGGGTAGTTTTCACACTAACAAGATAATTAGATTCCTCACTCATGCCTTTAGTGCTAGTTTAGACTAAGGATGAGGGGAGAAGGCCTAGTTGGCAAATCAACTTCCTTGTCCTCACGAAAGGAATGTTGATTTTGCATGTGTCACCCTATGGGGCCAGCATCTAGTGAGAGACTACCAGGGTAACCATAGATGGGGTCCAGCGCCTAGCGAGAGACTGTCAGGGTAACCCATGGATGGGGGCCGACGTCTAGCTAGAGACTGTCAGGGTAACCCATATTAGGACCATGTGATGACACTCTCCCTACTGCAACCTAGCATTCGCTAGTTGTTCTCTTCCCCATTTGTTTAGTGGTTGCCTCTGGAAGTACTATTGTGTGTTTGTGATATTGACTTGTGATGTTGGAGTCATGTGATATCTTATAGTCTACTATCTACCTGACTGTATGTTGTAGTGGGGACCTTATGTTAACTCCTAGCTCGGGGGGTGGACCTCAGGGTTCCAAATGGTCAGGTGGAAGAGATTTATCCATTGGTTTTCTTTCCCTTGCCGTTGCTCATGAGTGAGGAGGATATATCTTGTGTATCAAACATCAAATCTTGTACTTGATTATGAAGATAGTGATTATGCTCATGTACTAGCATGTGTATCAGTTGATTCATAATGTATGTATTCAGATGTAATTAGGATAGTGATAATGTAATTATATAATGATGTACACATACGTATAGTTTTTTGAATATGTACATGTAATCTTGACCAGGTTGATTATCTAATTATGGCATGAAATGGAGATGTATATGTATAATCATTAGTGCAATAGATTTAGAATGAACTGCTGATGTTAATTAATAATGTATGCTAAATTATGTTGATTAATTTGTCAAGTAATGCAACCATGGAACCTTAGAAGACAAGTTGTTAGTTTTATGATGTGTATTGATATGTTCAAACATTACCCTATTATCTTATACCAAAAAAAAAATTCTGCTTTGCATAGCATAGATGTGTTGTCCTCTAAGGTTTTCATTGCGGGGCGTTACAGTATCACTCTTCATCGGTATGACTTTATGTGTTCGGTAGGAATATTGGTGGTGTCTCCTCAACAACCCAATGCCAAGTTGTGTATCATCAGTGTGACCATTTGACATCAGAGAAACTCTAAATCTAGCCCCCTCGATATCGAATGGTAGACATGTGCACAGTGTAAAGGTGGGAAGATCTATATCAGTGGGATTTGTTATTTTGGTGAGACTCACTTGGGTGTTCCTTAGACATTCTGATACAAGCCTTGATTCTCATTGGTGGGAGATTGGATGTCCATAGGACCATGATCTTTGTCTCTTTGATGACCCGATAGGGAGTTCTATTTGTCCGTGTGGTGTATAGTGCTACATGATCCATTGAAGTGATGTTCTTTGTCAAAGGGAATCTCTTTTATATCTCTTTGACATCTGATGGAATGAAGTTGAATACCTTGTGGTTTGACAGTTCATTATTTTTGTCTTCAACCATTAACTCTTGGAGAGACCATTCGATGGGGAAGTTGAAACAAACTATTTTCCTAAAGAACAGGGGAAGGTAAAATAGGGGAGTAGAGAATAGAGTAGAGGATGATAGGAGAAGTGATTTTTATAATGGGGACTTTTGATCAGATTGGATTATTCTAAAGGAAGAATTGGGGAAAAAGGCTATTGATGGAAAAGTCAAATTAGGGTTCTCTGAGAAATGATCTATAATTGATCTTTGAATGTAATATGTACTCTTTTGATTTCAATAAATAAAGGATTGTTTTCTATTGAGATTTTTTGTATTGTAGTGTGATTTTAATTACAATGATTTTTTGATTTGATTGTTTCTTGATTGACATCGTAATAAGGCTCTTCAATCTCAACTACGTCAAGTGGTATCAAAGCAAGGTTTGCTCCCAAAGAAAGTGTCAACAAGATTACAAAGTCCTGAAGGGAATTTGTTGTGGGTAAGTGAGCAAAGGAAGAAGACCTAAAACTGAAGAGGACTTGCATAAAATGGCACAGAGATGACATGGAAGAGGAAGAGGGGCATGAAGAGATGCTGACCCTGTCTTGATGGAGATGTTGAGGGGAATTATGGCTAGACTAGAAGGTGTTGAAACTGTACAGAGAAGAGGTCATCATGTTGAAGACATGAGTGATGATGAAGAAGAGCAAATTGAAGCTAAAGGAGAAGAAAACCAACCCAAACTTGATCAAGGAGAAGAGAGGTTCATTCAAGCCCTAACCAAAATAAATACCAGACCCTGTTTTACCATCCAGACTATAGTGGTAACCTAAATTTAGATGAATTGTTGGATTGGATCACAGAGATGGAAAATTACTTTGACTTTGAAGGTATAGATGAAGACAAGAAGGTGAAATATGCCTATGCAAAGTTGAAAGGGTATGCATCCCTATGGTGGGATCATTTGCAAACTAATAGACAAAGAAGAGGCAAGGAGAAGATAAAGTCATGGGACTGAATGGTAAGCAAATTGAAGATGAAATTCATGCCTGCAGACTATGAGATAAATTTGTTTAGAAAATTGCAAAACTTGAAGCAAAGAGAATCCAGTGTCAAGGAATACACAGAAGAATTTTACCAATTGAGCATTCAAGTAGACCACATAGAGAATGAGATTAAGCAAGTTGTAAGGTATCTGAATGGCTTGTGTGTGTCCATACAAGATGAGATCAGATTTCTCATATTTAAGAGTGTGGAAGAAGGCTACCAATGTGCGTTGGTAACCGAAGAGAAACTGAATAGGAAACAACAAAAAAAATATAGAGGTAAAAGTAGAAATTTTAGCGGTAGAGGGCAAACCAATGGAAGAGGATATTTTGTCAAACAAAATGAAGATGGTACCTCTCAAACTCAAAAAATAAGAGGTAGAGGAAACATCTGAGGAAGAGGAGACTCTTTTCGAGGAAGAGATAATTTTGGAAGAGGAAGAGGAAGAGGCAGAGGTTTCACTAGTACATGCTATCAATGTGGTGAGATCAGTCCTAGGTCCTTTGAATGTTGGAGGTAAAGGAAAAGAGGACAAAGTTCATGTGGCCAAAACAAAAGATGAAGTGATAGAAACTTTAAAGCATGTACAAGACCTAAAGGATGAAGAGTCTTTGATGGTAAGAAAGATTTTGTTAAGTCTTGAGAAGGCAGAACCAAAACCAATATAGAGAAGAAATTTGTTCAGGACCAAATGTAAGTCAGGCAGAAAATGTTGTAAAGTGATTGTAGACAGTGGCAGCATAGACAATATTGTGTCTTGTTTAGTCAAAAATTGGATTTGTCAATGTTCTAGTGTTTAGATGTTTAAATCTACTTCTCCACTATACATTGAAGGATCTAGGGTCAAGTGGCGAGCACTATCATATCCTAGGTCACTTGCAGATGTAGGGAAACTTGGATTAGGGAATTAATTATCAAATTTTCCTTATCTTATGTCTAATTAACTATTAAAATGCTAATTACGCAAATACAAGAACAAATTGATGAATAACGGAAAAAACTCTTGCAGACGGGAGTAAAATGGCAAATCACAGAATACCTATTTTTGAGGTTCCAATATGAAATAGTCAGGGACTAAGGTGTGGGTGCCCAAGTCCAAGGTACCTACTTTTTCGGGGAACCTGGACCTCCTTCTGACACTGATCAACCCTTAATTTATGTTTCCTAAAATCTATCTATGGAGGACACTGTTGCGGGTGCCCTAGTCCTAGAAGTATTCCTTTGTCCTTTTCTTTAGATCCCAAATCCTTGACGCCTGCCAAGCCTTCCTACAACTCCACTTTTTCCAAATGTGACACCTGGAACTTGTTAGGTCTCAAAAATGTAGGTTGCTGATCCTAAGAGAATGCCAGGCTCTATGCTTAGATTCGCAACATTTTTGAACTAACTTGATGAAATCAACCTTCAAGGTTTAGTGATTTCCTGCAATTTAGGTCCTGCTACACCTAGGTGGGTGAACCTTGGGAATTAAAGTAGACTAAATGTAAATGTATTGACTAATTAAATCTATCTACAATGGCAAAGGGTGTAGGATAGATGAGAAGCTTGCTATCTGATTCTATATCTAATGTCTAATGAATGGTTTAGTAGAAATTGTATAAGCAATAGCAAGGTAAAAAGGATTTTAAATGATGAATTGAAATAAGACTAGTGCTTTGTTGGGTAATAGAGTCAAATGAAGGACCAAGACTAGTGGCTTATAGTGTGTACTAATTCTAATTGTTTGGCACAACTTTAGTTTACAACTTGTATAAATGTGCAAGGAAATGACTGAAAAACTCTTCTTGATAATCCAACCAATATAATCAGATATCTTATAATTCACCAGAACGTATTTTAATCCTTTCTTGAAGGAACCAATTGAAATGAATGTGCAAGAATAATAGATAATATTATTTTGGAGACAGAATGGTAATCCTAATTATATGGTTCTACTTAGTAATCCAAACTAATACTTCTAGGCTAGTATGACTGATAAGAAGGATTTTAATTCCTCAAACGAAAACCAATTTGCTCAATCACATACATCGAATGTGTATTGACAAATTAAATATATACTTGATATATTAATCTAGATAACAAGGAAATATAGAACTAGAGACAACCACACAATTGAGTAACTTTAACAAACAATTGATACCAAGATAGAACCACTGAATCAGAGAACTTCAATCTACTTTTTCAAATCAAATATGCAACATGGTCTTTCTGAAACATTCTAAATTATATGTATGTATATATTCTATTGCTGATGATCTTTCAGCACCAATTGTTTGAACTTATATAAATATTTTTTTGAAGAGACATAACTCTTCAATAAGTCTTTTGGGAAATTAACAAGATTAACAATCATTACATAACCACAATTAGGCTCTATTCAACCATAAGTAAATTTTAGCCACATGGTCTAAGTACTCTTGATCATGATGGAAATCAGTAATCTCAATGGCATTTCTTGTAATCACAATTGTGACCATCTTTTCTAGGTGTTTGGAAGCTTCTCCAGATGGAGAATCTTTGTCTTTAAGAGTTCCCATAGCCTCATGTAATATAGCTTGACAATCAACGCTCCACTCTTCTTTGCTTTTTAGTTCTCCATCACTTTTGAATAATGCGGGCACTCCTGCATTCGAAGCTTCAGCACCTTCCTTAGCATCAGTTTAAGTTGATCATAGTATTTCTGATGTTGCTCGATTAATGCTTTTGTATTGGAGGTACCTGTCGTCTATGGCTGCAATTGAAATCCTCCATTTACGCTTCACAAATTCCCCTATATTCTCTTCTCAGACAACTCTATTAATTTTAATTACAATGATCTTAGAGGATTTCATCGCCATTTGCATTTATTTGTTTGAGCAATTCAATGTCCTTCATCACTATGAAATGTCACATCACCATAACTCCTTTCATCGGCATAACTTTCATAATGTCTGGGCGACTTTAATATCTCTTTATGGCGCGAACAATCAATCGTTGTAACCCTTCAATTGTTTCTTTGATGCTGTATTAAGTTATATCAGCAAGAGATATCTATACTTTATTTGATGTGAAAGTGGGTGCAACTACCATCGGCATGACCTCTTTCATCGCTATGTGATTCATATTTCCCTCTGATATATCAAATGTTACCAATCTAACTATCAGTGACAGCCTCATCGATATGTGTGACAACAATTGTTATCAAGGTGATTTATGCTATTAGGATAACATATCTATGTTTAACCGATCATCATCATCTTCCTGATAGCCCTTTATATCCTGGATCGGCAGGACTTTCTTAATATCTCATTGATATGATTAGTAGAACTTCTTATCAATAGGTGTAATCCTCATTTTATTAGAGTGAGTCATACCGTTGGGGTAATCCTTTTTAGGTTATCCGATCATGGTTATCTCCCTGATGGTTATTTTGTATCTTTTATCAGAGAGAACTTCCCGAAATGTCACCGACACCTTTATTGTTGTGCCCTGTGGGTCGATAAGACATATATATTTTATTCCGACCTGTTTAGTTGTGCTGATGGATAAGTATATTGGTATGACTCATATCGAAAGTGCCTTGTTCTGACCTGTGGGTCAATAAGACATATATATTTTATTCCGACCTATTTAGTTGTGCTGATGGATAAGTATATTGGTATGACTCATACCGAAAGTGCCTTTTATTGTTTTGCCAAGACACCGAAGTATCGGAGACTCATTAGTTTTTTACTCCGATGTTCATCTCCTGCCGATGGGTATTATTTCCTTCAACTCGATAGGATGTTCGGTGAAAGTTTTGCTGAAATGCTTCATCGATATGATATGTACCATCAGGATAATCTTCAAAGTATTGCCCAATAACCCCTAGTCATACCAAGTGGTGTGACTAATAAATCTTCTTACCAATAAAAAGAGCCATTGGGATGATTTCCTCCATCGGTGACTTTTGCAATTCTCTCTCCGATCCTTATTCTCATGCCGATAGTTATTTTTATCGGTTTCTCATGGATTGGCATAAGCAACATAAAGTCTTGCCGATGGTATAAAACTTTTAAGCCATTCACATTGTTTTGCCATGGACCTTTTGTGGGATGTATCAAAATTTTACTATGATTTTGGGATGTTTTTATGATTTTTTCAGATATGGCGAAGTGATAATACAGTAAAAATTTTAAATTTTTACTGTCCCAACAGTGGCTCTATCTGGGATGTATACTCCCTATGAGTATAACAAGGATTCAGATCTCCTAGGGGAGTAGACCACATGTCTCATTTATTTGGGGTGACGGTTTTATGAGATTTGTATGAAAATGGGAAATGAGAGTGATAATGATGGGGAACGGGAATGATTCCTAAACTACTGTGCATGGAATAAAATATTTTTGAGAATTGCTTGAGGGTTGTCCATGCACTGGCAATGCTCAATCCTCCTTGTACATGATTATGAAAAGAACAACTTCAAATATTGCCCATGCACAGGCAATTCTTGGTCTTCCCCAGACATATTCTACAAGTAGTAAGAGTCATCACCTCCTTTGCTAGTGATAACAAAAGGACCTAGCCATAGGGATTCAAATTTTCCATACTTTCCTTTGTCCTGACACCTCACATTCCACATTAGTACCAGATCATTTATTTCAAACTTTCTATCTTTGGCCTTTTTGTCAAAGAGACATTTTACTTGTGATTGTAACTTAACATTCTACCTCTGAGCTATTTTTCTTGTTTCATCTAGTTCTGCAAGATATTCCAACCTTTCCTCCATTGGTTCAAGAATATTTACGTGTTCCTGGAGAATGAATTTGTATACTGGTATAAGATTCTCTAATGGTAGTCTTGCTTGTGTTCCATACACCAGCTCAAAAGGAGGTCTCCCAATTGCTCTTTTTACAGTAATCCTATCAGCCCATATTGCCATTCTTAATTTTGAATCCCATGCCTTTTTGTTTTGTTACTTGATTCCGCTTGTCCATTTGCTTGTGGATGATAGGGAGCAGCATAGGACACAGTAATGCCATGAGTACCACAAAAAAATTTAAATTCCTCATATCTGAAACACATTCCATTATTTGTAAGTAATCTTACTGGAGTACTGAATCTAAACATAATATTTTCCATTAGAAAGTTAATCACCACCCTACTTGTTGCCTGTTTGGTTGGAATTACCTCCACCCATTTTTTAAAGTAATCAATTGCTACTAAAATCCATTTGTTTCCCCCACTTGATTTCTCCGCAATTTCACCTATGAAATCAATACCCCACTGATAGAATGGAGCATCGACTTGCATGGGTTTTAAGGGCAATGCTCCCTGATACTTCAATTTCCCTGAAAACTTCTGACATGCTTCACACTTCCTAGTGTAATGATATGAATCATTAAAAATTTTAGGCCAATAATATCCAGCCCTCAAGATCTTGTGGGCTGTAGTCTTTGCTGAGAAATGACCTCCACACATACCTTCATGTAACTCCTTCATAATATGTTTTGACTCATATTCATCTAAGCATAATAGTAAAATCCCATCTCTATTTTTCTAATAAAGATCCCATCAATAAGTACATATTTTGAAGCTTGCAATTTAAGTGTCCTCCTTTTGTTATCATCATACCCTTCAGGACACTTCACATGTTTTAGATAGTATATTATATCAGTATACCATGGAGTATGCTCAATATTGGAACTTGCATTTGCATTACATATCTGAGAGGCTTCAAGATTACTTTCAGCCATCAATTTGGCAAGACCCTGTCCTCTCACTAATTTAGTGATCTGGATTTCAATATTTAATTCCTGAATTCTATTGATCCACCTACATCTCCTACCTGTGACTTCGGTTTGGACCAATACATCCTTTACTGCAGCACTAGGAACATATGCTATGATTTTAGCTCCCACCAAATATGGTCTAAAAGTTTTAATTGCTTTTACTAATGCATATGCCTGTTTTTCAATAATGTCATATTTTAACTCTGCATTCTGAAGGGATTTGCTAAAAAATGAGATAAGTTGTTCATATCCATCATTGTTTTTCTGCAATAGCACTGCTGCAACTATATGATAAGAAGCAAATGAAAACAGTTGGAATGATTTACTAAAGTCAAGGGATATTAAGAGTAGGGCTTCCTTGATTGCCCTCTTAATATTGGCAAATGCTTCTACTATTTCTATTGTCCATTTTACTTCTGAGTTCTTCTTCAACATCTTTGATATAGGACAAACAATTTCTGCAAAATTTGGTATAAATCTTTTGACAAAATTAATCTAACCAAAAAATGATTGTATAGCTTTCACATTTTTTGGGATAGGCATTTGGTCAATTGCTTTTACTCTCTCTAGATCTATTTTCACTCCTTCCTTCAAGACTATATGGCCAAGCAATTTTCCTTCTGTTACTACAAAATGGCACTTTTTAGGATTCAATGAAATCCCATATTCTAGGGCTTTGACAAATACTTGCTCTAAATGTGAACAATGATCCTCGGCTCTTTTAGAATATGCTGTCAAGTCATCTTGATATACTATCATGATCTTATTTATTAGTTTAGAAAAAGCCACATCCATGGCTCTTTGGAATGTTGATCCGGCATTAGTTAGCCTGAATGGCATTCTCAAATATACATATGTTCCCCATGGAGTGGTAAATGCAGTCTTAAATTTATCTGATTCTTTAACTTTTACCTAATTGTAACCTGAGAAACCATCCATCATTGACAACAATTCACATCTAGTAACCTTTTGTAATATTGATTCCATATTGGGGAGGGGATAGTTATCTTTAAGAGAAGACTTGTTTAAATTTCTGAAATCCACACATAGTCTAATATCACCATTCTTTTTCCTGACAGGTACTAAATTTGAAACCCATGAGGAATGTGTGATGGGTTTAATTATAGCCCCATCCCTTAGTTTTGTAATTTCTTCTAGCATCTTAGGAGCTAATGTGGGATTGATAGGCCTCTGTTTCTACCTGAATGGTTTAGCATCTAGTTTTAGTGGTATTTCATGCTGAAATAGATCCTCCATGTATGCTTTTTAATCATCGTATGACTAGGCAAATACATGCCTATACTTTCTAAGTAAGTTGATAATTTTACTCCTGATTTTTGGGTTAAGATTTCTTCCAATGTACACATTCTTTGGGGCTGCTTGTGTCCCCAAATTGATTTCTTCAAGGTCAGTAGGTGCCACTGGTGTGTCCTTCATTTTAAATCAGTCATGTCCATCAAATGCCTTTTCTAATGCTATAAGTCCCTTAGGTATCTTATTCGTTTTCAACTAAACTATCTCTTGACCAAAAAGGGTTTCCTTCCCATCATGTTCCTCCACAAATGCATTGAAATCAATCTCTTGATTTTCATAATAATCAGCACAATGTAAGAAGTTGATTATATCTGCATCATTATCAAACACTTGCCAGTTATGTATATTATCTGGGATGGTAGGTCTAGTTTTGAATTCAACCTCTGTAATTCCTCCTAATGTCACATCATCCCTCTTCAATGTGATATTTGCTAAAAAATCTGCCATAATGTTTTTAGACCTATCAATCCAGTTGATTGAAAAGGCATCAAACAATTCAATATTATCCCAGACTGCATTTTTGTACTGTCTCAACCTTTTGTTTTTTGATAGGTATTTTTCTCTTACTTGGGAAGTGACTAATTCAGAATCACCATAGACAGCCAACTTTTTTATTTTATGCTTAGTGGCTATGTTCAAACTAATGAGTAAAGCTTCATACTCAGGTACATTGTTTGTGCATTCAAATGTCAATAGAAAAGAGTATTTGAAATTTTTACCTCCTGGTGAAATAAAAACTACTCCAGCCCCATTTCTTATTTTGCTGCATGCACCATCAAAATACATCTTCCACACATCATTTTCTTATTTCATAGATTTAGTATGTATTGGATCAATATTACGCAATTCTGGCATATTTTCTCCAACTTTGAAGACTCCCAAATCTGTATCACAAAAGAAATTTATTTGATGCCGATCCAATCTTTCTATAATATTCTCATACCTTGGCTCTCTGTACAGCTTGATTTCTTTGCCTCCCACTGGTATGGTGGCATATGATAAGTCCAACTAGACATTCCCTCCTGCCATTTTAGCCCATTGCCTTGATAGAAGCATTCCATAATATGGTGGCATGTCAACCATAGTAATATCAATGTTATAAGTTGCTTTAGGGTGTGAGGCAAGTTTTATCTCCACATCTCTCATAATACCAACTACTGGGATAGATCTATTATTCATTGCATAACACTAGCCAAATGTAGTATCAACCCACATTCCCAATTCTTTCATAACTACTATAGGCATGATGTTCATGGTAGCATCTGAATCAATCATGCAATTCCTGACTATCATGTTCTTGATTAATAATGTAGTGTAGAAAGGGTCTACCTGTGAGGGATTTTTTGTTAGTGTATCACCAAGGTATACCTCAGGCATTTGAAATGTTTGCTGATGAACATTATTTGTTGTGTTTTCATGTCCTTTATATTTTTGACTTGGTGTATAATAAATCATCTTAACAACTGTGCTCCTATATTTGTCTATCTTCATCATCTCTAGGAGTGGAACTAATATTTTTACCTGAGACACTACATGAGCAATGTCAAAAGAATGGGCCATGGTCTGTTCATTCTTTTTCGATTTTTGTGTTTTCCTTTTCTTGATTTTGTAAATTTTCTTTCACTTTACCCTTACCACCCTTTTCTGGTCCTTTAAATGATGATTTTGTATTATTCTTTTTGTTATTTTGGTCTTTTATAAATACACTCTCAGGAGTTCCTTTTTCAACATTCGTTATTCTATTCCTTAAGTTGTAAGTGTTTCTTCCCTGAGCTATTGCAGCTACTGTAAGAGCTTCTCTTTCATACTTAGTAGGCTTTCTCCATTGACCATATGGTTGATTGTTATAATAAGCAGGTTCTTGATAACAATCTTCTTCATCTGAGAACACTTCTTGTTCTCCCATGTCGATATGATGCCTCTGGTTTCCTACATCATACTCATATCCTTCTTCCTCTGTGGAAGAATAATCTTCTGTCACCACACATGGTGTGTCTTGCATCATATTTATGGTGTGGTTGTCTTTATTATAATTGTATAACATTTCCTCTTGTTGTACTAATTTAGCTACCTCACAATATTCAGGTAAATTTGATAAATTACACACCAAACACCAAGGTTTATTTTCTACCATATGTGCCATGTTTCTTTTCAGGGGGTCAGGAGTATCCTTGCCATACTGTTGCTTTCTACTATTGTCGACGGGTCTCCCATCCTTCCAATTTGTATTGTATGGCATATCGTGCAACCTAGGCCTTTCATGCCTATGTTGACCCTCTGGTTTAGTCTATTGAACATTTGGGTTCTAAGGATTTCTGTGGTTGTCTCTCTTACTAACCATACCTGTAGCTTTCCCATTGCCTTTAATAGTTAGGGCCACTTTCTGTGCTTCGGCCAGGGTTGTAGGACACTGATTTCTAAGCTCGTACCCTGTCTTGGGGTCAAATGCTTTCATATAAATACTCAATGCTACTGGATTGGATAACTTGGCTCCATGTGGTACCTTGTTATGTAATTTAGTAAATTTTAGGTTGAAATCATATACTGATTCATTTTGATACTTCTATATACTTATCAATTCATGTAATGCAAACTCAGGGGCATATTGGTTGCCATAGTTCTCCTTAAACTGATTATGGAAATCAGTTATTGAACTAATTGAGGTGTCAGGTAGGCTGTTAAACTAGTCTCTGGCATCTTCAGTGAGGGACATCATGAATAACCTCATTCTAATATCTTCCCAGTCCATACCAATATCTTGCATGAAAGCATTGAAACTTCTGATATGATCTTCAGCTGATATTGCATTGTTCCCACTAAACTTGGGAACCATATTTCTTTGAGTACTATCCATAGGATATGGATACAACTGATATCCAGTTAAATTAAATTGGCTACATATGTTTGCAAGGTTTTGAGGTGGAAAGTTCATGGGTGGTGGATTAGGATAGTAATTATATTCACCTGGTTGCTAATGATAGGCATATTGATGTTGCGAATTTATGTAAGGATTTGATGGTCTATAATATTGTTGGCCAGGGGGTGGGTAAGTATTTGCCATATGTTGAGATGCATTATGTATGGGAGGTGGTCTAGGGTTTTGGGGTATGGTATTTTGATGATTTCTAGATGCATGTGAATTTGAAACTCCACATGTGTTTTGTTGTGGAATTCTTGAATTGTTTCCTCTATGTGGAGGTACATATTTTGGGGGGACAGTTTTAGCTTTATTTCTCATTTGTTGATTCTCTTGCCGCAATAACCTTTTGTCCTCCTATATCTTGAACCTTTTGAGTTCTTCCTGGAGCCTGAGCACCTCCTGCTGCTTTTCACTCATACTTCCTAGATTCTCTGGATTGTTATTTATTTCCTGATTTTCTGGATTGTCATTTATTTCTTGATTTGAGAATCCATATCCTATCCCTTCTCCCTGATGTAATGACATCTTGAAATCATATTCAGCTTGGTTTCAATTAATATCCCTCATAACCTATGCTTCATACTCAAGCTGTTCTTGAGGATCTAGTTTGTATCTTGCCAAAATATCATTAGTTACTCCATTGAGATTCTCATTTGAATCATGCAGAGGTGTGAACTTGTTGTGAATTGAAATAGTTTGCTCTGCATTATTTTCTTGGGTATCCTGGTTATTATCTTGGTGAGAATAATTTGAAGTTCCATTTCTTTTGGAAATGTTTCTAAGTGGTGGGGATGATTGCAATTTATTGCTTTCCATCTTGGATCTCCTACCATCCATTTGGTATTAAATTCTTGTGTTATAACAGTAACTAGAGTCGCCACCTATTTTATGAATAGGAAAAAAGTTTGTGATTTATCTTTAGGGTTCTTGTTAGCAGCAAAGTTACCAAATTAAATTATTCTGAAATGACTCTATGAAAGGAATAATTTATTTCTAAGGTCTTTTATTTGGGGTCTCCAGTAGAGTTGCCAATTTGTTAGGTCTCAAAAATGTAGGTTACTGATCCTAAGAGGATGCCAGGCTCTATGCTTAGATTCGCAACATTTTTGAACTAACTTGACAAAATCAACCTTTAAGGTTTAGTGATTTCCTGCACTTCAGGTCCTACTACACCTAGGTGGGTGAACCTTGGGAATTAAAGTAGACTAAATGTAAATGTATTGACTAATTAAATCTATCTACAATGGCAAAGGGTGTAGGATAGATGAAAAGCTTGCTATCTGATTCTATATCTAATGTCTAACGAATGGTTTAGTAGAAACTATATAAGCAATATCAAGGTAAAGAGGATTTTAAATGATGAATTGAAATAAGACAAGTGCTTTGTTGGGTAACATAGTCAAATGAAGGACCAAGACTAGTGGCTTATAGTGGGTATTAATTCTAATTGTTTGGCACAACTTTAGTTTACAACTTGTATAAACATGTAAGGAAATGACTGACAAACTCTTCTTGATAATCCAACCAATATAATCAGATATCTTATAATTCACCAGAAGGTATTTTAATCCTTTCTTGAAGGAAACAATTGAAATGAATCTACAAGAATAATAGATAATATTATTTTGGAGATAGAATGGCAATCCTAATTATATGGCTCTATTTAGTAATCCAAACTAATACTTCCAAGCTACTGTGACTGATAAGAAGGATTTTAATTCCTCAAATGAAAACCAATTTGCTCAATCACACAGATACAATGAATGTGTATTGACAAATTAAATATATACTTGATATATTAATCTAAATAAAAAGGAAATACAGAACTGGAGGCAACCACACAATTGAGTAACTTTAACAAACAATTGATACCAAGACAGAACCACTAAATCAGAGAACTTCAATCTACTTTTTCAAATCAAATATGCAACATGGTCTTTCTGAAACATTGTAAGTTATATGTATGTATATATTCTACTATTGATGATCTTTCAGCACTAATTGTTTGAACTTATATAAATATTTTTGTGAAGAGACATAACTCTTCAATAAGTCTTTTGGGAAATTAACAAGATTAACAATCCTTACATAACCACAATTAGGCTCTATTCAACCATAAGTAAATTTTAGCCACATGGTCTAAGTACTCTTGATCACGATGGAAATCAGTAAGCTCAATGGTATTTCTTGTAATCACATCAATTGTGACCATCTTTTCCAGGTGTTTGCAAGCTTCTCCAAATGTAGAATCTTTGTCTTTAAGAGTTCGCATAGCGTCGTGTAATATAGCTTGACAATCAACGATCCACTCTTCTTTGCTTTTTAGTTCTCCATCACTTTTGAATAACGCGGGAACTCTTGCATTTGAAGCTTCAGCACCTTCCTTAGCATCAGTTTTAAGTTGATCATAGTATTTCTGATGTTGCTCGATCAATGCTTTTGTATTGGAGGTACCTGTCGTCTATGGCTATAATCAAAATCCTCCATTTGCGCTTCATGAATTCCCCTATATTCTCTTCTAAAACAACTCTGTTAATTTTAATTACAATGATCTTAGAGGATTTCATCACCATTTGTATTTATTTGTTTGAGCAATTCAATGTCCTTCATCACTGTGAAATGTCACATCGTCATAACTCCTTTCATCAGCATAACTTTCATAATGTCTGGATGACTTTAATATCTCTTTATGACACAAACAATCAATCACTGTAACCCTTCAATTGTTTCTTCAATGCTGTATTAAGTTATATCGACAGGAGATATCTATACTTTATCTAACGTGAAAGTGGGCACAACTACCATCAGCATGACCTCTTTCATCGCTATGTGATTTATATTTCCATCCAATATATCAAATGTTACCGATATAACTATTAGTGAGAGTCTCATCGATATGTGTGACAAAAATTATTATCGGGGTGATTTATGCTATCAGGATAACATATCTATGTTTAACTAATCATCATCATCTTCCCGATAGCCCTTTAAATCCTGGATTGACAGGACTTTCTTAATATCTCATCGATATGATCAGTAGAACTTCTTATCAATATGTGTAATCCTCATTTTATCAAAGTGAGTCATACCATCGGGGTAATCCTTTTTAGGTTATCTGATCATGGTTATCTTCCTGATGGTATTTTGTATCTTTTATCGGAGAGAACTTCTTGAAGTGTCACCGACACCTTTATCATTGTGACCTATGGGTCGGTAAGACATATACATTTTATTCTGACCTGTTTAGCTATGCTGATGGATAAGTATATCGGTATGACTCATACTGAAAGTGCCTTTTATTATTTCACCAAGACACCAGAGTATCGAAGACTCATTAGTTTTTTACTCCGACATTCATCTCCTGCCGATGGGTATTATTTCCTTCAAGTCGATAGGATGTTCGGTGAAAGTTTTGCCAAAATGCTTCATCGATATGATATGTACCATCAGGATAATCTTCAAAGTATTACCCGATAACCCTTAGTCATACCGATTGGTGTGACAAATAGATCTTCTTACTTAGAAAAAGGGCCATCGAGATGATTTCCTCCATCGGTGACTTTTACAATTCTCTCTCCAATCCTTGTTCTCATGCCGATAGTTATTTTTATCAGTTTCTCATGGATCGGCATAAGCAACATAAAGTCTTGCCGATGGTATAAAACTTTTAAGCCATTCACATTGTTTTGCCATTGACCTTTTGTGGGATGTATCAAAATTTTACTATGATTTTAGGATGTTTTTATGATTTTTTCAGATATGGTGAAGTGATAATACAGTAAAAATTTTAAATTTTTACTGTCCCAATAGAACCTACAATCACAAGACTTGGTTTGGGGGTTGTGCTATTTAGAGGTTTTCCTCAGTCAAGCCCCGGAGGACACCTAAGTCTTTGAACACTGTTGTCAGATAAAGAGTGCATGCCCTTGTGAGACAAAGGCAAAAAATCAAAGGAATCAATGATGAAAACATAATATTATGTCACCTTGTAGTGAAGCTCTCATGGAGGAAGATTCTCTTCATGCCATGAGGAAATTGATGCTCAAATTTGCAAATATCAACACACAAAACATACAAGTCTGCTCTTGTAACACTATGAAAGCCTTGAATCACCTCAAGAACACAATAGCTTGCTAATTGAAATCTAATTGAAATCTAGTTTACAAATGAATGCCTAAACATGCTTATATATGCACCTACAAGCATTCCCACTAAGATTTTAAAAATTAAACTTTACCGTGTCAGCAAACGAACCAACTAACAATCATAAAATGACACCAAGAAACTAGGGTTGCCTTAAAATAGGGTAGGACTAGGGCATGGGTGGCCAAGTCTGATGGGGAGTGCACAATAGGAAATGCAGACTAGGCCCTAATTCCTCACAGTTGGCAAGACTCGACAAAATAGTCATCGATACATTTCAATCGAGCAGACAACCATCATTGGAATGACTTCCTTAAGTCTTACTGTTGCGTAACCCGTACTATCAGTGAACACTTGTAATCCTTGGCAGATGCACCGATGAACCAATAACCCTGATATCACCTTCAATCTTCATTCGTTGGTACTTCCTTCCATACCCTAGCACATGGAGATGCTAGGTCAACCTACTGTGCGAAATACCCTGTTTGGATCCTCTGCATTGTCGACACAAAACAAAACAAAAAGCAAAATGAATACCGGTACATCAAACCCATTCCACTGATTTCAACAGAAATCTCACCAATGGAATGCTTCATGATGACATACAGCAACAATGGAAAACACAGAATGAATGGAAATCTACAGTTACATGATTTGCATTTATAAGAAACAGAAATCAAATGGACATAACAGAATTGCTTTATTTCTCTTGAGCACAATACAATCACATTCGATCACACTCCTTCGATCAGATTACAATTACCTTTTGGTTCATTCCTCTGGGTTTATAAACTTGCCCTGAGGAGTACCAAACTGATTCCAAGTAGCTGGGAGACCAATCCAAGCAACTAGGAGACAACCATCTAAAATAGCCTCCAACTGCCCTAGTACCCTATTTTGGCATTATGCGGTTACAATTTGACAAATGTCCTAAAGTCACTTGGGACTTACAAAATGAACCTAGATACAAATTGAAATGACATGCATTGGTTAATAGACCTTATTACAAAAAAGAAAACATGATTATCTAGGTGCTCCTCAACCATACTCCCCGGGTGAAAGTTGTCTCAAGTCCTCTTAGAGACTAACTACTGCAAATCACCACCCTATTTTTTAATGTCTTCTTCTAGCATCCATGTGGCCTCTGATTCTAGAAGTCCTTGCCATTTGACTAAGTGCTCAAAATAGGTTTAATTTCTGGTTTGCTTGGCTGTCCTGCTATCCAAGATACATTTCATCTTTGGTGGTTCCTTAGGTGGTAAATGTTGCACCCACTCTGCATTGTCTTGGATAGAATCTGCTATACCTTCTCCTGTATCAGGACTCTTATATAATGTTAAATCAAAAACATTGAATATAGGTGAAATAGCAATATCATCAGGGAGTTCAATTTTGTAAGCATTAGGACCATATTTCTCTAGAATCTAACAAGGTCCAATTTTTTGCATCATCAACTTGCTGTGTTTTCCTGTGGGTAGTCTGTTCTTGTTGAGATGAACCATGACCATATCTCCTATTTGGTATTATACATCCCTTCTTTTTTGATCCACTCTAGCCTTGATCTTCCAACTATTTTGGTGTAGATTATCTTTGACTTGTTGATGAATCTCCTTCATAGCCTCTACAAATGTATTAGCATGTCCACTCCTTTTGTCCAACCCTTGAACATCTCTCAATTCAAAAATTCCTCTAGGATGACTACCATAAACAACTTCAAAAGGATGTAAACCTATGCTTCTGTTTGTAGAATCATTATAGGCATACTCTACTTGTGAGAGTACCACATCCCAACTACTGCCATGTTCTCTTGTCAAACATCTCAGTAGATTGCCTAATGACCTATTCACAACCTCAGTTTGGCCATCAGTCTGAGGATGATAGGCTAAAATAAAATAAAAATTTGTACCCAATCTTTTCTACAAGGTTCTCCAGAAATGTCCCACAAATTTGTTGTCTCTGTCAGATACAATACTCAAAGGTAACCCATGAATCTTGACAATTTATTTAAAGAACAAACCTGCAATGTAACTAGCATCATTGGTGGTTTTACAAGGAATAAAGTGAGCCATCTTGCTAAACCTATCTACCACCAAAAACACACTGTCATAACCTGTCCTTGTCTTGGGCAATCCCATCACAAAATCCATACTCAAACTTTCCCAAGGTCTTTTTGGTATGGGCAAAGGTTGGTACAATCCTGCATTGGTTGAGACTCCCTTTTCTTTCTGGTAAATCATACAACTCTCAACAAACCTTCTGACATCAGATTGCATCCTTAGCCAAAAGTAAAACCTTCTTACAAGATATAAGGTCTTATTGAGCGCAAAATGTCGTAAACCACCACTATGTTTCTCCTTCACTATATTATCCCTCTTTGAACACTTAGGGATACATAGTTGACTCCCTTTAAACAAAAGTCCATCCTACAATGTATAATCTGAAAATTCACTATGGAAAGTATTGGCAAACTCACTGCATACCTTGTAAATCTCCTTGAGATCTTGGTCCTCATCATACAATCCTTTGAGTGCCTCAACACCCATGCTTTGTAGCTACACTTCTTGCACGGTTAACACCCTTCTGCTTAGAGCATCAGCAACCTTATTGGTTATCCCCTTCTTATGTTTAATGATGAAGGTGTATGATTGAATACTTTCCACCCACTTCCTTTGTCTATGACTGAGCTTTTCCTGTCCATTCAAAAAACTAAGAGCATGATTGTCAATGTATACAATTAATTCCTTAGGAAGCAAGTAGTGCCTCCATTTTTTTAGAGCTTGTACCATAGCATACAACTCTAAATCATAAGAGGAGTACTTCCTCTTAGCTTCATTCAAGTTTTCACTGAAAAAGGCTACTGGTCTACCTTCTTGGCTGAACACTTCTACTATGGCCAATCCACTTGCATCACATTCAATGGTAAAAACCTTATTGAAATCAGGAAGTACTAAAACATGATACTTGGCAACTTTCTGTTTTAGATTTTAAAAAAATCTGATCTATAGCTTTTGTCCACACAAATTTTATCTTTCCTCCACCCTTGATGGTATCTAACATAGGTGCACAAATATCACTGTAGTTCTTAATAAATTTTCTGTAAAATGTGGCCAAACCATGAAAGCTTCTAACCTCTCCTGCTGTCCTAGGTGTAGGCCAATTCAAAATAGATTCTACCTTGGAAGGATCCATTTTTAAATCACCCTTAGAGATGACAAAACCTAGGTAAACTAATTCTTGTTTCATGAAATCACACTTTTCCAAGTTTATAATTAACTTTTGATCTTGTAGCCACTTCAAGACTATCTCCAAATGTTTCAAGTGTTCTTCCTTGCTCTTACTGAACACCAAGATATCATCAAGGTAGACTACCACAAATTTCCCTATGAATTCCTGCAACACCTCATTCACTAGTCTCATAAAAGTGCTAGAGGCATTTGAAAGACCAAACAGCATCACAAGAAACTTGTACAACCCTTCATTGGTTTTGAAAGTTGTCTTCCACTCATCCCCCTCTCTTATCCTTGTATGGTGATACCCACTCTTTAAATCTATCTTGGAGAAATAAGTAACCCCTCCCAAACAATCCATTAGATCTTCTATTCTAGGAATAGGAAACCTATACCTGATGGTTATCCTATTTATGGCCCTAGAATCAATACATAGTCTCCATTTCCCATCCTTCTTTGGGGCAAAAATAGTAGGTACTGCACATGGGCTAAGACTCTTCCTATCGGCCCTTTGTTTAGGAGTTCATGAATTTGGTTTGCTATCTCTTCATTCTACTGAGGGGTCATCTTATATGCTACCTGATTAGGAAGTACTACTCCTGGTATGAGGTCTATTTGATGGCTAATGTCTCTGACAGGTGATAGGGAATCTAGTATATCTTTTGCAATCACTCCTTTGTAACTCTCAAGTAAATCTCTGACCTCCTTAGGCCCTACTTCTCACACACTTTCCTTCATTTCCCTCTTAGGCTTTAGAATCATAGAAAAACCTACTCCATAACCTTCCTTTAATGTGTCCATGAATTCTTTCTCTTCTACCATCATTACACTAGACCCTACATGTTGTGAATCCTGTTCTACCAATGACTGTATCCTATAAGTCAAACCATCCTTTTGGAATGAGTAAGAATTCTTTTCTCCATCATGATGAGCCTTTCTGTCAAACTGCCATGGTCTGCCTAACAAAAGATGGCAAGCATCCATTGGAAGGATGTCACAAAAATTTTTATCTCTATATGCCCCAATACTAAATTCTACCCATGCTTGTTCATTGATGAGTATGTACTTCTCCTTATTCAACCAACTGACTTTATATGGACTGCTATGGGGTATCTTGTCTAGATTCAACTTAGTCACTACTTGCAAAGATATGATATTATTAGTAGAACCAGAGTCAATAATAACTTTACAAACCTTACCTTGGATCTTGCAGTTGATTCTAAATAAAGCCTTTCTTTGCAATGGTTCAGTCCGCACTGGTTCCTTGAGAAGCATCCTCTTGATCATCAGATTTTCTCCTATTTCTGATGCTAGATTCACTTTAGGAGATGTCACACTCCTTGCATCTTCTTGAATCAAAGTGGTTCTCTTCTCACCACCATGAGAAGTTGAGGCCTTCTCCAGACACTTGTATGCTGGGTGCCCTACCTGATTGCAGTTATAACATCTCATATTGGAGAAGTTGGATCCTCTACCTGATCCATTTGTCCCACCTCTTCCATTAGGCCTTCTTCCTTGATAGCCTCCTCTACTACTTGAGTCTCCAACTTGCTCTTCTTGGCTAGACTCACCACTAGGCCTCTGTTTAGGACTTCTTCCTCCAAAACTACCTCTACCTTTGAATTTCTTCCACCTCTACCTCTATTATTCTACTCACTCTTTCTCTTTATCTTCTCTTCAGCCCTTACGGCCATTTGGAAACACTTGTTCACTGTTTCTGGTGCTAAGATGCTGATCTCATCTTGGATGTTCATCCTTAGGCCATTCAAATACCTAGCCACCTTCTCTGACTCTTCTTCTTATCTATTTGATTTGAGACTGAGTTTATGAACCTCTTGTGTGTATGCATTCACATCAAGGTCTCTTTGTCTAAGGTTCTGCAATTTCTTATACATCTGCATGTTATAGTCCAGGGGCAAGAATTGTACCTTGATTTTGGTCTTCATCCTTTCCCAGGAGGTTATCATATTCTTCCCCTCCTTGACTCTCTCTCCTTGTTCATAATTCCACCATTCAAGAGTAGATCCCTTCAATCTTGCCTTTGCCAACTTAACCCTCTTATCATCAGGGACTTCTTTGTATTCGAAATGATTGTTCAATGCCTCAATCCAATCAATCGCCTCTTCAGCTTCCATACTTCCACTATACATTAGTAACCCATCTATGGTGTCCCTATTGACTGACTTCAATACATATACAAATGCCCTCTGGTCTACTAGTATCTCCTCTATCTTCTTATTGGTTTCATCAATTTCTATATCTCCTTCCTCGTTATCACTTCCATCTTCCCTATCTTTGCTGTTAGACTACTTGAACTCTCCCAACTTGGATTCAAGCATATCCTCGATCAGCTTCTTAACGACATCTAGTGACATACTTTTAGGAGGCATCCTCTCTGCCTCTATCTCTCTTTCTTTGTCTGACATAAACATTCACAGTCAGCACCCAAACGCCAACACTCCTGCAAATCCTCAATTTGATTTTCCACCCCAAATCTTTTCAAGCTCTAATAACAATATGATGGGGAGTACATAGTAGGAAATGCAGACTAGGCCCTAATTCCTCACAGTTGGCAAGACTTGACAAAATAATTGCCAATACATTTCGATCAACCAGACAACTGTCATCAAAATGACTTCCTTAAGTCTTATCGTTGTGTAACCCGTACTGTCTATGAACACTTGTAATCCTTGGACGATGTGCTAATGAACCAACAACCTCAATATCACCTTTGATCTTCATTCATTAGCCAGACAATTACCATTGGCCAGCTCAGGGTTTGCTGCACCAATACACCATTGTACATTTTACTTCCTTCCAAACCCTAGACAATCAAGATGCTAGGTCAACCTACTATGCGAAACGCCCTATCTAGATCCTCTGCACTATCGACACAAAACAAAACAAAAAGCAAAACAAATACTAGTACATCGAAGCCATTCCACTGATTTTGACAGAAATCTCACCAGTGGAATGCTTCATAATGAAATACAGCAACAATGGAAAATGCAGATTGAATGGAAATCTACAATTACATGATTTGTAGTTATAAGAAATGGAAATCAAATGGATAGAACATAATTGCTTTATTTCTCCTGAGCACAATACAGTCACATTCGATCACACTCCTTCAATCAGATTACAATTACCATTTGTTTCATTCCTCTAGGTTTATAAACTCGCCCTCAGGAGTACCAAACTGACTCCAAGCTATTGGGAGACCAATCCAAGTGGCTGGGAGACAACCGTCTAAAACAGCCTCCAATTGCCCTACTTCCCTATTTTGGCATTATGCGGTTACAATTTGACAAATGTCCTAAAGTCACTTGGGACTTACAAAATGAACCTAGATAAAAATTGAAATGACATGCATTGGTTAATATACCTTATTACAAAAAAGAAAACATGATTTTCTAGGTGCTCTTGCACCAAAGTCCACCCCCCTATTTTGGTAGGGTATAGCTCAAGGGGTCCTCCTAGGTCCAATTTGCCATGGAACCTAGGTCTCATTCAATCGAGATGCTACAATATGAACTAAAATACCCTAAATTCATGCTAAAGACCCAGGAACTAAACCTTATGAGGGAAAAGCCCCCAAGGGGACATTTTTTGACATTGCATTTAGCCCCCACTTTAATGTATGTATAAACACAAGGCCAATACATGCATTAAAGTAACATCACAAACACAACAAACGCATCAAGCATGGAGAAGACACACCAATCACATAGAAGACAATAACAGGCATGCAAAACATAGAGAAGATAGTTATAGTCATGTAGAACATGGAGAGGACAGTCAATGCATAGAAGACACATTAATGCATGGAATATATAAATGATATCTTTTTTTTCTTTTTCTCATATATATGAAATGCAAATGCAAGTACTAGAAAGTAAACAAACCTCCCATAATACTAGATGCACTACCTTAAGACGCAGGTCTCAGTATATATAGGGCAACACACAAGCAAGACACACAAAACCTCCCAAAATGCAGGAAGTACTACCTAAGGGCACTGGTCTCTACATATGGGACAACAAACACACCACGCACACTTGAAGACATGGAGAAAACATGGTAGACAAATGATGGAGTGCACCTATTTCTAGGTCCAACACCATCTTAGGCACATTACAGGCACACACCAATGATTGGGCTTTGCCACAACAATCACTAAAAACAAGCTTAAGGGTTGAGTAAGTCATAGAACCGCTCCCCGCCTCCACAAGGGACTTTTGAAAATGACAGGATGATGCAATTTGCTCTGAGAAATACACCATCTTCACCTCTGTAGAGGGCTTAAGAAAAAGAATATGCTCAATATCCTGCCTCCATAGAGGGCTTACATGATTGATTGATTGATTGAAAACAAACTCAAGATGCACAGTGCACTACTATGGGGCGCAAGTCTCTGCATCTGAGGTCAAACACATTACTAACATCTATAACAAATATCTTACCTTATATATGTCCCCACCTTAAGGTGGTTGTTATCAGTTATCGATATCAAGCACGTTAAGGTAGGAAGAAAACACACAAGGGAACACTGACTTTTACAAGGCGCATGCCCCCCGGAGGTGACAAGTACTTTACGATCACCAAATATTCCCACAAACACATCCCTGCAAGAAACATGTTAGTGTCTACAACATCATGATAAACAACAACATCAATGCATATGATTAACCACACAAGGAGCCAAGGTTATACAATGCATTTAGAGTTCGAGGATAACTGTGTGGCTATATCATGAAGTTCTCTGAATCAAGTACCGCCAAGGCTAGATTCAAAGGCAAATAAAGGTGCATAGAGCAGTAGTATTGGTAAGGTTTGTAAATCTGATAGAAAAATCATCAAATTCACTACGAGGAAAGCATGAGTGCTTCCACTAGCCAAGTGTTAGATAAGATATACAACCCCATCGTCGTATTAGGAACTAAGTCCATTTTTTGATTGCTATCAAAAGGGACACTAGGTCCGCATTAGTATAAATGTTTGTCATCATCCGCCTACTAAATGGAAACACTAGATGAAGGGAAACAATAAATAAGAGAGGAGGAAACAAATGTCTTAGGATAGTCACGTAGGAGGGTGCCCCCAAGTCACCAACCAAAATGCTATGTCCGTAAGACACAACACACAATAGTGAAATCAGAGAGAGAGAGGCAATATAGAAGAATGATGATACAAATAGAAGAATGTCACAATAGAGGCAGTCTCCTGGTATCTCAAACCTTATGGGAGATTCTGAGGTCATCCTAGGAGGCCTAAACAACATATAACACATCACGGGGAAGCACATCACGAGAGAGGCAAAGGGTTAGAGATACTTACCTATAGGGCCCCTTTCAGGATAGAAGTTGTCTATAAGCAAATCATCATCCTCATCTTCCCACTCCCTAATGTTGGAGGATAGTGGGACATAACGTACCATAGCCATATTCATATCTTGCTCATCATGTTGTTCATCGTTATAATCCTTATTGTTTATTTGAATGTTGGGATCAATGTTTTGTTGTTGAGAGGCAAGGTTTATAACATATTTTTGTCTTCTTTTTCTTCTTTCTCTTGCTTTTCTATTTCATTTTGTTTTACCACTTATCTCTTGTAAGATAGGGCTATCATGTTTCATAGGCTTGTGCAAATAAGAAGATGAAGCACTTGGATCAAACCTCATTTGTCATGGTTGAACAATTTGTTGTTGACAATGACCTCTCGATCCTTGTAAGTATTTTTGGGGAGGAACCTCAGCACAGGGACCTTGTGCTTTTGGTCTAAAGTTCTCTTCACATGTGGGTTGTTTATCTTTTGTCATTTCTTGTGTAGGAGGACTAGGTACTAGATGTAACAATTTCACTTTGTACTTTCTATAGCTCAAAAATGTAAAATCTGTTCATAGCTCTAATTTTTCACTAGTATTTTTGTTGCAAAAGTAATCCAATGTGAAGTGTTGTTGTGTAATTGAAGGTTTGTATGTATTTCAATGAATGACATGCACTTGTCCATTCAAAGGAAATTTAACACATTTATAAATAGTTGACAGAACCACTTTCATAACTTGTAACCAAGGGATTCCAAGTTTTATGTCAAAGGTATCAGAGTCTGGAGTAATATCAAACCATTGTTCAACATGTTTCTCAAATATAGTTACTATCAATGATATCTTACCCATTGGTTTCTTTAAATCTCTCGTATGTGTCTTAATCATCAAGCTCGAAGGGCTATAAGGACCTTGTATTAATTGATTCGAAAAGAGGAATTTTTTAGTGGCAACATTAGTCATGCAATTAGGATCAATTAGAGTTCCCTCCACATTATTTCCCATTATCTATATGGTGATGTAAAGAGGTCCTTTGGAATCACCGATTGTTCTATCATGAGGAGTGAAGATAATTTCAGGTTCATGAGCCTTTCTTTTCATGTAAGGTCTAGGAGGGAACCTATTGTTACTGTTATGATTAGAGGCCATTTTTTTATTCTCAAACCAATGCCAAATCAGATTTTGAAATCTTTTCAAAATTGATGCAAGACAAGAGCAAAAAATAGTCTAAAATGTTTGATTTTTTCATACTTTTCAATGCAAATGAATAACACAAAAGGATGCTGTAAGGATTTAAGTCAAAGGGCAGAAAGTTATATGTCTAATATCAGTCCAAAAAAGAAATATAATCACTCTCAACATGCCCTTGATGCAAATCCAAGATAATGCCAAGTCAAAATATAGTGAAAATATGTCAAAATAAGCACTTTTTTCACCAAAATTCACTGCAAAAGAGCATAACAAAGGTTGTTGTGATGAAAATGATGATGGAAAGAAGCTAATATTAGTAATAAAAACCACGTGGTGCCAAAATACCCAACACAACATGATTTTAGCGCCACTTAAGGCCAAACCCTAGTGAAAATATAGCAAAATATGCAATTTTTCACAATTTTTCAATTTCAAGACCTAGAAAAAGGGGTGTTGTTAGGAATTTTAGGAGTTAAATAAAAGAACATAAATAATATTAGTCACCACAATCCATAAAATTGATCACAACATGCTTGGAGTGCAAACTAGGTCAAACCCTAGGGCAAAAATGGCCAAAATGTGTAGTTTTTTGCAAAATTTTCACTACAAGAGCCTGATAAAAGGATGTTGTGAATCTTTTTATGAGGGGAAACAAATTATTACCCTAATAACATAAAAATAATGCAAAAATATCCTTCACAACACACCTATAGTGCAAGTTTATAGAGTCGATAAGGCTAAATTTAACGAAAATCGTTGTTTTTGAAGCCCTAGGTTTGAGATCTTGGGACAAAATTATATTTGAATGTCTTGAGGTCTGATTTATGATTGAAATTAAATACTCTCAGATCTAAAAATTATTTTTAAGCCTTAATCAAGAAAAATTCCTATGCAAATTTAATGAAAATGCATCAAAATTGCTAGTTTTGTTGAAATTTTCTATGCAAAAATGCAAATATTTTGAATCTAAATGCAAATTCACACTAAAATGCAAGAATAAATCCAAATTTAAATTTTAATGGGCCTCTAAAATTAGTAGAAAAATCTGATAAAAGATTTTGCCTACAAACCCTAGATTTTGGAATTACTAGGTTATATAAAATTGTCAAAATTTCCACAAAACCCTAGCAATTAAATGATGAAAATGCAATGTAAATTTCTATTTTTTGGATTTTTATGTATTTTATATCAGATCTAATACAAAATTCATGAATTAGGAAAATTTAGGAAGAATTGATGCAATTTAGTAAGCCAAATAATGCAATTTTTTTGTATTTTTCTAAATTTTCACTTTTTTTGAAATTTTCTCAATGCAATAAAGTAAATGCCTATATGAATGAATGAAATCACAGCAAATATAAAGACAAACACTCAGAAAGTTGTAATTTAAGTCCAAAAACATGGGTTCACCAAAATGTTTAGTGGAAAATTAGATTTGTTAACGTTCTAGTGTTTAGATGTTTAAATCTACCTCTCCACTATACATTGAAGGATCTAGGGTCGAGTGGCAAGCACTATCATACCATAGGTCACTTGCAGATGTAGGGAAACTTGGATTAGGGAATTAATTATCAATTTTTCCTTCTCTTATGTCTAATTAACCATTAAAACCCTAATTACACAAATACAACAACAAATTAATGAATAACAGAAAAAGCTCTTGCAGATGGGAGTAAAATGACAAATTACAGAATACATGTTTTTGGGGTTCTGAGGTAGAATAGTTGGTGACTAAGGTGCAGGTACCCAAGCCCAAGGTACCTACTTTTGGGGGGAATCTAGACCTCCTTCCGACACTGATCAGCCCTGTAACTTTTGTTTCTTGAATTTTGTCTGCAGAGGACACTGTTGTGGGCGCCCTAGTCCTGGAAGTGCTCCTTTGTCCTTCTTTTCTTCAAATCCCAAATCCTTGATGCCTACCAAGCCTTTCTACAACTCCACTTTTTTTAGATACGACACCTGTAACCTGTAATCACAACACTTGGTTTGGGGGTTGTGGTGTTTAAAGGCTTGCCTCAGTCAAGCCCTGGAGGACACTTAAGTCTCCAAACACCGTTGTCAGATAAAGATTGCGTGCCCTTGTGAGGTAGAGGCAAAAAACCAAAGGAATCAATGATGAAAACACAATCTTCTATCACCTTGTAGTGAATCTCTCATGGAGGAAGATGGTCTTCATTGCATGAGGAAATTGATGCTCAACTCTGTAAATATCAACACACAAAACATACAAGTATGCTCTTACAACACTATGAAAGCCTTGAATCAACTTGAGAACACAATAGCTTGCTAATTGGAATCTAATTGAAATCTAGTTTACAAATGAATGCCTAAACATGCTTATATATGCACCTACAAGCATTCCCACCAAGATTTTAAAAATCAAACTTTACCATGTCAGAAAAAGAACCAACTAACGGTCATAAACTGACACCCAAAAATTAGGGCTGCCCTAAAATAGGGCAAGACTAGGGTACGGGCGTTCAATTCCTCCCCCCTATTTTAGACAGGGTATAGCTCAAGTGGTCCTCCTAGGTCCAATTTGCCATGGAACCTAGGTCTCATTCCATCGAGATGCTAAAATATGAACTAAAATGCCCTAAATGTAGGCTAAGGACTCGAGACCTAAACATTATAAGGGAAAAGCCCCCAAGGGGACATTTCTCGATGTTATATGTCTAAAGAAATGGCGAGGAAGTTGAAGCTGAAAAGAATGAAGCATTACAGCCCATACAAGGTCTCATGGTTGCAAAAGGAGCATGAACTAGTGGTAAGAGAACAATGCTTAGTTAATTTTCAGATTGGCAATTATGTGGATGAAATACTCTATGATGTAATGCCAATGGATGCCTGTCATATCTTTCTAGGAAGACTGTGGCAATTGGAAAGATAAGTTGTTCATGATGGTAGGAGTAATACATATAGCATTGAAAAGGATGGACAAAAATTTGTCCTAAAGCCTATGAAGGATAAAGATGACGATACAAAAGGTACTTCTAGGGTGTGTCTTGTCTCAAGAAAGAAGTTCCTGAAGGATTTGAAGAAAGATGGTGTTTGTTATGCATTTATTACCCAACCATTTCAAAACATGACTACAGAAAAAGAAGAGAAGATGCCAGTAGAAATTTAGGAATTAGTTGATGAGTATGCTGATATAATGATGGAGTTGCTCGATGGACTACCACTAGTCAGAGAAATCAGTCATTGTATGGATTTAATCCTAGGTTCAAGTTTACTAAACAAGGCACCATATAGGATGACACCTCAAGAGAATGAGGAACAAATAGACAAGTCTAGGAGTCATTAGACAAAGGGCTGATTAGGGAGAGTCTCAGTCCATGCACTGTACCTGCAATATTAGTACCTAAGAAGGGAGGTGAATGGAGGATGTCTACAGACTCCTGTGCAATTAATAAGATCACTATCAAATATAGATTTCCACTACCCAAAATGGATGATTTAATGGACTATTTGAGTGGAGAAAGGTACTTCACGAAGATTGATTTAAAAAGTGGGTATCATCAAATCAAAATCTGTGAAGAGGATGAGTGGAAGACTACATTCAAGATGAAGGATGAATTGTATGAGTGGTTGGTCATGCCAATTGGATTGACAGATGTACCCAGTACATTTATGAGATTGATGAATCAAGTGCTGAAGCCCTATCTTGGTAAGTTTGACATAGTTTACCTTGATGATATTTTAATTTTTAGTTAAACAAAAGAAGAATATCTAAAACATATTAGGGCTATCTTGCAAAGATTGAAAGAAGAAAAACTAATGGTGAATCTGAAAAAAATGTACTTTAATAAAGGAGTTAGTGTATTTGGGATTTGTAGTTTCAGAAGAAGGGTTGAAAATGGACCTTGAGAAGGTAAAGGCTATTGTTGAATTGCCATCACCAAGGAGTACTTTTGAAGCTCGTAGTTTTCATGGGTTCATGAGCCTCTATAGGAAGTTCATAAGAAATTTTAGTGGGATATGTGCTCCCATTACAGAGATGATGAAAAGAACTAGAAGAGAGTTCAAGTGGATAGTTGCAGCAGAGAAAGTTTTCAATTGCTAAAGAATAAAGTGATAGAGCAGCTGGTATTGGCGCTGCTACACTTTCAAAAAGTTTTCCAGGTGGATTGTGATGCAAGTGGAACACCTATAAGAGGAGTTCTCAACCAGGAGGGAAGACCAATAGAATACTTCAGCAAGAAGCTGAATGTAGCTAAGAGGAGGTATTTTGTGTATGACTAGGATTTCTATGCAATTGTGCATGCACTCAAAAAGTGAAGGCATTATTTGCTATCAAAAGAATTTGTGTTGTTTACAGTTCATCAATAGTCAAGGTAAGTTGAACCAAAGGCATATGAAGTGGATTAAGTTTTTACAAAGTTATTCTTTTGTGTTAAAACATAGGAGTGGTAAATCCAATTGAGTTGTTGATGCACTGAGTAGGAGAAATTTGTTGTTGAATGAGATGAAAGTGAATGTTGTTGGTTTGGATACTTTGTGTGAGTTTTATGAACAAGATCAAAATTTCAAAGAGGCATGGAAAGCATGCAAGAATCTAATGGAATTGGATCAAACTTCATGGTTGGAGTATTTAATTCAAGAGAACTTGTTGTTCAAAGGAAAGAAATTATGTATTCCTAGAGGCTCCATGAGGGAGAATCTAATCAGAGAAAAGTATAGTGGTGGATTGGGTAGAAATTTTGGAGTAGATAAAATGATAGCTCTGTTAAATGAGAGTTATTATTGGCATGAAATGAGAATTGATGTCAAGAAAATGGTACAAGGATGTAGAATTTGTCAGCATGTAAAGGGTATGAAGCAAAATACAAGACTATATCAGCCATTGCCGATTCCAGAGAGACCATGGGAACACATTAGCATGGATTTTGTTGTAGGACTACCTCAAACTCAAATAGGTAATGAATTAGTTTTTGTGGTTGTTGATAGATTTTCAAAAATGGCTCATTTTATTCCATGTCTGAAAACTAGTGATGCTTCTGATATAGCAAATTTGTTTTTCAACGAAATAGTTCGGATGCATGGTATGCCAAAAAGTATCATATCTGATTAGGATACACAATTTGTTGGCCATTTCTAGTGCACATTGTGGAAGAAATTAGGCACACATTTGGGCTTCAGTTCAGCCTACCATCCACAAAAAGATGCTCAGACTCAAGTTGTGAACATGAGTTTAGGAAATCTACTTCAATGTTTGATTGGAGTCAAACCAAAATAATGAGATTTTATATTAGCACAAGAAGAGTTTGCCTATAACAATTTAGTTAATAGGAGTATTGGAAAAAGTCCATTCAATGTGGTGTATGGTTTCAGCCCTAGGGGTGTAGATGAACTCAGAGATAGTGCAGACCTGGTGAGAACAAGTGTTGTGGTAGAGGATTTTGTAGAGTATATTAGAGATTTGCATCAAGAGGTGAAGAAAAGTTGGAGAAGAGTACAACAAAGTACAAAGAATCTGTTGATTGTCATAGGAGAGAGTAGGAATTTCAAGTTGGGGAACTAGTCTGGGTTCATTTGAGAAAGGAAAGGTTTCCATAGGGAACCTATAATAAGCTAAAATGGAAGAAGATAGGTCCTTGCCAGATCCTACACAAGTTTTTAGCCAATGCTTATGAAGATGAACTTCCAGAGCATGTAGATATATCTCCTATCTTCAATGTCAGTGATTTGTACAAACATTTTAAAGGAGAGACAATTACTCAACCACATTTGCCTACAAATATCATGGATAATACAAATTGGGTGAATTAGCTACCTAAGAAGCACATGGAAGTAGATGAGATCATTGATTCTAGGGTTGTAAAGAAAACATGTGGTAAAGAGTACATGGAGTACTTGGTTTGCTGGAAGGGAAAATTAGTGGATGAAGCATCTTGGTTGAAGGTCCATGAATTGTCTTAGTTTAGAATGTCAGTTCTAGATTGGCCTCAATGTTCCTGAGTTTCCACTCATGGAACATTTCTCCTTCCTGGGGTGTTTGATGCATAAGCATCTCGGGCTCTCAAGCTATCCCCATCAATTTGTACATAAGCATTTTTTTTAATTTTCAATTTAGTTGCGTTTTGTAGATACATTGAAGTTCATTTTGGTAAACCCTAGCCCATTGGTGGGTGTCACTCTTCATTGGTATAACTTTATGTGTTCAATGGGACTCTTGGTGATGTCCTGTCAACAACCTAATGCCAAGTTGTGTATCATCTTTGTGACCATGTGACTTTGGAGGGACTCTAAATCTAGTCCCCTTGATAGTCGATGGTAGATATGTGCGCAGTGCAAAGGCAGGAAGATCTTTATTGACAGGAATTGCTATTTTGGAGGGACTCACTTAGTTGTCCCTTTAACATTCTGCTACAAGCCTTGACTCTCATCGATGGGAGATTGGATGTCGACAGGACCATGATCTTAGTCTCTTCGACAACCCAATAGGGAGTTCTATTTGTCGGTCTGGTGTATGGTGCTACATGGTCCATTGAAGGGAATTTCTTTGTTTAATGGAATCTCTTTGTCGTCTCTTCAACATCCTGATGGAATGAAGTTGAATACCTTGTGGTTTGACAATTCATTTTTTTTGTCTTCAACCATTAACTATTGGGGAGACCATTTGACAAGGAAGTTGAAACAAACTATTTTCTTGGAGAACAGGGGAAGGTAAAACAAGGGAGTAGAGAATAGAGTAGGGGATGATAGGGGAAGTGATGTTTAAAATGGGGACTTTTGATCAGATTGGATTATTTTGAAGGAAGAATTAGGGAAAACGGTTGTTGATGGAAAAGTTAAATTGGGGTTCTCTGAGAAATACTCTGTAATTGATCTTTGAATGTAATATGTACTCTTTTGATTGCAATAAATGGAAGATTGCTTTCTATTGAGAGTTTTTATATTGTAGTGTGATTTTTCTGCTTGATTGATAGCCTAACAAGACTCTTCAATCTCGACTGCATCAATAACCAAAGCAATTCATCAAAGTCACATCAAGGACCAAGGCTATACTATGGGTTTTGAGCCAAGTATAACCATTGGACTATATTGCAAGTACCTCAAAACTAAGGTGTAACAATAAGGTGAGATACCAATCAAAGTGTACAAGAGTAGATTGAGTGGATTGTAAAATGTTAGTCACAAGAAATGCCATAAGATGATACATCACATGAAGTGATTCTACTATTCAAGAGTTGGATCTATATATATAGATCAACCCCGTCATCATGTATGGACTAGGTCCATTTTTTTCTTTGCTTGCTGAAGGGACACATGGTTCATATCAATATTTGGTTTCTTTCGTCATCTGCCGACTAGGTAGAATCACTAGATGAAGGTAAACAATAAAAATGAGAGAGGAGAATAAGTGCCTTAGGAACACCATGTAGGAGGATGGCCCCAAAACACCCTCCACAATGCTATGCCCCTAAGGCACGACACACAACAATAAAATAGAGGAGAGGTAAGATAGAAAAATGATGAATCAAATAGAAGAATGGTCACAACATACGTGGTCTCCCGATATCCTTGACCTTACAAGAGTATCAAGGGTCAACCAAGGAGACCTAAACAACATATAACACGTCACAGGGGAACACAACATGATTCTAACAACATATATATCTAGGAAGAGGCCACCCTTGAGAGAAACTAGAATAATTTCTACAATAAGTGTGGCTAAAGGGGGAGAAATACTTACCTGATTCAATGGGATATTTCTTGGTGGACAATTCTTGTCTATTAGCTCAGGATATCTCGCATGTAGTTTTGGTCTTGTTGATATTGTATTAACATTGAATTTACGATGATAAGAGGTCTTGGTGGGCTTTAAAGAGTGGTATCCAATACCAGATGTGTAATTAATTCTAGCAACTTGTAAAGGTACCTTAATTCCTTGTTGATTTACACCACATCCATTACCTACATAGTCATAATTTTTTTATAAAATCATAAATCCATGACCATAGAGGGAGTCGATCTCTTTAGAGGAAGGTGAGGCCTCATAGGTCTTATAATCTGTAGTGTAAGTAAGAGTATTGTATTTGTTTTCTACCAAGGAGACTTTAGATTTTTCAGGTGTTTCCAAAGATTGCTTGGATGAGATCGATGCAACTTTTGATGTGTCAGAGTTATTAAGTTTATATACCCCCAGTCCAGAAGGAATAAAATCTAATGAACCCCAATCATCACCAAAAAGTGCATTCGATGGTTTAGAGTCTTTCACAACATTATCTGTGGCAAGAGATATTGATGAATCAACTCGTAAGTTAGTTAGACTCATATGATTGTTAACTTGTTATTTCATTTCAATATGTAAATAACTAGTTAGTTTAGGATTGACTTCCACAGTGTAGAGATTGTTTTGATAAACAAACTTTATCAATTTATGAAGGGTAGATGGAACTTCCCCTATGGCATGAATCCATGATCTACCAAGAATCATATTATACAAAATCAAGCTAGGAATGAAATGAAAAAGGGTAGATAATGTCATGGGTCCCACCTTTAAAGGTAAGGTTATAGTATCTAGGGATTGTCTACTAACATTATCAAAGCCATGAATGCTAATCCTATCTGGTTTGATTAAAGAAGTGTCAATCTTGATTTTGTGTAGTAGGTTAATGACACAAACATTAGGAGCCAATCTATTATCGATCATAACTCAGTTTATCAACTTTTTGTCTATTGTGATAGATTATAGGAGGATCATATTCGTTTTGAACTTCAATTAATGGTAATTCATGTGGTTGAAAGAGAATATCCATTTTTGTCACATGCATACAATTTAAAAGAGATGCTACGTCATTTGGCTTAATAGCAGGTTGTGCAATCACCTTTTGTAAAGCTTCATGGAGCATTATATGGTATGTGGGTGATATTTGTATTAAATCCCAAAGAGAAATATTAGTAGGAGTAGTATGAAGCTTCTCAACCAGATCATAATCTTGACCACTTTTATGAGTAAGAAGAGGTGGTGGAGGGAGCATATGTTGAGAACATGGAAGAGAGACAAGCACATGTGGTGCTTCCTTACTTTGGTTGTTATTATGGGTGTTGCAGGTGTGAGCAATCATGGGATGCTGCAGCACATTTTGAACACCTTGACTTCTTTGAGTGATTTGTTTTCCATAGTTTAGAATTTAATATGGAAGTTGAGGTGGTTTTTTATCACCTTGAACCGTAATCACCGGTTTTAAGAAAGAAGGTACATTACGTGTCCCTTGCACAATCATCTTAGGAACATTGCTACATTTATCTAGTAACCCCTTAGTGGGTGGAATAACTCTATTAATGAGGATTGAATTAACATTGTTTTCCTCTCAATTATGCTCAACATATATCCCTAAAGGATTTAATGTGAGAGAGCTTTTCTCATCCACGAATGCTTGTACTTTTGAAGGGAGAGCATTAGGGCTAAGGGAAGGTACAATGTTTTTAAGGAGATTTTTGGTGATTGTATCATTAGAGGTGTCTAAGGGACTTAAATTTTCAACCAATGTAGAGTTATTGTTGGCCTTTTCATCCAAGGTTCTTGAACATTTAATTATAGGAGGAGTAGGCTAACTTATGGAATCATCATCATCATCATATGTTTTAGCTATTAGTTCCAAAGCATTAAGAGAAGAAGAACTTTCACACTCATCATTCTCAAGAGTATCCACAGAAATGTACTTTGTTAGGTCTTCTACTACTAAAGGGTATGTATTTATGAGAGCTATGAAGTTGTCAAAATCAGATACATAACCAAGGATTTCAAATGAAGAGTATTGAAATATATCTTTATGACACATATCTTGTATATAAGTGAGAACATGAGGATTCATAATAAGAAATTTGTAGATTTTCCCAAAGTTTTTTATATATGCATGTAAAGATACCAAAGAGAAATGAGATGAAGATGCCATAATGAGATGTCTTGAAACATCAATGTCTAATAAGATCTAGTAGTACAACACATGCAAAGTTTTATGGTACTTCATACACCCTAGATGTGAGACTATTTCACACCCTATTGCAAGTATATGCTAATCAGTGTTGTCATTGATGTCAACAAGCTTGTGTTGTCATTGGTGTCAATTGTGTCTTTTCCTATTGCTATTGTTGTTTGATTGAGTTGTTGTGTTGAGGATGATGTGATTTCCTTGAAGAAGTGATGAAGATGTCAGGAATATATTTCTGATGGTTAGTTTACAAGTGCTTTTGAGAAAATTTCATTAATAAGGAAACAGTGTGTTGAAGAGACTGATTGGCTTAACAGAGTTGTGATTGAGTTTTGCTCTGCATTTCTTCCTAATTGAATATGTAATTTTTCATTTTGGATATGTTGTTTAAAGGTGTTTAGAGATGTCATGTTCTAGATTTTGTTCTCTGGTTAGTTGTACAGAGAAAGTTGTGTTCACCAGTGTGCGGATAGTGTTTTTGATTTGTGCAGAAGTGTCTAGGAGAAACTGTTTTGCTCTGCATTTCTCTGTAGATTTGTTTCTGGCTTTACAGTTCTAGATTCATGTGTATAAGGTCTATATCTTTCTTTAGTTCAAGTGGTTCATGGTTTGGTGCTCCATAAGTACATATCTTAAGTTGCAGTTGATGACAGAGTATGATATAGCTGGTTAAGTACTCTGGTGTGAATTTTCTTTAGGTGAAAGGTGTTGCAAAGGAATTTGTTGGTTTCCAAGTGCTTGTGGATATTTCTAGATCATGTTCATGCTTGGTGCATCATCCACATGTCATCTTTTGATGTTGAGGAAGCGTGCACTTAAAAGTTCATAGTGTTAACACAAGTTTGGTTGACTTGGTTGTTTACACTAATTGTGGTTGTGCTTCATTGATTATGATAGGGTGATGAAGTGTGTAAAAGTGGATTTAGGTCTATGTTAAGGCATGATGTAGTCTACATTCATTCCTTTCCTCCATGGGAATGTTTGTGTCTAGACCTAATTTTAATTTTATCCATTAAGTTGTGTTGCGGACCTTGGAGAATATTTTCAAGGTTGATGATGGTATAAATAAGTGTCAATAATTTATGAGTGAGGGTATGCCTGATGGATATGATGTGAATTTGATCAGTGCAGTGAGAAGAAGGTGTCTACTTTTTTTCAGTGTTATTGTGAAGGTGTTATTTTTGTTGTGGTGAATATTGAGCTTCATTGGAACTGAACTCCATGCATAGGTTAGATGCAATCATATTAGTTCATCCCTAGAAGTGAGCCTCTTCTTCTTCTCTCTTTCTTTTGGACAGTGAGTCCCTAGGAAGTGAGCCTTGGGTAGTGAGCCTTTTGTAACTACTTTATATTGTGAGCTAATCCTCCCCATGGTTTTCCCTTCTTGGGTTTTCCACGTAAAATCTAGTTTTGTCTTGTGTTTGGTGCTATTGTGATTCATTTTTTGTTATTTTCTTTTCATGGTTAATCATCATAACAAGTTTAAAGGTTAATGTGGATCTAAATGTTTGTGAGGCTGAAATTTTTGATACAATTGATTCACCCCTCCCCCCTCTTGGTTTTCTTGTGCATTTAACAATTGGTATTAGAGAAAGGTTTCGTTGAAGAGAGCTTAATAGCTTGAAGTAGATCTAGGATGGTGCACAAGAAGAATGCTCCTCATTATGCCCTCTAGAAAATAAGAATATACTAAGTTATTTGGTTTCTCTTGGATATGAAATCTGGAACTCAGTTGTAACTGCCTTCAAGACTGGTAAATCAAGAGGATGCTGATGATATGAAATTGGGTATTGGTAGGCACAGTGGTAAGTTGCCTTTCAAGTGCTCCAATTGTGGCAAGATTGGTCATTATGCTTCAAGATATCTGAAAAGAACTTTGAAAATTAAGAATAGGGAAAACAAAAGTAGAGTGCCTAAGAAAAGCTACTATATGAAAGAAGATGAAAGTATATCAGATGATGAATCTGATGATGAAGATGATAAGGATAATGAAGATGATACTGTTTCAGCTGACCCTAAAGAATGTGTGAGGGAAAATCCTTTAGAGGTAAGTCTTGATAATGAAGATACCTTGGTGTCTACTTTTTATACCAGACAAGAAAAGAACTATTGGGTTATTGACAGTAGTTTCTCAAATCATATGGCTGGTGATAAACAACAAGTTTGTTAAATTTGAGAAATATGATGGATGACTAGTCAGATTTGGTGATGATTGTACTGCTAAGATATGTGGAAGAGGATCAATTAGTCTTGAAGGAAAGCATAATGCTGATGATGTTCTTTATGTTAAAGGTTTAAAGAAAAATCTCTTGAGTGTTGGACAATTGTGCAGCAAAGGATACAATCTTATGTTTCATGATGATGGCTTTGAGATCAAAAAGGAGTTTGGAACTGTGATAGCTACTAGAAAGAGGACAGATGGAAATATTTATCATCTCAAAAGTGATGATAGTTATTGCTTTATGACTCAGATTAGTGAGAGTTGGCTATGGCATTGGAGATTGTGTCATATCAATTTTGATAGCCTAGTAAAGATAAGTTCAGGTCAAGCTGTGAGAGATCTGCTAAAGATTACAAAGCCCACAATGCCATTTGTAAGGATTATCAAGTTGGAAAGCAAGCGAGAGGAAGTTTACAAGTTGAAGAACAATCTTCTACTAGACTATTGGAATTGGTACATACAGATCTTTGTGGTCCTACCAAAGTAAGGAGTTTTCAAGGTGACAGTTATTTTATGTTATTTATTGATGATTTCTCTAGAATGACATGGGACACTTTTCTTAAGGAAAAATTAGAAGCCCTAGATAAGTTTAAATCCTTTAAAGCAATGGTTGATAATGAAATAGATATGAAGATCAAATTTTTTAAGTCTGACAGAGGTGGAGAATTTACTTCTAATGATTTTAACATGTTTTATGAGAATCATGTGATAAAGAGGCATTTATTTGCCCCTAGGATTCCTCAGTAGAATGGAGTGGTTGAAAGGAAGAATGTGGCTATTCAAGAAGCTACAAGGACAATGATCAAAGAAGTAGACCTATTGGAAGTCTACTAGAGAGAAGCAATTCAGACTACTATCTACATATAGAACAGAGTACAAGTAAGAGAAAATGACACAAAGACTCCGTATGAGCTATGGTATGGAAGGATTGCTACTGTTAAATATTTCAAAGTTTTTGGAAGCAAATGTTATATCAGAAGAGATGAAGAACTAGGAAAGTTTGACTCAAGATGTGATGAAGGTATTTTCCTTGGGTATTCTACTAGAAGCAAAGCTTACTGGTGCTACAACAAAAGGCTAAAAAAAATTATTAAAATTTCTAATGTTTAGGTTGATGAAGATATACAAAAGATTTCAGAGGTTAATCAGTATGAATTAGATGGGTCTTCTTGCAGAGAAGAAGAAGTAAGTAAAGAAAATGAAGTACAGGTTGAAGAACAAGAATCTCTAGAAAGAATCCCTAAAACTCCCAACTATGTGCAGAGGCATCACTCTAAAGACCAGATCATTGGTGATAAAAGCAAAAGTGTGTTGACAAGGAGAGTTGCTGAAGAACAAGTAAATCTATGTTTACTTTCTAAAGTTGAACCTAAAATAATGGTTGAGCCATGCAAGGATAAGTATTGGATCAAGGCTATGGAAGAAGAACTAATGCAAATTAAGAAGAATTAGACTTGGGAACTTGTCCCAAGAGCAGAGAACAAAAATGTAATTGGAACTAAGTGGGTATTCTAGAACAAATTGAATGAGAATGGAGAAGTAGTAAAGAACAAGGCAAGACTTGCGTGTAAAGGCTACTCACAAGTGGAAGGAATAGACTATGAGGAAACTTATGCAATGGTGGCAAGAATGGAGGCCATTAGGATGTATTTGGCATTTGCAGCACATAAGGATTTCAACTTGTATATCAAATGGATGTGAATTCTGCTTTCTTGAATGGTGAGTTGGAAGAGGAAGTGTATATAGAACATCTAGAAGGATTTTAGTTGTTAGATAAGCTAGATATGGTTTGCAGGTTGAAGAAGGCACTATATGGATTGAAGAAAGCCCCCAGATCTTTGTATGCAAGACTAGACATGTATTTATTCCAACAAGGATTCAATAAAGGGTTTGTAGATAGCAATATCCACATCAAGATCAATCTGACAGACAAGGGTATTTTCATTTCTTAGTCAAACTATGTAAAAAAGTTGTTGAAGAAGTTTGGAATGGAAGATTCCAAACCATTTTGTACTCCTATGGTGAATGGTTGTAAGCTAAGCAAGAATGATGAATCTCCTAAGGCTAATCAAAACAAGTACAGATCAATGATTGGAGGATTACTACATCTGACTACTACTAGACTAGATATTATGCATGCAGTCTATCTTGTGGCTAAATTTCAAGAAGCTCCTAGAGAGTCACATGTTATGGTACTGAAGAGGATATTTAGATATTTGAAGGGCACTTTTGATCATGGCTTGTGGTATCCAAAATATATTGATTTACTTTAATTATTTATACAGATGGTTTAGATGACAGGAAAAGTACAAGTGGTGGTGCATTCTTTCTTGGATGTAGATTAGTGTCTTGGCTAAATAAGAAACAAGATTTAGTGTCCTTATCTACTACAGAGGCAAAGCATATTGCTGCAGCATCATGTTGCACATAGGTGTTATGGATGAGACAAACCTTGAAGGATATCAAAGTTGTGTATGATGAGCCAATCCCTATTTTATGTGATAATACAAGTACTATTAACATTTCAAAGAATCTGGTGATGCATTCAAGGCCAAAGCATATTTCAATTAGATATCACTTTTTGAGAGAGAAGGTTGCAGAGAATGAATTGAAGCTTTAGTATGTGCCGACAAAGCATCATGTTGCTGACATATTCACTAAGGCTCTTCCTAACGATACATTTGAGTATCTTCAGGAGAAGTTAGGGGTTATTTCCCCTCCTTATTTGAACTAGATGCATGAGGAGATGCATCAATCTAGTGGATTTCAAGATTCATTCTTTTCTGGACTGATGATTGGAGGCTACCTCTTAGGGGGAGCAGGTAGTGGTTATGATGATTGTTACATTTAGGGGGAGTAAGAGTTGACAAAATTTGGTGTACACTCCTAAGGGGAAGTATTCAGAGAAGTGAAAGAAAAGGATGCTGCAAAGTAGTAGTGAGTAGTGAAAGTATGTGCAATATCATAAAAAGAGAAAGTTGTGTCACTCTTTTCCATTGATGTCAAAGGGGGAGAGGTTTCATGTGAAAAACAAAGGGGGAGAGAGAACAATGTGAAAAAGAAAAGAATCAGTGATCAGAGATAGAGTAAGTTGTGTTAAAGAAAAGAAGTTGGTGCAAAATTATGTCTTGATGGTTTTTCATGTCATGTGTTTCCATCAATGACAAAGGGGGATATTGTTGTAAGTATGTGCTAATCGGTGTTGTCATTGATGTCAACAGGCTTGTGTTCTCATTGGTGTTAACTGTGTCTTATGTTGTTTTTATTGTTTGATTAAGTTGTTGTGTTGAGGATGATGTGATTGCCTTGAAAATGTGATGAAGATGTTAGAAATATATATTTTTGATGGTTGGTTTCCAAGTGCTTTTGAGAAAATTTGATTAATAAAGGAAACAGTGTGTTGAACAAACTGACCGGCTTAACAGAATGGTGATCAAGTTTTGCTCTACATTTCTTCCTAATTGAAGATCTGCTTTTATGGTTTGGATATGTTGTTTAGAGGTCTTCAAAGATATTATGTTCCAAATTTTGTGCTCTGGTTAGTTGTACAGAGAAAGTTGTGTTCACCATTGTGTGGACCGTGTTTCTGAGTTGTCCTAAAGTGTCTGGGAGAAATTGTTTTGCTTCGCATTTCTCCACGGATTTGTTTCTACCTTTGTGGCTCTAGATTCATGCTTATAAGGTCTATATCCTTTTTTATTTCAATTGGTTAATGGTTTGGTGCTCTGCAAGTACATCTCTTAAGTTGCAATTGATGATAGAGTATGATATAGTTGTTAAGTACTCTGGTGTGAATTTTCTTCAGGTGAAAGATGTTGCAAAGGAATTTGTTAGTTTTTAGGAATGTGAGGATGTTTCTAGATCATGTTCATGCTTAGTACATTGTTCGTATGTCATATTTTAATGTTAACAAAGCATGCACTTAAAATTTCCTAGTGTTAACACAAGTTTGGTCGACTTGGTTGTTTACACTAATTGCAGTTGTCCTTCATTGATTGTGAAAGTGTGTAAGAGTGGATTTAGGTCCATGCTAAGACATTATGTGGTCTACATTTATTCCTTTCCTCCACAGGAATATTTTGGTACATACCTAATTTGAATTTTATGGGTTAAGTTGTGATGCTGACCTTAGAGAATGTTTACAAGGTTGATGATGGTATAAATAAGTGTTAAGAATTTATGAGTGAAGGTATGCATGATGGATACGATGTATATGATGTGAATTTGATCAGTGCAGTGAGAGATTTCATGTGTTAGACTACTGGATGCATTGAGCAGAAGGTGTCTACTATTTTTTAGTGTTGTTATGAAGGTGTTGTTTGTGTTGTGGTGAATATTGAGCTTCATTGTAACTAAACTCCATGCATAGGTCAGATGCAATTATATCAGTTCATCCCTAGCAGTGAGCCTCTTCTTCTTCTATCTCTTTCTTCTAGATAGTGAGTCCCTAGGTAGTAAACCCTTTGGTAGTGAGCCTTTTGTAATTCAGTGTTGCTACTACTTTATATTGTGAGCTAATCCCCACTGTGGTTTTTCCCTTCTTGGGGTTTCCACGTAAAATCTGGTGTGGTCTTGTGTTTGCTGTTGTTATGATTCAGTTTTTGTTAATTTTTTTTCATGGTTAATCATCATAAAAAGTTTAAAGGTTAATGTGGATCTAAATGTTTATGAGGGTTTGAAATTTTTGATACAACTGATTCACCACCCCCCTCTCAGTTGTCTTGTGCATTCAACACACCCAAGCACTTGTTTGAGGGAAATAGGTACTAAAAGACACACAAAGTCCCTAACAAACAAAGGGGATAGGAGGAAAGAGTACAACACAAAAAGGCTCAATTTATGATTTTAAAGGTTTTGATCAAGAAAGTGTGAACAAAGTGTATAAACACCTAGTGTTGAAATACATAATGTGTATTTAAAAATATTGCAATTTTCACAAAATTCTATGATTTGATGCAAAATTTTCAAATGAAAAATGAATATATGCTTGAAAAATGAGTGTAAGATCTGAAATGCAAGATATATAAGATGAATGCAATGAAATAACACCAATCTATGCTTGTTTATGCTTTAAAAATGCTTAATTTTTTTCACTTTTTTCAATGCAAATGCACAAAATATGTAATGAAATTATGAGAATGATGAGGAGCAGACAATTAAAACCTTTTTATTAGTCCAAAAATACAGCAAAACTTGTCACAACAAACCAATATTGCAATGCTAGATGAAAGATAAGCCAAAATGTAGTAAAACTGCAAGGATTTTTGAAAATCTAATAGTGAAATTAAGTTATGAAAGTATTCAAAATGATGAATGAATGGAATCTAATCAGATTTAATACATAAAATAACTTAGATCAGATTTGAAAATGATGCCAAAATCCTACAATGCTCAATCCAAGTGAAATTTTAAGGAAGTATGGATGAATACACCTCTTTTTGTTGAAATACACAATGTGTAATGCAAAATTTGAAATGTAAATGCAAAAAACACACTATGATGAAACACTACAGTCAAAAATCAGATTTTAATGAGTGTAAAAATGAGTAATAAAATCTGAAATAAGATTTTAATTACAAACCCTGGCTTTTGAAATTACTAGGTTATATGAAAAATGCAAAATTTCAAGTGAAACCCTAGCAAATGAGAGATACAGAAGCAAGGTAAATGATCATGAAAATATGAAATGCTGCAATTTATCTTATATCTGATGTAAATTTTAGAAAATTAAAAATTTTCAATAATATGCAAGGAAAATGGTGCAAATTATGTCTAAATGCAAGATAAAAATGCTTATTTTTTCAAAAATTTCAATATTCTTTTGCAAGTTTTTCAAATGCATGATGATGAAAATGATATGTATGAATGAAAATCTGATGTACAACACTCAACAAGGTAAAAAATTCAATAAAAGCATAGGTTCACCAAAATGTTATGTAGAAAAAGAGGGTTTGTTGATGAGATTGATAATCTAATTAGATCCTCCTTTCACTACATACATTCAAGGACATTAAACCAAGTTGAATCACAAATTTCACAAGAGGACTCAACTATAGGTTTGGTGTCACTTGGAATGATAAGGAAATTTAGAATTTGTTGATTAATTTGTTAAATCTTAGTCTGATTAATCCAAAAACCTTAATTATGCAAAATCATAAACAAACGAATGAAACCTGACAAACTCTTGTTGATAACTAAGAGGGGGGGTGAATCAGTTATCCTACTAATTTCTTCTTTCCTAACTTTCTTTATAATCAATGCAGCATTAATTCAAATAGGCAAACATAACCATGAAATGGAAATACACATGACAGTTATTTTGACGTGGAAACCCTGTTAAGGGAAAAACCATAGGGTGATTAACCCAAGATTATATTCTCTGTTAGAAGAATGGAAATACAAAATGGCACTTGCCAATTAGGGCTCACTGCCTGAGCACACTACTCACAAAAGGCACACTGCCTACAAGAGACACACTGTCTACAATTTATAAAGAGAGTAATACAGTACTTGAACTGATAAGGAGCATCAACATATGCTGGAGTTTAGTTCCGGTTAGGCTTAGTACACTGATCTGCTGCACTTCATCTTTCTTCTTCTTTTGTGCTACTTTCCTTTCACATACCGAATCTTCCTTTCTACTTTTACTTGGGTCTACTTCTTTTCTTCACACATTACACACAACCACAACACTGCTCACAACTAAATCCATCTTGTATATATATCCGCACAAGTGATTTCATCACCTTTCTAGTCGGCATCCAAAATAGTCAATCTTTTCACAAACTCTGATCTGTCGGTTGAATCCTTGCACATCAAGTAATGTGGATCAAGCATATATTTATAGAAGTCATCAATCACATTGGCCAAACATAACTTATGCCTTAAGAACCTTTTCCATCATTAGTAACACATCCGGAATAATGTCTGATGTTCTGCCAGTCAGTTCTTCCTCTATTCATACTATCACTTGGGAACCCGACACTCAAGCATTCATATCTCTTTATCCTTTCCACACCGGAGGTTCAAACCTTGGAATCTATCAGTCAAGATACTCCTCTTGACTTCCCCAAATCTGTACTTCACTAAGATACTTCTACTGAGAGATCCAGACCTATCTGTCAGACCTTACTGACTGCTCTGTTCTTGCTTACCGGACCTCAACACTTCTTCAATCTGACTTTCGGTGAGGACTTATCGTGCATTGCAGATGTGTGTGATAACCTTTGTTACCATCAATGACAACAATCAAGAAGCTCCAATGTGTCTCTTGCCAACAATCTCCCCCTTTGGCATTGATGGCAACACTTCGTGAAAAATGACTAAGTGTTATACTATACTCCCCCTTAGCAGATGCTGTCTTTATGTACATTTTATGGAGCTCCCCCTTAGCTAGCTACAACATTTTTCACTGTTCTTCACTCCCCCTTTGACATCAATGGCAAAGGGTGGGAACCGTGCATCAAAATTTTCAAAAATTTAACTATACTTAGCCACATATAACATACTCACATAAACTAAAGAATGTCTACAAAAGATGTCTTCAATTGGATGAATTCTACTACCCAACTTCGCTTCATTCTATCCAAAATTGAGATGTGACCACTCAACAGGAATGCAAAAGCTTCTGCCCTCTTAAGATCTGTCAGATCATTGGTTTGGGTGGTAGTCTGAGCATCACTTATGGCCTCATGCATGGCCTCTAACCCAGGGATAATGATCCTTCTAAGTTCACCCATCCAGCTAATTATGTTCTTCCTTTCCTTCTCAAAATTCTTTATTGCATTGGTGATTGCAATAGTTTGACACTCTTGATTTACTATGGAGGATGAGAGAGGATCAAAACTTTGAGACAGACTTAGAGTTTATCCTCTTGTTCTTTTACTTTCCTCTCAATATCTTTGGTCACCGTGGGCCAAGATAAGCAAAATTTGTACATATTTCTGCCATCTTTAAGAGCATTTTCCAAGCTCTTTATCCCAATATCCATAACTCTCCTATCATTTGTTATCAGAGCCTGTACTTCAGAGAATCTCTTATCCAAAAACTCCTTCTGGACCTTTTCTTCAGCTGATTTCTCTAGAGAATCAAAATGTGTACTAACACTATTGACTAGAGTTTTGAGATTACTGGAAGAGGAGGCTATGGGATCCTTCTGAAAAGATGGCATGATTTTTCCTAGCACTCCAGATGCTACCTCTATAAGCTCATAATCTTCCATGTGAGATTTCAGTAATTTCTCTTTGACCTTCGCATTTGCAAATGAAGTTATTTTCATTGTTTGCACCGGTGATAGAGAGTCAAAATCTAATGGCCCTTTTAATAGTTTCAGTTCATCAATATCCATAGTTACTTTTGTCAAAACGTCCTTGACTAATTCTATAGTGTCTCTTGCTGGAGACAGATTTTTCTTTTCTTCTGCAGTCACAGAACTGTCTTTTGGAGCTTGTTAGATCTAGGGCACACAACTGAGAGGGAGGGGTGAATCAGTTGTACAAAAAATTGCTCTTACTTCAAACACTTGATTCTTCTTTGTTAGTTAACAGCATATCAATTAACCATTCATGAAAGCATAAAGCATAAACACCAGAGCAGATAAACATCAACACATTAGACACCAAGATTTTTGACGTAGAAAACCCAGTTAAGAGAAAAACCATGGGGTGATTAACCCAAGGATTATTCTCTGTTAGAAGAATAAGAAAAATGAATGGCACATGCCAATTAGGGCTCACTGCCTGAGCACACTGCTCACAAGGAGGCACACTACCTATAAGAGACACACTGTCTACAAGATCATAAGTATCAAAAACTTGAACTGGAGAATGACATCTTCACCATGTTTGGATCAGTTCCATTTAAGCCCAAGTCACACCTGCTCTGCCTTTTGCTCTTCCGCTATACCAAACTCATCCGCTCCACACCACACTTTGAAATAAATTAACAAACCTTTATTTATACAAGGCATCGACTTAGGAACAATCATCTAAGTCGGCAATCAACCATAAAAACATCTGCAAGTCGACAATCATCCACAAGAACATTCGCAAGATGAATAACCCATCCGGTCGGCCAACCTGAACAAGAACATCTTCTTCCTGAAGTATATCTCCAATTCTAGGCTCTAACACTAATGCGAACTAACAACACAACCTCATCATTATCCAAGAACCTTAACAAGCTTGCCTAAATGACCAGGTACATCCACACTTCCTCTACTCACTAGAATCTCTTCTCTTCTTCATCCGGAACGTCAAGAACATAGTCTGCCGCCACTGTCATACTAAACAAGGTGCTTCCGGACCTCCTAACCATGAACAAATCGAGATGACACATCACAAGGACATCCCAAACACTCCTTCCAATCTGCAAAATAGGATAATGCACTTCCAGATCTTACCAGACCTTTTTGTAACACTCTGTCACTCCAGAGCATCTCCCAGAACCAGTTCTACTTGATTGATCACAACGTCTTCATATCTTCATGCGGACCTCTAAAATCTTAACTAGAACATATCAAGACTCATATCTACAAACCCTTTAATTTGCATCCTCTGATCCTCAACCTATTGAGTACTTTTGCCTTCTTCTCATCACTGTTCTTCGATGTTCTTGATTGAGACTGATTTCCTCAATAACCTCAGCACATAGCTCATTCAATCCTTCTTATCAATGTAATATGAGTATGTTGACATCAATGACAACACTGGTTATCCTCATACTTGCAACAGAGCTTTCTCCCCTTCCACAACCTTTGTACTGATATCTTCTTTTCCCTTCACCTCTGCTTCTTTCTCCTTTACTCTTTCTTCTCCTTGGGATCCGGAGTCAGCAGGGGAAACCAGAGGAGTGATATTAGTCTATTCATGGGCCACCTCTTTCGGAGTAGAGGATTCCAAGTCCTTAGCTATTTTTGCACTGGTATTCATAACATCTTCTGTTATTTTCTCAGAAGACTCTTCTACAACACTTGTGGTCGAGGGGTTAGTACCCAAGTCCTCTATAATAGGAAGATTAAATCTTTTGAAGGCTTTCCAAAGAATCTCTTCTATGTCCTTGGCTACCTTGTCAGTCTCACCAAGCATAAGTTCATTCATCCTTGCTTTGCTCCTAAACTCATCCTTACAATCTTTGAATACCATATTCATTATCTTGGGAATGATTGAAGGATATAGCTAAATTGCTATCAGTTCTCGGATTTCTAGGTCTTTGGCTTGGGCATTGTTCTTTCTTGTTTCTAGTTCCTTCTCCAAGCTTTTAGGGATCAAAGATATAATTTCAATAAATGCTTTGTTGTAGATATTTAGGTACCTGACTATGGCATCTTGCAATATTTTCTGATCTACTTCACCATAATCATCATAGAACTCAACCATTGGCTGAAGATTTCCATTCACTGTGACTGATTTGATTATGTCATCAATGTCAAGAGTGGGTTTTTAAACATATTCCTCTGTCTTTTCTTCTTCCTTCTGTCTGGTAGAGGGTTGACCGAATGTTTTCTTCTTTTTCTTCATTTTCCTGATTTCTTCATCAGATTCAATCTCCTCTTCATCCCTTTGACTGGCATAAGCTCTTGTGGTTTTTGTCTTTGTTCTTTTCTCTCCTTTACTAGATGATTGTGCTTCCAGTTCTGATGTCCTTGAGCCTTTGGCAGTGGTAGGTGCAGATCTCTTTGATGATCTAGTCCAGGTGGAAGGTTTTGCTGGAACACTTTCCTCATTTTTCTTTTCTGCCTTCTTCTTCTCTTCTCAACCCTTTCCATCTTTTTCCTGTTGGCATCAAGTGCCTCCTTTGAGATGCCAAAGCCTTTGGCAACATCTACTTATTTTCTCACTTTCCTCTTAATCTCTGGCTGCCTTAGCTCTATATGAATTTTCACACTTAGTTCTTCAAATGTTCCAAATCTTTTTGCTTTTGGGTCCTTTGGCTGACTAAGCATGTGTTGAACATGCAGCTCTATAATTTGTTCATCAAATTCATACCCCATAGGCATGATCCAGACTGTCCTTGGCTCTACTGCCTCCATTAGGCATTGATCAATGTCTACCATGAAGCACACTGTATCCTTGTATTTCTCAACTACTGATTTGGGGATTCTTTCTCTGATTTGCATTGTATTTTGAAAGTGCTTGAAGTAACCCCACAGAGCTGTATTCCTTGCCTTAGCATCCCCAAGTTCATGCAAGTAATCTCTGATCTGAATTACTACTGATTTGTCATTTTGCTATACCCATCCATTTGATCAGGGCAGCTCATTCATGATGTAGAAAAATAGACATAATATTAGTTCACCATATTTAAAGGAGTTCTTCTTGTCCTTTTTGATCTTCTGTATGTTTTCCATTAATTGGCTCAAAAGAAGTTCACAGAGATCATATTCTACATTCTTTCTCAGCATCTCATAGGCAGTATATACTGCAGTTTCAGATACTGAATTCTCCCTACTGGAGTGATATATCTTGTATCCTATTATCATAGATGCAAACTTGATATCCGGGTCAGTAATATCTTCAATGGTCATTGCCCTCTTATCAAATTTTGATCCGATGGCCTCAGTTAGAATGTTGTTTTTGATAGATTTGAGGAGAGGTATTCCTCCAGAGGAGTGTAAACTACTTACTGCCTTAATTGCTTCCTTGGTGATTTTGCAAGGTTTCTTAAGCCATATAAAGTTGTCATGTACCCTACTCAACACATACCAGACCCATTCATCTTCTTCAAAGTAGGGGAAATGAATGAACTGATCAAAATGTTTCTCCTAGATGCCCTTATATTCTGGTTTAAGCTCAAAAGCATTGTCTATCAATTGTTTGTGATAGATATCTCTTAGTTTGAATTCCCCAAACTCTTCAATATTTGCATGTATGTAAGCCCTAATATCTTCTGTGTGCAGAACACCATGCAGAACACTAGAGAAGGCTCCTAGGGGATCTACCTCCAAGGATTTGTATGGATGTTTCTTAAATGTGGAGCGAGGTCTATCAGAAATCTTTACTATATTCAGAGTAACCATCATCAAAGAATCTTACTGAGGGATATCAAGAATGAAGAATACCTTTTACACTGTTTAGGACACACGATGAAATCTGGATTGAGCTGTATGAAGAATCATCTTGATCTTTGGGAGAAGTTGTTGTAGAGCTCCTTTTCTCTTTTCTTCGAATGTGAGTGTACAAATGATGAGTGAATGAACTCTTTTATTTCTGGGAAGCCCTAATTTTCATTTTGCAATAAATGCGCAACCTAGTTCATTCCGATTAGCCTTGTTTGCCTTATTCAGAGACAAAACCTTTCCGGATCATTGAGACAGATTTTGAAGTTATTCTAGGAGAGTAGTGATAATCTATCTTCCTTTCATTAGTCATTTGATCTATCTGTAGATCAAGACACCATAGTTTGAATCATACCAGACCAAACTTGTAAAGAATCTATTTTTACCGGAAGACTATTTTACCGGATCAATTCTGGAAGGATTTTATTCTTCAAATCTTCTTTTGGATCTCTCAAAACTTTACCATACCCATTTTTAGATGTTTCTCTTATGAGCCCTTTTAATCTGCAACTCTCCTTATGCCAGTTCCGGCACTAATTGACTGGTTGGGGGAATAAGGTTTTCTTTGTGTCTCCCCCTAAGCTAGGGCTCACTTTTTAATTTCTAGAAGGAATATCAGCACCAGAGTTTGGTGTAGATCCATTCCCCATATTCTCTGTACTTTTCTTCACCTAGAACATGTTCATCTCCCTTTGAACTTCATCCGCATTTATTTTCTATTTTCCTTTATCTTCATTCAGATTATGATATACCAGACCTCTTTTGTCCTGATTCTTGCTTCTGTAGATTTTTGCAATATGACCAGATCTATTGCAAATTTGGCAAACAACATTTCTTTATATATTGGATTGATATGTTCTTAATCTGCATTGATTAGCCATATGACCCATTCTATTGCATGCAAAGCATCTACCATTAAATGAGTTGTTTGTTTGCATATTTCTGCATTCATGAGATTTGTGTCCATACCTTTTGCAGTTAAAACATTGTCCAGAGAAGGATGTATTAGTCTGATTCATTCTCTTTCAGAACTGATTAGCTTTATGACCAAAGTTATTGCAGTTGTGGCAGTATCCATTGAAGGATGGATATCTTTGAGCATTGGGCTACCTTACCAAAGGTCTTCTAGAATTGTTCCTTGGATTTTTTCATCCAAAGTTCTTCTGACCTGATCTAAAGCTTTCTACTTTCTCATATCCCAAACCACACTTGTCATCTACCCCTTTTTGACTTTCAAGGAGAACTTCAAGTTGAGCAGAACTTATCTTGAATTTCTCTTTATATTCATTTTCTGTTTGAAGATCCCTTTTAAGAGAGACAATTTGATCCTCAATTTTTTCTTCATTATCTTTAGCATCTTCAAGATCAAATTCAAGATGTCTGATGATTCTATCCATCTTGTGGCAATCTTTTGATTTCTCCTTGAGGGATTGTCTTACATCATCTTCAGTTTTTCTTTTCTCTTCAACCTCTTGGGTAAACTTCATAACTCCTAATTCCATTTCATGTCTTACCATAATGATTTCTTTTGATAACTTTTCACATAACTTGGTTTTCTCCTTCAGATCTTCATTTGTATCATTTGCTTCACCTTGACTTTCCAATTACTGAAGTAGCCCCTTTCTCTTTTTCATAGAGAGACTTAATTTATCTTTTAGTTCTCTCATGAAATCATCAGCCTGTTTGAGTCTTTCCTTTAACTCATTGACTTCAGAGTTTGACTGCTCAAGATCATCAAGGGCGGTCTTGAGTTGCTCCCTTAACCCATATACATCCATTTGAATTCCCAGATCTTCCTCAAGCTATTAGACTCTGTTAGGAGGAACTTGGCTCTGATACCAATTGTTGATAACTGAGAGGGGGGTGAATCAGTTATCCTACTGATTTCTTCTTTCTTAACGTTCTTTATAATCAATGCAGCATTAATTCAAATAGGCAAACATAACCATGAAATGGAAATACACATGACATAGTATTTTTGATGTGGAAACCCTGTTAAGGGAAAAACCACGGGGTGATTAACTCAAAATTGTATTCTCTGTTAGAAGAATGGAAATACAAAATGGCACTTGCCAATTAGGGCTCACTGCCCGAGCACACTGCTCACAAAAGGCACACTGCCTACAAGAGACACACTGTCTACAATTTATAAAGAGAGTAATACAATACTTGAACTGATAAGGAGCATCAACATATGCTGGAGTTTAGTTCCGGTTAGGCTTAGTACACTGATCTGCTACACTTCATCTTTCTTCTTCTTTTGTGCTACTTTCCTTTCACATACCGAATCTTCCTTTCTTCTTTTACTCAGGTCTACTACTTTTCTTTGCACATTACACACAACCACAACACTTCTCACAACTAAATCCATCTTGTATATATATCCGCACAAGTGATTTCATCACCTTTCTAGTCGGCATCTAGAATATTCAATCTTTTCACAAACTCTAATCTGACGACTAAATCCTTGCACATCAAGTAATTTGGATCAAGCATATATTTGTAGAAGTCATCAATCACATCGGCCAAACATAACTTATGCCTTAAGAACCTTTTCCATCATTAGTAACACATCCAGAATAATGTCTGATGTTCTGCCAGTCAGTTCTTCCTCTGTTCATACTGTCACTTGGAAACCTAACACTCAAGCATTCATATCTCTTTATCCTTTCCACACTGGAGGCTCAAACCTTAGAATCTATTAGTCAAGATACTCCTCTTGACTTCCCCAAATCTATACTTCATTGAGACACTTCCACTGAGAGATCCAAACCTGTCTGTCAGACCTTACTGACTGCTCTGTTCTTGCTTACTGGACCTCAACACTTCTTCAATCTGACTTCTGGTGAGGACTTATCATGCATTGCAGATGCGTGTGATAACTTTTGTTGCCATCAATGACAACAATCAAGAAGCTCTAATGTGTCTCTTGCCAACAATTCTCGCATAGGATGACACTAAATGTAGATTAAATATATACCAAATTTCAAATTTTGAAAAGTGGAAACTTCAGGGACAAAAGAGTGGGCGCCCTTCTCTAGTGCAGTGCTTTTTTTAGAGGGTTTCAAGATATTTTCTACTACAAATTGCAATCACTTCATATATTCCTGACAGTGCTAAATTGAGGGAGAAAAGAGTGGGTGCCCTTGTCCCTTTAAGGACATTTCCTGTCATTTTCTTCAGATCTAGAATTGTCCTGCACTGCTTTGATCTCCTGTAATTCCTCTCCACAAGAACCAACACCTATCACCTACAATCACAAGAGAGGGGTTGGGGGTTGTGGTGTTTAGAAGTTTGCCTTGGTCAAGCCATGGAATGGCATTCAAGACTTCCAACACCATTGTTAGATAGAGAGTGTGTATCCTTGTAGGATAAAGGCAAAATAAATGATGTGATAAATGATTGAAACACAAAGTAAATGTGACCTCAGAGGTGAAGCTCTCATGAGGAGATGAAAATCTTTCATGCCATGAGGAGATGGATTGATGAAGACAAATCTACAACAAACATGAAGAACACAACATAATATTGTTCTGTGACACAATGAAAGCCTTCAATAACCTTAGCACAAGATCACAAGTTTGTATTATCTATCTAGGTGTAAAATGAATTCATAAACATGTTTATATATGCATTCCCACTAAACATTCATAATTCAAATTCAATAGCCGACATAGTGAAACCTTTTAATGATCATTTTGCCGAGACTTAAGATTTGGGCCCCAACAATATAGGGCAGGACAAGAGCACAAGTGCCCTTGTTTAGGGACTTATTTTAGGCCTGGATTAAGCTCAAATATGTCCCCTAAGTCCCATTTCTCATGGGTTTTGGGGGATTTTTTTCTGGGATTCATTTTTAAGATGCATGATTAACTCTAAAGGACCTGAGAGCTAAACTTAGGAGGTAAAAGTCCTAGGAGGACATTTCATGAGATAACAGTACATATTTTAAAATCAAATATCTCATGGGTAAGTGAATGGAAATGGGGGACAAATTAGTGGCTAGCCTTGAGATTTTCAGCAAAACACATTCTTGTAATGGAAAACATAACACGTATGTGGTTTAACATGTATGCATTTTTAATGCCTTGAATTCAATTTTTTTTCATCCTACCCATTTAAGACATGGACTTCCAATCCTAAGGATTTGACATCTCCTCATCAAGTTTATGCATTTTGCAATAAAATTTTACAAAACCACCACTAAAATAAAGAGCTACTTCTTACTTTTCTAGACATACAATTTTTTTAATATTTTGAATAAGTTGAGATATTTATTTTTATTCTCTTTGAACAGTGTCTTGATATTCCTCCACTACATATGTATTGATTTTTTTAATGACTTTTGACCCGCTTATTCAAATTTGAAAAAAAAAGGATTCTTCTACACTTTATTCTATACATATTAAAAAAATTACATTTTCAATTTTTTTTGTACAAGTTATGTGATGCACACGCTCAATGATGTAATTTTTAGGATGTATCCACTTCAAAAAATCACAAAAAAAAATTATTCAATAAAAAAATATACTTGTACTACTCACTCTTCACTATATTTCCACCAACTAATTTTTAAACATACCTAATGTATCAAAAAAATAAGGGGCACACACTACACACTATGTTATATTTTGGTGATAAAAATAGCAACACTTTTGTGTGCACTCATCACTTCAGCCCCTTTACCTTAGCCATTTTTAAAAGCTTTGTTAGTTTTAAAACTAGATTTATAGTACTACAATTCTTGTTCTTATCATATCTTCAGTTTTTGAGTGTGCACATCATTTCAATTACTCATCCAAGTTTAGCTTTAGTTGGTTTTAGAAAAAATAAAAGTGACCACTTTTGACCCATTTTTGTCCCCCATTTCCATGCACTTACCCTCATATCTATTCAAATTTATTCCTTTTTAAATTAAAAAACCTCCTTGATATGATATGAAAGTCATTTTTTTAATTAAATCTATATCTGCATATAGGTCCTTACCTCTATATCCACATTATTTATTTAATTTAAGGTTCCCATATATTTTCCACACCCTTAATTAATTAAAATCCTTATTAATCAATATGCATACTTTAAAAAAACATGTTTCTTTTTCTATAGGCACCCACCTCCATGTAAGCATTATTTATTTCTACTTTTTTTATTAGTTTTATAACATTAACATTTTGACCTCCTCTTATCCCCATGCCTAGCCATGGAGGTCATGTCCTTCGAAAGCAAGCCACATATCTTCTTAGTTAAAACCTTAGTCTATGCCCATATCTTAGAGAGTAAGGAATGTATCTTATCATATTTATTCATGTTTTCAAATCCACCTCAAAAATATTTTTTTAGCAAGGCAGTACTTTTCATAACTAGGCGAGTCCTTTTGTTTCTTTTAAATAATAAAATCTTCCTTTATGGTATATTGCAATTTCCAATGCTTAGGCACCTACATCTATCTCCCTTTTGCTTTCTTAATTCACTTTTATCTTAATTTAGATGTCTATACTTCTATCCAGCCACATGACTCTCTCTAGCTCTTCCTTTATGACATGTAAATTTATATCTTTTATTTCCTTCACTTTTATACACACATTCCTTTCCTTTCATTTTAGGTGCCTACGTGTATGGAGAATTCACTTTGTTCTCCCCCCCCCCCCCCCACACACACAGATATATATATATATATATATATATATATATATATATATATATATATATATTCCTTTTCATTTTGAGAAATACAATATTCTTATTTTTAGTATATTGATATTCTTTTATTGAAAACACATACTTTCTCTCCGTATAGGCATCTATCATTTTCCACAAGGGTTTTCCATTGAATGATTTGTCATCTTTTCAATTGAGAATCATGTTCCTTTTAGAAGAGCTAGCCATAGTTGGATTAAATATAAAGGACTACAAAGATGTATTTATACATAGAATATGCACCATTTTCCATGAAATTGTGATCATTCCCATATAATCTACACATTCAAATGAATAAAAAATTATTTCTCAAAATTTTAATTTTTTAGATAATTAGGAATTTTGAATCTTTTTAATTTTAATTCACATGAGCTCTAAATTGCTCTAGGAAGGAAATTATGAAAGTAATGAGGGGCACTAAGTTTGAATAAATTTTTGTATCATGTAATGTCTCATGGGAGGATACATGATGAAAAGTGAGATAACAAATAAAAATAATGTAGATGATGAGCATGTTTATCTTGCAAGAGAAGTCATGTTAAATGTAGGCATCATGATATGAAACATGGGGCTTTTGAAGAGAAAATAGACACACTTAAAACCATATACGTGGGTGACAACTAATGGAACGAATGTAAACCTAGGTGCAACACATTGACAAGAGCCCATGAAGGAGACATGCATGTGCAAGTATAGCTTAAATTCCAAACATAATAGCTCACACATTTGAACCACCAATAGGATAGAAGATCTTGAAAATTGAATCATGGGGCCTAAGAGAACAAAACATGATAAGGGATATGCATGGATATAAGGAAATATAAAAATATATCTTGAAGAGAATATAGATGTGAAAATGAAACCAAGCGATGAAGTTCAAAAAGTACATAGAGGGCCGAAGTGGCCAAGATGTCCCATGCCATGGACAAGGGCATGAATCCTAAAGATGCATATATCAAAATAAAGTAAAAGAGGGAAAAAAATAGAAATCAAAGGGTTCCATGATTTCACTAGACTTTAATGGAATGTTGCAACAACGAGAAAAAATGGTGACCCAACTAGAGAATACTTTCAGGCATTCTAGGATAAGCAAATCAACTTAAAAAACCATTTTTTTAAATAGTCTAATAAATTAAATCAATACCAATGAACAAAAGAGAGTGATGGACATAACATCAAACTAGATTCTACAAGTGAGTTTATTACATTTTATAGAACCAATAAAACTAATTATTATTACTAGTTAGTAAACTAGTTCACCCATAAGGAAACATAGGTCTACTAATTATAAATAATAACACTAATAAAAATGTTTCTATGTGTCAGGATATTGATCTACTACTAGAAATACACCCATATCCTTGACAGAGATATCTCTATTCCCATTAAGGCATTGCTCTACTATAGCTAGGAATCTATATCCCTCGTAATGATACTTGAGTTAACCAAAAACATTAAGAGCCTATTTTTTCTTTTTCTTTCCTTTTACTCAACTTTTTAATTTTCTCTTTTGTTTCTTTTGATTTTCTTTTCTTTTCTTTTTTTCTCAACTTGCAAGAAATAAAGCTTATAATTTAGGTTCAAGACTACTAATGGCACATAAGAGGGGAACATAAGTGAAGACTTCCATGTGATAATTCAACTATAATAATTATTTTAGTTGAATCTAGAAATTATTTTATTGTTTCAAGTGATAATGTACTAGTCATATTCAAAACCCTCATGAACTAATTAAACTAATTTTGATCATAAAAAATGCCTTTCATAAAATTAATTATATTAATTAGTATTTCTTCATTTCATAAGAAAACACAAATCCCTTAGTCTAAACTTATTAAATTCATAAATACAAAAGGGAAACCATTTGATAAAATAGAAATGGCCCCAATCAATTATGAAGTCGTAAGAAATCATGGAAAACAAGCCAAGGCGTGAAAAATAAATGAAACCAGCTATACTCATGGTGTAGCCAAAAGAGGACTAAGAAACAACATATGAACACGACACCAAATTAGAAAAGAACAAACAAACTATATACAATGTATAGATTCATATTTACATGTTTTCAAGCAAGTGACATTCTAGCACTAAAATAGGGTTTGAGGACTTAACCCATTAATTGGTAATGTGAAATGATCACTTGTTATTGTTTAGAGCTTAAATACATTATCACATATTATTTAGATATCTAAAATTAAATGGTCCAAAGATGAGAAAACATCATATGAGCCCATTTTCATTCATTTAATTTCTCACGAAGAAGGTCCATATCAACAATCTAGAATGAAATTATTTCAACTATTTTGTCAAACAACCACTTCACCACATCATGGTGTTTAGTGAAATATTCTAAAGATGGGTCCCTTTATTCATCTAATTAAATTAGGATCAACAATCTTGCTTGAATCTTGTCTTTACTTTCTAAATAATCCCTCATGAATTACAAATTTGGTATTTTCAAGATCATGGGGAAGACATGTTGCTGGTATTAAAATAAATGGAAGTGTGAAGTACCTAGAAAGTCCTTAATACAAATGTAATTGGCTCATAAAGCATTCTTAAGTTGGTTATGCCAGTCTTAAGGACTCTTGTCTAACAATTTATTAATTATAGTAAGCAAGTTCTTGTTTGTTGATTCCACTACCTTGAATTCCCTTGTGAGTTTTAATTTGATGGGAATTTTAAAATGATTCCATGATTATATGCCCACTTAGAAAAAATTAAAGAAATAAAGGATAGGTCATTATCACATACAAAATTTAAAGCTAATAGAAACCAAGTGATGATTTTCTCCTCAAGGAATTTGATGATTATTTCTACTGTTCATTTCTTGCGAGCTTGTGCCTTGGTCCAACATGTTTAGTGATAATTTAATACAAAATAATGCACCCAAGATATAACTCGAGGAACTTATGTCAATTTAGATTGATAAGGAAGGGATATTCATCAAACTATATGAAGCATTAGACTAGTTGTAAGAGCAGGTAACTTAGTATGTGGATGAAAATGGGGGTCCAAAAGGGGGTCAAAAGTGACCACTTTTTTCCTAAAACAAGTAAAAATTGATCTTTAATGAGAAATTCAAGATACCCAAAGTCAAAATTTCAAGATATGAGAAGAACAAGATTAGTACTACTCAAAATCTAGTTTCTAAATAGTTAATTTTTATAAATGATGGTCTAGATTAAAAGGTTCAAATATGGAGAGAACACAAAGTGGTCCTATTTTTGTCACAAAAATATAACATAGCATCAGGTGTGCTCCCCTTAAAATGTTGATTTTTTTTTTCTAATTCACAAATCCTTTTGATGAAAATTTAGCTAATATCATGTAATTTATGCAATTTTTTTTTCTACTAATCTTTTAATGAATATATGATTTTTTACTAATTTTCAATGTAGACACATCCTAAAAATAATGAGCATGCTCCCCCCTTAATTTTGAGAAAACTAATCAATAATTAAACTTTTTAAGTGTGTATAGAATCCAGAGTCTAGAATGTGAAAATGTAATTTGTTTCAAATTTGGATGAGTGTGTCAAAAATGACACTAAAAAATCTATACATGTGTTTTTGAAGAAAAATGAAGACACTAGAAAAAGAAATTTAAGATCAAAACCTTAACAGAATTAAAATTTCAAAAAAAATTACATGGTTAGAAAGATAAGAGAGTTTGATGTTATTGTGGTATTTTTTTCAAAATTATTTCTTGAAATATGTAAACTCGATGGAGAGCACACTCAACCTTTACTCATTTTTTCATTTTTATGTAAAACATGTTTTTAGACACCTTACATGCAAGCCCAACCCTTTGGCTCAAATGTCCAAGACAAATTAAATCCTAAGGGTGGGATTCCAAAGCAAGTTTGAATGAAATGCATCCACATTATAACATGCACGCATTGTATATTCAAAAAAAGAGTGTTCTCTTTGTTTGTAATGAAAAATAAAATAATTGCATCATAACGCAATTGCATTATAATACAAGCATGCTATAACATGAGCATGTTATAATGTGCTCACATTATGGCTTGAGATTTTTGAGCCATCTCAAGCCATAATGCTAGCACATTATAACGTGCTTGTTTTATGTTATATTTTTCTTCAAATTAGTTTCTGGCCACTTTTTGGTCCCCCTTCTTGGTGCACATACCCAACTCTTTTATAATTCTACCTCTACATGGCTAGGGAGGGTATTCCTAGATATCATGGCATGACAATTAAAGGGAAATGAGAAACAACTAGGTTACATAGTTTAGCCACACCCTTTGCGTAAGATGTCTCAAAGATTTGTCACTAAACTCCCCCTAATCTAGATTACTAGCTTTGTAAAACTAAAGATCTCTTAATATTTAAGCATATTATTATTAGGTTATATATGCAAGATGAAAACATGATGTAATCATAAAATTTAAATTCATTCAAAACATCATACTTCACATATAACCATTGAAATACATAGAATTGCATAACTCTAAGGATAGATGATAAGTGAAGGCTCAAAAAATGTATTGGAGAGGTAATTGTTATTGGATTGTGGAAACTAGTAGGACATTGACCAAGCCAATTTGATAAATATCAAATGATGTATTCAAATAGGTGTCATCATAAACTATTGAAAGGAATAGTTCCTTGAAATATTGGTGGTAGCCAAGATCTAAAAAAATTACATGTATATAAATCTAAGCTCAATATCAACATATGAATCAATAGAAAATATTGAACTAGAAATACATATCAAAATTCCATTAGTCTGGCTACAATTCATTCTAAATGCAATTCACAAAGTCAAGAAACTTCACATAACTAAAACTTCCTTAAAATTTCATAAGTGATAAAGAAAACCCCATATGATATTCTAAAAGGATTTTAAAATACTTTAAAATAAGTTTTACAACTATTGTTATAGTTAACCAATAAAAAAATGAAATCATAATTGTTATCCTAGAGATATATTTTTATCCTAGAGTGACTACAGAAGTACAATATGTTGTAGGTTGAGACTCATTGTCCTAAATACCTTATTGTATTGAATTAGTCTTGGTTCTAAATAATACAATTGTCATTTAGTCTATTTTGGTGGTGGGTCTTCCCTCTTGAGGGTTTCCCATGTAAGTCCTATATCTTGTGTAATTTTGTGACTATATACTATTCCATTACTTTCATATATATGTTGATGTTTAGATCTGATACATGTTGTTGACTATTAACTAGCTACACAATCTTAAGAGCTCATTAAATTTCATTCTATCAATTGTATTACAAAAGGGTGAAAATCCCCAACATTTGGTATTAGAGCAAGATTGGTTGGTCAATTGGTAACTACATCATTGGAGTGTAAACCCTAGTATGTGTGATAGTGAAACCCTACAATAGTTATAAGGTTGTTGTGGGTGTATAACTAGAATCAAACATCTTTGGAGAATTTTGTGAGTGAGTAGAACATCACTAAATCTATGGTGAGACCATCGAGGTATAAAATTGACAAGTTCAATGGTCAAAGCATCAAACTATGAAAGTTGAAGATGGAAGATCTTCTATTGGAAAGTGATTAGTGGATTCAATATCTTCTTCAACTAAATCCTTAGGTATGTCTAATTATGACTAGGGGAAATTGGATAAGAAAGCTAGAAGTAGTATTCAGTTATGTCTATTAGATTTTATTTTAATGAACAATGGTCTATAGTGCAGCAGATACGAAACACCTCCATTGTCAATGTTGGGAATCAATTGTAGGTATACTACTAATATTAGCACTTGAGTCATTAAGAGGTGCAATGGTTGTGTGATAAGAAAATCAGGTCTCGCTCCTTTTAGGGTTTTTATTTTTCCCACATAAGAGAAACATTTTCAGGACTACATTTTTAAATGCATAAAAGCCCACAAAGAGAAGACTATTTTTGAAGGCTTGAAAGATTGTGGAGTAATAATAATAATCGAAAGCCTTATTTATTCCACTTTACTGATAGTTGAAACATAATAATTTATTTAATACCAAACTTATTTTTTTAGGTTTTGAGCAACGAAATATATAAAAGAAGAATTCATCATGCAGTAGTAAATTCAGCCAAAGCATGACTCTCAGCTCTAACATTTTACTACCCTTTTCTTGATGGAATTATTGCTCCCACTCCTTCATTAGTCACAAGTGATAACCTTACTTGATATAGAAAATTTGTGTACGAGGAATATTATCAAAAGTTCTGGAGCAAAAGCCCGGAAGGAAATATGTGCTTAAATTCATTTACAACTAATTGTACAAGTGTATGTCTAACTAGAGAAGATGATAGGCTATAACAATAGTACTTGTTACTTTCAAGTTGTTGATTAGATTTTTAGTCTTGCTCTAGCATCACATGTCCAAATAAATTTATTTCCAAGGATTTCCCATTTTTTTCTAAGGGAAAGGGTCCAATAGTAGTACAGTACCAATAGGTTTCTTAGAATTGGTACATTGAAAGCTTGATATTTTAAAAGTATGGTACTAGTAGTTGTAAGAGAGGACCAATAGTTGTAAGAGAGGACCCAATAGTTGAATAAAATTTGTCCATTAAATTCAAAACACAACAAACCACATGATGTCACATTGACAGACTAAAAACATGACTTAATACAAAACTATTGGTCTAAGTTCTGGGGGGGTCTATTATGACACCTCAATAAAAAACATGTTGATGACACTTTTTTTTCTAAGTCTATATAGGTGAAATTAAATATTTGAATTGTCCACATCCCTAGTTACTTAGGGATATATTTTTTAGTGCCAATGTTACATGTATGCATGTGTAGAGATGAAATGGGATTATCTTATTCTTGTGCATGAGGTTGACTTCTTGGGTTGATACACTACATGCTCTCATAAAGTAAATATCAAGTGGGAGAATGTTGGCACTTGGGTTATATTTACTTAGGAGAGTCCTAGTTGGAAGAGTTAATTTGTAGGCTTCTTTGAGGTTAGTTTTTAAGATATTATGAATAGAAAACATAGTTCTTTACATATGATAATGATGTTGTAGGTCCTATGGTACATCATATATGTTTTGCCACATGTGGTGGTGATGTGACAAAAACCTCAAGGTATGTATTTAATGGATAACTCACAACTGTGTAGATGTTTAGTACTTGCTAGAGCATTATCAATGATGCATAAGCATTTATGGTAGAATTGGTGAACATGTGACATGAACTAAGGGAAAGATAATGTCTTGGAAGATTACACAATGTACCAGAAGAAGTTAGGAGTTAAACAATATGGTTGTATGTGCTACCACAAGTAATAAGAGCTAGCAGTGCTGACTATAGTGGAAACATACTTGTATCGACAATGTAAAGGATGTAATTATTGTTTCATAATGTGTAGTAGTGGAAAAGTATATAAGATGATTATCCATAAGAAGACGTCATATTTGGTGGAAACTGTGGTATATTGATGTCAAATATTTATAGAGTATGGTTACATGAATCTTAGTATTCTACAAGTTGTTATGGAGTTGGGTAGTTTGTATTCCTTGAATCTACCTATATATATATTGCTTTCAAAGAATGCGCCAAGGTTATTAGTTGTGAAAATTTCATGATATGGACATTGAAGACATTATGCATGTTGTTGGTGTGTAAAAATTAGAAAGACTACAAATGTAGAGTATGTTGTAGATTGAGACTAAGCATCCAAAAGAACTTGTTATATTGAATCAATCTTGGTTTTTAATGATATAATTGTGAACATCTGTTTTGATGGTGGGTTTTCTCTTATAAGATTTTCCCACGTAAATTTTTGTCTTTTGTAATCTTGTGACTACATACTATTCCATTACTTTCATATACGTACTGATATTTAGATTTGATACATGTTGACTATTAACTGAGTACACAATCTTAAAAAGTTGGTATTTCAATCCTTTGCAAAAGGGTGAAAATCCATAACAAAAATTACATTAATATTATATATTAAATAATACAAGGTACCTATTGGGACCTGAAAAACTAGTTCCCAAAATGCCTTATTTTGCACAAAAATCCAAAAAATCCATCCTTTTTCCCATGTTTTCCTTTGCAATTGAAATCTCTTGTTTAAATCTGATTTGAGATAAATTTTAGGGATCTTTTCTCTCAAAAAAGTAACTAAGCATATGTCCCTATGTTTCCCCCCTTTTTCCTTGGAAAAATTCATTGATTTTTGCCTTCTATTGGCTAGTCGGCAAATTTTTGAACAATCAAACTAGTTTGAAAGTTCGCACATTCCCCGACTCACTGATATAGTGGCAAGAAGGCTTGAGGAACAAAGGAAAAGATAAAAGTTGCAACAAAGGGACTCTTCAGTTGGCTAAGCGCTTGGTTAGAAAAGTTGAAGATTCACTGACTAAAGATAGAAGTTCAGCAAGTGGATTATTTGTTGATAGACAAAGAAGAAAGGGAGCAACCAGGTTTGCGAATGTTCATATTTTTTGACAAGGCAAATACAAAGGGGAGAAACAAATAAAGCAAGTGTTTTATGGGTGAATCACTAAAGTCTCAAACTCACCAACAAGTTCAAGTTTTTTGTGATTTGCTGATAAGGCTATAGGTAAGGAAAAGACACACCTTCCAAGGTTGATTGAGTGAAGGTTCGACACACGGAAGAATCATCGATAAGGAAAAAGAAAGGAAGAGGCTGGCTTGGTTCAAATTTTGCCAAGTTTTTCGATAGAGGAGCAATTATGAAGGAAAATAAATAGTTCAACAATACACTGAATTACTAACAAAAGAAAAATGGCAAGATTGGGAACGTTCGGAAAAGGTAACTTTTACTGACCAATAAAAGGTGATGCAAAATGATAAAGGGGAAATAGGGAAGATGTTGCCAAGTGGTTTGATAAAGTACAAAATGACCAACAACAAAGAAAGTGGCAAAGTTAGCAAAAGTCAAGTTCACCAATAAGGCAAACACAAGTACAATTTTGTAAGGTAAATGAGGAAGAATAAAGAAAAATGTTCTGTCGGGGAATCAATAGGAAAATGAACTAGTCAAACAAATCAATTTTTGGGGGATTCATAGATAAGGCAATTGATGAGGTCTGGGAGCTTCCTCCTTAGTTTGTCAAATTAAAGATTTGCCGACTAAGGAGCTAATGGTAAAGAATGAGGTGCTAAGGATTGGTTTTAGAAAGTTAACATTTGTCAATAAGGCAAATAAAGCTAATGAAAGGTAGAAGTTCAGCAAAAGGCAAAGTTGCCAACAAGAGGAAAAGATGCTCCAAGCTGCCAAGTTCAAAAAGAATAAGTATTGACAATAAAAGGCCAAATAGAGAAGGAAGCCAGTAAGAAAGATAAGTTTGACAAATTGAGGATTTGCCGATAAAGGAAAAGGTTGTTAAAGTTTGAAAACTATGAATTTTGTTGACAATAGGCAAGGGCTAGCTAGTTTAATAAAAGTAAAAGTGGCCAACAAAGGACAAGCAGAAGATGGTTCATGATATCAACCTTTTGCTGACTGAAGAGGAATTAAGGTGAAAAGGGAGTGGTTTGTGCCAGTCTAGATTTGTCGGCCAAAGGGACAAAATTTAGATTTAAAATCAATGGTAGGTAGCAGTTTTGTGCCCAGATGCCTATTTTTTGCAAAGGAGTACCTTGATGATGGTTGATACAATTGATGTTGTAAATGTGCGAGTGCTCAAATTTGGTGGAGGATGGTGTATCACGGTGTCTTAATATTTTCTGCAATACCTCTCAGGGACACTGTCAATGCACATGGTATGGGCTTTCCTTCTGGTCCGCTGCTTTCTCTGACTGAGCCACATGCCACATTCAATGCTACAATGGTTGCTTGTTGACTGAATTTTCCACCATCTAGGAGCTACATGATGAGCTTAACTGCTATATCTACAAGTTTGAAAGATATTCTCCGTGTTGGTCACTGAGCCAATTGTTTGGTCTGGGAGCGCCTAAGAAGTATTTTCTAGCACCAAAACATGTTCTGTCTAGTTTGTTAGTGAAAGGATGTATTTGGCATAGTGTAGAAAGCCTGTGTAATGCAGATATGAATGTAATGGCATGTCTCCATAAGATTTTGTAGTGATTTTGATAAATATATAATCGCAGTTGTATGTTTTCCCTTGCATCATTTGCTGGTATGATTGTAACAGAGGTTTGGAGATGTGTGACAACATCTAAGTTAATACAAGGCTTTGTATTTGCCATTTTGTTGTTGCATATGAGTCATTGCAATTATCTTTTGGATTATTAAGTATGTCTATTTTGTGAAGATCTATTTGAAAGTCATATATGGGAATGTATGTCTAGTTCTGTTGATCCTATATTGTGTATTTCTTTTCCTCCTTGCATTCTATGACTCTGTTTCCCAATGGAGTAAATACCGATCCATATTGGAGAGGGGTCAAACATTCTTTTAAATTAAACAAATCATTCACATGTGGTTCAGGGAAAAAACCATCTTTCCTTTGCATATACATTCGCACAGTTGAATCAGCTATATAGGGGTTTTGTGATAGCAAGTTGTTCTTGATTTAGTGACAGCTTTTAGAGTCAAGATGATGAGTTGGGTTTGGTTGTCCAATTATTTTTACTTGTTCATATGGTTTGAACTTAATATCTATTCAAGTATACCCCTTTGAAATATCCCTCCAGAGTCTAAGCTAAGCTCGAAGTGCAGAGGAGTCTACCCGCTCCTATTAGTTGGCCAAAATCCCCCTTTACTTGTAGATAAACCTCTTCATATGACAATCATTGAGCTAGGTGATTTAAGAATGTTTTAGAGTTTCGGGTTGCAGCTATTTTGGATCCCAACATTACCTACATTTGAGGGTTTCTGATTTTTGGAAACATGGAGAACTGGAATAGGGGAGAGGGCCCAACAGTGGTGCACCCTAACTTTATGGGTTGATATAGCAACATACGTGTAACATTGACACTTAAAAATTATATCCTCGAGCAGCCAAGGATGTGAACAATTCAAATATTTCATTTCACCCACATAGACCCAAGAAAAAAGGTGTCATCAACATGCTTTTTGTTGAGGTGTCATAATAACCCCCCAAAAAAGCTAGACCAATAGTTGTGCATTAAGCCATGTTTTTTAGTGTGTCAATGTGCCATCATATGATTTATTGTTTTTTAATTTAATGGACATATTTTATTCAACTATTGAGTCCTCTTTTACAACTACCGGTCCTCTCTTACAAGTACTAGTACCACAGTTTTAAAATATTAGACTTTTAATGTAGCAATTCTATGACAAATATTGATACCTACACAACTATTGAACCCTCTCACCTAAATAAGAAAATGGAAAAACATTGGAAATAAATTAAGCTAATCAACAACCTGAAACTAACCAAGTACTATTGATACAGCTTATCGTCTTCTCTAGTTAGACATACATTTGTACAATCAGTTGTAAACGGATTTAAGCATGTATTTCCTTCCAGGCTTTTGCTCCAGAACTTCTTATAATATTCCTCGTAGGAAAATTTTCTATATCGGGCAGGGTTATCACTTGTGACTAACGAAGGAGCAGGAGCAATCACTGCATCAGGCGAAGGGCAGTAAAATGTCGGAACTGAGAACCGTGCTTCGGCTGAATTCACTACTGCACGATGAATTCCGCTTTTATATATTCCGTTACTCAAAACCTGTAAAAATGAGTTGGGTATGAAACATATTATAACGATTCAATTATCAGTAAAGTGGAATGTAAATAAGGCTTTCAATTATCATTATCACTCCATAGGCTTTTAAGCCTTAAAAATTAGTCTTTTTCTTCGAGGGCTTTTAAGCCTTTAAAAAATATAGTCCTGAAACTGTTTCTCTTATGTGGGAAAAATAAAAACCCTAAAAGGACAGTGACCTCAATTTCTTACCACATAAACATTGCACCTCCTAATGATGCAAGTGCTAATATTAGTAGTATACCTGCAATTGATCCCCAACATTGACAACGAAGGCGTTTCGTATGGGCTGAACTGTAGACCATTGTTCATTCTTCAACACTTGAAGGCCCGAGACATCTCCTTGAAGAAGAACTGTGAGAGCATTGGGATCTGAATGAGCTGGTAAGCCGAATGTCAGTTCAGGATTTGGGCAGCGGGGATAATAATTGATAGCCATATGTTGAGCGTGTTTTCCAAGAGCTTTATCAAGAAAATCTGGCTCCAGTCCCAGGCTCTCAGAAATGGCGGCTAGCAAGCGTAAAATCAGGGCTCTTACCTCTGTGCAATATTTCCCAACAGCCTCCCTGTGTGCACATACAAATCATAGCTATATTAATCCACAACGTCAACACAAAATTACAAGGAAATTATGGAGAATTCTCACAAAGTACCTGTAAGCTTCGGGTTCTGATGGCCAGGCGTCTACATATTTTTCTAAAGGATAACAATGGTGCCTAAAAAATTCTCTCCAATTGTACACTTTCTCTTTCTCAACGTTAAAGCTAGTTGCTAAGCGTACAACGCTAGAAGGATCTTCAGAATAGAACTTCTCTCTCTTCTCAACGGGCATAGTGAAAAATTCTTTTGCAACTTCCAGCATTCGGTTAATGACTGCCTCAGGCAGTCCATGGTTAGTAACCTGAACAAACAGAAAAATGAGTGATTTGCAATTACGGACTTAATTTTATTCATTCTACTTAAGAGTGGATGGTCAAACAATCAATAGCAATTTTACACCTCATTCACAACAAAAAGTGGTAAATATTTGTCCTATTTTTATTGGCTAAAATTTCCCTTTGACCTGTACTTAAATCACTGTACTTAAACATCATCCACCGTGATTCATGGTTAATAATCTGAACAAACAGAGAAAAATGACGCCACACGTAAACAGCGGGCACGTTGTGTGCCGACTGTTTACGGTAATTTTCGACCGCTGGGCTTAAACAGCACACATTAAGCTTTGACTTGTTTAGGTGGCTGGTGGGCCCTTTCTCTTACTCTGTTTTGTTAATGTGTTAATAAGAGAAGGGGCACCAGCCACCTAAGAAAGTCAAAGCTTAGTGTGTGCTGTTTAAGCCCAGCCATTTTCGACCTCTGAATTTGTTGACACAAAGCACAGACGGTTTCAGTCAACCTCCATCCAGAATCTTGACCACACCAATTGTTGATTGATCTGTCAACAGACTGAATTGTCGATTAATTTTGACCAGCGGGTGCCGGCTGATTAAGCTCTTCCCAAAAATGAGTGCTTTAAGACTACAGATTTAATTTCATCCATGTCAATGGTCAAACACTCTATAACAACTTTAGAGTTCATCTGCACCAAAAAAAAAAAAAGAAAAAGATGACAAATACCCCACAGAACTCCTTAAAGAAAGTACTCAGAATAAAAAAAAAACTGTCAACAAAATCAAGAAAATCAGCAATTACAAACATTAATTACACCTGAAAAAAACCATCTTGCCGACACGCAGATCGGATCTCGTCAATGACCAAATGCCTGTTAGGGCCATCCAGATGAGTTAAATCTATTAACGAAATATTGTCCGAGGAAGCCAGCTCGTTCAGTTTTGGCCTTTCTGTTGGAGGTCTGACATAGTCCTTCGGAATTTGAAGACAATGACTGCTATCAGAAATACTTACAAACCTCCTACAACTGCTTCTTTCGTCCCTCAAGATCGTCTCTCGTGCTAACAAATGCTTTGCCATGATCTCGTTTGATTGGCAACGCTCCTTATTAAGTGTGTTAGAGTGTAACAGATTCTGATGTATTTATAGACAAATTATTCAATGAGCAAAACGGCGTTCTAGTCTTTGCGCGGGAAACGTCAGCTATCACGTTTAAAATACCTGCCGACTTGCAGGTGGATGGCATTACCGTGTTTGGCACCGCTCTTCTGGAGCGGCCAATGAATCGACAGGAGGAATTTAGGACACTTTTCATTAATATCTTATTTGTGGAAACAAACATTTTACAAACTAGCCAATAAACAGCTGACATCACGGGTTACGCATTGTTTGTCTGTGTAATTGTGTTACAGGGTGACATAAGCCAGTTGATTTCACCATAGTGACGTCCTCTGTAGTCGGTAACGCTACCACCAAAGTCAGTCGTAGTGCTGTCCCATCACTTTGCTGGCTATGGATTGCCTAGATCCCATACCTAATATTTCTCTATTTTTTATAGAGAAATAAGCCATACATTATTGGAAAATCATGTGATGTTTTTGTTAAGATTCATTTTTTTTTTTTGTCATTTTTGAGTTAATTTTAGTAACTTCTATTAGTGGTTCACAATCAGTATGAATGATTTTATAGTATTTATTGTAATTAGGTGATGTTTATTGTTTGAGAAGGCATCTATCCAAGTATTATTTTGATTTAAGTGAGTTCTTCCCAAGAGCAAGTAGAATTATGATGGGTAACCTCTAAGGAATTCCTATTGCTTCACCCTTGTGAGCATTACCTAAATGCAAGAAGTGTTAAATGGACCATTCATGTTCACGAGAGATGGATTCTTATGAACCACTACTCATGAATATATGGGTCAATCAAATTGACTCAAAAGCTGCATAGTTGGATCCTAATAAAAACATCACATAATTTAACAAATTGCAAAGAAAACACACTTACTTAATACTTAGCAATGTCTATCCAACATTGTGGATTAACATTTGACCAAAATAATAAATATTTCTTAAGAATCAACCAATATATTTTTGAATTTTAATTAATTATTATTGTTGAGAAACACCATAAATTACTATAGTGAAAGCATATGCAAATAATGAACAAATTTGATACATCGATTTAAGTAGCATGTGATTAACCATTAAATTATAGAGGATAAACGTGTATCAACAAATTAAAATCAGCAAACTCGTATAAATGTAACACCATAATTTACATGGATAAACCCCTTTAGAAAAATACTCTGCCACCAAATAGATCCTTGACCTTGTATTAATCAAATAAATATTGTTTCATAATACAATCTACCAAACGTGTTAGTCAAATAGTGTGTCAACAACATAACATTATTGTAAATGAGTGATTTTGGATTAAACTATGTGATAGTTTTTCCCTCAACATTTCGGATCACACTCCATGATCCATCATCAAGAAAATAGAAAGCAGGAGAGGAGAATTAGAATGGATAATTTCCAGACCAACTTGGTTAAATAGAAGGAGAGGGGGGAGAGAGGTGGCACGGGTACTGAGAGATCAAAGGGGATAAAAAAGAAGCATAAAAATAAACATTTTGTCCAACACATGAACATGCAAAGATGCCTCTAAATGTACAAGTACCAAACAATACAAAAAAACTCAAAGTAATAAAGTGGAAGTTAGTAAAAATAAAACACCCAACATATAAGTATATATATCTATATAACGAAATTAACAAAAAGGAGTATCATTAAATATATATTAAAATAAATTATTAGGGTACTAATATATATAATTTAGTAAAAAAATACTTAAAGGACAATACATTGGGAAAATGAAGATGTAAACAAAATATCACGACAATAGATGAACAAAATGACCAAAAAACGAAAACCAAGAATGTGCACATATATCTAGAACACCCAAAACAATGAGCCTAATAAAAAAAGCACTAAAAAACCTATGCAAAAAAATCTTGAATAAAGAAAATAGACAGAAGGTTGTAAGGTGAAAGAAATGAAAGGATACAAATAGCAAAAAAATATGTGTATATATGCATAAGAATGTATAAATGTACATATATAACAGAAAAATATTGGAGGAGAGGAGAAAGAAGCAAAAGGATAAAAAGAGAAACTAATGTAAATGCATGAATAAGAATGTGTGTGTGTACATACATACATACATACATACATACATACATACATACATACACACACACACACACATGAAGAGAGGCATAGAATGCTTTGTTTATTCGATGATAAAAGCATATACAAGATGCATATAAATAGCATGCAACAGTTGATGAAACTATCATAGCAGTTGGCATAACTACAAAACTATAGAAACTAACTAATGTAACCATGTAGTTATGTAATAAAAATGTAATACAATCTATTATGCAAACATTCCCCCCTTATTACATTGTTCCTGCAATAGTACCAAGGTGCCCCCCCTTAATATTAAAATACTCAACAAAGCTGATTACATAGTATTAATACATATTTTATAGAAGATCTTCTCCGAAAGAATAAATCTTGAACCATGCGGGGCTCCATCATGCTGTCTCATCTACCCTCATAAAGGTGTAGCTTCGAGATGTGTTCTTGAGCTCTTTAGTCCCAAGCTCTCAAATCACAGAGTCTTGAATTATTTGAAAATGAACCCTAAGAGATATGACAAATCTCTGCCATTGTCTAGTGACCGCGAAAGGGTATAATTCAAGATCATGTATTCTTTGAAGCTCCTTGGACAACAATCCATATTGAGCTCAACACTAAATCCCAAACCTATCTCCAAAACAAAATCTTCATAAAACACACATTCTTCAAATTCGTCAACATCAAAAAAGAAAAGTAAAACAACCAAAACCAAAAATGCTTCTCATGCAAAGCATCATCTCAAAGTGAGAAGTTAACTTGAGATGATGGAAAATCCTCCATCCTTTGATGCCGCTTGCCTCCAATATGACCCTATTACACTTTAGCCAGCTGATGTCTTAGACAAGTCTTTGGAGGCCTCATTAGGAATATAAAAGATGGCCCCAAAAGCATAAGTGATCTTTGACATTGTAATTCCAAGTTCCATCTTGAACCTGAATAACTGAACTTTAGGGAGAACTTTGCATTGATAGCTTTTGCTCTATTAGTTTATCTCTTGGATTGATTGCATCGTTGGATATCTAAATTTTTTAACAAAACTTCAAGACAAATTCTCTCAAATATATCTGCACTTTACATTTGAACTCTATTGTATTGTGTTGCGATATATCTTCAATGGAATATGACTTTTCCTTCTACTTGGCACGCCATATGAGGCAATGATGATTACATAACACTTTTGTATGTAGTTGGCACTTAATAATTATTTTTTTTGTTTGTTTGGCCTGAACCTTAATTCCTGTTACACTTCTATTTTCTACTTCCTATGGCTAGAAGAACTTAGGCAATTGCAACAAATATCAACACATTCACTTGAATCAATTTCATATGAATTGAATGTTTATGTCAAATATAAATTATAATCTTCAACATTAAGAAACAACTTTGATGTTGGTTCTGCTCACACATCTTGCATAGTGAACAAATGATATTTACCATTACATAGAAAACAAATAATATTTACCACCCATAGATGATATTATTGCCTCTTTGAACAACTTACTATTAGAACTTGGATGGAATCTTATGCTGCAATAGTATTCTATGTGACACTATGTCATGCTTTCAAATGATTAAACATCACTTTCGTAGACTTCTAGTAAACTTAAATGCCCCTAACATTCATAAACTTAATTTGTAACTTCGTTATGCATCCTAGCATCTCTTCTGCTCAGCAAATACCTAATTCTTCTATGGAGACTACGCTGCAAGAGATTATAGAAAATATTATGGTGGATCAATTGGATCCAAGACCACATCATGCTCCAATGCCCTTAGAACATTCTCCACACTACTCTCCCATCAAATTTATGCAGTAGATTGACACTTTCCTCATATTGCACAAGGCAGCTCTGATACCACATGAAGAGAGGCATAGAATACTTTGTTTATTCGATGATAAAAGCATATCCAAGATGCATATAAATAGTATGAAACAGTTGATGAAATGGTTATAGTAGTTGGCATAACTGCAGAACTATAGAAACTAACTAACGTAACCATGTAGTTTCATAATAACAATGTAATACAATCTATTATACCAATAGTACACACACACACATATAAGTAATTGTGTATGTATGTATACATGTGCATCAGTGTGCATAGAGCTTCTGGAAGAGACTTTGTGTTTCTTTTTTGGATCGACATTTTGGATCACTCATTCTCTTCTTTTCATCCTGATGATGGATCACAAAGTGTGATCCAAAAAAGCAACACACGGTCTCTTCAAGAAGCTCTATACACTCTTATTGTGGAATGTGGATATATCATGTATATAATGTGCATAAGTTTTGTATGTATACATATACAAATAAGTAAACTTGTATGTGTATAAATGTGCGTGCACACACACACATACAAATAAATGGGAGAGTCTATACAAGAGAAAAGACATAATGCCCCAAATGGAGTAAGCCAGAACCCAATAAGTGACCACTGTTAGATTTAGGGCAGACAACTAAGAGGGGGTTGAATCAGTTGTACAAAACTTTCTTCCAATTTAAACACTTAACTTCGCATTGTTAATCAGCAGCATAATAGTAGATCAATCAAAGAAAACACAATGCAACAAATCAAAAGTAGAAGCACATTAAAATATGAGACACCAAGATTTTGATGTGGAAAACCTGGTTAAGGAAAAAACTACTGGGTGATTAACCCAAGATTGTATTCTCTATTAGAAGAATAGAAAGAACAAAATGGTACATGCCAATTAGGGCTCACTACCAGAGCACACTGCTCACAAGAGGCTCACTGCCTACAAGAGACACATTATCTACAATGAAATAAGTATCACCTACTTGAACTAGAAAATAACATCTTCACCATGCTTGAATCAGTTCCATTTAAGTCCAATACTTTTGCTCTTCCTTTCTTTCTCTTCCTCGCTACCACACACTCATCTTCACCAAGACACCTTTAAAATAACTTTGCAATCCCTTATTTATACAATACATCAACCTAGGAATGATCATCTAAGTTGAAAACATCAACAAGAACATCCACAGGATGTGTAACTCATCCGGTCAGCCAATCTCAAGAAGAACACCATCATCCGGAAGTTATTCTTCAATTGTAAGCTCCAACTCCAATGCAGACCACCAACATGAACTGGACACGAGCCAAAGACCTCCATAAGCTTTCCTAAATCACCAAGAACATCCACACTTCATCTGTTTACTGAAATCCTTCTTCCCTTCATCAAGAACCTCAAGAACATAGTTAGTCATTACTATCATAAAGGAATAGATGCTTGTGGACCTTCAAACCATGAACCAATCGAGTTGATACTTCAAAAGGACTTCCTAAACACTTCCTCAAATCCGTAGAACAGGATACTACATTTCTTGATCTTACCGGACCTATCTCTATTACTCTGTCACTACTAATCATCTGTCAGAACCGGTTCTACTTGAGCGAGCATAACTTCTTCTGATCTTCATGCAGACCTCTGAAATCTCTACTGGACCACCTTAAGACACATATCTATAAACCCTTTAAACTGCATCCTCTGATCCTCATCCTATCTTAGACTTTTACCTTACTGTCATCACCGTTTCTGATTGAGACTAACTTTCTCAATATCCTTAGCACATAGCTCATTCAATCCTTGTCATTAATGGAACAGGAGTATGTTGACATCAATGACAACACTGGTTAGGGCCATACTTGTAACAATCTCTCCCTTTGTCATTGATGGCAACATATGATGTGAAAAACTATTTTAACCATCAAGACAAGAACTTCTCCTCACTGTCACAATTCCCCCTATTACTAACAACCATTCACATGTCTTCTCTCCCTTTACTACTCCCCCTTTGATCAGCAACCATTTATTTTTCACATGTCTTCTCTCTCTCTTTGACATCAATGGCAAAGGGCACATACTTGCAATTCCACCACTTCAGAATTATACCTGCTACTCCCCCTGAGTAGCAGCTCCCCATCATCAATCCAGACCAAAAGATGTGACTGTGATATTCACCATATTGATGCACATCAGTGCACCTTAGTTCATCACCGGAGGGGCAATAACCCCTAACTTCTCCCTGAGATACTCAAAAGAGTCCTTAGGTAGAGGTTTATTAAAGATGTTTGCAATCTGATCCTTGGAAGGCACAAACTCCAATCTAACTTCATTCTTGTTCACTTGCTCTCTCAAAAGTGAAACTTGATGGATATGTGTTTAGTCTTTGAATGCAACACTGGATTCTTAGATATATTTATTACACTTGAATTATCACAGAAGATTGTGATAGGTTCCTCATACTCCACTTTGATATCACTTAGCATCTGCTTCATCCAAAAAACTTGAGTACAACTACCTGTTGCTGTAATATATTCTATTTTAGTTGTAGATAGAGATATTGCCTCTTATTTCTTGCTTAGCCAAGAAACCAATCTCTTCCCCAAAAAGAATGCTCCACCATTGGTACTCTTCCGATCATCCACATCTCCTGCCCAATCTGCATCTATATATGCATGAAGAGCAAAATCATGATCTCTAGGATACCAAATACCATACTCAACTATCCTTTTTAGATATCTAAAAATCCTCTTGATTACCATGACATGAGATTCTTTAGGATTAGCTTGGAATCTAGTAACAAGACCAATAGCCTGCATAATGTCTAGTCTAGTTTGAGTGAGATACAACAGTCCTTCAATCATTGACCTATACTTTATCTGATCAGCCTTAGGAGAGTCATCAACTTTGCTCAACTTACATCTGGTTGCCATGGGAGTATTCATTGGTTTTGGGTCTTCCATCCCAAATTTCTTCAACAATTCTTTCACATATTTGGTCTGAGAAATGTAGATTCCTTTCTTTGTTTGAGTGATTTGCAGACCCAAGAAGAAATTCATTTCACCAAGCATGGACATCTCAAGCTCACTTTTCATTTGATTTACAAAAGTTTTACACATACTATCTCTTCCTCCAAAAATAATATCATCAACAAACACTTCAACAATAAAGATGTTTTCATGATCAATTTTGAAATATAAATTACTGTCAGTAGTACCTTTATTGAAACCAATCTTCAAAAGATGCTTATCCAATCTTTCATACCAGGCTCTTGGGGCTTTCTTCAATCCATACAATGCTTTCTTCAACTTGCAGACGATATCACCATGATCAGACAATTGAAAACCATCCGGTTGCTCTATGTACACTTCTTCTTCCAAGTCACCATTTAGGAAGGCAGACTTGACATCCATCTGATATACCTTGAAATCCTTGAAGGCAACAAAGGCAAGAACTAATCTGACTGCTTCAATTCTTGCCACCGGAGCAAAAGTTTCTTCAAAATCAACTCCTTCTATTTGAGAGTAACCCTTACAGACCAATCTGGGTTTATTTCTGATTACTTCACCAACTTCATTCAGTTTGTTCTAGAAGACCCATTGGTTCCAATCACATTCTTGTTTCTAGGTCTGGGAACAAGATCCCAAGAGTGATTTTTCTCAATTTGCGTTACCTCTTCCTTCATTGCTTTAGTCTAGTTTTCATCATTGCAGGCTTCATCTACTGTCTTAGGTTCAATCTTTGAAATCAGACAATACTCATCTAAATTTTGAGCAATTCTCCTTCTAGTTTGTACACCTTTTCTTTTGTCACCTATGATCTGATCTTCAGAGTGATTTAGTCTTACATACCTTGGAACTTTGGGAGTTTCTTGCACTTCTGATTCTTAATCAGGCTCATTAAAACTCATCTCTTCTTCCTAATTTATTGGATCAGTTTGAATCTGACTTTCAGAAGAGGCTTGGGCTCCTTGAATTGGAACACCATTCTGATCATCTTCATCATATTCATAAAACCTTGAGGGTTTTTCAATTCCTTCATCAACCTTCACAGTTGTGCTTTCTATTATTTTTCTCAGTCTCTTGTTATAACATTGGTAAGCTTTTCTTTCAGTAGAGTAACCCAAGAATATTCCTTCATCACTTCTAGCATCAAACTTTCCTAGATCTTCATCTCTTTTAATGTAACATTTGCTACCAAAAACTCTGAAATACCTCACTGTAGGAGTGATGCCAAACCAAAGTTCATAAGGAGTCTTACCGGTGTTACTTCTGATTTGAACTCGATTGAGAGTATAGACTACAGTGCTGACAGCTTCTCTCCAATAGATTTGAGGAACATTTTCTACCATCATCATGGTCCTAGATGCTTCTTGGATGGTCCAGTTCTTTCTCTCCACTACTCCATTCTGCTATGGAGTCCTAGGAGCAGACAACTGTCTCTTTATTCCATGTTTCTCACAGAACTCTATGAACTCACCGGATGTGAATTCTTCACCTCTATTAGACCTCAGACATTTCAATTTTAATCTGGTTTCATTCTCTACCATAGCCTTGAATATTTTAAATTTCTCAAGTGCTTCTGACTTCTCTTTTAGAAAAGTTACCCACATCATCCAGGAATAGTCATCAATTAGTAACATGAAGTATCTATCACCTTGTACACTCCTAATTCTTGCCAAACTACAAAGATCAGTATCAACTAAGTCCAATAATCTAGTAGAAGATAGTTCCTTACTTTTAAATGTGACTCTACTCATCTTACCCAACTGACATTCTTTGCACAAGCTATTAGTAGGTTTCACCAATTTTGGAAGATCTCTTACAGCTTGAGTATTGCTTATCTTGGTGATATTATCAAAATTCACATGACACATCCTCCTATGCCATAACCAACTCTGATCAACTTGAACAAATAAGCATCTTTTACCAGTACCAACCAAGTGGAAGATATTACCTTTAGTTTGAGTACTAGATGCAATCTCTGTTTCAAAACTTTCAAAGATCTTGCATTTTCCATCTTTGAATCAGAGATCATAGGCTTTGTCCACCAACTGTCCAACACTGAAAAGATTGTGCTTCAATCCTTCAACATATAGTACATTACTAGTTTTGTTCCTTCCATCAAAAGACATAGTTCCTCTTCCTCTGATTCTACCAGCAGAATTATCACCAAACTTTACCACTCCTTCATACCTTTCCAAATCTATGAATTTATTTTTGTCACCTATCATATGGTGATAGCATCCACTATCAATGACCCAGTCATCCTTTTCTTCAACTTGGGTAGCCAGAGCTCTTTCTACAACTTTATGATTGACAGATACAGAGGATATTGGTTCTTCTTCCTTGATGGCAATAAACACCCATTCACTTCCAGATTTGTTTCCTGTCTCTGATTCATCATTTGTTACTCCTTCATTATCATCTTTTTCAATATAGTTACAATTCTTTTGGAACCTTGATCTGTTAGAATTTAGCCTTGAAAATCTTTCTAGACATCTTGAGGCAAAATGACAAATCGTATTGTAGTTGAAACACTTAAAAGGCAATTTTCCTTCATACTTACCGGATCCTCTTAGCAGTCTTTTTGCAATAAGGGCTTCAAGTTGAATAGTTTCAACTTCTTCTTCTTCTAGGTCTTTTCTTGCTTTTTCATACCATGAAAGTTTCCTTGATGAGTTCTCTCCCAGATCAAACCTGTGTTTACCTTTAACAGAGGCACTGGCTTTGAATGCAGATTCAGTCTTGGGGGGTCATCTCCAAACTCAGTCATTTCAAATACAGCCAATTTGCCAGCCAATTGATCTCTTGTGATAGTTGTATGGGCTCTAAATTCTTCAATGGCAACAACATTGATTTTATAAGAAGCAGGAAGGGATCTGAGAATTTTGCCAACAATCTCATTTTCATCCAAGACTCAACTAGCATTTCTAATTCCACAAACAAGCTCATTTACTCTTGGCATAAAAGTAGTGATATTTTCATCTTCTCTCATCTTTAGATTTTCAAAATTTTCTTTTAGATTTTGTAACCTTGCACATTTGACATACTTGTCTCCTTCATGCAGAAGTTCCAGTTTTTCCCAAATCTCAAAAGCAGTTGGTAGGTCAACAACATTTGAAAGCTCTGAATCAGATAATGTGCTTAGAAGAGCTTCTATGGTCTACAGATTGTTTTCAGCATCTGTGATTTCAGTTGGGGATTTCAGACCATCCTGTGGAGGAGTATACTTCGTTGAAGCCATGTTCCAGTATTGTGTTCCCATACATTTCAAGTGACATGTCATGCGACTTTTCCAAAGATTAAAATTGGTTCTGTCAAACTTCAGACTATCCTTCTTGTAGGATGACATCCTGGATCTCCTCAAGTGGTTAAGCTCTTGTAGAGGAACTTAGCTTTGATACCAATTGTTAGATTTAGGGTAGACAACTGAGAGGTGGGGGGTGAATCAGTTGTACAAAACTTTCTTCCAATTTAAACACTTAACTTCACATTGTTAATCAGCAACATAATAGTAGATCAATCATGGAAACACAATGTAACAAATCAAAAATAGAAGCACATTAAAATATGAGACACCAAGAATTTGATGTGAAAAACTTAGTTAAGGGAAAAACCATGGGGTGATTAACCCAAGATTGTATTCTCTGTTAGAAGAATAGAAAGAACAAAATGGCACATACCAATTAGGGCTCACTTCCCAAGCACACTGCTCACAAGAGGCTCACTTCCTACAAGAGACACACTGTCTACAAAGAAATTAGTATCACCTACTTGAACTAGAAAATAGCATCTTCACCATGCTTGAATCAGTTCCATTTAAGTCCAATACTTCTACTCTACCTTTTGCTCTCTTCCTCACTACCACACACTCATCTTCACCAAGACACCTTTGAAATGACTTTGTAATCCCTTATTTATGCAATACATCAACTTAGGAATGATCATCTAAGTTGGTAAACATCAACAAGAACATTCGCAGGATGTGTAACTCATTCGGTTGGCTAATCTCAAGAACACCATCATTCGGAAGTTATTCTTCAATTGCGAGCTCCAACTCCAATGCGGACCACTAACATGAACTGGACACGATCCAAAGACATCCATAAGCTTTCCTAAATCACCAAGAACATCCACACTTCATATGTTTACTGAAATCCTTCTCCCCTTCATCTGGAACCTCAAGAACACAGTCAGTCATTACTGTCATAAAGGAATAGATGCTTGTGGACCTTCAAACCATGAACCAATCGAGTTGATACTTCAAAAGGACTTCCTAAACACTTCCTCAAATCCACAGAATAGGATACTACATTTTCAGATCTTACCGGACCTATCTATATTACTCTATCACTACTGATCATCTACCAGAACCGGTTCTACTTGAGCGGCCATAACTTCTTTTGATATTCATGCGGACCTCTGAAATCTCTACTGGACCACCTTAAGACACATATCTACAAACCCTTTAAACTGTATCCTCTAATCCTCATCCTATCTTGGACTTTTACCTTACTGTCATCACTATTCCTGATTGAGACTAATTTTCTCAATATCCTCAGCACACATCTCATCCAATCCTTATCATTAATGCAACAGGAGTATGTTGACATCAATGACAACACTGGTTAGGCCCATACTTGCAACAATTGAACACAGTATGCCAAAAGAAGAAGCAAGACCCCATGACTCATAGAAGACAAGGAAAACAAAGAAAAAGAACTAAAATACAAACAAGCAACCAAAGATCAAAAGTAAATCACCAAAGGACAAACAAAGAATGACCACCAATCGACAACTGTAGAGAGTGGAGAGAGAGAGAGAGAGAGAGAGAGAGAGAGAGAGAGAGAGAGAGAGAGAGAGAGAGAGAGAGAGAGGTGTATGCCTCCAAGAGTCAAAAGCTGGCATTTTTGTTTTGCTTTGTGTTATTTCATGTAATACAATATTTTTAGGCCATTTTGGGTCAGTTGGAGTCATGTTTGAGTCTTTTGGTACTAGGTAATGCAAATATGTCAAATTTGTTAATGTTGCTCAAACAAGTTGTCAAACAATTTAGCAAAAAAGTGTCAAATGGTGTTTTGTTAACAAACTAAACAAAAGGTGGTTGAAAATAGTTGGAAATGATGGAAAATGTATATAGGAACCCTCCAAATTTGAATGGAGGAAGAGGAAGAAGTTTGAATGAAAATTTCTCATTTTTTGCATATTTAAAAACTGTATTTTCTGGTTGCAGTGATTATATTTCATGTTGTACGGACTAGTATGACCTGGTACAACCCTAAACTCACTTGAAGGAGTTAGAGGAGTGTCTATTCTTTCATTTTCATTTGATTTGGTGAGTTTTCATCTAGTATTTTGCAAGATATTGTCTTTTTTGTGAAGATTGGTCCAAACCCTGCCTAGGGTTTCTAGCAGCAAGATTAATTCATGGGGAAATTTTCCACCATCCAAAAATCATAAAAATGGATGAAAAGATCTATTTTTTACCTGTACACAACCTTAAAAAAGGAAATTTCTTGTTTGGCATGTGAGGGAGAGTTATGGAGGTCTGTGTGTTCAATTTTGTAAGGGGACAGTTATAAGACCCTAGTTTGGTTGTTGCCAAAACAAATCCTTGTATTGTATGATGAAATTTGTATTGAAAATAATCATTTTATGTTGTTAGGGACCTACATAGGCCAAGAGTGTAATTGATTAGTCATTTCCCTTCATTGCTATATGAATTGCTAAGTTGCATTACTGAAATTAGGCCTAATTGGAAAGATGTCAGTCAAAATTTGAGCCCTTTTGTACAAAGAAACCCTACCTTATTTTTGGATGTGTAAGAATGGCCAAAAGGGTATCCTAAATGGGTTTCCTTCCCTAAAGATTAGGTCTACTTCAAAAGTTATGCTCAAAAATGCCTTTTGAAAGGCTACAAGGATTAAGGGCAGTTTGTGAAGGAAAGCCCATTGATTGATGGATAAAGATTCTTGTGAATGGTTGTTTGAGTGAGTTTGGTCATTGTATACCCCTTCTCTACATCAAATTTGTATCAGAGCCCAAAGATCTAGGTAAGGAAGTTTTGGGATTTTGTGTATTATCTTTTTTGCAGGTTGAAGGAAAAACCTAGATACCATTTAAGACTAGGCCACGGGGAAAAGAAAGGGGCCTAAGGTGAGGTATCATAAATACAAGAAGCATTAAGAAGCAAGGTGAAAGAGACTTTCTTGAGAAAGAATAATGGAAATGTTGAGAAGATTAGTCCATGGAGAATTGAAGAGTAAGAAGTTGCCAAGCAAGCAACAAGAGAGAAAAAGAGAGGAAAGGGAGATAAAGAAGAAGGATGAGAAGGTAAAACAAATTAATATTGAGCAAGAGATAGAAGAGCTAAGACAAGCCTTGGAATAAAAAAAAAGTTTGAAGATAGAATGAATCTTGAGATGTAGCAGTTTCTTGAGAAGAAAGAACAAGAAAGTGGTTGGCATTTACCAATAAGAAAGAAGGCAAAGTGGCCCATCAAGAAGATAAGAGAGGACAGCAGAACCAAACCTTGGAGAGTCTTTGTTGATGATGGAAGCCTATGCAACCTGAACAAAAATGTGGAGAAAATGGGTCCATTGAGACTTAAGATTTTAGTTCTAACAGTATTTGTGAGTATATGTTTATAGGTCCAACAGATGAAAATGAAGATGGAAAAGGGTATAAAGACAAAGGAGAAGTGAATGCAGTGTATACAGATTGCTATGCACAATATGATGAAGGTGTTATAAATACAATAGAGGTATTGGTTGCATTTTCTGATTTTATGGATGATGAATATGCTACCAAATTCTATTCGAATAATCAAGATGAAGACATGGACAGTGGTAATAATATATATGAATGAGAACTAGAGTTTTGGAACCTTGAAGCTAAGAAGATGCTAAGAAAGAGATGGTGTAAGCACAAGAAAAAGATCCAAGGAAAATTAGGAATGCAGTGTGTCAATTGAAGGACAAGTTGTAGAGAAGTGGAAGACCCAAGACCAAAATGAAACATGCATTTGAATGTTTGCAAGCAGAGCATGATTCTACATATCAAGGTTGTAGGTTGCAGGAGTCCAAGATGGAAGACATTGACAGATTTTTAGATCACATCTTAGATGGAACTGATATTTTTCTTTTCCTTGGGAGTATGGTACAAGAGCACCCCTAGGTCCATTATGCCTCCAAGAGTCAAATGTTGGCATTTTTGTTTTGTTTGTGTTATTTCATGTAATAAAGGCCTTTTAGGCCATTTTGGGTCAATTGGAGTCAATTTTGAGTCTTTTGGTACTAGGTAATGCAAATATGTCAAAGTTGTCAATGTTGCTCAAACAAGTTGTCAAGAAACTCGGCAAAAAAGTGTCAAATGGTTTTTTGTTTAAAAACTAAACAAAAGGTGGTTGAAAATAGTTGGAAATGATGGAAAATGTATAAAGGAACCCTCCAAATTCAAATGGAGGAAGAGCAAGAAGTTTGAATGAAATTGTCTCATTTTTTGCATATTAAAAAATTGTATTTTGTGGGTGCAACAACTGTATTTCATGTTGTACGGACTAGTATGACCTGGTACAGCCCTGAAACCACTTGTAAGAGTTAGAGGAATGTCTAATCTTTCATTTGCATTTGGTTCGGTGAGTTTTCATCTAGTATTTTACAAGATATTGTATTTTCTGTGAAGACTAGTCCAAACCCTACCTAAGGGTTCCAGCAACAAGATTAATTCATGGGGGAAGTTTCCACTGTCCAAAAATAATAAAATGGATGTAAAGATCTATCTTATACTTGTCCACAACTCTGAAAAAGGAAATTTCATGTTTGGCACGTGGGGGAGAGTTATGGAGGTCCGTGTGTTCAATTTGTAAGGGGACAATCATAAAACCCTAGTTTAGTTGTTGCCTAAACAAATCATTGTATTGTATGATGAAATTTGGGTTGAAAGCCATCATGTCATGTTGTTAGAGACTTGTACAGGCCAAGAGTGCAATTGATTAGTCATTTTCCTTCATTGTTATATGAATTGGTAAGTTGCATTGTTGAAATCAGGCCTAATTAGAAAGATGATAGCCAAAATTTGAGCCCTTCCGTACAAAGAAACCCTACCTCATTTCTAGATATGTGTAAGAATGGCTAAACGGGTATTCTAAATGGGTCTCCTTTCCTAAAGATTAGGTCTTCTCCAAACATTATTCTCAAAAATGCCTTTTTGAAAGGCTACAAGGATTAAGGGCAGTTTGTGAAGGAAAGCCCATTGATTAATGGCTAAAGATTCTTGTGAATGGTTGTCTAAGTGACTTTTATCATTTTATACCCCTACTCAGAGACACAGAGAGAGAGAGAGAGAGGAAAATTGCAAATGGTTTCCCAAATCCAAATGCTACCAAAACCATGGTTCAAGGAAAAAACCTATGTCCCCATTGTACATTTTCTCAAGCATTCAAGATAGATATAATTTACACAATACATCTTTGACTTTGTAACTCCCAATAGAAACCACTCCCATGTTGAAACTCCATCATGAACCTACTAACACATGTGGACCCCACCAATCATAAGAAGATGCCCCTTAGCACGAAGGAGAGAGAAAGTTAGTTTGCATTCAAGAATGGCAATAGTAACTCTCAAATTGACTTGTCAATTATAACCTCATTATTAATGTCATTACAACAACATTTAAGATATCACAAGAGCAATAATTCATATCATCCCTCAACACCTCATTTGCATCCAAGTACCCATTCCAAGACTATTGGAGTCTCATACAAAATGCATAGTATTGGAAGGTTAATAGCACCTAATCCTAATATTATTTTTCTTGATACTATACATTGTAATGACATAAATAGGAAACATAAATAGAATCAAGTATGATATGTGGAAAGACCCATGGCCTCTTTCCATGAATAGAACATATTCATGCCCAATGGTTTTGTAAGCAGAACTAAAATATTATCAAGAGTGTCTACTTTTTAATCACAACCATACCATTCTCAACCATCTCACAGACAAAGTGATATTGTGTTGGCAAGAGACACTGTTGCACGTGACAGGTGTTGTCATTGATGGAAACTAAGTCTATCCTACACATCCACATTACATGATTTGTTCATACTAGAAGTCAAAATGAGGATTTGTCTAAGTCCAGATGTCAGAAATAGAGCATGTGACAAGGTCCAGTATCTCGGTCTAGATCTCTCAGATGGTAAATTAAATTGTACTATGGATCTGAGGAACTGATAAGGATTGTCAAGACTATCTAAATTCAGAATCTTAGCCTCTGGTGATGAAGGATTCAAAAGATATAACCATCTGAGTATCAAGGTCCAGTTAGTTAGCATGGTCAGAAGAAGAACAAGCTGACCTAGTATTTGATCTTTGTCTGGATACAGATAAGTTGTTGGATAAGCAATTAGTGACAATTAGTGGTATTTGCCAACATGATTGATGATTTGAGAACACAAGTTTTTGGTCCGCACTATTATTTGTTCATGGATTCAGCCGACAGAGCAAAGTTTTTAATAAATGTTCTAAGTTCTCTTGAAGCTGACTATAGTTGATTGAATCTCTTGATGCAAATATATATAGCAGATGGATTCAAGTGTTTTGGTGTGTGATTGTGATGTGATGGAGTAAGTGCGAAGGAGAAGAGATCTGAGGACTAGATCATGGCAGAATAGTAAACAGGGTAGAGCAAGGATGAAGTGTGTAAGATTAGTATTCTATACTTAACCAGAACTGAATTCTTGCATTGGTAGATGCTATTCACTAGTTCAAACACTTTGTAATCTTCTTGTAATCATTTTTGTAGGAAGTAAGCCTCTTTGAGCAGTGAGCTCTGGGCAATGAGCCCAAAGGCATGTGCCTTCCCCATTTGTAATACTTTTAATAGGGTATTAATTTTGTGGACTAACCTCCACCACACCGACGTGGTTTTCCCTTAACCGGGTTTCCATGTTAAAAATCTTGGTGTCAAGTGTGTTATTTGTATTTCTGCTAATGTGTTATTGATTCATGTTTTCATGGTTATAATAATGATCTGTAAATAAGTGGTAGAGAAGAATTAATTGCATCAAGTGTCAAAGTTTTGAGATAATTGATTCACCTCTCCTCTTAGTTGTTTGCCCTAATTCCAACAATTGGTATCAGAGCAAGGTTCCTTCGAAGAACATTAACAGCTTGAGGAAGATCTTGGAAGGAGTCTTAATGGGTTCACTCAGAGAACAACTTCAATTGGCTTTAGAAGATCTTGATCAATCCAAAGTAGAAATAGATGACCTAAAAGCAAACCTTAAGGATGTTGATGATTGCATTGAGTTGCTAAAAGAAAAATTAATGAAATCAATGGAAAAGAGGAAGGAGCTACTTCACCAGCTAGCTAATCTTATTGAATAAAATGACATGAATGAGGCTTTGGAAGAAAAGACAAAGGAATGTGAGAAGATGACAAAAGAAGTTTTTGTTCTAAAACATGAGATGGAATCTGGGGTGCTGAGGCTAACCAATGAAATTGAGGAAAGGAAGAAGACTAAAGAAGAGCTGAATCAAACTCTAAAGGAAAGAACAGAAGAATACTATAGAATGGACAAAACAATTAGCCACCTAAAATCTGATATACAAGAATACATATATAATGAGGAGGAACTTGAAAGGTAAATTGTCACTCTCAGACACGACCTAGAAACTGCAAATGAACACAAGGAGAAGTTCAAGATAAGCTTAGCTATACTTGAAGTGTTGCTTGAGAGAAGGCTAATGATAAGCATGGTCTTGGGTATGAGAAAGGTGAAAGCTCTGGATCCAGACAATGAAATTCTCAATCAAGGAATGGGAGAAACAGACATAAAAGACCTCTGGTAAGATAGCATAATGCTCAAAGATATCCATCTTTCAATGGAAACTGTTTCAATTGTAATAAATTTTGTCATAGATACTCAGTGTAGAAGTAGAGTAAATCAAAGTGGTCCATCCTTCTCTAGTCAATGCTTCAAGTGTAAGAGGTAGGGTCACAGATATAATGAATGTAGAAGTATGATAATGAATAACTGTAAGGGTAAGTGCAAGAAGATGGGGGGCCAAAAGGGGGTCTTAAATGACCACTTTGTTTCTGAAATCAAGAAATGTTAGCCTTGGATGAGAAATTGAGCATAGTTACACTCAAAATTTGGAGATGCAAGCAAAACAATGTTAATAGTCCTCCGAGTCTACTTTCTAAACTACTAATTTTTTTTGAAAATGGTATAGATTAAGTGGTTCAAAAGAGGGAGCCACAAAAATTGGTGTTGTTTCTGTCAAAAAAACATAACATAGCATGTTTTGTGGCTCCCTCAAAAGGTTAACTTTTTTTTGATATTTTTAAAATTGCTTCAATGAGAAATTAACTAACATCATGTAGTTTATGCCCAATTTTTCTGATAATTTTTTTATGAATATTTGATTTTTTACTAATTTTCAAAGTGGACACATCCTAACAAATAGAATTTTGGCCATGCTACCCCTATAAATTTTGAAAACTAATTGAAAATCATTATTATTTTTAATATGTGTAGAATGGAGTCTAGTTTATAAATATGTAACTTTTTTGAAATATCAATGAATGGTTAATTTACAATGAGAAAAAGACCAAACAGTCATTTTTGCCTAAAAACAGACACACAAATAAAAGAAATTAAAGATGAAAGGGTTAACATTGTGAAAATGTGAAAAAATTACATCGTTAAATAGCTAAGAGAAAGCCTTACCCAAGTGTTCAAATTGTTTGACCTTGAAACATGTACAAATCTAAGGGTTAGCATGAACAAAATTATGTGAAATATTGTAGAATTTGCAAAAACATGTCTCTGGATGTTGAGAAGGCACTCCAAGCCTTTGGGTTGGAAATCCAAAGCAAATCCCAAGCCTATGGCTTGGGATTCCCAAAGCACAATATAATGTGAGTGTGTTATATTGTGCTTTTTTCTTTTTTTACATGTTTGTCAGTGTTTTCCCAGTAATACGCTCTTGTTATGTTTTCCTTTGAATGATTTATGTTCAAGTTTCATAAGTATGTTTCATGGATGTATATATGTATGCTTGTAGGTAAGTATGCATGTACATCTATGCATGCTTGTATGTATGTATGCATGTTTGTATGTATGTATGTATGTAAGTGTTTTGGGTTTAGGGTATATAAGGACCTAAGCCTGTATAGTTTTGAGGGTTAAGGGTTGAGGGATTAGGGCTTAAGTAATAGGTAGAGGGTAGAGGGTAGAGATTAGAGGGTTGAGGGTTACAGTTGAGGGTTAGTATTCAGGATGTTGAGTGTATAAGTTTAAGTCTATAAGGCACCAAGATTATGGTCTAGGATATTGGGTTTAGGGTTTACTATATGGATTGAGGGTATATAAGGCATAGGGTGACTTGGATTGAGAGCACATATAGTTTAGGTTTAATTAATGTATAGGGTTGACGCATAATATTCAGGGTTTCATATATAAGGGTGAGGTTATATGGTCTAGGGATGAGGGTTTGTGGGTGTAGGCTTCAAGGTTTAAGGTATAGGGTTGATGATTGAGGGATTAGGGCTTAAGTATATGGTTGAGCATATAGGGTTGAGGGTTTAGGGATAGGTTTTAGGGTTTAAGGTTTAAGGGTTATGGGTTGAGGGATAGGGTTTAAGGTTTAGGGGTAAGGGATTAGGGTTTAAGGTATAGGGATTAAGGTTTAAGGTATAGTGCTAAGGGTTGAGTGTTTAGGGATAGGGTTTAGGGTTTAGGGTTTAGGGATTAGGATTTAGAGTTGAGGGATTAGGGTTTAAGGAATAGTGTTGAGGGTTGAGGGTTTAGGAATAGGGTTTAGGGTTGACGGATTAGGGTTTAGGGTTTATGGATTAGGGTTCAATGTTGAGAGTTGAGGGTTGAGGGTTTAGGGTTTAGGGATAGGGTTGATGGTCAAGAGAATAGGGTTAAAGTAGAGTGTTGAGGGTAGAGGGATTAGGGATAGGGTTTAGGATTGAAGGTTTAATGATTGAGGGTTGAGGCTTTAGGGCTGAGGGTTAAGGGATTGGGGTTTAAGATATAGTGTTGAGCGTCGAGGGTTTAGGGATAGGTTTTCGGGTTTAAGTTTTAAGGGTTAAGGGTTGAGGAATATGGTTTAGGGTTTAGGGCTAAGGGATTAGGTTTTAAGGTATAGTGTCGAGGGTTGAGAGTTTAGGAATAGGGATAGCATTTAGGTTTTAGGGATGAGGGATTAGGGTTGAGGGTTGAGGGATTAGGGTTTAAGGTATAGTGTCGAGGGTTGAGGGTTTAGTGATAAGGTTTAGGGTTAAGGATTAAGGGTTTAGGAATAGGGTTTAGGGTTGACAGATTAGGGTTTAATGTTAAGAGTTGAGGATTGATGGTTTAGGGATAGGGTTGATGGTCAAGGGATTAGGGTTAAAGTGTCGAGGGTAGAGGGATTAGGGATAGGGTTTAGGGTTGAAGCTTTAAGGATTGAGGGTTAAGGCTTTAAGGATGAGGGTTTAAGGCTTAATATATAGTGTTGAGTGTTGAGGGTGTAGGGATAGGTTTAAGTTTTAAGGGTTAAGGGTTGAGGGATAGGGATTAGGGTTTAAGGTATAGTGTTGAGGGTTGAGGGTTTAGGGTTGACCGATTAGGGTTTAGGGTTGACTTATTAGGGTTTAATGTTGAGAGTTGAGGGTTGAGGGTTGAGGGTTGAAGGTTGAGGGTCGATAGTTTAGGGATAGGGTTGATGGTCAAGGGATTAGGGTTAAAGTAGAGTGTCAAGGGTAGAGGGATTAGGGATAGGGTTTAGGGTCAAAGGTTTAAGGATTTAGGCTTGAGGCTTTACGGATAAGGGTTAAGGCATTAGGGTTTACAATATAGTGTCGAGTGTCGAGGGTGTAGGGATAGGTTTTAGGGTTCAAGTTTTAAGGGTTAACGGTTGAGGGGTAGGAATTAGGGTTTAGGGATAAGGGATTAGGGTTTATGGTATAGTGTCGAGGGTTTAGGAATATGGATAGCATTGAGGGTGGAGGCATTAGGGATATGGTTTAGGATTTAAGGTTTAAGTGTTGAGGGTTGAGGATTTAGGGATAGGGTTTACGGTTTAGGGATAAGGGATTAGGGTTTAGGGTTTAGGTATTAGGGTACCATAAATTATAATTAGGGATTAGGGTTTATAGTTTAGGGATTAGGGATTAGGGTTTAGGGTTAAGGGATTAGGGTTTAGGGTTTAGGGATGTATAGTTAATGGGTACCATAAATAAACTAGAATTTAGGCAGGGTTGGGAAAATTTTGTGAATCATCATGGGCTAGAGATTGGAGATTTTTTTGTGTTCAAGTACATATCCAAGTCATATTTTAAGGTTAAGATATTTCAAAGAATAGGGTATGTGAAAAACCTCAATGCTCTTCATCTTATGAATACCAACATTGATATAGATAAAAGATGCCCTTCTTCTAACAGAGTATGCAGTTCAAGTCAACCAATGGACAGCAAGTTGTTGAATGAATTGGTTTAATGGGCATGCCTCCTTCAAAGTTATGCTTGGAGACTTTACACAAAAACTAGTAACTCTATACATTATTTTTCATTCTTTTATTTCTTGTACACTGTTAAGAACTTGTAAAATATAATTGTGTAATGTCTTTATGGCAACACATTCCTCCTACATTTATTTCATAGTTTATAGACAACAAAGATGAACATATGGTGTTGTAAGGCCCAGGTGGGCAGGAGTGGGATATGAAATTAGGGGGTACCATAAATAAACTAGAATGTAGGCAGGGTTGGGAAAATTTTGTGAATCATCATGGGCTGGAGATAGGAGATTTTGTTGTGTTCAAGTACATATCCAAGTCATATTTTATGGTTAAGACATTTCAAAGAATAGGGTGTCTGAAAAATATCAATGCTCTTTAGCTTATGAATACAAACATTGATACAGATAAAAGATGCCCTTCTTCTAATAGAGTATGCAGTTCAAGTCAACCAATGGGCAACAAGTTGCTGAATGACTTGGTTTAATGGGTGTGCTTCCTTCAAAATTATGCTTGGAGAATTTACACAAAAACTGGTAACTCTCTATATTATTTTTCATTCTTTTATTTCTTGTACACTGTTAAGAACTTGTAAAATCTAATTTTGTAATGTGTTTATGGTAGTGCATTCCTCCTACATTTATTTCATAGTTTATAGACAACACAGATGAACATATGGTGTTGTAAGGCCCAAGTGGACAGGAGTGGGATGTGCAATTAGGGGGTACCATAAATAAACTAGAATTTAGGCAGGGTTGGGAAAATTTTGTGAATCATCATGGGCTGGAGATTGTAGATTTTGTTGTGTTCAAGTACATATCCAAGTCATATTTTAAGGTTACGATATTTTAAAGAACAGGGTGTGTGAAAAATATCAGTGCTCTTTGGCTTATGAATACCAACATTGATACAGATAAAAGATGCCCTTCTTCTAACAAAGTATGTAGTTCAAGTCAACCAATGGGTAGCAAGTTGCTAAATGAATTGGTTTAATGGGTGTGCCTCCTTCTTCAAAATTATGCTTGGAGACTTTACACAAAAAATGGTAACTCTATATATTATTTTTCATTCTTTTATTTCCTGTACACTATTAAGAACTTGTAAAATCTAATTATGTAATGTGTTTATGGCACCACATTCCTCCTGCATTTGTTTCATAGTTTATAGACAACACAAACAAACATACGGTGTTGCAAATTCTAGGTGGGTAGAAGTGGAATGTACAATTAGGGGGTGCCATAAATAAATTAGAATTTAGGTAGGGTTGGAAAAATTTTGTGAATGATCATGGATGGGAGATTGGATATTTTGCTATGTTCAAGTACATATCCAAGTCATATTTTAAGGTTAAGATATTTCAAAGAATAGAGTGTGTGAAAAATATCAATGCTCTTCAGGTTATGAATACCAAAATTGATACAGATAAAAAATGTATTTCTTCTAATAGAGGATTCAGTTCAAGTCAACCAATGGGTAGCAAGTTGCTGATTGAATTGGTTTCTGATGAAGAAAACAATGATGTTGTTGAAGCAATGGAAGAAAATCAAAATTGTAAGTCTAATTTAATTTATTACAACCTTCAAAGTAGGCATTTGTATTGTAGATTTATGAGGAGGATTGGTATAACAAAAAGTTAATTCTATTATAGGCCTTCCTTTGAAGAACCCTCGACATTATGGACCCTATTATCTAGAAAAGCACATGACAGTGAACTCTACCCCACCTTTCAAATCAAATAAACCTTTTTATCAATGAAAATGAAGTCACAAAATGTAAACCGACCATGCATACTAGTAAAATCAAATTCTCTACCTTCTATTCTTATTACTCTTAGTTTATTAAGAGAAGAGTGTCAAAAAGAATGGGTTTAATTGTAATCTACCATAAGGCAAACCAGTTTTCTTATTACATTTTTCTGAGGGATCTCTAATAGTCTAATATAATGTAGTCTTCTATAATATGAACATCTGCATTTGTGTGAATGCTAAGTTTTAATAGTAGAGTATTAAATCAATGCATCAGTAGAGTATTAAATCTAAAGTAGAGTTGGTTTAGGCATAGGGTTGATGGTCAAGGGATTAGGGTTAAAGTATAGTGTTGAGAGTAGAGGGATTAGGGATAGGGTTAAGGGATTAGGGTTTAAGATATAGTGTTGAGCGTCGAGGGTTTAGGGATAGGTTTTAGGGTTGAAGGATTAGGGTTAAGGGTTGAGGCATTAGGGTTTGACATTGCGGGTTGAGGGTTTAGGGATAGGGTTGAGGGTTGAGGGATTAGGGATGAGGGTTAAGGGATTAGGGTTTAGGGATAAGGGATTAGGTGTTAAGGTATAGTGTCCAAGGTTGTGGGTTTAGGAATAGGGATAGAGTTTAGGGTAGAGGCATTAGGGATAGGGTTTAGGGTTGAAGGTTTAAGGATTGAGGGTTGAGGCTTTAGGGCTGAGGGTTAAGGGATTACGGTTTAACGTATAGTGTTAAGGGTAGACGGTTCATGGATAGGGTTTAGGGTTTACGGATAGGTAGAGAGGTGAGGGGAAACAAAGGTGAGAGATAAAGAGGTGAGGGGAAATATATAATAAAATGAGAGAGGCTTTAGGGATAGGGTTTAGGGATAGGGTTTAGGGTTTAGGGTTGAGGGATTAGGGTTAAGGGTTGAGGGTTGAGGTTTTAGGGTTAAGGGTTTAGGAATAGGGTTGAGGGTCAAGGGATTAGGGTTAAAATAGAGTGTCAAGGGTATAGGGATTAGGGATAGGTTTGGAGGGTTTAGGGATAAGGGATTAGGGTTTAAGGTATAGTATCAAGGGATTAGGGTTTAGGGTTTAAGGGATTAGGGTTGAGGGTTGAGGGATTAGGGATTAGGGATAGGTTTTAGGGTTTAGGGTGGAGGGGTTAGGGTTTAAGGTATAGTGTTGAGGGTTTACTGATAGGGTTTAGGCTTGATAGATTAGGGTGAAGGGTTGAGGGATTAGGGTTTAATGTTGAGGGTTGAGGGTTGAGCATTTAAGGATAGGGTTGAGGGTTGAGGGTTTAGGGTTAAAGTAGAGTGTCAAGGGTATAAGGATTAGAGATAAGGTTTAGGGTTGAAGGTTTAAGGATTGAGGGTTGAGTCTTTAGGGCTAAGGGTTAAGGGATTAGGGTTTAGTGATAGGGTGTATGGTTTGGTGATAGGCTGTAGGGTTTAGGGTTGAGGGATTAGGGTTTATATTTGAGGGAATAGGGTTTAAGGTAAAGCGTTGAGGGTTTAGGGATAGCATTTAGGATTTAAGGTTTAAGGGTTGAGGGTTGAGGCTTTAGGGTTTAGGGTTAAGTGAGACCTAGATGGCTAAGGATGGATGGAGAGGCAGACAAATAGTGACTGAGAGACATAGAGAGGGGAGAGGTAGAGAGGTGAGGGGGAGAGATAAGTGAGATATAGAGATGTGAGAGATAGAACATGAGCTAATGGAACTAGAGGCGAGATATTACAAAGGTGCTATCAAAGGTGAGATAGGAACAAATATTTATGGATTAATCTATAGCAGGACAAAAATGTCAGTGCGTTATAATGCACTCACATTTTTTCCTACTATAGAAATGGTAAAAAGGCCTAGACCCCTATGATCTAGGCCCACATGCTCTATTTTCATGCTGATTATGCACGTGTTGTGACAAAAAAAAAGTGTTTTCATGCTTTTGGGAAGTTCACATGCACATTTTACACATTCTACCACCTTTGCATGATCTTTCCACCACCTTTTCTACTTTTCCAACTTGAGAAGGTGGAAATAACATACTTTTCACATCAAATTTGATATATATCTATTCAAGTTTCAATTTTTGTAGTGTTGCAATGTTAATTGTGATTAAATTTTAGGAATTTAACATTATAGATTGGTTAATAGTATTGTTGTTACTACTTATATTTGAGTGTTATTCAATTTAACATTGAAAAGGAAGCAAGTGGTGAAAAACTCAAATTCTTGAGGAGTTTAATGCAAGAAGAAAAAAACACTACATAATTGGGTACTCTTTTTATTTGAATCTCTATTTTTTAGGTATGTCAAGTCTTTACATGCAAGTTATTTATATTTTACTTAATTCTATTTGAATTACTTTATCATGCTTTATCATACATGTTTATATCACTTGTATCTAGTATGCATAATAAAAGACTATGTATACATATCTTGTGTTTATATATAGACTATGTTTTAAATTAGTTCATGGTATGCATAATAAAAGATATCTCAAATGTCAACATTAATTAAAATAGACACATTCCCAATCAAGAAAGAAGCCTACAATCTCAAATGATTCCATATACATTTTCTACACTTGGGCTCTTTAATAATTGTGTAATAAACAGACCTTAACATACCATGATGTCAAACTATACAAGAATAAATTCTTACAACATAAAAAAATTACAATCCCACTATTATCTTGTCATATTAACAAGTTAAAATACAAATGAATAGGTGCCAAGATCATACAAGTATGCACTTGACATGATGATTTGTATGCACATGTCTTGGGCTAGGACATTACTTATTCACCTATTCATGATGATTTGTATGCACATGACACAACAATATTTTGAAATTTCCTAATTGTCCTCTGTTAGCACATGATGGTTACTTTGATCGAATATATAGAATTCAATACCCTAAATTATAGAGATTAGTCTAATGATTTTTATGACAATCCAAGGTATGTGATGCAGAGGTAGGGTTCAACTCAATCCAAATGAGGTATATTTCATAACAATGGGTTCATACCAACAGTTTCTTCAAATTTCATAAGCTTTCCTCTCAAGCAATCTCACTATACAAAGGCATAAAAGGGTCGTCAATACTTCAAAACCTAACAAGGTTACTAGAGTCTTCTTACCCCTCAAGAACTTAGACACAACCATTCTAAACCCTTACTCAAGTCTACACTCTTCAATTATTGTTTATTCCTTCACAAGCCACCCAAATCCTAGTAGCCCTAGTACCAACAAAACACATTCTCAATTTCAAATTTCAACTTCTTGATCTCAAACAAGTCTCAAATAGCCAGAATAAAAAAAATTATCCTCTAGATCACTTCCCTATTCACCAAATCATTAAACCCCCATTTAGGCCATTCTAGGAATGCTCAAGGTTGGTTTATTGGAACTCAATACCTTAGGCTCTATTTCACCTTACCAATGCTTCCAACACACCATAATATGTCTACCTATGCATCCTAAACCATCATCCACACTTTAACAATGCTCTTTCATCAAAACCCTACTTGAACCATCACTTTTCACCAAAAGAAGACATGTAATTTAACAATTATAGATTATCGTGTTGAAATGTTAATTGTGATTGAAATTTAGGAATTTAACATTTAACAATTCCAAGCATTATATTCATCATAAATAAGTCACTTTTAGTCAATAGAAGCAAAAATACATCCATTTACAATCATAGATTAGTTAAGGATAGCTAGGTGGTAAATTTATTGCCATTGACAACTTCACAAATTTCATGTCTTATCTTGTCCTCCTTGGTTTTCTCCATGGATCTCCAATAGTGTCTTCATGAATCGTATAATTCATCACGTCATAGTGCCTTCATCATTCCAGAATTGACTGTTCCACTTGACAAATAGGTCACTATAGGTTTTTTGATCTCTAGGATTCCAATCTTCAAACCAAGACACCAGACATGTCAAATTGTGTCTGCCTCATCCTTTTCAAGCATTACAAAACACCTTCTAAAGAGTTTCTCTACAAACCCTAACCCTTATGCAACTTAATTGCCTAAAACCATGAGTTTTCAGCCTAGAATAATTTGCCTCTAAAATGCACTTGATTATCTACTTGACTTTGGCATTGCCATATTAATGAGCCTTGACTTTAATAATTATTTCTTTATATCCCTTCTTCACCCTCTACACTGATCCAAACCATGCCCTAGTGTGATGTCTCCCACGAGATCTCAATCACATATCCTTTCATGACAAGATGGTTGTCAACAAGTAGTCAACAAGAAGTCCCATGTACTCTTCACTTATAGCCTCAATAGGTGACTCTCCTTTGACCTTTTCCTCATTAAGGACTGAAGTGAACATTGTACCATAATGCTTTTTATGGCTATAATAACATTGTGCAATAATGCTTTGTATGCTTTGTACCTTTTTTGGTTGAGTGACATTTACTCTTCTACATGATGATTGTATGTAGATTTACTATAAAGGGTTGAATGACATATATTTTAGTTATTTGTATGGATTCATTTCTTAGGAACTAATACTGGTCTCTTTATCATGCTAAAGACAAATTCTCCATCATGTCAAGGAAATGATTAAGAATTAAACCAACACAGGAAGAGATAGAAGCTAAGAATGCAAAGAAAGCAGCGGCTATGAGGGAACTTCATGAGAAGAGGAAATTGGACACGATAAATGAAGACATACCAATTGAAGTGGAACCACAACCATCACAAAGATAACAAATGCAAAAACTTCATGCTATAAGAGATTTAAATACTATAGTTGGAGACACATCCTCTACCGCAAGTCAACATGTAGGGACACCATCTACCACATCTCAAGTTGAGAGTACATCATCAATCACATGTGATGAAGGAGGTACACCATCGTTCCCACCTCAACCTCAAGGTATGTCATCTATTCCATCTTTGATCGAAGGTATGCCATCTAGGCCATCCCATTTAAATATTGATGAAATTACTAATGTTGAGATGAATTTACCTAACTTAACACCACCTAGAATTTTGCATAGAAAGCCAAAGTATTTGATTGATATTGATGAGAATATTTTGTAGCCAATGGAAGGTAACATTCCAAAATGCACTTGTAGAAGATATGCTTATAAGATTTGGATATTATTTTTTGAAAAGTTAAATGAGACTGCAAGATGTCAACTATACATTGAAATGATCAGAAGTATAAAGTATAGGTCCATCATGAAGATTCTTAGGTTGAGAACATTAGAGGCTTCAAGTGAAAAATCTATTGTTAAGAATCTAATGAGTGTGTATGAGAGTGTGGGTAACACATCACACAAAAAATATAGTAATGCAACATGGCATGTGATTACATTGACTATAGTAAGTAGTCAAACCAGAAAAAATTGTCTCATTAGAAAGATGAGTCAAGCATTGAGAATTAATAGGAAAACTTTATCAAGAGCCATTGGAAGATGCCAAAGAACTGAGGACACTAATGCCAATGAATTATGGGCATTCTTGGGGAGACTACCACAAAAAGATGAACCAATTGTTGAAGCATTGAGATCACTAATTGAAGATTTTTGGAAGAATTACACAAGGATATCTTTGAATCATAGGGATGTGGTAAGAAGGAGAATTGGTAGTCAGAACCATGAGCCATGTCCAAAGCATTTTTTTAGATATGAACATAGTTTTTTGGTAAATTTCTAGAGAAGTATCCTCAAATTAAAATTTGTCAAAGATATTTTGAAATACTAAAACATTTCTATGTCAAGATAAATCACACACGCACTATTTTTTGTTGTAGATTACATATTGAATTTTCTAACAATTTTGATGTTTATCAGTCTATATGTTTAGATTTGCATACTAATAATGTTTTGCAGGGTTGTGGCATACGTACCCCACCAACATCTTCAAGAGACTTCATATCAAGAATTTTATGTGAAAGAGAGGAGGGTCAAATATTCTACAAGAAATTATGCTTGGATGGCACATGTCAGCATTGCAGTGGCTTGCAACATATGCCAATATGTGAACATAGGGAAAGAACACATGCTATTGGAAATAAACTAGAGTTTGGCAAGTATAAAATAGTGGCATACAATACAAAAGATGGTAAAGAAGCAAAGAGGTGTGAACTGGTTATTGAAAAGATTCCAGTGTATCCATTTATCCCTATATTTCGTGATAGCATAGTGTATGAGTACGCAAGACATGTCCATAGAGCTTGATGGTTGCACTTGTAATTCAAGTTATGCAAGGACACATTTCTAGTTTGTAGCATTGTTTTAGTCATCAACTTTGCAGAGAACTACAGTCTATAGCCACAGTGTGAGGTGCAATCACAATATTACAACTCCAAATAGGTTTCTATATTTTTACACATTGCATTCATTGATGTGAATGATAGTATAGAGGATAACAGAAAGATCATAAGGGAGTATCATTTCTATATTAGTGATGATTGCACACATTCTATGGAGTTCGTGCAAGGTTGTTTTCAGGTGTTCTACAATGATTTGGCTAGAAGGGGCATATTGTTCAGTCAACATATCATATGGTCAGATAATTGTGCGTCACAATTCAAGAACTCGTGGAATTTCTATTGGCTGAGAAGGAGGCATAATTTTACAAGTGTTTAGCATATGTGGAACTTTTGTGAGGCCAGGCATGGAAAGGGGGAGCAAGATGGTGTAGGAGCATGTATCAAAAGAGCCATAGCACAAGAAGAGTTAAAATATAAAAACAATGCAAAGTTGACAGATGTAAAATTGATTGTTGAGTGGTGTAATGCTTCCATGGGTCCAAGTAATAAAGGTAAGTCTTCAATTCGTAGATTTTTTTGGTTAATAGATGATACTAAAATTGCACCATATGAGGGCTATTTTACACTGATAGGATCAAGTGGGATGCACTCCTTGAGAATCTCAATTGAGGGTTCATGGAGTATCCATATGCAAAAGATGTCATGATTTTGTTCTTCTTGTACAATTCAAGCCTGGGATGAGTGCGAGTTAAAGGAGTGGGTTGACGAATGCCAGTTAAGTTATCTTAGCCCACTTGACATGTATTGACCCCCGATGGCACTGGAACTAAAACAGATTGAATCATCAGTTGACTTTGACCACATATCAGATCTAGTTCAACTAGGTAATATATCTATTTGCATAATTTTTAAAATTCCTAATGTTATCTTACTTTGTAGTTTTTTTGTAATGTTGACTAATTTCATCTAATTTGCTACACATATCAATGTAGGGCATGTATATGTAGTTATTACAGATGAAGATAATGAAGAGGGAATAGATTATTACTTGTGTCATTGTGTTGAGGCCAAAAATAAATTGGAGGCCCCAGTTACAAATGGAGAAAACATCGAATACCCTACAGGCTCAGTGGTTGTTATTGAAACATGGCTTAGAAAGTACCTACATAAGAGTGTTAATGTTTGGTTGTTTTAGAACTTTGACACACATTAGAAGATTCTTCATTAGTCGAACCTTGTCATGGCATCCAATCTTCATTTGATATAATATCGGGGTAGACCTTTAAACAAGATCTTATGGAAGGTGCGTGAGTTTGACCATGAGGCAATACTTGACACAATAAAGAGTAGAGCAGACCTGGATGGTTCATTGGATTAATTTGTAAGTATTCACATTGATTTTGTAAAGTCTTGTTACATTGAGTTGTAAGTATGCAAATTAATTTGTATGTTTACATAGGTTTGTCTTTTTTATTTGCTGCTACATTTTTACACATATACACATTTTTACATCATCATGTTACGTTTAATGAGGTTAGACCTAAGCGATGGATGAAGTTGATACTAAGAGTAATGTATAAAATATAGGTAATGTATAAAATATAGGTGTCTCTAGGTGTCTTAGTTTCTAACTAGATAATTTAGGTGTCTCTAATTGTGTCTTAGGTATATACGATATGTCAACTAGGTAGATAGAGACTAGAAAAAAGGTATTTAATCTAATCTAAGTGTTTTAGGTAGATACTATATTTCAACAACCTATCTAGAGACTAGAATAAGGTATAATCTATGATGATCTAGGTGTCTTAGGTAGGTACTATATGTCAACTGGGTCTACCATAATAGGTGTCTTAGGTAGAACTATAATCTAGGTGTCTAGTTGACTTAGGTCTAGACTATGATAAGGTATAAAGATTAGGTATCTTAGGTCTACTATGTCTATAAAATCTAGATACATACTATAAAATAGGTGTCTTAGGTGTCCTACGTCTACTAGAATACATGTGTCTTAGGTCTTAGGTGAGGCCACATGAGCTTTCACCTTCACTTAGTTGGCCTTGTCAGTATAGAATATTTATATTTCTTGAAACTAAGGGAAGCTCCTTTTCTTAATAGGAAAACTTTATCAACTTCAGTTGCACTAATGGTACAGGGGCACCCAGGTTGTCATGCCTCCAAGAGGGGTCGAAAAGTGAAATTTTTCTTTGATTGAGCCAATGTATGTAATAAGGTCTTCTAAGACCATTTCATATGTTTTTGAGTTAGTTTGAGTCATTTGCAGCCAGTTTGAGTCTTTGAGTCTTGTTGCAAAAAAGTGTCAATGTTGTCAAGTTGCATAAAACAACTTTTGTATTTTTGCATTTTTGGTGTCTTGCTCCTAATGTGACCAAACTGATAGTTCCAATGCATCTGGATGGGTACATTTAGGCTAGGTATGGTCCTTTTTTTCACCCAAACATGTCAAAATAGTTTGAGCTACATTGTACTGATGATATCCCTGAAGAGTTCAAAGTGCAAAAAGATAGCAATTTTTTATGAGCTATTACTCAGAAATCATGTCACTTAGAAACATTCTGTCTGAGGTAATTAGATCATGTAGGGTTCCTCTACAATAACCTCTCTCAATTTTTTATATCTCTAAGGCATTTTCCCATGGTGACAGGTTTTTTGCTACCCCAAAAATTGTTAGAAGGAGGTAGTGTAAAGTTGCAAAGGGGTGTAACTTTGATCCTGCTCCTAATGCGACCAAAATGACTATTCCAAAGCATCTAGATGGGTATGCTTAGGCTAGGCATGGTCCTGTTTTTCACCCAAGCATCTTGAAATAGTCCAAGCTACATTGTACCGACGATATCCCTGAAGAGTCCAAAGTGCAAAAACGTAGAAATCTTTGATGAGATATTACTCAGAAACTATCACTTAAAAATATTTTGTCTAAGGCAATGTGATCACATAGGGTTCCTCTACAATAATCTCTCTCAGTTTTTTATATCTCTGACGTGTTTTCCCATGGTGAAAGGATTTCTGCTACCCCAAAAATCGTCAGAAGGAGGTAGTGTAAAGTTGCAAAGGGGTGTAACTTTCATCATGCTCCTGATGCGACTAAATTGACTATTCCAATGCATCTAAATGGGTACTTTCAAGCTAGGCATAGTCTTATTTTTCACGCAAACATGCCGAAACAGTCCAAGCTACATTGTATTGACAATATCCCTAAAGAGTCTAAAGTGCAAAAATGTAGCAATCTTTGACGAGATGTTACTAAAAAACCATGTCACCTAGAAACATTCCTTCTAAGGGAACACGATCATGTAGGGTTCCTCTAAAATAACCTCTCTTAGTCTTTTATATCTCTGAGGTGTTTTCCTGTGGTGAAAAATTTTCTGCTGCCCTAAAAAATTGTCAAGAAGTAGTGTAAAGTTGAAAAGGGGTGTAACTTTCGTGCTGGTTCTGATGCGACCAAACTAATTGTTCCAACACATCCACATGAGTATGTTTAGGCTAGGCATGCCCCTATTTTTCACCCAAACATGCTGAAATAGTCTGAGCTACATTATACCGATAATATCCCTAAAGAGTCCAAAGTACAAAAATGTAGCAATCTTTGATGAGATGCTACTAAAAAACTATCACTTAGAGACATTCTGTCTAAGGTAATGTGATCACGTAGGGTCCCTCTATAATAACCTCTCTTAGATTTTTATATCTTTGAGCCATTTACCCATAGTGAAAGTTTTTCTTTTGCCCCAAAAATCATCAAAAGGAGGCAGTGTAAAGTTGCAAAGGGTTATAACTTTCATCCTGCTCCTGATGTGACCAAACTAACTATTCCAATGCATTTGGATGGGTACGTTTAGGTTAGGCATGGTCCTTTTTTTCAGCCAAACATGCTGAAATAGTTTGAGCTACATTGTATTGATGATATCCGTAAAGAGTCCAAAGTGCAAAAAGGTAGCAATCTTTAACAAGATGTTACTCAGAAACCATGTCACTTAGAGAAATTCTTTCTAAGGTAACATGATCACATAGGGTCTCTCTACAATAACCTCTCTTGATTTTTTATATCTCTAAGGCATTTGCCCATGGTGAAAGGTTTTCTACCACCCCAAAAATTGTCAAAAGGAGGCAATGTAAAGTTGCAAAGTGGTGTAAATTGCATCGTGCTCCTAATGAGACCAAACTAACTATTCCAACACATCTAGATAGGTACATTAAGCTAGGTATGGTCCTTTTCTTTACCTAAACATGCTAAAACAGTCTGAGCTACATTGTACCAATGATATCCCTGAAGAGTCCAAAGTGTAAAAATGTAGCAATCTTTGACTAGACGTTACTCAAAAACCGTGTCACTTAGACACATTCCATTTGAGGAAACATGATCATGTAGGTTCCCTCTACAATAATCTCTCTTATTTTTTTATATCTCTGAGGCATTTTCCCATGGTAAAAAAATTTTTGCTACCCCAAAAATCATCAGAAGGAGGTAGTGTAAAGTTGCAAAGGGTGGTAACTTTTGTTCTTCTCCTTGTGTAGCCAAACTAATTGTTCCAATGCATCTAGATGGGTATGTTTAGGCTAGGCATAGTCTTGTTTTGCACCCAAACATGCTGAAACAGTATGATCTACATTGTACCAGTGATATCTCTAAAGAGTCCAAAGTGCAAAAAGGTAGCAATCTTTGATTATCTAATACTCAAAAACTGTCATTAGATACATCTCGTCTAAGGCAACGTGATCATGTAGGCTCCCTCTACAATAACCTCTCTTAGTTTTTTATATCTATAAGGCGTTTTCCTATGGTGAAAGGTTTTCTGCTACCCAAAAATCATCAAAAGGAGGTAGTTTAAAGTTGCAAAGGGGTGTAACTTTTGTTCTTCTCCTCATGCGGCCAAACCAACAATTCTAATGCATCTAGATGGGTACGTTTAAGCTAGGCATGGTCCTATTTCACACCCAAACATGCCAAAATAGTCCAAGCTACAAACATGAACTAGTCTTCAATCTTCAAACACTACAAATACCATGATATCTTGCATAAAGTTGTCTTTTAGCTTTTTATAAAGGCATGCCCATCAAATTCAACTATATACAGATGACTATTTGTATTCCAAATTCCTTTTAAATACTAACCTTCCAATCCTCTTTCCTGAACTCATATCAATTAAATATGACCTTCAATTATGATTTGGCATTTGGGCTTATGAGAGTTTACCAGAAAGGCCGGTTGAGTTAGGTTGAAGGGTGGGTGAAATAATGACTTAAAGACCCTTTAGTAGGTTGACTTAAGTGATAGTAACTTGTGATTATAAGTCAATATTAAATTAAAACAAAAGAGCACTTTACACACAATAGGCAATTGAGGGTTTTAAATTCTTAAGAAAAGTAGATTATTTTTAGGGTTTAATGCCCAATATGAGAAGCCTAACTATCAATAAGAAAGACTTAAACATTCTAACTTTGATCAAGAAATATCTAGGACATTTTAGAGACCTCAGGGACATCAAAAGAAATACATTAGAGTATGACACTTATCATAGCCTTAGGGTTCTAAGACATGAACAACTTCACATTCAAATCAAACTCATGACTTCCCTTGATAAATATAACTCTCCTTGATGATGACATTGAATTATGATTATGAAATCTTGTGTCTTCTCTGACTTCTTATTGCATGAACAAAATCACATCCACCATGAACTTGAACCTTCCATCATATCAACCTTCCAAGATAGACCTTATCATGAAAACTATATTCACAACAAAACCTTGCATGAACAAAACCACATCTGCCATTAACATGAACCTTGGATCATATGAACCATGTTTGTCTTGTACAACATCAACATGAACTGAGAGACCTTATCATGAAAACCATATTCAGAACATCATGCACCTCATGACCATCACCTACCTTGAATCACTGTATCACCTTATCAACATCATGGCATCAACCTTGACATCAATGACAAATAACCTTGACCTTTTAACTTCAGTGACAACCTTGAACCTTGATTGTTGATGACTTATGGAAGCCTATAGCCACAATGTTATGTTGCATACTAAAATTAGGTAAGACTCAATGTACTCTCATAACCTCACCTTATATGCAAGAGGAATTACATTTAATAACCACAATAGTCATCAGGTGTTCAAAAGCATATGATTTTGAATATGTTATTCAAAACAACAAACATACTCTTTGCATCCCAATATGGTATAATAACAAGAAATTAAGAAATATTTTCAATTGAGAAACTCATAAAGAATATAGATCAACATACTCATTTGAATATTTTTAATTGAGTAACTCATAAACAATATGAATATTTTCTATTCAACATGATGATTCATTTTTATTTTAAATACAACTTTTATCTTTTAGTTCCAGAATGAGGTTTAGGTGATACTTGAATAACAATATTTGGCTTATTGGATCAACAAACATCCTATGTAATATTATTGGACTTTAAATATTTGAAGTAACCATCTACAAATATCCATTGAAATGTAGATTTATAATGCAAATATGGACGCCATCAATAAAAAAAATTATATTAACCAAATATTCATATAGGCATACATCAATATCTGTCGATATAAGTATAACATATATACAAAATAACCATATAGGCATACAATGTCTCTTATATGCAATACAAAATATATATCCATAAATGCCATATAGGCATACAACAAAAGACCCCAATAAGCATTCATTCCCCTCTGTTCGGCGAAGGGAATAGATCATGAGTAGCCTTTGAACTTCGGGAGGATGGAGACATGTATGAGGGTGGTCTACTATGAACCTGAGGGTTGTTCCTCCTATTTAGTTCTTTGTGGATATGTAGCTATTACAATAAAAAGTATAGACATTAATATATTACAATTACATGTTATAAAAAATGAAACATTTAACAAAATAATCACTTACTGCTACTATTTAATCTGCATCCTCATTTGCCTTAGTAGCAGGATTAGGCTGTGGTGATGTCATGTCCTATAAAAACCATCCAAATAGAAATTAAGCTTCAAATCAATAATCATTTGATTTTTAAAAAATAAACAACTATAACAATGAATGTAAATTGAAATTTACTAATTTGCCTCATACCCTCGTCAATGGCATGGAGCTATAAATCCTAGTGGACACACCATGCTCCATTGCCCTATGAACTTCAGGAGGTGTCTCCCTAGCCTGCATCATCTAAAAATAAAACAACATTATTCAATTATGAAACTAGAATAGTGATGCAAGTTATGGTTCCTAACATACACACATGTTCACCTAAACATGGAAGTACACACGATAAAGCAAACTATGATATTCATTATCAACAATGGATCACTATGATACAACTAGACACATAATACACATAATCATAGTAAAGATTTTACTCTCTTGGTGATATACTATAGCTCTTTCTTATAGATATAGGGATGGAAGAAATTGAGGCAATAGGATTGACATAAGTTTGTAGGGGAAAGGGTTGGTGTAGATTTGAAAATTTTGGTTAGGGGTGACTTGTTGCCCCCATAATTAATACCTAAAACCTAGATGATGTTCAAGTCAATCATATGCTATATAAGATGTCATAGGATGATGCCCCTCTCTGGTGTCATGTCCTGGGGTCTAATTGGTGGTAATTGGATGAGATTATTAGAAAGAATTTGTTGAAGAATAGTGTGGAGGGGATCAACAAGCTTTGGTAGACATGCATGGAAAATGTGGTAGCATAGACAAGGCAGTGAGCTATTTGAAAAGATCCCTCAAAGAAAAATGGTCTCATGGTGATGTCCTTATCTATGCATCTGCTTCTCATGGCATTCCATGAGAGCACATTTCTTTGAGGTATTTTTTCAAATTTAACTATATTTTAATTGAAATTTAATCATCTATCAACATCTAGCCATTAGTTATGCAATGTCTAATAATGCTTTGAATTTGAAAGATGTGCAATGCAATGTAATCAATGATATGAATATAAAATACAAAAATCTAATAAGTACAATTCATTAGTTAAACTATTTATTTTTTTACCTCGGTTAAGCTTTGAACTACACCACCATTGGCAGGTGTTGCCATGAAATCTCCAAGATTAACCTATCCAACATCCAAAATTAGATATTAGAATATCATTCATATAACAATGCTATTCACATGTAATATTTATAATTGTTTACTAATTACATACCCTGGCAGTAGATGTCATAGTGTAAAATGTAGGTGGAGTATTGCTGAGAATTGCATCAATGCTATGACCCTAACATTTCATCAAAATCATCAAACTAAATTAGTTAATCTTGCATTTCAAAAATAAAATTTAATAAATTATATTTAATGAAATTGCTAATATTTACTTGAGTATCAAGGCTTAAAGTCTCACTCAGAAGGGTATTTGTCATCACCATCTACTGAACTGCAGATGTAGCCTGCACACTTGCATCTTGACTATCCATGGGGTCATAACCATAGGTTAACCCATAATTTTGACAAGTATGGGGTGGAACCCTACTCCTCGCACTATCTCCCAACCCACATTGTGCTATAGGACTGTATTCTCTATGATGCTTTGGGTCAAGGCACTAATGGACTAAAGTGTCTCAACCTCAACACTCTTCTTCACAATGGAAAGGATCGACACATGCTCATGCTCTAGTCTACTGATTACTCATCTCACTGGCTGCTAGGGGTCAACACGTACCCCTGGTCTATCTTATGCTGACCCCCCACCTCTACCCTAAAACTCCCACATATCAAAATAGTTTGGCAATTTATTGAGGACAAAATCGTAGTAGAGTTTCCTCAAAAAGTATTTTGGGACCTCATTATTGTTGCATGGAGGATGGTCAAAAACTATCCACCACCTCTGCCCAAAATTGTCCCTTATCGCTTGGTTTTTGGACCAATGGATAGGGAACCTCTTGCATGGAATGGGTGGAGGTTGATTTGTTCGAGGGTTTGTGAAAATGGAACACAAGTCTAATTTTGTAATTTGTAACTTTTTTACTTCTTCATATGATAGCTTGTCTACATAATACTTTCTAAACTCTCTCCTCTTATCTGACCAACTAGATATTTATTGAATCTACATTTGATAACATAGATTCAAGAGATTAAGCAAGCCTGGATCTATGAAAAGTTAAAGTTGAAGGATCTTTCAACCTTGTAATTATGTCTTCAATTTCCTTTTTATTGTTTTCAATTTGCCCCATTAGATTTTCTTATGTTCCAGGGGCATGTCAAGGAATGGATGGAGGAGTTTGTTGTTTGGGTTGTTCTTTGGTAGGTATTTCTTGTTCAATATTTTGTGGATTTTGAGGAGGAGGAGGAGGTGCATTAACATTTCCTAACAATTAAGTAAATTTATATCAAAAATCAACTCAAACCTACCTATTTAGAAAGAAGTTTAGACCAAAAACAAATAAAACTCACTCCTTTGGCTTGCTCAACATCATGGTGGCATTGGTGATGAATCAGTAAGATTTTGGTGTCGAATTAGGTCTTCAAAAATACGAGCACACTCCTTAGGGTTTGTAGGCCCCGAGTGTAGAGAGAATAAAAGAAATGAATGAGCAAAAATGCTCTTTTTATATATATAATTAAACAGAACATGCTTGCATTATGTCTTAATTTTTTTTGAGAAAATGTTGGCCACTTTTTGGCCCCCCAACTTTTTGTACTTACCCCTAACAATAAAGGAAATGCTAGTTCTTTCAATGGCAAATGATTTGGATAGAATAGATTTGGACATATGGCTAATCAGTGTAGATGAAGAGGAAATCAATCAAATGGGCAAAGAAATGTTGTGTTCTTCAATTGTAACTAATCTGGTCATATTGCAAGATTCTGTAGATACAACAATAATGAGAGAAGAGGTCTAGTAAATAGAAAACCTGATGAGCAGAGACAAGACAAAGGCAAGGGCAAAGTTGATGAGATTCAAAATGAAATGAACATGACATGGGTAAAGAAAAGTGAAATGAATAATGGTGATGGGTCTGCACCAGAATCCGGTGTTGGTAATCCATTAGGGATTTGAATTAGGAGCTTTGGCTCAAGGGGAGCTACATTGAAAATCTAATTCCCCTAGCTAGTTAGCAGGTGCATGTATTTGGCACAATGAAGGAATATAATTTGGGTTATTGCAGTTCATTTGAAAGGATTTTTGGAAGAAAATAAGTGGACACGGTGATTTACAAAGTAATTGAAGGTAGACTATATGCAGAAACAATGTACCCGGATGTGTTAGGGGAGAACATTTATTACAAACGCAAATTAGGTTTTGCAAAGCATAAAAAGGTTGTTCATTCTTCATTTGGATCACTTTATATTTGAAGAGAATAAGTTGAAGAGCACCTAAGCTAATATTTCAAGGATTTGAAGTGCAACAAGTGAATTCACCAGCTAACCCTAACTCCATGGAAGAAAAAGGTATTTTTCTACGAAGCTTTGAACTTGTAATATTTTGAGATGGCTACTCCTCTTGTTGTTGATATTACTGAAAGGCCCTGACCAAAATTCAAGAAGCATCCATACAAATCAGTTGAAGTCAAACCATTAGGAGCATTTTCTAGTGTCCCATACAGAGTACTACATGTCGAGCATATTAGGGTATACATCCACTGTAGCGTAGATGAATTTGGGAATCTAAAATTGCTAGATTTGTTTGACAAGTACCTAAGGGATGATGACTATGAATTCAAACTAGAATGCAAAGCCCTAGAAAGCAAACATTTTCTACAGGTCATTAATTTTTTTACATTTGATGAGAGTGACTGGGTTCGATATGTCTTGAGCTGAATGCATGATGAGTTTATATGGCTATTGAAACCATTTAAGATTACAAAGGATGCTATTAGGATTGTAACTAGGTTAAATTTAACTAGTGGTTTACCCATGCTAAAATTTTTAAAGAACCAGACCGTAACTGATGCAATAGGTACAAAATTTGACAAAAGGGCAATGACTATCAATGACATTATTGATCCGGATGTTAAGTTTTCTTTAATGGTAATTGGTTACAAGATTTATCACTATAACAGGGAGAATTATGTGTATGAAACATCCATATATGCTGTCGTAATGTCAGAAAATGTCCCCTTGGGGTCTTTTCCCTCATAAGGTTTAGCTCCCGGGTCTTTAGCATGCATTTAAGACATTTTAGAACATAATTTAGCATCTTGATGAAATGAGCCCTAGGTAAAATGACAAATGGGACCTAGGAGGACCCCTTGAGTTGTACCCTACCTAAAATTGGGGGGAGGACTTGGGTGCCCGCACCCTAGTCCTACCCTATTTTAGGGTAGCCCCAATTTCTGGGCATCGGTTAGTGACCGTTAGTTGGTTCTTTTACTGACATGGTAAAGTTTGATTTTTTAAATCTTGGTAGGAATGCTTGTAGGTGCATATATAAGCATGTGTAGGCATTAATTTGTAAACTAGATGATTACTAGCAAGTTATTGTGTTCTCAAGGTGATTCAAGGCTTTCTATTGTGTTGCAAGAGCAGACTTGTATGTTTTGTGTTGATATTTGCATATTTGAGCATCAATTTTCTCATGGCATGAAGAGCATCTTCCTCCATGAGAGCTTCACTACAAGGTGACATATCATTGTGTTTTTATCATTTATTCCTTTAGTTTCTTCCTTTGCCTCACAAGGGCACACACTCTTTGTCTAACAATGGTGTTCAGAGACTTAAGTGTCCTTTGGGGTTTGACTGAGGAAAACCTCTAAACACCACAACACCCAAACCAAGTCTTGTGATTGAAGGTTACATGTGTCATATTTGGGAAAAGTGGAGTTGTAGGAAGGAGTGGTAGGCATCAAGGATTCAAGATCTAAGAAAAATTCAGACAAAGGAGCACTTCCAGGACTAGGATGCTCACAAAAGTGTCCTCCACAGACAGATTTCAAAAAATAGAAGTTACATGGCTGATTAGTGTCGGAAGGAGGTCCAGATTCCCCCCAAAAGTAGGTACCTTTGACTTGGGTACCTACACCAGTGTCCCCAACTATTTCACCTCGGAACCCCAAAAATAGGTATTTTGTGATTTGCCATTTTACTCCTGTCTGCAAGAGCTTTTTCCATTATTCATCAATTTGTTGTCGTATTTGCATAATTAGGATTTTAATGGTTAATTAGACATAAGAGAAGGAAAAATTGATAATTAATTTCCTAATCCAAGTTTCCCTATATCTACAAGTGACCTAGGATATTATAGTGCTCACCGCTTGACCCTAGATCCTTCAATGTATAGTGGAGAGGCAGATTTAAACATTTAAACATTAAAATATTGACAAATCTAATTTTCCACTAAACATTTTGGTGAACCCATGTTTTTGGACTTTAATTGCAACTTGATGAGTGTTTGTCTTTAGATTTGGTGTGATTTCGTTCATTTATTTGGTCATTTACTTTATTGTATTCAAAAAAATTCAAAAAAATGAAAAATTGGGAAAATACAAAAAGAATTGCATTGTTTGGCTTACTAAATTGCATCAGTTCTTTCTAAATTTTTCTAATTCATGATTTTTATTATCATATCTGATATAAACTACATAAAAATCCAAAAAAATCAGAAATTTACATTGCATTTTCATCATTTAATTGCTAGGGTTTTGTGGAAATTTTGACAATTTTATATAACCTACTAATTCCAAAATCTAGGTTTGTAGGAAAAATCTTTTATCAGATTTTTATACTGATTTTAGAGGCTCATTCAAATTTTCATTTGTCTTTACTCTTTCATTTTAGTTTGAATTTTCATTTAGATTTAAAATATTTACATTTTTGCATAGAAAATTTCAACAAAAAACTAGCAATTTTGATGAATTTTCATTAAATTTGCATGAGCATTTTGCATGTTAAGGCTTGAAAATTATTTTTATATCTAATATTAAGTCAATATAATCATAAATCAAACTTCAAAACATTCACATAGCATTATACGTCAAGATCTTAAACCTAGGGATTCAAAAAACAACAATTTTCACTAAAATTGGCCTTATCAACTCTCTAAACTTGCACTATAGGTGTTTTGTGAAGAATATTTTTACATTAATTTTCTGTTATCAGGGTATTAATTTTCTTCCTCTCATAAAAATCTTTACAAAATCCTTTTATCGAGCTCTTGTAGTGAAAATTTTGCGAAAAACTACACATTTTAGCTATTTTTGGCCTAGGGTTTGACCTAGTTTGCACTCCAAGTGTGTTGTGATCAATTTTATGGATTTATGTGACTGGTATTATTGATATTCTTTTCTATACCTCCTAAAATTCCTTATAACACCCATTTTGTTAGGTCTTGGAGTTGAAAAACTGTGAAAAATAGCTTACTTTTGCTATATTTTCACTAGGGTTTGACCTCAAGTGGCACTAAAAGCATGTTGTACTAGATATTTTTGCATCAATTGGCTGTTATTATTTATATTATTTTATTTCTATCATCATTTTTCTCACAACACCCTTTGTTATGCTCTTTTTCATTGAATTTTGGTGAAAAAAGTGCCTATTTTGACATATTTTCACTATATTTTGACTTGGCATTATCTTGGATTCGAATCAAGAGTGTGTTGAGAGTGATTATATTGTTGTTTTGGACTGATATCAGACATATAACTTTCTTCCCTTGACTGAAATCCTTACAACATCCTTTGTTTCATTCACTTGCATTGAAAAGTATCAAAAAATCAAGCATTCTGGGTTGTTTTTGCTCTTGTCTTTTGCACCGATTTTGAAAAGCTTTCAAAATATGATCTTACATTAGAATGGAACCTTCATGTCATTTATCAATGGTATCTTTACATGTAGTTATCAAAGATCTTGATTTTGACCAATTTTTAATCCTCGTGGATGAACATCCTTTGATATTGGAATATTTAACCAAATTCAACTCTAGGAACACTCATGAGAAAGATGAGTGTAAAAAACATTTTTTTGCCATAGAGTATGCTGATGTTGTTGATGTACCTTCCTTTCATCCCACTACTCTCCCTTGCCAAGATGTAGCTTTAGTGGATGAGAAAGGGTCTCTCACATTAAATCCTTTGGGGATGGATATTGGGTGCAATCAAGAGGGAAACAATGTTAATTAAATAATCGTTAATAGACTTCATAGAAATATTCCTCAAATGATTATCCAAGGGGCACTTAGTGCACCCTATTTCTTAAAACCAGTGATTATGATTCATTGTGTTTAAAATGTGTTACAACAACCACACCACAATGTGATTTCTCACAGATACAACACTCGTAATAACAAGCAAAGTAACCAAGTGCCACATGTGCTTGTCTCTCTTCCATGTTCTCAGCCTATGCTCCCTCAACTACCTCATCTTACTCATAAAAGTGGTCAAGAGTATGATCTTGTCAAACAACTTCATGCTACTCTGGCTAAGATCTCTCTTTGGGATTTAATACAAACATCACCTACATACCATGGAATGCTCCAAGAATCTTTGCAAAAGGTGATTGTCCCACCTACTACTAAGCCTAATGATGTAGTAGTCATATTGGATAGTCTGCATGCTACAAAAACAAATATTCTCTTTCAACCACAAGAATTACCATCAATTAAAGTTCAAAACCAATATGATCCTCTTATAATCTTTGTCACAATAAACAGAACGTTGGTAAAATGAGTTATGATTGACACTGGATCGGCTTTTAATGTTTGTAGCATTGACCTACTAGACAAAATCAAGGTTGACACATCACTAATCATACTAAATGGCATTAGTATTCGTGGCTTTGATTATGTTGGATGACAATCCGTGGGCACTATAACTCTACCTATACATGTTGGACCTATGCTTGTGCCTACCATGATTCATGTCATGCCTTGTTCTTTATCTTACAACATGATTCTTGGTAGAACTTGGATTCATGCATTGGGGGTAGTTCCTTCCACCTTGCATCGTTCAATCAAATTTATATTCAAAGGTAAACTTCATACTATTCATGTCGATCCTAAACAAGATAACTATCTAGACATCGAAAAACAACCAATTTACAATCATATGGGCTTAAACACTTTACAAGCTGGTTCATCAATGTCTCTAGCCATGAATAATGTTGTGCGAGACTCTGAACCATCAAATGCACTTGTTGGTGATGATTGGGGTTCATTGGATTTTAATCCTTGCAGTATAGGGGAATATAAAATTAATAGCCTTGACACATCAAAAGTGGCATCGATCTCACCTAAGCAATCTTTTGAAGCACCTAAGAAACCTAAAATCCCCTTGGTAGAAAATAAAAAAAATAACCTCAATTATACTACAAATTATGATACCTACGAGGCCTCACCTTCTTCTAAGGAACTGAACTCTCTATATGGTCATGGATTTCAAATTTTGTACAAACATAATGACTATGTAGGTAAGGGATGTGGTGTAAATCAACAAGGAATTAGAGTACCTATAGAATTTGCTTCAACACATTACTCAAGTGGCATTGGATATAATCCTTTTAAAGGAACAAAATCCTCCCGTCATCCTACACTTAATATCAATTCAACAAGATCAAAACAACATAACAAATATCCTAGATAATCAGGTGCTTAATGATGGTGCTACTAGGTAAGTATCTCTAACCCTTTATTTCCCTCGTGATGTGCTTCCCCCGTAATGTGTTATGTGTTGTTTAGGCCTCCTGAGATGACCCTTGACTCTTTTGTAAGGTCTGAGATACCAGGAGACCACCTCTATTGTGACCTTCTTCTATTTGTACCATCATTCTTCTATATTGCCTCTCTCTCTGATTTCATTATTGAGTTTTGTGTCTTATGGACATAGAATAGTGGTTGGTTACCTAGGGGCACCCTCCTACATGATTGTCCCTAAGACACTTGTTTCTTCTCTCTTATTTATTGTTTCCCTTCCTCTAGTGTTTCCATCTAGCGGGTGGATGATGAAAAACATTTATACTGATGCGGACCTAGTGTCGCTTTCAAGAGAAATAAAAAAATGGACCTAGTTCCTAATATGACGATGGGGTTGTATTTCTTATCCAACACTTGTCTAGTGGAAGCATTCGTGCTTTCCACATAGTGATGATTATGATGGTGTTCTATCTCATTTACAAATCATAAACAATATTGTTGCTCTGTGCACTTTGTCTACCTTAAATCTTGCATACCTTAGATTTCATATGCATTGATGTTGTTGTTTATCAAGATGTTGTAGACACTAACATGTTTCTTGTAGGGATGTGTTTTTGGGAACATTTGGTGGTCATAAAGTACATGTCACCTTCGGGGGGCATGGGCTTTGTAAAAGTCAGTGTTCCCTTGTGTGTTTTCTTCCTACCTTAACGTTCTTGATATCGATACATGATATCAACCACCTTAAGGTGGGGGCATATATAAGGTAAGTTGTCTGTTGTAGATGTTAGCAATGTTCTTGTCCTTAGGTGTAGGCTAGTACAATGAGTGCTTCTTGCATCCTGAGTTTGTTTTCAATCAATTAATCTATCTATTGCGTATACCTCCTTTTCACCATAAGGTGTCTCTGTGATGTGGGTGGGGTTGTATACTTTTGAGCTCATACCTCCTTTTCATTATAAGGCATCTCTGTGACATGGGTGGGGTGGTATGCCATGCTTCCTTTTCACTATAAGGCATCTCTGTGAGGTGGGTGGGGTTGCATTTTCAAAAGTCCTCTACAGAGACAGGGAGTAGTTTTGTGACTAACTCAACCCTTAAGCGTGTCTTCGATGCTTGTTGTGGTGAAGCCTAATTGTCGGTGTGTGCCTGCAATGTGCCTGAGATGGTGTTGAGCCTAGAAATAGGAACACACCGTTGCTTGTCTACCGTGTTTTCTCCATGTCTTCAAGTGTGTGTGTTGACGTGCTTATTTTTTTTTGGTGTGTCTATTGCCCCGTATATAGTATGCATTTTGGGAGGTTTTGCATGTCTTGCATGTGTGTTGCCCCATATATACATAGACCTACGCCATGAGTGCATCATGTATTATGGGAGGTTTGTTTACTTTCCAGTGCTTGCATTTGCATTTCATATATATGAAAAAAAAGAAAAGAAAAGAAAAGAATCATGCATGTCTTCTATGCATTAATGTGTCTTCTATGCATTGATTGTCTTCTCCATGTTCCACGTGATTATAACTTTTTTCTCCATGTTTTGCATGCCTGTTACTATGGTTGGTGTGTCTTCTCTGTGTTTGTGACCTTACTTTAATGCATGTATTGGCCTCATGTTTATACATACATTAAAGTGGGGGCTAAATGTAACATTGAAAAATGTCCCCTTGGGGGCTTTTCCCTCATAAGGTTTAGCTCCCAGGTCTTTAGCATGCATTTAAGACATTTTAGATCATAATTGGGCATCCCCATGGAATGAGCCCTAGGTAACATGACAAATGGGACCTAGGAGGACCCCTTGAGTTGTACCCTACGTAAAAAAGGGGGGGAGGACATGGGCTCCCGTTCCCTAGTCTTGCACTATTTTAGGGTGGCCCTAATTTCTAGGCATCAGTTAGTGACTGCTAGTTGGTTCTTTTGCCAACATGGTAAAGTTTGATTTTAAAAATCTTGGTGGGAATTCTTGTAGGTGCATATATAAGCATATGTAGGCATTGTTAAGGGAAAATTGGTGTAAACATGAATGATCAATATATCAATATCAAAATACCCAAAACTCAATGAAATACAAAAATAAAGAGATCAATCAAACAAAAGAACTTAAAAAAACTTTGCAAACCTCAAAGCTTCATAGCTTCCATTGGTTGCCTATCTCAATTGATCTTGCTTGTATGAATAAGTTCCTCAGAGAGTGCACTTCCTTGCTATGATTCCAAGAATGTCAATTGGGAATGGCTATGATAATTACTTTGTAATGAAGAGGAGCTTCACAACAATGGTAGTAGTATGGTAATGAGTGTGATCACAAGAAATGAAGGAATTGGTGCCAAAGGCGCGCTGTATTCCTATAGAGTAATGATACTTAAAGCTTGGATGAATGAAATGAAAGAATAGGGTTCAATTTATAGACTTGGAAGAGAAGAGATCAATGGTATAGAAAGAATGAGAAGATCAACTGTATAGAACAGTTGAGGAATGTGCATGAATAAGAAGAAGACAAGTGTCACACAAAAGCTATTTTATTTGAGTTAACTACTTTCTTTTCTAAAGATAAGACATGCTTTTCATAAATTAGAAAGTTTTTTTCTAATTTAAGAGATATTGAGAAAAATAAGGTTGATTGAATAGATAACTCAACTTATGATTTTCTTTTGCGTGATTTGAGAGAAATTAAATAATAAATTATTTAATTTTGTGTGCATGAAGAAGAAGACTTATTTTTAGAAGATTTGGAAGAATGATTTGATTTAATTAAATAATTGAAAATTATTTAATTGTTTGGAATAATTTAATTAAATAAAGGATTTTATTTAATTTTGACTTTAGAAGAGGTAATTAAATATTTTGATATTTAATTAACTTAGAAGAATATGAATCGAATAAATAAATTTGTTTATTTATTTATTGATAGAAGAATTAGAATGAAATAAATATTAAGAAAATTTATTTAGAATGAATCATGTCATTTTTAGGCATATATAGGCATTCATTTGTAAACTAGATGATTACTAGCAAGCTATTGTGTTCTCAAGGTGATTCAAGGCCTTCTATTGTGTTGCAAGAGTAGACTTGTATGTTTTATGTGTTGATATTTGCATATTTGACCATCAATCTTCTCATGGCATGAAGAGCATCTTCCTCCATGAGAGCTTCACTACAAGGTGACATATCATCGCGTTTTTATCATTGATTCCTTTAGTTTTTGCCTCTACCTCACAAGGGCATGCACTCTTTATCTAACAATGGTGTTTGGAGACTTAAGTGTCCTCCAGGGTTTGATTGAGGCAAACCTTTAAACACCACAACCCCCAAACCAAGTCTTGTGATTACAGGATACAGGTGTCACATTTGGGAAAAGTGGAGTTGCAGGAAGGAGTGGCAGCCATCAAGAATTCAAGATTTGAGGAAAAATCAGACAAAGGAGCACTTCTAGGACTAGGGCACCTGTAAAAGTGTTCTCCACAGACATATTTTAAAAAATAAAAGTTACAAGGCTGATCAGTGTCGGAAAGAGGTCCAAATTAGGTACCTTGGACTGGGGTACCCACACCAATGTCCCTAACTATTTCACCTTAGAACCCTAAAAATAGGTATTCTGTGATTTGCCATTTTACTCCCGTCTGCAAGAGCTTTTTCTATTATTCATCAATTTATTGTCGTATTTGCATAATTAGGGTTTTAATGGTTAATTAGACATAAGAGAAGGAAAAATTGATAATTAATTTCCTAATCCAAGTTTCCCTATATCTGCAAGTGACCTAGGGTATGATAGTGCTCACCACTCGACCCTAGATCCTTCAATGTTAGGGTGAAAGGAGGATTCAAACATCTAAAGAACAAAAGATTAACAAAATCCAATTTTACCCTAAACAACTGCATACAAAATGTTGAAAGAAAATGCAGATTATGACCTATCTAAGTTGTTACATAACCAACTAATAGAGAACTTGATCAAAATCAAGAAGGACAAGAAAAAAACCTTCAAATATGGTTCTTTGGTTATATGTTTATTTTTCTACTTCATGAGTGAGGTGCCTGGAGTAAAGGGTATGCACTAGACTAATGATAGACCAGTTGCTATTCAAATAAGAGATCATCTACAAAGTATTGGTGACTCTAAAGTATAGAAAACTACAATCTGGGGATACTCCAAGAATTTTTAGAGTATGATGCATTCTAGGGAAAGAAACCCTAAATCAGTTATTGAGAAATACAAGAATGAACCCTGTTTTATGGTGGACATTGATCAATGCTTAGTGAAAGTAGTAGAACCTAGAACTATTTGGATCATGCCCATGGGGTATGAGGTAGATGAGAAAATTTTGAATATGTAAGCTCAACACCTTTTGAGGAAGCTAAAAGACACAACAGTTGAAAGATTTGGGACATATGAGGAGCTAAGTATAAAATTTCATGTTGAGCTAAGAAAACCTGAAACCAATAGGAAGGTAAGGAAAGAAGTTGAGTAGTTGGTTGAGAATCTAGGCCTCACCAAGGAAGTTGTGAGGCAATTTAGGGACAGAACTGAAAAGGATGAGAGGGAAAAGTGAGATAAGAAACAAGCAAGTGCTCCGGTAGAATCCTCTTCCACATCAAGGACCACTAGGAGCTCTGTTGTTGCCCCTATTCCTCCAAAACCTGCCAAATTTGAGAAATTAGAAGACATATCATCCGGTAAGGAAAAGAAAAGAACTAAAGTAAAGGCAAAGAGGTCATATGACAGTTTGGAAAAGGAGAATGAAGAAAAGATAGATTCTAGTGAAGAGCCTAAAGAGTTGAAGGCCATAGGCACTAATGCTATTAAAGTATCAAACGAGAAGCCTTCCAGAAGTAAAAAGACAAACAAGAGGTAGAAGTTAGAGACTGATGTTGAGAAGCCAATTCCCTCTATGAAAAACATTGTTAAGACAATCATTATTGATGGGAATTTAAAGCCATTGACAAAATTCTATGATCTTTACAATGATATTGACAAAAGACTTTTGGAAGAAGCCACTATCAAGTACTTGAACGTATTCAATTGAGCACTCGTAGAAATTTTGTAAGAAGTTCCAAAAGGTTTGAGAGATATTCTGGAAATTAGGAAATAAGTTGCCAAGACAAAAGATATGGAGTTGAGGGAACATATGTTAACCACTCTATGTCTAGTGATCTCTAGTAGAGAAGTAGATAAAAATTTTAAAGAGGTCAAAAATGAATTTGGGAGTAAGACAAGGATGAACAAATTGATGATTGGAGACATAGATGAAGTTGTCCAAGAAACTAAACAAATTCTGAGGAAAGCTTTAGACAAGAATAAATTGTTTGTAGTTTCAAATGAACTTGCTCATGACACATCAGTTCTGGATGATGAAGAGCAGCAGAAGAATGAACAATAAATTAAAATAGATGACTCCCCTATTCCAGAAGAGGAAGAAATAAACAAAGAAGATGAGGAGATGATAGATAAAAATGATGATGTAGGAGATATTCAAACTCTTCTAGATCAATTTGGAAAAGAAAATACAGAGATGAATGTTGAAACAGATGATCAAATTGAAGACGATTCATTGAAGAATAAAGAGCATGAAATAGAAAAAGCTAAGGACCAAGAAGCACAAAAGGCCAAGGACAAAAATAAAAAAGAAGAAGAGATTGCAAAGGTTGATGAAGAGCCCAAGAAGGACAATCTAGTTGATAGTATAGGTAAGGATCAAATAGATACATCATCGTTTTGGGCAAGAGACACTGCAGAAGTAGTGAAGGAAATTCTGGAAAGAGATAGACAGATTAAAGAAGATTAGGACATTATACAAGGTCTAATAAATTTTGATACCTTATCTCCAGTGAAAAAGATAAAGTTGGCCTCCATTGCTCAAGCTAAAGAGAGGGAAGACATTTTGAAGTCTCACATAGAAGACCGTGAGCTACTTGGACTGGCATCAAGAATTTTGGAGAAGATCATGCCCACTTTTTAGAAGGATTCTTTGGCATCTCCATATGGCCAATTGAAAAATCTAATAAACTCAGCAAGTTCTCATTTTGAATCTATAGATAAGTCTATAGAGGTCAAGGTTCAAAAGGAATTTAATGATAAGAGATTTGATGCTCTAAAGGTGTTGATTGGAGTAGATAGAATGGTGTTGGATGCCAGTGTAAAGAATATTCAGAATGCTCTTACAGAAGGAGGAAATGTATATAAATTTTACGTATCTTTTCCTAAAGGTATACAGGATATTGAAGATAAAATAAAGGAGTCTAAGCAGAAACTATCTAGTGTATCCAAATCTTTTGATCCTATGACAACATCAGTGGCAACAAAGGAGTGTCAGGCAATCAACTTGATTGAGGAAATAAAGAGATTGTTAAAGAAAAGGAGAACATTGAGGCAAAGATGAGTGAGCTCTAGGGACTAATTTCTCCCAAGATGGAAACAATGTTTAATGCTCTGACCGAAGCCCAAGCTGTAGCTCAGTCAAGTGACCCAATTGATCTGTAGAAAGTAGAGACACAAGCATTCCTATTCAGTGGCCACATCTCAATTTTCAATACTATAAAGAAGAGTTGGGATAGTGAGCTTGCACGATTGAAGAAATTTTTTGGTGTACTTCAGTTTATGTAAATAAGACTTAAGGACCATTTGTACATATGCGGCTTGGTATATAAGATTTCTATGCAAATTTTGGTTACAGATCCTACCCTTTCCCATTGATATCAAAGGGGGAGTAAAGAGAAGTGAAAAATCAAGAATCCAGCAAAGGGGGAGCTTTGGAGATGTGAGGCCTACTTTTTCATTCCTTTATATTTGACTACTTTATTTTACTGTTGGTGATACTTGCTAGACTTGTGGGACTGTTGATCCTAATTTGCAGGACTTTTAGGCTTTATGCTTTATGTGGATTTATTATGCTTAGCATGTTTACGATGTGATTAGAACTTGATATAGGTTTACTGATGATGTTGGGCATATGGTTTATATTATAATGTTATAGGGATACTATTCATGTGATGTTAGTTAGAAATTTATTATGTGATTCTATCTTGGGAATGGATGTTTAAAATGCAGAATTTAGAATTTAATTGTAATGTGACTTCCTTGATGCTTATATGAACATGTGATGTTGTATGTGAGTGTATGTTTAAATTTGCTTCAACTATTATATACATGTGGGATTAACATTTCATTGAGTGTGCAAGTGTTTCTAACGAAGCCACAGATACTCAGAGATCATCCCACACACTGTGTTGTTTTCCAATGTGAAGTCGATCTAGTTCTAAGAGGAACCAAGATCAACTATGTTTGCATGATGAAATTTTGTAATGTTGTTGCATGGTGTTAGTTGGGTTAGGCCTACCCTTCTTTTATTTGATTTCTAATTGGTGTTGTAAGTTGTAGTGTCATTTGAATTTTATTTTTGAGTTATAATTTTTATGACCCTCATTTAAATTTTATTTTTGATTTATAATTTTACTCAACCTTTGGTGCTCTAAATGGGTTAAACTTGACCCTAGGTTGTAACCCTAAGGTCTAGGGGTCATTTGGGCTTGTGTAACCTTAGGTAAACTTCCATTTGGTCACTTTAACTTCACCTGAAAGTAAAGTGACGAAAATGGAAGCTTGAGAGGGGGAGGATGAGTGGGTCAAACACTCAACCTCTTCCTTTCCTCTTCCCTAGGTTGGGGGAGTCTTCAAGACCCCTAAATTTTGGAGGACTTTACTCCAAGTCTCTCCCACAATTGGTGAGTGTTCCTTGGGGTGGAGTGGTCCTTCTTAGGAGGAGAGGATTAGGGCACATGTGGCACCCACTCCTTCTTAAGCTCCACCTTTCTCTCCCACATGTTTAAGAGAGGACAAGTGGAAGGGAGAAGGACTTGGTGGCGTGGGTGAATGACATGTGTCACCACACCATTTCAAGATTCTTTCTTGTAGTTGGGAGGAGTGAGGAGGTGACATGTGTCACCTCCCCATTCCTCAAGGCTCATGAGAAGAGCCTATTTTAATCCTTCTTGAAGAGAAGGATGGGGTTGTTGAATTTTTGGCAATTTTTTATTTTAATTATTTTGGGGAATAAGTTGGAGGAAAATTGGTGGCTCAACTTGGAGGAGTTACAGGAGCTCTTCTCAACTAACTTCCAATTGGGCTTTATAAGGTAGGTTTCAAGGCTAATGCCTTCCCTTATACATTTTATTTATTTGTGTGATTCTATGTGTGAGTTTCCATTTTGATTTTTTACTTGTTGTTGTGGGGAAAAATTGTATGGGAGTTGTGAGAGTCTCTCCTACTTGGGAGAAGATGCTCAACATGTGTGGGGTGGGGGAGGAGTGAACCTCCTCGGGGTCACATCCTTGATCTTGTAGAGTTGTAGCCTTGAGAGCAATATGTGTATATGTGCAATATGTGAAATGGCTTGAGAGCCAAATGAAAGCTTTGTTAAATTATGTTTAAAAGTGTTGGCTTGAGGCCTTGAGAGGTATTTGTATTGGAAATTTTTTGAGTGGCACTCTTGAGTTGAGTGATGTCTACTCCCCTACCCCATTTAAACTCACCTTGAGTGAGTTTTTGTGTTGTGATAGCCATGGGAGTAAATTGTTTTTTCTGGGTGTTGAATGCAATGTTGTATTGTGGTTTGAGTTTTCCTAGTGTAAAGATGACCTCCTAGCTCGGGGGTGACTCATGACTGAGTCAATGGTAGGGAGGAGAGCATGTTGTTGTGGCTTCTTCCCCTTTTGTGTCTTTGTAGGTCATTTGAAGCCATGTGAAGTTGAGGAAATTATCATTGTTCTTAAGAGTTGTTATCTTATTACTTTTAGCTCTTGAGAGAGCATGGCCAAGTTAGGCTTTTGTATCATTTTTAGATTTCAAAAGAAGAGAACCTTGTTCTCTCTCTCTCTTTCATGTTGTAAAAGTATGACTTTACTTGTGTGTATGATACTATTTGCATTGCAATAGAAATTTTAATTTGCTAATTTCAATGCTTGTGATTCAACAAAAAATAGAGTAATGAAACAAAAATATAGTCTTATTGCTATTTTATTTGCATGTTATCTTGTTAAAAATAAAGAAATAGGATAGTTGTTGTTTTATCTATGTGGGGTAGAATGAAAATTATCACATTTTATTTCCTTAAAAAAAAAGAATTTATTTGTTGCTAAATATTTGAATTATTTAATTAAATGCATTTACACTTTTTTTTAAATATAATGAATAAATTCTTGAAGAATTGTTATGTGGAAATTTTTTTTTTTTAAATGTTCATTTGCCCTATATAAATCTGATATAGAAATAAAATATATATATCTTTTCCTTATTTGTTTTAAAAAGAAAATATGTGAGTTTTTTAAGGAAAAATATATCTGAATATATATATACATGTATATATATGTATGTATGTATATACATATGTATGTATATGTGTATATATATATGTATGTATATACATATATATATATAACCCAATAAAATGAACGTTGTGTAAAAGAGAAGAGACTGTGAATGGTTAGCAGATTGCAGTGTTTGAGGCATCGAAGGACATGTTGGTAGGGAGGGTTTCGAGCCCCCCCCACCGCTATTTTTGTGTATGGGTGTGGGGAGGGGGCAGAGCCCCCACTCACATCCCACTGGTAGGGAGGGTTTCGAGCCCCCCCCACCGCTATTTTTGTGTATGGGTGTGGGGAGGGGGAAGAGCCCCCACCCACACCCCACTGTGTGGGATGTGAGTGGGGGCTCTGCCCCCTCCCCACACCCCCCATATTTCCCCTCCTTTCGCAGACCCCCTCTCCTCCATCACCACTGTTACCTCCGCCGCTGCCAATCCCTCTACCCTACGGCCTCCCTATAGCTTGTCCCCTCCACCAACGTCGCCACTGCCTAGCAGCACTACCTCCACACAGCTTCGTCACTCTTCCTTCGGCCCCTCTATGGGCAGAAAACTCCACCCCCTCAGCATATATAATATTCACACACACACACACACACACACACACACACATATATATGCACTTCCATGAATGGTCCCTCCATTAAACCTGCAAACACAAATCCAAAACAAAATAACAGAAAAGAAAAAACAAACAAAGAGAATGGAGGCTAGGGTTTCTTTTCCCTTCTCCATTAGGATATTGTTTTTTTAATAGGACAATCTGGTTTTAAAATTAGTTTTTATTATTTATTTTGTATATCTCTTCCCTCTCATTATCTTATTTTCTTTCCTTCATTGTTTTATGTTCTTTATTTTAAAAAGGGATTTAGGGATAAGTCTAAGGGATGTGGGTAATTCTTAAACCTCCTTATTAGGAGTGGCTAATTATTATTATTATCATTTGTTGTTTAGTGGAAGGGCAATTTATTAAATAGGTTAGTTTTTGGCTAAAGGAAATTTTTAGAGTAATGGTTTTAATGTGATTTTTGCAAAAGGGATGTATTTGTTTTATTTAAATTTTACACAATTTAATTATTTGAGGTGTATTTATTTTAACAATTGGGTTAATCCTTGTTTTCAAACCTAATTCAACGAGGACAATATAAACTACATCGTTATGAATTTAATTTTAATATTCTTTTTAATTATTTTAGAGTAAATTAATTAGCAAAATTAAATTAGCTAGTTTTAATCCAACTTGGAAAACCTAGTAAACTATCTAGATGAAATTAGTATAACATGCTTATGTGATCTCATCTACCAAGAAATTAGGAATAATGTAAAGGATGCAGTGATAACTCTGATTGATAGAAAACGTGAAGGAGAACAAATTGATTGAGCTTTGTTGATAAATGATCAATTAATCTATTTGACTGATCTACCAATTTAACTAATGTTATGTAGGTAATTTAACACCAACTCAGTAAACTTTTGAATCAAAATTAGTTTTATTATAATAAACCCTAATCACACCCATGAGGTGTTATGTTGCCATATTTTTCCAGAGTTTAGGGTTTAGCTAGGTTAGTGAAATTTAACCTAGCTTAGGATTAAATTATTATTTTTTTTGCTAGTTATCGACATTAGGTTTTGGTATTAAATTATATTTTTCTCTTGCACTTGAATTTGGGTTTTGATTTTGACTTACGTCAAAGTCCCATCATTCACTTAGGATAATCTAGGGTTTCGATCGTTAATCCTAACCCTATTGGCAACGTTAACCATGTCGCATCGACCCCCTAGTTGGCCTTCATTGTGAAATGGTATACGCAAGTGAATACATTACCCCGCCTTCAACTATCATGTTTACACCTTATGCATAACACCACCAAACACGCTTACACGTATGAGGGGTTTCTAGGGAAGCATGGTAAAAAATTATTATATTTCGTGTCATGACCACATGACAAATGTGGACATGACACGTGCGATGCATGTCATGACCACATGGGAAATGTGTGCATGACATTTGGTATCAGAGTCTATGTTTAAACACTGGGCTTATTTGGGCACGTTACTTATTCCACAAATTTGATTAATTAGTGATTACCTTGTTTTATAGGATGCCTCCCTGACACGTTCGATGAGCACGTTCATGCCACACTATGTTTGTCGAGGTGCATAGTGATTCTTCGGCTGAGGGTTAGGTACCACAGGCACCACCAACACCACAGGTCCTACCTATACTAGACATTAGACCATAGATACTTAAGGCACTACATGCTGTGTTAGATAGGTTACCATTGGTTGAGGATGCACCGCACATAGAGCCATGAGCAGAGTCACGTGGAGCCACGTGTGGAGCCCTGCGTCTAGTAGCAAGAGGTACCACATGTGGAGCCATTTGTGGAGATACTAGATATGACGGTAGAGGAGGTTGGATCAACCTATAGGACCCATAGCAGGAGCCCTCCACGTCATGATAAGCGTGAGGAGATAGCGCGAGTTGAGCATATCATTCACAGGCCATATGATTATTGTGTAGATGAGCCCATTAGAGGGCACAAAGACTGAGGAGACCCCATCAGGGATGTGTTGAGGTTGAATCCTCCTACTTTTGTCAGGACTAGAGAGGGAGCTGAAGCCAAGGCTTGGCTCATTAGTCTAGATAGATGCTTTACGTTGCGTCCTTACGAAGACAACACAAAGGCACATGTGGCAGTTCACCTATTGTGAGATGAAATAGCTACTTGGTGGCACACTAAGGAGTGCAAGAACCATCTATCATTGGACACACTTACTTGGGAGACTTTCATTGAGTACTTCAATGTGCGGTATTTATCAGATCACTACAGATAGCATCGTATAGATGAGTTTCATGATCTTTAGCAGAGAGGGCTTAATGTTGCTCAGTACGAGGGTAGATTTACTTAGTTGTCTCGATATGTGGAGTATCTCCATGATCAGAAACTCCTAGTTCATAAGTTCATCAGATGATTTAACCATAGCATAGTAGGGCCTATACACATGGTAGACCCCTAGACATTAAGTGATGCTACTGAGAAGGCATACATAGCTGAGGAGATATAGGGATGAGGGCAGGGATCACACCCCCAGTTTAGGGATCGTGGGAAGCAATAGTACCAACAGAGTTATCGTAGACCACAACTACCACCACAGAAAGGAGGATTTAGTTCTTCGTCATTACCTCCTAGACCTCCACAGTAGCAGCAAAATCAGCAGAGGTCTAGACCCTAGTAGAGGGTATAGGGAGGGTAGATTCAAGGATGGTAGCAATAGGGCCCACGTAGAGACCAAAGGCAGCAGAGACCACCTTTGGGGCTTGCGAGGCCTCATCAGTCATACAGGGGTTCATAGGGTTCCACAAGTAGGTCTTGACAATAGCAGTCGGGTAGGATTCAGACGGAGTGTTGTGTGGTTACATAACACACCCCATTTTGACTTGACAAAATAGGGACCCAACTTTTCTCTTGGCTTGGCTTGGTGTTTTCTACTTGCTAGCATTCTGGTAAAAGTAAGTCATGTAGATGATCCTGCATAAAAGGGACTAGGTAAGTCATCATGATGAGGTCAGTTTTTCAAAGTTAATGTTTCATGTCAATAACCTCATGGTTGGATATAGTACAAAATTTTATGTAGGTTTGCCTTTTGGATTACCTTGATATTCCTTAGGGAACAAGAGTTATGGTGAGTCAAAGTCCTAGTCAAACCTGATATTCCGAGGGGGGGTCATATTTCTTGACATCAGTCATCTTATGAAAGATCACCCCAATCTAATTTTATCACCTGATGAATCATTTATCTAGAGATCCGAGCATCAATTTTAGATGATAGAAACACTTACCCGTCGAATAACATCATATATTTTGCGGGGGTCATATTCCCAATATCACCTGATATTCTGAATATCACCTGATATTGTGAATATCACCCTATCTTTTGAATATCACCCTATCACAAAATATCACCCTAGTGCCAATATCATGATGACAGCATATAATCCCAATGAGATAAGAAAATTGAAATGACGTTGATGTCATCATACTTTTTTACCTCGTGGAGGTATATTTCCAATAGTGACCCTTTCTACATAACATGATGATGAAGTTATAGTGCAACAACGATGAACTAAGTCATTATCCTGATGATGTCATCCTATTTTTTCCCACTATCACCCAACATTTTAAAGATGGCTTGATATTCAAAATATCACTTGATCTTCTGAAGATCACCTCGCTCCTCTTGCTGCGCAACATTAAATGCCATAAATGCAGTAGGTGGATTCCCGCCGATTGTGAACGTGATCTAGGCACTTGCTAGCATCCATGAATTAATGATAGGAGATCAATGGTTAAGATTGAATAAACCTTATGTTGCCCTAAAATTGCCCTAATAAGTAGGTTAAAAGTGAATTCATGGTCATTTTACAATTACCTTGTGATAAAACAAATTTTTATAGAGCACAGAGCTTTCAAACCCTCATACGACCTACCTGCAGACACACACAGCTTGCAACAGAATACGACACGTGATTATCACTGGTATATGAATCTCTTTCATATAATCATCAGCATAATCAAGGGAATAAGCATTATCAAGTAAGTAATTAAAACCCTCCTGCTGTCATTTTCTGCATGTCTAGGTAGTATGCTTTTCCACTGGTTTGAAGATATATGTTATGCATATCATGATGAAGTGATGATTAATTAATATAATGTGCATCATGCCGTGAAGATATAATGTTATATGCATGTATCTGAAGTACTGTATGGTAAGACTGGTCTTGTTTATTGCAAGAAATGATGGCAGACAAGAGGTTGAGCAAATCTGATGCTGAATTTCTTAAACCAATGTTCACTCAAACTGAAGGAGTATGGTTCAAATATGGCATCATCATAGATACATGTTGTGATGTTCACAACACGCCCCATTATGCTCCTTAGCAAAATGGGGACCCCTGCTGATGTCTTGCTTTTTGCTTCTGCTTGTGTTTTTTCTGCTTCCTGGCGGTCTGGTAAAAATGAAGGTCAGGTGCATCATCATCATGATATATGATAAGGTAGGTCATCATCATGAGGTCAGTTTGTCAAAGTTCATATTTTATTGCTATGACCTCATATTTAGAAAGAGCTTGAAATTCCATGTAGGTTTGCCTTTTACTTTACTTGAAAATTCGTCCATATGTGAAAGTTATGCACGGTCAAAGTTTTGGTCAAACCTGATATTCGCAGGAGGATCATCATATTTTTTATATCCTAAGTCATGTTATCAAGATCATCATGATCTTGGTCTATCACCCGCTAAAAATCATGCAGTCGCAATATCCAGACGTCAATTTTAGGTGGTAGTTCCCTTTACCCGTCAAATGGCCCCAGGCGCATCATCAGCATCATGATTTTCTTTGGAGCATCATATTTTATAAACTTGGTTTTGCTGTATGAGGACATCATCATCATATTTGAAACGCACCCCCCCGACAATATCCTGAGGTTCAAATATCATGATGACATCAGCTTTAAGTCAAGGTAAGTTCCCCGTCGAAGTGGTCTTTTGTATCGCAAGCATCATCATGATAATTCAACATTACCTGATCTTATATTATCATGCTGATCACCCAGACTTAGAAAAATCCACCTTCGGCATATTTGCGTGCGCGTGTTATAATCCTATCGCAAGGTCATCATCATGATATTTGCTGAACTTCGAATTATGATGATGACGACTCCATATCATCTTGATCTTTCACGAGTCATTTGCTGAAATTCGCTAAGTGATGGAAGCATCATCATGATAATTAGATTAAGAGGATCATCATCTTCATATCCTCCTGATCTCCGGTTAGCGAATATCATGATGATCACCCTATCTATTCAGAGGGGGTCGATATTGCATTTCTCAACAGCATGATCATATTTCACAATATCACCCTAGCGCAAATATCATGATGACCTTAACTCATCCTTGTGCTCCGAAGACAAATTATGATGATGACGTCATCATGATAAATCGATGAGGGTCATCATCATCATATGTTTTATCCTGTCCTGTAGTCAAGATCATCATGATCTTGTTTGTTCACCTGATATTTCGCAAAGTCCTCCTGCCGATGAAATACAACCTTTTGCACATATCCTGATGATCATCATCATCACATTTTCCCTTCGGCAGGATTTTTTTCCCAAACATGATCCGGTTGGCGAAATATCAGGATGACGTCATGTTCAAGTTTAACGAAGGCTCCGAATATCATGATGACGTCATCCTGATCTGATAAACGAAGAAGTAAATATCCTGATGATCATCATCATCATCATTTTTTCCCTTCAACAGGATATTTTCCAAAACACGATCTGGTTCGCGAATTATGATGATGATGTCTTATTCTATGTTCGACAGAGGCTAATATCCTGATGATCATCATCATCACATTTTTCCTTCAACAAGATATTTTTCAAGCACGATCCGTTTCCCGAATATGATGATGACGTCTTATTCCAAGTTCGACAAAAGCCCCAAATTCGATGATGATCATCATCATCCTGATCTTTCGAGAGGGTTACCTTAGCCGTGAAAGGGTCATATTCACTTCATCATCCTGATCATGCTCCTTAGGTGACCCGATATCACAAATTTCCCCCTGATCTTAACCGAACATGATGATGACGTCATCCTTAGCATTTCAATGAAGCCCGAATATCATGATGACATCACCATCATCTTCCTCTCCTCGGCAGCATGATTATATTCATATCCTCCTATTCTTCTTCAACATGATGATGATGATGATGTTGTTCTTTTCTCCAATATGTAGAAGCGGAATATCATGATGATGAAGTATATCGACCAACATGTTTTTTGACGCACCGACAGCGATGATCATGCCGATGGGCGGGAAATGAGGTGGTGGAGTTTTAAAGTGTTTTTTCTTGGCGCCTCTGGCATTTTTTTCGGTCAGCGATGGTTGACCCGATGCATCTTGAGCAGTATGAACGCATTTTTTTACACATTTTGAGAGGATTCTGGATCTGATTTTCTCAATCTTGCGCTGTCACCTGGATATAAATGCTTATTTTAATTTCATGCTATTTTTTGTGATAAATGTGAAACTTATTGCTTGTCTTGTCTTGCAGGCTTGCAGTTGAGGAAGCAGCTGGAAAGTCAACACAGTGACCTCATGGGGGCAGAAGATCTAATCTCAGGAGCAAGAAGATAGAGATGAAATGCAAAAGGTCAAGGCCATTCAAGTAAAGAAGAAGGTTGCAGCTGAGGGTATTATCACAAAAGACAAACAGAAGTTATTACCCAGCTGCCAGAACTTCTCAGAAGGGGCAATATTTCGCCCAGATTTGACCACTGCTCTGAGATATTTTTGAGAACTGGTTCACCTGCATTTATTGCTGTAACTAGGGGTTTGAACCAGGGGTTCAGTTAGGTTTTTGCTGTAGTGAGGACAATCAGAATGTCTTTATATTGTGCCTCTCTACACTGTAATATTTTACAACAGGGGCTACACACAGGGATTTTAGGATTTTGCCAGAATTGTAGAGTCTTTCTGGGCATAGTTTAGAGTAGAAGAAGGAGGTCGCCTATTTGTCTGCAGTAAGGTGCGCGTGGAATGTCTGGCTGCCTTACTGTATCTGTAAAGCTTGTAAGTTCTCTGTAGTATGATCAATGAAACTAAGAGTCATTCTTACATTGTAAATCATGTATGGCTATTCGTTTCTAATGCAATAGAATCTGGAGTTCTGCATCTATCTTCTGAGTGTTCTCCTGCTCTTCTTTGTGTTTTAAAATATCTTCTTTAAGAGCTTGCAATTTTAAATGTATGTTTGTGAAAATGCTCAGAACTTACATTTAGGGTTTTTACTGTGGATTTGATCAGATTACTATAGTGTTTACATAGTGCATAACAGAAACACTTAGATCCTTCGGTAGATTAAGTGAGGTATAGTTTAGATCTTTCTAACTTTTCCCAACCCATCTGAAATATTTAGCTGAAAACGTAGAAATCCAAAGGAAATTGTCTCAAATTTGAAGAAGCATGCATAACAGAGCTATAAGTAGACAGTTTTCATAAATAGATAAAGAAGAAAGCTGCAAAAAAAAATCCAAGAAAACCCTCTGAAACTTGCAGCCCGGTATCACTTGTATGCAAATGAACAGAATACTTGTTGAAATCTATGACCTCTTTGCATATTCTTAGGCCAGTAAACCACAAAACAAACCTAAACTACGTAAGGCCCCTTGAACATTACAGCTTCACATTGACCAACTGAACTTGACCAACCGAACCATTGTAGACTTGGGATTAGTTAAATCACCAAATGATTCCTTCTTGTCTTTCAAGTATAGTTTCAGTTCATTTTATGTGAATTTTAACTTATTGTTATGATTGCATCAAAACAGTCATCAACAGTTTTCTGGCGCTAGAAGGAGGGCCTGCCTGAGTTAGGTTTCATTTCAAACTGGCTAACGACAGTAACAGAGTGACTAGGTCTAGGTCCAGTTCAGGAGATATATTTGTGCAACTACCTGATACAAGGCGAAGTAAAAGCCCTTTAATTTGGAATCCAAAGATATCGCAAGTAGGAAGTTCATCTGGAACACCTCCTGGGTCACCTTTTAACATCCGTAGTATTGTAAGTCCTGACAGATCGCTGTTCAGATCTTTAAATCTGGGTTCAGGCACTCCTGGAGGTCTCAATCCTCCTCTAAATCCTAATCCACCAATCAATCCAGGTATTTCTGCAAGTTCAAGTCAAGCTCAAACACCTGCAATGGCTTATTTCGATGTCAATTCTCCCATATTCTTCAATGATTATCATGACATGCCAAAAAATCTGGAAAAGATATGTCCCAAATACCAGTTGCATCAAGACCCAGAAGATCATATTAGAATATTTAAGGAAGCATGTTTTAGGGCTATGTTAGAGCACGAGGATGTTGTGTGTAGGTTGTTTCCTTACACCTTTAATGAGCAGGCCTCTAGCTGGTACGTAAACTTACCCAATGGTTACATTTCTTCCTGGGCACTTATGGAAGAAGCATTTCTGTCAAGATTTAGAGGACCCATTGACCCTTATGCTTTGTATCATAAGTTGGCTGCTATAAAACGAGGTGAGGGAGAGCTAATTGATAATTTCAATGACAGATTTCAAAAGGCCTATTCTAGGCTAGTAGCCCCTTATACCATAGATGATGCTCCCTTGTTGGCTATGTACTATGCTGCTTTGGATCCTTTAACTGCCATGTTTGTCAAAAGGAAACCTGACATAGATTCAATATCCAAAGCCTATAAAGAGGCAGCCTCAGTGAACCAAGAAATGAGACATACAACTTACAGTCCATTTGGAGGAAATTTTGGGGTGCAGAATTAGGCACACCCATGGAATGGAGTCCCTGTGCAGCATGCTCCACTAATAAATCCGGTTCCTTCTTACACACCTGTGTATAATCCTACTCCAATCCAGGCTATAACTCCTTACACGGCTAGTACTTCCAATAACAGTCAAAATAATGGTCAGCCTTTCTTCCAACTTCCTAGGGATGTAACTGTGGCAAAAGCACAAGAGGATAGGGAAGAAATCAAAGAGATTACTGCACATTTGAAAAGATTAACAACCGAAGTGACACAGCTAAGAAATGAGAACCTCTATGGGAGAAGCAACCAAAACTACAATCCACATCAAAATCACAACCAAGGCCAAAATCAGAATTACAATCTCAACCAAAATCAGCAATACAATCAGAACCAAAGCTACAATCAGCATCAAGGCCCCAGTCAGGGGCAACCAATGCAAAATAGGGGGCCAGTGATAGATAATAGGACCTGGGGCAATAATAACAAAAATCAGAATCAACCTAGGCCACCCAAGACATGGAACACTGGGCCCAACAATGGTACTCTGGCTTCTCCTTTCGAGAATACAGATAATCATGGTGCAAAACAAATAACTAACATACAAATGGCCAATACAGCACCCAATAATTGGTGCAGATTTCACAATACCAATGCCCATGCTGAGCATGACTGTCCATAGTTCCACTTGGCAGCTAGTATCTTCAACGTAGATGTACAGCCTCCTACCTCTGAATTTCTCATCCCTAAGGGTAATGAGGTAGTACCCTCAGAATATGACACAGCATTAGTCTTAGAAACGTTTACCTTTGCAACTGCATAAGAGAAAGAGGATGAATTGCTAGAGGATGAACCATACTGTTGTGAAAGTCTTTACCCTGAATCAGCCTTTGTGTTAAATGCTTTTCAGTTTCCTTTTGAATCTAAAAACGAGATATTAAATGAAACAGAGGAGGTGCAGGCCTTTCAACAAACAAATAAAAGCCACACCTACAATTTGAGGAACAACCCTAGGCTGGGAGGACCTTTCACCACTTCCACTCCCCTGAATAACATCAATACACCCCCAGATCAGAATGCTAGCAACAATCCTGCCACACTCAAAGCTAGTCAGCACACAAATAATGAAACAGCAGTGCAAAAGGATCAAACAAGTAAGACAGAAACAATAGAGACAACAAGACTAATGAATTACTTATCAGAGGAAATAAAAAAAATGAAGGTCAGCATACCTCTAAATGAATTATTGAAGACCCCAGGGATCAGAAATGCTTTTTTAAAATCCCTGGACACATCTATAACAAACAAGGTGTCTGCTGATACAACTGTTCCTAATAGTGATTCACCACCTAAGGAGAAAGGTAAGAAAGTTGAGTAGCCTTCCAATACAAATGTGGTAATACATGCGGATAAGAGGGATACTCAACCTTTCTTGTTAACTGTTAGGTTGTGTGGGAAGAATATACACAATTGCATGGTAGATTCTGGTGCTTCAGCCAACGTAATGCCCTTAGGAATATGTAAAACTCTCGGGCTGACTCCCACCAAATCTGCCAAGGTTGTCACGCAATTAGATAAGACCAAGGTTAGTGTGATAGGAGAACTCATGAACATACAGGTGCAGTTAGCTTCAGACCCTAGGGTGAGCCAAATCATTGACATCCAAGTAGTGGATATACCCGTAAATTACGGAATGTTGCTAAGTAGGGATTGGTCCAAGACATTAAACGGATATATGGCTACTGACTTTTCACACATGTGGTTACCGTGGAGAGGTATCCCAAACCAGATCAGAATAGAGGCAGAGCCCAGAATGAGACATATGATAACAGAGTATAATCGAACTAATGAAATATTATATGCTGCTGTTGAACCAGGTGTCTATAGAATTACCAACAATGGGATGCAGATTGAAGAGATCATGATGTTAAACATTAGAAAGAAGTGTGTCAGCAATAGAACAGCACTATTCATTGAGTCTGACGGAAATTCTTCAGATGAGGAAAACAATGCAATAGACAAATTTGGTCACGCCATTAGAAGAGAGGTGGAAGAGTGCGTTACACACAATCTCCCAGTCCAATGTAAGTTATATAAAAATAGGTGTAGAGTCCATGATAGGCAACATTCTGAGGAGAATTGTGAAATATGCAAAGACATCATTGAATATGAATACAAAAAGTGCATAGGGAGGATAGAGTCACAAGAGAAAAATGAGAATCCTGATCCAACACAGAGGTATGTTCAGGATAATATAAGTGCCTTGATTCCAGATCTAGGGAAAGAAATAGAGGACGAGGGTAGTAATCTTTCTGAGTTGCAAACCAAAAACACACATATGCAAGATAACCAAACGGAAAAACCCATGAATAAACAAGATAACACCCCACAGGCAATAAAAGGGACAAAGTATGCCAAGGTAAAAGATCAGAAAAGTAGAGATGGCATGTGGACATTAAAATGTGATGGGTCCAAATCAAAACAGGGCGCAGGTGCAGGTATTGAACTCATAAATCCTCAAGGTAAATCACATTTGGCAGCATATAGATTACAATTTTCCTGCACTAACAATATTGCTGAATATGAGGCCCTAATTTTAGGACTTGTCATGGCCATCAGGAAAGGGGTAAAAACCATCAGAGTATTTTCAGACTCTGAATTAGTAGTCAGACAAGTGAGGAAACTATATGCCTGCAATTATAAGAAAATGATCAGTTACAGACATAGAGTTTGGGGTTTAATGGATTCATTTGATGCTTTTAACTTAGAGCATATTCCTAGAGAGCTGAACCACAGGCCAGATGCGTTAGCAGTTGCTGCTAGTACATTAGAACCATTGACACTGTCAGGATTAAGATGATTTGCTGTTGAGCTAGTTAACGTGCCCAGTATACCAGACAACGTTGCACACTTTCAGGTATTTGGAGAGGATCAGCAAATTATTGATTTTCTGACTTGTAACGAGGCATTTGAGGCCCAAATTATTGATGAATAAGAAAGGCCTGAAGTAACATGGGACGAAGAAGATATGATCAACTTAAAGAGCAACTTCTTGCCAAAAGGAGTAATTGAATTAGAACACATCTTTGACTTCGACGGAATAATAAGACAGAAAGACTTACCCAAAACAGAAGGGGGTAAGTGTGATTTACATAACTTAGGGACTGAGCTAAATCCACAAAATGTACTAATTGGGAAAGCTTGCTCGGAGAAAATCAGAAAAGAGGTTCTGGACGTTCTGAAAAAATATAAACATGTCATACCATGGGCTTATGAAGACTTGAAAACATTTGATGAGTCCATCATAACTCACGTCATACCTTTAAGAAAAGAAGTCAAACCATTTAGGTAGAAACAGAGGCCTGTAAATGCCATTCTAGAGCCTTTAATCTTTGAGGAAGTTAAAAAACTACTGTCCGCTGGAATGATTTTTCCAGTCAGACATTCTGTCTGGGTAGCTAACTTAGTGCCAGTAAGGAAGAAAAACGGAGACATTCGGTTGTGCGTAGACTTTAGAAATTTAAACAAGGCTTCTGAAAAGGATAATTATCCTTTGCCCCCAATAGATGAAGTACTGCAAGCAGTAAATGGCGCAAAGATGATGTCTTTTTTAGATGGTTTTTCAGGTTATAACCAGGTTTTAATTGACAGAGAGGATAGACTAAAAACCACCTTCACTTGCAAATGGGGAAATTATGCGTATAGAAGAATGCCTTTTGGTCTGATTAATGCAGGTGCCACTTTTCAGAGGGCCATGGATGTTGCATTCCGTGGATTATCAGGTAAATGCATTGTTGTGTATATGGATGATTTAACTGTGTATTCCAAGGATGCATCCACCCACGCTGAGGACCTCAGAAAAGTACTCCAACGATGTGAAAGGTATGGGATTTCCCTTAATCCTAAGAAATGTATATTTGGCGTAACTGAAGGTAAATTATTAGGCCATGTCATTTCTGAAAATGGAATTTCAATTGATCCGGATAGAATAGAATCCATAAAAAATTTGCAAATACCAAACAGTAGGAAAGAATTGAAATCATTTTTTGGTAAAATTAACTTTGTTCGGAAGTTTATAACAGGTTTTGCAGAGATTGTGCAGCCGTTGAATGCCATGTTAAAGAAAGATGCACAGATGGAATGGACGCCAGTAGCCAAAGCCGCATTTGAAGATATCAAGGAGGCAATTTCTAATGCCCCTGTATTGGCAAGCCCAGACTACACATGCCCGTTTTACATCTACTCCTTTGCATCTTCTCATTCTGTCGCTGCTGCCTTGACACAGAAAGGTGAAAATAATGAAGAGAGGCCCATAGCATTTATGAGTGCGCCTCTGAAGGATGCACAGCTGAGATATCTAGATATCGAAAGACAGGCATTCGCATTAGTAAAGGCTGTAAAAAAATTCAGACACTACATCCTGCGCAGCCAGATTAAAGCCATAGTACCAGACGCAGCAGTAAAGATGTTGCTGATGCAGAACGAGCCTGGAGAAAAAAGAGCCAAATGGATCACCACGCTGCAAGAATTTGACATGGAGATCATTCTCGCAAAGCTGGTCAGAGGGCAGGCGTTGGTGCAGACAATAGCAAACATGGATCCAAATCTGATAAAACAGCAATATGTATTGAATTCCCAAGACGCATCAGGCTGGTACGATGATTTAAGCACCTTCCTGATAGCTGGAAAGTACCCAGGCAAGATGAAGGCTTCTCAGAGGAGAGCTTTGAAGATTAAGGCACAGCATTATATGGTGCAAGGAGGTCTTCTATTCAGGAAGAACCATGATGGAATTTATTTGAGATGCATAAACAGAACTGAAGCTGATAAAGTGTTGACAGAACTACATGACAAATACGGAACCGGCCATGGTTCCCATTTAGCTACAGCACACAAAATACTGAGAGCGGGCTATTACTGGCCCACTATATTCAAAGATACTAAGAGTCACATCAGAAGCTGCCACACCTGTCAGACTGCAGCAGACAAAGGAAGAAATCTGGCCAATCCACTGCAGCCTGTGATCGAGTCCAGACCGTTTGCACAATGGGGCTTGGATTTTATCGGAGTCATCAATCCCCCATCTTCTACAGGACACAAGTTTATATTGACGGTAACGGACTATTGTACAAGGTGGACTGAGGCCACCTGCTGCAAATTTTCCACAACTGAGGTAGTTATCAAGTTCCTTGAAGAAAACATTATCACCAGGTTTGGAACGCCCTATTCATTGGTATGTGATAACAGCCCTGCTTTTTCTTCTTTAAAATTTTCTAAATGGGCATTTGAATATGGGATCATTCTAAGGTTTTTTTCGAATTATTACCCTCAAGGTAATGGACTGGCTGAATCAACAAACAAAATCTTATTAGACATCATCAAGAGGTTAATTGCCAAAAGTCCTAGAGAGTGGAATACCCTATTAAGATATGCATTATGGGTAGACAGGACTAAGTTCAAAACAACTTTAGGTAGCACACCTTACCACCTAGTTTATGGGACTGATCCCATTCTTCCGGTCAATCTGAGAATACCAACCTGGAAGTTTGCTAATGAATATCTAGGCTTTGATAACCATAGGGAAGCCAGAATAGTGCAAATGTTGCAACTAGAGGAGAAAAGAGGTCAAGCCCTCGAGAAGTTTGCCAAACACCAAGCAGTTGTTAAGAGGTGGTTTGACAAAAGGGCAAGAGTCAAAACATTTAGGATATCAGACTTAGTGTTGTGCTGGGACAAAGCACATGAAAAGAAAGGAAGCCATGGAAAATTTGATAAATTATGGCTGGGTCCATTACAAATTTTAGAAATAATAGGAGACAACACCTTTAGACTTAAGACCTTGACTGGAGAAGATGTGCCATTACCAGTTAATGGCCAGCATTTGAAACACTACTTCCAGGCTTGAAGGTCAGGATGAGGCAGTCCTTTCTTTCTTAATGTAAAGTGCTGTAGATAATGTACAGTCCTTCTTTTGCTGTTTTCTTCTTGGCTTGGCTGTTTGTATAGTTCCTTTCTGTTTGTTTTTTGCTTTTTGTTTCTGTCTGTTTGTACAGTTTTTTCTATTGTTTTGTTGTTTGTACAGCCTGTTTGTTTGGTTTGTTTGTTGTCTCCTCAGCAGGGATCTTTATTTTACTGTAGAGTATTAAGGAGCAGAACTAGCAACCATTCAAAACAGTATATAATTTAGGATATTCAGGTTAACCATTTGCAATTTACACATAACCTGTCACTGTCATGAATGTAGAGAGTTGTTCATCTTCTGAAGTTTCGTATTCAATAAATGTGATTGAGAATTCGAAGCAGGTTTCTCACGATGACACACCTAAAATCCTTGGGTTTGTTGAACCTACCAGTGTAGATATTAGGTGAAAAATCAGAGGTCACCCTTGCTACCATTACAATTCTCAGCTTAATTTCAGCAAGTGCCCACTCCTTGCATCATGAAGTTACAAATTGCTATATCTTATGAAATCTTTCAAAATTAGAAAACAAATAAATAAATAAATAAATGAATAAAGCGGATTATACTGAAAATCCAGATTAAGCCATCTAAGTAACTCTACCGGGGCTATGGACGCTCGCTGGCAGTGGGGCTCTACTTAGGAGAATTGTAACGATAACCTTGCTGGGGCTATAGACGCTCGCTGGCAGCAAGGCTCTATCCGGTCGGCTATGAGGGAATATCCTCACCTACGTAGGCTAATGTCAGTCACTGGTTTGTTCAACTGATCTTCAAGATGAGGATAATTAATCACATGCACACAACTAAACTGAAAATGGAAATTCATGCATCTTTATTGAATACTTTGAGTCTCAAGCTAAATAGTAATTTGCAGGAAAGATAGTTGGAAGTTATGAGTTCATTTCATCTAGTTTCCTTGAACACTCTGAATTTAATTGTTTTGTTTTGATTGCTAGTTGTTGTGATATTCACAACACGCCCCATTATGCTCCTTAGCAAAATGGGGACCCCTGCTGATGTCTTGCTTTTTGCTTCTGCTTGTGTTTTTTCTGCTTCCTGGCGGTCTGGTAAAAATGAAGGTCAGGTGCATCATCATCATGATATATGATAAGGTAGGTCATCATCATGAGGTCAGTTTGTCAAAGTTCATATTTTATTGCTATGACCTCATATTTAGAAAGAGCTTGAAATTCCATGCAGGTTTGCCTTTTACTTTACTTGAAAATTCGTCCATATGTGAAAGTTATTCACGATCAAAGTTTTGGTCAAACCTGATATTCGCAGGAGGATCATCATATTTTTTATATCCTAAGTCATGTTGTCAAGATCATCATGATCTTGGTCTATCACCCGCTAAAAATCATGCAGTCGCAATATCCGGACATCAATTTTAGGTGGTAGTTCCCTTTACCCGTCAAATGGCCCCAGGCGCATCATCAGCATCATGATTTTCTTTGGAGCGTCATATTTTATAAACTTGGTTTTGCTGTATGAGGACATCATCATCATATTTGAAACGCACCCCCCCGACAATATCCTGAGGTTCAAATATCATGATGACATTGGCTTTAAGTCAAGGTAAGTTCCCCGTCGAAGTGGTCTTTTGTATCGCAAGCATCATCATGATAATTCAACATTACCTGATCTTATATTATCATGCTGATCACCCAGACTTAGAAAAATCCACCTTCGGCATATTTGCGTGCGCGTGTTATAATCCTATCGCAAGGTCATCATCATGATATTTGCTGAACTTCAAATTATGATGATGACGACTCCATATCATCTTGATCTTTCACGAGTCATTTGCTGAAATTTGCTAAGTGATGGAAGCATCATCATGATAATTCAATTAAGAGGATCATCATCTTCATATCCTCCTGATCTCCAGTTAGCGAATATCATGATGATCACCCTATCTATTCAGAGGGGGTCGATATTGCATTTCTCAACAGCATGATCATATTTCACAATATCACCCTAGCGCAAATATCATGATGACCTTAACTCATCCTTGTGCTCCGAAGACAAATTATGATGATGACGTCATCATGATAAATCGATGAGGGTCATCATCATCATATGTTTTATCCTGTCCTGTAGTCAAGATCATCATGATCTTGTTTGTTCACCTGATATTTCGCAAAGTCCTCCTGCCGATGAAATACAACCTTTTGCACATATCTTGATGATCATCATCATCACATTTTCCCTTCGGCAGGATTTTTTTCCCAAACATGATCCGGTTGGCGAAATATCATGATGACGTCATGTTCAAGTTTAACGAAGGCTCCGAATATCATGATGACGTCATCCCGATCTGATAAACGAAGAAGTAAATATCCTGATGATCATCATCATCATCATTTTTTCCCTTCAATAGGATATTTTCCAAAACACGATCTGGTTCGCGAATTATGATGATGATGTCTTATTCTATGTTCGACAGAGGCTAATATCCTGATGATCATCATCATCACATTTTTCCTTCAACAAGATATTTTTCAAGCACGATCCGTTCCCGAATATGATGATGACGTCTTATTCCAAGTTTGACAAAAGCCCCAAATTCGATGATGATCATCATCATCCTGATCTTTCGAGAGGGTTACCTTAGCCGCGAAAGGGTCATATTCACTTCATCATCCTGATCATGCTCCTTAGGTGACCCGATATCACAAATATCCCCCTGATCTTAACCGAACATGATGATGACGTCATCCTTAGCATTTCAATGAAGCCCGAATATCATGATGACGTCACCATCATCTTCCTCTCCTCGGCAGCATGATTATATTCATATCCTCCTATTCTTCTTCAACATGATGATGATGATGTTGTTGTTCTTTTCTCCAATATGCAGAAGCGGAATATCATGATGATGAAGTATATCAACCAACATGTTTTTTGACGCACCGACAGCGATGATCATGCCGATGGGCGGGAAATGAGGCGGTGGAGTTTTAAAGTGTTTTTTTTGGCACCTCTGGCATTTTTTTTGGTCAGCGATGGTTGACCCGATGCATCTTGAGCAGTATGAACGCATTTTTTGAGCATTTTGAGAGGATTCTGGATCCGATTTTCTCAATCTTGCACTGTCACCTGGATATAAACGCTTATTTTAATTTCATGCTATTTTTTGTGATAAATGTGAAACTTATTGCTTGTCTTGTCTTGCAGGCTTGCAGTTGAGGAAGCAACTGGAAAGTCAACACAGTGACCTCATGGGGGCAGAAGATCTGATCTCAGGAGCAAGAAGATAGAGATGAAATGCAAAAGGTCAAGGCCATTCAAGTAAAGAAGAAGGTTGCAGCTGAGGGTATTATCACAAAAGACAAACAGAAGTTATTACCCAGCTGCTGGAACTTCTCAGAAGGGGCAATATTTCGCCCAGATTTGACCACTGCTCTGAGATATTTTTGAGAACTGGTTCACCTGCATTTATTGCTGTAACTAGGGGTTTGAACCAGGGGTTCAGTTAGGTTTTTGCTGTAGTGAGGACAATCAGAATGTCTTTATATTGTGCCTCTCTACACTGTAATATTTTACAACAGGGGCTACACACAGGGATTTTAGGATTTTGCCAGAATTGTAGAGTCTTTCTGGGCATAGTTTAGAGTAGAAGAAGGAGGTCACCTGTTTGTCTGCAGTAAGGTGCGCGTGGAATGTCTGGCTACCTTACTGTATCTGTAAAGCTTGTAAGTTCTCTGTAGTATGATCAATGAAACTAAGAGTCATTCTTACATTGTAAATCATGTATGGCTATTCGTTTCTAATGCAATAGAATCTGGAGTTCTGCATCTATCTTCTGAGTGTTCTCCTGCTCTTCTTTGTGTTTTGAAATATCTTCTTTGAGAGCTTGCAATTTTAAATGTATGTTTGTGAAAATGCTCAGAACTTACATTTAGGGTTTTTACTGTGGATTTGATCAGATTACTGTAGTGTTTACATAGTGCATAACAGAAACACTTAGATCCTTCGGTAGATTAAGTGAGGTATAGTTTAGATCTTTCTAACTTTTCCCAACCCATCTGAAATATTTAGCTGAAAACGTAGAAATCCAAAGGAAATTGTCTCAAATTTGAAGAAGCATGCATAACAGAGCTATAAGTAGACAGTTTTCATAAATAGATAAAGAAGAAAGCTGCAAAAAAAAATCCAAGAAAACCCTCTGAAACTTGCAGCCCGGTATCACTTGTATGCAAATGAACAGAATACTTGTTGAAATCTATGACCTCTTTGCATATTCTTAGGCCAGTAAACCACAAAACAAACCTAAACTACGTAAGGCCCCTTGAACATTACAGCTTCACATTGACCAACTGAACTTGACCAACCGAACCATTGTAGACTTGAGATTATTTGAATCACCAAATGATTCCTTCTTGTCTTTCAAGTATAGTTTCAGTTCATTTTATGTGAATTTTAACTTATTGTTATGATTGCATCAAAACAGTCATCAACAATACACACTAGGGAAGCATTGATTTGGTCACCTGGGCATCTAGAATGCATGATGACAAGAATAATACCCTATTGGATGCCATTTTCGTGTTAGGAATGTGGAACGCAGCTGGATTTCCCTATTCTATGGAGACTCTAGAATTTATTATTGAATGTGCCAGAAACTACAATCCATAAACAAGGAAAGTGGAAAAGCATGGTTGAGTGTATGCAGATATGTCCATCAAGGGGATTGCAGCTACTTTCAATTTGCCATTGGGAAAGAAGGTTGTCAGTATGGATCTGAAGAAGCTGGAAATTGAATATATAAACAACAAGAAAGTTGCTACGAAGAGAATGTATCAATGGAGGGCAAAGAATAGTCCTTATACTATAGCTGGCAAACTACAAGTGCATATGTACAAGTTAAACTTTGATGATGAGTACCAATATATGATAGCCCTACTTAGCAGAGTGACAGGCTAGCCAGATGCTGGAAGTTTCAAAGATTACATGTATGGGGTTATCATGATGTGTTTGTATACAGACAACAAGCCATTATGGGCCAAAATGATAAGTGATGCCCTAAATGAGCAGCTCATGAACCTAGGAGGCCTAGAATGTTTATTTCATATGACTTCATATGTGGTATACTCATGTGCATACAAAGGTACATTTAATGCACTCACAACAGAAGGAAAGATTGGTGGCACTACTAATGATGCCCACATATGGGATCATTATCCCCAACTGCAAAGACAAAATTACCTTCCAGATTACAAATTAGTGAATGATGCATTTTCTCTACATCTGGTCAAGACAATGGAAGAAGATAGGACTAAAAGACTGATCATGGAAGCTCAACAAGTCATATACAGGCATGGTGCTTCATTTATACACTATACCACATTCTCTTATATTAGAATAGAGGGCTTTGCAGGACAACCCCTCATGCTCCCAAGATATCCCATGGATGCAGTTGTTCTGATGGAGTTCATGAGACAAATATCCACAACACTGGATGCTTACAAAGCAAATAATAAGATTCCACCAGTATTGTTTCCAATAACAATGGGTTGTTATATATGCAAAGATTCTGACAACATTAAGAAGGCCATAGCTAGTCTGGACATGATGAAGTTACAGCCATTCCCATTGGCAAGATCATATGACCCATATGGGAGGATGCAAAAAATCATGGGGAAGCCTGTCCATCAGAAGCACTTAGAGGATTTCTAGATAGATTGTGAGGATGAAGCTGAAGCTAGAAGAAGAAAATACCAAAGTTTGACTCTTAACCAGATCAGAACTTTTGATTGTATACCAGTGCCTTCACAGTTAAAGAGAGAAGATGGAAAAATAATAGTAGATGAATATGAAGAAAAGAAGATCTACAATGACACAATCTCAGCACTTGACCTTACATAGCTTGAGGATATCTCATTGGACCAATTTATAGGAGGATGCTGCAGTTAACCCAGTCTTGGGTAAATGAACAAATAAATGCACTGAAGAAGGGTGTAGTCCATATAGTTGACAATAAGAAGAAGAGGAAGGAGATTCCTGACAATGAATATGATGACTTTCTGATTGAAAAGTGGAAATCTTAAGGAGAAAGAATGTCGCCTCGAGAACAAAGCAAGAGACCCCCCAGAGGTAAGAAAACTGATAATGAATCTAAAGGGGTAATAGTTGAAAGAGTGATTATAACAGTTGAAGATGCATCCGCATCAGGATAGGTGTCAGGCTCATTAGCACCACCTCTCATAGATAAACAAAAAGCTAAAAGGATCCATTGGCCAGCTATTGAAACTATTGAAACATATGAGGAGGGTTAGGCATCACAAAAACAAATGGAAGAGGATGTTCCTCTTGATGAAGAACCTACAGAGGAAGACCCAATGCCCCTCATTAGAAAAAGAAAAGCACCTCAGGGGATGGCATCCATGTTGGCAAGAGACACTATATGGATTCATGGTTGTTGTCATTGATGGTAACAAAGGTCATCCCACTTATCTGCAAGTCATGGTGTGCCTCTACCGGAAGTCAAAATGAAGAACTGTTGTGGTCCGGTGAACAAGAACAGAGCATGTGGCAAGGTCCGACAGATTGGTCTGGACCTCTAAGAGGAAATGTCTTGGTGCAGTGTGGATTTGAGGAAGTCAAGAGGACTACCTTGAGCAGTATATTCCAAGGATTTAGCCTCCGGTGATGGACAAAGAAAAAGATATGAATAGCTGAGTACCGGATTCCTGAAAGACAGTGAAAACAGAGGAAAAACTGACTGACTGAGCATCAGAATATTTTCCGGATGTGTTACTGTTGATAGTAAAGGTTGTGAAGGCATGAATCATGTTTGGCTGACATGATTAATGATATCTACAAGTATATGCTTGATCCGCATTGCTTGGTGAGTAAGGATTCAGCCGACAGAACAGAGTTTGTAAGAAACTAGACTGTTCCGGATGCCGACTAGAAAGGTGATGAAATTACTTGTGCGGATATATATAGAGGATGGATTTAGTTGTGAAAAGTGTGATTGTTTGATGGTGTATGCGAACAAGTACAAAGTAGAGCAGAAGTAGTAAGAAAGATCCGGTATGTGAAAAGATAGCAGAATAAAGAACAGAGGAAAGATGAAGTGCAGCAGATCAGTGTACTGAGCTTAACCGGAACTAAACCCCAGCATATGTAGATGCTTCCAATCAGTTCAAGTATTATATTACATTCCTTGTAGACAGTGTGTCTCTTTGTAGGCAGTGTGCCTCTTGTGAGCAGTGTGCTCGGGCAGTGAGCCCTAATTGGCAAGTGCCATTTTTGTAACTCCTTATTCTTCTAACAGAGAATAATCTTTGGGTTAATCACCCCATGGTTTTCTCCCTTAACTGGGTTTCCACATCAAAAATACTGTGTCATGTGTTTCTCATTTCATGATAATGTTTGTTTGTTTAATTCAATGCTGCTTTGATTAATAAGAAAGTTCAAAAGAAGAAATAATTAGGATAACTGATTCACCCCCCCTCTTAGTTATCAACAATTGGTATCAGAGCGAGGTTCCTCCTAATAGAGCCTAACAGCTTGAGGAAGATCTGGGAGTTCAAATGGATGCATATGGTTTAAGGGAGCAACTCAAGACTGCCCTTGAGGATCTTGAATAGTCAAATTCTGAAGTCAATGAATTAAAGGAAAGACTCAAATAGGCTGATGAATTCATGAGAGAACTAAAAGACAAATTAAGTCTCTCTATGAAAAAGAGAAAGGAGCTGCTCCAACAATTGGCAAGCCAAACTAAAGAAAGCAATACAAATGAAGAATTGACTGAGAAAACCAAGTTATGTGAAAAGTTATCAAAAGAAGTCATTATGTTAAGACATGAAATGGAATCAGGAACTATAAAGTTTACTCAAGAGATTGAAGAAAAAAGAAAAGCTGAAGACAATCTAAGACAATCTCTTAAAGAGAAATCAGAAGAATGCCACCAGATGGATAGGATTATTAGACATCTTGAATCTGATCTTGAAGATGCCAAAGATAATGAAGAAAAACTTGAGGATCAAATTGTCTCTCTCAAAAGAGATCTTCAAATAGCAAATGAATATAAAGAAAAATTCAAGATAAGTTCTGCCCAACTTGAAGTACTTCTTGGAAGTCAAAAGAAGATAGATGACAAGTACGGTTTGGGATATGAGAAAGGAGAAAGCTCCAGATCTGGTCAAAAGAATTTTGGATCAGAAAATCCAAGGAATAGGCCTAGAAGACCTCTAGTAAGATAGCCCAATGCTCAAAAATATCCATCTTTCAATGGATACTGCCACAGCTGTAATCACTTTGGTCACAAAGCTAATCAGTGCAGAAAAAGAATGAATCAAACTAATCCATCCTTCTTCGGACAGTGCTTTAACTGCAAAAGGTATGGACACAAGTCTCATGAATGCAGAAATATGCAAGTAAACAAATCATTCAATGGTAGATGCTTTACATGCAATAGAGTAGGTCATATGGCTAATCAATGCAGATCAAGAGGTTATCAGTCAAATATGCAGAGAAATGTTATTTGCCAAATCTGTAATAGGTCCGGTCATAATGCTAAAGTCTGCAGAAGCAAGAATCAGGACAAAAGAGGTCCGGTGTATAATCAGAATCAAGACAAGGGTAAACAAAAGATGAATGCGGATGAAGTTAGGAATCAGATGAGCAAGATTTGGGTAAAGAAAAGTTCAAAGAATACAGAAACTAGATCCGCACCAGACTCTGGTGCTGATATTCCTTCCAGAAATTAAAAAGTAAGCTCTGGCTCAGGGGGAGACTTAAAGAAAATCCTGTTCCCCCAGCCAATCAAGTGGTGCCGAATATGGCACAAGATGCGGAGTAAAGGGTTTAAAGAGATAAGTCTTGAGATAATCTAGATAAGATTTCAGAGGTCCGCATGAATATATAAAGATGTTGTGATCGATCAAGTAAGACCTGTTTTGGGAGATGCTCCGGAATGACAGAGGATTACAAAAGGGTCCGGAGAGATCCGGAAGTGCATTATTTCACTCTGCGGATTGGACAGAGTGTTTGGGATGTTCTTGTAATGTTTCATCTTGATTTGTTCATGATTGAAAGATCCGCATGATGTTCATAGATCAGGACTGATCCGGGATACTCCAAGCTATTCAGATAAGGCAAACCGGAATAATGCAGGTGGAGCATTTATTGCAAACAGATATTAGGGTTTGCGAAATGATATAAGGGATTTCTCAACAATCACTTGATCATTCCACATCCAAGAAGAAGTGAAAAGCGGAGCTCTGCAACGAAATTCATCAAGTTCACCGAAGATCTCCTGCCAAAGTCATTACATACAGAAATCAATCCAGCCACTCCGTGTAACCGAAGACGCAAAAGGTTTTTTCCACTTTCGATATCTTGCTACAAATCTTTTGAAGAAATGGCTACTCCAAATATAGTAAAAATCTCAGATAGGCCCCGACCTGAATTTAAGAAACATCCATACAAGTCATTGGAGGTAGATCCCTTAGGAGCATTTTCCTGTGTTCCTCCTGGAGTTTTACACACAGAAGACATTAGGGTTTACATACATGCAAGCATTGAGGAATTCGGGGAATTCAAATTAAGAGATCTCTATCACAAACAACTGATAGACAATGCTTTTGAGCTTAAACTAGAGTACAAGGGTATCCAGAAGAAACAGTTTGATCAATTCATTCATTTCCCCTGCTTTGAAGAAGAAGAATGGGTCCGGTATGTATTGAGCAGAATGCATGACAACTTCCTATGGCTGGATAGACCTTGCAAAATCACAAAAGAGGCAATTAGGGCAGTAACTGGTCTATACTCTTCCGGAGGGATACCTATCCTCAAATTTGTCAAAAACAACATTGTAACTAAGGCCACCGGATCAGAATTTGACAAGAGGGCAATGACCATTGAAGATATTTCGGATCCGGATATCAAGTATGCATCCATGATAATAGGATACAAGATCTATCACTCCAGCAGGGAGAATTCTGTATCCGGAACTGCAGTATATACTGCCTATGAAATGCTAAGGAAGAATGCAGATTATGATCTCTGCGAACTGCTCCTAAGCCAATTAATGGAATATATACAGAAAATCAAGAAGGACAACAAGAATTCCTTTAAGTATGGTACTCTTATATTATGTCTGTTTTTCTACTTCATGAATGAGCTGCCCGGATCAAGTGGATGGGCATGGCAGAATGACAAACCTGTTGCAGTCCAGATAAGAGATTATCTACATGGGCTTGGGGATGCCAAAGCAAGAAATACAGCCCTATGGGGATACTTTAAAAACTTCCAAAGCACGATGCAAGCAAGAGAAAGAATTCCCCAGTCTCTTGTTGAAAAATACAAAGACTCAGTGTGCTTTATGGTGGACACTGATCAGTGCCTAATGGAGGCAGTGGAGCCAAGGACTGTCTGGATCATGCCCATGGGGTATGAAGTGGATGAACAGATAGTGGAGATGCATGTTCAACACATGCTAAGTCAGCCCAAAGATCCAAAGGCAGAAAGGTTTGGAACCTTTGAGGAGCTGAGTGTAAAGATCCATGTAGAACTCAGGGAACCTGAGATAAAGAGGAAGGTGAGAAAAGAAGTAGAGCATATTGCTCAAGGCCTAGGCATCCCAAAGGAGGCACTTGATGCCAACCGGGAAAAGAGAAGAAAGGCTGAGGAAGAAAAGAAAGAAGCAGAAAAGAAAAGCAAGAAAAGTACTCCGGTGGAAACCTCAACCCGAACCAGATCATCAAAAGGATCTACACCTATCAGAACCAAAAGCTCAATACCAGAAGTCCAGGGATCTGGTAAGAGATCTAAGACAAAAGCCTCAAGAGTTTATCAAAGCCAAAAGGATGAAGAAGAAACTGAGTCAGATGAGGGAATAAAAGAAATAAAGAAGCAGAAGAAGAAAGGATCCGGTAAACCCTCTTCAGGCCAAGACAAGGAAGAAATGACAGAGAAATTCGCTGAAAAGCCCACCCTATCTCTAGACAGTGTAGTCAAATCAGTCACTGTGGATGGGAACCTTCAACCGGTGGCTGAATTCTATGATGACTACAATGAGGCAGATCAAAAGATCCTGCAAGAAGCTATAATTAGGTACCTGAACATCTACAATAAAGCTTTTATTGAGATCATCTCTGAAATTCCAAAGAGTCTAGAAATGGAACTAGAAATAAGAAAGAACAATGCCATGGCAAAAGATCTTGAGATCAGGGAACAAATAGCTATTCAGCTATATCCTTCAATTGATCACAAAACAATGAACATGATATTCAAGGACTGCAAGGATGAATTCAGAAGCAAAGCAAGGATGAATCAGCTTATGCTTGGTGAGACCGACAAAGTAGCCAAGGACACTGAAGAGATCCTCCGGAATACATTCAAAAGGTTCAATATTCCTGTTACAGAGGACTTAGGTACAGAAACAGCTACGGACTTGGAATCATCTGCTCCAGAAGAAGTGCCACTAGAACAGACTAACATCTCTTCTTCAGCTTCTCCTACAATCTCTAGATCCCAAGAAGAAGAGAAATCACAAGAGAAAGAAGCAGCAAAAAAGGAAAAAGAGGCTGACTGCACCAAGGATGCAGAGAAAGAGAAAAATCCAATAGAGAAAACCACAACTGCAAGTGGTAAAAATGTGGAAGGAGATAAGACTCCTAAGGACAAAACTGCAGAAGAAAAGAAATATCTGTCTCCGGCAAGAAACACTGCACAAACTGTTCAAAAGTTTCTAAGCCAAGAAACTTTAGAGATTGATGAACCGGAGCTTCTAAAAGGCCCATTTGACTTTGACTCTCTCTCTTCGGTACAGACAATGAAGATAGCTTCATTTGCAAATGCTAAGGCAAATGAAAAACTCCTAAAGTCTCATATGGAAGACTGTGAGTTGATAGAGGCTGCTTCTGGAGTGCTTGAAAAGATTATGCCATCAATCTAGATAGATCTGACAGCCTCCTCTTCCGGTAATCCCAAAACCTTAGTCAGCAGTGTTGATACACATTTTGATTCTCTAGAAAAATCAGCTGAAGAAAAGGTCCGGAAAGAATTTTTGGATAAAAGATTTTCAGAAGTATTAGGATTAATCTCTAATGATAGGAGAAATATGAGTATTGGAATAAAGAGCTTAGAAAATGCTCTTAAGGATGGCGGTGATATCTACAAATTTTGTATCTCCTGGTCAAAGGCAACAGTAGAAATTGATAAGAAAATAAAAGCGGAACAGGACAAACTACAAAGTCTGTCTCAAAGTTTTGATCCTCTGTCTTCATCCATAGTAAATCAAGAATGTCAAACTATTGCAATCACAAATGCAATAAAGAACTTTGAGAAGGAAAGGAAGAATATCACTAATCAGATGGGAGAACTTAGAAGGATTATAATCCCTAAGTTAGAAACTATGTATGAGGCTATCAGTGATGCTCAGACTACCGCCCAAACAAATGATCCGACAGATCTCAAGAGGGCAGAAGCTTTTGCATTTTTGTTGAGTGGTCACATTTCAATTTTGGATAGAATGAAGCAAAGTTAGGCTACAGAACTGATCCAACTGAAGACATCTTTTGCAGACATTCTTCAGTTTATGTGAGTATGTAAATATGCGGCTATATAGAGAAAATTTTTGAAAATTTTGGTGTGTGGACCCTACCCTTTGCCATTGATGTCAAAGGGGGAGTGAGGAGCAGTGAAAAATGAGGAATCCAACTAAGGGGGAGTTCCAGAAATTGTATATAAAGATAGAGCATCAGCAAAGGGGGAGCATAGTGTAAACACTTAGTCATTTTTCACTAAGTGTTGCCATCAATGCCAAAGGGGGAGATTGTTGGCAAGAGACACTATATGGATTCATGGTTGTTGTCATTGATCGCAACAAAGGTCATCCCACTTATCTGCAAGTCATGGTGTGCCTCTACCGGAAGTCAGAATGAAGAACTGTTGTGGTCCGGTGAACAAGAACAGAGCATGTGGCAAGGTCCGACAGATTGGTCCAGACCTCTAAGAGGAAATGTCTTGGTACAGTGCAGATTTGGGGAAGTCAAGAGGACTACCTTGAGCAGTATATTCCAAGGATTTAGCCTCTAGTGATGGACAAAGAAAAAGATATGAATAGCTGAGTACCGGATTCCTGAAAGACAGTGAAAACAGAGGAAGAACTGACTGACTAAGCATCAGAATATTTTCCGGATGTGTTATTGTTGATGGTAAAGGTTGTGAAGGCATGAATCATGTTTGGCTGACATGATTAATGATATCTACAAGTATATGCTTGATCCGCATTTCTTGGTGAGTAAGGATTCAGCCGACAGAACCGAGTTTGTAAGAAACTAGACTGTTCCGGATGCCGACTAGAAAGGTGATGAAATTACTTGTGCGGATATATATAGAGGATGGATTTAGTTGTGAAAAGTGTGATTGTGTGATGGCGTATGCAAACAAGTACAGAGTAGAGCAGAAGTAGTAAGAAAGATCTGGTATGTGAAAAGATAGCAGAATAAAGAACAGAGGAAAGATGAAGTGCAGCAGATCAGTGTACTGAGCTTAACCGGAACTAAACCCCAGCATATGTAGATGCTTCCAATCAGTTCAAGTATTATATTACATTCCTTGTAGACAGTGTGTCTCTTTGTAGGCAGTGTGCCTCTTGTGAGCAGTGTGCTCGGGCAGTGAGCCCTAATTGGCAAGTGCCATTTTTGTAACTCCTTATTCTTCTAACAGAGAATAATCTTTGGGTTAATCACCCCGTGGTTTTCTCCCTTAACCAGGTTTCCACGTCAAAAATACTGTGTCATGTGTTTCTCATTTCATGATAATGTTTGTTTGTTTAATTCAATGCTGCTTTGATTAATAAGAAAGTTCAAAAGAAGAAATAATTAGGATAACTGATTCACCCCCCCCCTCTCAGTTATCAACAATCCAAACCTAAGAAACCAAGAACATCAATGAGAGGTGAAATAAAGCATGACCCCATAGTATTGATGGGAGCTGGTGGAGAAGTATTTAGAAAGGAACTGCAACACAATGTGCCACTTCCCACCATTGATCAGTTTAAGACTGAACGAGCTGAAGAACAAATGAAAGAAGCCTCTAGGCCAATTCAAAGTGGTCTTGTCTCACTGGAAGAGATAGTTGACTTATCTGATGATGAGGTAGTAAAGGATGTAACCTCTCAACAAATGGAAACCCTTGCTGCTAACACCCGCATAACTCCACAAGGAACTCCATCAGAACAGATGGCTGTGTTAGAAGAACTGAAGCAAATGGAACAGGAAAAGGAAAATAGTCCAGAAAGGATTGCACAACAAATAGGCCTTGATAAATTAGTTGATCAGGTGACTAGCCCCATGGTGATAGATTTAACATATAGAGAGGATGTAGCACATTCTGAAAATCTAGTGGGTACACCTGAGAGAATAGAAAATCTTGAGGAGATCAAGATAGTAGAGGTGGAAAGCCACACTACATATATGGGTAAACAACAACAAGATATATCTAAGGAGCCCAAAATAGATGAAGTCCAAGAAAAAGGTGGAAATGATAAAGCCATATTAAGTGAAGAAGTACCCCAGACTCAAGAAGCCTCTGGTGAAAAGGATACATTAGGTCAGGATGACCTAAAAACTCCAGAGGTAGATACTATAGGTGCGGATTAGAATGTGGTCCAAGATCAGGTAGATGCATCTAAGATAGATACAATGACATCCACGGATGCAAATGTGCCTCAGGATGAGGAAATTCTAAAAGGGGATGAGATAAAAAAGGATGAAGTACAAGACCAATTACAAGATCATCATGTGGATGTATTGCAAGATCCTCCACCATAAGAAGAAATTCCTCAACAATAGGAAGTACCTCAAGATCACCCTCATGAAGAGCATCATGAGGAAGAAATAAGGAAGTCACCATCTCCATCAAAAATAGATGCAGTTACTGGAGATCAAGGTGATCATCATGATAATGGTGGATGCCAAGGATTCAGAGACCAAATTCCTCCATGGCTTAAGAAAGAAATAGATACAGAGTCAGGTTTGGAGATTCAAGAGTTTGATGTGTCGACCCTATTTTCAGAAACCATCATGAAGCTGAAGAGGAAGGCCAAGTTAACCTTGGCCATAAGAAGAGATCCTACTACGGGCAGAAGGACTGCTCAGATAGCACTTCCCATGGTTGAAAAGGAAAAAGGAAAGATCACCCTGGAAGAATTCTAGATTACTACTGTTGATTTTGGGTTTGCCAATGAAGACCAGAAAGGTCAAGAAGGAAAAGATATAATTGATTCTTTGACCCAAAGGGTAAAGAAGGAAAAAGAGAAAAATAAGCAGCATAAACAACACATTACTCAGCTGCATGCCTACATAAAAGGGTTAATTAACCCTGATGATACTTCAAATGTAGAAGTAGTCCCATTGACTACGATTTCTTAGGAAGAGGTCAATAACCTGGACCTTATGAAGCACGAATCAATAATAATGAGAAACTGGATGTTATCTACACTCAATGGAGTAGAAGAAGAAGTGAAATCCTCTTTGCAGATGTGGAAATCTCTAAGTATCTCCAAAAAGAAGGTTGATAAATTGCAGATGGAGGCCAGAAGAAGGTCATTCCAATTGGAGAAAACCTTGGATGCTTTGGATGAAATAAAGAGGATTAATCCTCAAGTTCTAGTAAACAAATAGGTGCTAGATAATAATACTACCATGCTGATGGATATCTGGTATAAAGATATCAGATTTTGAAAATGATGTATTAAAAAGATGCAACAGCAAGTTAAGAGACATCAGAATAAAGTTACATGACATGATGTCATTTGAAGCATAGATCCTAGAGGCCCTAGAGGGGAAAATAGAAGGAAAGATTGAAAATCAGGATGTAGATTTTGTAGTAAAGGCTTTGCATAATAACTTTTAGCTTATAGTTGATGACCCTCTTATCCACCTGACAAAAGAAGCCATGGACAAGATCATGAGGATCAAGGTCAGGGTGGAGAACTACAATGAAACATCAAAAAGCAGGAAGAGCAAATTGGAAACTCTTTGAGATAAATATCAGGCACACAAGCATGCCATTGTCAAAGCAAAAACTCAAGATGGCAGAGAAGTGGAGAAAATAGTGCAATCATATGAAAATATCCAGACATCCATGCAGGTCCATATCCAAGGTGACATTCATCAGGATGATGAAGACACTGAAAGCGATGACCATCATGATCATGAAGATGAGAAACAAGAACCTGATGAGTAGACGAAGATGCACTATAAAGGAAATATCAACATCTGACACTTAGAGAAAATAAGCAATTCAGATGGTTGCCAGCTGGCAACCTGTGCCATGTGAAATGTTGACTAAGTCAAGGATGAATATCCACTATAGATCTTAATAGATAAATCATGACCATGGGTCAATTGTAACCGCTCCCTCACCTTGTTCTATAAAAGGTGCAGGGATGCCTTGTTTTAAACATTTAAAACTTAATTGAAATATGTCTGCTGAAATATTCAGGGCTCATTTCAAAGTTATTGTATACATATATGTTCTTGCATACTTAATGAATGAGAAGACTGTTTTGATTACAATCCATCATAAATCTTGAGTACACAGTGTATGAATTTTTGATACATGCTTTGATTTGCTGTGTCCCTTGGAGTGCATATCAACTTGCATGTGTTGTCTTCATTCCTTCCCTTTGAATTTAGCATCGACTATATCTAGCTGTGGAATGTCCTTGTGAACATATGGTTTGATTTCTTCTCTTCATGACTGTATCTGATGTGTATGTGGCTCAATAACTAAAGGCTCATCATTATTTGAAGTATTATTTTCAATTTCTTTAATTTCAAAATAATCCATCATCACAATTGCAATAATTGACAATCAGAAGGAAATAGTAATAAATATGCAGATATCTCAAAGATAATTAAAAATCAGTAGCATATTTGTGTTAAAGCATGTCAAATTGACAAATATCATGCAAAGATTTAGGTATAAATACATCATCTAGAGAAATATACTGTGAAATAACATTTCTTTGTAACATCTTACCAGATCTTGTTGATGAATGTAAGGCCCTAAAATGGAAAACAATGATGCACATCAACCACTAAGTAACATCAGTAGGTTATGAACTAATCCATGGAGACTTGGGATCATGAATTCTCTAAATTCATCGTATCTTTCAAGATGAGTAAAGGTTGTGCAATTTTTATTCTATGTTTTCTTATGACTAACATCATGATCAACATAAATTGGTGCTAGAAGGAGGGCCTGAAGCTAGAAGATCATCATGAGTAGTTCAGGTGATGATAAAGATCTTAAGGTAATGCTCAGACACTGCCAAATTTCCAATTAGACGCAAATATTTGTTGTTCTAAGATTGTACATGCTAATCTTGTGTGAAGTTTTTAAAGCTAACCATAAATATTGCAAGCTTTATAGCGGAACATCATGAATTAGCATAAATAAGCCTTGTCTCATGTAAATTTGCAAATCTTTGAGGTAGTTAGCTTTAAAACTTGATATCCTACCATTTGTGACACAGAACTTCAAATATTACCTCATATTTGTAGCATCTTTGCAAATATTCCACAAATATCTAGTCAGTATCCTTTTTTGACCATAGAAACAGCCTTTACTGGTGAATTTCGACTGATCTTTACAATAATTCAGCCAATTTTCTTCAAAATCAAGAAATCCTGGCTCTCAGGCCAAATACCAGGTCTAGATCCAATGGAATCTTTGACGAATTACCTGTTAGAGGATTCAGACCTAGAACTATAGACATTCATCACACTCCAGGTTCTAGTGCATCAGGAGCTTCACTAGAGCGTCCTCCTGTAACTCCTCTTGGTTTACGAATACCTACAAGATCACCTATCCAACCTCAGCCTATTATACCTCGAGTTCAACCTCCTCCAGTTGCAATGTCGTTCTTTGCAGCAAAGTCACCTTTGACCTTTAATGCATATCATCCTTTAACAAGGAATCCAGATAAACTTTGTCCAAAATATCATCGTTATCAAGATGCGGATGATCATGTCAGAATTTTCAAGGAAGCCTGTTGCAGGGATAGAATTGAGCATCAGGATGTTGTATGTATATTATTTCCTTTTTCCTTAGGGGAAGAGGCTTATAATTCGTATATTAGTCTTGGTCAGGGTTTGGTCGGTTCATGGACTATCCTTGAGAAAGCTTTCACAGATAGATTCAAAGTTCCCATTGATCCTTCGATGAACTATCATTTATTTGCTACAATCAAAAGATTTGACGGAGAGCCCATTGCCAACTTCAATGCTAGGTTCCAAAAAATGCTATCCAAGTTAGTTGCCCCTTATATTGTGACTAATGAAGCTGCCAAGAGTATCTATTATTTAGCTTTGGATCCATTGACTTCCATGTTCATCAGAAGAGCACATCCTGAAATCACAACTTTGACAGGAACTTTCTAGGAAGCTATCAAAGTCAATCAGCAGTTGCTACCTACTCCAACACCAAACATAGCCTTTCCCACACTGCCTAGATATCCTACATATCCTTCACAATATCCTAATGGAGCTATGATGCATCTAGCAGTCATGCCAACACCATTACAGATATCTCCACTAAGTATCATGCCTCCTCCTCCCAATGGAAATGGCCAGATGCAAGTACCTCAGGGTGCTGACCAGTCCAACAATAACCATGGATCTTCCTTTTTCAAGCCTCAAACTAAAAATGTAGTGGCCAAGGTTCAAGAAGAGAAAGAGGAAATCAAAGAAATATCAGCACAGCTAAGGAAACTTACTTCTAAGATTACTCACCTGAGAAGCCAAAACTTCTATTCTCAGCCTAATCAGAATAGGGGCTATACCAATGACAGACCTAGTTATTCTGACAGGGGGTATAACAACAATAATTACAACAATAATAGTGGTAACAACAATGCTCCTAGATAGCCTAGTGTATAGAACTCTAGGCCAAATAATGGTTCCTTACCATCACCTTTAGATAATTAGTCTCCTAGTGAAGCTAAACAGACTACTAGAGTCAGTCTTGCTAAGGCAGCCCTCACTAATTCGTGTAGGATACACAATACTAATGCTCATACAGAGTTAGACTGTCCACAATTTCAAATTGCTGCAAGCATTTTTCAGACTGAAGTATCCAATACTGGAGGAAATTCACATCATGTAGAATGGAATGAGCTTGTTCCTTGTGGATATGATTCAGCTTTAGTAGTGGAAAGTTATACTGATCAGCCTTATCAACAAACTATCATCTCATCAGCATTATACCCAGACATGTGAAGAATCAGCTATGGCTTTTGAGTCAAATTATGTTTTCCCCTTTGAGGATGACAATGAGCCATCAAATGAGCATGAGGAGGTACATGCTTACCAACAGCAATACCAGGGTAATCATAATTATAACTTGAGAAGTAATGCCAATAGACCTACTAGTCCATTGACCTCTTCTTTACCTCTGAATAATTTCAACACACCTCCTGATCCCAAAGCAAGCAATAACCTAGGATTTCCCAAGGTCAATGCTCAATATTTAGCATCACCAAACAAAGCATCAAAATCTGTGAGTATACCTCATGAATCTGACAAGTTAGTCACCTATCTGGCAGATGAATGAAAAAGATCAAAATCAGCCTATCCTTGTCAGAGTTGCTGAAAACTCTAGCCATTAAGAAAGCATTCATGAAATCACTAGATGATCCTACTCCCAAAGAGGATAGCCATACTTCAGGTCAGTTTGGAGGTAAGGATCATGCTTTCAGAGATAATAGTGTTAAAACTAAAGTCCCAGCTACTGTTCAAGCTACATAGAATTCTCACATGACCTTATACAGAGATAAGAGTGAATCACCTCCATTTATGCTTACCATACGAATGTTTGGTAAGAATCTGCATAACTATTTAGTAGACTCAGGAGCGTCCATCAATGTCATGCCCTTGTCCATATGCAATGCTTTAGGGTTGCATCATGCTAAATCTCAGAAGAAGGTATCCCAACTAGACAAAACAAAGGTTAATGTAATAGGAGAATTAACTCACATTCACATGCAACTGACATCAGACCCTAGGATCCAGTAATATATTGACATTCAGGTAGTTGACATACCTGATACAGATGGGATGCTACTTAGTAGGGATTGGTCCAAAACCCTCAATGGATATATGTCTACTAACTTCAGTCATATGTGGCTACCTTGGAAGGGGATACGAAACCAGAAAAGGGTAGATGCTAAACCAAGAATGAAGCACATGATCACTGAGTACAACAAAACAAATGAGATCATGTACGTGAATGTTGAACCCAGAGTTTACTCCATTACACCTCAGACTGTCAGGATAGAGGAAGTCCTGATGTATGATTTTCATGATGATCAAGATCCTGATGATCATCCTCATGATGATAATGCTATAGTTTTAAGATCTGATCATGATCATGGAAATGAAACAGAAATAGATCATTTCAAGAGTTTTGAAATATACTTGTCCAAACAGGTAAAATGCTATCAATTATTAGATATACCTGCTCACTATATTTTGATTGATGGTTGGTGCAGATTACATGATGAAGCACATTCTGAGAAAACTTGTGAAGCATGCATTGACATGATGGAACTTGAGCAAACATGCGGAGAGGCATCATCATCATCAGAGGTAAGTTCCACATATAGTGATGATGATCATACTGATTTTTGTTCATCTGCTACAGGAACAAGAAAAGATATGAGTCAGGATGAGGATTTTATCCAGACGACAAAAATTTTTTTGGTCTGCAATGAGAATAAGAAAAGAAATAATAAGATCACCCCAGAGAGTGATTGTTTGATGGAGTTAGATTATGAGTTATCTGATGATGACAGAGGTAGTAACTTGACCAGATTTGAGGAGTTTTTATCAAGAGAAATTAAAAAGATGATAGAACAAGGGAGACCTCCACAAGATGCACTGACTGAAGGATGGTACAGGTTACATAAAGCACCTCACTCAAAGACTTCTTGTTCACTATGTCTACATATTTTAAAGAGACATTTAGTGCCTAGTCCAGAAGATCACCCTTCTAATGATGGAAAGAAAGAAGAAAAATCAGCTTCGCAAAAGAAAGGAAAGATGAAGTCTGAGAAGGATGAAATACCTAAGTTAAAATGGATGGTTTTTTTGGTTATAATCAAGTAATGGTTGACAAAATTGACAGACTCAAAACTACCTTCACCACAAAGTGGGGGATATTTGCTTATAGAGGCATGCCGTTTGGGCTGATAAATGTTGGAGCAACATTCCAGCGTGCAATGGACATAGCCTTCAGAGGATTAATAGGAAAATGCATAGTCATATATATGGATGACTTAACAGTATTCTCTAAAGATAGAGGAAACCATGTAGAGGATCTCAGAAGGGTATTGAAAAAATGTGAACAGTATGGGATATCCCTAAACCCCAAGAAATGTATATTTGGGGTAACAAAAGGAAAATTACTGGGCCACCTGATCACTAAAAATAGGATTATCATTGATCCTGACAGGGTGGATTCCATCATGAAAATACAGCTTCTTGAGAGCAAGAAAGAACTCAAATCTTACTTTGGTAAGATAAATTTTGTCAGGAAGTTCATCACTGACTTTGTTGAAATAGTTAGACCTTTAAATGCTATGTTGAAAAAGGATACAAAGATTGAGTGGACACCAGAAGCTAGAGCAGCTTTTGAAGACATAAAGAAAGCTATATCTGAAGCTCCAGTGCTTATTAGTCTAGACTACACCAAGGACTTCTATATTTACTCATTTTCTTCAGAGCATACCTCTGCAACAATGCTGACACAAAGAAATGAAGAAAAAGAAGAAAAGCCTATAGCATTCGTGAGCTTCCCATTCAGAGATGCAGAACTCAGGTACATGGATGTAGAAAGACAATCCCTTGCTTTGGTTAGAGCAGTGAAGAAATTCAAGCACTATATCTTGAGAAGCAAGGTAATTGTTGTGGTACCTGATGCAGCAGTGAAGATGTTATTAATGTAGAGCGAGCCAAGTGAGAAGAGGGCTAAGTGGATCACTGTCCTACAAGAATATGACATGGATATTAGACCCATGAAACTAGTAAGAGGATAGGCTTTAAGCCAGATGATATCAGAGATTGATCCAAAGATCACAAGTCAGCAGTATGTTATTAATGAGAAGGACAGTGGAGAATGATACTCAAACATCAGGCATATCTTGATTGCTGGAAGATGTCCTCCAAGACTATAGGCTTCACAAAGAAGAGCCCTAAAAATAAAGTCCCAGAAGTACATGATGAAAGCAGGAGTACTTTTCAAGAAAAATTATGAAGGAATATACTTAATATGCCTAGAAAGGCCAGAAGCAGACAAGGTGTTGCCAGAATTACATGACAAATTTGGAATAGCACATGGGTCATCCTTAGCCACAACTCATGCTATTCTAAGAGTAGGATATTACTAGCCTACAATTTTTAAGGACACTACTGAACATATTAAATACTTCTATACATGTCAGGTAGCTACCAACAGAGAGAGATATGCTGCCCAACCTCTATAGCCAGTGATGGAAGCGCACCCATTTGCACAATGGGGCATGGATTTCATAGGACCAATTAATCCTCCATCATCATTAGGCCATAGGTACATTTTAATGATTACTGACTACTGTACCAGGTGGACTGAAGCCACTAGCAGCAAAACCTGCAATGCAGAAGATGTCATCAGATTTCTAGAAAGTAATATAGTCACTAGGTATGGCGTTCCCTATGCTCTGGTAAGTGATAATGGCTCTGCTTTTGCTTCAACCAAATTGTCAAGTTGGGCCTTTGATTATGGGATCATATGAAGTTCTCATCCAACTACTATCCCCAAGGGAATGGATTAGCAGAATCCACTAATAAAAATTTGTTGAATATCATAAAGAAGTTAATAGAAAAGAACCCTAGGGAGTGGAATACCCTACTGAAGTATGCCTTGTGGGTAGACAGAACTAGAATGAAGGCTACACTAGGAAATACACCTTTTCATTTAGTGTATGGGGTGGATCCCATCCTCCCTATTAACCTAAATATTCCTACCCTATAGTTTTCCCAAGAGTACCTAGGCATAAACAATAACCAAGAAGTCAGGTTGCTTTAGCTGATGCACCTAGAAGAGAAAAGAAGTCAGGCAATTGATCAATTTGCCAAACATCAGGCTATTGTCAAACTCTAGTTTGACAAGAGAGCCAAAGTTAAAGCCTTCAAGATATCTGATTTAGTCCTAATGTGGGACAAAGCCCATGAAAGGAAAGGAGACCATGGTAATTTTGACAAATTATGGATAGGGCCCTTCCAAATTTTTTGAAATATTAGGAGACAACACTTTCAGGCTTAAGAACTTGACAGGTGAGGATGTTCCATTACCAGTTAATGGACAGTTCCTCAAACATTATTTCCAAGCCTAAGTAGCTTCATGTCAGTCATGTGTATCATAGTGTATATTTGTATAGTTGTTTGTACAGTGCTGTTTTGTTTTTGTTTTTGCTTTGTTTGCTTGTTGAGTTTTGTTTTGGTTAGTCAAAATGATGCAGCTCATCACCTAGAAAATAGCTAAATTGTTAGGATTCAAGTGATGAGAACACATTCATATATAGGTTATGACTCATTTTAAGAAATTACTTATGATCAGGTTTGTGATATCTTTTCATCAGGGTGCCTTTCTTAAACAAAGTGATTTTTTCACAATGACTCACCTAACAGCCTTGGGTTTGTTGAACACACAAGTATAGGTGTTAAGTGAAAGATCTAAAGGGACTCCCTTGCTACCAATGCAATCTCTAACCTAAAACATCAAGTGACCATACCTTGCACACTGAGCTTACATGATGACATCAAATATATAGAGTATAAATGTTAAAAATCTAAAAATATAATAAAATTAGGCCATCTAAGTAACTCTATCGGGGCTATAGACACATGTTGGCAGTGGGCTCTACTTAGGGGGATTGTATAGATAACCTTGCTGGGGCTATGGACTCTGCTGGCACCAAGGCTCTATCCAGGTTGGCTATGAGGGAGGATGCCAAACTATGTAGCTTAACATCAGTTACTCATGTTTTCAACTTACTTTCAAGATGAGGATAATTAATCATTTGCACACTACTAATCCTTTGTTACCATTGTTACCATGAGGACATTTTATCATTTAGAAAGATTATGATGCTTATGGTTGAAAAGAGTTAGAATGCTATGTTAGAATGTGGTCACCTCACTTGAATCATTGGAATTTTGGTGTTTTCTTTGGTGGCAAGTTGTTGTGTGGTTACACAACACGCCCCATTTTGACTTGAAAAAATAGGGACCCAACTTTTTTCTTGGCTTAGCTTGGTGTTTCTACTTGCTAGCGATCTAGTAAAAGTAAGTCATGAAGATGATCCTACATAAAAGGGATTGGGTAGGTCATCATGATGAGGTCAGTTTTTCAAAGTTAATATTTCACGTCAATAACCTCATGGTTGGATAGAGTACAAAATTTCATGTAGGTTTGCCTTTTGGATCACCTTGATATTCCTTAGGGAACGAGAGTTATGGTGAGTCAAAGTTCTAGTCAAACTTGATATTCTGAGGGGGGGTCATATTTCTTAACATCAGTCATCTTATGAAAGATCACCCTAATCCAATTTTATCACCCAATAAATCATTTATCTAGAGATCCAGACGTCAATTTTAGATGATAGAAACACTTACCCATCGAACAACGTCATATATTTTGCAAGGGTCATATTCCCAATATCACCCGATATTCTGAATATCACCCTATCTTTCGAATATCACCCTGTCACAGAATATCACCCTAGTGCCAATATCATGATGACATCATATAATCCTGATGAGATAAGAAAATTGCCATGATGATGATGCCATCATACTTTTTACCTCGCGGAGGTATATTTCCAATAGTGACCCTTTCTACATAATGTGACGATGAAGTCATAGTGCAACAATGATGAACTAAGTCATTATCTAGATGACGACATCCTAATTTTTCCCAATATCACTCGACATTTTAAACATGGCCTGATATTCAGAATATCACCTAATCTTCTAAAGATCACCCCACTCCTCTTGCCGTGCAACATTAAATGCCATAAATGTAGTAGGTGGATTCCTGTCGATTGCGAACGCGATCTAGGCACTTGGAAGCATCCATGAATTAATGACAAGAGATCAATGGTTAAGATTGAATAAACCTTGTGTTGCCCTAAAATTGCCCTAATAAGGAGGTTAAAAGTGAATTCACAGTCATTTTACAATTACCTTGCGATAAAACGAGTTTTTATAGAGCGCAGAGCTTTCAAACCCTCATATGGCCTACCTACCGACACACATGGCTTGCAGCAGAACAGGACACGTGATTATCACTGGTATCTGAATCTCTTTCATAAAATCATCAACATAATCAACGGGATAAGCGTTATCAAGTAAGTAATTAAAACCCTCCTGCTATCATTTTCTGCATGTCCAGGTAGTATGCTTTTCCACTGGTTTGAAGATATATGTTATGCATATCATGATGAAGTGATGATTAATTAATATAATGTGCATCATGCCATGAAGATATAATGTTATATGCATGTATGTGAAGTATTGTATGGTAAGACTGGTCCTGTTTATTGCAGGAAACCATGGCAGACAAGAGGTTGAGCAAATTTGATGCTAAATTTCTTAAACCAATGTTAGCTCAACCTGAAGGTGTATGGTTCAAATATGGCATCATCACATATACACACCGAGGAAGCACTAATTTGGTTGCCTGGGCATCTAGAATGCATGATGACAAGAATAATACCCTGTTGGATGTCGTTTTTGTTTCAGGAATGTGGAATGCAGCTAGATTTCCCTATTCTATGGAGACTCCAGAATTGATTATTGAATGTGCCAAAAACTACAATCCACAAACAAGGAAAGTGGAAAAGCATGGTCTAGTGTATCTAGATCTGTCCATCAGGGGGATTGCAGCTACTTTCAATTTGCCATTGGGAAAGAAGGTTGTCAGCATGGATCTGAAGAAGTTGGAAACTAAATATATAAACAACGAGAAAGCTGCTAGGAAGAGAATGTATCAATGGAGGGCAAAGAATAGTCCTTATAGTGTAGCTACCAAACTACCAGTGCATATGTACAAGTTTGACTTTGATGATAAGTACCAATATATGATAGCCCTACTTAGTAGAGTGACAGGCCAGCGTAATGCTGGAAGTTTCAAAGATTGGATGTATGGGGTTATCCTGATGTGTTTGTATATAGACAACAAGCCGTTATGGGCCAAAATGATAAGTGATGCCCTAAATGAGTAGCTCATGAACCTAGGAGGCCTAGAATGTTTATTTCATATGACTTCATATGTGGTATACTCATGTGCATACAAAGGTACATTTAATGCACTCACAATAGAAGGAAAGATTGGTGGCACTACTAATGATGCCCACATCTGGGATCATTATCCCCAACTACAAAGACAAAATTACCTTCTAGATTACAAATTAGTGAATGATGCATTTTCTATGCATCTGGTCAGGTCAATGGAAGAAGATAGGACTAAAAGACTGAGCATGGAAGCTCAACAAGTCATATATAGGCATCGTGTTTGGTTTATACAATATACCACATTCTCTTATATTAGAATAGAGGGCTTTACAAGACAGCCCCTCATGCTCCCAAGATATCCCACGGATGCAGTTGTTCTGATGGAGTCCATGAGACAAATATCCACAATACTAGATGCTTACAAAGCAAATAATAATATTCCACCAGTATTGTTTCTAGTAACAATGGGTTGGTATATATGCCAAGATTCTGATAACATTAAGAAGGCCATAGTTGGTCTAGACATGATGAAGTTACAGCCATTCCCATTGGCAAGATCATATGACCCATATGGGAGGATGCAGAAAATCATGGGGAAGCCCATCCATCATAAGCACTTAGAGGTTTTCTGGACAGATTGTGAGGATGAAGCTGAAGCTAGAAGAAGAAAATACCAAAGGCTAACTCTTAACTAGATTAGAACTTTGGATTGTATTCCAGTGCCTTCATAGTTAAACAGAGATTATGGCAAAATAATAGTACATGAATATGAAGAAAAGAAGATCTACAATGACACAATCTCAGAACTTGACCTTACATAGCCTGAGGATATCTCATTGGACCAATTTACAGGCAAGATGCTGCAGTTAACCCAGTCTTGGGTAAATCAACAAATAAATGCACTAAAGAAGAAGGGTGTAGTCCTTACAGTTGACAATAGGAAGAAGAGGCAAGAGATTCCTGACAATGAATATGATGACTTTCTGATTGAAAAGAGGAAATCTAAAGGAGAAAGAATTCCGCCTCAAGAACAAAGCAAGAGACCCCGCAGAGGTAAGAAAACTGATAATGAACCTAAAGGGGTAATAGTTGAAAGAGTGATTATAACAGTTGAAGATGCATCCACATCAGGACAGGCATTTGCCTCATAAGCACCACCTCTCATAGATAAACAAAAAGCTAAAAAGATCCATAGGCCAGCTGTTGAAACTATTGAAACATATGAGGAGGGTCAGGCATCACAAAAACAAATAGAAGAGGATGTTCCTCTTGATGAAGAACCTATAGAGGAAGACCCAATGGCCCTCATTAGAAAATGAAAAGCACCTCAGGTGATGGCATCCACACCTAAGAAACCAAGAACATCCATGAGAGGTGAAATAAAGCATGAACCCATAGTATTGAGGGGAGCCGGTGGAGAAGTATTCAGAAAGGAATTGCAGCACAATGTGCCACTTCCCACCATTGTTTAGTTTAAGACTAAATGAGATGAAGAACAAATGAAAGAAGCCTCTAGGGCAATTCAAAGTGGTCTTTTCTCACTGGAAGAGACAGTTGACTTATCTGATGATGAGGTAGTAAAGGATGTAACCTCTCAACAAATGGAAACCCTTGCTGCTAACACCCGCATAACTCCACAAGGAACTCCATCAGTACAGATGGTTGTGTTAGAATAACTGAAGCAAATGGAATAGGAAAAGGAAAACAGCCCAGTAAGGATTGCACAACAAATAGGCCTTGATAAATTAGTTGATCAGGTGACTAGCCCCGAAGTGATAGATTTAACATACAGGGAGGATGTAGCATATCCTGAAAATCTAGTGGGTACACCTGAGAGAATAGAAAATGTTGAGGAGATCAAGATGGTAGAGGTGGAAAGCCACACTGCAGATACAGGTCAACAACAACAAGATATATCTAAGGAGCCCAAAATAGATGAAGTCTAAGAAAAGGGTGGAAATGATAAAGCCATATTAAGTGAAGAAGTACCCTAGACTCAAGAAGCCTCTACTGAAAAGGATACATCAAGTTAGGATGACCTAAAAACTCAAGAGGTAGATACTACAGGTGCAGATTAGAATGTGGTCCAAGATCAGGTAGATGCAACTAACACAGATACAATGACATCGACGGATGCAAATGTGCCTCAAGATGAGGAAATTTCCAAAGGGGATGAGATAAAAAAAGGATGAAGTACAAGACCAATTACAAGATCATCATGTGGATGCATCGCAATATCCTCCACCACAAGAAGAAATTCCTCAACAGGAGGAAGTACCTCAAGATCACCCTCATGAAGAGCATCATGAGGAAGAAATAAGGAAGTCACCATCTCCATCAAAAATAGATGTAGTTACTGGAGATCAAGGTGATCATCATGATGATGGTGGACGCCAAGGATCCAGAGACCAAATTCCTCCATGGCTTGAGAAAGAAATAGATACAGAGTCACATTTGGAGATTCAAGAGTTTGATGTGTCGACCCTATTTTTAGAAACCATCATGAAGCTGAAGAGGAAGGCTAGGTTAACCTCGGCCATAAGAAGAGATCCTACTACGGGTAGAAGGACCGCTCAGATAGCACTTCCCATGGTTGAAAAGGAAAAAGGCAAGATCACCTTGGAAGAATTCCAGATTACTACTGTTGATTTAGGGTTTGCCAATGAAGACCAGGAAGGTCAAGAAGGAAAAGATATAATTGATTCTTTGACCCAAAGGGTAAAGAAGGAAAAAGAGAAAAATAAGTAGCATAAACAACACATTGCTCAGCTGCATGCCTACATAAAAGGGTTAATTAACCCTGATGATACTTCAAATGCAGAAGTAGTTCCATTGACTACAATTTCTCAGGAAGAGGTCAATAAGCTGGACCTTATGAAGCATGAATCAGTAATAATGAGAAACTGGATGTTATCCGCACTCAGTGGAGTAGAAGTAGTGAAAGCCTCTTTGCAGAGGTGGAAATCTCTAAGTATCTCCAAAAAGAAGGTTGATAAATTGCAGATGGAGGCCAGAAGAAGGTCATTCCAATTGGAGAAAACCTTGGATGCTTTGGATGAAATACAGAGGATTAATCCTCAAGTTCTAGTAAACAAACAGGTGCTGGATAATAATACTGCCATGCTGATGATATCTGGTATAAAGATATCAGATTTGAAAATGATGTATTAAAAAGATTCAATAACAAGTTAAGAGACATTTGTTAGATCTATGGCTCACAACTGAGAGGGGGGTGAATCAGTTGTACAGAAAACTTGCTTCTACTTAAACATTTGATTCTTCATTGTTAGATGACAACATATCAATTAATAATTCATGAAAGCAGAAAGCATAAACACCGGAGCAAATAAACATCAGCACATCAAACACCAAGATTTTTGACCTGGAAAACCCGGTTAAGGGAAAAACCACAGGGTGATTAACCCAAGGATTATTCTCTGTTAGAAGAATAAGAAAAACAAATGGCACATGCCAGTCAGGGCTCACTACCTGGGCGCACTGCTCACAAAGAGGCACACTGCCTACAAAAGAGACACACTGTATACAAGATCATAAGTATCACAACCTTGAACTAGAGAATGACATCTTCACCATGTCTGGATCAGTTCCATTTAAGCTCGAAACACACCTGCTCTGCCCTTTCACTCTTTCGCTATATCACTCTCATCGGCTCCAACACACATCAAAATGGATTCACAAACCTTCATTTATACAAGACATCGACTTAGGAATAAGCATCTAAGTCAACACTCAACCATAAGAACATTCGCAAGATCAATAACACATCCGGTTGGCCACCACAAGAACATTTGTAGGATGAACAACCCATCCGGTTAGCTAGTCTAAACAAGAACTTCATCCAGAAGACTATCTTCAATTCCAGGCTCTACCACCAATGCAGATCAACAACACAACCTCAACACTATCTAAGAATCTTCACAAGCTTTCTTGAATGACTGGGAACATCCGCACTTTCTCTTCTCACCGGAATCTCTTCTCTTCCTCATCCAGAACTTCAAGAACACAGTCTACCGCTACTGTCATACTGCAACGTGTGCTTCCAGACCTCCAAGTCATGAATAAATTGAGATGACATATCAAAAGGACATCCTAAACACTCCATCCAATCCGCAAGATAGGATAATGCACTTCTGGAACTCACCGGACCTCTTTGTAGCACTTTGTCACTCCGGAGCACCTCTCAAAACCGGTTCTACTTGATCAATCACAACTTCTTCAAATCTACATGTAGACCTCTGAAAACTTAACTGGATCATCTCAAGATTCATATCTACAAACCCTTTAATCCACATCCTTTGGTCATCAACGTATGGAGTACTTTTGCCTTCTCATCACTGTTCTTCACTATACCTGACTTAGACTAATTTTCTCAATATCCTCAGCACACAGCTCATCCAATCCTTCTTGTCAATGCAATATGAGTATGTTGACATCAATGACAACATTGATTAACCTCATACTTGCAACAATCTCCCCCTTTGTCATTGATGGCAACATATGATGTGAAAAACCATCAAGACAGGATCTTCTCCTTTCTGTCACAGCTCCCCCTATCAGTAACAACTCTTCACATGTTTTCTCTTCCTTTACTGCTCCCCCTTTGATCATCAGCCACTTGTTTTTCACATGTCTTCTCTCCCCCTTTGACATCAATGGCAAAGGGCTCATACTTGCAACTCTAACACACCAGAATCATACCAGCTACTCCCCCTTAGTAGTAGCTCCCCATCATCAATCCAGATCACAAGATATGACTGTGAATCCACCGGACTGATGCACATCAGTGCATCCTAGTTCATCACCAGAGGGGTCATGACCCCTAGCTTCTCTCAGAGATACTCAAAAGAGTCTTTGGGAAGAGGTTTAGTAAAGATATCTGCAATCTGATCCTTTGAGGGTACATACTCCAATCTGACTTCTCCCTTGTTCACTTGCTCTCTCAAAAAGTGAAACTTGATAGATATGTGTTTGGTCTTAGAATGCAACACCAGATTCTTAGAAATATTTATTGCACTTGAGTTATCATAGAAAATTATGATAGGCTCCTTATATTCTACTTCCATATCTCTTAGCATCTACTTCATCCATAAGATCTGAGTGCAACTGCTTGCTGCTGCAATGTATTCTGCTTCAGTTGTAGACAAGGATATTACCTCTTGTTTCTTGCTTAGCCAAGAAACCAACCTTTTTCCCAAAAAGTATGCTCCTCCACTTGTACTCTTCCGGTCATCCACAACTCCTGCCCAATTTGCATTTGTGTAAGCATGAAGAGAGAAATCCTGATCTCTAGGATACCATAGACCATACTCAATTGTTCCTTTCAAGTACCTAAAAATTCTTTTGATTGCTATGACATGAGATTCTCTAGGATCTACCTGAAATCTTGCCACAAGACCAACAGCCTGCATTATATCTGGTCTAGTCTGAGTGAGATACAATAGTCCTCCAATCATTGATCTATACTTGGTCTGATCTGTCTTAGGAGAGTCATCATCTTTAGTCAACTTACATCCGGTTGCCATAGGGGTCTTCATTGGCTTTGAATCCTCCATTCCAAATTTCCTCAACAATTCTTTTGCATATTTGGTTTGACAGATAAAGATACCTTTCTTTGTCTAAGTAATTTGCAGACCCAAGAAGAAATTCATTTCACCAAGCATTGACATCACAAACTCACTTTTCATTTGATTTGCAATAGTTTTACACATGCTGTCCTTTCCTCCAAAGATGATATCATCAACAAATACTTCAATAATCAATATGTTTTCCTTATCTATTTGGAAGTATAGGTTACTATCAGCAATACCTTTGTTGAAGCCAATCTGTACAAGATGCTTATCCAACCTTTCATACCATGCTCTTGGGGCTTGCTTCAAACCATACAGTGCTTTCTTCAACTTGCAGACCATATCATCATGATCAAACAATTGAAATCCATCTGGTTGTTCAATGTACACTTCTTCTTCCAAGTCACCATTTAGGAAGGCAGACTTGACATCCATCTGATATACCTTTAAGTCTTTGAAGGAAGAAAATGCAAGAAATAATCTGACTGCTTCAATTCTTGCCACCGGAGCAAAGGTTTCTTCAAAATCAATTCCTTATATTTGAGAGTAGCCTTTGCAGACCAATCTAGCTTTGTTTCTGATTACTTCACCAACTTCATTTAGTTTGTTCCGGAAGACCCATTTGGTTCCAATCACATTCTTGTTTCTAGGTCTAGGAACAAGATCACAAGTATGATTTTTCTCAATTTGCATCAATTCTTCCTCCATTGCTTTGGTCCAGTTTTCATCATTGCAAGCTTCATTAACTGTCCTAGGTTCAATCTTTGAAATCAGACAGTATTCATTTGAATCTTGAGCACTTCTTCTCCTTGTCTGTACCCCTTTACTTTTGTCACCTATGATCTATTCTTTAGAGTGATTTAGAGTTACATACCTTGGAACTTTGGGAGTTTCTTGCACAACTAATTCTTGATCAGGCTCATTCAAACAAACTTCTTCTTCTTGATTTACCAGATCAGTCTGGATCTAAATTTTAGAGGAGGATGGAGCTCCTTCCACCAAAGAATCATTCTGATCATCTTCTTCACATTCATAGAATCTTAAGGGCTTCTCAACTCCTTCATCAACCTTCACATTTGTACTTTCTATCATCTTTCTCAATCTCTTATTGTAACACTGGTATGCTTTGCTTTGAGTGGAGTAACCCAAGAAAATTCCTTCATCACTTCTAGCATCAAACTTTCCTAGATCTTCATCTCTTTTGATGTAACACTTGCTACCAAATACTCTAAAATATCTCACAGTGGGAGTTATACCAAACCAAAGTTCATAAGAAGTCTTACTAGTATTGCTTCTGATTCGAACTCGATTAAGAGTATAGACTACAGTGCTGACAGCTTCTCTCCAAAACATCTGAAGAACACTTGCTTCCATCATCATTGTCCTTGCTACTTCCTAGATGGTCCGGTTCTTTCTCTCAACTACTCCATTCTGCTGTGGAGTCCTAGGAGCAGACAACTGTCTCTTTATACCATGTTTCTCACAGAAATCTATGAATTCACCGGATGTGAATTCACCACCTCTATCAGACCTTAAACATTTCAGTTTCAATCCAGTTTGATTCTCTACCATAGCTTTGAAGACTTTGAACTTCTCAAGGGCTTCTGATTTCTCTTTTAAGAAGGTAACCCACATCATCTGGGAATGATCATCAATCGGTAACATAAAATATCTGTCACCTTGCATACTCTTGATTCTTGTTGGACCACAAAGATCAGTATGAACTAATTCCAACAATCCGATAGAGGACCGATCCTTGCTTTTGAAAGAGACTCTGCTATGTTTACCTAGCTGACATTCTTTGCACAAACTATTTGTAGGTTTCACCAATTTTGGAAGATCTCTTATAGCCTGAGTATTACTTATCTTGATGATGTTATCAAAATTCACATGACACGTCCTTCTATGCCATAACCAACTCTGATCAACTTGAGCAAACAGACAACTTTTATTAGAACCAACTAGACAGAAGATATTACCTTTTGTTTGAGTACCGGATGCAATCTTAGTTCCGGAGCTTCCAAAGATCATGCACCTTCCATTCTTGAACCAGAGATCATAGCCTTTGTCCACCAACTAACCAACACTGAGAAGATTGTGCTTCAATCCTTCAACATATAGTACATTACCAGTTTTGCTCTTTCCATCAAAAGAAATAGTTCCCCTGCCTCTGATTCTGCCAGTAGAATTATCACCAAATTTTACCATTCCTCCTTCATACCTTTCCAAATCTAAGAACTTGTTCTTGTCACCTGTCATATGGTGAGAGCATCCACTTTCAATAACCCAATCATCCTTTACTTCAACTTGGGAAGCCAAAGCTTTTTCAACAACCTTATGATTGACAGATTCAAATGATATTGAGTCTTCTTCCTTGATGGCAATAAACACCCATTCATTTATGGATTTGCTTCCCATTTCTGATTCATCATCTATTACTCCTTCATTATCATCTTCTTCATGAACATAATAACAGTTCTTTTGGAACCTTTGTTTGTTAGCATTTGACCTTGCAGATCTTTCTGGACATCTTGAAGCAAAATGACCAATCTTATTGTAGTTGAAGCACTTAAAGGGTAGTTTTCCTTCATACTTACCGGATCCCCTTGGCAGTTTCTTGGCAATGAGGGCTTCAAGTTGAGTTGTTTTTGCTTCTTCTTCTTCCATGTCTTTCCTTGCTTGATCATACCATGACAGGTTCCTTGAAGAGTTCTCTCCCGGATCAAATCTTTGTTTGCATTTCATAAAGGCACTGGCTTTGAATGCAGATTCAGTCTTGGGGGGATCATCTCCAAACTTAGTCATTTCAAATGCAACCAGTTTGCTAGCCAATTGCTCTCCTGTTACAGTTGTATGGGCTCTAAATTCATCAATGGCAACAACCTTGATTTTGTAGGCAGCCGGAAGGGATCTGAGAATTTTGTAAAACATTTCATTTTCATCTAGAACTCCACCAGCATTCCTGATACCACACACCAGCTCATTCACTCTTGGCGTAAAGGTAGTGATATTTTAATCATCTCTCATCTTCAATCTTTCAAATTTCCCTTTCAGACTTTACAACCTTGCACTCTTGACAAACTCATCTCCTTCATACAGAAGTTCCAGTTTAGTCCAGATTTCATATGTAGTTGTTAGGTCAATAACATTTGAGAGATCTGTATCATTCAATGTGCTTAGAAGAGCTTCTTTGGTCCACAAATTGTTTCAGCATCTGTGATTTCATTCAATGTTGTCAGACAACCTTGTGGAGGTACATAAGCCTTTGAGATCATGGATAGATATGCTTTTCCCATACACTCCAAGTGACATCTCATGCGACCTTTCTAGAGTGAGAAATTGGTTCCATCGAACTTCAGACTATCCTTCTTATGTGACGACATCCTAGATCTCCTCAAGCGGTTAAGCTCCTTTTAGAGGAACTTGGCTCTGATACCAATTGTTAGATCTAAGGCTCACAACTGAGAGGGGGGTAAATCAGTTGTACAAAAAACTTACTTCTACTTAAACATTTGATTCTTCATTGTTAGATGACATCATATCAATTAACCATTCATGAAAGTAGAAAGCATAAACACTGGAGTAGATAAACATCAGCACATCAGACACCAAGATTTTTTGATGTGGAAAACCTTGTTAAGGGAAAAACCATGGGGTGAATAACCCAAGGATTATTCTCTGTTAGAAGAATAAGAAAAACAAATGGCACATGCCAGTCAGGGCTCACTGCCTGAGAACACTGCTCACAAAGAGGTACACTGCCTACAAAAGAGACACACTGTCTACAAGATCATAAGTATCACAACCTTGAACTAGAGAATGACATCTTCACCATGTCTGGATCAGTTCAATTTAAGCTCGAAACACACCTACTCTGCCCTTTCACTCTTTCACTATATCACTCTCATCCACTCCAACACACATCAAAATGGATTCACAAACCTTCATTTATACAAGACATCAACATAGGAATAAGCATCTAAGTCAGAACTCAACCATAAGAACATTCACAAGATCAATAACACATCCGGTTGGCCACCACAAGAACATTTGTAGGATGAACAACCCATCCGATTGGCTAGTCTGAACAAGAACTTCATCCGGAAGACTATCTTCAATTCTAGGCTCTACCACCAATGTGGATCAACAACACAATCTCAACACAATCCAAGAATCTTCACAAGCTTTCCTGAATGACCAGGAACATCCGCACTTTCTCTTCTCACCGGAATCTCTTCTCTTCCTCATCTGGAACTTCAAGAACATAGTCTACCACTACTGTCATACTGCAACGTGTGCTTTTAGACCTCCAAGTCATGAATAAATTAAGATGACATATCACAAGGACATCCCAAACACTCCATCCAATCTGCAAGATAGGATAATGCACTTCCAGAACTCACCAGACCTCTTTATAGCACTCTGTCACTCCGAAGCACCTCCCAGAACCGGTTCTACTTGATCAATCACAACTTCTTCAAATCTGCATGCAGACCTCTAAAAACTTAACTGGATCATCTCAAGACTCATATCTACAAACCCTTTAATCCACATCCTTTGGTCATCAATGTATGGAGTACTTTTGCCTTCTTCTCATCATTGTTCTTCACTGTACTTGACTGAGACTAATTTTCTCAATATCCTCAGCACACAGCTCATCCAATCCTTCTTGTCAATGCAATATGAGTATGTTGACATCAATGACAACACTGATTAACCTCATACTTGCAACAACATCAACATGAAGTTGCATGACATGATGTCATTTGAAGCAAAGATCCTAGAGGCCCTAGAGGGGAAAATAGAAGGAAAGATTGAAAATCAGGATGTAGATTTTACAGTAAAGGCTTTGCATAATAACTTTCAGCTTATAGCTGATGACCCTCTTATCCACTTGACAGAAGAAGCCATGGACAAGATCATGAGGATCAAGAATTAGGGTGGAGAACTACAATGAAACATCAAAAAGTAGGAAGAGCAAATTGGAAACTCTTTGAGATAAATATCAGGCACACAAGCAAGCCATTATTAAAGCAAAAACTCAAGATGGAAAATAAGTGGAGAAAATAGTGCAATCATATGAAAATATCCGGACATCCATGCAGGTCCATATCCAAGGTGACATTCCTCAGGATGATGAAGACACTGAAAGCGATGATCATCATGATCATGAAGATGAGGAAGAAGAACCTGATGAGTAGACAAAGATGCACTCTAAAGGAAATATCAGCATCTGACACTTAGAAAAAATAAGTAATTCAGATGGTTGCCAGCTGGCAACCTGTGCCATGTGAAATTTTGACTAAGTCCAGGATGAATATCCACCATAGATCTTAATAGATAAATTATGACCCTGGATCAATTGTAACCGCTCCCTCACCTTGTTCTATAAAAGGTGCAGGGATGCCTTATTTTAAACATTTGAAACTTAATTGAAATTTGTTTGCTGAAATATTCATCACTCATTTCAAAGTTGTTGTATACATATATGTTCTTGCATACTTAATGAATGAGAAGACTATTTTGATTACAATCCATCATAAATCTTGAGTAATCAGTGTATGAATTCTTGATACATGTTTTCATTTTCTACGTCCCTTGGAGTGTATATTAGCTTGCATGTGTTGTCTTCATTCCTTTCCTTTGAAGTTAGCATCGACTATATCTAGCTGTGGAATGTCCTGGTGAACATATGGTTTGATTTCTTCTCTTCATGACTATATCTGATGTGTATGTGGCTCAATACTTGAAGGTTCATCATTATTTGAAGTATTCTTTTCAATTTCTTTAATTTTAGAATAATCCATCATCACAATTGCAATAATTGACAATCAGAAGCAAATAGTAATAAATATGTAGATATCTTGAAGATAATCAAAAATCAGTAGCATATTTGAGTTAAAGCATGTCAAATTGACAAATATCATGCAACGATTTAAGTATAAATACATCATCTAGAGAAATATACTGTGAAATAATGTTTCTTTGTAGCATCTTACCAAATCTTGTTGATGAACATAAGGCCCCAAAATGGAAAACAACAATGCACATCAACCACTGAGTAACATCAATAGGTTATGAACTAATCCACTGAGACTTGGGATCATGAATTCTTTGAATTCATCGTATCTTTCAAGATGAGTAAAGGTTGTGCAATTTTTATTCTATGTTTGCTTATGACCAACATCATGATCAACACAAAGCATATACAGGCTCGCGGCCCATGTTATGTGTGTGGTGGAGTAGGACATCTAGCCAAAGAGTGCCCATAGGGCTTTACGGCAAGGGGACAGCCCCATTTAGGAGGCTCAGAGAAAAGGGTAGGAGATGTGGCCAAGTCCCACCACATGTTTACAATGGTAGATAACCACCAGGTTGACTATTAGGCATCTATGATTGAGCCATCAAGTATGATTGGGGGTGCCCTCATCTCTATTCTTTTTAACTTTGGAGCTACTGATTCTTTTCTATCTACATCATTAGTGGAATGTTGCAGGCTGGTGGCTTCTAGGCAGGACATTAGGTGGGAGGCTAAGTTGGCTTCTAGGGCTAGGATGTCAGTAGATACCTTGGTTTGGGATTATTAGATTTCTTTGGGGTCCTTCACTACATCGTGTGACCTTAGAGTTATGCCATTAGGATCTTACAATGTGGTTTTGGGTATGGATTGGCTTGCGGCTCATAGAGCCAAGCTAGATTGTTGCCAAAAGGTGATTAGCTATGTAGATGATCATGGTGCACGAGTTGAGATAGTGGGGTTTTGGAAGCCCATGATAGTTCATATGATATCTACTTAGTAGCTTAAGTGTTGTATGTGGAAGGGATGTCAGATGTTTGCTATAAAATTTAGTGATAGATTAGAAGATGAGCCTAAGGCATCATTAGATGATCACCCCATCTTGAGAGAGTTTGCTGATGTGTTTCTGCCAAAGTTACTAGGGATGCCACCCTGTTGTGAGGTAGACTTTCATATCAATTTAGTGCCGGGTGCCGAGCTAGTGTCTCGTGCACCCTATAGGATGACCAGTCATGAGCTTATAGAGATCAAATTGTAGTTAGAGGAGTTGCTACAGAAGGGGCACATCTAACCAAGTGTTTCACCTTGGGGTGCTCTGGTTATCTTTGTAAAGAAGAAGGATGGGTCTCTTCACTTGTGCATGGATTATAGAAAGCTTAATAAGGTGACAGTGAAGAACTATTACCCTCTGTCTAGGATTGATGACCTTTTTGACTAGATGTAGGGAGCTAAGGTGTTCTCTAAGATTGACCTAAAGTTTGATTACCATCAGTTGCGTATCACAGAGGTGGATATTCATAAAATCACTTTCTGGACTAGATATGGCCACTATGAGTTCACTGTGGTCCCCTTTGGTTTGATGAATGCCCCTACACTATTCATGAGTGTCATGAATTGGGTGTTCCACACTTACTTGGATCAGTTTGTGCTCATTTTTCTTGATGATATTTTGATCTATTTGTAGAATGAGGAGCAGCATGTTGATCATTTGCATTAGGTTTTACAGTGCTTGTGAGAACAACTTTATGGCCACCTGGTGAAGTGTACCTTCTTCAGGACAGAGGTACAGTACTTGGGGCACATCCTATTAGGTGATGGCATCTCTATAGATCCATTGAAGATTAGAGCTATCAGAGATTGGCCAGCACCCACCAATGTGATAGAGGTTAGGAGTTTCATGGGATTAGCTAGTTACTACCACAGATTTGTAGAGGGCTTCTCTAGGATAGCGCACCCCATTACTTCCCTGTAGCAAAAAGGGAAGAGTTTCACTTGGACTAAGCAGTGTGAGAGGGCCTTTGGGGTCCTCAAGGAGCATCTTATCAGAGCTCCCATATTAGCGGTTCCTAATCCTATGAATGATTTTGTAGTTTGCATAGATGCATCACTTGAGGGTTTGGGAGCCATGCTTATGCAAGGTGGTAGAGTGATTTCATATGAGTCACGTAAGCTCAAGACACATGAGCTGAACTACCCTACTCATGATTTAGAGATCCTAGTAGTGGTACATGCTCTTGTTTGTTGGAGACACTTTCATTTGGTGTCGCTTTAAACTTCATTCGGATCACCATAGTTTGTAGTACATATTCACAAAGCCAAATTTGAATACCTGCTAGTGGTGTTGGATGGAGTTTCTATGTGAGTACAACTTTGATGTCTACTACATCATAGGGAAGGAGAACGTGGTCGCTGAAGCCTTGAGTCAGAGGTACCATGAGATCCTAACCTTGACCTTGAGTGTGGACTTGAGAGGGTGCATCATTCAGCATCTACCTGAGGACGAGTGGTTTCTTGAGGTGTAGCAAGAGATCAAGAAATAGAGGGCCCTTAAGGGTCAATTTGTAGGATATTCCATTGAGTTAGATGGTTTTCTTAGACATTGACAGCGCATCTATGTACCCCATATGGGTGACCTTTGTGCAGTAGTTCTTTCATAGGCTCAGAGAGCATCTTATGTAGCACACCCAGGGGTGAAGAAGATGCATGCCGAATTGCCACAGTTATACCATTGGGTAGGTATGAGATGAGACATTACAAAATTTGTTGCTCGTTGCCTTGAGTATTAGAGGGTCAAGGCTGAGCATCAACATCCAGTGGGTCTTTTATACCCTCATGAGATACCTGAGTGGAAATGGGACACCATTTCCATAGATTTTATTGTTGGTCTTCCTATGTCATCATGCCGCTATGATGCCATCATGGTGATGGTTGACAAGTTGACCAAGGTGGTGCATTTCTCACCTATATGCACTACATACAATGCACCATCTATGGTGAGAGTATTCTTGGATCAGATTGTTAGACTACATGGGGTACCTCCCTGTATCATTTTTGATAGGGATTTAGTGTTCATTTTAGGCTTTTGGAGAGCCTTATAGCTGGTGTTGGGCACACAGTTCAACTTTAGTTCTGCTTATCATCTTGAGACCGATGGACAAATAGAGAGAGTTAATCAAGTTCTTGAGGATATACTCCATATGTATGTCATGGATCATCAGAGTAGATGGGAGGAGTATCTATATCTATTTGAGTTTGCCTACAACAATGGGCATCACACCTTGTTGGGTATGCCTCCTTTTCAGGCCTTGTACGATAGACCTTGCAGGACACCTTTGAGTTGGGACCATATTGAGGACAGGGTTGTGATAGAGCCAGAGTTGGTGCAGGACATGGAGCAGCAAGTGACTTTGATTAAGTAGAGACTTCAGGAGGCACAAGATTGACAGAAGAAGTATGCCGATGCTAAGAGGGTATATCAAAGCTTCTCAGTTGGGGACAGAGTGTTCTTGAGAGTGCAACCGTACAAGAGTCCAATCCGTTACGGAAAGGGCTCTAAGCTCGCACCTTATTTTGTTGGACCTTTTGAAATCTTTGAGTAGATAGGACCTGTAGCCTATCATCTACCCTTGCCACCTAGCCTGTCACATATCCACGATGTTTTTCATGTTTTAATTTTAAGGCGTTACATGTCTTATTTATCTCATGTATTGGAATGGAGTGCTCTTTAGGTAGAGGTAGACGGACAGTTGGCTTTGGAGCCAATTTTCATATTGGCTTGTAAGATGTTGGGACTTTGAGGTCGAGAGTGGGACCAGGTTAGGGTCTAGTGGGACATGTACAATGAGGTCACGGCAACATGGGAGGATGCAGCGAGATTTAAGGCCCTTTATCTTCACCTCTTTGATGACTTCCAAGAGGAAGTACAGTCTTAGGGGACAAGGATGTGAGAACTACTTTTTTATTCCCTTATATTTGACTACTTTATTTTACTATTGGTGATACTTACTAGACTTGTGGGACTGTTGATCCCAATTTAAAGGACTTTTAGGCTTTATGCTTTATGTGGATTTATTATGCTTAGCATGTTTACAATGTGATTAGAACTTGATATTGATTTACTAATGATGTTGGACATATGGTTTATATTATGATGTTATTGGGATACTATTCATGTGATGGTAGTTAGAAATTTATTATGTGATTCTATCTTGGGAATGGATGTTTGAAATGCAGAATTTAGAATTTAATTGTAATGTGACTTCCTTGATGCTTATATGAACATGTGATGTTGTATGTGAGTGTATGTTTCAATTTGCTTTAGGTATTATATACATGTGGGATTAACATTTCATTGAGTGCATAGGTGTTTCTAACAAAGCCACAGATACTCGAAGATCATCCCACACACTGTGTTGTTTTCCCATGTGAAGCCGATCTAGTTCTAAGAGGAACCAAGATCAACTATATTTGTATGATGAAATTTTGTAATATTATTGCATGGTGCTAGTTAGGTTAGGCCTACCCTTTTTTTATTTGATTTCTAATTGGTGTTGTAAGTTGTGGTGTCATTTGAATTTTATTATTTAGTTATAATTTTTATGACCCCTTTTTTATGTGTTTTTACTCAACCTTTAGTGCTCTAAATGGGTTAAACTTGACCCTAGGTTGTACCCCTAGGGTCTAGGGGTCATTTGGGCTTGTGTAACCTTAGGTAAACTTCCATTTGGTCACTTTAACTTCACCCTAAAGTAAAGTGACGAAAATGGAAGCTTGAGAGGGGGAGGATGAGTGGGTCAAACACTCAACCTCTTCCTTTCCTCTTCCCTAGGTTGAGGGAGTCTTCAAGACCCCTTAATTGTGGAGGATTTTACTCCAAGCCTCTCCCACAATTGGTGAGGGTACCTTGGGGTTGATTGGTCCTTCTTAGGAGGAGAGGATTGGGGCACATGTGGCACCCACTCCTTAAGCTCCACCTTTCTCTCCCACATGTTTTAGAGAGGACAAGTTGAAGGGAGAAAGACTTGGTGGGGTGGGTGAATGACATGTGTCACCACCCCATTTCAAGAGTCTTGCTTGTAGTTGGGAGGAGGAGTGAGGAGGTGACATGTGTCACCTCCCCATTCCTCAAGGCTCATGAGAAGAGCCTATTTTAATCCTTCTTGAAGACAAGGATGGGGTTGTTGAATTTTTGGTAATTTTTAATTTTAATTATTTTGGGGAAAAAGTTGGAGGAAAATGGGTGGCTCAACTTAGAGAGGGAGTTAGAGGAGCTAATCTCAACTACCTTCCAATTGGGCTTTATAAGGTAGGTTTCAAGGCTAATGAATTCCCTTATGCATTTTATTTACTTGTGCGATGCTATGTGTGAGTTTCCATTTTGAGTTTTTACTTGTTGTGGTGAAAAATTTTATGGGAGTTGTGAGAGCCTTTCCTACTTGGGAGAAGATGCTCAACATGTGTGGAGTGGGAGAGGAGTGAACCTCCTCAGGGTCACATCCTTGATTTTGTGGAGTTGTAGCCTTGAGGGCAATATGTGAAATGGCTTGAGAGAGAAATGAAAACTTTGTGAAATTGTGTTTAAAAGTGTTGGCTTGAGGCCTTGAGAGGTATTTGTATTAGGAATTTTTGGAGTGGCATTCTTGAGTTGAGTGATGTCCAGTCCCCTACCCCATTTAAACTCACCTTGAGTGAGTTTTTGTGTTGTGATAGTCCATGGGAGTAAATTGTTTTTTATTGGTTGTTGAATGCAATGTTGTGTTGTGGTTTGAGTTTTCTTAGTGTGAGGATGACCTCCTACCTCGGGGGTGACTCATGAGTGAGTCAATGGTAGGGAGGAGAGCATGTTGTTGTGGCTTCTTCCCCTTTTGTGTCTTTGCAGGTTATTTGAAGCCATGTGAAGTTGAGAAAATTATCATTGTTCTTAAGAGTTGTTATCTTATTACTTTTAGTTCTTGAGAGAGCATGGCCAAGTTAGGCTTTTGTATCATTTTTAGATTTTAAAAGAAGAGAACCTTGTTCTCTCTCTCATGTTGTAAAAGTATGACTTTAATTGTGTGTATGATACTATTTGAATTGCAATAGAAATTTTAATTTGCTGATTTCAATGCTTGTGATTCAACAAAAAATAGACTAATGAAAGAAAAATATGATCTTATTGCTATTTTATTTGTATGTTAAATTGTTAAAAATAAAGAAATAGGATAGTTGTTGTTTTATCTATGTGGGGTAGAATGAAAATTATCACATTTTATTTCCTTAAAAAAAAAGAATTTAGTTGTTGCTAAATATTTGAAGTATTTAATTAAATGCATTTGCATTTTAAAAAAAAATATATAATGAATAAATTCTTGAAGAAATGTTATGTGGAAATATTTTTTTTTTACAAAAAACAATATGTTCTTTTGCCCTATATAAATCTTATATATATATATATATATATATATATATATATATATATATATATATATATATATATATATATATATATATTTGGATGTATATATTTATATATAAACTATTTTTTTATTTATTGTATCAAACAAAAAAAGAGACTGAATTAAATATACAACAGTTTATATATACATATACATATATATATATATATATATATATATATATATATATATATATATATTGCTATATTTTACTATACAATAGACTGTATTTTGAATTGAAACTGTGCTTGCTGTATATATATATATATATATATATATATATATATATGTATGTATGTATGTATGTATATACATATATATATATATATATATAACCCAATAAAATGAACGGGGAGGGTTTCAACCCCCCCACCGCTGTTTTTGTGTATGGGTGTGGGGAGGGGGTAGAGCCCCCACCCACATCCCACACAGTGGGATGTGGGTGGGGGCTCTGCCCCCTCCCCACACCCCCATATTTCCCCTCAGAGCCCCCACCCACACCCCACTATGTGGGATGTGGGTGGGGGCTCTACCCCCTCCCCACAGCCCCCATATTTCCCCTCCTTCCACAGACCCCCTCTCCTGTGTTGCCACTGTTACCTCTGCCGCCACCGATCCCTCTACCTTGCAGCCTCCCTACAACCCGTCCCCTCCACCGAGGCTATCACTGCCCAGTAGCACTACGTCCACACAACTCCAGCACTCTTCCTTCAACCCCTCTGTTGGTAGAAAACTCCACCCCCTCAGTATATATAATATTCATAGACACACACACACATATAACATATGCACTTCCATGAATGGTCCCTCCTTTAAACATGCAAACACAAATCCAAAACAAAATAAGGGAAGAGAAAAAAAAAGAGAAGAGGAGAAAAAAAAACAAAGAGAAAAGAAAATGAGGTGATAATGGAGGCTAGGGTTTCTTTTCCCTTCTCCATAAGGATATTGTTTTTTTAATAGGATGACTTTTAGGGTAAGTTTGGTTTTAAAATTAGTTTTTATTATTTATTTTGTATATCTCCTCCCTCTCTTTATATTATTTTCTTCCCTTCATTGTTTTATGTTCTTTATTTTAAAAAGGGATTTAGGGAAAAGTCTAAGGGACGTGGGTAATTCTTAAACCTCCTTATTGGGAGTGGCTAATTATTATTATTGTCATTTGTTGTTTAGTGGAAGGGCAATTTATTAAATAGGTTAGTTTTTTGCTAAAGGAAATTTTTAGAGTAATGGTTTTAATGTGATTTTTGCAAAAGTGATTTATCTGTTTTATTTAAATTTTATATAATTTAATTATTTGAGATGTATTTATTTTAAAAATTGGTTTAATCCTTGCTTTCAAACCTAATTCGACGAGGACAATATAAACTACATCATTATTAATTTAATTTTAATATTCTTTTTAATTATTTTAGAGTAAATTAATTAGCAAAATTAAATTAGCCAGTTTTAATCCAACTTGAAAAACCTAGTAAACTTTCTAAATGAAATTAGTACAACATGCTTCCATGATCTGGTCTACCAAGAAATTACGAATAATGTAAAGGATGCAGTGATAACTCTGATTGATAGAAAATGTGAAGGAGAAGAAATTGATCGAGCTTTGTTAAAAAATGATCAATTAATCTATTTGACTAATCTACCAATTTAACTAATGTTATGTAGGTAATTTAATGCCAACCTAGTAAACATTCAAATCAAAATTAGTTTTATTATAATAAACCCTAATCACGCCCATGAGGCATTATGCTGCCGGATTTTTCCAAAATTTAGGGTTTAGCTAGGTTAGTGAAATTTAACCTTGCTAAGGATTAAATTATTGTTTTTTTTTCTGGTTATTGACATTAGGTTTTGGTATTAAATTATATTTTTCTCTTCACTTGAATTTGGCTTTTGATTTTGACTTACGTCAAAGTCCTATCATTCACTTAGGATAACCTAGGGTTTTGATTGTTGATCCTAACCCTATTGTTGACGTTAACCACATCACATTGACCCCCTAGTTAGCCTTCATTGTGAAATGGTATGCACAAGTGAATGCATTTTGTTGCCTTCAACTATCATGTTTATACCTTATGTGTAATGCCACCGACCATGCTTACACATGCGAGGGGGTTTCTAGGGAAGCGTGGTAAAATTTTTGATATTTTGTGTCATGACCACATGAAAAATGTGGACATGACACATGTGATGTGTGTTGTGACTACATGGGAAATGTGGGCATGAGAAGAGAATAGTGAAAAGTACAAGTGTACATAGAAAGGGGGAGTTGTTCTAACACTTAGTCATTTTTCACTAAGTGTTTCCATCAATGCCAAAGGGGGAGATTGTTGGCAAGAGACATTGCTACACATGATAGGTGTTATCATTGATGGCAACTAAGTCTATCCTACACACCCACATTACATGATTTGTTCATATCGGAATTCAGAGTGAGGATTTGTCTAAGTCTGGATGTCAGAAATAGAGCATGTGACAGGGTCTATTATCTTGGTTCAGATCTCTCAGATGGTAAATCACAGTGTGTTGTAGATCTAAGGGAGTGATAAGGATTTTCAAGACTATTTAAGGATTGTGATGAAGGATTCCAAATATATAAGCATCTGAGTATCAAGGTTCAGTTAGTTAGCACAGTTAGAAGAAGAATAGGCTGACCTAGTATGTGATCTTGGTGTAGATATAAAGAAATTGTTGGATAAGCAATCAGTGACAATCAGTGGTATTGGCCAACATGATTGATGATTTGAGAACACAAGTTTTTGGTCCACACTATTATTTGTGCATGGATTTAGCCAACAAAGAAAAGTTTTTAATAAATGTTCTATGTTCTCTTGAAGGTGACTATAGTTGATTGAATCTCTTGATGCGGATATATATATATATATATATATATATATATATATATATATCCAATGGATTCAAGTGTTTTGGTGTGTGATTTTAATGTGATGATGGAGTAAGTGTGAAAAAGGCAAAAAGAAGTGTGAAGGAGAAGAGATCTGAGGAACGAATCATGGCAGAATAGTAAATAGGGTAGACCAAGGATGAAGTGTTTAAGATCAATATTCTGTACTTAACTAGAACTGAATTCTTACATTGGTAGATGCTATTTACCAGGTCAAACACTCTATAATCTTTTTGTAATCATTTCTATAGGCAGTGAGCCTCTTTGAGTAGTGAGCTCTAGGTAGTGACCTTGAAGGCATGTGCCTTCCCCATTTGTAATACTTTTAATAGGGTATTAATTTTGTAAACTAACCTCCACCATGGTTTTCCCTTAATTGGGTTTCCACATTAAAAATCTTGGTGTCAAGTGTGTTATTTGTGTTTCTACTAATGTGTTATTGATTCATGTTTTCATGGTTATAATTATGATCTATAAATAAGTGGTAGAGAAGAATTAATTGCATCAAGTGTCAAAGTTTTGAGATAATTGATTCACCCCCCCAGTTGTCTACCTTAATTCCAACATATTGTACATTTATAAACTTAGTAGGAGCATAGTATGTGGGATTTTATCCAAATAAATAGTATTCTAACTTTCACAACAAATTCTCACAACACTACAATCAAAACCAATACCTAAGCACAACCTCTATAATTCATCCACTTCTTTATAGGTGTGTGTAGTAGCCATGTACTCTACCTCTATTATAGATAAAGAAACCATGGGTTACTTCTTACTCATCCAACTAAGAACTCCACCAAATAGACAAAACATATAACCACTAGTGGAACTCTTACTATCTAAGAAACTAACCCATTCTAAATCAACCAAATGATGTATATCCAACATCTTTCCCACATTATTAGTCCCATGATAAAATAAACAATAATCAAAAGTTCCTCACAAATATTTAAATACCATCTTAGCATAATTCCAATGCACTCTACCAGGGTCATATATAAACTTACTAAGAACTTCTACTACTCTGGTAGTATTTTGTTTAGTATAAATTATTACATGCATCACCTAGCTACCAAAAACACTAGCATAAAGAACATTAGACATAACCACAAATTCATCACTTGATTTAAGACATTGTTCCAATGAAAGTCTAGTGCCTACTGTAAGTAAAATAATACTCATTAGTGTATAGTTCTACATAGAAAATTGCTACAATACAATATCAATATGCTTACTCTAACTAAGCCAAAGATTTTTGTGAACTTGATCCATACTAATTTTCATTCCTAAAATGAATTTCGCAGCCCCTAAATTATGTGTACCAAATGCAGCTGAAAGTTGATTTTTAATCTCTCTAATCATTGCCTCATTGTTTCCAATAAATAACAAGTCATCAGCATTCAAGACAATAATTAGAAACTAATCATCAATAATTTAAAATAAACACAATGATCTTCTTTCCTTCTAAAAAATTTAACTTCAATGTAAAAGCATCAAACTTCTAATAGCATATAAGTGAAGATTACTTCAAATGATACAATGATCATTTAACCCATAAACCATGTTTTCTTCTCCTTCAACAAAAATTGTTAGGCTTTGACATATAAAATTTTTCTTCAAGATCCCCATACAAAAATGTAGTCTTAACATCTACCTTTTTTACATCAAAATCACAAGCAATAATAATAGAAAATAGGAATCTAATGGAGGTTATCTTAACCACAAGAGAAAATATTTCACCAGAGTCAACTCCTTTCAAGGAGTACCCATTTACCACAAACCTTGCCTTGTATTATTTCAACTTATGATTTTATTTGAATTTCTTTTTACATTCCCATTTGCAACCAATGAGCTTCCTTAACTCAAGCAAACTCACAAGATCCCAAGTGTCACATCTATATAAGGCCATTATCTCCTCCTACATAGACTCCATCCAAGGCTCATGGTATTTTAAAGAAAAAGCTTCCCTAGCAAATCTAGGTTTTTCATTGATACAAGATAAAGTAAATACATAATGGAAATTTTGTGGGCTATATATGTCTACAACATTCCACTGTCTCATGAATTTCCTCAAGGATGAAGTAAGAGATTCTACCTATTTCTCTTCATGCACATCCACATGAGAACACTCAACTCAATCTTCTTCTTCTTATCCATCCATATACTTAACCTATTATTTTTAACATGCGCATCTTCCTTGTTTTCAATATTTGTATCAAAGTACACTATCTTCCTTCCTTTTTCCTTTCATAATCCTAGATAAGAAAATTGTGTACTCTAAGTTCCTTGAAAACTACATTATTAGAATAACACATTTTTAAGGTTAGATGATTCTATAGAATAGAAATCTTATTATGCTTACCATATCCATTGAATATAAACTTTTTGATCCTTGGGATCTAACTAAGCTTATCAAATGTCCACCTTTATAACAACAAGGTAGGGATAAGTTTTTGAAATGGGAGTAGTAACCAATAGATAGGAAAACCTTGGAGCTAGAGTAGGAGTGTAAAGAATCCTAGGATCTCTTAGAGCAATGTCAACAGAGGCTTCTACTATCCAAAGTATTGATCATTTGGATATTCATATTGGATAGCATAGTGGGGCCTCTGGCTCGAAAGTGATCACTGAGGCTAAACACCCCTATGTTCCTTCCTCAAGTGAGTCACCTACTTGGAAAGAGCTTTTCACAAATCTTTGTTTCCCAAAACTCAATAATGTGGTGGATATTGTCCATACCGAGGATGGGGTATGCCTTAAAATTAATAACCACACTTTGGATAGAGACATGGCCAAAATGGACAACGTACTTATTGGAAAAGTCTATGGAAGGAGGATAAATATTGAAATGCTATGTAAATGGGTCTCAAATAAGTGGCCAATCAAAGGTAACATCTCTATCTCTTCTTTGCCTAAAGTGTTATTTAGTTTCACCTTCTCTCTAGAAGAAGATTGTCTATGCAATTTGAGCCAAGGTCATTTGTTCTTTAGTAAGCAAAGAATTATACTCTGTAAATGGCACCCTAGCCTAAATGCCGAGGTGGCCCTCTCAGCTTCTTCCCCCACTTGGGTTAGGTTTCAAGGGCTCCCTTGGGAGTTTTGAGATGACAATTTTTTCATGGCCATTGCTAACTCCTTTAAGAACTTCCCATCTCTGGATAATGTCACTAAAAATGGTAGTAGGTTTATTTTTGCATGGTTATATGTTTGTGTAGAAACCCATAAAGTTATTCCTACCTCTATCATTCTAGACTCCAAGTTTGGGGAGTGGACTTGGGAAATAATTTATGAGAATGTTGCTCTCTACTGCTAGAACTACTCTTCAATGGGCCATTTGATAAATGCCCATCCAAAGAAATCTAGAACCAACAAGGGACTAGTGCAGAAGGACAAAGTTTAGGTTGGTGTCCCTTCTACTACACCAAAGAAATTTACTCAAGACTAGCCCACTAAAACCCTAGTGGGTATTAAGGATGTTCCTAAACTTTTTCTTTCCCCATCTATTGACCATCCCCTTAGGGGAGCACAAAGCCCTCATACTACTAAATTGGTAGAAGACTAGCTTTGTAGAATGATTTAGGGCTTAGATATAGGGATGGCAACCCCCTAGAAGAACTTCTCTCCAGTTTCCCAACCCTTCAAAGTGGAGAGAGGAAAGAAGAGATCTCAAGGGCTTGCTTCAGAAGAAGCCATCAGGACTGATCTAGATCCTAGTTTAGCTAGAAATGCATTGAGCCTAGAAGGTGCTAATCAAGGAAAACCTAAAAAAGGTATAGGGTAGAAAATCACCCACAACTCGAGGCCAAGTTGACTTGAAGGATTGACCTAGTCCTAAACCCCCTAACTCTTCAAAGATAGGAGACACCACTCATTTTTCTCCTCAGTTAGAAAAGGGAAGTAGATGAATTGTGGATGTGGGTAGGGACTCTAAGCTAGGAAATAAATCTCTTCAAGAGACAAGGCAAAGGGAAAGAGCCAGAGATTTAGCTAATGGAAGACAAAAAACTATGGAGCAAGTGGGCTCCAGAAGAAGCAAGAAATGGTTATTATTTCTTGGAATATAAGGGACCTAAATAGTCCCCATAAGCAACATGTTTTGAAAAACTTCGTTAAGGACATGGGACTGGATATTCTTTTACTCCAAGAAACTAAGGTGAGTTCTGAAGAGTTTGGTAAAGTTAAAAAAAACATTTGGCCTTTCTCTTAGTTTATAGTAGTGAATGTAGAGGGTGCTTTCGGAGGTATGGCTACAATGTGGAAACCTCAAGATTTAGAAGGTATGCTTGTCTCAAACAACAAACATTTCCTCAATATCAAGTGTTTAAAAGCAAGAGCAATAGGCTTGAATGGATGATGTCTAATCTTTATGCTCCCAATAATCTAGCTCAATGCTAGTAGTTTTGTGAAATTCTTTTAATCTAGCCAAGAGTTCCTTTACCAGCAACAATTGGATGGTAGGCAAACATTTCAACTCTCCTCTCTACCCCTTAGAAAAAATAGGCAGATCATTTGACTTCTCTAACAACATGATGGATTTAGACAACTTCCTCCATAAGGGAGGCATTTTAGATATTGAGTTGGAGGGGTATAAATTTACCTAGTCTAATGAAAGAGAGGGGAACAAACTCGTTCATGTCAAATTGGATAGATTCTTAATTTCTACTAATTAGGACATCCTTTCTAAATGAAACCTATCTACTCAGCTAATTTGGCTAATGGAAGAAAAAAACTTTGGAGCAAGTGGGCTCTAGTAGAAGCAAGAAATTATTATTATTTCTTGGAATATAAGGGGTCTAAATAGTCCCCATAAGAAGCATGTTTTGAAAAACTTCATTAAGAACATGAGACTAGATATCATTTTACTCCAAGAAACTAAGATGAGTTATGAAGAGTTTGGTAAAGTTAGCAAAAACAATTTGGCCTTTCACTCAATTTATACTAGTAAATGCAAAGGGTGCTTCAAGAGGTATGGCTACAATGTGGAAACCTTAGGATCTAGAAGGTATGCATGTCTCGAACAACACAAATTTCTCTAATATCTTGTTTAAAATAAAGAACAATAGGCTTGAATGGATGATTGCTAAACTTTATGCTTCAAATAATCTAGCTCAATGCCAAAATTTTTGGGAAATGCTTTTAATCTCCAAGAGTTCCTTTACTAGAAACAATTGGATGGTAGCCAGAGATTTCAACTCTCCTCTCTACCCCTCAGAAAAATAGGTAGATCCTCTGACTTCTCTGACAACATGATGGATTTAGACAACTTCCTCCATAAGGGATTCCTTTTAGATATTGAGTTGGAGAGAAATAAATTACTTGGTCTAATAAAAGAGAGGGGAACAAACTCATTCAAGTTAAATTGGATAGATTCTTGATTTATGCAAATCAGGACATCCTTGCTAAATGCAACCTATCTACCTAGCTAAGATTCGGGTCGGACCATACTCCTATTGTCTTAAAATGGAATTTGGCCATCAAGAATAATAGTTTTCTCTTCAGATTTGAGGCAATGTGAACCTGCCATCCTAAACTATATAATCTAATAACTAAGTGGTGGAACTAGAATTATGATCGGTATGATATGTTCAAGGTCATCAAAAAGCTTAAATTTGTTAAACAAAACCTAAAGAGTTGGAACAAATTCTCCTTTGGAAACATATTTACGCAAAAACAAGGCATTAAGGTCCAATTGAAACTTTTTCAAGAAGAGATAGTCTCGATCAAGGATTCGAAGGAGATTTGTTGCTAATGAAAGAGTCTTGCTAAGTGAGCTTCACAATATCATAGAGAAAGAGGAGCTCTACTAGAAACAAAGATCAAGAATCTAATGGATTAAAGAGGGGCATAAAAACACCAAATTTTTCCATCAGTCTACCCTCAAGCACAGAAAAAGAAATAGAATAATGGAGCTCACTCTTGAAAATGACATTATTATAAAAGAAGATGATAAAATACAAGAAGGAGCTAGATATTTTGAAGATTTGTTGAAATCTTATGCTCACCCCCTAGAAGATAATGACAGGATTTAGAATCAAATGTTGCATGTCATTCCTAAGTCTATAACTCAAGAAGATAATATCAAAATGGAGAAATATATCAGAGGAGGAGGCAAAAGGGGTTGCCTTCTCCCTAGACCCTTAAAATGCTTTTGGTCCTAATAGTTTTCCCCCAATTGTTTTCCAAATCTATGGGACATTATAAGTAAGGAAATTACTGTGGCTACTAGAGAAATCTTTTGATGGGGAAAAGTCTTGAAGGAACTAAAAAACACTTTCATAGTTCTCATCCCTAAGAGGGATGGAGTGAATAAAATGACTTAAGTCTGACCCATGAGTCTATGCAACACTCTTTACAAAATATTTTCTAAAATATGGGTCTTAAGGATTCAACCTCTCTTGGGGAAAATCATCCACCCTAATTAGAATGGATTTTTTCTTGGGAGACCATTCACTAATGCCATTATCATTGTTCATGAAAATATCCACTCAATGAGAAATATTAATAGGGAGAGTATGGTCTTAAAGCTAGATATAGCGAAGGCTTACAACAAGGCCTCATGGTAGTTTTTGTAGAGTTATTTCTAGATTTGGATTCTAGAACAAAATTCTAAATTTGTTGAAAATTTTCTTTACCATTCTTACCTTCTCTATACTATTTAATAGAACCCCCAAGGTTATTTCAATGCTTTGAGATGGTTGAGGTAAGGTGACCCTCTTTCCCCCTACTTGTTCATTATCATGGCTAATCTTGTAGGTAGAACTATTGAGGATAATGTCTTGAAAGGTAATTTGAAAGGTTTTAGACTAGCCACCACTCTTCATCCTTCCCCCAATCAACAATCCATTGATGACACCACTCTACTAGGATAAACCACCTTGGCAAAAGCTTCTAAATGGAAAAGGATCCTCAACAACTTCACCTATGTCTGGACAGAAGATCAATATGGATAAAAGGCATATTTTCTTTAACTTCCCTCATGGTCTTCAACACATAATTGCTACTACTCTCAATTGTAAACTAAAATAGCTTCTAGAGACTTATCTGGGAATGCCTATATGTCACATGGGAAAATCACCAAGTCCTCGTGGAATGCCCTTATTGAAAAAATGTAGAAAAAGCTCATGACATGGAAAGTTTTTTTTTTAAGCCATGTAGGTAAACTCCAATTACTCAAAGACTCCATGTAGGTCACTCCAATGTATCTTTTATCCCTATTCAAAATACCCAAGACAATATCTAAAAAAATAGAGCAAATTCAAAGATGTTTCCTTTGAAGTGGTACAGAACAAAAGAAGAGAATGTCCCTAGTTGCATGGGATATTGTTTGTACCCCCAAAAGCAAGGGAGGATTGGTAGTTAGGAAAATCAATATCATGAACAAAGCATTTTAAGCCAAGGTGGGATGGAGATTCATGAATTTGAATAGTGAGTGGTCTAGCATCATGAAGGCTAAGTATCTTAATTATAGAGATGACATCTCCTTTCTTTGAAACCCACAGGTTGCCAAAAGATTCAGCATATGGATTGATATTGTTTAAACTAAGGCTACCCTCTCCTTGGGTCTTCAATGACAAGTTGGTATGGGGGATAAATATAGGTTCTTGGAAGATCATTGGGTTTCCTCTTTACCTTTAAGTTATAGCCCTATATATTCTGCTATCAAATATGATATTCAAAGGAGATTGGGAACCAACATCAAAAACTTTTGGAGATTAGAAGGAAGTCAAACTGTTGCAGAGAAACTGGAGATAACACAAGATCATTAGGACCATATTCCATTAGTCAATGTACCATTTCATGCCACAATAGGTTGGTGCACATCATAAACATATGTCTTGAGAACAACTAGGCATCCAAAACTATCTATATCACAAATGTCATTTGAAAACTAGACTTGTAGACCACTAAAATACCTTAAACTCATATAGATGCACTCATTCACTACTATGAACATATCCTCAAAAATGCATGAGAAAAATCTTCATTTGTAGAGGAATGCGGAGTATTTAAATTAGGCTTCATCAACACTTTACTCTGCCAGAGTATAGACCAGAACTCAATTACTTGTAACTTTCAATGTAGAGGAGAAAATGATTTGAAACTTTGGATTTAGAACCTTTACAGAAAATTGAACTTAACTTCCAAACTGCATGACCATATCTTCAAATGCATAGGAATGCAGAGCATTTTACCAGAAATCCTTCCAGGCAGCTTCCTGCAACAACCATCACCAACATTCGGAGGCCAGAACTTCCTTAGCAACTCATACTCTCTTAGGATCATCAGGAAGGATCATATAACATGCTATAGGTCATCAACAACATCTTCTCATCCTTAACATAGATTCTAATTCCCATCTTAATATATCATCATTCATCTTTATGCTTCTAATTCCCATCTTAATATTTCATCATGAAATCATCTCTCCTAATCACAAACATACTCAATACAGGTCTTGTCTTGATATTAATCAAGGCATGAAATCCAACCATGAACATCATGAACACCACTGAACATTAGCAATCCTAAACATCAACATCATCACTGCATTATGTTATTACAGTGGTATATCATCATCACGAATGAACATCAACAACCCACCATGAACATCAGGAACATCACTGAACATTAGTAACCTTGAACATTAGCATCATCACTACATCTATGTTATTACACTGGTATATCATCATCACAAACTGAGTTACAAATTAAGTTGTGACCTTACTCTAGGTTTTGACATTAATGACAACACATATTGCCAACAAAGATATGTGATTTAAGAGGTTTTGGGATTGTTCTTATAGGGTTTTTGGGACTGATTTGAAGAGATATACTACTTTATTGTTAAAATATTCATGACATCAAATCACTACATATATAACCATCAAATTTAGCATTAAACATGATGAAAAATACACCTTAAAGAGTGTGCTACTAAAATCACATGAAATGGTTATCAATTTTCAGCACCAGATGTGAAGAAACACTAGGAGGATATGTAAGATGGAAACATTATTATATTATGGTCATAATCTCCTCATATGATATACAAAATATACAAATATACAAATATAAAATATTAAAAATTTCTCCATGATGGAAGATAAATGCTTTAACCACTGATCTCAATCCCTTGAATACAATAGCTTTATAGTTCGAAACACCTTCATTTATAAGTTAAAAATTTGGTAAGCAAAGTAAACACCATCAACTACAACTAACATAATATTTTTTATAAGAAGTTTAATGAAAGATATCATATATTTCACCTTAGAGATTATATCTAATGTCTCCAAAATGAAAGCTAAATGAATTAACCACTAATCTTAGTCCCTTGAATGTACAATAGCTCTATTCTCCAAAACACCTGCATTTATATATTAGAATTTGTCAAGCAAAAAAAAACTTTAACCTACTATTAACTTAGCAATGGTGGATGTATTTCCATTATAACCATGATTCATACTTAAACATAGCCATGGTCAAGGTAGAATACACAAAATGTTGTTTCCAATCTAAGTACTCTAACCCTTTGTGAAATACACATGTATTTATAATGTGATAAAAATGGTTAAGCAAACTAAATACTATCAACTGCAACTGACTTAAAATAAGTTGTAATAAGAAGTTTTATGGAAAATTAAGAAACATTAAGTTTAGAATTCTATCTTATATATCACCTTACAAAATATATCGAATGCCTCCAAAATGAAAGCTAAATTCTTTAACCACTAATCTCAATCCCTTGAATGTACAATATCTCTATTCTCCAAAACGCCTGCATTTATATATTAAAATTTGTCAAGAAAAAAAAATTAACCTAATATTAACTAAGCAATACATGATCAAATCTCAAATACATAAGAAATATGATTTTAGCTATCAAGCCACCTTGCAGCCATGATAGTAAGATATGGAGAAATATGAGGTTGAAGTTTTGGCATGAACAACCACCTTGCAAGCCACCTAGGATATGATGCTAAGACTTTATGCACAATGTCAACCCTCATTTCTTGAATGTCAACCTAGACTATCTTAAAGAGTTATAAACCTTAAGATAGTATAGATATTTTTGTGTAGACTGTCATATTAGAAAGATGGAGTGATGAAGGGAGGGTAGTTGTGAGAAGTTCTTAAGAAGTGTGAAGACCATTGAAGGGGCAATGAAGATTAAGAAACATTAAGGATTATGAAGGAGAAAGTTTTAAGGAAGTTTTCCAAAAGACCCTAATACTATGATAGTCATAGTAGACTGATGCACATAAATAGTCGTGTTCCTTCAAGACTATCATTAGTATTTCCATAAAGGAAAATAGGGCTGCCAAGAGACTTCAAAACTATTTGAAAAAATAAGGTGTTGAGAGATCACTATTTAAAGGTAAAAATGCATGCATAAGTTGCTAATCAAGTGCCATTGGGTAGGGTTGGTCTATACATAATGGGTAAAATTAGGCCATTACAATTAAATTAGGCTTCTTTTTGAAGATTATTGTGTAACAGAAGAGGGTATATGGATTGATCATGTCATAATATTTATATGGAAGGTGTAAATATGCATATCTAAAATTTCTAAACACTCACCTTGCAATTATCACTCAAAAAATGCAAGAAAACTCAAAACAAATGCAGTCATACTACGTTGTAGAAGCCTACAAATCAAGGGTTTGATGAAAAAGACACCTACACGTGTTAGTAGGTACAAAACTTGGCACACTTTTCTATACCCTTGTACATTCTAGGCTTCACATGGATTCACATGATCATAACAACCCCAAGAAGAATAATAGTCTTCTTACTTGAATGATGCTATTTTTTTAATCATGGGACGATCCTATCATTTTGCCTCATCCATAGAATGGACTACTATGAACATGTTCTATGTTTAGTCATGGTAGAGGGGATTATTTTTAGATTACCCTAGATATCCCTATTTTACTTAGATTACCCTAGATTTATTTTATTTTACTTAGTCTATGGTTATTGTGTACTATGAAAGTATTGTTATAGATGGTGAGTGGGACTATCAGGATCCTTGAAGGTTTTTTTCCAATTTCGATGAGATCATAGATGTGGTCATTAGAACTATCATCCATAGAACCTAAACACAATTATAAAATACATTTTAGGAAGTTTTTCCTTGCTCCTATCATTGTCTAAGGATGACTTTACAGTCCAAAACAAGGTTATCATAGTGATGAGGGAAGATATTCATAAGTGTGAGGGGTTTTCATTAGTGTTGAGACTATTATAAACTTACTTTTCTCCCCCCTATCTTTTTGGGATCAGTTCATGTTGAAAGACATTAGTGGGACCATCTAACCTTGAAAAATAGTTGCAGGAGAACAGTGGGTGTTGGTTGGTCATTGGTAGATTGTCACAACTTAGTTTTGGGTGGTATATGCATGAGGTAGAGTTGATTGACCATCTCTATGCAAGCACTATTTTAGAGAGCATGCTGGTGAATAGGATAGAATGAAATGTCTTCCTTTGAAATCTATGGTGGACTATCAAGACATCAATGTGTCATAGGCTTGCCTAAGAAGATGTGGACCTTTTTACACTGAGCATTTTCCAAGACATTACTATGACCATGAAATCAAACCACTAGCTAGAGATGAGCAGGATAGTTCATGAATGATTTCAAAGTTGTCAAGACAATGGTCCTTTTAGGTTTAGGACTATCATAGTCTAATCAAGGATGATGCAATATTATTTTGGGCAAGCATTGTAACAATATCAAGCTATTAGTGAGATATCGGATGTTAGGGTTTGATGTTAGAATACAAATGGTTATGGATAAAGCATTGCTTTCCATTAAGTGACTACTACTATCTAATCAAAGCATATGATAGTCACAAATTTAGTAGTCAAGAAAGGTTTCCATAGTCATCATATGACTCTTGTTGTTTTAGGGTATAGTAATGAGTTCCTTTATGATGAGGTTGGTGGCATGTACTTGAATAGCCTTGGTCTCATTGTGATCAAAGTATTAATGAAGTCATTCTACATCACTCGCATATTAATGATGGGCGAATAAGAGGCAGTCACCTAGGGACTATTATAACTTCATTGTTATACTAGTCCATATGAACATAGTCATGATGTCCCTAAAGATTTATTATCCTAAGCTTTGGAGAAGGTTGAAGATACTATCTTAGAGCATGTAAAGATCAAACATAGGGATGGTGAAGAGACCTAAGACAAAAAAGAAAATCATCTTACGAACTTTGTGGTTCTTCACTTTTAGCTATGACATTCATGAAGATCTTACACTCTAGATTGATCATTTCATGGAAATGCATGGTTTAAGGTCTGCTTGTGGATGAAATGATGAGAAAATGGAAAACAAGAAGTTGCACACAAAGGTCATGATGCCAAAACTACACATAGTATAGCTGCATATTAATATATATGCTTGAAACATGAGAACCTAATTCTACAAGGGAAGTCTTGATAACAAAATTAGCTATGTTGTTATTTATGCTTGAGATATGGCAAGTAGGCATGGCATATGGGGTTTGAAGATGTTTCTAGATTAGTACATGCCTTCCTAACCAAGTCATCACCTTGAAAACTGCATTCTTAAGGAACCTATGTTGTTAGAGGAGTTACTTAGATGAGCTACACCATGAAAATACAAGGCACATGAACTTTTTGATAGAAAACCTCAAAGAGACATTGTTTGATGGAATACAATGATTTCAAGATATACGCAAAATGGATTTTTTTCTTTAGAAAATTTCAAGAAAATGCAATTGGTGGGTGTAAAGCCAAATTCCACAACCTTTTCTAGCATGTTCCTTGCTTGTGCCAAAATGGGATTGGAACAGGATATGGAAATCCACCAAAGTATAAAGGATATGAGAATTTGTTTAGATGTTGTAGTTGCAACTACCTTGGTAGACCTGTATGCAAAGTGTGGAAGCATAGACAAGACATATGAACTATTTGACAAAACAACTCAAAAAGATGTTGTCTGATGGAATGCAATGATTGCAAGATATGCACAAAATAGATTGGTTGCTTTAAGGATATGAAAATTTTGTTAGATGTTGTAGTTGTAACTACCTTGGTAGACATGTATGCAAAGTGTGGAAGCATAGACAAGCCACATGAACTATTTGACAAAACAACTCAAAGAGATGTTGTCTGATGGAATGCAATAATTGTAAGATATGCACAAAGTAGATTTGTTGCTTTAAGGATATGAAAATTTTGTTAGATGTTGTAGTCGCAATTACCTTATGACACATGTATGCAAAATGTGGAAGCATAGAAAAGGTACATGAACTATTTAGCATAACACATTAAAGAGATGTCATCTCATGGAATACCTTGATTGCAAGATATTTACAAAATGGATTTCGAAATTAGTATGTATAAAAATCTAGAAAGCAAAATATTAAGAAACAAAAATGCACATTAAAAATTGTACCTTGTATCTATGATGCCATGCAAAATAACCTCATTCATAGTCCTATATAGTCAAAAGTATGCATTATAGTTAAAGACATAAATTGTTTAATAAAACAATTCTAAGAAATAGAAGAAATAAGAACAAGGTAAAACAAAAATTGTCACACCTGTCCATATGGAAGTTTAAATTCTAGTCAAGCATACCTGAGGGGTCATCTCTTACCTTCAGAGTATCCAATATTGCTTCATGATCAGAATTACTAACTATCCATAGTTGTTTTTTTTTTGGTTTTGCATGATGCTTTATTAACTTAACATTTGTTGCTACAACTAGGTGTGAATACATCAATATGGTTTTGTGCTTCTCAAAGTCATCAAATGTAGGGATGTCATTATTTATAATCATATATATGTTTGCAATCACATCTCAGCAATAAAAATTGATCCTATAGGATATATGAAACCATCATCATCTTTCATAGGTTGTGTTAGCTTTGTTTTCCTTGTACACATTGTGCCAACCAATAGTCTGATCTCTCTTCATTTCCATGTGGTACAACAACTGTATAAACATGACCTAGGTGTACAAGGTCTGAAAGATGTTCATAGTCAAATGAGCTCTCCATGTCATTGACTAAAGATGATTGACCTTGAGATAAAGGGGTTAAATATCATGGGATCCATGCATTTACCCACGCACCTAACTCACAAATATCACAATCACATTTAATACAACTTTGACAAAAACAAGCTAATTCTTATGTCCAAATAGTCCACGCACTTGCATCTAAGCTTGGAAATTAAAGCATCTTTGATGATTCATTGATTCTATAGAAATCCAATTTATGTCTCGCTATCCCCTCATCAACCAACCAAAATAACCTATGCACTTTTGAATCAAGGGCCACTCCTTGTGACAATGCATAGTTACACCACTTAACAATATAATCTTCATCATTGAATGTAGCACCACCTCTAATCTTTAGTTATTCTTTGAAAAGAGATCTCTTCACACATGCACCAGCTCCATCATGTTCCCCTTTTCTGTGCCTAGCTTTAAAAAAAATCCAAATATGAGGTTTACCCTTCTCTACATGCATTCTGCTCAACCAATAGAACATATGAGCATTCCTAAATTGACCAGTGCAATTATCTGACCAAATGAGATGTTGATCCATTCTAATATCTTTTTCTTCGAAGAAACCATAAAATTGTTGAAAACAATATTGCACATACTCGATGAATGAGATTGATCATCACTCATGTAAAAATGGCATTCTCTAACAATCTTCCTATTCTCTTCTATATTCTCAAGGGCATGTCTATATGTTGCAAATATGTGCCTAATCAGTGTTGTCATTGATGTCAACATATCCCTATTGCCATTGGTGTCAACTGTATGTTATTTTGTTGTCTGTTTAGAAGACTGGAATGTTGATGATATTAAGAAAATTAATGAAGATCAATGTATACAGACCATATGGCTGTGTAGAAGATTGTCTAAAGTAGCTCCAGTTATGTTTTGAGAGGTCTACATGAAGATTTGAAGAAGATATGGCCATATGAATCAAACTAGGTTTTGTTGTGTTCAAAAGAGACAGAGTGACAGTAAATTGGTTTGGATTGCTCCGCATTGAAATATAATGATCTACAATTCTAGAGGCATGTTTGGGAAGTCAGTGTGTATCATCAACTTAAGTGGTTCATTGTTTAGAGGTCTACAAGCAATCTTTCTAGTGTGACAGTCATGGCAGATAGTGTTCTTGAGGTTATAGAAGAAGATACAAGTGATTCTGATGATTTAGAGGAGTGCAGATGTCTTTGTTGAATTTAATGTACTTGTGGAGGTCTTTGGATCATGCACCTACTATGTTGGAGGTCTGCATTGAAGATTGAGCTCATTTTTTAAGATCTCTTTCTTAGTGTTACTGTTCTTCCCAGTCTTGGCCGATCAGATGAGTCAAGCATTTTGCAGATGATCTAAGAGCAATTCTATGGAGCGTGGCATATTGATTAAGGAAGATTTGAGTCCTAGTTATGTTTGGTTGACAACCTAGTGATTTGCATTAAGTCAAATGCTTGTAGTGCTGACCTTCATGTTTATTCCAAGGTTGATGAAGCATATAAAGGCATGTAATTAAGTCATAGAAAATCATCCTTGTGCGAAATAATAAAATCCTAAGAAAGGATCAGAGGCAGAGTAGAGAAGAGGAGGAGCAGAGGAACAAGAACAGTAAAGGATGAAGTGATAGTAAAGAAGTATTTGGGAGAAGAGAAAAAGTTTTGTGAGCATTCAATGAGACTAAACCAAGCATGTAGAAGATGCTATTTCTCAGTTAAATCTTTCTGTACTAAACATAAATTTCTATAGGCAGTGAACCTCTTTGAGCAGTGACCTCTTGGCAGTGCACCCAAAGGCAAGTGCCTTCCCATTTCTTTCAAGTACTTTGAATAGGGTACAAATCTTGTGGGTTAACCCCCACCATGGTTTTCCCTTAACCAGGTTTCCACATTAAAAATCTTGTGTCAAGTGTGTTCATTATGTTTCTACTCATGTATTATTGATTCATACTTTAATGTTTATATAATTAATATGTTTGTAAGTTGTTAAAGAATATTAAAATTATAAAAGGTTAAATTTGTGAGACAACTGATTCACCCCCCCTCTTAGTTGTTTGACCTAATTCCAACAATTGGTATAAGAGTAAAAGGTCATGGGTTTGAATCCCCCTGGGTAATGCTAGGGGCGAGTTTGTTGGCAAATGGTCAGTGCTCCTCGTGGGATTCATGACATGAACTAACTACCTCCTGTGGATTCCTTAACTCTGGTGCTTGTATTGGAAATTGATAGGTCAACCTTTTGGTTTAACAAAAATTGTGGGCCAACACTATATGTGATGTGAACAAAAGTAGCAACCTGAATAGAATTGTAGTATTGGGATTGTACTTCATTTTGGGGTTGGAACATGTAGTTTTCTACAAAATCAACTATAAAGACAATAGTTCCAATCAGGAAAAAGACTTTACACATCCTAAACTATTGATCTAACCATCAAGACCTATCGCTATGTCTGGTATACTTGTAGAAAAGACTTTTCTTAAAATCGTCAATAAAATCAGCAATACTTACCTCTCTTGTGATCAACTCACATCTAGAACCTTCACCTCCACTTTTCAAATTGTATTTCACTATCTCATATCTCTTTTTCTTAACCATTGTATTTCCTAAATCATGCTCGCTGTCCTAATGAGAACATGATATAAACTTTGATAACCCACCATAGTGTAAACACTTTTCATTTAAACAATCACTCTTGTAGAAAATGCAAACATCATCTCTAATACATAGAAATAAATCCAATAAGTTCCTAGATGACTTTGGTAGTTGAATTGCACCACACTCCTATAACATTTCACTAGTGTGCAAACTAGAATGAATATTGCATAATAGTTCATGATACATAGAAAACTCTACATGGTATTTGCAACATGTATTATGAATTTTAAGAGGAACATAATAAAATGGCTTAAGAGATTCAAATGCTCTTTGTGAGATTGTTGTACCTAGGTGTGTTTCACAATATTGTTTGTACAATGTTGTTTAGCTACATTCCAAGTAATGTTTAGGATGTGGTGTGCGGTCTTTATTACCAATTCTTAACTTTAAAACATCTTTTACATTCGGTGATACCCTAGAGTTAGTGTTCCATAATCATTTAATTTATTCCTTTGTGTTATTGATTAGCTTCTTATCAACTCGTGGAAGCCTACTACTAAAATCCCATGTATCATTTCCAAGAGGACTATCTAGTCTTGATCTTAATGCTAGTGCTTTTGACAATGTTTTACGATTCAAGCTTAAGTCAACACAAGTTTGCCTCATTAATCAAGCCTTTCTTAATTATTTTCTCACTATTGAGGTTGTTATTACTCTATGAGTAGTTCTTTTATCTTTATCCTTGCTAGTCTTTCCAATAGAATTGAGTGCATTGAATAGGATTCTAATAGTAATTTTATTCCGATTAGACACTTTGTTTAACCCAATCTTTAATTTCTTTAGTAAAGGTCTCATTTTGTATATCTTTAGTAATTGCACAAAAAATTGGCATTGTTCGGTTAATGTTTTATTCTCAAAGTATTCATTGAAGAGTTTTGAAACCCACAATTGAATGGTTTGTGACTACCTCTTGCCTTCAAGATTTTCCATTATGTTCTCATATCAATTTCAAGTAACCATTTTGGGGTTCTTGGATGTTTTACAATTTCATCACACTCGTTTTGTTCTTGACAAATGTCATCTGTTATGTAATTTGGAGATACATTGATTTTCATTGTTTCATCCATGTTATCAACCTCATCAATTTTATCAACAAATGGATTATGGAGTGCAAATTCAACATCATGAGGTTCATATCCACTTTCTTCAAGCAAATGTCTTTGTTTTTCTTCTTCTTTTTCGATGGTATTGCTCGTATCAATAGGTGTTTCATTAAATTTTGGAACATTTTGATTTGCAATATCATGGTCAATTTCATTCTTATCTAACATTTCATTATATTCAACATTAACACCTTCAATTTGCATGTCATTAGATGGTAAAGAAGAAGGTTCACCTTGATTAGCATCCACCAAACCTAGCCTTCTAATCCTCTTCCTTGCTCTATCCTTTTCCCTAATTGCTTCAATTTCCTCTAATGTAACTTTCCTCCTTTTTGCTTTATGATGACTGTTGCTCGCCATTAGGGGAACAAAAATATCACCCTAATGATTGTAACAAGAAAATTTTGTGTCCAAAAGTGCATAAAAGTGTTTTTTTACTGTAACAGATAGAGATCATGGGTGCTCATCTACAGAGGGTCTGTGGCCATGGTTATCAGGCCCAACAATATTCTTTTTGTCTCTTTTTGGGTTTTACATAATGGATATCCATTACCTAAAGCCCAATGCTTTGGGAAATGGATATAAAATGAATATCCATTCTGTAAAATGGATATCCATTATGTTTTCCTATGTTAACAAAACCAAAACTTATGTGTGGTTGAAATAAGGTGGTGAACAAAACCAAAGGGTTGGTTAAAGTATGAACATATTCTATTATTACAAGGGTCTTTCTCTATGAGAACAAATTGAATAATGCTACATGGGATCAACTGCCAAGTGATAGTAGGCCCTTTGTATCTACTCAACCATATTTCTTTGCACGATTTTTTATATTCTAGAATCATATAGATTGTGGGTTAGATGGTTATATGACACAATATTATCAATTGTATTATATTAAATGTTTAGGGGATCATGCATCTTATGCATCCACTGATCTATCAAATGCATAGATCTTGAAGGCAAAATGGTCATAACCAATTATCATAGGTTCTCATTAGTGGCCAAAGTAAAGTGTAAGTGACATGATAAGAGGAATGGGAGATGAACACATGACATGTTCTAATTGTTTGTGGTGGGTAGGTTGATCAAGAAGTAAGATTTTTGAAGGCCCATTGATTGCTTGTAGCCATTGATCTAAAAAGTGATACATCTAAGTTGTTGGTCAAGATTAAATTTAAAACTAGTTAGCCAATAGGGCAGAATGGAAAACTTGAGAGTATGGGACTATCCAAGGGAATAATTTAGATGCAAAATTGATCAAGAAGGAATTGGTATTAATAGCTTAGTTGAATAAATTTGGTGGTGGTGGTTGAGGGAATTATTATAATTACATGACAAATAATTGTAGAGGTAGATATGATTCGGCTACTAAGTTTTTGATAAGATATGGTAGTTGAGGAATTTAATGGGAATCAAGGCATGCCTAATACTATTCATGGAAAATGATGGAGGAAGTTGACTAATTGGTTTCAAGTTATCTTCCATCCATTTAATTGACATCAAAAGATAATTAAGTCAAGTTTCGAAAGGCATGCTACCTATAAATCTATGGAATATTTTCCATGTCTATGAACACTATGATCTAGAGAAATGTATTTCAATAGATGTTTCATGATTAAATGTGCTATGTTCTCTGTAATTTCTTAATGCCTAGATTCAATAGTGTAGAATGGAGTTAGTTTCTAGAAAAGTTTTTTACAATAAATTTAATGAAATAATTATATACTTGAGATGCAATGGTGCAAATTGAAATAGTTATTAGCTACATATAAGATCTTGATAGGATTGTTTGTTATAAATGAAATCTCTCTATGGAAATCTTCTTGATCCTTGGTCATTTTTATGTATAGAGTAGAATGTAGTGTATTCTATGATGATAAAATGGGGTACGTCAAAATTGACAAAGGTTGTGGGAGAGATTTGTGCAAAGTTTGGCAAAGGAGTTGTAAGTAAATGCCAATCATTAGGGGCATATTTTCCATAGTTAGTGTAGTATTTTTGACAATACATAATCCATCATACTTATGGCCCATCACATTTATTGACTTCTAGTAGGTTTGAAGTTGGTCTTTATCATCAAGGTTTGATAGAAATCTTGTATTCTATTTGTAAATGTACTTTTCAAAACCGAAATAAGAGATATTAAGGATCATATGTGGTCTCTAGAAACCCTACTTTAGTTGATGTATTTTCATTTCATTGAATTTCATTTTGGATGAATCTAAAACTAGACAAATTGGATTCCATAGTAAAAATTTTGTTGACTTGATAGGATTTGCATAAATGTTTTTTTACCCTTTCTTGGGTTCTTGACTCTATTTTCCATTAGAATAGGAACCAATCACAAATGGTTGATTGATCATTATTTAGATTGAATATCATTATCTTTTCCATGTAGATTAGTGTAAGTTATGGTCCTACTAGTTTGTAGAAACTTATTGATATGTAATTTAGCCACATATAGTGAGAACCTACATTTGATAAACCATCTTCAAAGAGTCGTGCATTTCTATGTCTTCACAAGTTCTACATGAAGTATGAAACTATTACTAAAGTTAGATTTGTGGATATAAATTTGGTTTTACATATTTAGTTGAATTATAACTTGATAAGTAATCTATTGTTAATAGATCTTTGGTATACAATACCAATGAGCTAGTATAAAGGGTGCTTAGTGACAAATATTTTGGGTATGGTTATGCATAAGGCATGGCTAAGTTGACTAGCTAAGGACTTATTGGAGACATTGCCAAGGGTGTTGATGGAACAATAGAGATTTCAAGTGGCAAAGGTACTAGTGTAACCTATGAAAATTTTATAGGGGTCATATAGAATATCATGTACAATATACATATCAAGGAATGCATCGTGATATTTGGTATGGGTATGTGAGACTAGTAGAGTTTCTTGGTTGGGAGAAGCCAAGTGTAGTAAAGAACAGGAATTTCACCAAGATGTAGATGGACTAGAAATTCTAGAATAGAGGATATTGACATAGTCTATGATGACACTTGAAAGAATAAAATACTAGCATGAGATATATGTGGATAAAAGATGTATGAACCAATAAAAAATAAAATCTATGAGGTTGTGGTCATGAACTGTTCGGACATAGACCCATCAAAGGATGGAATAGTAAGGGTAGGAAGGCAAGAGAGGTAACAAAAACTGGCCATAAGAAGAAGTCAACTGTGTGGAAATGCATAAAGGAGGGGAGCATATGAGGGTATATAGTTATTATGAAAGGAGATAAACTTAGCACAAGAGTGTGCCACATATTTCTATACAAGTGCATTAAGACATTCCCTCAAATTGTGCCCAAAATTAGCTTGAGGATAATGAATATTTGTTTCCCAAGAATGGATATTTGTTTCTTAGGAATGGATATCCATTCCTAGCTCCACAAAATGGATATCTATTACTTTAATAATGGATATCTGTTTTGCTTCAGTTTTTCCTTGTATTTAGTCTTGGGAATGTCATAGTTGACTTTCCCTAAATTCTAATGTGTTTACAAGTTTCACTCTCTTCTTTGAACTTCACCCTCTATGCTGATGACTTTTTTTATTCAATTTTGATAAAATGAAAAGGCTTTATTGAAGAAATTGTCAACTTTCTAAAAATATAAGATTTACTTGATTATCATATTATTCAATAATTATTAGTAATTTTCTATATAGTGTGTGTTTAAAATTGTAATGGACACACTAATTGCAAAACATCTATAACTTTCAAATTGTCTCACCTTTTTTAGATCTAAAAGATGCGGCATACTCTATGCTTTTCTGGCTATATGTTTTAAAAAGAAATTTTTATTTTTATTTTTTTTATCGAGTTAGGTTGGCTGGAAAATTACTTTTTAGTTTAAAAAAATCATAGTAAAAAATCATTACTAATTATTTTCTTGGAAAAGAATTTCAAAAAAATATGTGTCACATTCAGGCATGAGTCCTTTACTTATTTTGAAAGATTAAAAAAATAATAATTCATACTTTGGTTGGCTAGAATGACACCCACTTTTTATTTTTTCTAAAAATTTTTAATAGCCATTCATTAAAATATTCATTTTTCACCAAGTAAATTTAGTTTTTTTTAAAAAACACTAGTAGCTCATAAACTAGATTAAATTATCTACAAATTCTGTTCTTACATATTTTTCAAATTGTGTAGATAATCCATACAAATTTTATCATGAACTTGATTAAGTTTGATTTTTAGTATTTTTATTGCCACTTAGAGGTATAGTTTGGCCCATTATGATCCTGCACATACCTAGAATTTGACCTCCATAGGATCACTATATCTCCCAATGCTCCTTCTGCATCCATGAATGAACCATCCCATCCTTTCAATCTAAGTTTGAAGAAGTCAATATCTTTATCAATAAGCTTTATTTCTGGCAAGGGAAAGATGCAAGAATTTGAAATCTCCATCTGAAAGAGTTCCAAGGTCAATTTGAAATTGGTATATTTGTCTAAATCCACTGTGTTTACTTTACCTTGGATAAAGCCCAGGTTCTCCTCTTCCATCCAATCCAAAATATCTTCTAGCTTTGTGTCCTTTAATTGAGTGTCTTAGGCTTCCTCAAGCCCTACATCTTCCCTAGTCTCGTGTTCTTCATTTACATTTTCATTATCTGGTTCAAAGATTTTGTCCTCATCCTTGCAATCACCCATCTCAACATGTTTTGTCTCCTCATGATTTTCAATCTCTTCTCCTTGATCAAGCTCTTCACTTGACGTCTCATCCTTAAAATCAACTAGACCTTCCAGTTCTACTTTTTGTTTCAAAATGCATTCTCCATCACTATGTTTATATGGTCAGGAAAATCCTTGCCCATGTTTATGTGAACACACAATCACATGTAGACACTGGAGACTCCTCTCTCCATGGTTTCATCAATATCCAGGAAGGTCCCCAAGCAATGAACCCAATTTCACTCAGACTCTTCACCATCCAATATTCTGATGGAAGATTATACAATCTAACCCATCAAGGGGTTATGGTTATTGTATGCTTAGTAAGATCAAAGTTTATCTCCCAATCCTTAATATAAAAACCAATGCAATCCATCATTCAAGACTTATTGTTTAAAATCTTTTCTTTGATTTTTCTATTTTCACACAACACCAAGAAGAAACTTTTTGGTAGATTTCTCAAGGAAACTGAATCACCCCAGTTATTGGAGCACCAAGAATTTATCATATCCCAAGCTAGCCACAAATCTGCCCATTTAAGAAAGAAAGCATGTTCTCTCAAATCCTTCATTGAATCTTCTATAAGATTATTGTTGATGTTCAAAGTTTTTCCCATAACCATAGCAATGATTGATATTCTGTTTGCTCCCATAGCGCAAGAAGGAATAGAATTTTCCTTCAGCCCTCCATTCGCCTCGTATTGCAATTATTTTTCTCCTTCCAAACCCAATTTTTTGCTTCTTCTAGATTTTTTGTGGAGGCTTCATTGAATTTTCTTTGCACTACCCCTTGAATTTGTTTGGAGTGAAAGGAACATGCTCATCCCTCCTCACTAGATTTACACCTCCTCAAAATGGTCTCTTCAATCTCTTCTCCTCTATAAATCACCTATTTGTGAAATCCAACCATGGGAGGCCTCTCTTCTACTGAAAACCACCTTTGTGCATTGTTACTCCTTTTAACATTATTGAAATTAATATGCAAGTGTGGTTGATATAGATAAATTCCTAACTTTTAAATTCAAAATGAATCTTGGCTTTATACCAACTCCTTTCCTATAAATCATTCTTTTTCATATTTAAATGTGAAATATGTGACTTGCATGTTAGGGTGTTGTATAAAAGGACAAACCCAGATATATATACATAGAGAGAGAGAGGATACCTTTCAGAACTTAAAGTAGGGAACATGGCTACATGCATAACCTTCATATGAATATGTCATGCCCACATTTGACATGCAGTCACAACACGCATACACGCATGTCATGTCCACATGCGACATGTGGTCATGATACGAACTGTAAATTTTTTTCCTTTACTACAAATTTTCCCCCTCGCATGCGTAAGCGTGCTCGGTTGTGTACATTTAAGTCATCATGTGACTGTTGCTATGGAATATTCTACACACATGTACATGTTGATATCGATCACTATGTTTAAGTCAGTTCAATTTGCATCGTTTAGGGTTCCCTTGGTAGGTGGTAGTCCTTTAACTAGATTTCCTAGCTTATTTCAATACTGACTCGCATTTCTACTTTTATTACATTCCATCATCTATTTATTTAATTATCTATTTATTCAAAACTTGTCTCATTTTTATAGTCTACCATTTGGTAAATATTTTAACTTTGAGATTGCAGTTTCTATTACAGATCGATCTGATGAATTTTTAAATATTAAATGTCCAAATTAATCGTCTCATTATTTCTTTAAATAAATATTTAAATATATATTTAATTATTTTGTTTTTCTTTTAATATATATATATATATTTTAAATCCCCCTATTACAATGAATAAACGATTAATTATATATTTACTTTTTTAAAATATATTTCAATTATATATATATATAAATTCATTCATCTAAACATCACTAAAGAAATAAATTTTCTTTTTAAATTGAAGCCTGACATTATAATAGCAAATATCATATATAAATGTGTATATGTGTGTGTGTGTGTGTGTGTGTGTGTGTGTGTGTGTGTGTGTGTGTGTGTGTGCATATATATATGCACACACACACACACACACACACACACACACACACACACACACACACACACACACACACACACACACACACACACACACACACACACACACACACACACACACACATATATACATTTATTTTTTTATCTAAATACATTTTAACCCATGCTAGTGGAAACTCCACTCTTATTTTAAAAACCATATTATTAAGTATTTCCAACTCATATCAATGGGTTAAATAACCCTATTCTTTTTTTTTGTGAGAGGTTTGTTGCAGGGTCATGGAGGCAGTGGCGGTGAAGGAGGTCGTAGGGGAGGTCGTCATAATGGAGGTGGGTGGAGGCAGTGAGCAGAGGCTGCGGACAGGGGAGCGATGGCAGCGGGCACACAGTCGGCAGGAGGCTGACGCAGACAGCGACGGAAAGGGAGCTGCAGGGCAGCACTGTGGGTTTTCCGTAGGCGGGGATCTTGAGTCATGGCGGGGGTGTGGGGAGGGGTGGAGCCCCACCCACATCCCACTTCGTGGGGTGTGGGGAGGTCTCTGCCCCTCCCCACACCCTTCTTATTGTAAGAGGTTTTCGGTGGGGGTTTAAACCCCCACCACATTTCTTGTAAAAGTTTGATTGTGTATCATATGAAACAGCGATCTCACCCTATTTATTTCGCTTGCAATTTTCATAATTTTTGGATTATAATTATATATATATATATATATACCAGTCCAGCATATGTTCACAATTTCATTTAATATTGAACTAATATATATATATATACAAGTGTAGCAAATTTTCACGATTCCATTTACGGAAAAGTAAAATAAATAAAAAAATAACATATAAAAGGAAACAAAAATGTGTGTATATATATGTATATATAATCATATGTATATATATAATTATATATATTTATATACACATATATGTGTGTGTAATACAATATCAAAGTTTACAATTAGTAGCAATGAATATTTATATATAATTAAATCATAACAAATTTTCATTTTTCCTTCAACAATTTAGCTTTCGAATTAACGAATTCTTTTCACATTTTCCCAAACATTTTGAGTTATCATTTCACATATTCTTGAATGAAACAGAAAGTAAATTTCATTTAGATCTGTATTTTTCATCTAATAATTTTAATCTATCAAGTTTACATTATAACTCAATAAATATTAACGATTAAGATTAAATGCAGGGAACTAGTAAAACTTCCACTTCAATAACCAAATAAACAGACAAGTAAATCGATTTAGTTTATTTTCCCCTTGCATACTTAAATCAAGTTAATTTTCCCTTCATAGGTAAATTTACATCTTTCATAATACTGTAAAAATAACTTTCTCACTAAATAATACAAGAGATATATTTTAACAACTGATCCAAATCAACAACCAATCTCACAACTTACAATTTTGGGTAAACAAGAACAAACAATTGTAAGAATCCCACAACTCACATACACTCTAAGGGAGGAATTACTTTCTTCTCTCAATACAAATTTTCTACAACTTTCATAGGGAGCAATCTCTCCTCTTCAAAAGAAACTTATCCAGAAAGAAATTTAAAGAGACCAAGCTCTCATTACAAATAGGAAGATAGAACATTTTCTCTAACAAGGTGAAACTCCTTCAATCCTCTCAACATGCTCCATATAGAAACCTGCATGACAACAAGGAAGGAAACACCAACCAACTAGCTCTCCTCCCTACCATAGACCCGCAAGAGGGTCACCCCCGAGCTAGGGAGATCATCCACACACCCAGGGTAGAATAGACCAACCACACTTCACAACATTGAGTAACAACAATCAAAGCAATCAACACACACACTCCCATGGTTTTACTCACAATACAATAACTCAATTGAGGTGAGTTTAAGGAGGGTAGGGAAGTAGACTCTCTCAACTCAAGGTGTCATTCTTCACAACAATTAATCATAACTTATCACATGGCCTCAAGCCAACAAAATTACTCCTTCTCATGGCCTCAAGCCATCCAAATACTCAAACTTCCAGGGATATCCCAAATAGGCTCTCAAGCCTTAAAGCCCTCTTGGCTCAAATTTACCAACATGCCCTCAAGGCATTTCATATACCAAGAAAACAAGAATACACCCGAGCAGGTTCACACCTTCCCTTCCCTATGCATGATGAGCATTGCCTTCCAACTGGAAGGAGCTCTTTCAACACCCAACACAAACCCTAAAATACAGAAAACACATAGACAACATTTGCAATCCTCATTCATCAATCAAAAACAAGACATACATAACAAGTAACAGATCATACAAGGTGAATAGTCTTGTTCACTAACCTTCACAAGCCCTATTATAGATGAAATTTGAAGAAGAGCTCCACTCTTAGCCTCCTCCTCCAAGTTCTCCTTCTTTCCCCAATAATCCAACCCCCTTACTCTCCTCCTCCTCTCTCTTTTAAAACTAATTCCCTCTATTTTTCCTTATTTCCCATGTGGCATTAAAAAACTAAACCCACTCCTCATCCATTATCCTAGTGGACTTAAAAAAATTAACCCCACTCAAGAGGTCCCCCACTATGGCCCTTTTACAACACATGGAAAAATAAAATATAAATAGTAAAATAAAAATAAAAAGGAAGTGGATGACACACCACCCTTTTTATGGGGAACCCCACCAAAAGAGAGGCACAAAGAGACAAGGCACTCCATTATTAGGGGATCATGGAGTTATTCCATGACTTGGAAGTGGGCTGAGTGTGGATTCCACTCATCCCATTATCCCCATGCTTCCAAATTCGTCACTTAACTTCATTGTGAAGTTTAAGTGACCATATAGAGGTTATCCCAAGGTTAACCTAGTCAAAAGGGTCCCTAGACCCATGGGGTATAATCCAGGGTTGATTTTTACCTAGTTAGGACTCCCAAAGTCAAATAAAAACACAAGAAAAGGATCTAAAAGAAATAAAGTTTAAAAAAGATTCAAAACAACATTTCTTACAACACATATCACAATATAAGTAAATCAGAAGATAGCCCTAATTCCCTTGACCTCATGCAACATTTCAACATTACACATTACAACATTTTACCAAACATGAGGTTGTTCTTAGTTCCTTGTGGAACTAGATCGGTTCACAAGGGATACAACATAGGGTATGGGATGATCTCCTATATTTGTGGTTTCGTTAGTAATACCTGCACACTCAAACTTGAAGTTAATAACACATAAAGATATCATAGCCAAAGCAATTTAAAAACATGCATACCTAAACATTCTACCATATAAACATACTGAAATCACATTAAAGTTCCATTTCTAATATTATCCATTCATCATTTCCTTCAAAGCAACATCTAATTATCATTGCACAATTATTTTCTTAAAGATCAGTTAGGTTTAATAAACAAGATTCGAGGATCAATAGTCTCTCAACATAAAAGTAATAGTAATAGCACTGCAAATAGTCTCATGAATAGAAGTGAAAAAGGTAGGCCTCATAGAATAATTATTTCTAGATTTTACTTTTACCATCAATCACAATTGAAGAGACATTTCCTAAAACACAAAATCATTACCCATCATGGGATTACAAAACTAAGCTTAACTGTATAAATATAGTGGCAAAAAGTGTTCCATTGTGTCATAGACTTGAGGTTACCACGAAGAATTCTAATGGAAAACCCTACATTAAAGATTAGGCTATGGTACTTTTACAATGTAAAAAGTAGAGTTTGGTATGTGTTGGTCAAACTCATCTAGCTCTGTTGGAGCCTCATGAAATGGTACTTTTCATGCCAATGATCCAATGATAAAGAATAGAGAGAGCAATGTTCAATCGATCATTTCATGGTAGTGATCCAAACATGACATGTGTCCATTGGGAACTACACTTATGTTTCTTAAGGACCTTAGAATTCACCTTCAAGACCTCTTTAGAGTACCCATTGCACACTAAAGTGTAGCTATCTCTAACAATAGCAATGTCTTGTCTCCAAGCATCATTGATTCATACATGGACTAACCAATACAATTGGAAACAATATCACTTACTGAAGTGACTCAAAAAAAGACATTTGAAAGATCTTGAAATTTCAACAAATGGAAATAATGCTTAACACTAAATCTCCCCTAGTTTCACCACCATCCCAAAAATAGATGATCAATGTTTTTAAGCATTTTGTTGGAGTGATTTTCTGCTATATCAACCATTCAAAAGCATTCACATTGATATAGATTCATTAGAAAATGATATTGTAGTCTATTGGAAACCAATTTCAAACAATCACCATCCATGGAATACTAATGTAGGAGCATTAATCACATTTCTAGGTGGGGATAGAGAATCTTCTCTGCATAATAGAAATCAGATTTGAAAGATTATTTTAAGGTAGAAATAAGAGTTTAAAACGCCAAACTAGAAGTAATTCTTAATGCCTCATTTGGAAGATGATAAAACATGAATGAACATCATTATGAACATCATTATTCCTAACGCCATCTGAAACGAATATTTTACTAATATATGTGCAGAGGTAAAAATATTACTCATGCATGGGCTTTTGAGGCACCTCATTTAAGGCTTATAAATTAGTTTTTTTATTATTCTTTTTTAGGCAGTGCCAAAACAAGAAAAGGAATGTAGAGTGTTGTGCATGAGAAGGGTGAAACACCTCCTTTTGAGACATTTAAACATTATTTTTTTTTGGTATATTTGTTTCTTTTGGACAACAAGAAAAGGTGAGGAATAGAACACCACTAGGGAAAATGGTAATGCCTTTTGAGGCTTACTTTAAATGATGTATGGAATGCATTAAAGGGGAGGAAATGACAGCGCTTGAGAAAGGAGAGTGCCAAGAAACACAGACATGAACGCTTCCTCTAAGGCATATTAAAATGGTTTATTTTGGTAGTGTGAAACAGGGGATGGAGATAGGTTTGAGGGGCCTGTGTTGAAGGTTTGAAGAGGTAAAACTAAGAAGAGTTGATGTGCAACAATGATGTCTAGAAGAGTAGAGATCCATGGAGTGCCTATTCGAAGCATGTAGATAAGAGGAGATGTTTCTATAGAAATGAGGCCATGACAAACACCTTTTTGTTTATTTGTTATAGATAAATAGTTGGTTTTATTATATGTAACTAGACTTTGTTTGAAAATGATGAAAATTCTATGGTTTATTTTGCAATCCATGTGTATTTGTGAGTTACAGCTAGATGTGTATATTCTTTTACTGCATTAGTGGTATCAAAGTGGGTTGTTCATGAGTCTACAAGCAGATCGTTGAATGTGAGACAACTTGTAATAGTACCTAGAAGTTGTAAGTTGTGAAAAAGTGCCTTTGAGAGTGGCCCTATGAGGTAGGGTAGAGGTGGAGGTAGATATGAGAGTAGTAGCTCCTAAGAGTGTGGACAGAACCACTAATTTGAGGCAGTCTGCATGAAGACCTAAGGATTGGATTGTGAAGAGGAAGTATCTGAGCATTGAAAAGAAAATGAAGGGAATAAATGTGAGACTGAGAGTCTGGATCATCCAGTTACAATAAAGAATTAATTTCTGAAGACTTCAAGAGAAAATGATAGAGATAAGAAAAAAGGCATGTACCGTTGATGAGATAATGGAAGAGATATTTGGAATTTTAATTGACAAAAAAAATGCTAGAAAGGAGGAGAAGAAGATTAGAGGAAAAAAAATCTTGTAGATATGAGAGAGATGGTGTAGAATGGGATGAAATATCTCATGAACAGGTTGGCAATGTTGACCATACTAGTGTTACCATTTTTTGACCACAACTCAAAAATTGGATGAGCAGATATAACATTATCATTTTTGAGTGAGGTTGATTTACTTCTATTATGAGTTAGTTGCATAGTTATTATGTTTCAATGTTAAATGCAGTTCAATTGTTCAAGAAAGAAAGAGAAGTTTTAGATCAACCACTGCATTGCAGAACAGTCAAGTGAGATAAGTATTTCATTCATGACAATGGTTATTCATTTACAAGTTGAAATACATAAAGGAATAAGCATTGCATTGAAAGAAATGATGACATATCAAATGTCCCACACAAGCTGTGGGTTATAGCTGAAACATGTAGATATAAATAAAATAGTATGCATCTAATGAATGAGAAATGAAAGATAGCTATCATTGCCTTGTTTTGTTGATCTTTAGAGTAGCCTCCTATCCTACTCCTGATCTCAACATGTACATGAAAAATGTGGGAAAGGTCTCGTTAGACGATCTGGTTATGAAAATAATTTATCTATCAGAAGAGGCATAATACTTTGATTATAGTGCATTGATCAAATGAACATCATCCATATGCAGAAGGAACTAAAAAAGAAGCAATCATGGAGCATCATTGTTTTATTTCATGTGTAGGTATAGGACAAGTCATGTACCTAATTGAAGACATTCAATATGTGGTGTCAAATGGGCTCCCACAAGGGTTGAGGCTAGCATGCTACTTCCCCTTGATCTTAGAAGGGATGAATAGAAAAGAAAGAATCATTATTCACATTCACATGACAAGTTGAAGGAATAATAAAAGCAATCATATGCATTAGTTGTGTTCTAGGACATAGTCATGATTACAGTTCAAGTAATGAAATACTACCATGAAAATGAACTAAATTATAAAAGGGGACTACATTTAATGCACATGGAAACTGTCATCATCACTTCAACTGACATTGGAAAAGTGACATTCACAATATCATAAGTGCGTATATGGATTAGCATGTTTCCATGCCACAATGGTATAATAGAATAAATATTGTATTGCATAGACTGAATCAAGAAAACAACAATCATGGAATATTTAACTGAGAGAACATTGTAGACCAATTGATATCTTATCATATCAAGTCATGAAGAGTAATCAGGTTGTACATTTATATGATGAAGGAAACAATGCCATGGTGTCATCATTCAATAATGCTATCATGTTTTATTCAAAGACATCATAAGTATACTACAGTGACAAGAGTATGCAAATGTTCATAAGCATCAACAGGATATCATATATTGCAGATTAGATAAACATCTTGTTACAAAGATCAATGGCAGTCCAACTATTTGACACCTCATCTGTCATTATATAGAAGAAAGAAGCCATTTGTCATTCATAATGACATGTGAAGCAAATGCCAACTATGTTTGCTTTGACTGTAGCACTATACAAATACAAAGTCCATGGACAACCAATGATGATACAAAAATGAGACAAACATATGCTACATGAAGAAGTATTTGCCACATAAATTAAGGGATCTGAAATGCATCAGGATGAAAAATAGATACACAAGTGATAGCCATACAGGACATCAAATGAACAACTATAAGGTGTCATTATCATCTCATAGAACAAGTGTCATGAATAGTTATTAAAGATATTTGATAGAATATATGCTATAGATGATCAAAATGTCAAGATATAGTTCGATGTTTATGAAGGAAGAGAAGATACATCTTCAGACTTTTATAAGATCATATGTTGTTACAGTCATGTTTCTATCATGCACAGGTAAAGAGATTCATTCTTTTCCTTATATCATGCATAGTTATAGTCAGGTAGAAATGAATGATCAAGATCTAATATCATGAAGAACTACAGCTACAACAAGCCACTTGAAAAAAATTGTGGAGAGAATTAAATTCAAGTGTTGATAATATCTTTTGAGTACCAGGTTAAAGCTGTCAAAGAGAAGGTTGTTTTTCTATATTCAGTTGATATAAAATATAGAAGGATATCAAAAGAGAAATATGCCTAAGAATAGCATTTTTATGCTTAACATATGAAACCCTTTCTCAGATTTTGAAACCCTATGACTTTTTGTGTTTATAGAAAGAAGAAAGTGATACATTATATTTCTACCAAGGCTGTAACAGGAAAAGCATTTTCAATGTCTAAAATGTAATACCCGTGTTAAAAATGAGACCCATATTTTACATACTCAGAGACTATCTTGTTGGTCTCTTTTTGTGTCTACATACAAACTGGAGTATAGCCGTGGAAATAAAAGTGCTATTGTGTAGAAGAAAATGAAACCCTCATGTTAAGAAAATGAAACTTCATTTCATTTTGTCTCATTTTTGAAAAGGAGAAGTTACAGAGATGTTTTTCTGCCATGGATGTGACAGAGAATGGTTTTTTGAGATACCCACCTAAAAATTTCAAACCCTAATACCATTTTGTAGCTACAACAAAAAGAAGACAATACAATGTGTCTATAGGCATAGCCATGGTATGGAGAGGTCCCTGTATACATAAAATGAAACCCTTATTTCATATGTTAAAACCCTCAAGGTTTTTTTATCTGCACTAAAGAGGATGGACATAAACAAATGTAATAGGTGTATCTAGTCATGGCCATAACAACATGGTTCACATTTCTAAATAAAATGAAAACCCATCTCATTTTTTCTTACACAAGACTCTCATCTTTTCTGTTACAATGAAAATGAAACCATATATAGGAATAGAACAAGGAAGATCACCTCTATTTGTAATGGAGAAGTAGTTTTGCCATTGCCTCATGAGAGGTTTATCACAAACTTGTCATGGTTGTAGGAATACAAAGACACAAAAAGATCCAAAGAAAGCAGTCAAAGTTTGCAGAGGAAGAAAAGAGCACCATGGTTGTGGCCATTTTAAAACAGAATGCTATAGAAAGTAGTACAAATGCAAGTTAAATCTCAAACACAATGCTTACCAAGGTTCTGTCATTATTCTCAGGAAGAAAATGCAAGAGGTTTGACCACTAAGAAGCCAAGAAGATAGAGAAACAACCAGAGAACATCAAACCCCAAGTCAGCCATGGAGAAGTTGCAGAGTGGAATAGCAAGAAATAAGAAATGAAATGAGATAGCTTTTAGTGCTTGTGTCTCTATTTTGTTTGATGGTTGTTCTTCACTTTTCATTTTTGACTTTGCAAATAAATATTATTGCCCTATCTAAAAATACATCATGGTCAACACTTAACAATCGATGGTTCCTAGTGATCATGAAGTGGCAAGGCTGACAACATATTACATGATCTTTTGTTTTGCTAAGTCAAGGTGGTCAGCATCATGAGGAGATAAGGCTTATGCCTTTTAAACCTTTCAAAACCTTTACTTTCTGTGTGGTCAACTCATGGTATAATCAAAGTGCCTTATAATTATGCATGTGGTCGAGAGTCAAAGGATCTCCCACTTTACGCATTGATTATTACTTCAATTCCTTATATGATTCAAATGCACAGAAAGGCCAAAGCAAAGAACATATGAAGACATGAAATACATGCAAGGTAATGGCATTATGAGAAGGGTTAATTTTTACATGATGGCACTTGTATAGGTAGTGAGGTGGCATTTTGTAAGGTATGAAAATAGAGATAAGGTGGCAAGGTATTGACACATGGGCAATGCATTTTTTGGGATTAGAGCCATGGTGTTAATCCTTCAAGGCTTTGATATTTTTTGCAAATATATATAGTAATGTGTTCACCATTTTTTATGATTTTTATAGAAAATCAATTGAAATACCTTGTAAAATATTTGGTGAAATTATGAGCCAGATATTATTTTATTTTTCCAAAAAATCAAATCAAAATAGGGATATAGATCAAATTGCTACAACATTGTGAAGTTAGTTTTAAAGAAATCATTAATAAATTACTTTTAAAACTTAATTATTTTTAGGCAATTTATAGGCTAATAATACAAATCAGATATTCTTTTTGATTTGTTTTATTTAGAGTCATATAGGACAAAATTTGGAGATTTCATGAGCAGGAGAAAGCAGCTTTGTGGTGGGGACACATCAGGAGATCCTTTGGCATCATGATTTTGTAGTTTGGACTTTTTTAAGAGCTTTTATTTCTATTTTTCTGAGTAGCTCAAAAATGGACTTGGAGTCTATTTTTAGGAGGTTTTTTCCATCTTTCAAGAGGGGAATCTTTCACAGTATATATCTCAGATTTTCCTTCCTTTTGAAGGTTCCAATTTTTAGTTTTCAATTTTAGAGATTAGAGTGCAAAGAGACAGAGTCTTCCTCTCACATCAAGAGTGTTGTACTTATTTTTTCACTGTATTCATTATTCCTTTAGTTATTAAGTAGTATCTTCCTTCATATTTTGTCTGAGTATTTGCAAGTTGATTTGATGTTGCATTGTGATGAAATTTATCCTCTGCTATGTCTTAGCCTTGTGATTTACTTTTTGCAAAATCTTGTTTAATTTAGGTTGCATGTTGTTTCTTCTAGACCTCCATACAAAATATTTATGAGTTAAATAATCTGAGCGTTGTGAGGGTTATAGTTCAATAACCTATGTGTGAGTAAGATCTATTAGATAATTCCACCTTCAAGTTAATTAGGATTCATTTCTTTCAGTATATCTTTCTATCCTTTTTTCCCCGCAAGTCATTAGATTAGGAAATCATAAGGAGAACTAGCTCACTCCAGAGATTCATTCTCATTATAGGAGACCCACATCCAAGAATGATTCCATGTTTCAATAGGTAGCTAAGTTTTTGTGAACTTAACAAGGGTGCATACTTGATTGACAAAAGTTTTTGGCACGTCCGGTGAGACTCTGGAAGTAATTTCAGAGAGATTTGCACCCTAATAACTGTTGTTCTGGTATATGTAGCAGTTTTACCAGCCTTTGGAGTCTTTCAATATACCTGGTGACTCATTTCCTCTAGTTTTGTATGCAAATTAGTACTTTTAGCCTATGAAAACTAGGTCTAATCTAGACCCTTTGGTTATTTATAGCTGTCTACACCTAAAAGGAGAGGAAGATAAGCAAGCAAAATAACTAAATCATCATGGAGATCAAAGTCTACATGTCAACAATTCAGTTCTCCAAGTTTGGTAATAGAAGTAGAAGTCTAGTGCTAATAGTGCAGATACCTATAATGGCTAGGTAGTATGTATTTGTTGCTTTCAATGGAGGCAGCCTGCTACAACTTGCCCAAAGAGATGATATTCCAATGGTAGCCCTTAAAGGATTGCCTTATTTCAGCGAAGAAGATCATACTACTGCTACTGAACACATTCAAGATGTGGCAACCCTTTGTTCCATGCACAATGTCACTCAAGAAAATGTGGCAATCAAACTTTTGGCTGCTTTGTTAAAAGGAAAAGCCTTACAGTGGTTCATAGGACTTGCTGAAAATTCAATAACATCACAAGATCTACTTGGAGGCAGATTGCACAAGCACTTCAAAGACAAATCTGATCATATCTCATTGTTGGATTCGCTTAGCACCATCAAAAGAACACCCCATGAACACATGGCTAATTTCAATTACCGATTATAGAGAACCTGGGATAGGATTCCCACAATGGTAAAAGCCTTGCCAAGGAATACATTTTTATTTTATCTTAAGGCTTTGAATAGTCAAATTTTTGTAATGATTTTGTCTATGCGAGGGACCACCCATCCAGATTCTTTTGAGATTGTTGTTAGAACAAAAAACTACCTTATTTAGGTAGGGAAGATAGCCCCTAGGCCTCCTTTACCCATTTTCCCTGAAATCCAACAATCTATGCCAATGACAGTACCTCCTCTAGTTGTTGTCCCACCTGTTCCAACAATAGGATATCAAGCAGCCCAAGGAACTGTTGTTCTAACTCAAACCAAAAATACCCCAGTGCTTGAAAATACATTAAGGACAATTGCAAATAAGTTAGTAAATATGGAGAAACACTTTCCTTACCAAAATTAGTATCAACCCAATCAACATAATGCCCATTTTTAGCCCAATCAGTAATATAGGCAACCCTTTTAGGCTGATCCTCAGGGTCAGAGAAGAAACTACAACCCTTGACCTTTCCAAACTTACAACCCAAATACTACTAGCACCTCCAAAGAGCTTGTTCCCACACAGAATAACTAGCTCAAGATAGTGACTGGTGCTATCCATGTCACCAACCACATAATCAAGTTGTGTGCACAAATGGAGTGAGAAACCAGGCACTCATGGTTCATACTATGCAAATTTAGAAGGAGTCAATGGTGAAGTTTTAAATTAGAAAAATAAGGTTGATGTAGTCTTAATGAATTGGGAAGAATCTAATTTTTGTGGTATAAATTATGTACAAGGTCAGAATCAGTAAAGTACACCTATTTTAGCCAACATGAGGTTGAAACTAAGAGCTGCAAATGTTAATCAGCAAGCTGATGTAGTACAATAGGAGGCTGTAAGGGACAAAAATCAAGTTTATCCATCATAAATTTCCCTTGTACCACAATAGAAAGTACAAATTCTGCAGCAGGACCAAATAGTACTAGTGAAAGATTAGCCCAAAATGCAACAACAATCTTCATGAGAGCAGATTGATGCAGTTGCAGTGAAAGGATAGTAGAAGGTAAACCATGTTACTTCCAACATAGTTGACCATGTTAAGAAAGCTACAGTGAGTATGTCAATTATGGATGCTTTATGCATTCCCGGCCATCAGAATTTGCTGCAAGAAGCATTGACTAAACTCTCACTTTTTGAGTATTCTAGTCAAGAGAACACCAAGGTTGTTCTTGCCAATAGCTCAGAGATCAAGAATGGGCAGCCAACAAATGAGGTAAAACCCCCTCCTTTCTATTTAAGTCTCATTATTGACGATATGCTTGTTCATAACTGTATGCTAGACTCAGAAGCAAGTAGTTCAGTCATGCCAAAAAGTGTAGCTGACTCATTAGGTTTGATTTATGAGCCCCTTGCAAAAGGAGTAGTTCAGTTAGATGGGTCTACACTTAGTACTATGGGCATAATAAAAAATTTGCCACTCACATTGCATGTTTGTCCTAATTTTGCCATCCAACAAGACATTTACATCATTAATCTTCCACCTAGTTTTGTAATCTGCCTTCCTAGGGAGTTCATAGCCAAATTGGGTGGGTTTCTTTCCTCTAATTAGACTCACTTGTTCTTTAGAACAAGGTATGGTACAAAAGTAACAATATAGTCTAAACCACTTACAAAAGACCATATTGAGCCGTATGTTCCCAGCCCAATAAATGCTAATCTATACATCACCCACGTGTAGCAAGATAAACCCATGAACCTAGATCCCAATGCACCTATAGAAGACATAAACTTAGATGATTAGGTAGCTGAAGATCATGAAAGTGATCCTTTCCATCGCATGGATGAAGTAGGATTAGGCATCTATATGATACAGGAACCTGATGCAGTGATTTCTAATCTAATTACGGACCAAAATCAATTAGAACAATAAGAAGATCAGCTTTGGAAGCTATTCTTTGATAGATCAAGGACCAAGATGGGTGCTGGTGGAGGTAATATGTTGATTTCACCTCAAGGAGACAAATATTATGCTGCCTTAAGGTTTACTTTCAGCTGCACAAACAATGTGGCTAAATATGAGGCCCTAATCCATGGTTTAGAGTGGGCTCAAAAAAAGGGTATCAAATCTATTCAAGTTTATGGGGATTCTGAATTGATCATTAATCAGGTTAGGAATCTGAATGTTGCTAAAAATGATCTACTGAAAAGGTACAAGGAAAGAGTGTGGGATTCAATTGAATTTTTTATGCATTTAATCTGATTTCTATTCCCAAGGATCAAAATAAGTTTGCATATAGGCTTGTAGCCTTGGGATCTCAATTTGAGATTCCTTATTAGATTTAGAATGTTGAGGTACAATCATATCTTAAGATAGTTGTCAGACCTTCTGTACCCAACAACAGTGTTTCATTGAAAGTGTTTAACAATGATGAACAAATCTTAAGTTTTTTAAGTGTAGAAGTTGAATTTGCAGCTAATAACCAGCATAAATATTAGCAGCAATTTGAATATTAGATTGTTTAGTTGAGGTCTAATAAGTTGCCCAAAGGACTAGTCACATTAGAATCAGTGTTCAACACTGATGATCAGTTCAAAAAGGATAAGTGTAGCATGACAGTGAAGCAAGAACCCTATCATACCATAGAAATTTTTAAAGACAAACTACTGAAACTTGGAAAGGTATGTACTAGAGAAGAACAACAGTCTTTTGTTCAATTATGTCAAGATCTTTTTGATGTTTTTTCATGGGAGTATAAAGACTTGAGAGGTTTTGATCCTGGTTTGGCCCAGTACACCATAAATTTAGAGCCTAATGCCAAGCATGTTAGAAAAAAGCAGAGACCCCTCAAGCCCAAACTTGAGCACTTAATGAAGGCTGAGCTAAATAAACTGATTAAAAGCAGTATCATTTTCCCAATAAAACATACCTCCTGGGTTTCCAATTTTGATGTAGGAGCATCTAGTGGTGTAAGGGCAATCTTGCATCACCCAAAAAAAATATGTGTTTCAAAATTGTTGATGTTCTTTCCATTTCTTTTCAAAATTTGTGGTTCTAGTTCCATAATCACTTGAATAATGATGCAGAACTTTTAGTTTTTCCAAACTGCTAAAAATTGCAACTTGCTATTTTTAGAAAGTTTGCATTTAGGCACAGAATGGAGTGAAAATTTATAGGAAGTTTCATAATTGAAAAATAAGACCTTTGGTGAAGGAATCACGTAAAGATCATTTGCGAGATGAAAGATATTAAAGTTTTCATTTACTGAAAAATGCTTGAAAATTATTCAAACTTAGGTTTGAGGCACTAAACAATCCCATATAGGCCTAAAAATGGCCAAAACTAGAAAATCATGTTCATAGTGCGTAGAGCACTATGTGAGCTTTCTGACACATAAAATGGTTCATCAATCAAACACCCAGATCAAAAGTTATGGCTCCTAAAAGTTGACCTATTTTTGGAGGGAGATGCAAATTTCAAAATTAGGTTGCTGGCTACCAAAAAGGCTATTAATAACCATTTTTGGGAACCCTGGGCAATAGTAGAGTTAAGGGGGGAAGTGTAGAGTCAAGAATAGGTGGGAAAACAGAAACCCTAGTAGACTTGGGGTCACAGATGGTAGATGATTCCAGAGTCTTGTGAGAGGAAGTTGTAATGTGTTGCAGTCTATGGAGGGTTGATTCCTCTTATTGTATCTAAGCTTCTGTATTGTAATAAGTTGTCCATATCAATAAAGAATGTTCTATTTTCTATGTGTAATTTCTATTGTTGTGTTTTTTTATTTACCCCCTTCATCAAGTGGTATTAGAGCAAGGGTTCCTAAGTGTGTAGACAGATCACCAACCATGAGGCAGTTTGCACCAAGACTTGAGATTGTGAGTTTGATGTGAAGATCAAGATGCCTCCATGAAGAAATTGTATTGGGAGGAATGGTTTGATAGAAGAAGGTTTTAGAGCCCTGCAAAGGCAAATCGATGCATTTCAAGAGGAGCTATGAAGAGGGTTTGATCCGAGAACAAGAGAAGAAAGTGAGGATGAAGCTAAAGAAGAGCTATCCAAGGAAGAACAAGAAGTTGTAGAAGATCTTACAAAAGTTAGGTTGTTGAGGGCTATTTCAAAGATCAGAAAGAGGCCCAAGATTGAAGTTTCTACCTATTCTAGAGATTTAAATCCAGAACAACTTATTGATTGGATCAATGACATGGAGGAGTATTTCAAGTATGAAGGCGTGGAGGACCCAGATCGGGTCAAGTTTGCAAAAACAAAGTTGAAGGGCCATGCCAGTATTTGGTGGAAGAAGCTCTAGTTAGATAGGAATAGGAGAGGAAAATGAAAGATTACCAAATGGGATTGGATGGTGGAGAAACTGAAGAAGCAGTTCATTCCTGTGGACTATGAGATGGAGCTATTGAAGAAGTTGCAAGGACAATAGTGCCTCACTGGCTTACAAAATCCCAAATACAACAAAAAATCATATTCACAGAGTAAAACCTTTGTTTCTCCATATATCACTTCTTATCATCTGTTTCATTTAGATGCATAAGAATTTATATATATGAAACAATACCAAATGTGTCTATTAATATTCTACCATGAAAACCATTTGTCTTCTATTTCTCATAGATCCATCTATATCATTCTTTTAATCATATCATAGAATATATATAAATTGATTAATATATAAACCCCTCAACTTCCATTTAGGGGTTTTTTCATTTTCAAAATACAAAGAAGTTTAACCAATTTTACAACTGCCATCATAACCAATGATTACATAGTTAATCAAACAAAAAAATTGTCATACAAATCATTGTCGAGATGTAATTCTTTGTAGAAAAACAAAGCCCTTTCAAAGTAATCATAACCATCAAACTAAAAACCAAAAATACCTCAAAAACCTGCCTGAGATAACTACCAAGTCCAACTCCTTCCTGAGCCACCAAGCTCCCAAAAAATTGTCTGCCTGAGTCACTAAGACTATTACCAAAAAGCTCTTCCAAATTTGGTCAAGCTAGGGTTTCTAAAACCCTTGCAACAGAGTGTGCAAAAAGCTTTTGAAACATAATGATTTCCTTTACATCATTTTTCCTTAAAGAAGCCAACACAAAATGATTTATGATGGGATTTAAATCCCAATATAAAATAATTGCTAATGCCCTCAGTGACTTTTGAAATGATGACCTTTGAAATGATTTCAACCTTAAACCTTTACAAAGTCAAACATCATCATGCCATGCTAAAACAAATTTAAGTCTTTTTGAAACCAAATGATGCCACCATGTCAAGTTTTCAAAGAATATTCCCATATCATACAAATCATATGCTAATGATATCTCCAAGAGGTCAAAAAGTAAATTTCTTTTTACCACAAATATATGCTTAAAAACATTTATGTACAAGAACATACTATGTTTAATAAGAAACTAATGTCTCATAAATAGCAAAATGTTATAAGACATTAAGCCTATCATTAAACATAAACTTTCTTATACCTATACTGTGATCTATTGAGAAATCCTATACCCTGAAAAGAAATAATATCCACTATCCTGCTAAAGAGAATGATCACTGTCATCACTATTGAGATCAATTGTTAAGCCATTAAACTGAAACACTTCCATGAACATACATGTTATATGCTACTGAATGAAAGAATGAAACTTGTTGAACATAGATCTTAAAGTCAGAACAACATCGTAAAAATAACTATCATCAACTGAAGGAGACCAAACATCCAAACATCTGAAAGCACCAAGTTTGCATCAACACATGATGTTGTGTCTTTTGACAAGGAAAACACAAAAGAGGAACATAATGATACAAATGTGCTAAGTAAAGACCAAGACTCATAGCCTTCAAATGCATCAAATGTCTAAGTACCAACATAGATGTTAGTCACCAAGCACTGAAACAATAAAGAAAAGATGTATCAATGTGTACACCTGATCATTTTCCAATCTCTCTGCAACATATGAACTATATGAACTTTGCAAGTAATCTACAGTACTAATGTCCTTGTGTCCTAAACACAAACATTGTTTATCATGAAGTCCTATATCTCTAAAGCTATGTTGAAGGTAGGAACTAAAAAGCCTTAATCATGAACACTATCACATCTAACCTTATTAAGCATGATGAACACCAAACAAATCACATCAAGAGTATCCATCTTGAGACAACCATGAAGACATCCTAATGAAGCATCAAAGAAAACTCACCTTAATGTCCAATACTCAACTTGTCAACCTTGACTCAAGTCATGTTGTTTGAACATCTAAGCCAATCAAAGACAAGTAGAACTATACTTATTCACAATGTTCAGACCTTGTTAACACTCACCTCATTACCTTCATCTTCACCTCACCACCATACATCCTCATATTGATGGTCATACCTTGTAATTGCTTTGTCCTTGATCATACAAACACCTTTTGACATCAATCACAAAAACCAATACCAAGGGTCAACAAGCAAAGCATCACCCAAGTACTTTTTCCTCCAACCATAGACTGATGGTCCCCCACACACCTTCCTTCTTGGAAGTGGCCCTACCCTTTGTGAAGGCAATAGATATAAATAACCATTAGGTTTTCCATCTAAGTTTCTAGTGTTGTGTCCTACATAACTCATCACAATCATACAACTATAGATCCCCTCTAACTATGTATGGCACTACTGGATGGTTATGCCATCTAGAACATAGTGAATGGACTAATGCATGTAGAGATAGATGCATTAATTTGGCCAGAGATTTAATATACATAGATGTTTCACAATGAACTTAGTTGATTATTCACACACTTCTAGCTTGACTTAGAAGCTATCTCATCCTATAGTGATTTTAAAAATAACTTATCTATTCATTATTTCTTTTCCAGTCAATGTAACTTGGTATCAATCCTTGGTCTAGGATATATACATACATTGTAAATAGGATTAGGTAATTCTACCTTATTTAGAGAGTCCCTCTTTTGCATCCTTGCAATTTCTATGGTTTATGACCTCCTATCATTCTACTCTCTATACAAATATCCATTAGTCTTATTCATTAAAACAAGTTTCACTTGGAAAAGAATCATTTATAATTATCAAAATACCCTTTAGACTCATTCTATCACATTCTATGGTTTTCTTGATCACTTTAATGCTAATCAAATATATTTATATAAAGTCATTCTAACTTAAGAGTTTTTGTTTTCACAACTCTTATAATTTAACTCTAGGGTTAACTTTTCTAACCCATAACATTAAATAATGAACACCCTTATTCTTTGATATAATAGGTATATCATAATAGATGTCTCTAGTTTACTTCAACCATTTCGTCATGTTGACCTTTCAATTTATAGAGTAAGAGTAGGCATCGTATACCAAGTATATCCTCATCCATGCATTAACTTAATGGGGTTTCTTGTTTTCTCATAACAATTCTTTTGTAAATCTCAAATTATCATCTCAAATAGTTTTAAAGTTTACAACCTATAGTTATATGCCTAACCTCTTGGTCATCTTGGTTTGTATATCTTTCCATAAGGAAAGAATTAAAATAAACAAAGTTTTACTTCCTGCATCTTTCATGATATTGCTTATCACGCAACAGAGTATGAAATAATTTGGTAGCTGATGCCATCTACAATGATGACAATAATGTCTTTTCTTAAGAAACACTGGTTATAATGAGCCTTCAACTCATCAAGCTGTATGAATCTTTTTCAATATGGATCTAAATAAAACAAATAATTAGTTTCATATATTGTTTCTTAGTCATAATAAATCGAAAGAGTTCATTTTTATAAAACAATAGGGTCTATAGTCTTTTGAACCATATAGAGGCTAAAAGTTATACACATAGTGATAATGACCCAATTGATCAATAGATACTTTTAAGTTTCTAAGCATTTCAAATCTCTTTCTAGTACTATGTTTAAATGCATTAGTTGTGCTTATTAAAAGAACTATCCAAAGTAGCACACAATAGTATATTGGCTACGCCATAAATAACACCAGTTTTACAAACCAGTTACATGATACTCATAGAAAAGTTGCTAACAACAATAAGACTTAACCATACCTATCGAATGGTTTGGCTAAGCCAGCAATAGTAATAATTACAGTCTTATATGCTACGAATCAACATAGTGTTTCTTAAGTTGGTAGTCCTGTGCTCTTCAAACCCTGAGTATATGACATATGTAAATATAATACATCACCTCTATAGTTCATAGGCTCTATTAATCTTTGCCAAGTAAGTAAGGCTTGCTCTCTTCATAGATAATGTAGCCATCTCTCCATAATGATACTGTATTTTTTTCCTTCTTATTATTTTCCTCTTACCATAAACCAATAAGGCTCTCCAAAAAAAAGATTATTCTCCTCATGAGTATTGAGAGAATGCATAACAAAAGAAAGATTATTGAGAGACCAATTATCTCTTTTTCCACTCCATGGAGTAACCATAATCCTTCCCTGCAAAAATCTCTTCAAAGGGAGAATGTAGCTATCTAGTTGTTCTCTTGTCCTATAACATTCTTGTGGCCATAGTAGGTTATTCCCATTCACTCTAGTTTATGTGGGTTATGGAGAATGTGCCTCACTACGTGAACGTAGTGATAGCACCTAAGGGAAGCTTAACATAGAAAAATAGATAAATTCTTATTACTTAATGAAATAGATTTTCTATTGTTGGTTGTTTTAAATTCCCAACCTGATCTCAAGAAAAAACAAATCTATAAAATAGCTAGTATTAATAATGGATTTACATTAAGGGATTGGCCAACGAATAGGAAAGGGGTTTTTAATCATTTTCCTTTGCACTTTAGGCTTTGCAAGACCAAGGAGGGTGTTTCTAATAGTGTTTTGATCATGAATCTCTTGCTATTTTATCAAAATATTGTACTAAATAGATATGTTCTTTCTAAAATGCTTGAAGAATTACTGATATAGTGAAATAATGGGCTAGATTCTCAATCTTTAACATAATTCTTTGTAGAAGAACATTTAAAAACTACTACTAAACATAAATACAGAAATGAAACTATTCTTTGATTTTATAAATGATCAGGGAGGTTAAATGAAAACAATAATCTTAAGAGATCAGTGCCTAAACTAGGGGTCACAAGTCAAAACAAATATAAATGAAACTGTTTAGGGGAAAATTGGATTTATTAATGTTCTAGATTTTAGATGTTTAAATCTTCCTCTCCACTATACATTCAAGGATCTAGGGTCAAGTGGTGAGCACTATCATACCCTAGGTCACATACAAATGTAGCGAAACTTGGATTAGGGAATTTAATTATCAATTTTTCCTTCTCCTATGCTCAATTGACTATTAAAACCCTAATTATGTAAATAGAACAACAAATTGATGAATAACAGAAAAATCTATTGCAGACAAGAGTAAAATACAAAATCATAGAGTACTTATTTTCAGCATCCCAAAGCGGAATAGTCAGGGATACTGGAGTAGGTGCCCAAGTCTAAGGTACCAGTTTCTTTGCAGGATCTGGACCTCCTTCTAACACTGATCAACCCTGTAACTTTTGTTTCCCAAAACTTAGCTGTGGAGAACATTAGAGAGTGTGCTCAAGTCCTAGAAATGCTTTGGTGTCCTACTTTTCTTCAGATCCTGAATCCTTGATGCCTACCAATCCTTCTTGCAACTTCACTTCTCCTGAATATGACACCTGTAACCTGCAATCACAAGACTTGGTTTGAGATTTGTGGTGTTTAGATGCTTGCCTTAATCAAGCGCCAAAGGAGACTTAAGTCTCTGAACACTGTTATCGGATAAAGAGTGTGTGTCCTTGTGAGCCAGAGGCAAAAACCAAAGGAATCAATGATGAAAACACAATATTATATCACCTTGTAGTGAAGCTCTCATGGGAGGAAGATGCTCTTCACTCCATGAGGAAATTGATGCTCAAGTCTATAATTATCAATACACAAAACACACAACTCTGCTCTTGTAACACAATGAAAGCCTTGAATCACCTTGAGAACACAATAGCTTGCTAGTAATCATCTAGTTGAAATCTAGTTTACAAATGATTGCCTAAACATGCTTTTATATGCAACTACTAGCACTCCCACCAAGATTTTAAAAATCAAAACTTACCATGTCAGCAAAAGGATGAAATAATAGTCACAAACCAACACCCAGAAATTAGAGTTGCCCCTAAATAGGGCAAGACTAGGGCATGGGCACCGAAGTCCTCCCCCCTATTTTCTGCAGGGTACAACTCAAGGGGTCCACTTGGGTCCAATTTTCTATGGAACCTAGTTCTCATTCCATCAGGATGCCAAAATATGAACTAAGATGTCCTAAATGTATGTTAAAGACCCAAGAGCTAAACCTTATGAGGGAAAAGCCCCCAAGGGGACAGTTTTTGATGTTATATTTAGCCCCCACTTTAGTGTATGTATAAATGTGAGGCCAATACATGCATTAAAGTAAGGTCACAAACACAACAAACACGCCAAGCACGGAGAAGACATGCCAATCACATAGAAGACAATAACAGGCATGCAAAACATAGAGAAGATAGTTACAGTCATGCAGATCACGGAGAAGATAGTCAATGCATAAAAGACACATTAATGCATGGAAGACATAAATGATATCTTTTCTTTTCTTTTTCTCATATATATGAAATGTAGATGCAAGTACTAGAAAGTAAACAAACCTCCCATAATACAGGATGCACTACCCTAGGGTACAAGTCTCTGTATATATGGGGCAACACATGCACAAGACATGAAAAACCTCCCAAAATGTAGGAAGCACTACCTGAGGTCACTGGTCTCTACATATGAGGCAACAAACATGCCACACAAAACAAGCACACCAAAACACACACACTTGAAGACATAGAGAAAACATGGTAGACAAGCGATGGAGTGTACCTATTTCTAGGTCTAACATCATCTCTGGCACATTACATGCGCACACAAATTATTGGGCTTCACCACAACAATCACCGAAGACACGCTTAAGGGTTGAGTTAGTCATAGAACCATTCCCTGCCTCCATAGTTCACTTTTGAAAATGACAAGATGATGCAATCTGCTCTGAGAAATACACCATCCCCACCTCTATAGAGGGCTTAAGAAAAAGGATATGCTTGATATCCTACATCCACAAAGGGATTACATGATTGATTGATTGATTGCAAACAAGATCAAGATGCATGATGCACTACCCTAGGGTGCAAGTCTTTGCATCTAAGGTTAAACACATTGGTAAGATCTATAACAGACAGCTTACCTTATATATGCCCCCACCTTAAGGTGGTTGATATCAGTTATCGATATCAAGCACATTAAGGTAGGAAGAAAATACAAAAGGGAAGACTGACCTCTGTAAAGCCCATGCCCCCCAGAGGTGACATGTACTTTACGATCACCAAATGTTCCCACAAATACATCCTTGCAAGAAACATGTTAGTGTTTATAAGATTATGATAAACAATAACATCAATGCATATTATTAAACACACAAAGAGCCAAGGTTATACAATGAATCCAGAGTTTGAGGATAATCATAGGGCTATATCATGAAGCTCTTCGAATCAAGTACCACCAAGGCTAGATTCAAAGAAAAACAAAGGTGCACAGAGTTGCAGTATTGTTAAGGTTTGTAATTGCAATAGAACCATCGTAAAATTCACTACATGGAAAGCATGAGTGCTTCCACTAGCCAAGCGTCAGATAAAATATACAACCCCATCGTCATATTAGGAACTAAGTCCATTTTTTTATTGCTCTCAAAAGGGACACTAGGTCCGCATCAGTATAAATGTTTGTCATTGTAGATTAGAAATGCAAATAGGGTGAAAATAACAAACAAAGTGCAATAAACACAAAGTTATACCTTACAAGCAAATCCAATCCCATCAAGGGAGTAAGGAGCCTTTGCACCCAAACAAGCTCCTAAGACCAAGATGATCCCTAGACAATGGATTCCAATGTGAAATACTCATTCAAGTTGTGCAATTCACTATCCTAACTTAAGAGTGATTTTGGCATTATGACTTTGCATAGACTTGGCTTCTTGAAAATGGCTTGGGAGAGGCTCTATTTATAGACTTTTGGAGGGGATTTTGATCCAAGGGTGGAGATTGCTTGGAAAGATCAATGGTGGAGGATGGAGATGATATGGAGGGCCTAGATCTAATCTAGGAGAATGGATGGTTATGAATAAAAGTGATTCTTTTATTCATTTTGGAGAAGAGGAAATTATTAAATAAGTTATGGAGGGAAGATTATTTCTAAATAAAAGATTCATGGGGGGGAATGCAAGTGAATTAAAAATTCATTTGGGGGGAAATAGAGGTATAGGCATGGGAAAAATGATTATTTATTGTGATGTGGGATTTTAGGTGGATTTATTCCCATTTTTTTATTTGAAGAATGTGGGAAATTGGGTTAAACTAGGTTTGACCATCCAAATGAGGGGTTTAGGGTTAATTAACATTGGTTTTATTTAATTAACCCTAGGGCTAGAATAAATGGGTTAAATTAATTAGTTAACATGATTTTAACTAATTAATTGAATTTAGTGAAAAAAAAGGGAAAAAATGATTTAGTAAATATTGCATATTTACTAAATTCATTTGGCTAAGTTTGAAACTATTGAATTAATGAAATTAATTCAATTGTCTAGGATAAGCTGATGAAAAATGGGGTAATGAAGGGATAATTAATTAAATAAAATTTTAATTAATTTTTTTGGGAGGGAACTTGACATGATTAGGGATATCGGGAGTCAGTTTGGTGGTCAAGACATTTTTAGGTGTCTACAGTTATCATCCACCTGCTAGATGGAAACACTAAAGGAAGGGAAACAATAAATAAGAGAGGAGAAACAAGTGTCTTAGGGACAATCACGTAGGAGGGTGCCCCCAAATCACCAACTGTGACGCTATGTCCATAAGACACAACACACAACAATGAAATCAGAGAGAGGGGGAATTTGGAAGAATGATGATACAAATAGAAGAAAGTCACAACAGAGACGGTCTCTTGGTATCCTGAACCTTACAAGAGAATTTGAGGTCATCCCATGAGGCCTAAACAACATATAACACATCATGGGGGAAGCACATCACGAGAGAGATAAATGGTAAGAGATACTTACCTATAGGGCCCCTACCAGGCTAGAGATTATCTATAAGCAAATCATCGTCGTCATCTTCCCATTCCCTAATGTTGGAGGATAGTGGGGCATATGGTACCATAGCTAAATTCATATCTTGCTCATCATGTTGTTTTTTGTTAGGATCATTGTTGTTTGGTTGAATGTTGGGATTAATGTTTTCTTGTTGAGAGGCAAGGTTTATAGCATACTCTTGTCTTCTTTTTCTTCTTTCTCTTGCTTTTCTATTTCTCTTTCTTCAACCACTTATCTCTTATAAGACGAGGCCTTCCTTTTTCATAGGTTTTTGAAAATTAGAAGATGAAGCAATGGGATCAAACCTCATTTGTCATAGTGGAACATTTTGTTGTTGATAATGCCCTCACGATCATTGTAAGGATTTCAGGGGAGGAACCTCAGCATAGGGACCTTGTCCTTTCGGTCTAAAGTTCTCTTCTGGTGCAGGAGCACCTACCTGACAGCTGGCCTCCATGAGGCAGTTAGTTTGTTATAGGTCTGGTTAATGTTTTCAAGAAGGTCTTATAAGACCAATGCATGTAATAAGGTCATGTTGACCATACTTTACTATTTTTAGGTAGTTTGTTAGGACAGCTGTTATGTTGTGTGTTCAGTTGGATCCTCCCAGCCGCTTGGAAGCTCCCAGCCACTTGGAGTCGGGTCGGTAGTACTCGCAGGAGATCCTATTTATGCATGAGGATCGGTTGGTCTTAGGACAGATTGAGATATAGATGTTGAGAAGCTAGATTGCAGGGAGTGACAAAGAGTGAGACAGAGTACTGTATTACATCTTTTGAAATCAATAAAGATCTTGTTTGTGTTCATTTTCTGTTTGATCTCCATTGTGTAATCGAGTTGCTGTTTTGGTGGTTACATGGGTTCGCTAATCCATTCCACCGGTTGATTCGTCGAATCGGTGGAATGGCTATGTACAGTAATTTAGGGTTTAGTCTACATTTTGTGTTCGTTTGCATGCAGGTGTGCAGGATCGCAGTCGAGAGGTGTTGAGGACCCTAGCATGGGTATGTGCTAGGTCGTGCTGGTTGTTAGAGTCTGGAAGGTTGTCCAGGAAGCGGATCGGGTCACCTCAGGAGGTTCGGCGGATCGAAATTCGCTAAAGTTGGAAATTCGTCGCAACGGCATCATCAGGATATTTCTGCGTAAATCCTGCAGTTACTTCGGGCGTCATCCGAGTAGATGGAGGTGAGCATGATGCAATCATTTGCATAAGGTGAATGTGCATTGGGGTGATCATCAACAGGTGTTGCCGAGGAGGAGCATATCGGCATACGGTAGAAGATCGGGTTGATAAAACCATCGCGGGCCGATAATGTTAAGTTTGGCCGACAGCAGGATATTGGAGGAGCTGCATATGACGTCATCGTCATCAGGATATCGGGGCAGCAGGATATTGAAGGAGCTGCATGTGACGTCATCGTCATCAGGATAATCGCCATCAGGATATCGGGGTGACGTAAGCATCGAAGGAAAGGTGCATGAGGTTGTCGTCATCAGGATATATGGAGGGAACCGGATATTTTATATCCTGCTGATGAACATGATGTTGAACATCATGATGATGAAGATAGAGTTTGGCGGTAAGATGAACAGTGAACATCAGGAGGATGTTTGCGCTTGCCGAATATGATGATGCTGCCAATAGCCAAATATGATGATGCTGCTGACAGGCGAAAGGTCGAAGGTTTGTCTGCAGGAGGATATCGGTCGGTAGAGAGAACATGATGATGCTGACAGTGTTAAGGGAAATATGATGATGATGATGATGATGAAGGGTTGCAGACATACATGCTGTATGTCAGGGTTTTAGTGTGGATGCCTCTGCATCATAGTGGTATCAGAGCTCAGCAAAAGGTCTGGGCTGTTGTGTGTTGATTCTGTCACCGAAAGGGCAGAGGTAGAGTTGATTCTGTCACCGAAAGGACAGAGGTAGAGGAGTGAGAGGTTGACAAAATGCCTCCCAAAGGTAGTGGTACTGCAAGGGAATTGCAGGATATGAAGGAAATTCATGCCAGAGAGATGAGGAAGATGAAGGAGCTTGCTGAAGCACTTCAAGCCAGGCTTGTAGCTCTGGAAAAGAACAAAAAGAGGGAAGTGGAAGACAGTGAGTCTGAAGAAGATGAAGATACTGTTGAAGAGTATGAAGAGGTAGTTGAAGATCTGGATGCTGAAGACCAGAGATTTGCAAAACTGTTAAAGGCAGTGCAGAGTGATAAACCTAAGGTAAAGGTTGATGTTTCCAAGTATAATGGAAGTTTGAATGAAGATGAGTTGCTGGATTGGATTGCTGCACTTGATAATCACTTTGAATGTGAAGATGTTGCTGAGGATCAGAAGGTAAAGATTGCAAAGACCAAGTTAGGAGGTCATGCTTTGGTATGGTGGGATTATGTACAATCCGAGAGAAAGAAACAAGGGAAGTCAAAGATCACTTCATGGGATAAGATGGTAGCAAGGATAAAAGGTAAATTCTTGCCTAAGGATTATGAAATTCAGATGTTTAAGAAGCTGCAATTTTTAAGGAAGAAGGAAATGGATGTGAAGGCATATACTGAGGAGTTTTATAAGTTGAGTATGAGATCTGGTCATCATGAGAATGAGGTAGAAAAGGTGGCTAGGTACTTGGCTGGTTTGAGATTGAACATACAGGATGAGTTAGTTTTAGCTAACCCTAAGAGTGTGGAGGATTGTTACCAAATGGCAATCAGGATTGAAGAAAAGATGAATAGAGGACAAGATAAGTCCATGAGAGGAAGAGGAAACAATATGAGGGGAAGAGGAGCAGCCCCTACAAGAAGGCAAACCAATGAGGGTCAAGAAGACACTAGTAAAGGACAGGGACAGTCTGATTTCAGAGGTGGATGGAAAGGTAATAGAGGCAGAATTGGAAGTGGTAGAGGTTCTACTACATTTTCAGGCAAGTGTTACACCTGTGGTGAGTTTGGTCATCCATTTTTCAAATGTTCAGAAAGCAAAGGTTCATCATCCAGAAATGATAGAACGAATGACAAGAGAGTACAACTTGTGCAAGAAGAGAAAGTAGAGCAAAGTGTGCAGAGTTCAAACACTTATCAAGGAGATAGATTTCCTGAACATTATGGATATCCTGAGGAGGGAGAAGCATTGATGCTTAGGAGAATTAGTTTGCAGACATCAAAGGATATGATGCAAAGAAGAGCTCTTTTCAAGACCACATGCAAGAGCAAAGGTAAAGTGTGTAAGGTTGTCATTGATACTGGTTCAACAGACAACATGGTATCTCAGGAAATGGTGGATAAACTAAATTTGGAAAGGATTCCACACCAACACCCTTACAAGGCATCTTGGGTGAGTGATAGTCAATCACTTTTTGTCTATGAACAGGCATATGTTGATTTTCAGATTGGAGCATATCATGATAGAGTTTTGTGTGACATTTTGCCCATGGAATGTTGTCACCTACTGTTGGGTAGACCATGGCAATTTGATAGGAGGGTACTGTATGATGGGTATGCTAATACCTACACCATCCAGAAAGATGGGAAAACTATTATGTTGATGCCATTACAGGAAGCAGCTGCAGCACAGGGGGCAGCCAAAATCATTTTAGTGGGAAAGAAGGAATTTGTGCAGATGCCTATAGGAGCAGGCATAAAGGCAGTTGAGGACACTGTAGGGAAAGGAGTTGTTAAGGACAACAGGTTGAAGAAAGTTTCAGTTTTGACTGACAGAGGTCAGCAGCAGGTGCAGAAACAGGTTTGCAAACAGCAACCAGTTGAGAGGAATGACAAGGATGTTGTCATAGTTGGGACTATTGTTTGTCCTATAAAGGTTGAAAGAAAGATAGAGTTGAACATTGCAGAAGTTCAAGAGGCAGTTCAGACAGAGGTTCTGGTCAGACAACCTAACAAACACAAGGTATGTGTGAGAAAGGCCTACATTCACAGGCATGAGGGTTTACTTGCAAGAAAGCAAGTTACAGCTCAGAAGTCTTGGAGCAGCCAAGAGACAGCAGAGGATAAAGCTGGAATAGGTCAGAACACTAACATGACAAAATGTAAAGGTGGAGGACTTCCACAACCTAACTCATGGGACATGAGTTCTTTTCTGTTGGGGAGTATGGTGCAGGAGCACCTACCTGACAGCTGGCCTCCATGAGGCAGTTAGTTTGTTATAGGTCTGGTTAATGTTTTCAAGAAGGTCTTATAAGACCAATGCATGTAATAAGGTCATGTTGACCATACTTTACTATTTTTAGGTAGTTTGTTAGGACAGCTATTATGCTGTGTGTTCGGTTGGATCCTCCCAGCCGCTTGGAAGCTCCCAGCCGCTTGGAGTCAGGTCGGTAGTACTCGCAGGAGATCCTATTTATGCATGAGGATCGGTTGGTCTTAGGACAGATTGAGATATAGATGTTGAGAAGCTAGATTGCAGGGAGTGACAGAGAGTGAGACAGAGTACTGTATTGCATCTTTTGAAATCAATAAAGATCCTGTTTGTGTTCATTTTCTGTTTGATCTCCATTGTGTAATCGAGTTGCTGTTTTGGTGGTTACATGGGTTCGCTGATCCATTCCACCGATTGATTCGTCGAATCGGTGGAATGGCTATGTACAGTAATTTAGGGTTTAGTCTACATTTTGTGTTTGTTTACATGCAGGTGTGCAGGATCGCAGTTGAGAGGTGTTGAGGACCCTAGCATGGGTATGTGCTAGGTCGTGCTGGTTGTTAGAGTCTGGAAGGTTGTCTAGGAAGAGGATCGGGTCACCTCAGGAGGTTCGGCGGATCAAAATTTGCTAAGGTTGGAAATTCGTCGCAACGACATCATCAGGATATTTCTGCGTAAATCCTGCAGTTACTTCGGGCGTCATCCGAGTAGATGGAGGTGAGCATGATGCAATCGTTTGCATAAGGTGAATGTGCATTGGGGTGATCATCATCAGGTGTTGCCGAGGAGGAGCGTATCGGCATAAGGTAGAAGATCAGGTTGATAAAACCATTGCGGGCTGATAATGTTAAGTTTGGCCGACAGCAGGATATTGGAGGAGCTGCATATGACGTCATCGTCATCAGGATAATCATCATCAGGATATCAGGGCAGCAGGATATTGAAGGAGCTGCATGTGACGTCATCGTCATCAGGATAATCGTCATCAGGATATCAGGGTGACGTAAGCATCAAAGGAAAGGTGCATGAGGTTGTTGTCATCAGGATATATGGAGGGAACTGGATATTTTATATCCTGCTGATGAACATGATGTTGAACATCATGATGATGAAGATAGAGTTTGGCGGTAAGATGAATAGTGAACATCACGAGGATGTTTGCGCTTGCCGAATATGATGATGCTGCTGACAGGTGAAAGGTCAAAGGTTTGTCTGCAAGAGGATATCGGTCGGCAGAGAGAACATGATGATGTTGACAGTGTTAAGGGAAATATGATGATGATGATGAAGGGTTGCGGACATACATGCTGTATGTCAAGGTTTTAGTGTGGATGTCTCTGCATCATCTTCACATGTGGGTTGTTTATCTTTTGTAATTTCATGTATAGAAGGACCAAGTATTTGTTTTTTATTCCAAAATTAATTCAACTTGTAATGTGTTTTCTAAACCAAAGGTTTATACTTGTTGCAAGGGACGGTGATTATACAGTCATCCAGAGGGAATTTCAGACAATGGTGTATTGTTGAAGGGATAGCTTGCATTTGTTTAAGCCAAGGATGTCCCAATTTAATGCGAAAGAGGTTAGAAATAGGGACAACATCAAACCATTGTTTGACTTGTTTCTGGATATTGTTACTAATAATGATATCTTACCTAAAGGCTTGATAAAGGTTCCCTTATGTGTCTTAATCATCATGCTCGAGAGATAATAAGAACCTTGCATTAGTTGATGTGAAAAGAGAAACTCTTTGGTGGAAACATTAGTCATGCAATTAGGGTCAATAAGAGTTCCATTCATGGGGTTTCCCATTATTTTCACAGTGATGTAAAGAGGTCCTTCAGAATCACCGATTGTTCTATCATGAGGTGTAAAGATAGTTTCAGGTTCGGGTGCTTTTCTTTTCATGTAAAGTCTAGGAGGGAACCTATTATTTTTGTTTTTATTAGAGACCATTTTTTAATTCTCAAATAATATTTATAAGTTTCTCCAAAAGTATAGCAAAGGCAAATGTAAATCTATATGCAAAAATGACCTTAAAATGCTTGGTTTTTTATACTTTTTCAATGCAAATGGATGAACCAAATGGTGTTGTAAGGATTTAAGTCAAGGGAAGATATTTATATGTCTAATATCAGTCCAAAAAAACAAATTATCCTTCTCAAAACATTGTTGGTGTGATTTTAAGTTAATGCTATGTTGAAATATAGCGAAAATATGTCCAAAAAAGGCACCTTTTTCACCAAAATTCAATGCAAGAGAGCCCAACAAAGGGTGTTGTGAGGAAAGTGATGATGGAAACAAAATAATATTAGAAATAACATCCATGTGGTTCCAAAATACCCAACACAACAAACTTTTAGTGCCATTTAAGGTAAAAACCCTAGTGAAAATATAGCAAAATATGCAAATTTTCACGTTTTTCAACTCCAAGACCTAGAAAGTGGGGTATTGTATTTAATTTAAGGAGTTAAATCAAATAATATCAATAATATAAGTCACCTCAATCCATAAAATTGATCACAACATGCTTGGAGTGCAAACTAGGTCAAACCCTAGGGCAAAAGTAGTCAAAATGTGTAGTTTTTCGCCAAATTTTCACTGCAAGACCCTGTTAAAAGGGTGTTGTGAAGATTTTTAGGAGGGGAAGAAAATTATTACCCTGATAACAGAAAAATAATTCTAAAATACCTTTCACAACACACCTATGGTGCAAGTTTATAAAGTCGATAAGGCCAAATTTAGTGAAAAACGTTGTTTTTGAAGCCCTAGGTTTGAGATATTGACACAAAATTCTATGTGAATGTTTTAAGGTATGATTTATGATGAAAATTAAATACTCTTAGATCTGAAAATGATTTTCAATATTGAACATGCAAAATGCCCATGCAAATTTAATGAAAATGCATCAAAATTGCTAGTTTTTTGTTGAAATTTTCTATGCAAAAATGCAAATATTTTAATTTTAAATGCAAATTTAAACTAAAATGCAAGACTACAGCCAAATGTTAATTTTAATGAGCCTCTAAAATTAGTAGAAAAATATGAGAAAAATATTTTGCCTACTAACCCTAGATTTTGTAATTACTAGGTTATATAAAATTGTCAAAATTTCTAAAAAGCCCTAGCAATTAAATGATGAAAATGCAATTCAAAATTTTGAATTTTTGGAATTTTTCTATAGTTTATATCAGATCAGATGTATAAATCATGTATGACAAAAATTTAGGAAGAATTGATGCATCTTAGTAAGCCAAACAATGCAATTTTTTTGAATTTTTCCAATTTTTCAATTATTTTGAATTTTTCTCAATGCAATAAAATGAATGACTATATGAATGAATGAAATCAATCCAAATTTGAAGACACACACTTAGAAAGTTGAAATTTAAGTCCAAAAACATGGGTTCATCAAAATGTTTAGGGGAAAATTGGATTTATTAAAGTTCTAGATTTTAGATGTTGAAATCTGCCTCTCCACTATACAGTCAAGGATCTAGGGTCGAGTAGCAAGCACTATCATACCCTAGTTCACTTACAAATGTAGGGAAACTTGGATTAGGGAATTTAATTATCAATTTTCTCTTCTCCTATGCTCAATTTACCATTAAAACCCTAATTATGCAAATACAACAACAAATTGACGAATAACGAAAAAAGCTCTTGTAGACAGGAGTAAAACACTAAATCACAAAGTACCTATTTTCAGGGTCCCGAAAAGGAATAGTCAAGGACACTAGAGAGGGTGCCCAAATCCAAGGTACCAGTTTCTTTGTGGGATCCAGACTTCCTTCCAACACTGATTATCCCTATAACTTCTATTTCCTGAAACTTAGCTGCGAGGGACACTACAACAAGTGCCCAAGTCCTTGAAATGCTACGGTGTCTTGTTTTTCTTTAGATCCCAAATCCTTGATGCCTGCCAATCCTTCCTGTAACTTCACTTCTCTCATATACAAAACATGAAACCTGCAATCATAGGACTTGCTTTGGGGGTTGTGGTGTTTAGAAGCTTGCCTCAGTCAAGCCCTGGAGGACACTTAAGTCTTCGAACACTATTATCAGATAAAGGGTGTGTACCCTTGTGAAGCAAAGGAAAAATCCAAAGGAATCAAGGATGAAAACATAATATGTCACCTTGTAGTGAAGCTCTCATGGGAGGAAGATGCTCTTCACTCCATAAGAAAATTGATGCTTAAATATGCAAATATCAACACACAAAACACACAAGTCTACTCTTGCAACACAATGAAAGCCTTGAATCACCTTGAGAACACAATAGCTTTCTAGTAATCATCTAGTTGAAATCTAGTTTACAAATGACTTCCTAAACATGATTTTATATGCAAATGCAAGCACTCCTGCCAAGATTTTAAAAATCAAAACTTACCGTGTCGGCAAAAGGACCAAATAATGGTCACAAACTGACACCTGAAAATTATGGCTACCCCAAAATAGGGTAGGACTAGGGCTTGAGCAAGTCCTCCCTCCTATTTTGGGTAGGGTATAGCTCAAGGGGTCCACCTAGTTCCAATTTGACATGGAACCTAGGTCTCATTCCATCGTGATGCCAAAATATGAACTAAGATGTCCTAAATGCATGTTAAAGACCCGGGAGGTAAACCTTATTAGGGAAAGGCCCCCAAGGGGACATTTTCCAATGTTATAGAAACTAAGTATAAGAATGCATTCCCATCTCACATAAGAATGCTGCAATGATGCATTACACCATTAAACCTTGAAAATAGTTTAGAACTAATTCTACTTAAAAATCCTTGCATACATTTACTATATTCATTATTTTCCTTAAAGAATTAAATTTACTCTTTGAGTAAAAGCTATTAAGAAAAGATATTATTGCACAAGAAAGACTATGAAGATGAATAAAACTGATATTTAATCAATTTATATTAAAAATGTAGTACATAATAGAATTGTAGGAGATAATATAGTTTGAACCATGACAATATATTCAAAATGATGAACTAATATAGTTATATGAATAGATGCAAGTACAAATGAGTCTATTCTCAAAGAAAAACCTAGAAGTAGACAAAATCCTAGTTTATGATTATGTACTACATATTACAAAAAAAATTCCAAGATCCTTGTCAATAGGTCTTGAATTCCCTATTATAGAAACAAGGGAGAAAACAAGTTTTAGACTTAAAGACAAATGTCACATTTACATTTGACAAAATCTCATCAATCAGTAACAAAGATAATTGATTTTTGGATCAGATATTTTCATAGGAGTAGAAGTTGTTACGTGTGTGGCCACAAAATAATTTGTGTTAGGAAATGTACATTGAAAACTGTGATAACAAACTCTATCAACCTATCTCCATTCTCTTCATTCTAATCCCTTTCTAGAATATCTGATGCTTCACAAGAAGACAAAGAACAATGTAGCAACTACATGACAAAACATGCTCTATTTTGGAAATAAAAACATTCCCATGCTAATAATGAACAAGAACAGACCAAGAAGAACATATTCCCTTTTGAATGAGGAATAACAGACAAATATTCAAAATAAGGAACAACAAAATATTTGAAGTTTTACAACTCAGGTACATCATTATATTTCTCATCCCAAGCCTTATATTGTTCTTATTATGGCCATTGGAATGTGAGGAGATCATGCACATGAGACATATACTTATTATTATTCTTAGCTAAAATTGATTCAGCTTCCCTGACAAAGTTGTCATCAAGTTGACAAGAATCCCACAACTTACTAACACTCCTTCTAAAGAGGGGAACATCAATACTATCTTCCTGGCAGAGAAGAAAAGAGATAATTGGAATGATGCCTTCAATTTGAAGAGCCCAATCCTGGTAAGACTAAATATCACCCTTATCCATTTTAATTGTTGGTATCACTCCAATTTGATAAATATCAAAACTATGAATCAATTCCAATGCTTTCTCCTCAAGTTGATTCATAAATTCCTGTGAATCCCTAGCCTCTTTTGCTGCTATGTAACTTGGCTTTATTTCCTTTAAAGCACCTTGTTCATGATTTGATCCCTTTTATATACCAAGTAAAGAAGAAATTATTTAGACCCACATACTAAATAAAGGCACAATTTGGTCCTTATCCTCAATAATTTTCTTAATGACAAATGACAAGTTAGTGTACAATCTATGATTCTTATCTACTCTACTAACAAGTTTTTCCATCAATAACCTAAAATATTTGAAACAATGTATTGGTTATCCTCTCACTGACCATTGATAGAATTCTAAAACATCTTCTCAAAACCCTGATCTGTTCTCTTAACTCTTCATTCTCCTTTTCAAGACTACATTTTGATGAGGAGGAGGAAGGATCGGTAGCTAGAAGGTCTTAATCTCTTATCACTAGTGTAGTTTGGGGTGAAAAAGATGTAGATGCTTTTTGTTTCTATTATGGTTGTTGCCATTTTGCTTCTGCTTCCTTCAACTTATGGTATTCATGTAGTAGATGAATATATTCTCCTTCTAATTTATCATATTTTTTCGAGAGAGCATCAATGGTTGCTTTGCTAAACTTCACAACCTCTACTACCATGTTTGATGCCTCTAGGGTAGGAGTATCAGACACTTTTTTAATTATTAGGCTACCCCTTAAATCTCTATCAGGTTCAACCACTAATGGCTTATCTGTGTTAGGGCCTAAGGCCCAAATAGCTAAGGTTTCCCACTTTGGCTTGAACCTTGCACCTAATAATGCTACCTTAGCTTCTTCTTCTATGGAGAAGACCTTTTTATCTTGTCTTCTAATGGTGTCCAAGGCAATGGAAGAAGCTATGTCCCATTCTGGGAGTAGTAGATTACCACTTTTTCTAACCATTTTCCTGCCAAGACTCTAGAGTGATGTCTTTGGCTTCCTCCCTCATCCTTGTTAGTATCCTAAGGGATACTTGTTCTTGATTCTCTTGAGGGGATGATCTCTCCATTTCTTCACTCAATCTTCTCACATATTCTTCTTTTCTAGATTTCCACAAGAAATTAGAAAACTCCTTATAATTAACAAATTCATCATCTTTTATGAACCTTTGACAAGTAAAAACCCTCAAAATGCCTTTCACTTTGAGAGTAATGCATGTTATTCTACTTATGGGTAGTTGTTTAGGTTCATCCTTGCTAGGAGGTGGCATCCTTTATCATATTTCATCTTCATTAATTTCTATTTCCTCTTCATCATCATCTGGATAATAAACTAGAGGACCTTGTTCAACTTTTCTCCTTTTTGGAGATCAATCCCTAGGAGGTGAATCTAACTTGATTATCTGCATAGGAGGGGGAAATGCTGGTTGTACTGGTAGAGAAGATAAAACAAGCTGAGTCTATTAAGGGGCTTGTGGAACTTGTTCTTTAACTTTCACCCTTTTGACTCTTCTCTTGAAAGTGTACTTCAATTGACCCCCAGTAGGGGGATACTATGATGGCCTTTCTTCTCCCTTGGGATCAATAGACGCCTCTTCATTTATGGTAATTATTTCATCAACATTTGATAAAATTGTTTTTATCCTGGTAATAGTGTCAACAATTTTTGGATAAGCTCCCTTGTAACATGGCTTCTTCTGTCTCTTTTTTTCCTAATACTTTATATACATCATCCATCATATCCTTTTCAACTTAATTTCTTCTTCATTAGTTATATTTATAATGACATCTTTAGGGAAATAAACCTAATGATTAATAGCAGCCCTTCTAATACCCTTTCTGATGTTGTTTATGTAACCCTCAAGGTTAAAGTTTTTGGCATGCTCTTGCTACATCTTGAAGACATTCAACTTATCATTCAATTTGTTAAATCTCTCCTTACTCATTTGGAAGTTAGAGAAATCTATCAAGTAAGGGAAGAAACATCCCTTCTTTTAGTTTGCCAAGTGAGCCTTTTCTGATTCAATTAATTGCCAAATTACTTCAAGAAAGCAAACCTTCAGTGGTACATGTTTCAGCAGTATATGTGGACCAACAGGGCACTTGTACACTCTCAGAACTATATATTCCTCATGGAGAATGAAATCTCCCCAATTATTCTTAATATCTAAAGGAGGCCTTCTTACCGCATGTCTTAGGAAATCAAATAGTGGAGGTGGGATTCTAGGTATATCCCCCTGAAAACAACCTAATACCTTGAGCACAAAATGATCTCTAAAAATTCTATAACTTGAGTTGGGATCATGCCTATCCCATATATGAGTCCAGCACTAGACTAGTAGTGAGTTTCCCTTATCATCAACTTGGTTTACCATCAATTTATGGCTCCACTTTTCTCTTCCCCCATACAAGAACATATGACATAATAAACAATACCATTAAAACTTCACTGCTTCTTTCTTTTGATATTTATTAGTCCATGTATGCGATTAACCAAATTAGAAACAAAATCAAATTGACAATTTAGAGATGGATTTTGAATATCAGCTGCAATATAGCTATAGACCATGGTAATTCTTTCATTTTTATCTTCCTATAAGACGTGACACAATGCATAATAGGTCTTTGCAAAATAACCTTCAATGGTTTCCAACCAGAAGGGTTCTTGCTCACTCTGTGGAATTTTTATTGACCTATTATTTGGACCCTTGTCCTTATGTCTAGGTAGATGTATTGTTCTATAATTGCATTTATCTTTCAAGTATTCCTTCTTGAATCCTTCAGTGTCAATTACTGTACTAGAAGCTAGATTTAATCCAAAGATTCTAGTAATAGTTTCTTTGTTGATTGCTGCCAAAACACTATTGGCAAGAGACACTACTATGCATGACAAGTGTTGTCATTGATAGCAACTAAGTCTATCCTACACATCTACATTACATGATTTGTTCATACCAGAAGTTAGAGTGAGGATTTTTCTAAGTCCAGATGTAAAAAATAGAGCATGTGACAGGGTTCCGTATCTTGGTCCAAATCTCTCCTGTGGTAAATCACAGTGTGCTACAGATCTGAGAGAGTGATAATGGTGCAGGAGCACCTAAGGGAACACCTTGGAGCAAGAAGACACAAATGACCATAGGAGGAGCCCATGGAGCCCATCAAGTCAATTGGAACATCCTAAAACCAATTATAGCATGTTATAATGGACAAAATGATGTAATGATCAAATGTCCTAAGGCTCCTAACAAGGACCCTAAGACTAAAAATGATGTATGTTGGGCCAATAGTGCCTCTAGAGTCAAATATAGGCGTTTAAGATTAGGAATAAGGTATAATGATCCTAAGAAGATTAAACATGATGAATTGGTAGGGTAGAAATCCATTAAAACAAAGTTTAAAATTCAAATTTTTAAATCAACCATTTAGGCGGGAAAGTTAGTTTTGAGTAGTTTTTGATGTTGAACCAACTCCAACCAATGGGAATCAGTTGTGGAAGTTGGGGCAGAGTTTATGTAAACATGTCCAAGGCATTTGATGGTATGGGGAATCATTTTGAGACCTAGACTGTATGGTCTAACAGAAATAACAGAGGTTTCTTCATCTAGTTCTTGTTTTTCTTTGCATTTTTGATGATCTTTTAAATTGTGGTGGCATGGTAAATGTCTTAATCCTTCATTGAATAGTGTTAGACCTTATTTAATTCTTTTAGAAGGTCTCTACACTAGTTTTAGTTCTATTCATTTGACTGCTACAAAGAACAACAGACTATCCTTAGGTGTTTTGAGAGGTGACAATGCATTTTTGGACCTTTCCATGAATGTAAAATCCTAATTCTCATCGAATAGGTCCTTGATGACATGTACAATATGATTTCTAACCTTAACAAGGTAGGAGGAGTGCAGATTGGGAGGTGATCACCGTTAGAAGACAAGATTGTATGTGAAAAGAGCATGGGAATGATGGCACAGGTGTAGCAGCAGAAGATCTACCTTAACAAGGTAATGTTTTTATGATTGATGTTGCCTATTATGAGTACTAAGATGGTGTTAGACCTTTGAATGAGGTCTAGAAGTGATTGGAAGTGGGAGATCTTGAAAACCCTAGGTTTTAGGTCCTACAGATGGGGGTTTGGTGTTTAATCACTTGAATGAGTAAACCATTGTCTAAAACCTTGAAAATACCATGTCTGGGATCCTTTCCTAAGACTATTTGGGGGTTTTGAGTGTGGAGGTCAAGTTTGTCATAGGGTTCCTTTGGAAAATGGGTGAATTAGGCCTTGTAGGAAGATTGCAAGGTCTCAGAACAATCGGTATGGTCTAAAGTAATAGTGCATGAATCTTGGATATGTTATAGAACTCAGTAAAGGTTACTCAGATCAGTCATTTTTTTAGAAGTACTTTGGGAAAGATTGGAGAAAAGTGTAGATTACTCGTTGAACAGGGCTACTAGGATTAGGCCTAGTTAAGAGAAGTTGTCAATGAACCAGTCAAAATGGTGTGTGAGACCCTTTGAATCTTGTTTATTAGGATATGTTAAGACCCTAGAAGGTGTAAGATTGCATCTTAGAAGTTGGAACCAAAGTTGAGCCCTTTGGAGGAGCTTAGGGCAAGGGGAAGACTAGTGAGTCTTATTGGTTGAAGTCCACAATTGGTTTAACCCTTTTGATCTTTTAAATTACCTCTAGAGACCTAACACCTCTACATCAAAGTAGTATCAAAGCAGCAAGTAGGTCCTTGAGGGAGTAGTAGGATCTTCTAAAAGAGTTAAGGGTTGGTGAAAGTTGTGAAGATGCCCCCTAAAAATTAGATGGCTAGGAAGAATAATGAATTGAGAGAAGCCGTAGAGGCTAGAGAAAGAGAGTTGAAAGAGAGAAGAGAATGGGATGCTAAAAGAGAAAGAGCGTTAAGACAAGTGAGAAGAGAGAATGCGTCAATCTTGGCAAGGTTGGAAGCATTGGAGAAGAATCCTAGAAGGGATGAACAAGATGATCAAGAAGGAGATGATGAGGGACATGAGAAGGTAGATGAGAACCCTCCTGAGGATGAATTGGATCCTAAAAAAAATAAATTTTTGAGATTTCTTAAGGTAGTTCAAGGTAGTGGAACAAAGATAGAGTTGCCTATCTATCAGGGGAAGATGGATAGTGAAGAGGAATTAGGGTGGATAGATGCCCTTGAAAATTTCTTTGAGTATGAGGAAATAAGTGTTGAGAAGAAGGTTAAATTTGCAAAGACAAAGTTGAGAGGGATAGCACTTACATGGTGGAGTAGTGTACAAGCAGAAAGAGTGGCTACAGGTGGAGCAAAAATCACTTCTTGGGGTAGGATGAAGGATATGATGAAGAATCAATTTCTTCCATTTGATTATTCTATTCAAACAAAGAGGATGAGGCAAAATTTGAAGCAAAAGGACATGGATGTTATGTCTTATACTGAGCAATTTCATAAGCTTAGTATTAGAGGAGGATTGGAAGATGAAGAAGAGAAAGTGGCAAGATACCTTAATGGGCTTAGGTACAACTTGCAAGATGAAATTGGTTTGCCATACCAAAATCACTTGGAGAATGTTTTCAATTGGCCATAAGGGCTGAAGAGAGGGTGAAGAGGAAGCAAGAAAGACAAGGAGGTAGTGGTAGAGGATCTAGAGGCAGGGGCAGACCTACTAATGAAGGACAGAGCGGCAATGAGAAAGTCAAGGAGTTTTCTGTAGAACAGAGAGGTGGATATAGAGGTGGAGGTAGGTTTGGATTAGGTAGAGGAGTATTCACAAGAAGATGTTATCATTGCAATGAAGTCGAACATGCATCTTTCAAATGTCCTAAGAGGGATTATGTTGATAAGAACAAGGAGAGAAGAGTTCACTTGGCACAAGAACAGGAAAGGAAAGAAGACCAAGAACTAGAAGTAGCCTATCTAGAAATAGATGGAGAACTTCTCATGGTGGAAAAAGGCAAAGTGCAGCAAGTACCATAGGCATCTATTTTTAAAACTAATTGTTTAAGCCATGGAAAAATGTGTAAATTGATTATAGATTCAGGTTCACATGATAATTTAGTTTCCTAGGATATGGTACACAAATTGGGATTTAAGACATTTGATCATCCTAGTCCTTACAATGTCACTTGGGTATGTCAAGAGCAGCAAGTAAGGGTTAGTTAGAGGGTATATGTTGATTTTTTAATTGGTCCATATCATGATTATGTTTTGTGTGATGTCATTTCAATGACATGTGGGCATATACTTTTGGGTAGACCATGGAAACATTTAAGAAAGATAGTTCATGATGGCTATACTAATAACTATTTGGTGCACAAAGATGGTAAAAAGTTTAAACTAATACCTTTACCTTGTGGAGCCAAGAAGGAACATGCTACTATCTGTTTTGGAGAAAAATTGCAGTTGAATGTGCAGGTTAAGGATGATTGGAAACAACAGGAATAGTTGCAGCAGAGGAAGGTGGATGACAGTCCTAAAGAACAACATGTTTGGGACTTAAATTGCATCAAGATTGGAAACATTGATTTCCCTATAGGGAGGCAGGAAAAGGAAGGCACACAATAGGGAAAAACATATCAAAACCTTAAGATGGGAAGAGTAGAAGCATTCAAGCGGCAGGGTCCTAAGCAAGGACATAAAAATATGTATTGTGATACTAACACTTTTAGTAAGAGTCATATAGGTTGGAGAAGGAGGAGGATAACCCTTGGAGAGTTCATGTTCCCTGTTCAAAATTAGAGGAACCCTTCAAAAAGATTATAGGAGGTTTGGAGCAGATCACATAACTCTTGGGACAAGAGTTTTCGTAATGCTGGGGAGTATGGTGCAGGAGCACCTAAGGGAACACCTTGGAGAAAGAAGACACAAATGACCATAGGAGGAGCCCATGGAGCCCATAAAGTCAATTGGAACATCCTAAAACCAATTATGGCATGTTATAATGGGCAAAATGATGTAATGATCAAATATCCTGAAGGTCCTGACAAGGACCCTAGGACCAAAAATGATGTAAGTTGGGCCAATAGTGCCTCTAGAGTCAAATATAGGTGTCTAAGATTAGGAATAAGGTATAATGATCCTAAGAAGATCAAACATGATGAATTGGTAAGGTAGAAATCCATTAAAACAAAGTTTAAAATTCAAATTTTTAAATCAAGCATTTAGGCGGGAAAGTTAGTTTTGAGTAGTTTTTGATGTTGAAACAACTCCAACTGATGGGAATCAGTTGTGGAAGTTGAGGCAAAGTTTATGTAAACATGTCCAAGGCATTTGATGGTACGGGGAATCATTTTCAGACCTGGACTGTACGATCTGACATAAATAACAGAGGTTTCTTCATCTAGTTCTTGTTTTTCTTTGCATGTTTTATGATCTTTTGAATTGTGGTGGCATGGTAAATGTCTTAATCCTTCATTGAATAGTGTTAGACATTATTTAATGCTCTGAGAAGGTCTCTAGACTAGTTTTAGTTCTATTCATTTGACTGCTACAAAGAATACCAAACTGCCCTTGCGTGTTTTGAGAGGTGACAATGCATTTTTGGACCTTTCCATGAATGTAAGATCCTAATTCTCATGGAATAGGTCCTTGATGACATGTACAATATGATTAATAACCTTAACAAGGTAGGAGGAGTGCAGATTGGGAGGTGATCACCATTAGAAGACAAAATTGTATGTGAAAAGAGCATGGGAATGATGGTACAGGTGTAGCAGCAGAAGATCTACCTTAACAAGGTAATGTTTTTATGATTGATGTTGTCTGTTATGAGTATTGAGATGATTTTAGACCTTTGAATGAGGTCTATAAGTGATTGCAAGTGGGAGATCTAGAAAACCCTAGGTTTTGGGTCCTAGAGATGGGGGTTTGGTGTTTAAACACTTGAATGAGTAAACCATTGTTTGAAACCTTGAAAATACCTTATTTTGCATCCTTTCCTAAGACTGTTTGGGGGTTTGGAGTGTGGAGGTCAAGTTTGTCATAGGGTTCCTTTGGAAAATGGGCGAATTAGGCATTGTAGGAAGATTGCAGGGTGTCAGAATAGTCAGTATGGTCCAAAGTAATAGTGTATGAATCTTGGATATGTTATAGAACTCAGTAAAGGGTACTCAGATCAGTCATTTGTTTTAGAAGTGCTTTGGAAAAGATTGGAGAAAAGTGTAGATTACTCGCTGAACAAGGCTATTAGGATTAGGCCTAGTTAAGAGAAGTTGTCAATGAACCAGTCAAAATAGTGTGTGAGACCTTTTGAATCTTGTTGATTAGGGTATGTTAAGACCCTAGAAGGTGTAAGATTGCATCTTAGAAGTTGGAACCAAAGTTGAGCCCTTTGGAGGAGTTTAGGGCAAGGAGAAGACTAGTGAGTCTTATTGGTTGAAGTCCACAATTGGTTTAACCCTTTTGATCTTGTTAAATTACCTCTAGAGACCTAACATATCTACATCAAATAAGGATTTTTAGGACTATCTAAATCCAAAATCTTATCATCTGGTGATGAAGGATTCAAAAGATACAAGCATATGAGTATCAGGGTCTAGTTAGTTAGCACAGTCAGAAGAAGAATAGGCCGACCTAGTATTTGATCTTAGTCTGGATATAGAAAATTTGTTGGATAAGAAATTAGTGACAATCAGTGGTATTGGATGACATGATTGATGATTTGAGAACACAAGTTTCTGGTCTGTGTTATTATTTGTACATGGATTCAGCCGATAGAGAAGAGTTTTTAAAAAAATGTTCTAAGTTTTCTTGAAGCCGATTACAGTTGATTGAATCTCTTGATGAAAATATATATAGCCAATGGATTCAAGTGTTTTGGTGTATGATTGTGATGTGGTGATGGATTAAATGTGAAAAAGGAAAAAACAAGTGTAAAGGAGAAGAGATCTGAGGACTGGATCATGGCAGAACAGTGAACAGAGTAGAGCAAGGATGAAGTGTGTAAGATCAGTATTATCTACTTAACTAGAACTAAATTCTTACATTGTTAGATGCTATTCACCAGTTGAAACACTCTATAATATTCTTGTAATCATTTCTATAGGTAGCGAGCCTCTTTGAGCAGTGAGCTTTGGGCAATAAACCCAAAGGCATGTGCCTTCCCATTTGTAATACTTTTAACATGGTATTAATTTTTGTGTACTAACCTCCACCATATTTTTCCCTTAACCAGGTTTCCATGTTGAAAATCTTGGTGTCAAGTATGTTATTCATTTTTTTGCTCATATGTTATTGATTCATGCTTTCTGTGATAGGTGAAAGTCAGGTGTGGAAGATCAGACATAGTCATGAAACCCTAACCCTACCATCATCAAGGAATCTAATCTAAATGAAGCCAAAAGAACAATGCAATACAAGCATAACATCACCTAGACCGTGCGATTCCTTGTTTGAGAGGGAAATGTGGACTGCTTCTTCAACAATAAACAATCACAAAGCTGAAAGCTGCCATTGATGGATGATAAAAGCTCAAGTGCTCGAATGCTCAAGATGATAATGGAGTTGCTATATGATTGCTGGATTGCTAGATTTCTGGATTTCCTGGGGGGGTCTCTCATATGGAATGAGAGGCTGTTTATATAGGACTCAACCAAGATCAATCAACGGTGGAGATTCAAAGGCTATGTGAATGGCTGAGATTGAAAGTTACTAAATTTAGGTCCAATTAGTTGTACATGTGAAGGATTTTAAATGAAAGTTGTCTTACAACACATGATAAATGGGAAATGGACAAGTGTTGAAATGTGATAAATGATAAAGGCTTAATTCAAATAAAGTATTTGAATTAGTGGGATATGAGTTGGAAATTAATTAAATAAATAAAATTTATTTAATTAATATGATAAATGCATAAAATGAGATAAGACATGATGTGGAATTAATTAAATAAATACAATTTATTTAATTAATTGGCTAAGTGAATGAGAATGGGATTTTAATTAAATAAATAAAATTTATTTAATTAATTGGATAATGGATTAGGGATGTAACAAGGTGTCGCTAGACATGGACAAATTTGGGTGTCTACATTTTGCCCCTCTTTGATACAATGTTCGATAGAACGTTGTGTCAAAGAAGATGTGAGATATGTTCGATAAACAAGGTATGCCCCAAAAAATGTGATAGGTGAAAGTCAGGTGTGGAAGATCAGACATAGTCATGAAACCCTAACCCTACCATCATCAAGGAATCTAATCTAAATGAAGCCAAAAGAACAATGCAATACAAGCATAACATCACCTAGACCGTGCGATTCCTTGTTTGAGAGGGAAATGTGGACTGTTTCTTCAACAATAAACAATCACAAAGCTGAAAGCTGCCATTGATGGATGATAAAAGCTCAAGTGCTCGAATGCTCAAGATGATAATGGAGTTGCTATATGATTGCTGGATTGCTAGATTTCTGGATTTCCTGGGGGGGTGTCTCATATGGAATGAGAGGCTGTTTATATAGGACTCAACCAAGATCAATCAACGGTGGAGATTCAAAGGCTATGTGAATGGCTGAGATTGAAAGTTACTAAATTTAGGTCCAATTAGTTGTACATGTGAAGGATTTTAAATGAAAGTTGTCTTACAACACATGATAAATGGGAAATGGACAAGTGTTGAAATGTGATAAATGATAAAGGCTTAATTCAAATAAAGTATTTGAATTAGTGGGATATGAGTTGGAAATTAATTAAATAAATAAAATTTATTTAATTAATATGATAAATGCATAAAATGAGATAAGACATGATGTGGAATTAATTAAATAAATACAATTTATTTAATTAATTGGCTAAGTGAATGAGAATGGGATTTTAATTAAATAAATAAAATTTATTTAATTAATTGGATAATGGATTAGGGATGTAACAAGGTGTCGCTAGACATGGACAAATTTGGGTGTCTACATTTTGCCCCTCTTTGATACAATGTTCGATAGAACGTTGTGTCAAAGAAGATGTGAGATATGTTCGATAAACAAGGTATGCCCCAGTGTAACTGGCAGGTTATGCCCCCTCGAGAGGTAAGCCAGGCGAACCAGGAAAGACTGGGTTGGCGCTCGATAGAAGAAAAGGCAGAAAATAGGGCAAACGCGAAGAAAATAGGCTGTGGTATAGAAGAATTAGGGTTTGGAGAAGGGCTATAAGTAGGGGCTGCAAGGGCAAATAGGTTCATTTGTGCTCATTTGTGCTTAGAAACCTAGAGAAATCCAGAGCTCCTGAGAGTGAGAGTGGCAGAGCTAGCGGGATGGTGATTCCACGCAGAGATCATCGTGCGGAGCGAGTGAGGACACATGGACGACCAGAGGGAGCAGGCGCACCGGTATGTCCCAAAACTTTTCCCAAAAGCGTGCATTTAATAGCCTAGAAGCGTAATTAATTCACACACGTCACCAAAAGCGACTAGTTTAGGACCTGGCACATATAGGTCGCTTATGTAGGAGTAGAGGTCGCTTAGAGTAATATAGGTCGCTTATGGGCGCGGGTAGGTCGCTTAGGAAAAAAGGGGTCGCATCCTGTCGGCGGGAAAAGAGCAGCGGAAATGAGCGTGTAGATAAAAACTAGTCGCTTATGAGCAGAGATTAGTCGCATAAGGTAGTTGAGCTCGCTTAGGACTAGAAATAGGCCGCATATAGTAGATAGCGCGCATATAGGGCGAAAATGGTCACTTAGTGTGAGTTAGCTCGCTTATGAGGAGAAAGTAGGCGCATATAGGAAAACGGCTCGCTTTTGGAGTAAAAAGACGCGCATGTGGGATAGGGCTCGCAGGTAAAGTAAGGATGAGCGCATGTGGAAATAGTGGTCGCTTTTAGGAAAACAGTGAGCGCAGGTGCAAAAGAGCTCGCATGTGGGCAAAACAGAGGCGCATATAGTGAAAGGAATCGCTAATGAGCAGAAATAGGTCGCTTGTGGTAAAGTGAACCGCATATGGTAGGTGTAGGAGAAAATAGCAGATAGATAGGCAGATTTTGATATGAATGATGAACGGAATAGACTGACAAGAGTAAATGGATGATGCAGGATGTACTACCGCCATTGCTATCACGGGAGCCCCATCCGAGAGATTTGCGGCTAGTGAGACAGTTGGATGCAGAGGAGCTACTGGTGTTAGAGATTCTGGGCTTAGAGCATGTGTCACGATTAGAGCCAGTGCAGGCACATCGAGGGTTGATGACTGCGATGGTGGAGCGATGGATGAGCGAGCACAGTTCATTCTTGTTACCGACAGGAGAGGCGACCATCACCTTAGAGGATGTGTTCCGGATTTTGAGGATTCCGATAGATGGGGATCGGGTAGATTATGATCCGGAGATGGGCCCAGCTGCATTCAGGAGATTGTTTGGGACACTAGACATCGGAGCAGAGGGTTCGGAGATACCGATGGGGAGGATGGAGGAGCTCTGTGACAGGTTGCAGCGAGTGGTAGTGGCTATCATTAGATGGCTAGTGGGTGATAGGAGAGCGAGAGGGTTTCCTGTAGGATGGGGGACAGTGATGGAGGGCATGTTCTCCTATGGCACGAGATATGCATGGGCAGAGTGCGTGTTGGGACAGCTCTATCATTACCTACATGATTGTGCATATATGTTCGGAGCCAGTATGTCCGCAGGAGTGACAGTGTTGCACGTATGGGCTTATGAGCACATTCCAGTGACGAGACCAGAGGGATGGGTGGCTAGAGCAGCAGGAGAGCCATTTGCACGGATGTATAGAGGAGCCTTGACATATCGACAGCGCCGAGGGGTGGTATACTGGCGACGGAGGTTGGATGAGATAGACAGGTTTGTATGGAGGCCATGGCTAGGATGTGAGCAGTGGGAGGAGGAGGATGCCGAGCTTGCTTATGCGAGACAGGCGAGGTACATTTTTGGACGCGGCTTGTACATTATAGAGCGCTATTTGCCAGAGAGAGCCCTGAGGCAGTTTGGAGAGGCACAGGCAGTACCGGTAGGGGATGCCATTTTTGGGAGGACGAGGCAGGAGGTGTTCGATTGGGGTCCAGAGGTTGTGGTGGACACAGCCTTGGCAGAGAGAGATGGATTGCAGCCAGTAGCATGGCAGTGGAGACAGGGTCCGGCAGAGCCAGGTACATTGCCAGAGTATGATGCATACTGGGCGACAGCTAGGCCGACTCGGTTGACACGAGATGGAGAGATTGGGGAGATTGGGATGGAGAGACCAGTCCGGAGGCGACGACGACGGGCTCCACCGGCACAGGCAGTAGTGCCAGCTGCACCAGGGATACAGATGCCAGGGCAGGTGCCAGGTCAGCCAGCTATATTAGCACAGCCACAGGCACAGATCGGAGCAGGGGATGATGTGGGCATTCAGCAGCTGCGGAGACGGATCAGAGAGGAGAGGAGATGGAGGCAGCGAGCACAGATGAGGCTGAGGAGGGTGGAGATGGATAGGCATCAGGCCGTGATCAGTCTGAGGCATGCTAGAGCACAGGCACAGACTTATCAGGCTCAGCTACAGCTGGGAGCACAGAGAGGAGATGGACAGGATGATGGTGCGCTCGCGAGAGTTACAGGAGAGAGGGATACAGCTAGGCAGCATGAGCAGATGATGAGGCTTGAGCGAGATACTGCAGTACAGCAGGAGCAGGCTATGAGAGCAGAGAGAGATGGTCTGCGAGCTGAGAGAGATAGGGCAGTACAGCAGCTGCAGGTTATGACTAGTGAGCGGGATAGAGCAGTGACTGCCTTGGGGACTGATGGAGCTACTATGTACTTAGCGACACAGTTGACAGCGGTACAGGCCGAGCTTCGGAGAGTGCAGGGTGAGGCTGAGTATTATAGAGGCTTATATTATGGAGCTGTGCCGGCAGAGCAGAGACAGCCTAGCTTCAGGAGCAGGTCAGGGGCTTCGAGCTCACGGAGGTCAGGTGGATCTCGGTCAGTAGCTTCAGTGATGGGGCCACCGAGAGATGGAGGACCAGGTACAGGACCTGTTGGTGGTGGTGGTCAGGGTGAGGGAGCTGGCAGTAGTCGCTAGGGCATACCTTGTTGACATTGTATCATGATGAGGCCTAGAGCCATTGTTGTACATTCATTCTTTGCAAGGCTCAGCTTGTATTGTAGACACTTGTATTTTGACACACATGTATATATATATATATATGGCAGTTTTGGCGATCTATATGATGTTATATTGGTTGTGATGTTGATATTATGATGGCTATGCATGTTATGTGTATGGATTATATATGGATTATGAATGGATGTTTATGCAAATGGTAATGGATAGAAAATGTATGAATATGTAAATGGTAAGGATATGGATAGATGTATGCATATAGGTAGATGGTAAAGAAAAAGATATGTAATGGACTTATGTATGGCTAACACTTGTTTTGCAGGAACGGGAATATGGACAAAGGATGATGGAGATGATTGATCTTGGCTGAGGATGACGGAACGAATGGATAGATAAAATGGATAAGATAAGATGATGATGGGCAGCTGTCAAGTAATTGCTCAAAATGAAAAGAAATGCAGTCCTTATGTTTGATATAGCATATGGATGTTATGCACCAGGGTATAAGAGACCAAGGTGTCGAGGTATCCAATGCGTAACTAACGTGTTACAATCTTATCTGAACGCATGTGGTCAAGATGGTGAGCCAACATGCACAAGATATGAATAACAGCTAGTGTTGGACTTTGACGCTACAAACAATGGTTTGAGCTTATCTCCACTACACATAATGATAGCTTGCTGGTTATATGTATGGAGTTAGTCTTAACATAGAATAGTCTCTAATGCATAAGAGACTGTTTAGCTTCTCAGATGCTAGAGATATTGATATGTAAGATGCTAATCCCAACACGTACAAGATACCAAGACGCATAGGAAGAGAATAAGATCATCCCGCAAACACGGCATACGAAAGCTATATGACCATGCCCCAGTCCTTACTTCATCGCAACATACCAAGATATAAATAGATCAAGGCAGTCTTGACTAGGTACAGAAAAGGGACAAAAGATAAATCAAAAGATAAAACAAAAGATACTGTCATCACGTTCTCTTGCCAAATTTGGGTGCTCTTGGATAGATTAAGCTGGCGCCTTGTTAAGAGGAAAGCTACATCCTGTTGAAGGCTAAAGTTGGTGATAAATAGCTATAGCAAATGTTGGCTTAAGGCATGCGGACAAATAGCTTCTGGCTTACCTGTGATTGGTTAAAGTGCTTGAGCTTGTAATATACACATGGTTTGCTTCCTGTTTGAGCTGATCAAAGAGGAGAAGATGGATGATGAATGAAGATGAAGAAGATGGGGGGATCATCGGTGCTTGAGTACTGGAAACTTCCTTCGTATTCCAGACTGCCTACATACCCTGTATCCACGGGATCAAAGCACACTTACGATGAAGATGAGACATGATGAATATGTAGTTCTGGGTTTTATTGATGATGTAAGTGATGAAAGATAGAAGAAGATGAGCTGAAAGATTGAAGAATGTTGAGAATGACAGATGACAGATGAAAGGGGCTATCGTCTTAGCCTGAATCAGAGTGCTTCCTGCGCATCTCAGATTGCCTACATACCCTGTATCCACGGGATCAAGGCGTCAACGATAGAGCTGGATGTAGTTCTTATTGATGTGGCTAATCGATTGGATGTTTGATCAAGCGATGTTTGTTGCGATTGTTGGATGAGTGTGGATGAATTGTGAAGGTATGAGTCCTGGTTGCAAGTCGTTAGGTCATAGTTGTCGGTGGACATGTGCCATGGCTGAAGTTGATAAGGTGTGCTGTGTCGAAAGCTGAGTTGTTTGATATGTTATGAGCTAGAGATAACAGGATCCACTTCCAAATAAGACTCAACAAATGCCCCCAGTGTGGGATGAGGTTTATTATGCAGAAGCGACAATGCAGAAAAGATGTGGCCAAGATGCTAAGGTGCCAAAAGATATAGATATCACGACAATGTCTCACATATGATAACTAGCATCGGCAAAGGATGAAGAGGAAAGGCTATGTGTGAGATTGCGATAGGGCGTATGAAAATAGCTTATACAAGATGCAGTGGGGAAAACGATCAAACGAACCAAACAAATGAGGGAAGCTGGTCACTACACATAGCGCCTGTTTGCCAGGTTTTCACTATGGTACTTATCCAAGGCGCCTGTTTACCAGGTTTTCACCAGAGGACGGATTATTTATCTTATTTTTGTTTTTGATTTTTTATTTTTTATTTTTTATTTTTTTTTTGACATTTTTTGATTTTTTTTTTTTGTTTTTTTTTTGGTGTTTTTGTGGGATAGCTGAGATTCATGGATAAAACTTCTTGAGATGAACGCTGTTGACGGGTTCATCCAAGGGAATGCCTTCAGGTGTTGACAAAGTGTATGCACCAGATCCATAAACTGCTGTGATAATGAAAGGACCAAGCCAATTTGGTTCAAACTTGCCCTGTTTCTCTCGATGTTGTTGATTCCTTTGGTTTTCTTTAAGGACAAGGTCGCCAACCTGAAATCTGCGTTCTCTGATCTTTTTGTTATAGCTGCGACGTAGCCGGTTTTGATAGACTTGAAGATGGTTCAATGCTGTAAGGCGGCGTTCATCTAAGAGCTCAAGATCATGGAGTCGGGAGACTCGATATTCTTCATCTGAAATAGTATGTTGCAAGGATACGCGCAAAGAGGGGATCTCAACCTCGATAGGCAAAATAGCTTCAGTGCCATAGACTAGAGCATAGGGTGTGGCGCCAGTAGGAGTTCTGACACTTGTTCTATATGCCCATAAAGCAGGATGCAGTTGTAGATGCCAATCTCGACCAGTTTCGTTAACAGTCTTTTTAAGGATCTTGATGATTGTCTTATTAGAGGCTTCAGCTTGACCATTGCTCTGAGGATAATAAGGCGTAGAGAACCTATGTTGAATATGAAACTTAGTGCAAAGATCTCTAACCTCTTGGTTCTTGAAAGGCCGGCCATTATCTGTGACAATAGCTTGAGGGACTCCATAACGGCAGATGATGTAATGTAGGATGAATTTAGCTATTTGTTTACCTGTGATGTAGGTCATTGGTATGGCTTCTACCCACTTTGTGAAATACTCAGTGGCAGTGATAATAAACTTATGACCATTTGATGAAGTAGGATGAATTTTACCCACAAGATCAAGTCCCCATTGCGAAAAAGGCCATGGAGTGACAATAGGCTGAAGCTCATGTGCTGGTGCATGTATTAGATCTCCATGTTTCTGACATTGTAGACATCGCTTTGCAAATTGTTGGGCATCTTTTTCCATAGTTGGCCAATAGTATCCTGCTCGCAGAAGTTTCTTAACAAGGCCAGGGCCAGCGGAATGCGAACCGCAGACACCTTCATGTACTTCACGTAAGGCCGTTTTTGCTTCCTCAGAATCAAGACATCTAAGAAGGATACCATCAAGACTCCGGCGATACAGGGTGTCTCCTAAGATAGTGTAACGAGAGGCTCGACGGATAAAAGTTTTACGTTGGGTGTTGGATAGTTGAAGAGGCAAGGTGTGATTACGGAGATACTCGTATATATCTTTGTACCACAACGAGTTGGGACCAACAATCTCACATATAAGCTCAGACTGTGGAACTTCAAATGCGGGGATCAAAAGCTGTTCGACCAAGAATTCACATTTATGGGTGTTAGATGGCATGTCTAAAAGAGACCCAATCATAGCCATGGCATCAGCTGCTCTGTTTTGTAGTCTTGGAATTTGCTCAAAGGTAATGTCCTCGAAATATTGCTTGAAATCATCTACCATTAGTTTGTATGGAAGAAGCTTCTCATCTTTTGTTTGATATTCATCTAAGACCTGTTTGATAACTAGCTGAGAATCACCAAAGACTCGTAACTGTTTGATAGCCCATTGTACTGCCATGCGCAAACCTGTGATTAAAGCTTCATACTCTGCTATGTTATTGGTACAAGGGAATGCTATTCTGTATGATTTAGGTATGCAGTCTCCTTGGGGAGTGACAAACAAGATACCTGCTCCAGACCCGTGTTGAGTGTATGATCCATCAAAGTATAGCTGCCATCGTGCTGGGGAGCTGAAAGTAAACAATCCTTCATCAGGGAATTCGGGATATATTGGCTGAAAGTCTGTGATAGGTGCTGCAGCTAATTGATCAGCAATGACTTGTCCTTTGATAGCTTTACGGTTCACATATTGTATGTCAAATTCACTCAAGATCATAACCCATTTTGCTAATCTCCCTGTGAGAAGTGCTTTTGAAAGGAGATACTTGAGGGGATCCACATTAGAGATGAGCTTTGTTGTTTGGTTCAACATATAATGTCGCAACTTTTGGGAAGCAAACACTAATGCTAAACAAGCTTTTTCCATGAATGAGTAATTGAGTTCATATCCCACAAGAGTTCTGCTAATGTAATAGATGGCTTGTTCTTTTCCTGAATCATCATGTTGAGCTAGAAGTGCACCTAATGCTGCGGTTGTTGATGATATATAAAGCAGTAATGGACGATCAAGTACAGGAGGTATTAACACAGGAGGTGTTGCCAAGTATTCCTTTATCTTATCAAAAGCCTGTTGACACTTTTCATCCCACTTAAAAGGTTCACCCTTGCGAAGAAGATGCTGAAAAGGATGACATTTATCTGCGAGTTGTGAGATAAATCTGCGGATAGATTGTAGCCTACCCTGTAAACTGCGGAGCTGTTTGAGATTCGTTGGTGGAGGCATTTCTATGATAGCTTTTACCTTAGCTGGGTCCACTTCTATGCCTCATCGAGACACAATATATCCCAATAGTTTTCCTGATGTTACACCAAATACACACTTCTTTGGATTTAGTCTGACTTGGTATTTCTCTAATCGATCAAAAATTTGTGCCAATACTGGTAGATGTCCTTCCCTTGTCTTAGATTTTCCCAGGATGTCATCAACATAGTCTTCCATGATAGTATGAAAAAGGTCATGAAAAATAACTGTCATAGCTCGTTGATAGGTAGCTCCAGCGTTTTTGAGACCAAAAGGCATTACAACCCAGCAATATGTGCCCCATGGACAAATAAAAGACGTTTTATCTTGATCTTCCTCTGCTATTCTGATTTGATTATAACCAGAAAATCCATCCATCAAAGATAGCATTTCATGTCCTGCTGTAAGATCAACAATGTTGTCTATGCTTGGTAATGGAAAATCGTCTTTAGGACATGCTTTGTTAAGATCTCTAAAGTCCGTGCAGCAGCGAACTCGTCCATCTGGTTTTGCTACAGGTACCAAGTTTGAAACCCATTCTGGATAATCAATAGGCTTTATGAACTTTGCTTCTAATAGTTTCTGAATTTCTGCTTTAACCAATAAGGCAACTTGTGGATGCATTTTGCGCAATTTTTGTTTAACAGGCTTTGCATCAGGGAATACTGCTAAATGATGTACCACAAGTGAAGGATCTAGTCCTGGCATGTCTGCATAAGTCCATGCAAAATTTATGGCTCGTCTCAGGAAAAATGCTGTGAAGTTCTTTCGTTCTTGCTCTGATAGTGATGCTGCCAAAAAGGTGATCTTCGGATTTTGTTCTGTTCCCAAGTTCATGTCTTGTGATTTTTCAACTAGCACAGTTGATTTCTCATGGTAATCAGCAGTGACAGGAAGATCAAATCCCTCATCCTCGGGTGCCTCAGAGAGGTTTTCACCTTCAGATACGTCCTTTATTTTTACTTTTTCACGGTCAAGAGGCGCCTTGCGGTTTTCACCTAGTGACCTATTTTGTTGAATTTTGTTTATTTCACTTTTGCGACTGAAGGATTTGATACTTCCGCCAAAATATGCTAGTTTAGGTAATTCCATCATGAAACCTGCTTTGTGATCACCCGATGGGATACCTTGTCTCAAACCCATGAATTCTGCAATGGCTTCGTCATTTTCAAATGTATCTAATATCGGTGCCCCCTGTTGGTCCCAATCGATGAGGTCAGGATATACGAGTGAGAGGCTAATGGAGGGATCGTGATGGCTAGAAGAGATTGCGGAAAACATGAAGATGGAATGTTCTTGAAAGAGGTCGGTGATATGAAGGGAGGAGTCGTCGATGGTATCCGAGTTAGAAGTCTCTCCTACCGAAGAAGATCCAACGTCAATATCGGAAATACACTTAATGTCTTTGGATCGCGGTACCTCCGGTTGGTAACCAAGGCCTTGCTTATTAAACTTCTTAGACACAATAAGGGGCTCAATAGGTCCTTGTTCCTGTGATCCCAAGCCGCCATGTCCTTTATAGCCCATGTTCTTGATGATACGAAACCCGTTGTTGTATCGCTCTACTTCAAGTTGGACTTGGTCATTTTCATCAAAGAATATCCAAGAGTTTATGTCCTCAATGTCTTCGTCATCCAAGAAACCACCTTTAATGAATACGGTGGGGGGAGCTCTGATAACAGCGGAGGATGAAGTGGGTTTAGATATAGAAAGCTTACCGTGGGATTTAGGAGATAACGGAAGGGTGCCAACGCAACAGGATTCCTGCAATTTGTACTCACCAGGGCCATGGTCGGTATATTTGATATGGAGGTTGGAAGCGGCTTTGCTAGATGAGGGCTTGAGGAGATCGGATGGGTCGACATAGGAGGATGATGGATATGCCTCGGTGTTGAGAGGGATACGGTTTGGACTCTGATATTTAGCTTGAAAAGCACGGCAAAACTCAAATGGATTAGGATCAGCTTGAATGGTAACTTCAACACCCTTATGCGGAAATTTAAGGCATTGGTGATACGTAGATGGAACTGCTTTAAGGGTATGGATCCAAGGGCGGCCGAGGATGATGTTGTAAGGGAGATCAATATCAAGGACTTGACAGCGAGTTTCTGTAATGACCGGTCCAACTTGAATAGGCAACAAGATGATCCCTTCAGTATCTCTTTCAGCGTCATCATATGCTCTGATAGTTATAACCTTGGAGGTGTCAACATTTTTCTCAGAATATCCCAATTGTTTGATAAGTTTCAAAGAACATATATTTAGACCAGCTCCCCCATCTATCAAGACTCGTTTGATACGGCGTTGGTTAACAAATACTTCAATATGGAGGGCCTCATTGTGTGACGGATGCATGGAGGGTTGAAGATCTTTGTCAGAAAAGGTTAAATGACAAGGGGCTGCAATGCTAGCGACCATAGATTGAAATTGTGTGATATTAATATTATTAGGCACCGAAGATTCTTGTAAGGCCTTATCAAGGATAGCTTTATGTGCGGGGGATATGCGGAGCAGCTCAAGGATAGATATGTGTGCGGGTGTTTTGCCAAGGTGATCCAAGAGGTTATAGTCAGAGAGAGGTCGAGGAGGATGAGGAGGTGCTCCTTGAACGGTAACGCGACCTCTTCGCGTGGTTACGGCACAATCAGGTGCTCCTTGGATGGTAATGGTAGAAATGCGAGCATGGTCAATGCGGCCAATGGTAGATGATGCATAGCTATAGGGAATAGCATTTCCAGCTTGAAGGTTATTTGTCTGATCATGAGATGGAAGTGGATTCTTGAAAGTCTCTAGATCATAGTTTGATGTGGATTGTTGAGCAGGTTGAGGTGTTGAAGGTGTGACGTTGATTAGACCTTGATCAATGCAGTCTTGGATAACATGTTTTAAGCGCATACAACCATTTGTTTTGTGTCCTTTAACTCGATGGTAATCACAATACTCATTCTCTTTGTACCAAGGAGCTCGAAAGAGTGGTTCGCCATTTGGTGGTGCATCGGGTAGAATAACATCTCCGGCTTGAAGCAGCTTTCGAAGAATAACTTCCATGGGTTCCACTAATGGTGTAAATTGTCGGCGTGGATTAGAAGTTTGGCGTTGGTTTCTTCGTTGTGGAAAAGACTGTCTTGGTGGAGAGGCTGCTTGAATGTTGATAGGAGCTCTCATAGTTTGGATATTCTTTGTATCAACAATACCGTCATTGACAACATTCTTGTTCTTGTTCCAAAAGCGAGACTTATCATTGGAATTTTGGGGAGAATCTTTGTTATCACGAAAGATCTTGATAGTTCCTTTGGCAATTAAGGCTCGTTCAATAATAACTCCTTTGGAAACTAGTTCGTCAAAGGTGCTAGCACTTTGCAATTGTAATTGGAATGACAGCTCAGGATGAAGATTTTGAACAAAAATGTCAAGCTGTTGTTTCTCAGGGATTTCCCATGATAATTTGCTAGCCATATTACGCCATCGTTGGGTAAATGAGGAAAAGGTTTCACCATTGCGTTGTTTGTTGTTGACAAGGTCATTCATGTTTACCTCATGTTCAATATTGAAGGCAAAATGTGATCGAAACTTGGTTGCCAACTCGGAAAAAGTCTTAATTCCTGGAGGTAAATGGGAAAACCATTCGAGAGCTTGTCCTGCTAAGCTTCGAGGAAATAGTCTCAAAAGATATGTATCATCATAGGCAACATCGAGACATGCCACGAAAAAGGCTCGAAGATGGTCATCCGGATTTCCTTTCCCTTTGTACTTATCAAATTGTGGGATTTCAAAGTGTGGTGGAAAAGGTATCATATTAAGAGACTTGTCAAATGGATAAGCGCATATGTTTTCGAGAGAGAAGGGTTTCTTGCCTTGTCCGACCCTTTCATCGATCATCTGTTGGATATCGGCTGAGGATAACTGCTGTTGTTGCAAAGGGGGTGGAGTGTGATATGAAACATATTGTGGTTGCGGTTGTGGTATATGTGGAGTTGTGGCAGTTTGTTGTGGTTGTGGGATGTACGAAGCTGTAACGTTTTGTTGGGGTTGTGTGCCCACAATGTATGTCGAAGGAGTGGTATGTGACATGTATGTGTTAGAAGATTGCTGTCCTTGAGACACAAGTGGTAAGTGGGTGTGCATTACATGAGAAGTGGATGTGGGATTGATAGTAGCAGATGGGTGGGAAGTTGGAATTGAATTCATGACATGGTAAGTGACGGAAGGATTGGTAGATACAACAGAAGGGTGAACATTGGGATTGGTATTTTGGACAATATGAGGATTGGTATATGTCATGTGTTGGGTGATATTAGAGAAGCCTTGGGTAGCATAAGATGGATTGATAGTATGTGAAGGATGGGAAGAAGAGGACAGCATGGATGTAAGTTGATCAACATAAGCGATCTGATTGTTTGGATTGGCTTGAGAAATGAGGGGATCACTCATGTCAATAAGGCTAACATTGGGATTATGGGATAACATGAAGGAATTAGCAGTTGGTGTATGAGATGTGGTAGATTGCAATGGTTGTGAAGCATGGAGGACATGTGTTGTTGGAATGGTTTGAGAGGTATGCACACCATAAGATATGGGAATTGCTTGTGATGCTCGAAGTGTTTGTGCTTGCGTTACATGGACAGCTTGTGTGACGTGAGGCATGGAAACAGTCATGGTAGAAGGAGAGATATGTTGAGGGACATGAAAAGGTGGGATGTTGAGATTTTGTGACATGAGAGGAAGCACATTGGTGGGCACTATCAATGGTTCTAAGTTATGCTCTGATCGTGGTAACTCAAATGAAGCAACAAGAGGCAATGAGGATGGTGTTTGCGAGGTAATAGGAGATGATGTGACTATAGTAGATGGTTTATTCGCAACAACAGCAGTAGTGTTGGGATCGTGCTCTCTAATAGTGGATATATCAAAGTCTTTAGGTAGTTTAGCACCCATGCGAGCAAGTTGGAGAAAACAGCGATCAGGCTCAGATATCATGAGTTTCTCAACTTGGTCCCATAGATAGGTATCTTGAAATTCTGATGAGTCGTCTTGAGATTGTTCTTCGAAAGTTTCCAAGGATGGTAGAGGATGCATTTGTTGTGAAGATGATTCGCCCCTAGTGTACCCTTGAGGTATAAACATATGAGAAGGCATACCAGTTGTGAATTGAGTTGCGCCCTTAAGAGGTGTTGTGAATTGTTTCATCTCAGCTTGCAATTTGGCATCCATTTCAGCTTTCAATTTGGCTTCTACTTCAGCTCGATATTGACTCCTAGTTTGAGGCATGATGTTGATGATGAAGTTGAGCTTGTCAAAGTTTTAAGACCCAAAAGATGATAGTTGGTTGATTGGTTGTTGTTTTGGTTTTGCTAGTTTGGCTAAGTTGCTTGGTTGATTTGGTTTGGCTGAGTTGTTGTTGGTTGTCCCTAGAGGTAGCTTAATCACTCAAGGGAAAGATTGTTTGCTGTTGATGTTTGTTGGAGCTAAAGCTAAAAAGAGATTGTTTGCTGAAGCTAAAGCTGGAGGTTGTTTGGTGGCTGAAGCTAAAACTGAAGGTTGTTTGTTGATCGAAATGATTGGATTGATGTCTGATTTGCTGGTTGGGATCTCAAAAAGATGGAAAAGCTCATGAGTTGTGATTGATTGATAAGCTCAAAATAGGAGACAAAGTCCAGGTGTTTGCTGTTGATCAAAGGTAAGTCTGAAAGCTAATATTTGAGGTTCAAGCAAGCTGGTCCTGAGGCTAATTTAGCTGATGCACTGAGATTTGCAAGAATTTTAGCTACAGGCGACTGATGATAGCTCAAAGGCGACTCAGAGAATGCTAAAGGCGATTAATGATAGCTCAAATGCGACCTGGTTTAGTCTCGACAGAAAAATGACAGTGCTAACCAGAAGCGAATGCTATGCCAGAGGCGATGACTGTTGGTTCAAAGGCGATTACTGTAGGTTCAGAGGCGACTCAGATATCCTAAAGGCGACGATCTGTTGTTCATAGGTGAGCTTGTTCAGGAATCAGGCGATTAACTGTGGATTAAAAGCGACTTGGCTCAAACAACATGCGACTGGTAATGAATCAGATGCGAGTTGGTTCAGACAGTAGGCGATCAGCTGTGGTTCAGAAGCGATTCTGTTTAAGCAAAAGGCGATCAACTACGGTTTAAAAGCGACTCTGTTTAAGCAGTGTGCGGGCAGTTGTTATTTAAAAGCGATGCAGTTCAGGCAGAATGCGAGTTACTACAGTTCAGAAGCGATGTTGATGGTCTGTGCGAGCAGTTTAGGTTCAAAAGCGACTGTGTTTGTGTTCCGGTGGTCTGATTTTTTGCAGCTTTTCCAGCAAGAAAACAATGATAACAGTCACTCACACTTACAACAAGCACAAACTGATACAACCTAGGCTAGGATAGGACAGTATCTGTTGAATCCCCTAGCTGCGCCTATTCAAAGCGGGTAGCTCCAGGATCTTGATAGCACCGGCTCCTCCTTACATTTGCACTCACTTCTCACGCATACCAAGATCCGGGATTCTTATAAGGCTTGACCCTCTCCAAACCTTTAGATTGTCCCTGCTACCTCGGCTAAGAACCGCATGAATCAGGGCCGCTTCAAGGGTTTTGCCCTCTGCGTCAACAGATAGAAGGTTTTTGGCTACTACACAAAGTTGCTAATGAGGGCATCCGTTCGGGTGGCTATACATGCGGCAGCGCTACTCTCCGTTATGGAGTCTCCCAGCCTCCAAGGGTTGCGCCTTGGAGGGTTTTGGGGGAGGTTGGCTGTCGGTATAACACAACTGCACCCGTTGTTTGTGGCTTTCGACACAAACACTTTTCTTATATAGCGGTTCGGAAGGACTTGGCTTTAGCCCGTTACCGCTTGGGTCGTATCCCTTCTCACACCGGGAAGGCAGGCCCTCTAAAGATAATGACAAGTTCTCATGCACCCAAGATCCATTTGATAGGCAAGGGGAGAGGATACTTTTGTCATTAAATTTGGGTTACAATCAGGCACATGCAAGCAATCAAAAAGATAAATCAAGCACGGAGCAAACAGTAATTCATTTTAAGCACCAAGCCCAAATATGCCTAATTTAGTGAAAAAAACCACAAATCTTGGACCGATCGAACCTGCAACAGATATGTCAGTAGTTTGATAACCTCCTTTCTTGGACAGATCAATAAGATGCTGCGCAAATACCCAGTTAATAGCCAAAAATCAAACTGGAACTGAAACAGGCTTGAAAACAGCAAAGCTTTACCAGATGCGACACACTGTTGATCAAAAGCGACCTCTGTTATGTCAGAGGCGAGAGACTGCAGATCATATGCGATGCGCAAAAACACAGTATGCGAAGCCTGTTAGCTTATAAGCGATGCATATTTTCCATAAGCGATCAGTTGAGGGCCGGATGCGACCTGTTTCTGCAAAACACAGCCGATAAACAAAAACCCTAGCCTAACAGGCGAATAATATTAGTCCATAAGCGACACAAATATATGCAAAAGCGGCGTCTGTAGTCTCATATGCGATCGCACTATACCGGAAGCGGCCTGTTGGAAGTCGAAAGCGACCTGTCTCTGCAAAACAAAAATCAAAACCCTAACCTGCACAGGCGAATATTATTAGCTCATAAGCGTATCATATCAGAACAAAAGCGTGCACTGTTAGGCCAAAAGCGATGCAGATTTGTGCAAAGGCGACCCCTGTTAGATTAAAAGCGATCTGATTATGCGCAAAAGCGGCGGCTGTTAGATCAAAAGCGGCAAATACAGTCTTAGGCGATCAGTTTAATGATAAAAGCGATGCGTTTTACCTAAGGCGACGACTGTTAGGTCAAAGGCGATCCAGAGAGGAATATGCGGCCTGATCCAGCTCAGAAGCGACGCAGAAATCCCGAAGCGGCGGATTTTCCTTTAAAAGCGACTGGAATTTTCTGCGAGCACCTGCAAAATCTGATCTTCAAGGAAACAACTCCAAAAAAACGAAGTTAATCAGGGATGTGAGTCCCACCGGGCGTGCCAAAATGTGATAGGTGAAAGTCAGGTGTGGAAGATCAGACATAGTCATGAAACCCTAACCCTACCATCATCAAGGAATCTAATCTAAATGAAGCCAAAAGAACAATGCAATACAAGCATAACATCACCTAGACCGTGCGATTCCTTGTTTGAGAGGGAAATGTGGACTGCTTCTTCAACAATAAACAATCACAAAGCTGAAAGCTGCCATTGATGGATGATAAAAGCTCAAGTGCTCGAATGCTCAAGATGATAATGGAGTTGCTATATGATTGCTGGATTGCTAGATTTCTGGATTTCCTGGGGGGGTGTCTCATATGGAATGAGAGGCTGTTTATATAGGACTCAACCAAGATCAATCAACGGTGGAGATTCAAAGGCTATGTGAATGGCTGAGATTGAAAGTTACTAAATTTAGGTCCAATTAGTTGTACATGTGAAGGATTTTAAATGAAAGTTGTCTTACAACACATGATAAATGGGAAATGGACAAGTGTTGAAATGTGATAAATGATAAAGGCTTAATTCAAATAAAGTATTTGAATTAGTGGGATATGAGTTGGAAATTAATTAAATAAATAAAATTTATTTAATTAATATGATAAATGCATAAAATGAGATAAGACATGATGTGGAATTAATTAAATAAATACAATTTATTTAATTAATTGGCTAAGTGAATGAGAATGGGATTTTAATTAAATAAATAAAATTTATTTAATTAATTGGATAATGGATTAGGGATGTAACAAGGTGTCGCTAGACATGGACAAATTTGGGTGTCTACACTTTCATTGTTATAATAATGATCTATAAATAAGTGGTAGAGAAGAATTAATTGCAGCAAGTGTCAAAGTTTTGAGATAATTGATTCGCCCCCCTCTCAGTTGTCTGCCCTAATTCTAATAATTGGTACCAGAGCAAGCTTCCTTGGAAGAAGCTTAATAGCTTGAAGAAGATTTGGGAAGGAGTCTCAATGGGTTCACTCAGAGAACAACTTCAATTGGCTTTAGAAGATCTTGATTAATCTAAAGTAGAAATAGATGACCTGAAAGTGAACCTTAAGGATGCTAATGATTGCATTGAGTTGCTAAAAGAAAACTTAAAGAAATCAATGGAAAAGAGGAAGGAGCTACTTCATCAACTAGCTAATCTTACTAAAGAAAATGGCATGAATGAGGCTTTGGAAGAAAAGAAAAAGGAATGTGAGAAGCTAACAAAAGAAATTTTTGTTCTAAAACATCAGATGGAATCTGGTGTGATGAGGCCAATCAAAGAAATTGAGGGAAGGAAGAAGACTGAAGAAGACTTGAATCAAACTCTGAAGGAAAGAATAGAAGAATGTTGTAGAATGGATAGAACAATTGGCCACCTAATATCTAATCTACAAGAATATAGATATAATGAGAAGGAACTTGAAAGGCAAATTGTCACTCTCAAACATGACCTAGAAATTGCAAATGAATACAAGGAGAAGATCAAGATAAACTTAGCTAAACTTGAAGTGCTCCTTGAGAGTCAAAATAAGGTTGATGAAAAGCATGGTCTTGGGTATGAGAAAGGTGAAAGCTCTAGATCTAGACAAAGAAATTCTCAATCAAGGAATGGGAGAAATAGACCTAGAAGATGTTTGACAAGACAACCTAATGCTCAAAGATATCCATCTTTCAATGGAAATCATTTCAATTGCAATAAATTTAGTCATAGAGCTACTCAGTGTAGAAGCAGAGTAAATCAAAGTAGTCCATCCTTCTCTGATCAATGCTTCAAGTGTAAGAGGTATGGTCATAGATCTAGTGAATGCAGAAGTATGATAATGAATAACTTTAACAATAAAGGAAATGGTAGTTCTTTCAATGGCAAATGCTTTGCATGTAATAGATTTGGACATATGGCTAATTAGTGTAGATCAAGAGGAAATTAATCAAATGGGCAAAGAAATGTTGTGTGCTTCAATTGTAATCAATCCAATCATATTGTAAGATTTTACAGAAGCAAGAATAATGAAATAAGAGGTTCGATAAACAGAAAACTAGATGAGCGGAGACAAGACAAAGGCAAGGGCAAAGTTGATATGAATGAGATTTAGAATTAAATAAACATGACATGGGTAAAGAAAGGTGAAACAAATAATGGTGATGGGTCCGCACTGAAATCTAGTGCTGGTAATCCTTCTGAGATTTGAATTAGGAGCTCTAGCTTAAGGGGAGCTACATTGAAAATCTAACTCCCCAATAAGTGGGTTCCTGAATCTGGCACGATGATTGAAGTTAGAAAAGCCTATTACAAACCTATTGAAGCAAATTTTGGATGAAAAGAAGCTAATGTGATTGATTGTGGAGCAATTGAAGATTGACTACATGCAAAAATAGTGTAACCAAATGTATTAGGGTAGAGCATTTATTACAATGACAAATTAGGTTTTGTGGACGATGAAAGGTCATTCATTTGAGCATTTGAATCACTTTGCATTTGAAGAGAGCAAATAGAAGAGCACTTGAGCTAAGATTTCAAGGATCTGAAGTACGACCAATGAATTCATCAGCAAACCCTAAATTTTGTGGAAGAAAAAGGTATTTTTCTGTAAAGCTTTGAACTTGTAATCTTTTGAGATGGCTATTCCTCTTGTTGTTGATATTACTAAAAGGCCCTAACCAAAATTCAAGAAGCATCCATACAAATCAGTCGCAGTCAAACCATTAGCAACATTTCCTAGTGTCCCTTATGGAGTGTTGCATGTTGAGGATATTAGGGCATACATCCATTGTAGCATAGATGAATTTGGGAATTTGAAATTGCTGGAATTATTTGAAAACTACCTAAAGGATGATAACTATGAATTGAAACTAGAATACAAAGCCCTAGAAAGAAAACATTTTCTACAAGTCATTGAATTCTTGATATTTGATGAGAATGAGTGGGTTTGATATATCTTGAGTTGAATGCATGATGAGTTCATATGGCTATTAAATCCATTCAAGATTACAAAGGATGTTATTAGGATTGTAATTGGGTTAAATTCAACCAGTGGTTTACCCATGTTGAAATCTATGAAACACTAGACCACTACTGATGCAACTGGTGCCAAGTTCAACAAAAGGGAAATGACTATCAATGATATTATTGATCCAGATGTTATGTTTGCCTCAATGGTAATTGGATAGAAGATTTATCACTCTAGTAGGGAGAACTCTATGTTTAGAACTGCCATATATGTTGCATACCAAATGTTGAAAGAAAATGTAGATTATGACCTGTGTGAGTTGTTACAAAACTAATTAATCAAGAACTTGAACAAAATCAAGAAGGACAAGAAAAACACCTTCAAATATGGTTATTTGGTTATATGCTTATTTTTCTACTTCATGAATGATGTGCCTGGAGTAAAGGGAGTGCACTAGACAAATGATAGGCCAGTTGCAATGCAAATAAGAGATCATCTACACAGGATTGGTGATTCTAAAACATAGAAAATGGCAATATGGGGATACTTCAATAACTTTAGAGTATGATGCATTCTAGGGAAAGAATCCCTAAATTGGTTATGTTGATGAGTTACACATTCATAACAAAAGTTAAAATTTACAATATGAACCTAAACTATCTTGAAAGATATGAAGAAATCGATTAAGAGTTCTTAATCCCAAGTTTCTGTATGGTCAAGTCTTGACCTTGTGGACAATTCAGTAGGTTAATGTGAAGTTGTAATATTCAAGAGGTCTTACTTGATTTAAGGTGATCTATGACTCACTGGACTTGAATTATGCAAATATTTGCAAATATCAACAAATTATTCATCTCTTTGCATTAATTTACTATTATATCACAAACCTTCGTATGATTTATACTAAGACAAGCTTTTCTTTTCGAATTGATATAAAAATTGTCAAATATTAAACAATTCTTTAGGCTTCTTTCAAATGTAAGACAATTTCCTTAAAATATCTATAGTTAAGCTAATTATTTCAAATGTTTAGGGGAAAAGTTAGAGAAATTCAAATTGAATATCATTTAACTATAGGATCTAAATGCTTGGTTATTCATGTTGTAAGAAATACATCAAACCTGATCAAATCAATAGACTAAATCTCCAAATGTGAAGCCCTGAGTATTTTCATGAACAGACATCCAAGATTGCAAGATTTTAAAGAGGTAGTATTTTAGATACAAGTAAGAGTCAGAAAACACTCTGAAAATAGATGCAGAATCCTAGATTTACTTGTATTTAAAGTACAAAATCATATATGGTTTACAATGTATGAATGACCTTTTTTCTTCATTAATCAAATCAATAGAAAACTTACAAACATCTTACAGATAGAATAAGGAAGCTAGACACTTCGCACATTCCTTAGTGTAGACGCAGGCGACCTCCTCCTCTAAACTAGAATACTTCTCTAATCAAAATGTTCAAACAAATTACAAGTAGCAGAGCTTCTTATACAGAATTTGAAGCTTCATACTGCTATGGCTAGAAAACTTATTCTACGGTCAGGATCCATCTATTCTTAATCAAGGGTTTACATTTGTCTCTAACCATTTCTCAAAATATCTTAAGGGTATCTTTTCTTCCTCAAAGGATGCCATTGGAATCTTTTCAAAATAAGATTCCCCCTTTCTTTGACTTCTGCTTTCTTGTAGACTTTGCCCGTAGATACCTCTTACTTGATCGCTTTATTAGTATTGTTTGCTCCTTTTTCATTTTCTTACTCCTTCAAATATGTTTTGAAATTATTAATTACACCTTCTATAAAGGTGTGATCTCCTCCTGGACTCTTTGTCCATACATATTCCTACATTGTAACCCATTCTTTTAGTTTCTTTTCTTCTTTATCTAAACCTTCACACTTCTTCTTGTATTTCTTCATCTTGGCACTTTCCTCCATCAATGAATCAATCATTTGCTTACTTAGATATGCCTCTAGATTCTCCACAATTTTGGCTTCCACAATCTTTCTTTTCTTTTCATAGAAGCATTAGAGATCATCACTATGCTCCCTTACTCTCTTTTTTCCCTTCTTTGGATATGTGATCTCCACTCCTTCAGTTTTAAGCTCTTCAATTTTGTCTTTCAACCATGTTTTTGAAAACAACATGACTGGTTTGGACAATGTGTCCAAAGATGTGTTCCATGGTTGTGACCAATCAGGTTCTCCAATAGGAGGAATACTGACACTTTCCTAACTATGATGTAGCAATTTACCATCATCCTCAACCTTTGGGGGAACATAGATATCTCCCATAGACCTAATTTGATCAACTGTTAATCTTTTATGAGCCCTCTTTCTTACCTCATTATCATTCTTACAGTCTGACCAAAAATCTTCAATATGTATTTGATGTTTGAATTTAGAATCAATTGTATTTTGGATTCTATGGAAGGGATCAAACCTTCTAACCAACTCAAACTCTTCAAATCCATAATACCTCAACTCAATTTCTGAATAACCAGCAACCTCTTCACTATAACATGAGTACCTACCCACTGCCCAAGGTAACTTAAGATTTCCTCTGTTAAACTTCCTCTTGTACATTTTAAAGACATTAAAATTCTGCCTTGCAAATTCCAAAACAATCAATTTATTGGAAGGCTACCTAGGTAGTATGAAAGGTTTTCCCTCAAATCCCTTAGTTTTGATGTAAGTAAAATGTTGAAATTAAATATACCAAGAACTGTGCAGCCCAATTGTATCTTCTGCATCTTTAGATAATCTCTTATCTAGCTCTTCCCTTAAATTTCTAACCATGTATGTATAGAACACATCATTTACTAGAGCATACTTCCTTAATGCATTCTCTTCCTATAAATTAGGGTAATGTTCATATACCAGCTTCTGATCTGGACCATTTCCTAAGGTTTCAACCCTATCTATCCCATGTATGAATGGTTGAACCTCTGCTGCACATGAATATAATATGTATGAGGACAAATAGAAAGGCATCAACTTTTGCTTCCTTAGCATTGCCTATTTCCATATGGTTGTGCTTATAGCCTTAGCCTAGTGAATTTGTCCTTGCTCTTTTTTTGCTTCCCTCATGAAATGGATGATAGTAAACATCCATTGCTCACACTTACTGCCATCTCTCAATCCCACTAATCTACTTAATATTGTAATCATCAAGTATATTTATTCTTTAAAATATATTCTTTTCAGATTTTTGTGCATTCTTGCCACAACTTTGGGCTTATTTTCTGCACTGTACCAATTGTAGAAGATCTTGCTTCTATAGTCCCTTTCATTGTTATTCAAATCTTCATTTATTGATCTATATCAATATCCACCATTTTCTCATGTATTTCTAGACCAAATGTTCTTGCAATCCCTTTCGTGGACAAGTCTGTAATGAGTCTATCATGGAACATTATTTTACTAGTAGTTGGATTATACAAGTATATGTAATCTAGACACAAATCCCTAGCTTCCATAGCTAGTAGAAAACCCACAGCCCTATACAATCCACTCTCCCATATACACCTCATGTCAGGTGTAGCATCAGCAGCTGTGATCTTCTAGACAACATCATTCACATCATAGCTCCCTATGTTGGCGTCTGTTCCTACTCCACCGGTATTGATCAATGAGGGGTACCCTCTATGTAGTGGCAACTCTTCCTTCTCTATTTCTTTGTGTGGCTTCCTTTCTTTTTTAACTTCATCCCTGTATCTACCTTTTTCTGGTTTGGGACATTCTTGTAAAAAATACAGCTTTTAACTTTTCGTTTTACCTTCTTACCTAGGGTTTTACTATGAATTTTCTATTTTTTTACCATTTTACCCTAACCCCCGTTTGTCTTTTCCATTTTGACTTTCACATTTGTTTAAGCCAACCCAACTAATTATCAATTAAACATAGTAATTTAATGGATGTTTACATTTCACAATGAAATTACTAAAATTTACTTGCATTTTCATTAACTGAACTGTAACAGTGTTTAAGATAAATACATGTTTCTTTCGATAGCTCAACCTTATGTAGTTGACTTACTTTACCATTTTACTCTCTTCCAGCTTCTGGAATTCCATCCCGCAATGAATTTTGTTCAATTTCTGTAGCAACTCTTCTTTTTGCAATTTTTAATTTTGACAATGCAAATCTAAAAGAAAAATAGCTTTAAATTTACCCTAACCCATTGAATTTACTCTTTTGGGTGTCAGCTTAGCATTAATTACAACAATTAATGCACTTATGGCTCCATTTTCTTATTTCATCATTTTATTTTAAACCTTCTATCCATTAGTTTATTTTCTACCTACATTACATTTTCTTGTATCTTTCTTTGTATATTATTATTTGTATGTCCCCCCTTGTATCTTTTCAATATACAAGTCTTTATGCAATGAGCCATACACCATGTTATCTCTTTTCCTCTATATCTATGTTTGTATCCTTTTGCTTGTATATCACAATGTATGTGATATAGATACAAGTGCACATACAAACAACCCACACATACCCATTTTTTACCTTTTATCTTCCCGGTGATGTCCTTCATTTCCTTGTATATTGTTAACATACAATTACCCCCAAACATCCAAAACCTTTCCTTTATTTAACTTCTTTTTCAGATCTGTCTTGCATATATTGTTTCTATCCTTTCTTGTATGTCAGCTTGTATATTCATCCATTGATACAATACAACCCCGAGATACAATTTGTGGGACCCACTTTACTTTCCCACTTGTATCTTAGCAATACGACCATACTTGTATCTACTCTTAGATAGAAGCCTTGATACATGCAAACTCCTTTGTATAGTCATCTCGGACTCCTCATCTTTTATAAACCAAATTACATAACCCTTCGGCTCCACACATGCATATAAAGTGAATGCATCCTTCAATATAGGTTAAGGTATGATGCATCACCTATGTCAAATTTTAATTCTCTTTTACTTCCATGTTGTATGTATATCGAAAGGTATAAACCTGTAGCATGCATCATACAACCCGCAAAACATACCTCAAAAAAACCAAATTTCATATTCTCCTCAGGTCTATGATATGTATATCATGTTGTATATCACCTTGTATCTTTATTTTCATTAAACATACAACCTGAGATACAAACCCTGGACTTAACCAATTATCCATTTTACCTTTGAATCCTGTCAGGTCTGACTTGTATGTAAAATACAAAACATTAATAATATGCATACAAGTACCATGATGTAATAAACCCGACCACTCTATGCAACTAAGACAACAACCCCACATACAAATGACCTTGTACATGCAACATACAAACCTTCCTATAATGCATTTTACCAAAAAACACGCATATCTTATAGAATATTAGGAATTTTGAAATGGTTCAAAAGGAAACCTCTGTTCATTTTTTACAAAGAATTCACCCCTATTCTGCTCTAGTACTTCAGGCTATTTTTTTAAAATTTTCAACAAGGTTTGTAACTTTCACTTCCTTTTTCCCTTTACCACCAAGTAGACGCACACTCAAACAAAAATCCATAGCCATAATAGGGGTCCTCATTTTGCTAAGAAGTAAAATGGGGCGTGTTGTGAGAACCACAACAAGTTGTTGAAAAATACAAGAATGAAATTTGTTTCATGGTGGACACTGATCAGTGCTTAATGGAAGCAGTAGAACCTAGAACTGTCTGGATCATGCCCATGGGGTATGAGGTAGATAAGAAAATTTTGAATACGTATGCTCAACACGTCTTAAGCAAGACAAAGGACACAACAATTGAAAGATTTGGGACATATGAGGAGCTAAGTGTGAAACTACATGTTGAGCTTAGAAAAAATGAAATTAATAGGAAAGTAAGGAAAGAAGTTGAGCAGTTGGCTAAGAATCTAGGCCTCACCAAGGAAGCAATGAGGTAATTTAGCAAAAGAATTGAAAAGGCTGAGAGGGAGAAGTAGGATAAGAAACAAGCAAGTGCTCCGGTAGAATCCTACTCCATATCAAGAACTACTAGGAGCTCTACTACTGCCCATGATCCCCCAAAATCTGCCAAGACTAAGAAACTAAAAGACAAATCATCTGGTAAGGAAACAAAAGAACAAAAGTAATGGCAAAAAGGCCATATGGTAGCTTGGAAAAAGAGGATCAAGAAAAGACAGATTCTGATGATGAGCTTAAAGAGCTAAAAGCCACATGCACTAAAGTAGTCAAAGTGTCTAGGGAGAAGCAAAGCAAGGTGACAAACACGAAGCAAAATCAGTGGTTGATGTTGAAAAGGAAATACCTTATATGGAAGATAGTGTCAAAATAATCATTGTTGATGGAAATCTCAAACAAATTACTGAGTTCTATGATCTTTACAATGATGCTACAAAAGACTTTTGGAGGAAGCCATTATCAAATACTTGAATGTATTCAATTAGACACTGGTAAAGATTTTCTCAGAAGTTCTAAAAGGTTTGAGAGATATTTTGGAAATTAGGAAAGAAGATGCCAAGGCAAAAGATATGGAGCTAAAAGAACATGTGATAACCACTCTATGCCCCGTGATCTCCAGCAAAGAAGTAGACAAAATTTTTAAGGAGGTCAAAAATGAATTTAGAAGTAAGAAAAGGATGAACAAATTGATGATTGGTGACATAAAAGAAGTTGTCCAAGAAACTAAGCAAATTTTGAGGAAAGCATTTGACAAAAACAAGTTCCTTATGGTTGTAGATGAACTTGTTGATGACACATTAGTTCTGGATGATGAAGAGTAGTAGAAGGATGAGCAACAATTTGGAATAGATGACTCCTCTATTTTGGAAGATGAAACAATAAGCTAGGAAGATGACAAATGAAACTGCTGATGTAGGAGGTATTCTAACTCCTCCGGATCATTTTGACAACAAAGATACAGAGATTAATATAGAAATAGATGATCAAATTAAAGATGATTCATTGAAGATTGAAGAGTGTGAAATAGAAAAGGCTAAGGACCAAGAAGTAGAAGAAGTCAAGGAGAAAAATAATAAAGAAGAAGAGATTGTAAAGGATGATGAAGAGCCCAAGCAGGACAATTTGGTTGATAGTACCAGTAAGAATCAAATAGATACATCATCATCTTGGGCAAGAGACAATGTGGAGGTAGTAAAGGAAATTTTGGAAAGAGACAAATAAATTGAAGAAGATTAGGACATAATGCAAGGTCCAATAAATTTTGACACATTATCTCTGGTACAAAAGATAAAGCTAGCTTCCATTGCTCAAGCTAAAGTTAGAGAAGACATTTTGAAGTCTCATATAGAAGATAATGAGCTACTTGGTCTAACATCAGGGATTTTAGAGAAAATCATGCCCACATACCAAAAGGATTCTTCTGCATCCTCCTTCGGACAATTAAAGAAATTTATAAACTTGGTAAGCTCTCATTTTGAATCTTTAGAGAAGTCTACAGAGGTTAAGGTCCAAAAGAAATTCAATGATAAAAGATTTTATGCTCTTAAAGGTTTGATTGGAATTGATATAATGGTGTTGGATTCCAGTGTAAAGAGTATTCAAAATGCTCTTACAGAAGGAGGAAATGTATATAAATTTTTCTTATCTTGTCCTAAAGTTTTAGAAGATAAAATAAAACTGTCTAAGCAAAAATTATCTAGTGTATCAAATTATTTTGATCCTATGATAGCATTAGTTGCAAGCAAGGAGGGTTGGGTGATCATCTTGATTGAAGATATAAATAAATTGACAAAAGAAAAGGAGAACATAGAGGCCAGGATAGTGAGCTCCGGGGACTAATTTTCCCCAAATTGGAAGCAATGTTCAATGTATTAACTAAAGCCCAAGCTGCACCTCAGTCAAGTGATCCCATTGATCTGTGGATAACAGAGTCACAAGCATTTCTTTTCAGTGGTCACATCTCAATTTTGAATACTATAAAGAAGAGCTGGGATAGTGAGCTAGCACAAATAAAGAACATTTTTGGAGATGTACTCAAGCATATGTAAATAGGACTTAAGGATTGTTTATACATATGCAACCTATTATATAGAATTTTTGTGTAAATTTTGGTTTGTGAATCCCATTGTTTGCTATTGATGTCAAAGGGGGAGTGAAGAGTAGTGAAAAATGAGGAATCCAACAAAGGAGGAGCATTGGAGAATAGTGAAAAGCATAAGTGTACATAGAGACGGGGAGTTGTTCTGACACTTAGTCATTTTTCACTAAGTGTTTCCATCAATGCCAAAGGGGAAGATTGTTGGCAAGATACACTGCTATGCATTATAGGTGTTGTCATTGATGGAAACTAAGTCTATAATACACATCTGCATTACATGATTTGTTCATACCAGAAATCAGAGTGAGGATTTGTCTAAGTCTGGATGTCAGAAACAGAGCATGTGACAGGGTTTGGTATCTTGGTCTAGATCTCTTTGGTGGTAAATCACAGTGTACTATGGATCTGAGAGAGTGATAAGGATTATCAAGATTATCTAAATCTAGAATCTTAGCCTCCAACAATGAAGGAGAACAGACCGACCTAGTATTTGATCTTGGTCTAGATACAGAAAAGTTGTTGGATTAGAAATTAGTGACAATCAGTGGTATTGGTGGACATGATTGATGATTTGAGAACACAAGTTTTTTGTCCACATTATTATTTGTGCATGGATTTCACTGACAGAGTAGAGTTTTTATTAAATGTTCTAAGTTTTCTTGAAGCTGACTATAGTTGATTGAAGCTCTTGATGCAAATATATATAGCTGATGGATTCAAGTGTTTTGGTATGCAATTGTCATGTGGTGATGGAGTAAGTGTAAAAAAGGCAAAAAGAAGTGTGAAGGAGAAGAGATCTGAGGTCCAAATCATGGTAGAATAGTAAATAGGGCAGAGCAAGGATGAAGTGTGTAAGATCAATATTCTGTACTTAACCAGAATTGAATTCTTGCATTGTTTGATGTTATTCACTAGTTGAAACACTCTGTAATCTTCTTGTAATCATTTCTATAGGTAGTGAGCCTCTTTGAGCAGTGAGCTTTGGGCAGTGAACCTGAAGGCATTTGCCTTCCCATTTGTAATACTTTTAATAGGGTATTAATATTTGTTGACCAACCTCCACCATGGTTTTCCCTTAACCAAGTTTCCACGTTATAAATCTTGGTGTCAAGTGTGTTATTCATGTTTCTTCTCATGTGTTATTGATTCATGCTTTCATGGTTATAATAATGATCTGTAAACAAGTGGTAGAGAAGAATTAATTGCAGCAAGTGTCAAAGATTTGAGAAAACTGAATCACCCCCCTCTCAGTTGTCTGCCCTAATTCCAACAAATGCCTCCTTTTGTTGTCATTATTACTTTGGGTACTTCATCATAGTGACAGGCCATAGCTAGAAGTAATTCAATGTCCTCAAAGGCATTTGTGACTTCTAACTTCGCTAGGTCCAATACCCATACATTAGACAATGGGGAATGAGCATTTCTTTTGCCTCACCAATGTTTAAACAATAGCTAGTCAAAAATAGGGATTTTAGCATCTCTGCAACCACAATATGCATCAACTAGTCTACCTTTGTATTCAAGGCCACTAACTTTTAGATATTGGGTATAGGAGCCAAGTAATTGGGCTAAAAGATCCTCGTATAGATCTCAGCTTTAGGAAGTAGAAGGAACTTGGGCTCCTTTCTCTAGTTCGAGGGTTCCCTTTTCTATGGAGTTTTAGATACGAGTGAATTTAGAAAACCAAAATATACTTAATTCAGATTTTAAATAGCACTACAAAAGGGAAAAGCAGAGAACAACTTCAACAGAAAAGTAGAAAGTAGGAGACGATGGGCATGCAACTTACTAGATTTTCTCACTTTGACAAACCTTGAAACAATGCCGGAAAGCTCACAATAGGTACCAATTTCCTTACTTCAATACTTTAGATATCTAAATGGAAAGCATATGACAATTGAAGTGTGAAGTATATAAAGATGGCCATTAATTTTGGGGTCGAAATCAATCACATCCACCATTATTTCTAGCTTATGCAAAGCAGATTCACAAAATCACTTGGTTTGCCAAATTTGAATGAGTCATTAGATTATCAATAATAGAATGGATCAGATGACCTGAATGAGTCAAAAAGATTTGACATCACTTGTCATTCCTTGCAACATTCCTCAGACCAATTAGGAGGCTCCACCTCATCTTTCCTTTGTGAATAACTAGAAAGGGTGCACCGTCAAAACTATGTCACTCCTTACCACATGGCAATTTTTTGTCTTTCCGTAGTTCGGTAAGGCATATTAATTTATTGCTCTACGGAATGGCAGAAAGACCTAGAATCCTTCCACGTAATAGCCTTCATCCACATGGACCCTACCATTCTGTTTCAGATGCCACACATCCATCTTCCGCTATTCCGCAAATGGTTTGTGGGGCTCTTGGAGAAGTTTTGTAGAATGGCGGAAATAAGTCAGAATGAGCCACTTTCCATCAAAAAATAAAGGGGCCCGACCCTTGACATATACTCTTTAGAAACAACATTTGCCTACTAGGAAAGGGGAGCCAAGAGATTACCAAGGGGTCAAAATGCATAAACCTAAGGCATAATTGATAAATATTTAGATACTGGCCGCAAGTGGTAAATAAGAAGTAAGGGGCCAGTTGTATATGCTTAAAAATGACATGACTCGGTCTAAATAAATATTCTTAATATTTATTTAAGTCAAATTCCTGTATCAATAAATAAATAGACAAATTTATTTATTTGATTCACATTCTTCCAATAATTAAATAAAATCAATTTATTTAATTAAAATTCCTAAATTCTTCTAATTCCTCCAACAAATTCCAAATCCATTCTAAATTAACTAATACCAATTATTTAATTGTTTCTTTCAATAATATCTTCTCTAAATTTAAATAAATCAAATATTTATTTAAGTTGTCCATTTCTTCTAAATTGAGTTATCTCTAAATATAATTCAATCCTTGTGCACAAGCAATTGAATATTCTAAATATTTAATTGAGCTAGAATATCTTCTCATCCTCATGCAATTTCTATTCTCTAGTTCTATTCTCTTAACCAATTGATCTATTCTTTTAATTGATTAATCTCTTCAGTTAACTCATTCTTCTATTTTATTAATTCCTCTCATGCAAAATATAGCAAGACACTTGTCTTCTTCTTATTCACGCATGTTCCTCAACCATTCTATACCGTTGATCTTCTCATTCTTTCTATAGCAATGATCTCTTTCTCTCCCAAGTCTATAAATTGAACCCTATTCTTCCATTTCATTCATCCAAGCTTTTTGTATTGTTACTCTGCAGGAATTACAACACACCTTTGGTACCCACGTCATTCCTTTTGTTTGCTATCAACTTGTTACCATATCACTACCATTGTTGTGAAACTCATCTTCATTACAAATCACTATCATGGCCATTCTCCATTGACAATCTTGGAATAGTAAGGAAGTGCACTCTTTGAGGGCCTTATTCATACATGCAAGATCGATTGAGATAGGCAACCAACAAAAGCTATGAAGTATTGAGGTTTGCCAAGGTTTTCATCTTTGTTTGTTTGATCTTGACTATTTCCCTTTTCGTTGAGCTTTGGGTATTTGTGATATTGATATATTGATTATTCATGTTTACACCAATTTTCCCTTAACATTTTTAGTGCCCACCATGGGGCCTAGCCCCAATTTAACCCAAAAACTGAGTTTTTGTGTGTTAGAAAGTCATACACAGGAAGAAACTAGACATCTACCTCATCCTAATAGGCATCTGCTGTCTATTCTAGTGTATCCAATCTTTCGATGCATAACGATTCTGTTCTGGCACATATAGCTTCTGAAATGGCGCATCTATTAGTTTGGCGCATATACTTTGTATTCCTACACTTATGACCTCTATCTCAATGCATTTGTAATATTGCGCTTTTGAGCTCTGTTTTTGTGAATTCAAGATTTGAAGCTGTGAATCTAATCTAGACAGTGATTCTTAGGGTTTTTCTTGCAGTTTTCACTAACACTAACACTTTCTTGCAGGAATACTCTTGGATCTTTTTTTGCAAGCTAGGAACTAGTTTAGAATCATATATCTGCACTTGTTAACTCACACTTCAATTTCTAAAAGAAAAGTAAATGGATGCTCATACAAATCTCACGTAGTCTTAACTAGGAGGGTGGTAACTGAATCATTGCTATCTTGCATATCATTGAATCATCGCTATATTGCTATCTTTCAAAGTTAGATAGATTGCTTTCTAGATAAAACTAAACCATTTCTATCTTGTTATCACTTCAAAGTTAACAATTCATTGCTATCTGGGTAAAATTAAACCATTGCTATCTTGTTATCACTTCAAAGTTAACAAATTTCTATGCTTGCCCAAGTAGATAGCTCCTTTAGTCTTTTTCTTTTTAACTAGGGGAATAGAACTACTATCTTCTGTGTTTTGGGAATGATACTAGGCCTATGCTCTCCTCTATCTTAGGTGACCAAAATGCCAGACATATCATTTTCGCATGTGTTTTTCCTTTAGAGGGGCCTACTCTTAGATATCGTTCATCCAAGTAGCAATGACTCTAAGTGGTAACAGGCTAAAGCCAAGCCCTGCTGAGCCACTCTAAATAAATTGTGTTTGGAGCAAAAGCTTCAAACAACGAGTGAAGTTGTGTTATACCAACAACTAGCCTCCCCCAAAACCCTCCAAGGTGCAACCCTTGCAGGCTGGGAGACTGCATAACAGAGAGTAGTGCTGCCACATGTTTAACCACTTGAATGGTTGCCTTTATTAAACACCTTGTTTTAGTGGATTATCACCTCCCAAAGATGCTTCACTAGAGATAGTGAGAATTCAATTTATACTATCCTTTGAAACCTAGGATTGTATTTGCTTTCTTTTAGTCAAAAAGAGTAAAACAATCACAAAAAAATAAAAAATCATGAAAACATTATGTGTTTGTTGTTTTCTCTTGCCATAATTATAGAAAATTAGATCAAAAGAGACCATCTTGCAACAAAAGAAACCAAAAAACTTAGAAAAATTAGTAAAAATTTGCAAAAACACTAAAAAAACCAGAGTTGCACTATTATCATTTTCTACAGTGCATCTGCTATGACTTGCTATGCATTTGTACTGACTTGCTGTGCTTATATCATCTATTACTGTGCATCTGATTTTTACCAATACTGTGCATCTGTGTCGACTTTCTGTGCATTTATCCTTTTCTATTGCGTATCTAATCCTGTGCATGCGTAATAGTGAGTACTTTCCCATACTTTGAGAGGAAAATTTTACCATTTTTGGGTACCCGTTTCAGCCTAGTTCCAAGTTTTGAGATCAAGTCTTACCTTGCAGTCGCTTTTGCATCCATTTCATGTCAACCTCTCTCTTTCATTGGTCATCGTATCCACCTTCTATCAGGTCCGCCTAGTACAAAGTCAAAGTATCCTATATCAGATTAGTGCAAGACCTTTTTCAAATCATTTCAGATTCAAGTAACCCTAGTAAGTCACAAAACTTCGCTAGTGGTCTTGGTGCACGACTAGTCTTTAAACAATAAGATAGGTATCAAATACCCTTACTCATGGCTATCATCTTGTATTGGCCATCTTACTTGGAATCATTGATTGAAAGAATCCCTTGTCCAAATCTTGTCGCAAGTATGCTATTCTGAACAGTCTCCACTAGCATCTTACCAAAATCTCTAGTTTCATCCCACTGTATCCCACATCACCTTGCATGGTTTTATCTAGATCTCAATACAAAAGGCAACTTGAAATGGTTAGATCATCCAACCACATTGTCACCCCTCATGATAGCGATGAGGAAATCTCTCATGAAGAGTATCAAGGACACCTCCAAGATTAGAAATTCCAATGCTTACTAGAAAAAGTACTCCATGAGGATCCTCACAGGTACTTTATTCATCTTGTAAATCTCAGATTTAAGCTACCCACTGACTTTGATCTCAGCAAACTGAAAGAGACCGAAGAGGAAACTCATGAACACCACATAGGTGAAGATAAAGGAAAGAAAATTGTAGACCCAAATTTACCCATGGAAGAAATGAGGAAACAAATTAAGGGCCTAACACAACAAATGACGGATCTCAAAATGGGAACAAATACTAAAACCTACTCTTTGGAGGATATCACACTGTACCCCTTTAATAAAAGTTTGAACACGGTTCCCTTCCCCTTTTGGTTTGAAGTTCCTAAGTTTGACAAGTACAAAGGAAAGGGAAACCCAAGAGATCACATTAGGGAATTCAATGCCACATGCATGGAAGTAGCTCACAAAAAAACTTTCTTAATGAGAGTATTCCCTAGATCTCTAGGTAGTCAAGCCATGGAGTGGTTCTCATGACTTCCACTAGGTATCAATACATTTGATGAGTTAGTAAAATAATTCATCTCGCACTTCTCATATAGTATTCAACACGAAGTCACCATGCTCGATCTATGCAATACCAAGAAAGAGTGGTGAATCATTCACCTCCCTCTTACAAAGGTGGAGACAACTAGTGAGCAAATGGTCATATGTACCTGAGAAGCAATTGATGGAGATGTTTGTCAACAACCTCAACACTGATCTAAGCTACCAAATCCAAATTCAATGTCCTACCTCATTTTTGAAGGTCATTGAAATGGGATTATTTATCAAGAAAGCTATTATTGCCAAGGGGAAAATTAAATTGTACAAAGACACTCCTAACTTCAACTACACTGCGGACAAATCAAAGTTTTGGACTAAGAATAAAAATGTCGTCAATGATGGAGTGGTTGATGCCAAGGTGGTGGCTCCCAAAAAACAACCAATATTCACTCTCAAAGCAGAGACAAGCAATGATACACCTATTGGTAATCATTTATGTTTAGGGTTTTAGGCTCGAGCTACTGGTGGTACCTGCATAAGTATTCAGGTTTCAAGCATTTAGATATGCAGACACCTTCCCAAAAATCCAAATAACTCTAACACTTTTGGCCTCTCCAGTTGAAAAAATGCAAAAAATTAGTTAAGGTGCAAGTGTCTTTGTATATACAAAGGTGTTTGTATATACATATAGGTCAAAATGTGCATTGGCGGGTGTAAAATCTCCATCGACCTTTGAAAAAATCAATTATATGCATTTTATATGCATATCGGGCTTTGAAATGTGCATATACAAAGGGGGAATCTTTTGCAGATTCCTAGAATATTCTCAGTTTGTATATTGGGTTGCATGTAGAGATACAAAGGAAAAATATACAAGGATGGAAGATACATTACAGGCATATTCCAGGAAAGATTCCTTGTTTGTATGTAAAAGGGGTTTGTATATTCGATATACAAGAGAAATGTACATTGCAGATATACAAAGGGGCTGATATACAAGTGATGGGGCCCGCAGGCATGCAAAGGTTTTTGTATCTCCAACATATAAGTTGCAATGTATATGCAATGTGCAGGTGGCTAGCAAAAGGGGGGAGATGCATTTGGTGGGGCCCGCAGATATACAAAGGAGATTGTATGTTTGACATACAATGAAACATGCATTCCTGAGATGCAAGAGTCAGACCTGAAAAGGCATGTGATATTGTTAATTCACATTTGAGGTCTATTGTTTGTATGTTTTGCTTGTATGTTTTCATTGTATATGCGACATACAAGCAAATATACAAAGAAGGAATGTACATGGCCCGAAAGTGAAAAGATAATATGTTGCAATGGATAGATGTTTAAGTCCACGAGTTGTATATTGAGTTTGTATATTTGGCATGCAGAGGAAATGTACAAGGTAAAACATGCAAACAGGTTAGCAGCGGTTAACATCAGAAATGGGGCCTACCGGTTGCTTATGTGTTCACTTGTATGTTTGCACATACAAGCCAATATACAATGAAGAAATATACATTCCAGAACCAATGGAGAAATCAAATGCAGTTAATAATATTTCAGATCCACAGCATGTATGTTGGGCACTTGTATGTGTCAATGTACATTTGAAAGATACAAGGGTTAAGATGCAAGGTGGATTTCAAAGCAACTTTAGCATGCCTCATTAAAATTTCAAATCTGCCTTATATGTATGAGGCAAATGTACATGCACATATACAAGGAAATATATAGGAAAAGAGGATACAAGCCGGACCCGAATTGAATTTCAATTTGTTCTAAATAGGTTTGGGGTCTGCCTTGTATATCAAACAATTATATATGCATTTTGCATATACAAAGGGTTTTTGGCAGGTGAACAGTGGCGATCGTATATGCATCCGTTCATGCATATACAAGGGCAAAAAACACAAAATGGAGAGGATAAAAGGTCAGCGATAGGAATGTGAAGTGCCTACGTGGCACGTAATCATTGGCCCTCAGCTTTTTTGTAGTTTTTGATGCCGATTATCTCAGCGATGGAATCAAAATCAACGGCTAGGTTTTAAAGATGTAGAGTTGGTCTGCCTTGCTTCCTCAGACTTGTTTTGGGCACGAGAACTTCAGATGTGTTCATTGCTGCATCCCGCGGGTAGGTGGGCCATTATTGGCTAATTGCAGAGGCTCGATGGATTGAGTGATAGGCCAACTACCAATTTTGTGAGGAATGTCCCCGAATGGCGGCGCAGAGCTCAAGTCTAGCTCCTCCTCTCCATTCCTTCTACCTACTGCATTGATTGATTTGGATGCCATTCTTGGTGCATTGTAATTGGCAGAATTTTGATTTGAACATGTACGATTCTATTGAGGGCACATTCTTAGTATATCAGAGGTGTGTGCCTAATTGTTGTGGGTTGAAGACTTGGGCATATTTTTTGTGTGAATAATGAAAAATAGAGTGTTTCTTGTGTGTTGTATCTTTGTGGAGTTTATGAGTTGCATCTAAAGTGTATCTTGCACATATGTTCAGTTTCTTGTCATTGTATATGAGAAATGAATTGTTGCATGTATTTATCTGTTTGTTTCCATTTGTTGCATGTAATTTCTTCTTTTGAATCTGGTTGCTAAGGGTTTCTCAGATTCTAGGGTATAGTCTTGCTATATCACATGCTTAATCTGTAACTTCCATTCAAGGAATGGATTGAACTATTCTAGGTTGAGTATGGAGAAGATTGTATGTCAACTGGGATATTTGTAAGTAGAGACAGTTAAATACCCATTCTTGGGTGATATTTGTAAGGAGAGCATCAATCTAACCCCTTGAAACTTGAATGCAGTTGCAAACCGTTCACCTATATACGTCTATTTGACTCCTTGCCTTGAGATAGGCACTGGTCTGCTCTTGTTTAGTACTTATGATCCAAAAACCCCCTGTCTTGCATCCAAAGTATAAATCAATCATTTCAATACTTCCAATCTGTTAGTGTAGGAGTAGGAATTAGGAACCCCCTGCATGCTCTCATCCTTAACCAGACACACATGTCCAAGAGTGTTGCTAAACTTGTGATTTGTAATTCGAATCTTTGTCCATACATGAGAGTATTCTGCCTATTATCACAAAGTTAAATATTTATGTCATTTGGAGAGTAAATGTTATATCTTTATCAAATAGGGACACCCCCTTGGTGCAGCAGAACCAAAAGTGAAGGGCAGGCAGCTCACGCAACCTCCCGTATCTATTGCTTGAATCTACCTGTGCATTGGAATTGGCAAACCCTCTGCGATTCAGGAAAATTACCAACAGAATTGGTGACTCCGCTAGGGAAAAGAGTCAAATAATGTGAAATCATTGCTACATATCCAGTTCTTTCATGTGAATGATGGTGCTCTGCTGGCAGTATGAACATAGAAAAATGTTTGATGACCTTTTAGCTATTTGAAATTTTTATCCTCTTTGGAGAGGTGGCGACTCTGCAAAAAAGTTTTAGTGCACATGAAAGGCTGATGTATTTTATTGAGATCTAAAAATATTCTATTCAAAGCTTCAGCATTTGGATGAGAAAAGGTACCTAGATCCTTCCCATTTATATTTGTTTTTTATATTGCATAAGTTAGATGCCAAGGGGAAGCCTTAGGTCTTAGACAGACATAAGATGTCTAAGAGTGAAGTTTATATGAATCCAAGTATGTATTCACCCATACTCAGTCAAGAGGGGGATGATGTATTGAGTAAAAAAATTGAAGAGATAAAGAATAGGTTGATATCCTTAGAAGCCCGGTAGGCTTAGTTAAACAGTAGTAACCCTGTTCTATCTGCCAGTCAGAATGATAACCCTCTTGTAAGATCTTTTGATTCTTTGTATGACCAATTAGATTTGTCATGGGTTGATTATCAAGTTGAAAGTATGCCTGCTAAAATTTACAATCAGATGCCCAGATTTAATGGACACAATGTGTGTGATGGGGCTGCACATATCCAAAACTTTCACTGCTTCATGGAGAGACATTCATTTAGGGATGAGAATATGTGGATGAGGTTTTTTGTTAGATCCTTTGGTGCTAGAGCTATAGATTGGTATTTGAGCTTTCCAAAGAAATTCTTTACCTATTGGGATGAACTTACTAACTGTTTTAGAAAAGAATTTGTAAGAGAACGTGATGATCTTGTTGCAAGATTAATGGAAATCAGAAAACAAGATAAAGAGCCATGTATTGATTTCAGTCACAGATTTACAGTAGCCCTTTCACAAATCCCAAAAGTCTTTAGACCTAATATTTCAGCCTGTGTTGGCATATATTTTAAAGCTTTTGAGGAGGGCTCTAGTGCATTGTTGAGGGAATTCAAGATAACAAGTATGCAGATGGCATACAAGTTTGTAGAAAATATAGAAAAAATAAGAAATGAGCACATGTAGAATTCCCTGTCCATAGGTTTTGGTATGAATAACAGTTATAAGGCTGCAAATGACCAAGTGATTATGGTATCATGTGAAGATAAAAATGAGAATGAAAATACATCAGTTGAGAATGCCAGTAGAAGGATCAATGATAACCCCTATTGCAAGGTTGAGGTGTTTGGTTTAGAAAATAATGATGAGGTTATAGACAGAAATGAACATCTGTTTCAATGGATTTGTGGAGATGATTGTGAATATTGTGCTCAGGATAGAGAAGAAATAAGCAAACAGAGCAGCAGTTCCATGTGTGAATCAATGCCTTCTTTTTAGACACATGGAGATGATGAAGAGTAGTCAGAGATTGAAATAGGTGCTTGTGCTAAGCATGATCGTTCATCATTTGATTATGGTTTTGCTTATGCCATACAGACTGATACTCCTCCACAAAAAGAATCCATTGGTAATGAAGATGCATGTTCTGCTACCCATGAACTAGTGGCATACCATGATGAAGTTGAAACACATCGATCACCCATTTTTGACACATATGGTGATGAGGATCTATTTGAATATGGTGGGAATCTAGGCAACGCAATTGATATGGGTTTTGATTCTCATCCTGATGAAAGAGAAACTAACATAAATCATGAAAACTATTGCAGAGAGGTGCTAGAGCCTGATCTTTTCTAGCTTGGTCTAGCTGATGGTTGTGTGCGTGATGTGCAACTGTGAATCTGAAAGCTTTTTCTTTGATATGCTAGCTTGTGATAAGATGAGCCCTCACATTCCTAGCTACATGATGGACTTTGAGTGCTTTCAGTTTTCAGTCCAGCTATGAGATCATTTTGCAATGCATAATGCTGATATAGATGATAATAAGTGCTATACACCATATGAATATGCATTGTTTGATAAATATTGCATTCACATGTTGCCTGATGTTGAGGATTGTTTGCATAAGGTTGACAAGGATGAGCTCAATGAGATAAATGTATATGCAAATGACAAGGTTTGTTTGTGGTCAGAACATGGCAGCTTCTTCAGGCCTGATTTAGTGATATCAAATGAAAACAAGGTATTTGACAAAGGAAGACACAGGTTTTTTCTTTCTTGGTGGCCTTAGGCCACCAAGTGTGATTGGTGATGCAGGTTGGTGCAATGTTCAACTCTATTGCCCAATGGATAGGGACTGGTCTGCATCCCAGAGATCTGAGGTTCTCACCATGCCTATAAGAGGCATGCATCCCCAATCGGAGCCTGTTGGTAATCATTTATGTTTAGGGTTTTAGGCTTGAGCTACTAGTGTGCTTGCATAAGTATTCAAGTTTCAAGCATTTAGATATGTAGGCACCTTCCCAAAAATCCAAATAACTCTAACACTTTCAGCCTCTGTAGTTGAAAAAATGCAAAAAATTAGTTAAGGTGCAAGTGTCTTTGTATATACAAAGGTGTTTGTATATACATACATGTCAAAATGTGCATTGGCGGGTGCAAAATCTCCATCGGCCTTTGAAAAAATCAATTATATGCATATCAGGCTTTGAAATGTGCATATACAAAGGGGGAATCTTTTGTAGATTCCCATAATATTCCCAGGTTGTATATCGAGTTGCATATAGAGATACAAAGGAAAAATATACAAGGATGGAAGATACATTGTAGGCATATCCAAGGAAAGATTCCTTGTTTGTATGTAAAAGGGGTTTGTATATTCAATATACAAGAGAAATGTACATTGCAAATATACAAAGGGGCCGATATACAAGTGATGGGGCCTATAGGCATGCAAAGGTTTTTGTATCTCCAACATACAAGTCGCAATGTATATGCAATGTGCAGGTGGCAAGCAAAAGTGGGGAGATGCATTTGGTGGGGCCTGCGGATATATAAAGGAGATTGTATGTTTGACATACAACGAAACATGCATTCCTAAGATGCAAGAGTCAGACCTGAAAAGGCATGTGATATTGTTAATTCATATTTGAGGTCCGTTGTTTGTATGTTTGGCTTGTATGTTTTCATTGTATATGGGACATACAAGCGAATATACAAAGAAGGAATGTACATGGCCCAGATGCGAAAAGATAATATGTTGCAATGGATAGATGTTGAAGTCCACGGGTTGTATATTGAGTTTGTATATTCAGCATACAAAGGAAATATACAAGGTAAAACATGCAAACAGGTTAGCGGCGGTCAATGTCAGAAATGGGGCCTACCAGTTGCATATGTGTTTGCTTGTATGTTTGTACATACAAGCCAATATATAATGAAGAAATATACATTTCAGACCTGAAGGAGAAATCAAATCTAGTTAATAATATTTCAGATTTGTAGCATGTATGTTTGGTGCTTATATGTCCCAATGTACATTCGAAAGATACAAGGGTTAAGATGCAAGCCAGATTTCAAAGCAACTTTAGCATGCCTCATTAAAATTTGAAATCTGCCTTATATGTATGAGGCAAATGTACATGCACATATACAAGGAAATATGCAAGAAAAGAGGATACAAGCCGGACTTGAATTGAATTTCAATTTGTTCTAAACAGGTTTGGGGTCCGCCTTGTATATCAAACAATTGTATATGCATTTTGCATATACAAAGGGTTTTTGGCAGGTGAACAGTGGCAATTGTATATGCATTTGGTCATGCATATACAAGGGCAAAAAAGGCAAAATGGGGAGGCTAAAGGTCAGTGATAGGAATGTGAAGTGCCTACATGGCACGTAATCATTGGCCCTCGGCTTTTTTGTAGTTTTTGATGCTAATTATCTTAGTGATGGAATCGAAATCAACGGCCAGGTTTTAAAGATGCAGAGTTGGTCTTCCTTGCTTCCTCATACTTATTTTGGGAGTGAGAACTTTAGATGTATTCATTGTTGCATCCTGTGGGTAGGTGGGCCATTATTGGCTAATTACAGAGGTGCAATGGACTGAGTGACAGGCCAACTACTAATTTTATGAGGAATGTCCCCGAACGGCGACGTAGAGCTCGAGTCCAGCTCCTCCTCACCATTCCTTCTGCCTACTGCATTGATTGATTTGGGCGCCATTCTTGGTGCATTGTAATTGGCATAATTTTGATTTGACCATGTATGGTTCTGTTGAGGGCACATTCTGAGTATATCAGAGGTGTGTGCCTAATTATTGTGGGTTGAAAACTTGGGCATATTTTTTGTGTGAATAACAAAAAATAGAGTGTTTCCTATGTGTTGTATCTCTATGGAGTTTATGAGTTGCATCTAAAGTGTATCTTGCACATATGTTCAGTTTCTTGTCATTATATATGAGAAATGCATTGTTGCATGTATTTATCTATTTGTCTCCATTTGTTGCATGTAATTTCTTCTTTTGAGTTTGGTTGCTAAGGGTTTCTCAAATTCTAGCGTATAGTCTTGCTGTATCACATGCTTAATGTATAGCTTCCATTCAAGGAATGGATTGAACTATTCTAGGTTGAGTATGGAGAAGATTGTATGTCAATTGGGATATTTGTAAGTAGAGATAGTTAAATACCCATTCTTGGGTTATGTTTGTAAGGAAAGCATCAATCTAACCTGCTAAAACTTGAATGCAGTTGCAAACCATTCACCTGTATATGTCTATTTGACTCCTTGCCCTAAGATAGGCACTGGTCTACTCTTGTTTAATACTTATGATCCAAAAACCCCCTGTCTTGCATCCAAAGTATAAATCAGTCATTTCAATACTTCCAATCTGTTAGTGTAGGAGTAGGAATTAGGAATGCCCTACATGCTCCCATCCTTAACCAAACACACATGTCCAAGAGTGTTGCTAAACTTGTGATTTGTCATTCAAATCTTGGTCCATACATGAGAGTATTCTACCTATTATCACAAAGTTAAATCTTTCTATCATTTGGAGAGTAAATGTTATATCTTTATCAAATAGGGACACCTCCCTTGGTGTAGTAGAACTAGAAGTGAAGGGGAAGTAGCTCACACAACCTCCCATATCTATTGGCTGAATCTACCCATGCATTGGAACTGGCAAACCCTCTACTGATTCGGAAAAAATTACCAACAACACCCAACAAAACATTCTCTTAGGAGCCAATTCCATGGTACAACTCAAATCCTAGGTGAAAGTTCACACTGTTGGGTGAGTCCCAAGAATCTATGTTAAGAAAGCTATTGGCTAACAATGAGATCACTCTCCCACCTACTAGCGATTATGAGCCTCAAATAAAACCTCACTATTGGAAAGACACTGACTTTTGTGAGTATCATAAACGAAGAGGTCATACTACCAACAATTGTATCCATCTCAAACATGTTATTCAAGACATACTTGATCAAAATCAAGGAGGAGCTCAACAACATACCTCTAATGAGACACATGTAGCATACAAGGATTCACTTCTCAATCACAGCAGGCCGTACAACAACAATAACAATTGCATCAGGAAAAAATAGAATAATGGGAATAATAATGCTAATTATGCAAGTGTGCCATTTGATTATACCATCAACTACATATCGGAGCACATCCCACAAATCAATGTGGTCACACCCAACCAACAATTAGAACCAAACAAAAATGATTGCAGCATTATCACCCGTAGTGTTAAGGTCACATTGAATACCCTCCATCCAAGGTCATCACCTTCTCAATCCAACTCCCATTAGTATAGTGTCATAGACCAACTTCTAAAGACTCCTACCCACATTTCTATCCTAGAGTTGTTCCGTCTGTCTCTTTCCCACAAAGAGATTCTCAAAAAATCCCTAGTGGAAACAACTGTGCCCACAAACTTGGCCCAAGAGAAGTTCCAAGCCATGGTAGAAAATCTAACCTCCTCTAGTACCATATCATTTACCAAACAAGATGACCTCTTAGTGTCTCAACCCCATCACACCCCCTTGCATATCATCACCTTCATCCATAAACATCGTATCAAAAGGGTTCTCATTGATGGAGGAGCCAATTTAAATATTTGCATGCTCAATCTAGTCCTTACATTGGGGTTCTCTAAAAATGTGGTGGATCCAAGGAAAAAGATTATCATTAAAGACTATGATGAAGAGGAAAGAGCTACCAAAGGAACAGTGGTGTTACCAATACAAGTGGGACTGGTAATAAAGGACATTTTTGCCAAGTCCTAGATAGGGAGCTAGCCTATAATATTCTCCTAGGTAGGCCATGGATTCATGCCATGAAAGTTGTACCTTCTACCTACCACCAATGCATAAAATTTCTTCATAACAACAAGCAAGTCACCATCCAAGGTGATCCTGACCCCTTTTAGCATTGCAATACTATTCACTTAAAACCTGATTACATCATACCCAACAATAGAGCATCTACATCCCCTACCCCACAGCATGATTCTACCTCTAATGCTTCCTCATCCAAGCCCAAAGAGTAGAAAATTACCATCAAAGAAAAAGGAGTAGGGGAATACTCCATCAAGCACAACCTCAACTTGGCCAAAATGCCTTTATCTCCTAGATCCTTTGGGTGACCCAAACACTTTCCAAATCCATCTGCTCCTCCTACACCTCCTCCAACTCCCTTTATAAAATGGGGGACCCTATCAGATGAAACAGAGGAAAGAGATATCTTACAATGGCTCTACATAGAAGAAGAAGAGAACACACAACCATAACCACCTAAGCTCCCAACATAAATCTATGGATGAGGTGAGTCTATCTTACATAGAATGGGTTATGAAGGACAAAGTCCCATTGGCCTAAGAAAAGAAGGAATAATGGAACCCATTCAACCTTCTTCATCCTCATTGGAAAGAAATACAAAAGGTCTAGGATACAAGGACAAGGGAAAAGCAAATGCAAATACTTGTCTTGTGGAAATGATCCATAACCTTCAAGAGGATAGTGACACAGATTCCAATGAATATGAGTGGGATGAGCTGACATATCACTTCTATGATGAAAAAGAAATTGACACCATTGAAACTTATAGCCCCTACCATGAGGGACAAACACTAACGCATAGACCATTGGAGTGTGATTCACCAATTCCTGAGAATATGACTTTCAAGGAAGGTTCAAGTTCTATCGCAATAAACAATTTGGAGGAGAGTACCATCCCAGACCCTATCCCTACCAATATCCCTCACATATTCATTCAAACTATCAACGAATCAGATCTATCCTTTGACTCCCTCCCCCTTGTGCATCTTGAACTTATTGACTGGGATCTACACAGAACCCCACAATTAGACAGGTTCCAAAATGATGATGCCTACATGGACTAGATGGAACTTAGGGACCACCTACCTACAAGAGATCATAAAGCTAGCTTCGCCATTGAACTTGTAATACTTAAATAAATATTTTAAATATTTATTTCACCTTCATATTCCTCTATCAATAAATAAATAAATAAAAATATTTATTTGATTCATTTTCTCCCATTTAATTAAATAAATTACATTTATTTATTTAATTCCATCTATATCAACTTTATTCTTCTAAATATTTAAATAATTTTAATTATTTAATTAAATCAGCCATTCTTCTAAATTTGAATAAAATGCAATTTTATTTAAATTAAATCTCCAAAAGATAAAATATATTTAAATATTTTATTTATTCTTCCAAAATCATGTGCAAGTAATTAAATAAATTTATTTATTTAATTATGCTTTCTTATCTTCTAAAAAATCTTTGAATCTTCTAAAAATAAAATCTTCTTGTCATACAAAAGAAAAAGACTGAGTTAACTGATTTAAAGCAAATCTGTTTTATCAACAAAGCTCTTAAATTAGAAAAATATAATCTAATTTAAGAAATAAAAACTCATCCTCATCAAGAAATCAGTTAACTCAACAAAGCTTCATTTTGAATGACACATGTCCTTCTTCTAGTCGCGCACATTCTCTCAAACATTCTCCTCCGTTGATCTTCTCATTTCTTCTCCAGCATTGATCTTCTCTCACACAATCTTATAAATACCCTTCTATCCTTCCATTTCATATATCCAACTTTCGAGTAAACTTACTCTTCAGAAACCATAGCGTGCCATTGGCACCCCACTTTCACATCACTTAAAATCTATCATCCATTTTTGTGTTGAAACTCATCTTCAACACACCAAGTATCTGAGTCGTTTCTCCTTGTCATCTTGAGGAATCGAAGCAAGAAAGCAAGCTTCCTGAGGGCCATCTTCATCACCAAAAGATCAAGAAAGAATAGGCAAATAATGGAAATCGCAAGGTAAAAAGGTTGTGAGTATCTCTCTCTTATTTTAAATCCTTTTTGCATGCACGTTCCATTCGTGTTTTAGGTTATTATAATTTAGTTTTATTCATCCCATTTTAGCCATTAACATTTCTGGTGCGCACCGTGGGGCCTTTGCCCCAAATCTAACCAAAAAAACTAAGTTTTTGAGTGACAGTTTTTGTACAGATTCTATATAGTCTTCAAACAGGTTCAGTCAGCGCATCTGATCGATCTTGAGGTGCATCTGAGCACTATTCCAGTGCATGCAATGATTCAGCACATACATCCTCCAAGGTGGCACATCTACAACCTATTTTGGTCCTTGTGGTATTCTGGCACATATATCCCCAGACATAGCGCTTTCATCCTTTAAAATGATGCATCCACAAAAATAGTGCATTTATCCTTTATTCCTGCACTTTTGACACCTATCTTAGCACATTTGTAATTATGCACTCATAGTCTCTATTTCTGCACATACAGATTATGAAGCTACACATATATTCTTTACAGTGATTCTAGGATTTCTCATGGCTTTTGAGTTAACGTTAACATTTGTCTTGCAGGATTAGAAGCTGGATAGTCATTTAGTTGCACCTATTAACTCATCATAGATTAATCAGGGTAAAAAGTAAAAAAAAAAAAATCCATGCAAATATCATGTAGTCCTTAACTAGGAGGATAGTAATGAATAGTCACTACTATCTTCGCATTATTTCTATCTTTCTTACTTAGAACATTACTATCTCACAAAGGGAAATCAACCATTCCTATCTTTAACCACTTCAAAGTTAACAAATGTTTGAGTGCCCAAGTAGATAGCGCATTTAGTTTTTTTCCTTTTAAATAGGATTGGATTAACCATTATTTTCTGTGTCTATTAAATGACAATAGGCTTATGCTCTCCCCTTTACTGGGTGACCAGAATGCCAAACTTGTTATTCCTTGTGTTTAACCTTTAGAGGGGCCTACCCTTGGATGCTTGCATGTCCAAGTTGGAATGACCCTGAGTGGAAATAGGCTAAATCCAAGCCCTACCAATCCACTTTAAATAAATTGTGCTTGAGGTGAAAGCTTCCTGCAATGAATGCCATTGTGTTACACTAACAACCAAACTCCCCCAAAACCCTCCAAGGCGTAACCCTTGGAGGCTAGGAGACTCCATAATGGAGAGTGGCATTACTGCACGTGTAACCACTTGAATGGTTGCCTTGACTACTTAGCCATTTGTTTAGTATACCAAAAACCTCCTATTTGTTGGTGCAAAAGGTGAAACCTTTGAAGCGGCCCTGATTCATGTGATTCTTAGTAGATGTAGAAGGGATAATCCTATGGTTCAGTGGGGGTACAAGCCTAAGGAAACCCAGATCTGGTATGCGTGAGAAGTGAGTGCTGTGGAGAGGAGCTAGTGCTATTAGATCCCAAAGCTACATGCTTTGAATATGCATAGCTAGGGGACTCAACAAATACTGTCCTTTCCAGCCTAGGTTGTAATTGTTCATGTCAAAAAGTCCACAAAAATACAAAAAAAAATAAAAGATAAAAATCATGAAAACTTCTTTGCGTTTGTTTTGTCTTTATCTGCCATAATTGAAAATTAAAAGTAAAAAAAGACCAAGTTTTCAACCAAAAACAAAAATGTACCAAACGGAAATAACTGGAAAAGCATTCCAAAAACTACAGCTACACATATACATTCTGAAGCTGTGCATATATCTCAACCTACTGCACATTTGTACCGACTTCATGTGCTTTTGCTACCTATTCTTGCTTTGTAGATGCACATCTATCATAGTAACCTTTTCCAGTCTTGTGTCAATTTCTGTAGAGATGGCAAACCAATTAGAATATATTGCTCAAACACTCTAATATTTACAATTGCAAATAAACTTAGGCCACTTGCCCCAAGATTGTATAGCATTTACTCAACAAATCCAAGTCTTACAACAAGAAATGGCAATCTTGCAAGCTGAACATACTAGTACAAGCTACACCTCGCACCAAAACCATACCTTCTTTTCCCATCTTAATGAAACTATTGACAAGGCAAGCACCAGCTCAAGTCACAAATCATATACCACCCTATCTACTAGTCCTCCACTATCTTCTAAGACACATATCCCAAAGCATACCTATTCTACACCAACATCGCCATCTAATTTGTCAAACTCTAAATGGACAACCAAAAAAAAATCAGATGATTTTTGGAAAACATGTTTTCCAAATTTATATAGCAAAAGAAAAGTTATGGAGAAAGCCAAATCCACTCATCCATGTACTCCTACACCTATAAAGGATGTGATCCAAGGACTATTAGCAAAGAGTCAACCATGTCTTCAAATTCTGGTCCTCGACCTTACCAAAGATTCTTCCAATAACATATGAAATCCTACAACCCCTTCATGTGATCCTCAACCTCTTGAGCTTGTCAAAGAGTCTCCTACCATGAACCCAAGTCAAGAGCTATTGTACCTTCATGTAAATAACCATTAAGAACATGTCAAGCCTATCCATGAGCTATCCACTTCCATTCAAGAACATCAAGAGTTATGCCAAGAACACACCTTAGAGCATGTGGAAACATACACCCTTTGTCTAAATCAAGATCAAAGCACCCCCATCCAATTCCAATCTATTCATAACATATATCTCTTCCATGATCAAGATAATCCCTATGAAGAAGTTATGCATGAGCAACTTGATCGTATACATGAGGAAGAAATTCAATTTCAATCCATCCATAACCTATATCTCTTTTATGATCAAGATACTATCTTTTATGAAGAATCCTTCCATGAACAACTTGACCCCATGCCCATCCATAACTTATATATTTTCTATGATCAAGATATTCCCTATGAAGAAGATGTCCATGAACAACTTGTTCCCATGCGCATCCATGAGTAAGAAACCTCCATTACATCTATATATCTTCCATCTAATCCTATCCATGATCCGACAACTTCTACTTCCTCTAATGAGACACTTGCCTCCCAAGTGCACATGAATGATCAACCCAATAACTTAGATCCTAAAGAGCATAATGATGGTCAAGATTCTAGTGATCCTTCACCATCCATTATTGACCAAGTTACAAATTTGTTATCTTATATCCTTGGTGTCACTACCTTCATGCATGAATGTTCTTCCTTAGCACACCAACAACCATTATCCTCTATCTCACCTTCTCCATCCAATAAGGAACTGGCTACTAGTGCACCTATACATAATCCCATGGTCCATTCATTACTCCAGAATATGAACTATCAAGGTAAAGGCTTAGGCCTTCATGAACAAGGTATTTTGGAACCTATCCATGTCAAAGTTCCTCCACCTTCATACGGCCTTGGATACATACCCCAAGATGAACAATCCAAAGATGTTGGTACTTCCTCGACTCCTCCTCAGTCCACCACTTTCCATCGTATATCCTATCATATCCCCAAAACATATGTCGTCATTCCACCTCCATCATCCTACAATTGTCAAAAGCATGTGACCATAGACCTTCCACCATCCAATCTACCTCTGCTACTTCTAACTCTTAACACCCCTCCATGCATTTTACCACCACTTCTTCCAACACCTTATCCATCCATCTATAAATCCTCTAACAATCCCAATCATGGCTAGCAGATGCACATGTTGTCTAAACAACAAGCTTCCAGCAATCCCACTTCCCCCATCCCACAAGAATTCAACAAAAAATATCTAGATGCCTCTACCTATAAAGTCAAAAATCCTAAGAGTCCTCATGACCTAGGATACAAAAGCCAAGAATCAAAGAAACATCCATCTCAAAAGCTGCATACACCCACACACCTCAATGTTAAACTAAAAAAGGTGTGGGTCCCCAAGCTACATATACCCAAGCCAATACCTTCACATGTACAATCTACAAGCAAAATGGTTTTGGTACCCAAGCAAAAAGCCATCGAGTCAAATGAGGCATCCACCTCTAAAGCATCCCAACCATCCACTTTCTCCCATGCCATCCACAAGTATCAAATCCTTCCATCCCACATGACAAGCAAAAAAAAAAAAAAAAACTAAGTCTATGTGGGTCCCTAAAGGCCTACATCACTCATCCACTAGGCAAAAATCTTCATTGCTTCCTACTCCACCTTCCTATCATCAACTTCAATGTTTATCATGACATGTGCAACTGTTGGTCATGGTTCCCTTCGATTCCACAACACTTCTGTATAACTCCATCTCCCTTCCCTTCTACTACTATCCTACATATCTTCCTCATCCTATGGCCCATGCTTTTGCATAAACCTTCCTTCCATCCTTGTATAAGTCCTTCTGTATTCTACATCATCATCCACTATCGTACCTTCCATAATCCACTATCTACCTACTCCATCTCACTTTCATACAATCCCCTACCAACATCTATGAGAACACTTTACATAATCCATTCAACAACATTTATAGTGGGACTATCACCTTTCAAGGAACTACATACTTGAGTCTCTCCTTTTCATGTCCACCTTCTCCCATCCAAATATACAAAAAACAATCCTTTCATCCAATGGTGAAAACTTGGCAAACAGGCACCTTGGATAAGTACCATGATGAAAACCTGGCAAACAGGCATCATGTGTAAGTTGATCTTCTATGTCACCTACACTTGGGGGCACCTTGTCTCATAGGCATATCACTTTTCTCCTACCATTTCCTTCCATACTTTTTCCTATCCTATCCTCCTATTTTCTATCCATTACATAACTATCCTATCATGTCCATCCATCCTAAATCATCCTTTCCTCTATTTTTGATCTTGATAAAGATTGGGGGCATAATGTTGACAAATGTTTTAGATGTCTCTTGACATACATTATCCCTCAAAACCACACAAATCCTTCATTATCCTCTCATCCTCCTTCATCATAAGCATTGTCATGAAAAATCCTAAGTATTCTACCTATAATGGGGCATGTTATTCCTATGCAACTTAGTCCTTGGCGATCACATCCTTGCCCTCTTCCATGTACATTTCATTCCTTATCACCCATGCATCTACCTATTCATGGTGTTTCCTTGTCATCAATATCATTTGTTCCATATATAGTCCATATCTATTCCATACCTGATCCATATTTGTTCCCTATCATTTGGTCCATATCTCAGTATCACAGGGTTCACCCTGAACTACATTGCCTCTGTGTCATCACATAGGAAAAGCCATTATCAATGCGGCCCCGAGGCTCTGCTACCCATCCATTCCCTACCTTATCGCCTGTCCTCCAGACCATCCACGTCCACACCTTTCACTAGACAAGCATGGACAACAAAAGCAAGCTTCCTAATGGAAAAAAAAACCTTGATGTAGAACACCAACCTATCCAAAGCAAAACATACCAAAACACTCAAACTAATTCTATATCAATTATGGCAAGAAGACCCATCTAATGCAAGAATGTTTTGTGAACATGTTAACTTACAAGGTCTTGTATTTTTATCATTATGTCTTTCTATGCTACTCAAGGATGCCAAATGCTATAGATGCTATGATGGGGGCATAATCTTTTTCTTTTCTGATTGCCTATGGATCAAACTTTAGTAATGTGATGACTTGTGTCTAATGACATGATCAGCAAAAAGATCATCAAGGACTTCCAAGGTCTAAACATGAAAAGGGGCAATCCTTGTCTGTTGATACGTAAGAAATATTTAGGTTATCTCAGTTCAATTTTGACTAGATGCTTGTATCAACTTGCTATATCAAAATCCATGTAAGCGATACTCAGGTCATCTTGGTTTAATTATACCTAGATGCTTGTATTTTCTTACAACATAATAAAAGCCCAATGATGAAACAAAGCACTTCAAAATACTTGCAATATCAAGATGACAAACATCCATATCCCTATCCATAACGCATCCAGTTGCATTCCATATCTCTATCCATAATGTATCCAATTGTGTCTTATATCCATATCCATATCCAATTGCATTTCGCATACTATCCACGCAATAAAGATTCTATGCAGAGTATCAGTATTTACAAAAGGTTGTGAGTCCTTCTATCACTAGTCTTCTATCATTCAAAACCATCATATCTTTCATCTTTGTCTAGTCAATCTAAACAATGGTCAAAATGCAATTCTATCCTTAATCCATACCAATCCAGTCAAGTCAATCTTGTCAAATGATCCAATCACAATCAATGGTCTTGATCCTTGTCTAGTCATAAACCAACTCAATCAGTTATAATCAAACAATTGTCTTATACATGATGTTGCATTGTCAAAATTAGACCAACACACGCATCTTACACGACATGTTTCATTTCCTAAAACTAGACACTATCCTATCGTGTTGCTCTAGGGATTTATCGTTCCCCACCATAACAAAACTATCATATATTGTTATTAATTTGGTTTACCACTTTCCAAGGCAAATACCTTGTTTGTTCTTATATCATTTGTGCATACTTGCTTACTTTCTTGTGTGTTTTATCATTTTATCTTGCATCATGTATCATTTGGCTCTTTCTTCAAACCGTTTTTTCTTCATCCTAGCCTATCTTCCACCTTCTTCTTTGTGGGATTGTTTGTCTCATGCCTTCTACCTTCTTCCCATCCAATCTCCTGGGGGGCATCCTATCATCGTTAAACTTGTACCAGGGGCAAACTGGGGCATGTATCATTTTCACACAATCTTATTCTTTGAAACAACATGATAAAACACATTGCATCAAAGAGGGGCAAAATGTATACACCTAAAAATGACACGACTATGTCTAAATAAATATTTTAAATATTTATTTAAATCTACCTTCCTCTATCAATAAATAAATAATTAAATTTATTTATTTGATTCATATTCCTCTAAGTTAATTAAATATCAAAATATTTAATTATCTCTTCAAAAGTCAAAATTAAATAAAATCCTTTATTTAATTAAATTCTTCCAAGCAATTAACTAATTCTAAATTATTTAATTAAGTCAAGTATATTCCTGTAAATTTAAATAAATCATTTAAATTTATTTAAATCCTCTCAATCTTTAAAAATAAAATATAATAAAATATTTTATTTATTCTTCCGAATCATGCACAAACAATTAAATAAATTTATTTATTTAATTTGCTTTCTTACCTTCTAATTCCTCAATTAAATAAATAAATTTATTTAATTTGATTTCTTATCTTCTAATTGCTTAATTAAATAAATTTATTGTTTAATTCGCTTTCTATATCATTATCTTCTAAAAATAAAATCTTCTTGTCATACAAAAGCAAAAGACTAAGTTAACTAATTTAAAGCAAATCTGTTTTATCAACAAATTTCTTGATTAGAAAAATATATTCTAATTTAAGAAATAAAAACTCATCCTCATCAAGAAAGTAGTTAACTCAACAAACCTTCTTTTTGAATGACACATGTCCTTCTTCTAGTCACGCACGTTCTCTCGAACATTCTCCTTTGTTGATCTTCTCATTTCTTCTCCACCATTTATCTTCTCTCACACAATCCTATAAATACCCTTCTATCCTTCCATTTCATATATCCAACTTTCGAGTAAACTTATGCTACAGAAACCATAGCATGCCATTGGCACCCCACTTTCACATCACTTCAAATCTATCATCCATTTTTGTGTTGAAACTCATCTTCAACACAACAAGTATCCGAGCTGTTTCTCCTTGTCATCTTGAGGAATCGAAGCAAGGAAGCAATCTTCCTAAAGGCCATCTTCATCACCAAAAGATCAAGAAAGAATAGGCAAACAATGGAAATCGCAAGGTAAAAAGGTTGTGAGTATCTCTCTCTTATTTTAAATCCTTTTTGCATAAACATTCCATTCGTGTTTTGGGTTATTAAAATTTAGTTTTATTCATCCCATTTTACCCATCACAAATACTATGGATTATTTTGGAGAGGGTGCCTAGTGCAGGAGCACCCCTACAAGACAGGATATAGGTTCATTGTCCGCATGTCAGGACATTAGTCTATTTTTAGCATGTTTGATTTCATAATGTAATAAGGTCCATTGGACCAATGCATATGTATTAGATCAGCCTAGGAGAGTGTGCAGGCAGTTAGAGTTCGTTATCAGGTTGTCTGAGCTGTCCTCTCCCAGCCGCTTGGAAGCTCCCAGCTGCTGGGAATCGAGTTGGTAGTACTCGTAGGATATTGCTATAAATAACTCAGATCAGTTAGGGTTTGAGATCACGAAGAGAATATCATATCATATCAGAGGTAGTAGTTATGTTATGTTGTACTGGTGATTGAGTGAGATCCAGAGATCAGTTCAGACATTGTGAAACATTGTTGTAGAAACAGGACATTTGTGTTTCATCTGAATAAGATCTCATCAATTGCATTATCTGGTTTATCAGTTGTTTATGTTTTGATTTCTGTTCTGATTACAGGTTGATGGATTCTTTCAACCCTTCCACCGGTTGATTCTGTGAATCAGTGGAATGGTCATGTATGATAGTTTAGTTTGCATTTTAGTTTTCTGTTTATGCATTTCATTGTGTGGGAGATCGATTGGTAGCATGCTATGAATCAACCTAGCATCCTCATGTGCTAGGGTTTAGAAAGATAAACTGTTAAGTTTTGATCTGAAGGTGATCTGGCCCGATCATCATGTTTTCTTTGTGAAATTGTGCGGTTCTATGAGTTTGCATGCAGCTGATGGATATATGGGGATCTGCATGTGCTTTTCCAGACGGAGTGAATCGCATCGTCATCTGTGAGTATATCACTATCCGGATCAGGTTGTGAAGCTGACGAAGACTGTATGTTTCAAGTGCATCAGGATGATATAGGTTGGATATATACTCAGTGTGTATATTGTCGTCAGGATCATCTTTCGTGTGTATCCATCATCCGCATATTGCTATCGTATGCGGAAGTGAAAGTTCATTTTTTGGCTAAGGACCGGAAAGGTCATCATCAGGATATTGAAAAGATCACCGGATATTCATTATCATGTTGCGGAGGATATAAGTGCCTTATATCCTATTGACATCATCATCAGGTGCAAGTGACGTCATCGTCATCAGGGTATTGCGAATATCACCCTATGCAAGTTTATCTTGCTGTCGCTAAGTGTTTTGGCATCGGCGTAAGTCATCGGCATAAAATTTGGGTAACATCATCAGGATGTTTCAATATGACCGGATAAGTCATATCCTGATGCTATTGTTTGAGTAGTCGGATATCAGGGTGACGTAAGCATCAAAGGAAAGGTGCTTGAAGTTGTCGTCATCAGGATATATCGGAGGAACCGGATATTTTATATCCTGCTGATGAAGGTGATGCTGAACATCATGATGATGAAGATAGAGTTTGGCGGTAAGATGAACAGTGAACATCAGGAGGAAGTTTGCGCTTGCCGAACATGATGATGCTGCTGACAGGCGAAAGGCGAAAGGCGGAGGAAGTGAACAGCAGTCAGCAGGAGGATATTTCATGCCTCTTCGAAATATGATGATGCTGTCTGTGTTAGCAAGAAATATGATGATGATGATAAGCCGATAGGTATTATAACATGTTGGTTATGTTAGTGACTCCTCCTTTCCATTTGTAAGCTCCCGTTGCGTTTTACCTCTGCATCGTAGTGGTATTAGAGCAAAGGAAGGATCTTCTGGAAAAGATAAGGATATAGCAGGATGTCAGGTGACGAAGGAACATCTGAGATGCTGGCAAGGATGACCAACGTTGAGTTGGCCGTTCTGGTAAAGAAACAGATTGCAGAGAGCAAGGTCGTGAAGGCTCAGAATCAGGAATTGAAGGATGAGTTAGCGAAGTTGAGGAGCAGAGTAGGTTCTGGTAGAGAAGAAGATAGGGAAGAAGAAGAGATCCCTAGTTGGAGCGAGGAGGTCGTTCCTGCAGACCAGAGACCACTATTGAACACCCTCAAGGCTATGGAGAGGAGAACCATGGATGTGAAACTGGACTTGCCAGTGTTTACAGGAAAGATGGAGCCTGATTTAGTGATGGAGTGGATAGACTCCTTGAACAATTTCTTTGAAACAGAGGAGATACCAGAACAACAGAGGGTGAAAATAGCCCAGTCAAAAATGAAAGAAGCTGCCTTGACATGGTGGAATTTCATCCAAGATGATAGAGTACAAGAAGGAAAGCGTAGAGTCGCTACATGGAAGAAGATGATGGCATTAGTAAAGGAAGCTTATGTCCCATTGGATTACAGTATCCAATTACACAAGAGGAAGCAAAACCTGAAGCAGAAGGAGCTAGATGTCAGCTCATATACAGAAGAATTCATGAAACTTTGTATGAAAACAAAGGTAAAGGAAAGTGACGAAGAGAAGGTAGCCAGATACCTTAATGGATTGAGGTTCAACATTCAGGAAGATTTAAGTCTGCATAATCCAGATACAGTTCAGAAATGCTTTCAGTTGGCATTGAAAGTGGAAGAGAAGTTAAAGAGAAAACAAGAACAACACAATAGAGGAAGAGGAAGACAACAAAGGGGTGGAAGAGGTCCTTTTAGAGGTAGAGGACATGGACATGGATATCAAGGAGAATCCAGTCATGACAATAGTAAGGGAAACAATAGTCAGAACCAGAGAGAAAATTATAGTCAGCAAGGAAACTTCAGAGGTAGAAGACCTTTCAGAGGAAGATCCCAGGGCAGAGGATCCATCAGATGTTATAACTATAACAAAGAAGGCCATATAGCCAGTAGATGTCCAGAAAAGGCCACAAGCTCAATAGGAGAAAGAAGAACAAATCTGATCTAAGAACCTGATAATCAAAGTATGACAGGCTCTAATTCTTTTCAGAGTGTGAATGCTCCTGATAATTATGGATACCCAGAAAGTGGAGAGTCTCTAATGATGAGAAGAACAATGACTACCAGGAAGGTACCTGACAAAGAATCCCCTCAAAGAAAGTCTCTTTTAAGGACTATTTGCAAAGCAGGAGGTAAGGCATGTAAAGTTTTGATTGATTCTGGTTCTACTGAAAATTGTATGTCTGAAGAAATGGTGACAAAGCTTAAGCTTAGGAGATTGCCTCACCCATCCCCATATAAAGTCTCATGGCTTACCCAAGGTCAGCAGACAACTGTAGAAGAGCAGGCTTGGGTAGAATTTTAGATTGGAGCATATAAGGATAAGTTGTTGTTTGATATTACCACGATGGATGCTTGCAATCTTTTATTTGGTAGACCATGGCAGTATGATTTGAAGGCACAACATGATGCTGTTAGAAACATCTATACAATCACTAAAGATGGTAAGGATATAAAGTTACTACCATTGACAGAGAAGGAGGAGAAATCTAGAGGAAAAGAGGTGAAGGTAATGCTGATGGAAGGTAAACAGTTCATGAAAGAAGTAGCAGCAGAAGGTGCAGTTGCATATGCCCTAATCCCATGTATGAGGGTGAATAAAGAACAACAGCAAGAAGTCAAGAAAGAGAAGAAGCAAAGGTTCATAGACCCAGCTATCCAAGAGCTATTGGATAAGTACAAAGGTATCATCTCAGAAGGAATGCCCAGATCCCTACCACCTGTCAGGGATATCAGTCACTGCATAGACTTAATTCCAGGGTCAACACTTCCAAACAAAGCAGCCTATAAGCTAACTCCAGAACAAAATGCAGAAGTAGCCAGACAAATTGAAGAATTATTGGATTCAGGTCTGATTGGGAAAAGTTTAAGTCCATGTGCAGTACCAGCTGTACTAGCACCAAAGAAGGAAGGTACTTGGAGGCTTTGCACAGATTCCAGAGCTATTAACAAGATCACAATCAGGTATAGGTTTCCAATCCCTAGGATAGAGGATTTACTTGACTGTTTGGGAGATGCTAAGTATTTTACAAAAATAGATTTGAAGAGTGGATATCATCAGATCAGGATTAGACCAGGAGATGAATGGAAAACAGCATTCAAAACTAATGAAGGGTTATATGAATGGAAGGTTATGCCTTTTGGTTTATCTAATGCACCTAGTACTTTTATGAGGTTGATGAATGAGGTTTTGAAAGAGTTCATTGGTAAGTTTGTCATAGTATATCTAGATGACATTCTGATTTTCAGCAACACAAAAGAAGAACATCTCAGACATATAGATTTGGTTCTTAAGAGGTTACATGAAGAGCAGCTGATGATAAATTTAGACAAGTGTTTGTTCATGCAAGAGGAGTTCACATATTTGGGTTTTGTCATTTCACAAGGAAATTTGCTTAGGTGTTTGACAAAACAACATGGAGAAAAGTGGGATAATATTCTATCTCAAGTTGAATTTTCCTATAATGATACTGTCAATAGGAGCACAGGGAAATCACCTTTCCAGATAGTTTATGGTATGCATCCAAGAGGAATTTTGGAATTGAGAGATCTACCTACAGTAGACCCTGTTAGTGCAGAAGGAGAAGCTTTTACAGAAGCCATAAAAGAGGTTCATGATCAAGTCAAGACCCAACTGCAACAAACCACCTTGAAGTATAAGGAATATGCTGATAAAAAGAAGAAGGATGTTCAGTTTGGTGTTGGAGATTTGGTATGGGTTCATTTGAAGAAGGACAGACTTCCTAAGGGAAAATATACTAAACTCATGCAGAGAAAAGTTGGACCATGTCAGATCTTGCACAAGCATGGACAGAATGCTTATGAGATACAACTCCCACCTGATCTTGGTTTGTCCCCTATATTCAATGTATGTGATTTAACTCCATACAAGTCTTATCTAGATGCAGATCAGGATCTCCTATAGGATACCGTCCATGATAACATTCCCAAGCATGATCCTCCACAGTTGCAGAAGGTTTTGGACACCAGAGTGGTCAAACAGACTCCGAACAAACAGTACTTGGAGTATCTAGTCTCTTGGAAGGGAAAACCTAATTCTGAAGCAGTTTGGATGACTGAAGAGTAGATCCAGAAACATGGTGCAGATCTTCATACTCTCATCTCAAGTGGACTTGAGATTTCTTCTTTTGGGGAGTATGGTGCAGGAGCACCCCTACAAGACAGGATATAGGTTCATTGTCCGCATGTCAGGACATCAGTCTATTTTTAGCATGTTTGATTTCATAATGTAATAAGGTCCATTGGACCAATGCATATGTATTAGATCAGCCTAGGAGAGTGTGCATGCAGTTAGAGTTCGTTATCAGGTTGTCTGAGCTGTCCTCTCCCAGCCGCTGGGAATCGAGTTGGTAGTACTCGTAGGATATTGCTATAAATAACTCAGATTAGTTAGGGTTTGAGATCACGAAGAGAATATCATATCATATCAGAGGTAGTAGTTATGTTATGTTGTACTGGTGATTGAGTGAGATCCAGAGATCAGTTCAGACATTGTGAAACATTGTTGTAGAAACAGGACATTTGTGTTTCATCTGAATAAGATCTCATCAATTGCATTATCTGGTTTATCAGTTGTTTATGTTTTGATTTTCGTTCTGATTACAGGTTGATGGATTCTTTCAACCCTTCCACCGGTTGATTCTGTGAATCGGTGGAATGGTCATGTATGATAGTTTAGTTTGCATTTTAGTTTTCTGTTTATGCATTTCATTGTGTGGGAGATCGATTGGTAGCATGCTATGAATCAACCTAGCATCCTCATGTGCTAGGGTTTAGAAAGATAAACTGTTAAGTTTTGATCTGAAGGTGATCCGGCCTGATCATCATGTTTTCTTTGTGAAATTGTGCGGTTCTGTGAGTTTGCATGTAGCTGACGGATATACAGGGATCTGCATGTGCTTTTCCAGACGGAGTGAATCGCATTGTCATCTGTGAGTATATCACTATCCGGATCGGGTTGTGAAGCTGACGAAGACTGTATGTTTCAAGTGCATCAGGATGATATAGGTTGGATATATACTCAGTGTGTATATCGTCGTCAGGATCATCTTTCGTGTGTATCCATCATCCGCATATCGCTATCGTATGCGGAAGTGAAAGTTCATTTTTTGGCTAAGGACCAGAAAGGTCATCATCAGGATATTGAAAAGACCACCAGATATTCATTATCATGTTGCGGAGGATATAAGTGTCTTATATCCTGTTGACATCATCATCAGGTGCAAGTGACGTCATCGTCATCAGGATATTGCGAATATCACCCTATGCAAGTTTATCCTGCTATCGCTAAGTGTTTTGGCATCGGCGTAAGTCATTGGCATAAAGTTTGGGTAACATCATCAGGATGTTTCAATATTACCAGATAAGTCATATTTTGATGCTGTTGTTTGAGTAGTCAGATATCGGGGTGACGTAAGCATCAAAGGAAAGGTGCTTGAAGTTGTCGTCATCAGGATATATCAGAGGAACCGGATATTTTATATCCTGCTGATGAAGGTGATGCTGAACATCATGATGATGAAGATAGAGTTTGGCGGTAAGATGAACAGTGAACATCAGGAGGAAGTTTGCGCTTGCCGAACATGATGATGCTGCTGACAGGTGAAAGGCGAAAGGCGGAGGAAGTGAACAGTAGTCAGCAGGAGGATATTTCATGCCTCTTCGAAATATGATGATGCTGTCTGTGTTAGCAAGAAATATGATGATGATGATGATAAGCCGATAGGTATTATAACATGTTGGTTATGTTAGTGACTCCTCCTTTCCATTTGTAAGCTCCCGTTGCGTTTTACCTCTACATCAGTGCCAAGCCTTCCAATTGCAAAAAAATCAAAACAAAAACTAGATCTGATGGTGAAAACCACTGCACCGCAGTATCAGATCCCAAAATAGTAAAAAGAAACGACACATCCAATGGTGAAAACCCAACTATCACACCTGACAAAGGAAGGCTTGACACTTTCCCTAATGACATGCACTAGGAGAAGTCTGATGTTGTTGTGGAACCTGTAGAACCTATTAACATTGGAGCAGAGGAACAACCTAAGATCATTCACTTTGCTAAGTCTCTAACTCTGCAGAAAAAGACTAAGTTTGTACCATTCTTCAAGAAGAAGCAAGTCAACTTTGCTTGGTCATATGCAAATATGCTAGGATTGGATCCAGATTTGATTCTACATCATCTTCCACTAGATCCAGGAGTGAAACCAGTCAAACAAAAACTTAGAACGATGCATCCACACATTGCACTACTAGTGAAAGAAGAACTCAAGAAACTAATAGATGTAGGGTTCACCAAGGCCATAGACTATCCGGAATGGGTCTCCAACATAGTTCCAATATCCAAACCTGATCACTGAGTTAGACTATACAATGATTTTAGAGATCTAAACAAAGCTTGCTGCAAGGATGATTTTTTGTTGCCAAATATAGATATCGTAGTTGACTTAATAGCAGGGCATACCATGTTATCTCTCATGGATGGCTTCTCTAGATACAATCAAATTAGGATAGCACTAGAAGACCAACATAAGACAACTTTCACTTGTCCATGGGGCACTTTTGCTGGAATGTCATGCCATTAGGGCTAAAGAACACAGGAGCCACATATCAACGTGCTATGACCACTATATTCCATGACATGATGCACGTCACAATGGAGTACTATGTAGATGGTATCCTTGCAAAGTCATTTACTAGAGAATCACACGTGGATGTACTAGAGAAGGTCTTTCAGAGACTAGAACAATTCAAGGTTAGGTTGAACCCAAAGAAATGTTTGTTTGGAGTCACCTCAGGCAAGCTCTTAGGCTTTATTGTATCATCAAATGGAATTGAAGTGGATCCTGCCAAGGTCAAGGCTATCATGGAAATGCCACCACCCAAGAATATCACTCAACTATAGTCTCTACAGCGCAAGCTTCAAGCAATCCATAAGTTCATATCACAACTAGCAAACAAGTGCCAACCTTTTTGTCATCTCCTACATAAGAACATTCCATTTAGGTGGGATGAGAAATGTGAAGAGGCATTTGGTAAATTGAAGGAATATATTATGAACCCACCTATCTTGATGTATCCTATCCAAGGAAAACTATTGTTACTTTACATATCTGCTATGCCAAATAGCTCTTGGGGCCCTCCTAGCACAACAAGATTACAAAGGTAAAGAAAGAGTTGTCTACTACATCAGTCATACATTGGTGGGCTATGAACCATAATACTCTCAAATAGAAAGATCATATCTTGTTGTGGTTTTTGTTTCCCAAAAACTACAACATTACATGCTAGCACATCTAGTAAAGCTTATTGCAAAGATAGATCCATTGAAATACCTATTAAGCAAAATAGCTCTAACAGGTCACCTAGCCAAGTGGGTAATGCTCCTAAGTGAATATGACATTGTGTATGTAGACATGAAGGCTATTAAAGGACAAATCATTACTGATCAGTTAGCAGAGGCACCATTCCAAGATAGCACACCAATGACATTTGAGTTTCCAAATGAATCCTTATTCAATACCACAACACACTCATGGAAACTCTATTTTGATGGATCCTATACAAACCATGGATCAAGAGTAGGAATCTTGTTGGTCACTCCTCACAGTGACACCATACCTAAGTCTTACCATCTATTATTCCCATTCACAAACAATATAGTAGTGTATGAGGCCTTAGTCATTGGTCTCAAAATGGAAACATAAAGGAAAATCAAAGAGCTACATGTCTATGGTTACTCTCAACTAGTAATCAACCAAGTCAATGACGACTATTAAACCAAAGATAAGAAGCTTATCCCGTACAAGTGCATGGTTGATGACTTTGAAGAATACTTTGTGATCACCTCCTTTGAGCACATACCTTGCATTGAAAATAAAGCAGCAGATGCCATGGCAACCATTGCCTCACCCCTCGAGATACCAGAGAATGAGTCATAGTACGAGTTCTTGGTGGAGTCAATTTAGCAACTAGCTTATGATCTTCCTAAAACACACTCCATATGCCTATTAGTTGGATCTGATTCACCTTGGTACGGTAAGATTTATACTTACCTCAAGGATAACACCCTCCCACCTGACTTGTCTTCTAACCAATAGTGAACCTTCATCTACCAAACCTCTCATTATACTATTATTGCTGACACTATACCGACATGGTCTGGATGGCATTTTACTCCATTGTTCAGAATGAGAAGAATCTAAAACTGCCTTACAAGATGTGCATGAAGGAATTTGTGGAACACACTCTAGTGGTCCTTCCTTAGCTAAGAAACTCATGCGTTTGGGTTATTATTGGCTAAACATGGAAACAGATTCATATCAGTTTGTGAAAAAGTACAAGTAGTGCCAGATACATGGAAACTCGATACATGCGCCAGTTCAAGAGCTAAGACCTTTAATGACACCTTCACCTTTTGTCAATGGGGACTCGACGTTGTGGGAAAAATTCACCCTCCCTCTTCCAACGGCCACAAGTTCATAATAATCGCCACTAAATACTTTACCAAGTGGATTGAATCCGTTGCCCTCACTACCATCACAAGTAAATAGATTTCCTCATTCATCCTTGATTACCTCATCTATAGATACAGAATTCCCTCATCCATTATCACGGTTAATAGAAGACCTTTCAAGAACCAAGATGTACAAGAGCTTTGTGACAGATTCAAAATCCAACATCATTTCTCCACACCCTATTACCCCCAAGGAAATAGCCAAGCTAAAGCATCCAACAAAACAATCTTGAAACTCCTCAAGATGACAGTCAATAATGCTATCCATGATTGGCACATCCAACTCAATCCCACTCTGTGGGCCTATCAAACTAGTATACGCACCCCCACAGGTGCTACCCCTTATGCCCTTGTTTATGTATCAGAAGCCATTTTTCCCATCGAGGTCGAGTTACCATCTCTAAGGGTGTCATTAAAAGGTCTCATAATTGATGAAGAGTACATAATTTCCAGATTGCAAGAGCTAGAGCTGCTAGAGGAAAGGAGACAAAAAACCTTCAATCATCTCAAGGCACATTAGCAAAAGATGTCATGAAGTTACAACCACATAGTTCGTCCAAGAGTCTTTAAGGTTGGAGATCTAGTACTTAAGGAAAATCCCCACAATCAATAGGATTGGGAAAAGAAAGGCAAGTTTGAACCCAACTGGCTTGGGCCTTATGTGATCATTGCTACCTATAGGTCAAGGGCATATCAGTTGGCTACATTAGAAGGTGAGCTATTCGATGACCCAATCAACAATATGCATCTTTGCTGGTTCTATACCTAAGAGAACCCCAATGCAAGGGGGCGCATAAAAATACAAGAAAAAAAAAATGCAAAAATATCAAAAAAATTAGAAAAATACAAAAAAAATCAAAAAATGAAAAAATAAAAAAAATACCAAAAATCAAAAAATGGAAAAGCAACAAAAAAATTATCCTTTGGTGAAAATCTAGCAAACGGGTACCTTGGATAGGTACCCTAATGAAAACCTAGCAAACAGGTGTCATGTGTACTTCTAGCTTTCATACAAATAAAAGCAAGTGGTGAAAACCTAGTAAATAGGTGTTACTTGCAATAAACAACTTCCTCCATCTTTGGGAAACCAATCACATTGTGTCCATTCTTCCTTCAATCATGTCCCATTCGATCCATATCTATTCCATAATAAAATCCTAACGATAACCTATCATGGCTTGATACTCTATCTCTTTTGTCACCTTGTCTACCAAGGTATTATCTAGTATCCTATCCATAGTATCAGCCTAGCGTAGCATCTGTCATCAGTGTCCACATGGTCTAGGTCCATGAACTACATTATCTCTACATTGCCATGTAGGCAAGGCCATTTTTTCAATGTGCCGCCAAGGCTCCCACTCACCCATCTGTTCCATATCTAGTCCTTCTATCTATCTGAGTCCACACCACTTTCTATCACCTAGGTATTAGGTCCATTAGGGTTCACCCCAAACTACGTTGCCTCTACATCATCATGTAGGCAAGGCCATTTAGTAATGAGCCCCCAAGGCACTAGGTCAGTCCCTTAGGGTCCATTTCAACAATAAGGATTATGGAACCTTTCACAAGGCAAGAAAGCACAAGCAAAACCCACTTTCAAACAAAATTTTTGATGCAAGACCTTACCCTATCCAAAGCAAAGCAAGCAAGTACCTAAAGAACTTTAAATGATTTTATGTAAATTATGGCAAGAAAAACACATCTAAATGCAAGAATGTTTTGTGGTTGTGATCAAGTTAGGTTATAGCGCCTTGATTTTTGTTCTCATGTGTTTCTATGCTACTCAAGGATGCCAAAAGATAGAGATTCTATGATCAGGGCATGATTATTTTCTTTGTTTGTTGTTTGTGGATTAAACTTTAGTAATGTGATGCCTTGTCTAAAGACATGATCAGAAAAAGATCATCGAGGACATTGAAGGTCTAACATGAAAGGGGGCAATCCTTGTCTGTTGATACACAAGAAATGCTCAGGTCATCTCAGTTCAATTATACCTCGATGCTTGTATTAACTTGCTAAATCAAAATCTAGGTAAGCAATACTCAGGTCATCTTGGTTCAATTATACCTAGATGCACGTATTAACTTACAACATTCAAAAAAAGTACCACAAAAAAAATTGCCCAATGATGAAATAAGCACTTCAAAATACTTGCACCATCAAGATGTCAAGAAAGAAAAACACCATTTGCATCCATTATACATCCACAAAAGCATCCATACCATATCCCATGCAATAAAAGATCCAAAAAGTGTAGAGTTTCAATACAAATAAAAGATTGTGAGTCCTACCAAGTCAATCTTCAACCAATCTTTTGTCTATCATTGTGTCATCTTTGTGTCGATTGAGTACATTTGGACATATCAAAAAATAGCATAGGATTGCATATCATATCACATGAGATAGTCATTTACATGATTAAAACATTTGCATACATAATAAATGCATTAGATCATCCATACACATATTGCATCATAACATAGTGTTAAAATAGAAAAATCCAAAAAACATATAGACAAAGACATGTAGAGTGTTATAGTATCTATATCATCATGTAGTGAGCATAACATATTTTGCACATCACATAGCATCATATAAAAGTTTGCATTAGATTATTTTTCATAGCATCATAAATTACCTAAGTTTGCATTGAATAAACATCACATAGCATCATATTAAAGTCTGCATTAGATAACATTTCATAGCATCAAGTAAATATCTAAGTCTGCATTAGATAATCATCATATAGACATAATCATAGTATGCATCACATGAGTACCATCATACAATAGAAATGCATCCATAACATATAGTATGAACAAATTGCATAGAGAAATCATCAAATAGATGCATCATCATATAAATATCAAAAACATGTCTGAATGTACAATATCAAAAGGTCCATCTCTGAGTCAATGTCATATATAGTGTATACATCTCAATATATAATGATACAGGTCTCAAATAAAAAATGGTAAATATACATGTTAGGCTATCTAGCCCATCAAGAGAGTGTATACATAAAAATCAAAATTTGTACAGGAGTGTTAGCTAACCCTACTACTGTGGGCCACTACTCCTAGCACTCCCCTCTCCATCCCTTCCTCTACTGGCCCCAGACTATTATAGGCCCATCACAAAAGCTCCTGACGGTGACCCCTCTCCCCTCTATGCTATGCCTACCATAAATTGACTCTTGTAGCTAGGTGCCCTTTGCTCTGTTGGAACAACACCATGATATAGTCTTGAATAGTACATCTGAGCCTATGCTTTGGCAAGCTCACCCTATACCTGTGCCAGCTAACCCTATACTTATGCCAGTTGTGCCTAAACCTATGCAAGTTGTGCCTACACTTGCTGCACCTATTTAATTGGAAAGCTGCTAGTGCTATCTATGCCCAGGGCTACCACTACCACATCTCTCTCTACTCTGATGGCCTGCACCCTCGCCAACGTTGCGTCTCTCTCTCAAAATCTTTGAGACACATCCTACATCTGACTCCCACCAAGACTTGGCCATCCTCAGCTGTGCCCTCAGCTATCTAACTTATCCCCTCAACATAGTAATAGCCCACTCCTGAGCATCTAGCTGCACTAGACCCTGTGGAACCTATCCCTGTCCCTGTGCCTGCTGCTATGCCACCTACTATGGTGGCAGCATCTGGGCTGCAATACCTGCCACTAGGCCACCTACTGTGGTGGCAGCATCTAAACCTATTGTATAACCTATGGCTACACTGCCTGCTAAGCATGAGAAGATCCCTCCCCAGATCTCCTCCTCTGTCTCAATCTACCTCCTCATCCTCCTGCACCTTCTCCATCTCCTCCATCTCCTTGTCCTCATCCTCCTCCATCTCCTCTATCTCCCTGTCCTCCTCTCCCCCTCCTCCTCCTCCTCCTCCTACCAACCCTACCCTCATCATCTGTATCCTCCTCATCTATGTGAGGAACAAGCTCTCTAGGCCTTGAGTACCTCAGAAAAGGGTGAGTGGTGAACCACTCCTTGTAATCCAGAGTCATCCCCGCATCTACTATCTCTCTCCTCATGGGCCAGGAAACATAAGGTAGTTGCCAAAACTCTACTAGGGCCTCCTCATAGGATGCCACTGGGCCCCATTTAAACCTCTCAGCATGTGTCCATGCAAATAGAGCCTGCTCCTGTGGCATGCCCTATCTCCTCCCAAAATGCCTCTGAACCTTGCTAACAATCTATCTCTCCAAAATATATCAGATCCTGCCTATGAGCCACTAAGTCTGAATACAATATGGCAGCTTGTCGTCCTCGTCATCTTAGTGCTCACACTCCAGGTAGGGGTGCTAGGTAACTACATCTACACCATCTAAAGCATGCCTCCAGTACTCTAGCTTCCCCAGGTTGTGCTGGGAAATCCCTCTTGCATATCCATAGCTATAGGGCTTGCCCCTCTGTCTAGAAAAGACACATATCAACTACGTAATGGCGATGTGCTCCCATAGCCAAAATTGCAACAGTGAAACACCTGCTGATAGACTGGTACCCTTGTGGTATACCACCTGATGCATATCATGGTATAGGTGCACCAATAAATAGACACCCCATGCATAACAGGTGCCCTCTATGATCATCTACTCCATGATCCGTCCCCATCCAATTGGAAACCATGTGATCTCCTATTGGGGCATATAATGTCTCTGATCAATCCTACAACTATATCAGGTAAGTAGTCATAATAATCATGTATATCCTGCCATGAGATAACCTCACAGTCAAGCTCAAGGTTGTCAAACACCTATCTGCACTCTGTGAGTCCTGCATCCCATTGTGGATTGTACTCCACAAACTCATCCCCATCCTCGTTATGGAATCTCTCCATGGCCACAGTCAGTAAACCAAGGTTCACACGAACCTTGGGCATGAAGCAAACATAATCAAGGCCCATCATGCCGAGTGCCTCTCGATCTATCTCCGTAAGCATATAGCACTGCAACATTGGCAAGGAAACTACTCCATCAACATAAGTGTATCTTGAATGTCCTCCTGTAAGCGCACAAGGCAAAGCATCAACCTAAAGATGCATGTATCATGCTCAACATCTCTATAGAATCATATCAACTAACTTAGCATATCAAATTGATCAAAATAGCATACTATATCTCTTAACTAGATTTTTGCAATCTTGGAGATAGCTTATTGATTAATGCATCGAGAAAGATGCCAATTGAGTGAATTTTGTTAAGTAAACTAACTATCTATATCATATGCACCGAAGCAGAAGGTAAATGCACAATTTCACAATAAATGCACCACTTCTGGTAGATGCGCTACATCATTTCTCAAATGCACCAAACCATATCACATGCGTAGTAACATACTGTATGTGTAGCTGAGATGCATGTGCCAATTCTCATATCAAGTGCACTAAATCCAAATGTATGCACTGACTAGCAACATGCATGCACAACACTAGTGCATGTGCAATTTCCTAACCTAAATGTGTTGTAGAATTATACATGTGCAGTTCTACATAGCATATGCGTTGAACTGCAATTCTGCGCATTTATCTAACCTAATTTTTTCTAGCATTTATTATGCAAATAAATGACCCTAGGGGAAGTTTTTTGAGATACATACTAGTCGTCCTACCTTAATTGGTTGATCAAACCGATAGACTTGCTCAAAGCAATGCTCCTTGTGTGGAATATCCATTATAGTGCTAACTACTCTATGCTCTATGCTCTCCTAAGCTCTCAAGGACAAACCAACTAAAGCCAAGTGTACAAATGACTTGTCATGTGGACCCATCTCCTATAGATAGCATTCAAACCCTAAACTGGTTGTGTGATGAGTATGACTACTTCACGCACATGTTTCTTCCTATTTCTCTGAAATGCATCTTGTTTTCTTCAACCCCAACCTAGTTTTCCCTTCTTCTTCATGAGATTGTCCATCTCATGTCCTTCTGCCTTCTTCCCATCCAATCTCCCAAGGGAGCATCCTCCCATCATAACCTATACCAGGGGCAAACTAGGGCATGTATCATTATAAAAAATTTATTCTTTGAGGCAACACTATAAACTACATTGCATCAAAGAGGGGCAAAATGTGTACGCATAAAAATGACATGACTCGGTCTAAATAAATATTCTTAATATTTATTTAAGTCAAATTCCTCTACCAATAAATAAATAGACAAATTTATTTATTTGATTCACATTCTTCTAATAATTAAATAAAATCAATTTATTTAATGAAAATTCCAAAATTCTTCTAATTCCTCCAACAAATTAAATAATACCAATTATTTAATTAGTTCTTCCAAATCCATTCTAAATTAAATAATATCAATTATTTAATTGTTTCTTCCAATAATATCTTCTCTAAATTTAAATAAATCAAATATTTATTTAAGTTGTCCATTTCTTCTAAATTGAGTTATCTCTAAATATAATTCAATCCTTATGCACATGCAATTGAATATTCTAAATATTTAATTGAGCCAAAATATCTTCTCATCCTCATGCAATTTCTATTCTCTAGTTCTATTCTCTTAATTGATTGATCTATTCTTTTAATTGATTAATCTCTTCAGTTAACTCATTCTTCTATTTTATTAATTCCTCTCATGCAAAATATAGAAAGACAATTGTCTTCTTCTCACTCACGCATGTTCCTCAACCATTCTATACCATTGATCTTCTCATTCTTTCTATATCATTGATCTTCTCTCTCCCAAGTCTATAAATTGAACCCTATTCTTCCATTTCATTCATCCAAGCTTTTAGTATTGTTACCCTGCAAGAATTATAGTGTGCCTTTGGCACCCATGTCATTCCTTTTGCTCGCAATCAACTTGTTACCATATCACTACCATTGTTGTGAAGCTCATCTGCATTACAAAGCACTATCATGGCCATTCTCCATTGACAATCTTGGAATAGCAAGGAAGTGCACTCTCTGAGGGCCATATTCATACATGCAACTAACGGAAGCTACGAAGTATTGAGGTTTGCGAAGGTTTTCATCTTTGTTTGTTTGATCTTGATTGTTTCCCTTTTTGTTGAGTTTTGGGTATTATTGATATTGATATATTGATTATTCATGTTTACACCAATTTTCCCTTAACACTAGTCAACAACGTGCTTGAAGACACAAACCTAGCATCTTAAGGAGCTCAAAAATGGGTGACAAGTGGTCAATCAAGAATTATAACAAAAGTAACTTCTTTTCTTGTACTCAAATGATACTAGGGTGTGGGGTTTTAAAGTTACTGTTTAGAATGTTTTCAACAAGTAAAACCCTAGGCCAAAGAACCTTTAGCATGATGGTGCCAGACATAGCAAGAAATGGAAGAACCTAGAAACTTTTAGATGGTTCTACCATCTATAACAATATAATAGTATTTAAACAAATAAATACATATTATTATATCAACATAATGGTAACATTACTATTTCTATGAAGGTTTCAATATTAATTGCTTGATAAGGTATGAGACTAGGTTTAGATCTTCTCCCCCTTCATAACCTTATGCAAAATAAATAAATATACTAGAAAACTCTCTCAACCAAATCAAACAAAGTTTGACATTGGAAAACCTTTTCCTGTGTCAAATCGATAATAGTCAAATTTGAGATGTCTAAATAAGAATAGATAACTATTACATACCCTGTGTTGAGAAGGTTCACTAAGTACATGACTTGGAACTTAGATGGTGAACTTGACTTTTCCATAACATATATTTCATTCTCTCTAGTGACACTCTCCTTCCATTCTGGAGGTGGAAATCTTTTCGTGGTAACACTCACAGTCATACAAACTATGATCAGTGTATCATCAATAAATCATTATTCACCATACTTAAATATCATCATTAACATGTAATATCATATCTAATTCTAAGCATTAATAATAATTCATAAAATCAATGATTTATACAGATATTTTCCCTAAATGACAAATCATTAATCTATGATTACTTATCCATATAATCACATGAAAGTAAAAGTAAAACATAGTTAAAGTTTGGGGATGTAACACCGTACTTGTTGTTATCCCACAATTATATATAAATTGATAACTATTAGTCCAATATTATGATATTCAATAATGATTACCAAAATAGAAACAAGGAAACATATCATCGATGTGTGAGTCGTAAGTTTACCTAAGTCACCTTGCTTCACCATGAGGATCTACAAGAATGAAAGAACACAAAATGAGGGCATGGAAATCACTGTGGACATAAGACAAATGGTAAATTAGAGAGAACAATGAATTCTCTTTTCATTATAGATTTTGAAGAACATGTTTGATTTTTAGGGACTTTTTAGGCTTTTACAAAATTTTAAGGTTTTTTCAATATTCTAATTTTAAGGTATTTTTAAAGATTTTGTGAAGGTATAGCTTGATGAATGGATGTTTTTGAAATAATTATGTTTATTGAAGATATTTTTTACTCTTTCCCTCTTGCATGGGGAGACTTGAATGGTTAAGTGCATATTTTTGCTCTTTTAACTCCATTGGAGGAGTGACTTGTACTCAAACATTGTTATGCATTTATTATTGTGAGACCTAATTGATTGAGATCTATATGTAGCTCAAGTTGATATATTGTACTTCACTTTTTCTCTTATGCATATGGTTGGTTAGAGATTTTATTTTTCTTATGAGAATGCATACCTATGATCCCACATTGATGATGCAATTTGTTTTTGCCTTTTCATGAATGAGGTGCAATGTATCTGGATGTGATTCACAAATGTGAAATGCAAAGTACTATGTTATGAGTGCTAGGAATGTCATGATGTTATGTCATGTTTTATTGTTTTGTATGTTTGAAATGTATCCAAGTGGAATAAATAGTCTGAATGCTATTTAGTAGGATTTTTGACTTAAGGGATTGTAACTTGACTAGGTATAGGGAAACTTACTAAACTTTTGACAAGGATTTTGTGAATAAATCATTTGGGAGTAGGAGGGAGATGAAAATTTCTTGATTTTGGCTTTGCAAAAGGCTAGATATTAATCCTTGTCTAGATTTAAAACATTTTGATAAGCTTTAAACTTAGACAAGTGACAAATATTATTAATACCTTGTATAATTAGATCAAAGTTGACCAACAAAATAGACTTGGGGTAAAGGAAAGGCTCTAATGAAGAAGATGGTCCTAAAGACAACTAGACTCTTGGTTTTGATCTGCTAGTGTGTGTGTGTGTGTGTGTGTGTGTGTGTGTGTGTGTGTGTGTGTGTGTGTGTGCTTTGTAACTTTTTATTTTATTTTCTTTGATAGATGCCACTCTCATAGATTTGAGCTTTGATTTATCTCCACCCGAGAGTATGGACATCAACAATCCTCTCTCTTTTTATTTTTCACTATCCTTTTCTTTCTTTCTTTCTTTCTCTCTTTTTGACTTTTGTATTGCCTATTTTGATCTCTCTTTTGCACTCTTATTTTTCTCTCTTTTTTATTACTTTCTATGGAGTTATGATCTCCCTTATGTTTTTGGCCAAGAATGATTAGGAGTTGAGCGCCACCAAGGGTTTTTGCTATCCCATCAAAATTCCCTTCTACTAAGGAGGAATGGGGAAGGTATACTTGCAAGCTTCCATTAGGTATTGTAGGTTTGAGTACTGACTTCATTTAAACTTAGCATCATGGTTCATTAAGACTACAATCAATATGAAGCTCTAAGATCTTGGACTTAATTTGAACTTATTGGAAAATTTAAAGGGGATCTAATTTGTGGTAAGTATGATCATAAGTAATCTCAAGGGATCAAAGGGTCAACCTATACTAAAGCAACTTTAGACTCCTTTCTAAGACAAAAATTGAACAAGAGTGTGTCACTCACAAATGCATGATGGACAAAATGAAGATGCATATTTTTGTTTTTCTTGTTTTTTATTGAAATTGAATAACTTTCGTAGTTTTTTGCGTTTATTTGAATTTTTTGGATTTATGACATTTTATGACTTTATGGAGTTTGGAGATGCTAAACTCTTCAACTTCCATTATTCACAAGAGGTAAGCATCATTTCTTATGTCTTCCTTAACTACATAATGACCTATCCAATTTGGTCTGAACTTTTCTTGAAAGTCTTTTGAAGGACACTTAAACACTTGGTGCAAAAATGTCTTTGAATTTAGTGGGTAGTTTTGGCTACTCACGTGTTTCATGGTTTGATAGTTTTCCCCTAGCTTTATCATTTCTATTCTTGTTGATTTTTAATGTTTGTTTCAAACTTTTGAGGGGCAATTGTAATTGGTATTGAGTCTCCTAGTTTCTATGTGGGTTTCAGTTCTCCTTTTTTCTTAGTAATGATCTCGACTATATTGATGAGGTCGTATCTGACTTGATAAGAATGACTACTAAGTTCAATGGAACACAATACTTTGTTGAGTGGATATTGAAGGGGAATTCTTCTATTTCCCTCACTTCTGTATATTTCAAGGTCTTAGCTACAATTCTAATTTGTTTTGATGTCTCCCCTTTTTCAAGGATTTTATGTTCTGGGTCATTGATGGTTTCCATGGTCTTTCCCTTCTTTCTAGTTTGTTCAAGTATATGAAGATTGAAAGGATCAAAGTCTCCTTTGATGACGTGTGTTTTTCCCATGTCTGAGAAGTGAAATTATTGAAAAAAGTGGAGGGAACCACCCTCATCCTATGGATCCAAGGCATTCCTAAGATCATGTTGTAAGTGATTTCTTCATTGATGACATAAAATTTAGTTGGGAGGGTTTTAGGACCTAATGTGATTTGAAGATTGACCTTACCCATGGTTCAAATATTTGGGTTATCATGAATTCTAAGGATGGAAGTTTCTCATGTGATTTGAGTTTCATCATAACCCATTCTTTGAAGAAGAGAGAAAGAGACTATGATGATTGCAGACCCATCATTGATAATTACACATTTAATGGAATAGTCCTAAAATTGGACTAATAGGTGGAGGGGAGATCACCCTATTTAGCTATGTCATCATTTGAGGGTAACTTTTAAAAATCAAATTTCGAAGAACACTTTTCATTTGGAGTGTTTTGAGCTAGATTACCTAGACCTATGGCATTGAGGAGAGCATTCTTGTGCATAGGAGAACTCCTAACAAGTTCTAACATATGAGAAAAATTTGAATCATTAAGGGTGTCATCTAGTTATTCTAGTCCTTAGGTAACACAAATTTCTTGATCTTTGTCTAATTCCACAAGGCCTAAGGTATTTTGATAAAAGGATTTTGATGACTTTTGGGACTATTTATTTCATCTTATGATATTATTTTTATGAATGGTCGATCTTCTAGAAGGTTCAATATGAAGTGGTGGTACTCCTAACATGACTTGATACAATGCCCCCTTCTATTGTGAAATGTGTAGTATTTATCATGATTGTAATTATGAGGTTTACGATTATTGTTGTATAACTGCTTATTAATTCTCAGGGGACAATTGTTGGAATTTTGGTTCCACAAATTCATATGACCATTATTCTTGGATGGTGAAGTTTTTGTTGACCCATCTATGTTTTGGTTGTTTTTCAAGGATTTGTTATTTTTATTGTGCTTTACCAACCTTCCATTAACATCATACTCCATTCTTCCACTATCAATAGCATTTTGATCAATTCTTTGAAACCACTTAAGTATGTAAACATTAATTTTGCATAACATATTTAATTTGTAATAAGAAAGGAAAGCATGAAATCAACTATCAAAATGCATAACACATGAACACCAAAGTTTTATGTAGAAAACCTAAAAAGAGAAAAACCACAGTGATGATTAGCTCACACACACACACATGCACACACACACACACGTACACACACACATGCATGCACACACACACATATGAATAACAATACTGATTACAATTAGGCTCACTATTAAATGGACTCACTATCCATAATAGAGAGTAATCACTATAGGTGGCTCACTACTAAAGATCTTACTATCCTGTATGGAAAGAGATAGAAGAAAAGGTGGCTCACTACCAAATATGAACTTCTAGTAGTGCATTTGACTTATGCTAAGGACATAGTTCCATTGAAGATCAATATACTGACTTGATACACTTCATCTTCACCACAATCTTTATCCTATACTTCTTTGCATCTGACTTTGCTCACACACATACACTTAACTTTTTCTCATCCACACATAAAAATAACACTTTCACACAAGAAATCAATCTTGTATATATACCACTTTCATGTAAACCATCAATTAGGTTAGTAGGAAGATGTATCGTGCGGCTTCATGTTCTATCGGCCCAAAATAAAATCTAGTACACTTTACGGAAAGAACCAAAGTGTGTAGCACATTCATATAGGTTGGCACAACCTATAATTACTCCCATGACATTATTTCATACATGTCTTAGCTCCACACAACTTCAACACCTTCAGGTCGACCCAACTGGTGAAGCAACAATAACATGAACTAACTATTAGTTCATAATTGAACATGTAGACCACCAAAATGCTTACCATTTGAATCATACACACCTCTGAAATCTATAACCTCTTCCTCAAAACCACATGACAAGATATTAATTTGTGGTGGAATATGGAGCATTCCAATCTGTCACTGACACTGTCATTACAGAGTCCGTACTCTGTCAACTCTATCTTTCACTCTATAGGATTTCAAGACATGAATCTTTGGATTTTGATTCCTTTGGTATGCACCATCACTACCTTACAAGTGCATAGAAAAAATCTTTAGAGTAGAGAAATACAGATTGAAATACTGTGACCTTGTCTTAGGTTCTAGTCAGTAAATGCCTTAGGGAAATTTTTAACATATAATAATTGACTATAGAGCACCAAAATGAAGGCATATCATGCTTGGATGTATTCTTCATCATACTACACTTAGTAGATTCTTCAGATAAATACTTAGGATATCATACTTAACCAAACCAACACAACTATACCTATAGACCTTACTAAACCTCTTTGAACAAACACCACTATGTCTTTACCCTATGTTACCATCAATGACAACACTACTTTCTACCAAGCTCATCATTCTCTTCATCATGCTTATGTTGCCAAAAATCTCCCCCTTTGTCATTTATGGCAACATAGCCAAAAATTCTACCCCTTTGTCATCAATGACAAAGGAACTTCTTGTATATCTACAAGTCAAAAACGTTTCCTACTAGCTCTGAAAATTTGATCTTTCTTTATTGTATACATACCCCCCTTACTATTTTATTTATATACATCAAAATATCAAAAATTAGTTTCTTCTATTCTCCCACATTTTTAATTCTTTGAGGACTTTTGTAGTTATTTACAAAGTGTCCTTTTCTAGCCTCTTTATTTCATCTTTATCATTGGACATTAAAGTATTCAATCTTCTTTTTGTCCTAAATTCTTTGGCTAACATCTAAATAGCCCTATTATTTTCTTGTATAGAAATTGTGGTACAAACTTTCTCAAGAGCCTTGTTTTTCATCTCAGTGGCCTTATTCTTGGCTTCATCTCTTCTATGGATTAATACAATAGCAAGACTATCAGGTAACTAATCAATAATTTCTATTAAGGCAACATGAAAGGCATCCATGTGCCTGATTATTACAGTTTCAATGATTGATTTATCAGTTGAGGATCTTTCTTCATACATTTCTACTACTTCTTTTAGATTTCCACTATGTAATGGAAATGATAGTAGCTTCAAGTTGTAGAGGAGGAAGACTTGATTTTTCTAGTCTTCTTTGTCTTTTCTCTGCCCTTCTCCTTTGAGACCTCTCCTTTTTCTATAGCTTCACTTCCTCTTTTCTTCTTTCCCTTTTCTTTTCCTTTAGAGAATTGGGATTCTTCACCAAATTTTCTTCTTTTATTTTGAATATGAAGCCTTCTTTTCCTTTCTCACTATCTTCTTCACACTCTATACCTATATCAATTTTTGCACTTTTGACTTTCGTCTCTTCTCCAGGGACTTGATGATCTCTTTTCTTTCTCTAGACCAACTCAGGTCCTTCTTCTTCTTCTTCTTCCTTAACATCATCATGACTTATGTATTTTTATCTTCTTTCCTTTTCTTTTACCCTTCTTTTCTTGGAAGGCTACTGTTGCAAAGAAGCATTGGATGCTTCATTCTTCTCTTGATATGTTGCAGGCATGGCTCCAGAGGATCTAGGAGTAGTAGTAGAGGAGGTAGAAGTTCTTCTTGACCTTCTATTGCTTGGTGATTGTTCTAGAGTATTAGATGTGCCCTTGTATTTCTCCACAGTGCCCTTTGATGACACAAACTCTTCTAACTTGGTCCTCATTTTGTCAACATTTTTCTTTATTTCACTTTCCTTGTGTTTTAGATGTACTTCCATGATTTTCTCTTTATATGTCCCATATCTTTCTACAGAGGTATCCTTTGGTTTGCTAACCATTAGGTCTGTAAGACCTACAAATATGTCTTCTGCTACTTCATAATCCATCTCTAGAACCCAAGCAGTTCTGGGTTCCACTGATTCCATGTAGCATTCATCCTTATATTTCTTCACAACCTTCTTAGGGATCCTTTCCCTTTCTTGCATCTTCTTCTAGAAATTTTTGAAGAAACCCCAGAGTGTAGCATTTTGGACCTCCAAATTTCCTATCCTCTCAAGATGTTCTTTGATCTGTACTGCCAACAAAATGTGTCCCAACCATACAATGTTTTGTGCCCCAGGTATTTTTCTGAGGAGATAAATCAATAAGCAAATAACTAGAGTACCAAATTTGAAGGGGTACTTTGAATCTTTTGTCTTCTACAGGTTCTCAAGAAGTTGTTGTCTCAGTAGTTCACATAGGTCATAGTTTGCACAATTCTTGACCATCTCATATGTTGTGTGAGTAACAGTTGCAGAGACTGAGTTTTCTCTATTGGTGAAATAATATTGTATCCTATCATCATATATGTGTACTTCATAGTAGGGTCTTCAATGTCATTCATATTTAGGACTCTCCTATCAATTTTTTTTCTAGTGAGCTTCATAACCACATCATTTTGACTAATTTTAGTGTCGAAATAGCTCTAGTGGAGTACAACCTTGTCACAACCCTAATGGTATCCTTTCTTATCATATGTGGTAGACCTAGCCACATGAATTTATCATGGATATGGCTCAATATATACTTAACCCAAGCATCTTCATAGCATAGATAGTGAAATCATTCCAAACATCTAATTTCTTCTTTGTTAGGGCAATGTACTCATGTTTTAGGTCAAAATTGTCATTGGTTAGCTCATTGAACCAAACTTCTCTAAATTTTGCATGATTGTATTCTTCCATCTTTATATTGATATACATCCTCACATCCTCTGTATGTAAGACAACATATGGAATATCCAAAAAGGCATCATATAGATCCATCTCCATAGACTTGAAAGGATGTTTCTTGAATTTAGGTCGGGGACGGTCCACTATTTCTACGACTTGAGGAGTTAACATCTTCAAAATACTACTAAAAGAACTTGAGGGAAAGATAGAAACTATAAATACCGTTCAATCACTTCTAGTTAGGGTTTGATTCACTTTTTCTCACTCTTCCATTGCTCTTTCTCTCTTCAATATTTTCTTTCAAATGATCTTTGTTTATGCGAGATAGCTTATAAAACCTCTTTTACAAAAACCTATTTTGCATTTAATGCATTATTTTACAAAGCTGTCAAAGCTTCTACTATGATTCACTATCACCTTCAATTGCTTTGCAATCTTTTGTAATGAGATAATTTTCACTGGTGTTTTCTTCAATTAGTTAAGTAAGTCAACCTCCATCCCATATCTACATGCTAAAACATCAACACCATTTCTCTAGTAGGGGATGAAAGATTTCCATTAAAGCTCTCCTTGAGCTAAAGCTCGCAACTTAGTTTTTGAAGGAAGCATCTATACTAGATACTAGCACAACCTCATCATTCACCTTATTTTCTTCTTTCTTTTTGCAAACCTTGTCCATTTATTTCTTTATCTACCAAATCCACATTCTTCATTGGATCACTCTTCTTTACTGGATCAACCTTCACATTCTTGCTTTTGCAAAATTTAGCAATATGACCTAGACTTTTTGCATTCATAACAGCTGACATTTTGAACAAGCTTACTTCCATTTATTCTAGATCTACATTGATTAGCCTTATGCCCAAATCTATTTCATGTATAATAGTATCCATTGAAATATGAAACCATCATACCTTTATTGTAGTCATTCATCATTTGATTTCTACATTCCCTAGCTCTATGACCAATTCTTTGACATGTAAAACATTGTCCAGTGAATGATTGAACATTTTGATTTATCCTACTTCTACACTACATAGCCTTATGCCCAAGTTTATTGCAAGAGTAACAGTAGCTAGAGTACCTTTGTGTAGTTGGTTGTCTGATAGGTGGTCTCTTGAAGTTCTTCTTCTAGCTCTAGACCTATCTGTTATTACCTTTCTTGAATACAACCTTATTTTGATAGTTTTTCTTCTTTTTAGCATTGTTTAAATTTTGATTTGTCTTTGAAATTTAACCCTTTTCAAATCCTAATCCTTCTTTGTCCTTAGGATCCTTTTGATTTGCAATCATTTCATCAAGCAATATGGAGCTCTTCTTGAATTTGTCTTCTTGAATTTTTTTCCTTTTCAAGTTTTGTCTTTAAAACCACTATTTCTTTTTCAAGCCTTGAGCATTCTTCATATTTGTCTTTTAGTTTTTCATTCAGGCATTCTTCAATTATTTTTCCTTCCTCAATTTGTATTTTTAGGTTGGTGATTATTTCATTTGATTGACTGATCTATTCATTTACTTCCTTGTATCTTTCTTTGAATTTCTTCTTTTGCTCCCTCAACTTTTTTACACATTCATCTACTTCCTTAATATTTTCTTCTAGATCTCTATTCTTACATTGAAATTTTTCCAGATCTTCAAGGGCTGATTCAAGTTCTCCATGCAAGTCAACAATGTAGTCTTCTTTAGTAAATTCAACAAGAAGAATTTATTCCAGAGGAATAGGATATCTCCTAGGTGCTAGGTGTTCACACTTCAAGATCTTCCTCAAGTGATTAAGCTTCTTCCAAGGAATCAGGGTTTGATACCAATTGTTGAACACTCAGAATACAAAGAGGGGGGTGAATTAGTATTCTCTGAAACCACTTCAACATTTAAATATTCATTCTACATAACATATTTAATTAATAGTAAGAAAGGAAAGCATGAAATCAACTATTGCAATGAATAACACATGAACACCAAATTTTTATGTGGAAAACCCAAAAAGGAAAAAAACATGGTGAGGATTATCTCTCTCTCTCTCTCACACACACACACATATATACATATAAATATATAGATATATATATACATAGATATATAGATATATATATACATACAGATATACATATATACATATATACATATATACATATATATATATATGTATATATGTATATGTATATATATGTATGTATGTATATATGTATATATATACATATGTACATACATACATATATATGTATATATGTATATATATACATATATATACACATACATATATGTATTTATATATATGTATGTATATATGTATATGTGTATATATATGTATATGTGTATATATATATATATATATGTATGTATATATGTATGTATATATGTATGTATATATGTATGTATATACATATACATAGATATACATATATATATATACCAATTACAATTAGGCTCACTGACAAAAGGACTCACTGTCCATAATAGAGAGTGCTCACTGTAGGTGGCTCACTACCAAAAGACTCACTGTATTTAATGGAAAGAGATAGAAGAAAGGGTGGCTCACTGCCAAATATGAACTGCTAGTAGTGCATTTGGCTTATGCTGAGGATACAATTCCACTGAAGCTCAATATACTGACTTTCAAATACACTTCATCTTCACCACATCTAAATTTTCTCACACACACTTAAATTTTTCACATCCACACATAAAAATCACACTTTCACACAAGAAATTAATCTTGTATATATACTGCATTCAAGTAAACCATCAATTAGGTTGGCAGGAAAATGTACTGTGTGGCGTCAAGCTCTGTCGGCCCAAAACACAATCGAATACACTTTGCAGAGAGAACCAAATCCTGTAGCACATTCATATAGGTCAGTACAACCTATAATTAATCCCATGAGATTATTTCATACATGTCTTAGCTCTACTCAACCTCAACACCTTCAACTCAACCCAATTGGTGAAACAAGAATAGTATGAACTAACTATTAGTTCATAATTCAACATGCAGACCACAAAAATGCTTACCATTTGAATCATACACACCTCTAACATCCATAACCTCTTCCTCAAAACCACATGGAAAGATATTCATTTGCGATGGAATGTGGAGCATTCTAGTCTATCACTGGCACTATCAGTACATTTCCATTAAAGAGTCTTGTACTCTGTCAACTCTATCTTCCACTCTGAAGGATTGTAAGACCTAAATCTTTGGATTTAGACTCCTTTGGTATGCACCATCATTACCTTACAACTATAGAGAAAACTATTTTATAGATAAGAAATGCAGATTGAGATATTATGACCCTATCTTAGGTTCTGGTCAGTAAATGCCTTAGGGAAATCTTCAACATATTATACATGACTATGAAGCACCAAAATGAAGGCATGTCATGCTTGGATGTATTCTTCATCATACTACACTTAATAGCTTATCTAATCAATACTTAGGATATCATACTTAACTAGACCAACACAACTGTACCTGTATACCTTACTAAACCTCTTTGAACCAACACCACCATGTCTTTACCCTATGTTGCCATCAATGACAATTATGCTTTCTACCGAGCTCATCATTCTCTTCATCATCATGCTTATGTCGCTAGTAAGTTTTTGGACTTATTATCATGTCATTATTGAGGGCATGATAGAAAAGTTCACAAAGCTCCTTATGATCCATGTTTGGTGTGATAGTTGAAGAATATATAACTTTCCTCCATATTTTTATAAAATGTACAACAAACTCACTGTTTTCTTGCTTGATCATTGAAAATTCTCATATTCTTATCTTGACCAGTTTGTTTATGTCAAATGAAACCACAAATTAATCAATGAGTTTCCTAAATGAATGGATTGATGCTTCTATAAGTTGGTAGTACCAATCCATAGTGATACCCTCCAAAGTCTTTGAAATTTTTTTTGCTACCACCTGATTCCAAGGAAGTAGTTCTTGCACTACTATGATGTAGGCCTTGACATGCAAGTTTGGATCGCCCTCTCCTTTAAATTTTGGAATCTTAGGGAGAGAATGTGGTAGCATGACATGATGAATGTTTTAGTTAAGGGGATTTTTTAAATACTTGAGGTATGATCCTAAGAGGGGGTTATGTGTAGAGGTTCTTGTTCCTCCAAACATTAGCCCTTCAGCTACAACTTGTGCTTTTTGAAATGGTATGCTTGATTGTTGATATCTTAAATTTTTTAATTTGTATAAGTAGATGGTGTCATGTTTATGTTCTTAAAACTAGGTGGAATTGTTTGTGGTTGATCTTATATCATGGGAATCCCACTTGTTTTATTGAAACTTGTCATAATGAATGATGAGGGTGTTATGGATTAAAAAGTATCCCTATTCCTTTTTGCCTCCTAGTTTAGCTCATACGTCCCTGTGTTTACACTTTACAAGATTAATACTAATCCCAGAGCAATTTCCCTTAAAAACCATGTCAAATGGGATTTAGGGGGCCACTCTAAACCTTAATCAAGAACAAATTAGGTCATTGGGACTTGGACACCCGCGCCCAAGTCTAGCCTAATTTTTTGAGATCAAAATTAAAGTGTGTCATCTTGGGCCCTCTCGAAAGATTTCCCTCTATTAGCCTCTTCAATTTAAAATATGAATGTTAGTGGGAAATCATATATAAGTGAGTTTATGACTTCATTTTACACCTAGATGGATAATGTGAACTTGTGATATTGAGCAAAGAGATTTCAAGGCCTTCAATGTGTTGCAGAGCAAAATTGTGTTGTTATTGTGTTTGTTTATGTTGATGATGATTGTTAGTCATAACAACATGCATAAAAATTTGCACAACAAACCTTTATTATCTTGTAAAGTACGATTAGCTTAGGATAAGTTGATGACTCCAAGTCTATGTTGATCAGGTCATGATCATTTGAAATTACTCGGAGGTTGATGTGACACGCTATTTTCCATTTCAAGGGGTCTTACATTTGTCTAGATGATTAGTATTGCACCATGTCCTGTAAATTCACTCCACAGAGAGGTCAATTCTACTCTATTTTCAAATATTACCAAGATATTTATAAGTTTTATCAATTCTTCTGATCATTAATCATTATGAACTTGCTCTTGCTTCTACTCTGCAAGTCTATTTAAATGAGATGTCTATAAGTGGATATTTATATGTGTATTTCAAGGATATTTGTCAAAATTTGCATGATATTTATCAATTTGACATGCTTTTACTCTAAATATGTTCTATATTTTCAATTATCTATGGGATATCTGCATATTTCATGTTTATTTGCTTTTGATTCTCTATTATTTTCAATTATAGAGATGATCTATTATGAAATTCAAAGAAATTTAAAAGAATGTTTCTACTTTTAGTGAATCTTTAGTCATTGAATCACATACATACAAGATACTTTTATGGAGAGAAGAAATCAAACCATTGGTCACCAAGAAGTTCCACAGCTAGATATGGTTGATGCTAACTTCAAAGGAACTAGGAATGAAAATAATATGTATAGACTGAGAAGCACTCCAAGGGATGAGGCTAATCAATGCATATATCCAGATTTCAAACACAAATTACTCAAGATTTATGATGATTTGTAATCAAAATGGCTTCTCTTTGATTAGGTATGCATAACATGTACATTTACAACAAATTTGAAATGAGTCCTAAACTTTTCAGCAATCAAATTTAATTAAGTTTTGAATGTCTAAAATATTGCACCCCTGTACCTTTTATAGAATAAGGTGAGGAGGAAGTTACAATTGACCAACAGTTAAGATTTATCTATTAAGATCAATAGTTGACAATTACCCTATGAATTAGTCAACTTTTCCTTGTGGCACAAGTTGCCAAATGGCAACCATCTGTATGACTCATTATTGATGAGTACCTTATGCATATGTATACTTAGTGATGCATCTTCATTCATTCCTTAGGTTCTTCTTCTTCATTTTCATCTTCTTCATTGTTCTCTTCATCCTCATCACTTTCAGCATCACTATCACTTTGATATGCATCCTCCTGTATGTGGACCTTCACTGTTGTCTTGATGTGTTCATATGCTTGTACTATTTTATCCATCTCTCCCCCATCTTGGAATCTAGCTTTCATTATGGCATGTTTATGAGACTAAAATTTAGTTTTGAGAGCTTCCAGCTTACCTTTCATGTTGTTCAAAGTCTCATTATATGTTTCTACTTTGACCTTTATCCTCGTGATTTTATTCATTACTTCTTCTGTCAAGTGGGTTAGGGGGTCATCTGCTACCGACTTGAACTTATCATGCAAAGCTTTAACAGCAAAGTCTGCATCTTGATTTTCATTTTTGCCTTCTATTTTTCCTTCCAAGGCCTCAAGGATCTCTGTTTCATAAGCCATCATGTTGTACAGCTTTACACTTATATCCCTAAGCTTGTCACTGCACTTCTTCAAGATATCACACTCAAACCTGATATCCTCATACCATATGCCTATCAACAGGGCAGTATTATTATTCAACACTTGATTACTTATCAAGACTTGTGGGTCAATTTTCTTCATTTGATTTAAAGCAGTCAGGTCCTTTTCCAACTGGAATGACCTTTTTCTTGTAAAATTTTACATTTTATCTACCTTTCTCTTTAAACTGCTCAAAGAATTCCATCTCTATAGGGAGGTTCTCAAAACATCCTTAGGCCTAGTGAGAGATGATAACATCCATTTCTCCATGAACATTGCCTCATGTTTCATGAGGTTTAACTTGGTGACCTCTTCCTATGATATGATAGTTAATGGGATTGCCGAATCAACTATTGTATTATCAAGGTTAATCAACCCTTTTATGGAAGAATGTAACTGAGCAATGTGCTCTTTATGCATTTTATTTTTCTCTTTCTCCTGCTTTACCCTTTGGATTAAAGAATCAATAATATCTTTCCCTTCTTGACCCTCCTAGTCCTCATTACAAAAACCCAAATCAACTGTTGTGATTTTGAATTCTTCTAGGCTAATTTTGCTTTTTTCCTTCTCTATTGTGGGAAGTGCTACCTATGCAATCTTTCTACCTGTTGCAAGATCTCTTTTTATGGCTGATGTCAATCTAGCCTTCCTTCCTGGCTTCATCATTATTTCAGTGAACAAGGTGGAAACATCAAATTCTTTAATTTTAGACTCTTGTTCCATACCTATTTCTCTCTCTAGCCATTGAAGCACATCATCTCTAGATCCTTGATGATCTTTGTCAACATCATGTAGTATCTACTTCTGTTCTTGGTGGAGAAGGCACCTTCTTGGTTTCTTCCTCATGTATTTCTTCATAGAGGGGGATCTTGTTGAAGCTCTTCTCGCTGAGGGGTTTCCTTCTGTAAAGGAGGATCCTGTGGAATGTCCACATTCTGATCCTGTATCTGATCTTGTACTCCCTCCTTTAGATTTTCATCCACTTTATTACTTTTCTCATCTAGTGGCATATTGACATATGCGGATGTCTATGTATTTATCCCTTGTGCATCACCCTGATCAAGGGTCATTTCTTGTTCTCCACCTGATGCACCAATGTCCTGTGGCATAGGGTCCTTCTGACCTGATTTATCTTTTGTTCTTGATGCATCTCCTGAATCCCCCTGAGTTTGAGCAGTAGTAGCACCTGATATATCTTTATCACCCCCACTTTTCTGTTAAACTTCTATGATTTTTGGTTATGTGGGTATCTCATGTAGTTGTTGACCCATATCAGGAGCATTGCTATCGTTTTCTTGCTATTTAGCCACTTCAATCTTCTCTGGTTCCTCAGGTGCACCTATTTTATCTTTAGGGCTTACATCACCCCTATATGTTAAATCTATTATTGCAGGCCTAGTCACCTGCTCAACCAAATTATTAGGCCCAATTTGTTGGGCTGCCCTCTCTGGGCTACCTTGTTTTACTTCCTCTATTTGCTTTATTTCCTCCAACACCACCATCTGTGCTAATGGGATTCCATGAGGGATCATGTGGGTGCTGGAAGAAAGAGTATTCATTTGTTGAGAAGCCACACTTTGAACTATCTCATCATCAGATAAGTCCATAGTATCCTCCAAAGATAAAGGACCACCCTGACCTACTTTGAAAACTTCTCTTGTTTGTTCCTCTACATTCTTTGTTTTAAATTTTATAATGCTGGGAAGACGAACATCATGTTGCATTTCCTAAATGCTTCTCCACCAGCTCCTCTCAATATAATGGTGTCAGCCTTGATATCCACCTCATAGTTGTTCTTTGTTTCTTGGTAGGTGACATCAACAGTATCACCCTCCTCTTCTTACTAACCACCATCAAGTCATCGCCTGCAGGTTCCTTATTTACCTGCTCTTCTTTGAAAGGGATTCCCTCTCTCACTTCTTACTACAAGGCTTGGTCTTCCACCTGCACCTCTATAGATTCAACAGCTGGCCTCAAAATCCTTTTAGTCTTTGGCTTTTCAACAAGAGACTATATAGATGATGTGGATGCCTAAACTCATGTAGATGCACCTACAGCTGATGTGGCAATCCTTTCTATTATCACCCCCTTCGGTTCATCTTCATTTTTCTTACCCCTAGGGGGACCTTTCCTTTATTTTTGGGTGGGCAATCTCTCCCCATTAGATTTTCTCTTTTCATTGAGGAAATCATCATATTCCTCATCAGATATTTCTTGCCTCTTCTTCTTAAAATCAACTGTAAGGGCAACACCCCTTTTCTTTAACTTGTTTATTTCTTCATCCACCTAGGCCTGGGTTAACTAGATTACCCCACTTGTCATCTAATCCAAGGATATATCCTCTAGCTATGTAAGATCTGGGGCTGATATGGTGTCATTATACACCTTTTTGTCTTCATACTCATTGGACATCATCTTTCCATCATCTTTCCTCAACTGCACTGGCACCGGGATGTAGTCAAAGGTCTTGATTTGATTCAAGGTGAGCCTCTAGTATTTCCTTCTCCTCACCTCAACTTCATCATCACAGTCTATCCATAAGTCCTCTAGATGCTTCTGATGTATCAGTTTTCCTAATATTTTCTACATCCTGCCATAAGGATCATAAGATCAGGCTAGAGGAAATGGCTGTAGATACATCAATTTTAATCCTCCCATGACATGCTTTATGCTCTCTGATTTTGAGCACATATACTAGCCCATAGATATTGGGAATAACACTAGAGGTATCTTATTTTGTGCCTTGTAGTCTTCAACTATGGTGGATACCTACCTAACAAATTCCATCAAGACAACCCCATCAGTAGGGTATCTTGGCAACATAAGAGGTTGTCCTTCAAATCCCTCTATCTTGATATATGAAAAGGTGGTAAACTAGATAAACTAGGCCCCATGCCTATAAATAACTTCCTGGGCCTCCATGCTTAGCCTTTTAGTCCTATCTTCCTCCATGGTTCTAACTAGATGCATGGAGAATGCATCATTCACCAGTTTGTAATCCAGGAGGTATGCCTTTCTTTGTAACTGGGGATAATGATACCATATGTGGGCATCATCACTATCACCACCAACCTTGCCCACTATCTTCAAGGCATCAAAAGTTCCCTTATATGCACATGAGTACACCACATATCAAGTCATGTAAAATAAACATGTCTAGCCTCCTAGGTTCCTCATTCCTTCATCTAGTGCGTCATTGATGATCTTGGCCCATAATGCCCTATTGTCTACGTATAAGAGCATCTAGATGATCGCAAACATCTAGTTCTTTAAATTTCCAGTATGAGGCCTACCTATCATCCTACTCGGTAGCAATCATATATTCATACTTATCATCAAAATCAAATTTGTATAGATGTACAGGCAATTTAGCTGAGGTGGCATATGTGCTGCTCTTTGACCTCCATTGATAGATCCTCTTCCTTGCATTCTTCTTATTATTATATTCTATTTCCAGCTTGTGTAGGTCCACACTTACCACCTTCTTCCCAACTGGTAGATTAAAAGTGGTGGTAATGCCCTTGATTGAGAAGTCTGCATATATTCTTCCATGTTTTTCCACCTGCCTAGTCTCAGGGTTATAATTCCTTGCACATTCCACTACCATCTTTGGGGTGTCCATGACATATGGAAAATTGGTTGCATTCCACATACCTGAGATGTATACCCCATCTAGAATGGGATTGTCCTTATCATTATCCAATTTGGTAGACCATACTACTAAGTCTATTTCTTCTTGGTGTGTATCACCAATAACTCCATATTTGAACTACACGCCCTCAGGCTACACAAACATGGGCTTGAGGAACTCTACCTCAGACCTGCTCTTCCTGAGATCTGTCATGGCTTCCTGCAATAAACATGATATTCTTTACCCTACAGTGCCCACATGCATTTCTATAACACCATGTACTTCTATATCATGTGTACTCTATATATTATTCTTCATTTCATCATGATACACATGATTACATAGCTAGACCACAGTAAAAACCAATACTCTTTTGGAAAATATAGAAAATGACAATAGGAGGGTTTTAGTTACTTACTTGACAATGCTTTCCTTTTGAATTAGATGAATGATTACATAGAAAGGCAATAGACGTTCAAGATCACCCGCTCCGTTACATTGAAAGATTGAATCCATTGACAGGTAGCTATTTGAGGGTTTGACTTCTCTGGAGCTCTGTAATTTCTTGATTTATCATAAGGTAAATGAAAATTACCTTCAAAATTTACCTTTAAAGCTAATCAAGAGGACAAATTAGGGTAAAAATGTGTTATCCTGATCAAATCTGTTGATCTTCTGCAAGGAATTCATGGATGTTGCCAAGTGTTCAATTTGTATTAGTAATCAATAGGAATTCATCTACTACATTTAATGTTAGGAAATAGGGGGGTGATCTTTGAAAGATTAGGGGATATTCAAAATATGACCCCCCCTCTGGATAAAATGACCCCTTGCCTTTAGGTGGAAAAACTGAATGCAAAAAGATCGGGTGATGTGGTCAACATTGACCATGTGTATATCGGGTCACGAAACTAAGATTAGGGGCCATTCAAAATATGACCCCATAGATAAAATGACCCCCTTTAGAAAAGATTGGGGTGACATCACCATGTTGGTGACTTTGTTTAATAGTTATGTTTTAATGATGTCATCATCATATTAAAGAATAGGACGGATATTGGATATATACCTCCGCGGGGTATAATGGAACAATGATGTCATCATCAGTGTGACTTCATTCATTCATTAGACCTAGATGATGTCATCATCATATTAGTATTGGGTGATATATGTGAAGAGGGTGATATTCGTAAGATGACTAATGTTAAAAATATGACCCCCCCATGAGATAACTGAATTCGTTTGACAGGTAGATATCGGCTCTTACTTAAAGTTGATGTCTGCACATCGTAGATCAAGTGATTATTAGGTGATAATAAAATATCAGGGTGATCTAATCTAAGATGACTAATTTTTGAAATATGACATCCCCTCTCGAGAAATCAGGTTTGACTGATCTTTGACTCGACATAACTCTCTTTCCTTAGACAATTTTGGGGTGATCTAAAAGGCATACCTACCTAGAATTTTGTGCACTTTCCCACCGTGAGGTTAATAACATGAACTACTGACTTTGATAATTGACCTCATCATGGTGACACATCTACCCTCTTATAGGACTACATGCATGACTAATTTTACCAAACTGCCCAAAGCAAAAAACAACAAGCCAAAGCAGCAAAAAAAAAGTTGGGTCCCTGTTTTGTCAAGGCAAAATGGGGTGTGTTGTGTAACCACACAATAACTTGCCACCAAGGAATATAACCAAATTTGAATGATTCAAGTGATGTGATCACATTCTAACATAGAATTTTAACTCTTTCTAAGTATAAGTATTATAATATCTCTGAATGATAAGGTTTTCATCGTGTTAACAATGCTAGCAAAGGATCAGGTGTGTGTAGATGATTAATTATCCTCATCTTGAAAGTAAGTTGAAAACATGAGTAACTGATGTTAAGCTACATAGTTTGGGAGCATCCCTCATAGCCAACCTGGAGAGAGCCTTACTGCCAACAGGCGTCCATAGCCCTGACAAGGTTATCTATACAATCCCCCTAAGTAGAGCCCCACTTCCAACAGGTGTCCATAGCCCTGGTAGAGTTACTTAGATGGCCTAATTTTATTTCTTTTTGGATTTTTAGTATTTACTTTGTTGTTCATATGATGTCATCCTATAAGCTTAATGTGTAAGGCATGGTCACTTGCTATTTTAGGTTGGAGATTGCATTGGCAGCAAAGGAGTCCCTTAAGATTTTTCACTTAAAACCTATACTTATGCGTTCCACAAACCAAAGGCTGTTAGGTGAGTCATTGTGAAAATCACTTTAGTTAAGAAAAGGCACCCTAATGAAAAGGATATCATAGACCTGATGCAAATACTTCTCAAAATGAGTCATAACCTATTTAGGAATTTCTTCTCATCACATGAATCTTAATAATTTGGTTGTTTCCTTAGGGTGATGAGTTGCATCATCTTGACTAACCAAAACAAAACTCAACAAGCAAACAAATAAACAAAACAAAAACTATACAATATGCACACTATGATACATTTGACTTACACAACACTATTTCAAGCTTGAAAATAATGCTTGAGGAACTATCAATTAACTGGTAATGGGACATCCTCACTGGTTAAAGTCTTAAGCCTATAGGTGCTATGTCCTAAAATTTCTAAAACTTGAAAGGGACCTATCCAAAGTTTATCAAATTTACCATGATCTCCTTTCCTTTCATGTGCTTTGTCCCACATAAGGACTAAATCTAAAATTCTAAAAGCCTTAACTCTAGCTCTTTTGTCAAACCAACATGTGACAACAAATTGATGTTTAGCAAATTAATCAATTGCTCTATTCCTTTTCTCTTCTAGGTGCACTAACTAGAGCAATCTGACTTCTTGTTTGTTATGTATGCCTAGATATTCTTGTGCAAACTACAATGTGGGGATCTTTAGGTTAACAGGGAGGATGGGATCCACCCCATATACTAAGTGAAAAGGAGAATTCCCTAATGCAGCCTTCATCCTGATTCTATCTACCAACAATGCATATTTTAATAGGGTATTCCACTCCCTTGGGTTCTTTTCTATCAATTTCTTTATGATGTTCAACAAATTCTTGTTTGTAGATTCTGCTAATCCACTCCCTTGAGGATAGTAGTTTGAAGAGAACTTCAAAATAATTCCATGGTCAAAAGACCAAGATGATAATCTTATTGATGTAAAGGCAGATCCATTGTCACACACTAAAGCATAAGGGACTCCATACCTGGTTACTATGTTGCTTTCCAAGAACTTGATCACATCCTCAGCATTGCATGTCTTACTACTGATAGCTTTAGTCCACTTGGTACAATAGTCAGTAACAGTCAACACATACCTATGGCTTGAAGATGATGGAGTGTTGATAGGTCCTATGAAATCCATCCCCCATTGAGCAAATGGGTGCACCTCCATCACTGGTTGCAAGGGTTGAGCAACATATCTTTCTCTATTTGCAGCAACCTAACACATATGACAATATTTGATGTGTTTAGTAGTATCTTTAAAAATAGTGGGCCAATAATACCCTTCTCTGAGGATAGCATGAGTGGTAGCTAAGTATGATCCATGTGTGGTTCCAAACTTGTTATGCAATTTTGTTAACACTTTGTCTGCTTCTTGCCTTTCTAGGCATCTAAGGTATATTCCCTCATAGTTCTTCTTAAAAAGGACTCCTCCTTTTATCATGTATTTTTGGGATCTTATTTTCAACGCTCTCCTTTGTGAAGCCTACATCCTTGAAGGGCATCTTCTAGTAATCAAGATATGCCTAATGTCTAAGTGTCATTCTCTAGTTTCCTTTGTATTTATGACATATTGTTGGCTCATGATGTTAGGATCAATTTTAGATATCATTTGACTCAAGGCTTGTCCTCTTACTAATTTCATGGGTGTTATGTCCATATCATATTCCTAGAGGATAGCTATCCATTTGGCTCTCTTTTCACCTGGTTCACTTTGCATTAAAAGCATCTTTACTGTTGCATCTGGTACTACAATGATCACTTTAATTATCAAGATGTAATGTATAAACTTCTTGACTGCTTGGACCAGAGCAAGTACTTGTCTTTCAATATCCATGTATCTAAGTTTTACATCCCTAAAAGGACAATTCATGAAGGCTATTGGCTTTTCTTCTTTAGCCTCATTTCTTTGTGTTAATACTGTTGTAGATGTATGCTTTGAAGCAAATGAGTATATGTAAAATTCTTTGGTATAATCTAGACTAATTAGAATAGGAGCATTAGATATGTCTTTCTTGATATCTTCAAAAGCTTCTCTAGCTTTAGGTGTCCACTCAATTTTGGCATCCTTCTTAAGCATTGCATTCAATGGTCTAACAATCTTTGCAAAACTAGTAATGAACTTTCTAACAAAATTGATCTTACCAAAGTAAGATTTGAGCTCCTTATTACTTCCAAGACAATGTATCTTCATGATTGATTCTACTCTCTTAGGTTCAATGATTATCCCATTCTCTGTTATCAGGTGACCTAATAACCTCCCTGTGGTTACCCCAAATATGTATTTCTTAGGGTTTAGGTATATTCCATAATGTTCACATTTCTTTAGTACTTTCTTGAGGTCTTCTACATGATTCCCTCTCTCTTTAGAGAAAACTATCAAGTCATCCATATATATGACAATGCATTTACCAATTAATCCCCTGAAGGCTATATCCATTGCTCATTGAAAAGTTGTTCTAGCATGTATCAATCGAAAAGGCATGCACCTGTATGCGAATATTTCCCACTTAGTGGTGAATGCGATCTTCAATCTTTGTAACTTGAAAAACCATCCAAAAATGACATCATCTTTGCACCATTTATGATCTGTAAGACCTCATCTAGAGAAGGCAAAGGATAATTATCCTTTTTAGAAGCTCTATTTAAATTTATGAAGTCTACACACAACCTAATGCCACCATTCTTCTTCCTTACTGGGACCAAGTTAGCCACCCATGTGGAATGTCTCATAGGAAATATGATTGCGGCATTAAGTAATTTCTTCACTTCCTCAAAAATGATGGGTTCCAGCAAAGCATTAACAGGTCTCTATTTTTGTCTAAAAGGCTTGACATCTGGCTTTAATGGTATAGTATGAGTGATGATTGATGTATCATAAGTTTTCAACTCATCATATGTCTAGGAAATAACATGAATATAATCTTTAAGTGCTTGGGTTATCCCTACCATTTCTTCTTCTATACACACCTTTCCAATTAGGATATTCCTTTTTTCTTCATCATGTCCTATGTTAACTTGTGAATACTCTCCTCCATCTGCTTCAGGGAGATCTTTATGTTTCAACATGTTATCTAAATCAAATGCTCTTTCCAATTCTATCATTCCTTTAGGAATCTTTTTACTAGGAAGCTCTATGATCTCTTCTTCCTCCTAGGTATGATCTTCCACATTCCTTTCATCTATGATCTGTGTATCAAACACAACTCTATTGGATATGAAGTCTAGAATGTACTGGTCATCATCAAACACTTGAAAGTTGACTACATTATCTGGTATGGATGGTACTGACATTAATGTAACTGAAAATCTCTTTAAACTAGATATGGATAATGGTTCTAGAGTACTTGTGGCTTGGGCCAAGGCATTTGCCCTATGATTTTGTTCTCTAGGCACATGGGTGATGTTAAATGCATCAAAATCTTCTATCAAATCACATACCCTATGTTTGTAATTAGACAACTTCTTGTAATTACAAGAATATAGGCCTCTTGTCTTACTACCAATTCTGAGTCTCCATAGGCATGCAAAATCTTTACTTTCTTTCTGAGTGCAAACAATATCCCATGAATCAAGGCTTCATATTCTGTCACATTATTTGTGCATGGGAATTGCAATCTATACGCTGCTAAGTAGGATATACTAGCTAGATCAATAAGATCTATTCCTACTCTAGCCCCTTCTTTTGATTTAGATCCATCAAACTTGAGGATCCATGGCTTATCTTTAGTTAAAGGCCTATCTGGGCATTCTCTTTTCTTTCTAGCTCTGGTAGCTACACCACTTGATATCCATCTTAATTTTGGTGTTTCAATCTTTTCAAACTTCACCTTATCTGACTGATGTGGGGCTGATATTCTTGTTCCCTCTTGGTCATCAGGTAAAGAATCTCTTGAACTAGGAAATATCCACTTTTCCAGGATATGTAAACATAATGAGCAAGTGGTTTCTGAATGTGGTGCTTCATGTAACCTGCACCATCCTTCAATTAGGACATCCTACGGGGATCTTTGCTGCAGTATCATTTTCTGAGTCTGTTTTGATAAAGATTCCTCAAAATTGGACACATTACTATCCCCATCTTCATTAGATATTTCAAAATCTAACTCAATCAAGCAACCTGTCATGTCCCCTTCCCAAAAATAGCATTTCCTATTTTTAGTAAGTCCCTCTTATCCAAAAATTGCAAGTCACTTTACATGGCAGCTTGGAGGGAAATTAATTATTTAATAGTATGTTTTTTCCGATGCATTTTCAAATATTAAAAGACAAATAAATATTAAATAAAATGTGTTTAGAGATCAAATATTCCCTTTGGGCATTTCGATTTGAGAGGGAATATTTTTTGGAGATTTGGGGCAGATTTGTGAAGAGATTTGCTAAAAATAAGGACTACACCTTTGACAAGTGGATGGTGGGCATTGTTTGAAGCATCCAAGTGGCATATGGGAGTTGTAACTCCCAAGATTTAGGCATGGGAGATATTGGATACCCAAGATGGCCTCTCACATCATAAAATAATGTAACATTTCATTTTGGGAGGCTAATGACATTTTCTCACTCTTTCTTGCAGAGTAGATGCTTGTGCAGCTTTAGTGGACAGGGAAACCATTGAAGACAAAGCTTGTGGCTAGTGGACATGAGTTTCTAGTAACTTGAGGGTGGTGTTCTTGGGTTGATACATAAATCTTATCTCAGAGATTGTATTTGTGCAGACAAGATTCAGTAGTACAATGTTCTTGTGTTGTAGGGTTTTGTAGTGATTTCGTAGTGTGTTTAGAAGTTTTTTGTGTTGTTGTTCGCATTTGCTATTGTATGGGGTTTGGATTTATATGTGTGCTACTGTAATACATTATCTACAGCATCATTCTATAGCCATATCAATTCTGGGTGTGAATCTAAGAGTTTGGAGGCTTTGTAGTGAGTTATTTTATGTATATTTCAACATTTTACTTAATGGGTTGTGGCTGAAATTACGGATTTGTTGCGATAGTTTGCTGCTGGTTAAATATTATGTATTAGACCTAGAAATATGTGTTTCCATTAGAAAATAATAATAAAATTGGTTTGGAGTCGTGATACAATATTTTGGATGGTTTATTGTGCAAACTAGTCACTAGTTTCTAGAAATTGTGATGCATAGTTGTATTGTTAAAGCAAAGTCACTTTCAAATTTTGTGGGGTTTTAATAAAAATTAGATTGGGGACATTTTAGTGGTATCAGAGCATGATCTTTCCATCCTCTAGGGTTTCTTGATCCATTCTTCTAAGTGAAAAAGATCTCAGAGCTTGGAGAAGAGAGCAAAAAAAGTTAACAGCTAACAGAGAAACTGAAGAAGTTCAAATAATGGCTAAGGATAGTGGTAAACATAAGGGAGAGGAAGTAGGTGAAATATTTTTAGCCACTATGGATAGATTGGCTCTCATTGTCGAACAAATGTGGACATATCAGAGTAAGAAAAATGGAGAAGATGCTATTGGTGAAGGAAGCACTACCGGAGGAAGAAAGGCAACAACTATGTCAAGGCAAAAAGAACCCATATTTCTACTTGAGAATGGAGGAGGAGAAGTTGCATCTGATGTTAACACAAAGGTCATCACTATTGAGGCAAAAACTAAGTGGTTTGAGTATTCCAAGCAATCACAAGCCTATAAAATAACCATTTCATTTGACAGATTTTTGGAGATCTTTGGTAAGGAACATAGGAGGGAGCAAGATAGAGGAGAAAGAGAACTTAAAAGTAAACTAAACAAACTTGCAGCACCTACATTTGATGGTAGAGACAAAATCTCAGCTAGAGCATGGTTACAAAAACTACAAACATACCTCACCCTCAATCCTATGATTGAGAAAGATGCTATTCAGTTTGCAATTCTACATCTGGAAGGTAATACTTATGAGTGCTGGTATCATGGGACCATTACTCAAGATCATGATCAGATGAATACATTTGTAGATTTCAGCCAGAGGCTATTAGACTGCTTTGAACTCAGAGATGAAGAAGAGTATTTCAAAGAACTTTCAAAGATTAAATAGAAGACTACGGTGAGTGAGTATGTGGATGAGTTTTAGAAAATTGTTGTTATGGTGCCTGACATATCAGAAAAAGGATAGTTTACCTCTTCTTGGAAGGACTTGAATATCCTTTAGGAGGACTTATCAAATCCTTTTCACCTACCATAGTCAAAGAAGAAATTAGAAGAATCTTATAGCTTGAACCCACTTTTCCCAAGAAGAGCTTGGCACAACCATCTAAGGGATTCTTTTTAGGACAACAAAAGAGTGGTTTCCAAAAGAAGACTTTCTCAGCCCCTATACAAAAGATTACATCACCTATACCACCTACAGCCCCTAAGAAGATAGACCTCAATGATAGGAAGGAGCTTAGGGGGAGGAACCTTTTCTTCCACTACAAAGAACCATGAGAGCCTAGCCATCAATGCCTTGGTAAGGGAAAGGTGCATTTCATTGAAGTATCTTCAGACCCTGAGTCTGAGGAGAATGAAGAATTTCATGACTCTATAGACCCTAGTTTTGAAGGAGTGGAAGTTGAAAACAGCAAAGAGGGTTCATTGGCAGCCCTATTAGGAGCCCCTAGATATCATCCATTCCAGGTTCAAGGAGTCCTAGTAGGACAAAGGATGACTATGTTGATTGATAGTGGGGCTACCCACAATTTCATTGATAAAGGATATGTGATGAAGAGGGGATTGAAAACTAAATAGTTTGAAGGATTTAATATCATAGTTGCTTATGGTTTTACAATGCCTTGCAAGAAAGTGATTCGGTAGCTTAACATTACTATGGGAGATTATAATCTAAGTGATGATTTCTTTGTGGTGGGTATTGGTGAAATTGATGTGGTGTTGGGTGTGAAATGGTTGCACTCCATTGGAGGTTATTACAAAAACTACCAAACTATGGAATTCAAATTCCATTCAGATGGAAGAGAAATTGTTCTAAAAGGCCTTTCAAGTGGAGCACCAAGAGTAGTAACTGCGAAGAAGATGGAGGGCAAGTAGCTTGGGCTACAACATGCTTGATACATCCTTCGAGTTCCCCACAAGAAAAAGGTAAATTTCATTTTGAGATTCAAGAAATTTTGGATAAGCATAGTATTGTTTTCAATAATCCACCTCCAGTTTTACCTTTGGATAGAGGATTTTAGCACGTGGTTGAGTTGGAACAGGGTGCAAAACCTATTATTACAACTCCTTACAGACATCCACAAGGTTATAAGGAGGAGATAGAGAAGACTATTAGAGAGCTCTTGGATATGGGTTTCATCAGGCCTAGTTCTAGCCCATTTCCTTCATCAGTGGTGCTTGTGAAAAAGAAAGATGGCACTCTTAGGATGTGTATAGATTATAGAGCATTAAATAAGAAAACAATCAAGAATAGATACCCCATTCCAAGAATAGATGAACTCATAGATGAGTTACATGGAGCAATCTATTTTTGAAAGATTGACTTAAGGTCAGGATACCACCAGATTTGTATAAGGGAGAAAGATATAGAAAAGATAGCTTTCAAGTGTCACTATGGGCACTTTGAGTTCTTAGTCATGCCTTTTGGCCTCACCAATACTCCAGCTACTTTCCAATCTTGCATGAACCAGGTATTCAGTAAGCAACTCCGAAAATTCATTCTAGTCTTTTTTGATGATATTTTGATATACAACAAAGTATGGAAAGAACATTTGGAGCACCTAGATATAATTTTGGGGATTTTAGAACAACAATATTTATATGCCAAAATGTCCAAATGTGAGTTTGGGCTGAATAAAATTTTATATCTGGGCTATGTCATAAGTGCTGAAGGAGTCAAGGTAGATCAGCAAAAAATTCAAGCCATCCTAGATTGGCCACCACCTACCAATCTCACATAACTAAAGGGTTTCTTCGGACTATGTTGTTACTATAGAAGGTTTGTGAAAGGTTTTTCACAACTTTTTGTTCCATTAACTAATTTGACAAAGAAAGGAGCATTCATGTGGATAGAAGAAGCACAAAAAACTTTTGATAAGTTCAAAGAGGTAATGAGCTCTTGCCCTATGCTTGCAATTCCAGATTTTTCTCTTCCATTCGTAGTAGAATGTGATTCATTAGGGGAGGGTGTAGGGGCTGTCCTCACTCAGAATAAACATCCCATAGATTTTGAGAGCATAAAATTGAGCAAGTTAGAAAGAGGATACTCTATTTATGATAAAGAAATGTTGGCAATAATGCGTGCACTGGAAAAGTTTAGACAATACCTAGTATGTGGGAAGTTTATAGTAAAGACAGATCATAATAGTCTCAAGTTCTTAATGGAGCAAAAGAACTTGAATGACCACCAATAGAAGTGGGTAAGTAAATTACAAGTATATGATTTTGAGATTGAGTATATCAAAGGGAAGAATAATGTGGTGGTAGATGCACTTTCTAGGAAGCCTACTTAATGCTCTTTGTCAATTATTTCAGCTGATTGGAAGATGTCCATCATTGTTGAGTATGCAAAAAACCCCTTTGCTACTAACATCTTGGATGAGTTGTTCGAGGATCATAGGTATGTGGTGATGGATGGGCTGATCTACTACAAAAATTGGATCTATTTGGTGCCTGAATCTAAGGTTAAAGAGAAGATCCTAAGGGCCTTTCATGATACACCACTTGTGGGTCATTAGGGATATTACAAGACTTATAGGCAAATTTGTGAGAGATTTGCTTGGAGAGGGCTAAAGGAGGATGTGCATAGACACATTAAGGAGTGCATGGTATGTTAGCAAAATAAGAGTGAACAACTTTATCCTACAGGGCTTCTACAACCACTACCCATACCTGAACAAAAATGGGAGAGCATCTCCATGGATTTCATTATAGGTTTACCCAAGGGGCAAGGTAAGGATTGTATTTATGTGGTGGTAGAGAGATTAACAAAATATGCTCTTTTCTTCCCTATTATAGCTGAATTTAAAGCACCACAAGTAGCAGAATTGTTTTTTAGAGAAGCTTTCATATTGCATGGGCTACCTAGAAACATAGTTAGTGACAGAGATAGAAGATTTCGTATCTCTTTTTGGAAGGAGCTCTTTCACTTAATAGGTACTGAACTCATGCCCAGGACAAGATACCATCCACAAACTGATGGACAAACTGAAATAGTGAACAAGTGGATAGAGGGATACCTGAGAAATCATGTTTCAGATCAGCAACATGCTTGGGTGAAATGGTTGCATCTAGGGGAATATTGTTGAAACACTTCTTTTCATATGTCTATAGGTATGACTCTTTTGCAACCTCTTTATGTGTACGATACTTTCCTTTGTTTATTTACTATTTTTAGATAGTTGTGTACTAGTTGCAAGTGATCTAATAAATCAAAGTCAGGAGATTTTGAGGTTACTTAAAGATAACTTACAGCATGCACAAAATTAGAAAACAATTTATGCAGATAGGAAGAGGACAAAGAGAGTATTTGAGGTTGGGGACTTGGTCTTTGTGAGATTGCAGCCATATAAATAGAGTACATTGAAGAAGAATGGGGTTGAGAAACTCAAGCCCAAATACTATGGTCCATACAAAATCATCTAAAGGATTGGAGAAGTGGCCTCTGAGTTGGAGCTTCCTTTAGGTAGTAAAATTCATAATGTTTTCCATGTTTCATGCTTGAAGAAAGTGGTAGGACAGCAAGTTGTTACTTCACATGATTTACCACCATTGGATGATGAAGGGAAATTAATTCTAATTTTAGAAAGAGTGTTGGAAACAAGGGAGAAGAAACTCAGAAACAAGTGCATCATAGAATATTTGATCAAACGGAAGAACTTGCCAATTGAGGATGCATCATGGGAGGGACCTGAGATACTTGAGCATCCTAATCTCCATTACTTGAGGACAAGAAAATTCTGGGAGGGAGGACTTGTCATGTCCCCTTTCCAAAAATACCATTTTCTATTTTTAGTAAGTCCCTCTTATCCGAAAATTGCAAGTCACTTTACATGGTAGCTAGGAGGGAAATTAATTATTTAATAGTATGTTTGTTTCGATGCATTTTCAAATATTAAAAGACAAATAAATATTAAATAAAATGTATTTAGAGCTCAAATATTACCTTTGGGCATTTGGATTTGAGAGGGAATATTTTATGGAGATTTGGGGCAGATTTGTGAAGAGATTTGCTAAAAATAAGGACTGCACCTTTGACAAGTGGACGGTGGGCATTGTTTGAAGCATCCAAGTGGCATATGTGAGTTGTAACTCCCAAGATTAGGGCATGAGAGATCTTGGATGTCCAAGATGGCCTCTCACATCATAAAATAATGTAACATTTCATTTTGGGAGGTTAATGACATTTTCTCACTCTTTCTTGCAGACCAGATGCTTGTGCAGCTTTAGTGGATAGGGAAACCATTGAAGATGAAGCTTGTGGCCAGTGGACATGAGTTTCCAATAACCTGAGGATAGTGTTCTTGGGTTGATATAGAAATATTATCTTAGATATTGTATTTGTGTAGACAAGATTCAGTAGTACAATGTTCTTGTGTTGTTGTAGGGTTTTGTAGTGATTTCATAGTGTGTTTAGAAGTTGTTTGTGTTGCTGTTTGCATTTTCTGTTATATGGGGTTTGGTTTTCTATGTGTGCTGCTGTAATACATTATCTATAGTGTCATTCAACAGCCATATCAGTTATGGGTGTGAATCTAAGAGTTTGGAGGCTTTGTAGTGAGTTATTTTATGTATATTTCAGCATTTTGCTTAATGGGTTGTGGCTAAAATTACGGATTTGTTGTGATAGTTTTCTGTTGGGTAAATTTATGTATTAGACCTGAAAATATGTGTTTCCATTAGAAAATAATAATAAAATTGGTTTGGAGTCATGTTGCAATATTTTGGATGGTTTATTGTGCAAACTAGTCACTAGTTTCTAGAAATTGTGATGCATAGTTGTGTTGTTAATGCAAAGTCACTTTCAGATTTTGTGGGGTTTTAATAAAAATTAGATTGGGAACATTTCACAACTGGTCCCTAGGGTGATATTTTTGTTACTCTTAGAATTGTTCTCATTACACACCAATATCTCTTCTATCATCTGAATAGGGCCTTCATCATGATATGTGCTTTCTTTTGTCCCTGCAAATGACATACAAAAATCAGTATCACTGTCACTACCTGCGAAACTTACCTCAGATGATGATGATACCCCCTTGTTACATGCCTATTCTGATTCCATCATGTCTAAGAAAGCATCACAAGTTTTTTCAGAATGTGCTTCATCATGTAACCTACACCATCCTTCAATTAGAACATCATGTGCATACACCTTTAACAATTGGCAACATTGCACCTCTTTGGACAAGTGCATCTCAAAATTCTTGAATTGATCAACTTCTATCTCATTTTCAGAGCTATAATCAGAGTCTAAAATTATTCTATCATCCTGAAGATTGCCATTATGAACATGAATATCATAGATGAGGATCTCCTCTATCTTGACAGTTTGGGGTCTGATGGAATACACTATGGGTTCAACATCTACATACATGATCTCATTGGTTTTATTGTATTTAGTGATCATATGTTTCATGCAAGGCGTAGCATCTATCCTTATTTGGTTAGGTATTCCTTTCCAAGGTACCCACATGTGACTGAAATCAGTGGACATGTATCCATTGAGTGTTTTTTTACCAATCCCTACTAAGCAGCATCCCATAGGTATCAGGTATATCCACTACTTGAATATCAATGTAGTACTAGATTCTTGGATCTGATGCTAACTACATATGGATGTGAGTTAATTCTCCTACTACACTCACCTCTATTTTGTCTAATTGTGTTACTTTCTTTAGTGACTTAACTAGATGTAACCCTAAGGCATTACATATGGACAAGGGCATTACATTAGTAGATGCTCTTGAATCTACTAAGAAATTATGCAAATTCTTACTGAACATCCTTATGGTAAAGAGAAAAGGAGGTGACTCAATTTTATCTCTGTAAAGGTTCATGTGTGAAGTCTCTGCAGCTTGAATAGTGGCTGGAGTTTTGTGTTTAACATTAACATCCCTAATGGCATGATCCTTATTCCCAGTCTGACTTGAGGTATGATTATCTTATTTTGGAGAAGGATCATCTAAGGATTTCATCAAGGCTTTTTAATAGCTGGGGTTTTGAGTAGCTCTAACAATGATAGGCTAATCTTGATCTTTTTCATTTTATCTGCTAAGTATGTGACCAATTTATCAAACTCAAGGGGTAGATTACCAAATTTGGGTACTATATTTTGTGCTGCTAAGTATTGAGCATTAACTTTAGGAAATCTAGGGTTATTGCTTGCCTTTGAATCAGGAGGAGTGTTGAAATTATTTGGAGACAAGGTTGTAGTCAAAGGACTAGCAGGTCGATTGGAGTTATTCCTTAGGTTGTAATTATGTCTACCCTGATACTGCTATTGATAAGCATGTACTTCTTCATGTTCAACTAATGGCTCATTTTCATCTTCAAATGGAAAAACATAATTGGTTTCAAAATCTATAGCTGACTCTTCACATGCTAAGGTGTAATTCTCATGAGGTGACATGGTTTGCTGATGAGGTTGATTGATGAAACTTTCCAATACAAGAGCAAGATCATTTCCATAGGGGATAATTTCATTTCCTTCAATACAAGGTGGATTATCTACAGTATTAGATACTTCAGTTTGGAATATACTAGCAGCTATCCTAAATTGAGGACAATCTAGCTCTACATGAGCATTAGTATTATGTATCCTACACCAGTTTGTAAGAGCTACCTCTACTAGGTTTACTCTAGTGGTATACTTAGGTTCACTTGGAGGCTGATTATCTAGGGGTGATGGAAAGGAACCATTGTTTGGCCTAGTGTTCCACACTCGAGGTTGTCTAGGGGGATTATTGTTACCATTGTTGTTATTGTAGTTGTTATTGTATCCCCTATCAGGATAATTAGATCTATCATTGGTGTATCCTCTATTCTAATTTGGTTGAGAATAGAAATTTTGACTCCTCAAATGAGTGATCTCAGTGGTGAGTTTCCTCAGTTGTGTTGATATCTCTTTAATTTCTTCCTTTTCTTCCTAGACTTTGGCTACTACATTCTTTGTTTGAGGTTTAACGAAGGAAGAACCATTGTTATTAGACTATTCAACAACCTAAGGTACATGTGTATGTCCTGCATATTGCAGCATTTGACCATTTCCATTTGGAGGCAGCATGATACTAAGTGGAGGTATTTGTAAAGGGCTTGGCATTATAGCTGGTGGTATCATGGACCCATTAGTTTGTGGTTGAGCAGGATATGTGGGATAAACAGGAAGTGTAGGAAATGCAATATTAGGTGTTGGAGTAGGAATCAATTGTTGACTGACTTTGACAACTTCATCAAAAGCTCTTGCCAAGGTTGTGACACTAGGATGTGTTCTCTTGATAAACATGGAAGTTAGGGGATCTAAGGCTTAGTAGTATATACTCCTAGCAGCTTCATTTGTTATAGTATAGGGATCAACTATCTTTGAGAGCATCTTTTTGGATCTTGCATTGAAATTAGCAATAGGTTCTCCCTCAAATCTCTTGATTGTGGTAAATAGATGATAATTCATTGAAGGATCTATAGGTATTTTGAATCTATCCTTAAAGGATTTCTCCAAGGTGGCCCATGAACTGACTGAACCTTGACCAAGACTGATATACCAATTATATGCCTCTTCCCTTAAGCAAAATGGAAATAACCTGCATACCACATCCTAATGTTCAATTCTAGCTCTACAACAAGCTTCCTTGAATGTTCTAATATGATCATCAACATCCTGATATGGATGATACTTAGGACAAATCTTATCAGGATTTTTAGGTAAAGGATGATATGTAGTGAAAGTTAGAGGTGACTCTATAGTAAAGAATGACATTGTGACTGGTGGAGGTTGGACTGGAGGTGTGACAGGTGATCCTGTAGGTATTTGCAACTTGATTGGAGCTATTGGAGTGTATTCTGGTGGAGCTCCTGATGCACTAGAACCAGGAGAATGATGAATATCTAATGTTCTAGGTCTAAGTCCCCGGATCGACAATTCTTCAAAGAGTCCACTAGATCTGGACCTAGTATTTAGCTTGAGAGCTAGGATCTCTTGAATTTTTAAGAAAATTTAGCTTGTTTACTATAAAGATCAGCTAAAACACTCTAGCAAAGGCTATATTTATGATCAAAATCTGAAACTAACTAGATATTTATGTAATATTTGTAGAAATGATGTAAATATGAGGTGATGTGAGGCTTTGAACACAAGCAACAAGATATTAGGTCTCTTAAGCAAATTAGCTCAAATCTTTTAGCAAAAAGACTTGAAATAGAGCTTATATTTGAATATCTTAGTGATCAGCCATGAGGCTCAAAGTATTTATGCTCAATTTTGAAAACTTTACAACAGACAAACACAAACGGACTCAGGACAACAAATCTTTGTATACAACTTGAAATACAAAGCTGCGTGAGTATTACCTTTCTATCTTTCTCATCGAATTAGACAAATCTACTGATGAGGCCCTCCTTCTAGAACCAATTTATATTGATGATGATTGTTAGTCATAACAACATGCATAAAAAAATGCACAACAAACCTTTATTATCATGTAAAGTACGATCAGCTTAGGACAAGTTGTTGACTCCAAGTCTTCATTGATCAGGTCATGATCGTCTGACATTACTTAGAGGTTGATGTGACATGTTTTCCATTTCAAGGGATCTTACATTTCTCTAGATGATCAGTATTGCACTGTGTCCTATAAATTCACCCCACAGAGAGGTCAATTCTACTCTATTTTCAAATATTACCAAGATATTTATAAGTTTGATCAATTCTCTAATCATTGGTCATTATGAACTTGCTCTTGCTTCTACTCTATAAGTCTATTTAAATGAGATGTCTATAAGTGGATATTTATATGTGTATTTCATGGATATTTGTCTAAATTTGTGTGATATTTATCAATTTGACATGCTTTTACTCTAAATATGTTTTGTATTTTCAATTGTCTATGGGATATCTACATATTTCATGTTTATTTGCTTTTGATTCTCTATTATTTGCAATTATGGAGATGATCTATTATGAAATTCAAAGAAATTTAAAAGAATGTTTCTACTTTTAGTGAATCTTTAGTCATTGAATCACATACATACAAGATACTTTTATGGAGAGAAGAAATCAAACCATAGGTCACCAGGATGTTCCACAGCTAGATATGGTTGATGCTAACTTTAAAGGAACTAGGAATGAAAACAATACATGTAGACAAAGAAGCGCTCCAAGGGACGTGGCTAATCAATGCATATATCTAGATTTCAAGCACAAATTACTCAAGATTTATGATGATTTGTAATCAAAATGGCTTCTCTTTCATTAAGTATGTATAACATGTACATTTACAACAACTTTGAAATGAGTCCTAAACTTTTCAGCAATCAAATTTCAATTAAGTTTTGAATGTCTAAAATATTGCACCCCTGCACCTTTTATAGAATAAGGTGAGGAGGTAGTTCCAATTGACCAATGGTTAAGATTTATCTATTAAGATCAACTGTTGACAATTACCCTATGACTTAGTCAACTTTTCCTCGTGGCATAGGTTGCCAGCTGGCAACCATCTATATGACTCATTATTGATGAGTACCTTATGAATATGTATACTTAGTGATGCATCTTCATTCATTCCTCAGGTCCTTCATTTTCTTCTTCTTCATCCTTATCACTTTCGACATCACTGTCACTTTGATATATATCCTCCTGTATGAGGACCTTCACTGTTGTCCTGATATGTTCATATGCTTGTACTATTTTATCCACCTCTCCCCCATCTTGGATTCTAGATTTTGTTATGGCATGTTTATGAGACAGGAATTTAGCTTTGAGAGCTTCCAGCTTACCTTTCCTATTGTTCAAAGTCTCATTATATGTTTCTACTTTGACCTTTATCCTCATGATATTATTCATTACTTCTTCTATCAGGTGGGTTAGGGGGTCATCTGCTACCGACTTGAAATTATCATGTAGAGCTTTAATAGAAAAGTCTCCATCCTGATTTTTAATTTTGCCTTCTATTTTTCCTTCCAATGCCTTAAGGATCTGTGCTTCATAAGCCATCATGTTGTGCAACTTTACACTTATATCCCTGAGCTTGTCACTGTACTTCTTCAAGATATCACATTCAAACCTAATATCCTCATACCATATGCTTATCAGTAGGGTAGTATTATTATTCAACACTTGATTACTTATCAAGACTTGTCAGTCAATTTTCTTCATTTCACTTAAAGCAGTCAGGTCGTTTTCCAACTGGAATGACCTTTTTCTTGTATCATTTTGCATTTTATCTATCTTTCTCTTTAAACTACTCAAAGAATTCCATCTCTGTAGGGAGGTTCTCAAAACATCCTCAGCCCTAGTGATAACTAACAACATCCATTTCTCCATGATCATTGCCTCATGTTTCATGAGGTCTAACTTGCTAACCTCTTCTTGTGATATGACAGTCAATGGGATTGCCAGATAAACTATTGTATTATCAGGGTTAAGCAAACCTTTTATGAAAGAATGTAACTGAGTAATGTGCTCTTTATGCATTTTATTTTTCTCTTTCTCCTTCTCTACCCTTTGGGTTAAAGAATCAATAATATCTTTCCCTTCTTGACCCTCCTAGTCCTCATTATCAAAACCCAAATCAATTGTTGTGATTTGGAATTCTTCTAGGCTAATTTTGCCTTTTTCCTTCTCTACCATGGGAAGTGCTACCTGTGCAATCCTTCTACCTATAGCAGGATCTCTTTTTATGGCCGATGTCAATCTGGCCTTCCTTCTTGGCTTCATCATTGTTTAAGCGAACAAGGTGGAAACATTAAATTCTTGAATTTCAGACTCTTGTTCCATGCCTATTTCTCTTTCTAGCCATTGAGGCACATCATCTCCAGATCCTTGATGATCTTTGTCAACATCCTGTTAGCCATGTTCTCCAGTATCTATTTCTATTCTTAGTGGAGAAGGCACCTTCTTGGTTTCTTCCTCATGTATTTCTTCATGGGGGATCTTGTTGAATCTCTTCTTGTTGAGGGGTTACCTTCTGCAAAGGAGGATCCTGTGGAATGTCCACATTCTGATCCTACATTTGATCTTGTACTCCCTCCTTTAAATTTTCATCCACTTTATTACTTTTCTCATCTAGTGGCATATTGACATCTATGGATGTCTATGTATTTGGCCCTTGTGCATCACCCTGATCATGGGTCATTTATTGTTCTCCACCTGATGCACCAATGTCTTATGGCTTATGGTCCTCATGACCTGATTTATCTTCTATTATTGATGCATCTCCTAGATCCCCCTTAGTTTGAGTAGTAACAACACGCGATATATCTTTATCACCCCTACTTTTCTATTGAACTTCTACTATTTTTTGTTCTATGGGTATCTCATGCAGTTGTTGATCCATATCTAGAGCATTGCTATCCTTTTCTTGTTATTTAGTCACTTCAATATTCTTTGGTTCCTCAGGTACACCTATTTTATATTTAAGGCTTACATCACCCCTATATGTTAAATCTATGGTTGCAAGGGTAGTCACCTACTCAGCCAAATTATCAAGCCTAATTTTTTGGGCTGCCCTCTCTAGGATACCTTCTTTTACTTCCTTTGTTTGCTTTATTTCCTCCAACATCACCATCTGTGCTAATAGGATTCCATGAGGGGTCATGCAGGTGCTAGAAGCAAGAGTTTCCATTTGTTGAGAAGCCACACTCTAAACTATCTCATCGTCACATAAGTCCACAGTATCCTCCACAGGGAAAGGAGCACCCTGACTTGCTTTGAAAACTTCTCTTGTTTGTTCCTCTACCTTCTCAGTTTTAAATTTTATAATGGTGGGAAGAGGAACATCATGTTGCAGTTCCTTTCTAAATGCTTCTCCACTACCTCCTCTCAATATAATGGGGTCAGCCCTGATATCCCCTCTCATGGATGTTCTTTGTTTCTTGGGGGGTGACATCAGTGGTATCACCCTCCTCTTCTTAATGACCAACATTAGGTCATGACCTGTAGGTTCCTTATTTACTTGCTCTTCTTCAAAAGGGATGCCCTCTCCCACTTCTTGCTGCAAGGCTTGGCCTTCCACCTGCACCTCTGTAGATTGAACAACTAGCCTGAAAATCCTTTTAGTCTTTGCCTTTTCAACAAGAGGTTGTGCAGATGATGTGGATGCCTAAACTGATGTAGATGTACTTGTAGCTGACATGGCAATCCTTTCTATTATCACCCCCTTCGGTTCATCTTCATTTTTCTTACCCCTATTGGACCTTTCCTTTTCTTACCCCTTTCCTTTCATTTTTCTTACCCCTATTGAGGAAATCATCATATTCCTCATCAGATATTTCTTGCCTCTTCTTCTTAGCATCAACTGTAAGGGCAACACTCCTTTTCTTTAACTTATTTATTTCTTCATCCACCCAAGCCTGGGTTATTTGGATCACCCCACTTGTTAGCTGATCCAAGGATATATCATCTAGCTCTGTAAGATTCGGGGCTGATATGGTGTCATTATACATGTTTTTGTCTTCATACTCATTGGACATGATCTTTCCATCATCTTTCCTCAACTGTACTGGTGACGACATGTAGTCAAAGGTCTTGATTTGATTCAAGGTGAGCCTCTGGTATTTGCTTCTCCTTACCTCAGCTTCATCATCACAGCTAGTCCAGAAGTACTCTAGATGCTTCTAATGTATTAGGTTTCCTAATATTTTTTGCATCCTTCCATAAGGATCATAAGATCGGGCTAGAGGAAATGGTTGTAGATACATCAATTTTAGTCCTCCCATGACATGCTTTATGCTCTTTGAGTTAGAGCACATATACCAGCCCATAGATATTGGGAATAACACTAGAGTTATCTTATTTTGTGCCTTGTAGGCTTCAACTATGGTGAATACCTGCCTAACAAATTCCATCAAGATAACCCCATCAGTAGGGTATCTTGGCAACATTAGAGGTTGTCCTTCAAATCCCTCTATTGCTATGCCCTTAATCCTAAAGTGTGTATAGGGTTATGAATAGTTGGCTTGTGGCTATCTTAACTCTTAATTAAGTCATATTATCATTATTTTATTGTTATTTAGTTGTTTAGGTCAGCCTGAGGCTTAATAAGTCCATCTAAGTCAGCCTAGGTGATTTCCTAGGATAAATAGGTATATATATAAGAGGTAGTGAGACTTATTTCATCATATTGAGTATTGTGTTCTCATTGAAGACTGTTGGAGGTATCCCCCTCAAAGTGGCATATTATTATCAAGTATTTTCAGCATATTACTATTATATTTAGATATTGTGCAAGTTGTTTCATTACAAGTGGTATTAGAGCATGATCTTGGCACCGTGAAGACAAAAACTAGGCAATTTTTTTCTGATTTGGAGGTCATTTTGGAAAGCGCATAACTTTCAAATTTTGGAAAATTTTTTTTTGATTTTAAAAGGGTTTTTGAAGAACATATTGAAGCTACTACAATCTAGAGTTCAGAGCATTTGGAACAAAATTAAGTGAGTTATAGCATAATTAGGGTTTCTACCCTTATTTTTTGAAAAACGTATATCTCTCTTATTTTGCCAAATCTCTGAAGATTTTTTGTGGATTTTTCAATATAATAGTGAAGCTACTATAGTCCATATTTGAGAACAATTAGAGCAGAATAAAGGGAGTTATTTATAAATTAGGGTTTCCACCAATTTCTCTCTCCAGGCTGCACAATTTTGAATTTCTTCACTATTTTTTTAGAGAAGTGAGATCTTGGCCTTGGTAAGTTACAGTAAAAATTTTAGATTGATTTGATTTGTTTTGTGTGATTTATTACAAAATTATTTTTTCCAATCATGACGAGTCCTTCAACAAGGGGCAAAAAGAATGTTACCACACTAGGAAAAACTCCAGGCAAGGAGGAGGTGGAAAATGAGGATGTTGATAAAAAAGAATATGAAAATATAATTGAACTTATTCATAAAGAAAATAGCAAGATGAAAGGTGAAATCTTGTCCATTATAGGTGAACAAATGAAAGAGTTGGCTAAGTCATGTGATATTGAGAAAATTCTAGAGATACTTTCCAAACACAAGCAGTCACAACACCAAGATGTGGAGGAAGAGGATTCTACAAAAGGGAAGGGTGTTTTTGGGTTTGAATCAAATCTCAAGATGGATCATCACACCACTCATTTTATGGCAAGGAATTTCACACCAAAGTTGGATATGCAAAATTTTGATGGTCAAGATCCTACCAACTGGCTCTATCAAATGGATCAATTCTTTGATATCCACCATGTTCCATGTCAACAAAAGGTGGCCATGGCTTCCTTATACTTGGAATCTGATCAATTCATTTGGTACCATTGGCTATGTGAAGAAAAGAAAGCAAAAGGATGCATTGTCACTTGGTTGGTTTTCCAAGAAGAACTCATTACTCATTATGGTGAAAATCTTATGGATGGCTACTTCAGCCAAATAACCAAATTAAGGCAAACAAGTATGGTCAAGGATTACATTCATCAATTTTGTACTTTGTCTTTAAGAGTGGAAAATGTGTCTACAGAAAATTTGTTGGAGCTATTCATTGGTGGCCTAAAGGGTAACATTAAATATGAGGTATGCATGTTCTATCCAAATTCCATCTCAGATGTAATGATTATGGCCAGGCAAGTAGAGGAAAAATTTATGGTTAATAAAAGGCAAGGTTTTATAAACATAAGAGATAAAAGCACTCCTACACAATCACTTCCACAACCTACTAGGCTAACACCACAACAAAGTGAAGAGAAGAGAGCAAAATGATTATGTTTTAATTGTGATAGCAAATATAGTAGAGGACACAAATGCACTGAAAAGAAATTGTTCTATATTGAAGGGCCAAGTGAGGAAGAAGAAGAGGTACCAATAGTAGAGAGTGATAATGAGATAGAGGAGGAGTCAAGAGATACTCAACCGATCATTTCTTGCCATGCACTTTCAGGTTTTAGTACCCCACAAACTCTCAAGGTAGTGGGTTTCTTAAAGAAAGAAAAAGTGACAGTGTTGATAGACTCAGGTAGCACTCATAACTTCAACAAAAAGTTGGCCACTGATCTAAATTGTTTTATATATCCAACTCCAGAATTTCAGGTCTTGATTGCAGATGGCGGTACTGTTAGTCGTTTAGGAAAATGCCATAGCATTAAATTATCCATGGGAGATTATCATCTTAATTGTCTAATGTATGCTATCTCAATGGGTAAAGCAGATATTGTTTTGGGAGTACAGTGGCTCACCACTTTGGGAACAATTGAATTGAACTTCCAAGAACTATTCATGCACTTTCAATCAGAGGGAAGAACAATAGAATTACGAGGGATGCGTGTAAAGTCACCATAGATAGTAAGTTCTTACCAAATGCAAAAGATGTTGAAGAAGGGGGTAGATGGGATGGTAGCCCAATTATTTTCATTAGAAGCATATCACTCAAAGGCTTCTACACCATTGGATCTACAAGCAATTATAGATAAGCACTCTATAGTTTTTGGGGAGATGCCAAAAGGATTGCCTCCTAGGAGAGATCATGATCATTCCATTCAACTAGTACAAGGGAGCCAACCACCCAACATCAGGCCCTACAAATTCCATATGCTCAAAAAAGTGAGATTGAGAAGATAGTTAAAAAGATGCTAGAAGCAGGCATTATCAGGCATAGTCAAAGTGCTTACTCATCTTCTGTGGTAATGGTGCGTAAGAAGGATGAAACTTGGAGGATGTGTCTAGATTACAAGGAGCTTAACAAGTTCACCATAAAAGATAAGTTTCCTATTCCAGTAATTGATGATTTGTTAGATGAGCTTAATGGTGCTATTTATTTTACAAAATGTGATCTCCATTCTGATTATCATCAAATTAGAATTAGAGATGAGGATGTACATAAGACAACTTTTAGAACCCATGAGGGCCACTATGAATTTTTGGTAATGCATTTTGGTCTCACTAATGCACCGTCGACATTTCAAAGTTTGATGAACTATATCTTTAGGCCATTATTGAGGAAATTTTTTTTGGTAATTTTTGATGACATCTTAATATATAGTAAAACATGGGAGGAACACTTACAACATGTAAATCAAGTGTTGGACATTTTGAAGCAAAATCAGTTGTATGCTAAACCATCCAAGTATATCTTTGGTGTCAAAGAAGTGGAGTACCTTAGTCACATTGTGTCACATGAGGGAGTCAAGGTGGACCCTCATAAGATCCAAGCAATTGTAGAGTGGAAAATTCCTAAGACCCTTAAGAACTTACGAGGTTTTTTAAGGCTTACAGGGTATTATTGCTGACTTGTAAAGAATTATGGTAGCTTAGCATCTCATCTCACATCCTTGTTAAAGAAGGATGCTTTCTAATGGAATGAAGTAGTGACAAGGGCATTTGAGAAACTAAAGGAAGCCATGTGCACAACTCCAGTCCTAGCTACCCAAGATTTTTCTAAAACATTTGTTGTTGAATGTGATGCTTCAGGACATGGAATAGGAGCAGTACTTATGCAAGAAGGAAAACCCATAGCATTTTAAAGTCACCAACTCAAAGGTAAGAATTTGTTGAAGCCAGTTTATGAGAAGGAAATGTTGGCTATCTTGCATGTAGTCAAACAATGGAGACCTTATCTAATGGGACAACACTTTAAGGTCAAGAAAGATCATGATAGTCTCAAATATTTCTTGGAACAGAGGTTATCATCTGAAGAACAACAAAAATGGGTCACAAAGATGTTGGGATATGACTTTGAGATCATATATAAGAAAGGCAAGGAGAATGTTGTGGCTGATGCTCTATCAAGGTGTGATGAACCCACAGAGTCATTTTTATTTGCCATTTCCATGTTACAAGCAGACTGGGTAAATGAGGCAAGAGAAGAGTGGGAGAAGGACATAGATACTCTAAAGCTCATTGAGAAACTCCAACAGGAATCAAGTGTGTCTGACAAATTTTCATGGAAAGGAAATATTTTATGGTACAAGGAGAGGTTATACCTTTGCAAGAATTCAACTCTTAAGCTTAAGGTGTTGGAAGAACTACATGCTTCTCCAATAGGTGGGTACTCAGGATTCCTCAAAACTTATCATAGAATCAAGCAAGATTTCTTTTGGGAAGGGCTGAAAGGGGATGTTCAAAAATTTGTAGCTGAATGCATGGTATGTCAACAACATAAAGGGGAGACAGCTAAGACTCCAGGTCTTCTACAACCCTTATGTATCCCAAGTCAAAGGTGGGAGGAGGTATCTATGGATTTCATCACAAGTTTGCCTAGATCTGAAGGAAAAAATGTCATCATGGTTGTTGTGGATCATCTCACCAAATATGGTCACTTTTGTGCTTTAGCACAACCATTGGAAGCAAGCACTGTAGCAATAGCTTTTATGAATACTATTCAGAAACTGCATGGGACTCCGAAAGTTATAGTTAGTGATCGTGACCCTATATTTACAAGTAATTTTTGGACTGACTTGTTTTCATGCTTGGGCACTCAGGTTGCTCATAGTTCATCATATCACCCCCAGATAGATGGATAGACATAAGTGGTCAACAAATGCTTGGAAGGCTATCTCCGTTGTTTTGCTTTAGATAAACAAGAGAGATGGGTGCAATGGCTACCACTAGCAGAATGGTGGTACAACACTTCTTTCCATACTTCTTCCAAGATGTCTCCATTTTTAGCTCTATATGGTTGCCACCCACCATCAATCATCTCTTCATTGCAGGCACAACCAAAGGTTCACACAGTCGAAGAACACATCCATCATCAGCAAGAGGTATTGGCTAGTCTTGGAGAGAACTTGGTAAGGGTACAAAATAGAATGAAGCAACAAGCTGATCAACATCGTAGTGAAAGAACTTTTGAAGTGGGAGATTGGGTCTTTGTGCAACTACAACCATACAAGCAAATGTCTCTAAAACAACAACATAAAGCTAACAAGCTGGCACCCAAGTACTATGGTCCTTGTAAGGTGTTGCAGAAGATTGGCAATGTAGCATATAAATTGGAGCTTCCCATATCAACAAAAAATCATCTAGTTTTTCATGTTTCCTGCTTGAAGAAGGTTATTGGGAATAAAGTGGTAGCATAGACTAAGTTACTTGAGCTTGATGAGGAGGGAAGAATAGTTGTGGATCCTAAGAGAATTATTCAAACACGCACCAAGAAGCTGAGGACAAGGGAAATCATAGAATATCTAATTAAATGGAAGAACTCTCCAGTTGAGGAAGCTACATGGGAGAATGAGGAATTCATGCAAAAGCATCCACATTTGGTCAGCATTAAGGATAATGCTTCTTTAAAGAGGGGGGCATGCTATGCCCTTAATCCTATAGTGTGTATAGGGTTATGAATAGTCAGCTTGTGGATATCTTAACTCTTAATTAAGTCATATTATCATTATTTTATTGTTATTTAGTTGTTTAGGTCAACCTAAGGCTTATATAGGCCCATCTAAGTTGGCCTAGGTGATATCCTAGGCATAAATAGGTATATATATATAAGAGTTAGTGAGTCTTATTTCATCATATTGAGTATTGTGTTCTCATTGAAGACTGTTGGAGGTATTCCCCTCAAAGTGGATTAGGAGGTTGCCCCCTCGAAGTGGCATATTATTATCAAGTATTTTCAGCATATTACTATTATATTCAGATATTGTGCAAGTTGTTTCATTACATCTATCCTGATATATGAAAAGGTGGCAAACTAGATAAACCAAGCCCCATGCCTATAAATAACTTCTTGGGCCTCCATGCTCAACCTTTTAGTCTTATCTTCCTCCATGGTTCTAACCAGATGCATGGAGAATGCATCATTCACTAGTTTGTAATCCAGGAGGTATGCCTTCCTTTGTAACTAGGGATAATGATCCCATATGTGGGCATCATCAGCATCACCACCTACCTTACCCATTATCTTCAAGGCATCAAAAGTTCCCTTATATGAACATGAGTACACTAGATATGAAGTCATGTAAAATAAACATGTCTAGCCTCCCAGGTTCCTCATTCCTTCATCCAGTGCGTCACTCATGATCTTGGCCCATAATGGTCTATTGTCTTCATATAAGAGCATCTGTGTGATCCCTAACATCTAGTTCTCAAAATTTCTAGCATGAGGCCTACCTGTCATCCTACTCAGCAAGGCAATCATATATTGGTACTCATCATCAAAATCAAATTTGTATAGATGTACGAGCAATTTAGCTGAGCCGACATATGTGCTGCTCTTTGACCTCCATTGATTGATCCTCTTCCTTGCATTCTTCTTCTTCTTATTATATTCTATTTCCAGCTTGCGTAGGTCCACACTTAACACATTCTTCCCAACTAGCAAACTAAAACTAGCGGTAATGCCCTTAATTGAGAAGTCTGCATATATTCTTCCATGTTTTTCCACCCGCCTAGTCTCAGGGTTATAATTCCTTGCACATTCCACTACTAGCTCTGGGGTGTCCATGGCTTATGGAAAACTGACTGCATGCCACATACCTGAGACCTATACCCCATTCTAGAATGGGATTGTCCTTATCATTATCTAATTTGGTAGACCATACCGCCAGGTCCGTATCTCCTTGATGTGTAACACCAATAAATCCATATTTGAACTGCACCCCCTCAAGCGGCACAAACATGGGCTTGATGAACTCTGCCTCAAACCTATTTTTCCTAAGATCTACCATGGCTTCCTACAATAAACATGATATTCTTTACCCCATAGTGCCCATATGCATTTCTACAACATCATGTACTTCTATATCATGTGTACTCTATACATTACTCTTCATTTCATCGTGATATGCATGATTACATAGCCAGACCATAGTAAAAACCAATACTCTTTTGGAAAATGAAAAAAATGACAATAGGAGGATTTTAGTTACTTACCTGACAATGCTTTCCTTTTGAATTAGATGATTGATTATGGAGAAAGGCAATAGACATTCAAGTTCACCTGTTCCGTTACGTTGAAAGATTGAATCCATTGATAGGTAGCTATTTGAGGGTTTGACTTCTCTGGAGCTCCGTAATTTCTTGATTTATCACAAGGTAAATGAAAATTACCTTCAAAATTTACCGTAAATCAGATCAAAAGGACAAATTAGGGTAAAAATGCATTGTCCTGATCAAATCCATTGATCTTCTATAGGGAATTCATGGATGCTGCCAAGTGTTCAATTTGTATTTGTAATCGGCGGGAATTCATCTACTACTTCTAACTGCATTTAATGTTAGGAAATAGGGGGTGATCTTCAAAAGATTAGGGGATATTAAAAATATGATCCCCCTTTGGATAAAATGACCCTCTACCTTTAGGCTGCAAAACTGAATGCAAAAACGTCAGGTGATGTGGTCAACATTGACCATGTGTATATCGGATCGCAAAACTAAGATCAAGGGCCATTCAAAATATGACCCCATAGATAAAATGACCCCCTTTAGAAAAGATTAGGGTGATGTCACCATGCCAGCGACTTTGTTTAATAGTTATGTTTAAATGACGTCATCGTCATATTAAAGAATAGGACAGATATAAGATATATACCTCCGTAGGGTATAATGGAACAATGATGTCATCATCAGCGTGACTTCCTTCATTCATTGGACTTGGATGACATCATCGTCATATTGGCATTATGTGATATATGCGAAGAGTGTGATATTCATAAGATGACTGATGTTAAAAATATAACCCCCCCACGAGATAACTAAAGTCATTTGATAGGTAGATATTCACTCTTACTTAAAGTTGAGGTCCACACATCACAGATCAAGTGATTATTAGGTGATAATCCAATATCACCTAATAATCACCTAATAATCACTTAATAATCCAATGCATTATAATTAGGGTTTGAGGCCTATTCAAACTAGGGTTTGACAAATCTCTCAATCTAATCTTTCTTTCCATACCATTCCTAAGTACACAAACTTATAGCTGAGTCCTCATTCATCTGTAGTGAATTGGTTTAGTTTTCTTCCTCGAATGTTATTGTGAAAGGAGGGTTTGATTTGATATACTTAAACATTATTTCCCATCTTCCCACTTTTCATAGATAAAATTTTGGTGAACCTAGAACAATGAGAATTTTGCATCTTTTTGAGTGTTGTAATCAATCATTGTATTCATTTATATCATATTTTCCATCTTGTATGGGAAAACATTACATACATTTGAAAAAAAAAAAATTAAAAACAAGCATTCTAGGCTTGCATGTAGACATAGTTTTGCATGATTTCATTTGCATATGATAAAAAGATATAATTATTTTATATTTGCATCGGATCTAATCCATATTACATTAATTCATCATTTCATCATATCATATCTTGCATTTGAAGATCTCATTTTCTAGGTTTTGGTTAAAAAGTTGCAATTTTTCATATAACCTAGTAATTCCAAAAGCTAGGGTTTGTAGTCAAAATCTTATTTCCAATTTTTCTACTATCATAAACATCTTTTAATTCAGATCTAGAAATGTATTAAATCATATTTTCATTGATCATTTGAGAATTTTGCATCATTTCATACTTTACTTTGAAAATTTCACATGTTTGTAATTACATAATGTGTATTTCAACATAAGCAATTTAACCTCTCTCTAACATTTCTTTGCAAGAAATCTTAAAACTGGTCTATACTACCTTTTGTACAGTACTTTTTACATCTTAATCACTCCATTTGTAAGGACAGTAGTCTTTTTTTGTACTTTACAAAAAGATTCAAAAACCTAGTTTCCTCAACCTCATGTTTTTGTGTACAAAATTCTCTCATATTGGTTGTATTTGATAAATGAAAAGATCTTATTACATATTGTTATTCCAAGACATTTTATTATGGCATCTTCATCTCATTTGTCTTTGGTATCTTTACATGCATATATCAAAAACTTTGAGAATTTCTACAAATTCCTTAATATGAATCCTCATGTTCTCACTCATATACAATCCACATATCATAAGGATACATTTAAATGCTCTTCATTTGAAATCCTTGATTATGTATCTGATTTTGACAACTTCATAGCTCTCATGAATACATACCCTTAGTTATTAGAAGATCTAACCAAATTCATCTCCATGAATACCCATGAGAAAGATGAGTGTGAAAGTTCTTCTTACATTAATGTGTTGGAACTAATATCTAAAATATATATGATGACGATGATGATGATGATAATTTCATGAGTTATCATATTACTTCTTTAGTTGAATGTTAAAACACCTTGGACATCCCTAATGAAGTGAAGGCCTTTGATCCTCCTCCTTTGGATGAATGTTCAAGAACATTGGATATCTCTGAAGATGTGAAGAGCTTGGTTAGCTCCCCTTTGGTTGCATGTTCAAACCCTTTAGACATCACTAAAGACAAAACCATCAAGAACTCCTTCAACAATACTTTCCTTTCCCTTTGTCCCAATGTTCTCCCTTTAAAAGATGAAGGATTGGTGGAGGAAGAAAGGTCCCTCACATTAAATTATTTAGGGATGAATCTCAAGATTAATCAAAATCAAAGCATTGTTAATTCAATAATCTTTAATAGATCGCTTCCACCCACTAAGGGGATAGTAGAAAAGTGTATTAATATGCCTAAGATGATTGTGTAAGGGGAACCTAGTACACCTTCTTTCTTAAAACTAGTGATTATGGTTCAAGGTTACCCAAAACCACCTCGACCCTTGGATTACATTCTAAATTATGAAAGATAAATCACTCAAAGAAATAAAGGTGTGCCAAATGTGCTACAACATCACATGTTTTCTCACACATATAAAACCCATAATAACAAGAAAAGTAAGCAAGCACTACACATGCCTGTCTCTCTTCTATGTTCTCAAACTATTCTTCTTAAACCACCTTGCCTTACTCATAAAAGTGGTCAAGAATATGATCTTGTTGAAAAATTTCACGCTACTTTGACTAAGATTTCTCTTTGGGATTTAATACAAACATCACCTACATACCATGAAATGCTCCAAGAAGCTTTACAAAAGGTTATCGTATGACCTGTTATTAATCTAAATGATGTAGCAGCTCTGTTAGATTGTATGCATGTGACAAAGTGGATATTCTATTCCAATAAAATGAAGTACCATCAATTGAAATTCAAAAAAAAAATTATCCACGTATAATATTTTCCACAATAGATAAAAAGTTGATAATGTGAGTTATGATTGACAATGGGTCAGATCACAATGTTTGTGGCATTGACTTGCTGCACAAAATCAAGATTAACACATCCTTAATCAAACTAGACATGCTTAACATATGTGGCTTTGATAATGTTGGTAGTTAATCCCTGGGTACCATAACTTTACCCATAAAAGTTGGACACGTGACATTATCTACCCTTTTTCATGTCATGCCTTGTTCACTTTCATATAATATGATTCTCGGTAGACCATGGATTTATGCCATGGGGGTAGTTCCATCTATCCTGCATTGATCAATAAAGTTTATTTATGAAAACAAGCTCCACACCATTGAAGTTGATCCTAAACCAAATAATTGTTTACATATTGAAATGCAAGAACAAGTTAACAATCATAAGAGTCTAAACAATTTACGAGTTGATTCGTCAATACCTCTTGCCATAGATAATGTTGTGCAAGACTCTAAATCATTGAATACACATTTTGGTGATGATTGGGGTTCATTATATTTTACTCCTTCCTTTGCATGGGAATATAAACTTATTACCTCTAATCCTGACACATCAAAAGTTGCATTGATCTCATCCAAGCAATCTTTGGAAACACCTAAGAAACCCAAAGTTTCTTTAGTAGAAACCAAAGACAATAATCTTACTTATACTATAGATTATAGACTTATGAGGAAACATCATCTTCTAAAGAGATCAAATCTCTCTATGGTCATGGATTTCAAATTCTGTACAAAAATTGTGACTACATAGGTAATGGTTGTAGTGTAAACCAATAAGGAATTAGAGTACCTTTACAAGTTGCTGGAATTAACTACATGGCTGGTATTGGATCCCATTCTTTGAAGCCCACCAAAGCCTATTGTTATCCTAAACTTAATGTTAATACAATATCAACAAGACCAAAACTAAATACGATATATCCTAACTTGATAGACATGGATTGTCTTCCAGGAAATATTCCACTGAATCAGGTAAGTATTTCTCCCTCATTTAGCCACACTTGATGTAGCACCTATTCTAGATACTCTAAAGAGTGGCCTCCTCCTAAACATATATGTTGGTATGTCATGTTGTGTTCGCCTATGTTGTGTTTTGTTTAGGTCCCCTTGGATGACCCTTGATTCTCTTGTAAGGTCAAGGATACCACAGGACTGCCTCTGTTGTAGCATTCTTCTATTTGTTTCTCAATTCTTCTATACTCCTCTGTCTTTTTTTTAATTATTGTTGTGTGTTGCGTATTTGGGGCATAACACTGTGCAGGGTGTTTTGGGGACATCCTCCTATGTGGTGTTCCTAAGGCACTTTGTTTCCTCTCTTATTTTTGTTGTTCGATTCTTATGTGACCCTAATAGTCAGTGGATGATGAACACAAACATAAACACTGATAAGGACCATGTGTCCTTTCAACAAGAAAGCAAAACTAGACCCAATCCATAAATGACTATGTGGTTGATATGATTCCAACACTTGACTAGTAGAATCACATTGTGTTATTTGTTGTGAAGAATATTGTAACAAATCCTATGCAATACTAATCTGCTCTACAAACTTTGGATGGTTGTGTATCTCATCTTATTGTTACACTCAGTTTTGAGATATCTGTAGTATAACCCAGTGGTTATAATAAGTTTTGAACCTATAAGCATAGCCTTGGTCCTTGATGTGATCTAATATATGATTTATACATATCTTTTATGATTGGATTTGGTTATTATCTTAGAGTAAGATATTCTAATCGAAGCTTATATCTTGTTGATTATCTTAGCAAATAATATTGATGTGTTTGTGGGAACATTTGATGATCATGGGATATGTCACCTTTGGATGCATGGGATTTGCAAAAGCTCTTGTTCCCTTGCATATTTTCTCTCTACCTTAATGTGCTTGATACTAGAAAGTGACATCAACAACCTTAAGGTGTGGACACATATAATGGTATCTGTCTAATTGCTTTTACACTAACAAAGTGTGTTTGAAATCCCTCATCACGAGGCAGGATGGCATATCTCTTGAGCTAATGCACATCCTTTTTAAAGTAAAAATCCTTCATCACAAGGTAGGATGGTGTATCTCTTGAGCTAGTGTGCATCCTTTTATACAAAGCCCTTATGTGGAAGGCAGGATGATGTATCTGTTAGATTCAAGACAGACAACTGAGAGGAGGGGTAAATCAGTTGTCTAAACTTTCTTTCCAATAACACACTTAAAATCTTCTTAGTAATTTAGCAACATATCAATAAATCAATCATGGAAACATAATGCATTCAATCAAGAGCAGAAACACATCAACACATAAGACACCAAGATTTTGATGTGGAAAACCTGGTTAAGGGAAAAACCACAGGGTGATTAACCCAAGATTGTATTCTTTGTTAGAAGAATAGAAAGAACAAAATGGTACATGCCAATTAGGGCTCACTACCCGAGCACACTACTCACAAGAGGCTCACTTCCTACAAGAGACACACTGTCTAAAAAGAAATAAGTATCACCTACTTGAACTGGAAAATAGCATCTTCACCATGCTTGAATCAATTCCATTTAAGCCCAATATGTTTGCCCTATCTTTTGCTCTCCTCCTTGCTACCACTCACTCATCTCCACAAGGACACCTTTGAAATGACTTTACAATCCCTTATTTATACAAGACATCAACTTAGGAATGATCATCTAAGTCAGAAAACATCAACAAGAACATCTGTAGGATGTGTAACTCATTCAGTCGGCCAATCCCAAGAAGAGCACCATCATTCGGAAGTTATTCTTCAATTACAAGCTCTAACTCCAAAACGGACCACCACCATGAACTGGACACAATCTAAAGACCTCCACAAGCTTGGTTGAATCACCAAGAACATCCACACTTCATTTGCTTACTAAAATCCTTCTCCCCTTCATTTGGAACCTCAAGAGCATAGTCTATAATTACTGTCATAAAGGAATAGATGCTTGCGTACCTTCAAACCATGAACCAATCAAGTTGATATTTCACAAAGACTTCCTAAACACTCCCTCAAATCTGTAGAACAGGATATTGCATTTCTGGATCTCACTGAACCTATCTGTGTCAGTCTGTCACCACTAAACATCTTCCAGAACTGGTTTTACTTGAGTGGCCACAAGACACATATCTCTATTGGACCACCTTAAGACACATATCTACAAACCCTTTAAACCACATCCTCTGATCCTAATCCTATCTTGGACTTTTACCTTACTGTCATCACTATTCTTCACTGTTCCTGATTAAGACTAATTTTCTCAATATCCTTACCACACAGCTCATCCAATCCTTATCATTAATGCAATAGGAGTATGTTGACATCAATGAAAACACCGGTTAGGCCCATACTTGCAACAATATCCCCCTTTGTCATTGATGGCAACATATGATGTGAAAAACTATTTTAACCATCAAGACAAGAACTTCTCCTCACTGTCACAACTCCCCCTATCAACAACAACCATTCACATGTCTTCTCTCCCTTTATTTCTCCCCCTTTGATCAGCAACCACTTTTTTTTCACATGTCTTCTCTCCCCCTTTGACATCAATGGAAAAGGGCACATACTTGCAATTCCACCACTTCAGAATCATACCTGTTGCTCCCCCTGAGTAGCAGCTCCACATCATCAGTCTGGACCACAAGATGTGACTGTGATATCCACCAGACTGATGCACATCAGTGCAACTTAGTTCATCACCAGAGGGGCAATAACCCCTAACTTCTCCCTGAGATACTCAAAAGAGTCCTTAGGTAGAGGTTTATTAAAGATGTCTGCAATCTGATCCTTGGAAGGCACAAACTCCAATCTAACTTCATTCTTGTTCACTTACTCTCTCAAAAAGTGAAACTTGATGGATATATGTTTAGTCTTTGAATGCAACACTAGATTCTTAGAAATATTTATTGCACTTGAATTATCACAGAAGATTGTGATAGGTTCCTCATACTCCACTTTGATGTCTCTTAGCATCTGCTTCATCCATAAAACTTGAGTGCAACTACCTGTTGCTACAATATATTCTACTTCAATTGTAGATAGAGATATTGCCTCTTGTTTCTTGCTTAGCCAAGAAACCAATCTCTTCCCCAAAAAGAATGCTCCACCACTGGTACTCTTCCGGTCATCCACATCTCTTGCCCAATCTGCATCTATATATGCTTGAAGAGAGAAATCACGATCTTTAGGATACCACAAGCCATACTCAATTGTCCCTTTTAGATATCTAAAAATCTTCTTGATTGCCATGACATGAGATTCTCTAGGATTAGCCTGGAATCTAGTAACAAGAACAACAACCTGCATAATGTCTGGTTTGGTTTGAATGAGATACAACAGTCCTCCAATCATTGACCTATACTTTGTCTGGTCAGCCTCAGGAGAGTCATCATCTTTTCTCAATTTACATTTGGTTGCCATGGGAGTATTCATTAGTTTTGAGTCTTCCATCCTAAATTTCTTCAACAATTCTTTCACATATTTTGTCTGAGAGACGAAGATTCCTTTCTTTGTTTGAGTGATTTGCAGACCTAAGAAGAAATTCATTTCCCCAAGCATGGACATCTCAAACTCACTTTTCATTTTATTTGCAAAAGTTTTACACATACTATCTCTTCCTCCCAAAATGATACAATCAACAAACACTTCAACAATCAAGATGTTCTCATGATCAATTTTGAAATACAAATTATTGTCAACAGTACCTTTGTTGAAACCAATCTTCAAAAGATGTTTATCCAATCTTTCATAGCACACTTTTGGAGCTTGCTTCAATCCATACAATGCTTTCTTCAACTTGCAGACCATATCACCTTGATCAGACAATTGAAATCCATTCGGTTGCTCAATGTAAACTTCTTCTTCCAAGTCACCATTCAAGATGGCAGACTTGACATCCATCTGATACACTTTGAAATCCTTGAAGGTAGCGAAGGCAAGAAATAATCTAACTGCTTCAATTCTTGCCACTGGAGCAAAAGTTTCTTCAAAATCAACTCCTATTTGAGAATAACCCTTGCAGACCAATCTGGCTTTATTCCTTATTACTTCACCAACTTCATTCAGTTTGTTCTGGAAGACCCATTTGATTCCAATCATATTCTTGTTTCTAGGTCTGGGACCAAGATCCCAAGTGTGATTTTTCTCAATTTGCATCAGCCCTTCCTCCATTTCTTTACTCTAGTTTTTATCATTGCAAGCTTCATTCACTATCTTAGGTTCAATCTTTGAAATCAGACAATACTCATCTAAATCTTGAGCAATTCTCCGTCTTGTTTGAACACCTTTTATTTTATCACCTATGATCTGATCTTCAGAGTGATTCAGTCTTACATACCTAGGAATTTTGGGAGTCTCTTGTACTTCTCATTCTTGATCAGGCTCATTGAAACTCATCTCTTCTTCCTGATTTACCAGATCATTTTGATTTTGAATTGCAGAGGGGGCTTGGACTCCTTGAATTAGAATGCCACTCTGATCATCTTCATCATATTCATAAAACCTTCAGGGTTTTTCAATTCCTTCATCAACCTTCACATTTGTACTTTATATAATCTTTCTCAGTCTTTTGTTGTAACACCGGTATGCTTTGCTTTGAGTAGAGTAACCAGTATTGCTTCTGATTTGAACTTGATTGAGAGTATAGACAGCAGTACTGATAGCTTCTGTCCAATAGATTTGAGGAACATCTTCTTCCATCATCATGGTCCTAGATGCTTCTTGGATGGTCCGGTTCTTTCTCTCAACTACTCCATTCTGCTGTGGAGTCCTAGGAACAAACAACTGTCTCTTTATTCCATGTTTTTCATAGAAATCTATGAACTCACTAGATGTGAATTCTCCACCTCTATCAAACCTTAGACATTTCAATTTTAATCTAGTTTCACTATCTAACATAACCTTGAATATTTTAAACTTCTCAAGAGCTTTTGATTTCTCTTTCAGAAAGGTTACCTACATCATCCGAGAATAGTCATCAATTAGTAACATGAAGTATCTATCACCTTGCACACTTTTGATTCTTGCTGAACCACAAAGATCAGTATGAACTAAGTCCAATAATCTAGTAGAAGATTGTTCCTTGCTTTTAGATGAGACTCTACTTTATTTTCCCAAATGACATTCTTTGCACAAATTGTTTGTAGGCTTCACCAATTTTGGAAGATCTCTTACAGCCTAAGTATTGCTTATCTTGATGATATTATCAAAATTCACATGACACATTCTCCTATGCCACAACCAACTCTGATCAACTTGAACAAATAAGCAACTTTTACCAGTACCAACAAACTGGAAGATATTACCTTTAGTTTGAGTACCAGATGCAATCTCTGTTCTGGAACTTTCAAAGATTTTGCATTTTCCATTCTTGAATTGGAGATCATAGCCTTTGTCCACCAACTGTCCAACACTAAGAAGATTGTGCTTCAATCCTTCAACATATAGAACATTACCAGTTTTGTTCCTTTCATCAAAAGAAATAGTTCCTCTTCCTTTGATTCTACCAGCAGAATTATCACCAAATTTCACTACTCCTCCTTCATATCTTTCCAAATCTATGAATTTGTTTTTGTCACCTGTCATATGGTGATAGCATCCACTATCAATGACCTAGTCATCCTTTTCAACTTGGTCAGCCAGAGCTCTTTCTACAACTTTATGATTGACAGATATAGAGAATATTGGTTCTTCTTCCTTGATGGCAATAAACACCCATTCACTTCCAGATTTGTTCCCTGTCTCTGATTCATCATCTATTACTCCTTCATTATCATCTTCTTCATGAACATAGTAACAATTCTTTTGGAACCTTGATTTGGCCTTGAAAATCTTTCTGGACATCTTGAGGCAAAATAACCAATCTTATTGCAGTTAAAACACTTAAAAGGCAATTTTCCTTCATACTTACCAGATCCTCTTAGCAATCTATTTGTAGTAAGGGCTTCAAGTTGAGCAGTTTCAGCTTCTTCTAGGTCTTTTCTTGTTTTTTCATACCATGAAAGTTTCCTTGATGAGTTTTCTCCTAGATCAAACCTTTGTTTACCTTTTACAGAGGCACTAGCTTTGAATGTAGATTCAGTCTTCAGAGAGGCATCTCCAAACTTAGTCATTTCAAATGCAGCCAACTTGCTAGCCAATTGATCTCTTGTGACAGTTGTATGGGCTCTGAATTCTTCAATGACAACAACCTTGATCTTATAAGAAGCAAGAAGGGATCTAAGAATTCTACCAACAATCTCATTTTCATCCAAGACTCCACCAGCATTTCTAATTCCACAAACAAGCTCATTTACTCTTGGCATAAAAGTAGAGATATTTTCATCTCCTCTCATCTTCAGATTTTTGAATTTTCCTTTCAGACTTTGTAACCTTGCACATTTGACATACTTGTCTCCTTCATGCAGAAGTTCCAATTTTTCCCAAATCTCAAAGGTAGTTGGTAGGTCAACAACATTTGAAAGCTTTGAATCAGATAATGCACTTAGAAGAGCTTCTATGGTCCACAGATTGTTTTTAGCATTTGTAATTTTAGTTAGGGATTTGGGGCCACCCTATGGAGGAGTATACTTCATTGAAGCCATGTTCTAGTACTATGTTCCCATACATTTCAAGTGACATGTCATGTGACATTTCCAAAGATTAAAATTGGTTTTGTCAAACTTCAGACTATCCTTCTTGTAGGATGACATCCTAGATCTCCTCAAGTGGTTAAGCTCTTTTAGAGGAACTTATCTCTAATACCAATTGTTAGATTCAAGACAGACAACTGAGAGGGGGGGCTAAATTAGTTGTCTAAACTTTCTTTCCAATAACACACTTAAAATCATCTTAGTGATTTAGCAGCATATCAATAAATCAATCATGGAAACATAATGCATTCAATCAAGAGTAGAAACACATCAACACATAAGACACCAAGATTTTGACGTGGAAAACCTAGTTAAGGGAAAAACCACGGGGTGATTAACCCAAGATTGTATTCTCTATTAGAAGAATAGAAAGAACAAAATGGCACATGCCAATTAGGGCTCACTACCTAAGGACACTGCTCATAAGAGGCTCACTACGTACAAGAGACACACTGTCTACAAGGAAATAAGTATCACCTACTTGAACTGGAAAATAACATCTTCACCATGCTTGAATCAGTTCCATTTAAGCCCAATACTTCCGCTCTACCTTTTGCTCTCCTCCTCACTACCACTCACTCATCTCCACAAGGACACCTTTGAAATGACTTAGCAATCCCTTATTTATATAAGACATCAACATTGGAATGATCATCTAAGTCGGCAAACATGAACAAGAACATACGCAGGATGTGTAACTCATCCGGTCGGCCAATCCCAAGAAGAGCACCATCATCTAGAAGTTATTCTTCAATTGCAAGCTATAACTCCAATGCAGACCACCACCACAAATTAGACACGATCTAAAGACCTCCACAAGTTTGCCTGAATCACCAAGAACATCCACACTTCATCTGCTTACTAAAATCCTTCTTCCCTTCATCCGGAACCTCAAGAACATAGTCTGTCATTACTATCATAAAAGAATAGATGCTTACGGACCTTCAAACCATGAACCAATCAAGTTGATACTTCACAAAGACTTCCTAAACACTCCCTCAAATCTGCAAAATAGGATACTGCATTTCTGGATCTCACTGGACCTATCTGTGTCACTCTGTCACCACTGAACATCTGTTGGAACTAGTTTTACTTGAGCGGCCACAACTTCTTCAGATCTTCATGTGGACCTCTAAAATCTCTACTGGACCACCTTAAGACACATATCTACAAACCCTTTAAATCACATCCTCTAATCCTCATCCTATCTTGGACTTTTACCTTACTGTCATCACTGTTTTTCATTGTTCCTGATTGAAACTAATTTTCTCAATATCCTCAGCACACAGCTCATCCAATCCTTATCATTAATGCAATAGGAGTATATTGACATCAATGAAAACACCAATTAGGCCCATATTTGTAACAGTATCTCTTGAGCTAGTGCACATCCTTTTATTCAGAGTCATCTATAGAGGTGTGGTTCAATCTTGAGTCATTCAACCTCAAGCATGTCTTTGGTAGTTGTGGTAGCATAGCTCAACTGTCAAGTGTGTTTGGCATGTTTTAGATGGTGGGCCTTAGAAATAAGCTCCTTCCCAATGTATAAGATGTGCAGTATGTTGATGACATGCTATATGGCGCTTGTGTATTTTGTGTGTTTTCTATGTATCTTCCTTGGGTGTCTAGTGTGCTTCGCATGTTTTTGATGGTGGCATGTAACAATAAGCTCCCTCCCCATCTCTTAGTTATATATATATATATATATATATATATATTGTTAGACTTAGGGCACACAATATATATATATATATATATATATATATATATATATTGTTAGACTTAGGGCACACAACTGAGAGGTGGGGTGAATCAGTTGTGCAAAACTTTCTCCAATTTACACACTTAAATCCTCTTAGTGATTAGTAGTATATTAAATATGAAACATAATGCATTCAAATCAAAAGCATAAACTCATCAACACATAAGACACAAAGATTTTGACGTGGAAAACTCAGTTAAGGGAAAAACAACGGGGTGATTAACCCAAGAATGTATTCTCTATTAGAAGAATAGAAAGAACAAAATGGCACATGCCAATTAGGGCTCACTGCCTGAGCACACTTCTCACAAGAGGCTCACTACCTGCAAGAGACACACTGTCTACAAAAAATAAGTATAACATACATGAACTGGAGAATAGCATCTTCACGATGCTTGAATCAGTTCCATTAAGATCGATACTTCTGCTCTTCCTTTCGCTCTCCTCTTCGCTACCACACTCTCATCTCCACACAAAAAGGCAAGTTAAAACTGACTTCGCAATCCCTTATTTATACAAGGCATCAACTTAGGAATGATCATCTAAGTCAGAAAATATTCATAAGATCATCTGACAGATGCATAATTCATCTAGTCTATCTATCTCAAGAAGAACACCATCATGTAGAAGTTACTCTTCAATTATGAGCTCCAACTTCAATGCGGACCACCAACAAGAACTGGACATGATCCAAAGACCTCCACAAGCTTTCCTGAAACATCAAGAATATCCACACTTCTTCTGATTATTGAAATCCTTCTCTCCTTCATCCATAACCTCAAGAACACAGTCTGTCATAACTGTCACAAAGGAATAGATGCTTGCGGACCTTCAAACCATGAACCAATAGAGTTGATACACCACAGACTTCCTAAGCACTCCCTTGAATCCGTAGAATAGGAAACTTCATTTTTGGATCTCACCGGACCTTTCTTCTTACAGTCTATCACCTCTGAATACCTACTAGAACCAGTTTTACTTGAGCAGCCACAACTTCTTCATATCTTCATGGGGACCTCTGAGATCTCTAGTGGATCACCTACAGACACATATATACAAACCTTTTAATCTACATCCTCTGATCATCATCCTATCTAGGCCTTTTTTCTTACAGTCATCACTGTTCTTCACTGTTCCTAATTGAGACTAATTTTCTCAATATCCTCAGCTCACGGTTCATCCAAACCTTATCATTAATGCAACAGGAGTATGTTGACATCAATGACAATACCAGTTAAGCCCATACTTGCAACAATCTACCCCTTTGTCATTGATGGCAACATAAGATGTGAAAAACTGTTTTAACCATCAAGTCAAGAACTTCTTCTTACTATCACAGCTCCCCCTATCAGCATCAACCATTCACATGTCTTCTCTTCCTTTACTACTCCCCCTTTGATCAGAAACCACTTGTTTTTCACATGTCTTCTCTCCCCCTTTAACATCAATGGCAAAGGGAACATACTTGCAATTTCACCACTTCAAAGTCATACCTGTTGCTCCCCCTGAGTAGCATCTCCCCAGCATCAATCTAGATCACAAGATATGACTATGATACCCACTGGACTGATGCACATCAATGCACCTTAGTTCATCACTGGAGGGGCAATAACCCTAACTTCTCCCTAAGATATTCAAAAGAGTCCTTAGGTAAAGGTTTAGTAAAGATATCTGCAATCTGATCCTTGGATGATACAAACTCCAATTTGACTTCATTATTGTTCACTTGCTCTCTCAGAAAGTGAAACTTGATAGATATATGCTTAGTCTTTGAATACAACACTAGATTCTTAGATATACTTATAACACTTGAATTATCACAAAAGATTGTGATAGGTTTCTCATACTCCACTTTGATAGCTCTTAGCATCTGCTTCATCCACAAAACTTGAGTGAAACTACCTACTGTTGCAATATATTCTACTTCAGTTGTAGACAGAGATATTGCCTCTTGTTTCTTGCTTAGCCAAGAAACCAATCTTTTCCCTAAAAAGAATGTTCCACCACTAGTACTCTTTCGGTCATCCACATCTCCTACCCAATCAGCATATGTATATGCATGAAGAGAGAAATCATGATCTCTAGGATACCACAAACCATACTCAACCATCCCTTTTAGATATCTAAAAATCATCTTGATTGGCATGACATGGGATTCTCTAGGATTAGCTTGGAATCTAGCAAAAAGACCAACAGCTTGCATAATATCTGGTCTAGTTTGAGTGAGATACAACAATCCTCCAATCATTGATCTATACTTTGTCTAGTCTACCTTAGGAGAGTCATCATCTTTGCTTAACTTACATCTGGTTGCCATGGGAGTATTCATTGGCTTTAAATCTTCCATGCCAATTTTTTTCAACAATTCTTTCACATATTTGGTCTGAGAAATGAAGATTCCTTTCTTTGTTTGAGTAATTTGTAGACCCAAAAAGAAATCCATTTCACCAAGCATAGACATCTCAAACTCACTTTTCATTTGATTTGCAAAAGCTTTACACATACTATCTCTTCCTCCAAAGATGATATCATCAACAAATACTTCAACAATCAAAATGTTTTCATGATCAATTTTGAAATATAAGTTACTGTCAGCAGTACCTTTGTTGAAACCAATCTTCAAAAGATGCTTATCCAATCTTTCATACCAAACTCTTGGGGCTTGCTTTAATCCATATAGTGCCTTCTTCAACTTGCAGACCATATGACCATGATCAGACAACTAAAATCCATCCGGTTTCTCTATATACACTTCTTCTTCCAAGTCACCATTTAGAAAGGCAGACTTAACATCCATCTGATATACTTTGAAATCCTTGCAGGTAGAAAAGGTAAGAAATAAGCTGACTACTTCAATTCTTGCCACTGGAGCAAAAGTTTCTTCAAAATCAATTCCTTCTTTTTGAGAGTAGCCCTTACAGTCCAATCTGACTTTATTTCTGATTACTTCACCAACTTCATTTAGTTTGTTCCAGAAGACCCATTTGGTTCCAATCACATTCTTGTTTCTAGGTCTAGGAACAAGATCCCAAGTGTGATTTTTCTTTATTTGTACTAGCTCTTCCTCCATTACTTTAGTCCATTTTTCATCATTGCAAGCTTCATTCACTGTCTTAGGTTCAATCTTTGAAATCAAACAATACTCTTCTGAATCTTAAGAAATTTTGCTTCTTGTTAGTACACCTTTGCTTTTGTCACCTATGATCTAATCTTTAGAGTGGTTCAGTCTTACATACCTTGGAACTTTGGGAGTTTCTTGCACTTCTGCTTCTTGATCAGGCTCATTCAGACCTATCTCTTCTTCCTGATTTACCGAATCAGTTTGAATCTGACTTTCAGAAGAGGATTGAACTCCTTGAACTAGAACACCATTCTGATCATCTTCATCATATTCATAAAACCTTGAGGGTTTCTCTATTCCCTCATCAACCTTCACATTTGTACTTTCTATCATCTTTCTTAGTCTCTTGTTATAACACTGGTATGCTTTGCTTTGAGTAGAGTAACCCAAGAACATTCCTTCATCACTTCTAGCATCAAACTTGCCTAGATCTTCATATCTTTTGATGTAACATTTTCTACCAAAGACTTTGAAAAACTTTATAGTAGGAGTAATTCCAAACCAAAGTTAATAAGGAGTCTTACCAGTATTGCTTCTAATTTGAACTTGATTGAGAGCATAGACTGCAGTGCTGACAGCTTCTCTCTAATAGATCTGAGGAACATTTGCTTCCATCATCATGGTCCTAGATGCTTCCTAGATGGTCCGGTTCTTTCTCTCCACTACTCCATTATGCTATGGAGTCCTAGGAGTAGACAACTATCTCTTAATTCCATGTTTCTCACAGAACTCTATGAACTCACCGGATGTGAATTATCCACCTCTATCAGACCTCAGACATTTCAACTTTAATCCTATTTCATTCTCTACCATAGCCTTGAATATTTTGAATTTCTCAAGAGCTTCTGATTTCTCCTTTAGAAAGGTTACCCACATCATCCAGGAATAGTCATCAATTAGTAGCATGAAGTATCTATCACTTTGAATACTCCTGGTTCTTGCCAGACCACAAAGATCAGTGTGAACTAAGTCCAAAAAATCCAGTAGAAGACAGTTCCTTGCTTTTGAATGTGACTCTGCTCAGCTTACCCAACTGACATTCCTTGTACAAGTTGTTAGTAGGTTTCTCCAATTTTGGGAGGTCTATTATAGCCTGAGTATTGCTTATCTTGATGATATTATCAAAATTCACATAACACATCCTTCTATGCCATAACCAACTCTGATCAACTTGAACAAATAAGCAGCTTTTACCAGTACCAAGTGGAAGATATTACCTTTAGTTTGAGTACTGGATGCAATCTCTGTTCTGGAACTTTCAAAGATTTTGCATTTTCCATCCTTGAATCAAAGATCATAGCCTTTGTCCACCAACTGTCCAACACTAAAAAGATTGTGCTTCAAACCTTCAACATATAGTACATTACCAGTTTTGTTTCTTCCATCAAAAGAAATAGTTCCTCTTCCTCTGATTCTACCAGTAGAATTGTCACCAAACTTTACCACTCCTCCTTCATACCTTTCCAAATCTACAAACTTATTTTTGTCACCTGTCATATGGTGAGAGCATCCACTGTCAATGACCCAATCATCCTTCTCTTCAATTTGGGCAGCCAGACGTCTTTCCACAGTCTTAAGATTGATAGATACAAAGGACATTGGATCTTCTTCCTTAATGGAAATGAACACCCATTCATTTCTAGATTTGTTTCCTATCTCTGATTCATCATCTGTTACTCCTTCATTATCATCATCTTCATGTACACAGTAATAGTTCTTTTGGAACCTTGGTTTGTTAGGATTTTGCCTTGAAAATCTTTCCGGACACCTTGAGGCAAAATGACCAATCTTATTGCAGTTACAACACTTAAAAGGTAATTTTCTTTCATACTTATCAGATCCTCTTGTTAGCCTTTTTGCAATAAGGGCTTCAAGTTGAGTAGTTTCTACTTCTTCTTCTTCCAGATCTTTTCTTGCTTTTTCATACCATGACAACTTCCTTGAAGAATTCTCTCCCGAATCAAACCTTTGTTTACCTTTAACAGAGGCATTGGCTTTGAATGCAGATTCAGTCTTGGGGGGGTCATCTCCAAACTTTGTCATTTCAAATGCAGCCAATTTCCCAGCCAATTGATCTCTTGTGACAGTTGTATGGGCTCTCAATTCTTCAATGCCAACAACCTTGATTTTGTAAGAAGTAGGAAGGGATCTAAGAATTTTACCAACAATCTCATTTTCATCCAAGACTCCATCAACATTTCTAATTCGGCAAACTAGCTCATTCACTCTTGGCATAAAAGTGGTAATATTTTCATCATCTCTCATCTTCAGTTTTTCAAATTATCCTTTTAGACTCTATAACCTTGCACATTTAACATACTGGTATCCTTCATGCAAAAGTTCCAGTTTATTCCAAACCTCAAAGGCAGTTGGTAGGTCAAAAACATTTGAGAGCTCTAAGTCAGATAATGTGCTTAGAAGAGCTTCTTTGGTCCGTAGATTGTTTTCAGCATCTGTGATTTCATTTAGGGTTGTCAAACCACCCTGTGGAGGTACATATAGTTTTGTAACCATGGACTAGTACGCCATTCCCATACACTACAAGTGACATTTCATGTGACCTTTCCAAAGAGAAAAGTTGGTTCCATCAAACTTTGGACTATCCTTCTTGTAAGATGACATCCTGGATCTCCTCAAGCAGTTAAGCTCCTTTTAGAGGAACTTAGCTCTGATACCAATTATTAGACTTAGGGCACACAACTGAGAGGGGGGGTGAATCAGTTGTGCAAAACTTTCTCCAATTTACACACTTAAATCCTCTTAGTGATTAGCAGTATATTAAATATGAAACATAATGCATTCAAATCAAAAGCAAAAACTCATCAACACATAAGACACCAAGATTTTGACGTGGAAAACCTGGTTAAGGGAAAAACCACGGGGTGATTAACCTAAGAATGTATTCTCTATTAGAAGAATAGAAAGAAGAAAATGGCACATGCCAATTAGGGCTCACTGCCCAAGCACACTACTCACAAGAGGCTGACTGCCTACAAGAGACACATTGTCTACAAAGAAATAAGTATCACATACATGAACTGGAGAATAGCATCTTCACCATGCTTGAATCAATTCCATTAAGCTCAATACTTTTGCTCTGCCTTTCGCTCTCCTCTTCAGTCCCACACTCTCATCTCCACACAAAAAGACAAGTTCAAACTGACTTCGCAATCCCTTATTTATACAAGCCATCAACTTAGGAATGATCATCTAAGTCGGTAAACATTCATAAGATCATTTGACAAATGCATAATTCATCCGGTCGGCCTGTCTCAAGAAGAACACCATCATGCAGAAGTTACTCTTCAATTGCGAGCTCCAACTTCAATGTAGACCACCAACACGAACTGGATATGATCCAAGTACCTCCACAAGCTTGCCTGAAATATCAAGAACATCCACACTTCTTCTAGTTACTAAAATCCTTCTCTCCTTCATGCAGAACCTCAAGAACACAGTCTGTCATAACTGTCAAAAAGGAATAGATGCTTGCAAACCTTCAAACCACAAACCAATAGAGTTGATACACCACAAAGACTTCCTAAGCACTCCCTTGAATCTGCACAATAGGAAACTTCATTTTCGGAACTCACCGGACCTTTCTTGTTACACTCTGTCACCTCTGAATACCTACTGGAACCAGTTTTACTTGAGCAGCCACAACTTCTTCATATCTTCATGCTACCCTCTGAGATCTCTACTGGATCACCTATAGACACATATATACAAACCCTTTAATCTGCATCCTCTGATCATCATCCTATCTTAGACTTTTTCCTTACAGTCATCACTATTCTTCAGTGTTCCTGATTGAGACTAATTTTCTCAATATCCTCAACTCACTGTTCATCCAAACCTTATCATTAATGTAACAGGAGTATGTTGACATCAATGACAATACCAGTTAATCCCATACTTGCAACATATATATATGTGTGTGTGTGTGTGTGTGTGTGTGTGTGTGTGTGTGTGTTTTCTTAATCATGTCTTCTCTTCATGTATACTTTGAGTATTGCATGACTGTTCTCATGTTGTCTTTGTGTATTGCATTCTTCCACTATATTCTCTATTGTTTACATGTTTCTTATTGTCTTCCCTGTGACTTGCATGTCTTCCATGTGTTTTTTGGTGTATACCCAAGATTGGGTGCTAGAAATAGTCCTCCAACCTTTGGGTATGCCTTAGTTTTATATGTTTGGTGTGTTTGATGTTTTTTTAATGCTTTGATTGTACTTTAATGCATGTATGAAATCATAAGATCATACATACATTAAAGTGGGGGCTAAATGTTATGGAATAAAAAGTATCCCTATGCCTTTTTACCTCATAGTTTAGCTCCCAGATCCTCATATTTACACTTTGCAAGCTTAATACTAATCCCATAGAAATTTCCCCCAAAACACATGTCAAATGGGACTTAAGGGCCCTCTCTAAACCGTAATCAAGACCAAATTAGGGCCTTAGGACTTGGGTTACTACACCCAAGTCTAGCCTAATTTTCCAAGATCAAAATTAAAGTTTGTTAGCTTGGACCCTCTCAAAAGGTTTCCCTCTATTAGCCTCTTCAATTTAAATAATGAATGTTAGTGAGAAAGCATATATAAGTGAGTTTATGATTTCATTTTACACTGAGATGGATAACAAACTTGTGATATTGAGCAAAGAGATTTCAAGGCCTTCAATGTGTTGCAGAGCATAATTGTGTTGTTATTGTATTTGTTTGTTGCAAATTTGGCTTCATCAATCCATCTCCTCAAGATTTGAAGGATCTTCATCTTTGTGGGGGCTTCACCTCTAAGATGACATCAACTTATGTTTCAATCATTTCATTTCATCATTAGATTTGGCCTCTACCCTCCCTGGGCACACACTCTATCTAACAATGGTGTTGGAAGACTTGAATGTCCTTTCTGGGTTTGACCGAGGCAAGCTCCTAAACAGCACAACCCCCAACCCCCTTGTTTGTGATTTTAGGTTACAGTTTGTGAGATTTGGAAAAGTCTAGGTAGAGAGTCTAAGCAGTTTGAATGATAAGGATTTGGGATTTGGAAGAGATTTCTTGTTACTCCTCCCTCCTGGACTAGGGTGCCCACCCTATAGTCCTCTCGATAGGCCTGATCCTAAACATAGGACCTAGATATTCAACACATCTCTCTACTCCAGATCTACACAAAAACTACCCTATTGGACTTAGGTGTCTGCCTCATAGTCCACAAATTTTCTATTTCTGAAAACTCAACTTCTAGTATGTTTATGATCATCCCTGTGTATCTTCTTGAATAGTTCCCTATAACATTATGTCTATTTGTACCCGATTCCATTATAATTAGGGTTTAAGGGTTATTCAAACTAGGGTTTGATAAATCTCTCAATATAATCTATCTTTCCATATCATTTCTAAGTACACAAAACTGTAGCTGAGTTCTCATTCATTTGTAGTGACTTGGCTCAGTTTTTGTCATCGAATGTTATTGTGAAAGGAGGGTTTTATTTGATATACTCAAACATTATTTCCCATCTTTCCACTTTTCATACATAATAGAGGGAAAGGGATGCGTGAATACCTCACTACTTGTGTCATGGAAATGAAGGCTTAGATGGGGGGTTTTTGGATTTCTCCCTTGTTTGATTTGATCTTGTTAATGAAAAGATTTCCCCATGCCCTAGGTTTTTTCTTATTTTTTCTTTGGGAATTTTGTTCACCATTTCTAGATTCAAGGGTCTTATTCCATTAAGCTTTCCCACCTTGTGATGGATTGATTTACATTTGGGTTTGAGTGGCCTCATTTGTTCTTTTTGATGAAACTTGGCATGTCATTGATATTTTATCTTGATGTGTTATGTGGAGGGATTTTTGTGTCTTCTAAGCATCTTAAGAGCTCTTCTCTTGATGGATTACCTCATTGTCCATTTGGATAGCCATTTTTGTATGGCTTGTTATGGGTTGATCTTGTTGATGGATTTCAAGCTGAACACTCACTTGGCATATTTTGATTTGGTCAAATTTGTGGGGCTCTTGTTGGATGCCCTTTCATTTTAAGTATTTGAGGTCTAATTGATTTGAGATTAGAGCTATTGAATTTGAAAATGTGCTATTTTAACTAGAGGAGACATTCCCTTGAACTTTGTATGATTTTGTCCTAGTTTTGGGGTATAGGAACACCACAAAATGAATGAGATGAGAATGGAAGTGAGAGATGAAAGTGGAATGGAAGAAATGTGTAAAAATGTGAAAGAACCCATCTCAAAAGGATTTTATCTTCACGTTAAGTTAACCAAAATATGTATGGTGAATCTGGTGTTGGATGCAAAAATGATGATGGAATTGGGATCAAAGAAATTAAAATGTAAAAAGTGCAACCAAGAGGTTTATCTCTTCATGTTGGGTTCACCAAAATATGAATTTTTCAAAATGTGACTCAAGCACAACGTGAATGAGTTGACTCCGATACCACACATGAATTTCCTCCTTTCTATGGGTGACCTCTAAGTCACTCTCTCACTCTCTCTCTCGTGGAAAAATCTAGTTTAGTGGAGGCATAACCCATGGGTGGTTCTATTCTCATGGAAGTAAAAACATTGTGGATGGAGGTTGGCCAGTTTATGGGCTAAGTATGTATTTGTATTCAATGAATGTGCTTTATGGTGGTTGTAGTGGAGATAACTATATGAACTAAAGGGTCACTAGTTCTATGTCTTTTATTGGGGTTTCTTTTGTTCCAATGCCTAGTCCTAAGACTATTTTTCTCATTGATATCAATAAGGCATTGTAATTTATTCTCATTATCTTGGATGACCTATTGTATATGGTTTGTACATTGAATTATTATAATAGTGTGTTCAATAAGGCATTGTAATTTATTCTCATTATCTTGGATGACCTATTGTATATGGTCTGTACATTGAATTATTATAATAGTGTGTTCTTGATCTTCAACTATTTATGTTGTGTGTTGAGGCTTATGGTGTATTTCCTCTATTTCATCAAGAATAGCCTTGATCTAGCCTTCCCTAACCCTTGAGCACATCAAATTATTGAACTTCATAGAGAGAGATATGTTGACCTAGGTTTGACTAGGTGTTGATTTGTATTGATTTTAGCTTCATGTATACCTCATGATGTTATCGAGGATCTAGTCTCCAGATTTCCTAATTTTATTGTATTTCTCTTATATAAGAAATTACTATGAATTGAAAGAAACATTTATTTTTTAATTTTCCAAATTTAATAAATAAAATTGTCTAATTAACCAGAAAAGGTAATATGAATGCAACTATATAAAATTTTCAATGCACTCTAATCCTATGTTTTTGTATTTTGTGGTTAAATTTTTGAATCTATTCTATAAAATTGAAAATTGTAAAAATTAAAAGAACTTGAATTGAAATTCAGTCTATGGATTGAAGCAAATTTAATCAAAGCAATGTTAATCAAATCAAAACCTATCAAGGAAAAAGAAACACAAAGATTAATTACCCAAGGGAAAGTGTGTGATCTAATTAACTACTTGAAAACATGAAGAACATGTTATCTCTCTAGAGCATGAGCTTGGCATATCCTCAAAAGTCCTTTTTGTGGAAACCTCCTCTCCTCTATAACAATGTGGACCTCCTCTTAACAATAGGGATGAAGATGCAATTGATTTGAATGTAGATTGAGTTGTGAAAGATATGGTGGAATAATTTGAACTATGATAGCTACGAAGCACTGAGGCTTGGCTTTTCAAAAGTAATTGGCAAGTGTGATGATGCTATGAAGGCTTCGAGACTTGGGAAAACTAAACTAAGAAAATTAAAAGGCTCTCAAAGTCATGTAAAGAGCATAAGCATCTATGGAGGGTAAAAATCAAGGATGGAATGAGTATGCAACTATAAATTCCTCCTTAGGGAAAGCTTTGAAGCTTTGTAAAAACTAATGAAAGAATTTAAGATGCCCAAAGGCCTATGAAGAAGCTTTAGAAAGATTTTGAAGATGACAAGAACATTATTAGACTTGAGAGATAAAAAAGAGGTGAGGGGTATTTATATCTTGGAGAGGCTCATGAATAGTTGAGGTGATTGACGATTTAACTCCCTTGATTGATAAGTTTATAGGATTGAGTGAAGAGTGAACTGGGTTTATTAGGGAGTAAACTAGGCTTGAAAGATTATCAGTAAAGGAGGAATGGAGTTACCATCATATTGATGGATATATATTAATAGCTCATTTTGAGATAAGAATAGAGTGATTGGGAGTGGAGAATGAGTTAAAAATAGACTAGGATTAGTTATAGTTGAGCTACCATGCAAACTGGAGAAAAAATGAAGCTAGTTTGGTCCTAAACTGAAGAGAAATTTGCATGTTTAAACATGACTGGATCACCAAGTTTAATAGGGAATGTCACCTAGGGGAGTTTCACTTAAATGAAAAGGTCACCCAAGGGAGTTTTGGATGTCAATATTGGCAACCCAAAAAGAATGGGTTTTGAAGATGGTTTAATGAGATAAGATTGGTTAGAAGGGGCTAAGGATGACTTCAGGAATGAAAGACAAGTTATAAAGCCTAAAGAGGATGGGTCACCTAGTTTTCCAAGGAACGATTCCTAGGGGAGATCCATCTCAATGGTAGGGTTGCCTAGGGGAGTTCCAGGGGTCAATACAGGTGACTGAGAAAAGAAGAAATGGGTGATGAAATTAATGATGGGAAATGGTCTGGGAAGTTGACTAGAAGCATTTAAAGGGTTGAAATGATTGAAAAGGGATTAGGCAAGGCAAATTTCCCATCTTGTGATGTCGATACGTTAAATCTATAAGGTTAGAAATTAATAAAATGCCTTGTCAAGAAAGGGTTAATGGTGAATACACAAGACCTTAGGAGGTTAGCTAGGGGATAGGGGAGGTAGAAACAAGATGAAGAACTTCAATTCATATGTTACCAAGAATAATGTTTCTTAGAGGTCTTATTTACATTCTTACATATATGTTTTTAGGACTTACAACTCCTAATCAGATTACCATGTCGGCCCATACATATTTTTAGTGCTTCCAATACCTATGAAGAGACATTGAAGGGATGACAATTCAAGAGTTAATTCCACAACATTATGACTAAATGATCAAAACAAATGAGAGGAGAAGAATAAATTAGTAGAATACTCATGAGGGTTTCCTAGTTGCCAAGAGGGATCACTATGCCTCATATACTCCTCTAACAATTCTAAATGTAGACCATGAACATGTCTAGGAGGAGCTACCGCTAGTGCTATCTTCTCCACATCTACAAGGACCTCTACATCTCCCTTGTCATGTTCCTCCTCATTAGGATCATATTTATCATCCGTAGAATCATTGATCTTCTCCTTGATAGAATCAAGTCTATGAGATCAAGGTGTATGTCCTCACCTCTAACCAACCTCATGAACATGCCTAGTAATGGGCACCCCAAGGACTAGAGGAATGCAACCTATGTTGAGCATCAACCATATCCTATAAAGACCTATAGCAAGTGGGTGCTAGGGGAAAATCCTCAAGAAAATCATCTTCGAACTATTGAACCTCAACTAAACCATTCCTACCAGTCAAATGGATCACCCCTCAACAATGGTCATGTACTGCCTTGTTGCCAAGCTAGAACCCCTCCATATCAACATGGGGGTCAAAATTGAAATTGACATTTGTAAGTGTATCCATGACATGGGTGGTGGCATCATAAGGACCAAGGTAATCCCATTGAATGGCTCTCGGCAATTAAGGATTGAAAAAAGGCACACCCCTCTAAAATAGAACAATGCACTCTAAAATCCAAGACATAATGAAAGAAGGATGAGTGAAGGCAAGGGCACCTCACTGTGAGATACAATATAGGTCATTGTACACTCTAAATATTGGTGGCCAACACCACCTAAGAACAGAAGACCCCTTACCCCTTGACAAATGAGAGGCATTCAATCCAATAAAGACCTTTCACAAAGGAGAAATCATGAGGCTAGGAATTGAGGTTGATCAATTACCAATATGATCCTCAAGATAGTTAAGCCCCATATAAGTATCCCAAGACAATTTTTCCCTTTCTAATTCAGTCTTAGGAAGAGCAGCCCAATCACCTCTAATGGGAAATCCTAAGATACGATAAACATCATAGAGAGTAACTGTCCACTCTTTAGATACTTGAGGAAATTAGAAAGTGTTTTGGTCAACATCCCAATATGTCAAGATGTCACAACATATGCAAGAAAGGGGATGTATGATGGAACACGCGAGATATTATCCAAATCCATCTTCTTCAAGATAGTATGATCTCTAGTAGAAAAGGACTCAAAGTAGTTTATAAACCAAAATTACTCATGAGTCGTATTCCACCTGTCATGCCCACCCCTTAATAACTCTAATAAGTTAAGATAAATATACCAAATTGAGAAAAAAAATTGTTTTTTCTAAAATACTTTGTTGAACAAATTGTTGAAAAAATTTACCTAATACACTCAAAACTTCTTTCGATAAGTAGATATATAAACATAGAGAGATTTGTCCATTTATACTTGATCAAAAGATAATAATTTTGCAAGTCAGATAATTCAAAATACTATCAATATTGACCAAATAAATAGAACATTCTTGAAGACTTAAAATACTAAAAGAAATACTAATTAATCTTTTAATGATCAAAGTTAGAAGAATGTACACTTTTGCATACATCAAATTTAAATACAAATAAATCATAAATGGATATTATCACATTAATAAAATATTTGTTTATGATTACAAATCTAGAACATAGATTAATTTAAAAATAAACAAATTTCAAAGATATTCATATGAACTATATCATTTAATTTTAAATGCTATTCTTTTTACCATACCAACTATATATTGAAATTATAAGTGTATATATAATTGTGAAGGGTGAAATGTGGATTAATTAAATCAATAAACAAACCCAATACATCAATGAAATGTGAAGGAAAAAAGGCTTTAATAATAGCAAAGAGATACTTACAACCTTTTACCTTTCATCTTCCATTGCTCACCTATCTGTTCTTGATCTTGATAAGCCCTCAGAAGCATATACTCCTTTGCTTGTTGAAGATGACAAGAATAGAATGGATATGATATTTGAATTGTTGAAGATGAGCTTCAACACAATATTAATGTGGATGATAATGATATGAAGTGATGGTAGTAATGGTGCCAAAGGCGCGCTAGTGTTTCCGCAGCATCAGTTTACTCAAGCCATGGATATCAAATGAAGAAGAAGAGGGTTGTATTTATAGAGATGTCTAAGAGAAAATTAATGGTTGAGAAGAAATAAGAAGATCAACTAAGGAGAATGGTTGAGGAACATGCAACCAATAGAAGAAGGACACATGTCATTCAAAAAGAAGCTTTGTTGAGTTAACTTCTTTCTTGATGAGGATGAGTTTTATTTTTCTTAAATTAGATTTTATTTTTCTAATTTAAGAGCATATTTGCTTTAAAGTTGCTTTAAAACTGTTTTGCTTTTGTAACTCAGCATTTGCTTTTGCATGACAAGAGGAATGTATTTTTAGAAGATATGAAGATTTTTAGAAGATAAGAGGGCATAATTAAATAAAGAAAATTATTTAATTATTTGTGGATAAGTTGGAGGAAATAAATAAAATATTTAATCATATTTTATTTTTGTGGAGATTTAAGATTTTATTTAAATAAAATTTACATTTTATTTAGATTTGGAAAAATAAAAGATTTTAATTAAATAATTAAAATTATTTAGTTATTTAGAGGAAGTAAGATGATGTAGATGAATTTAATTAATTAAATAAATGTGATTTATTTAATTAAATAAGAGAAGATGAATTAAATAAATAAATTTATTTATTTATTGATAGAAGAATGTGAATGATGAAATAAATATTTAAAAATATTTATTTAAGTAGAGTCATGTCATTTTTAGGTGTATACATTTTGCCCCTCTTTGATGCAATGTGTTTTATCACATTGTTTCAAAGAATAAGAATTTTCAACAATGATACATGCCCCAGTTTGCCCGTAGTACAAGTTTAACAATAGGATGCCCCCTTGAGAGATTGGATAGGAAAAAGGTAGAAGACGTGAGACAGACAATCTCATGAAGAAGAAGGTGAAAAGAGGGTTAGGATGGAGAAAAATAGAATACGGTTCAGAGAAACAGACATAGGAAGTAGCCACAGTTGTCATATAGTCAGATTTGGTTCACTTGCTATATAGAGGAGCTAGGTCCACAAGTTCTATTCACTTACACACTTGTCCTTAGTTGATTAGTCTTGCGAGAGCTTAGGAGAGCATGGCATCTAGAGAGGTGGATATTCCATGCGAGGAGCACCAGTTTGAGCAGATCCAACAATTCAATCGGCTAGCGAAGGCAGGACCCCCGGTATGTAGTTCGTCAACATGCACTAAAAATCATTTATTAGGGCAATAAATGCTTAGGAAAACTAACTAGGACAGATGCGCCAAATTGTCGTTCAGTGCATATGTGCCCCGGAATAGCGCATATGTTGCTAAGTAATGCAATTTGAGAGTTTAGCTCATGTATGCTCTGAGTTAGCGCATCTATTGCTAAGTTGTGCATGTGATATGAGAAGTGGCGCATGTGCCATAATGGCACATACATGTCAAAGGTGGCGCATTCACAGTGAAGTGGTGCATGTGATATGGATCAGTGCATTTGCACTAGGAAAATTAGTTGACTTAATGAAATTAACTCAATTAGCACCTTGATCAATACGACAATTGATAAGCGATCTCTAAGATTGCTGAGAATCTAGTCAAGAGATGATATGCTATTTTGATTAATTTGATATGCTAAGCCAATGATAGGATAGTTGGATTTCTTTGAGTAGGTTTACTTGGATATGAATTTCTCTGATGTTATGTTGTGCTTGGTTGTAGGAGGATATCTGGGATACCCTTATGTCATGAGAACAGTTCTTGTTGCCATTGTTACAGTGATACATGTTGACTAAGATAGATCATGAGGTGCTTGGTGCGATGGGTTTCCATTATGTTTGCTTCATGCCTGAGGTTCGCATGAATCAGGCTATGCTGACTGTGGCGGTGGAGCCATTCCATAGTGAGGATGGCACATTCCATCTTCTGACGGGGGAGATGGCGATAACTCTTGAGGATGTCTATCAGATTCTGTACCTCCCTATTAAGGGAGAGTTGGTTGAGTATAAGTCACAGTAGGATGTTAGATTAGCCAAGTGTAGTTAGGTGTTTAATGACCCTGAGTTGGTGGAGCAAGTGATATCATGGCAGGACATGCATGACTGTTATGACTACTTCCCAGGCATAGTGGCAGGATTGATCAATGGCGTAGTATGCCCCAATAGGAGGTCACATGGCTTCCTAATTGGCTGGGGGAGGGTGTTAGAGAGCATGATTATGGATGGGACTCGGTATGCATGGGGTGTGTGTGTGCTTGCACACTTATATAGAGATATGCATCTAGGTGGTGTACCATAGAGGAGCCAGTTTGTCAGCAGGCATGTCACTCTTACAGTTTTGGTTATGGGAGCACATGGCTATCACATGACCGATATGTCTATTTCACAGGTGAAGGGGTGAACCCTATAGTTATGGCTATGCAAGTGTGATTTTCCAGCACAAGCTGGGGAAGTTGGAGTACTGGAGACATGCGTTCAATAACTTGGATGCAGTTATCTGGATCCCATACCTAGACTGCGAGGTATGGAAGGATGAGGCTGATGAGTTACCTTATTGCTTTTAGATGCAATGGCTCATTGGGAGGACTAGGTATATACTGGAGAGGTAGATTGTTAGTAGGGTTTAGAGACAGTTTGATAGAGTACAGGATAGACCACAAGGACAAGTGTGTTTTGCTAGGACCCATGCAAAGAGATTTAGGTGGGGTCCTATGGTGTCATATGAGGAGGCCTTGGTAGATTTTTAGCAGATCCCTTATGCAGCTTGGCCCATAAGGAGGGAGATAGTGGATGCTGGCATGACACCAGATTATGAGGAGTGGTTCGCCGCTCATCCCTTTCCTAGATACTCGGGACAAGGAGAGTTGGCTCCTCATATAGACAAGGAGGATTCAGATGATGAGGGTAGAGTTGGCACAAGGAGAGAAGGATGGAGGAGGGGGAGAGGAGGATAGGGGGATGATGATGGAGGAGGAGTTGGCAGACCTAGACAGAGGAGGAGGTCTAGGGAGGGACCCTCAGGTTAGCAGGCAGTTGCGCAGTCGCAGGCTATAGGAGAGGTACATGCATCAACATAGAAGGTGGTACCACCAAGACATATGTCGCCACCATAGCAGGTGGCACAACAATAGGTACAGGGTCAGGTGCCAGCATAGCAGGTGGCATAGGGACAAGGATAGGCAGGGCAGGCTCTATAGCCTGACGTATAGCAATAGGCTATGGTAGCACTACAGACTCAGGTTAAGCATCTGAGGTCCCATCTGAGAGCAGCAGAGTCTCGCAGGGATGTAGATACAGGATAGATATTAGAGTTGACCAGAGAGAGATGCAGCCTTAGCTAGCATCCGGGCTTTGAGAGCAGCGAGAGATGCAGTTGTAGTGGCCATGGGTACAGATGGTACATCTAGTTTTTTGGTTTCCCAGGTGCAATAGGCATAGACATAGTTAGCACAGGTATAGAGTGAGCTTGCTAGAGCATAGGCTTAGGCTCAGTATTATAGAGGTCTATATCATGGGGTAGTGTCAGCAGAGCAACGTGCACCCAGCTTCAAGAGCCAGTCGGGGGCATCTCAGAGGGCAGGTGGTTCTTGATCTATAGGATTAGTCAGGGGTCCCCAGCAGTCTAGAGGAGATGAAGGAGAGGGCAGCGTAGGGAGCAGTGCTCCATGGCAGCAGGGTTAGATAGATCTAGACACTTGTACCATTTGTTATCTGATGTATACACATTTTTTTATGGCTGAGATAGCCTGTATATGTACTATTGTTGCCTTGAGACATGTATCACCATTTTGTTATACTTTTGTATATAGTTTTATGATATGAATCTGAGAGATGGACAGATGTTTGATATATTATACATTTGGACATGTTTTGATGATTATATGATGATGCAGTTTATTAATGTTCTACATGCATGTGTTTTTATGTTTATATGCTATGGATGCAGTCTATCTTATGATGTTCTATATGTGATGCAGACTAGATGGATGTTAGGATGATTTGATATGCAAATGTGACATGTTATGAATATGATTATGTAGTTCTATATGTACATTTCCTATGTTTTTGATTTTTGATATGGTATGTGGATGCGATGTATGTGGATGACCTAATTTACCTCTTATGTATGCAAATGATTTAATCATTGAATAACTATTTCATGTGATATGATATGCTATCTATGCTATATTTTTGATATGTCCTAATGTACTCAACCGACACAGAGATGATATAGATAGGTGGGAGAGAAGAAATGAAGAAATGCAGGCTTTTGTTTGATATGTTGTAGGATTTATTATTGTATGGGTGATATGGACTGCTGGATATGGAATGGATGTGGATTGTCATCTTGATATTACAAATTGTTTGCTTTCATTATTGGGCACTTTTTGGTATTTTACACTTTTTGAAATGTTGTAAGAAAATACAAGCATCTAGGTATAATTAGACCGAGATGATCTAAGTATTACTTACATGGATTTTGATATAGCAAGTTGATATAAGCATCTAGTCAAACTTGAATCTAAATGACCTGAGTACTTCTTGTGTTTCAACAGACAAGGATTGCCCCTTTTCATGTTCAGACTTCAGAGTCCTTGATGATCTTTTGCTGATCATGTCGTTAGATAGAAAGTCATCACATTACTAAAGTTGAATCCACAAGTAGCAGACAAAGAAAAGATTATGCCCCCATCATAGCATCTCTAGCTTTTGGCATCCTTGAGTAGCATAGGAAGATATAATGACAAAAATCCAAGAATTTGTAAGTTAACCTGATTCATAAAACATTCTTGTATTAGATGTGTCTTTTTGCCATAATTGATATAGATTTGGTTTGAGTACTTATGGTATGGTGCTCTATTTTGCTTTGGATAGGTTGATGTTCTGCGTCAAGATTTTTGTTTTTGAAATCTTGTTTTTGTTGTGCTTGCTTGTCTAGTGAAAGGTATCACAATCTTTATTGGTATCCTCTTGGAACATGTGGCACTTAAGAATCCAAATCTGCAACTAGGTCGAGGAGTTGCCCCCAGTTTAGACAAGGATCAACTTGTTATGGGTGATAGGACAAATAGATATGGAGAGACTGACCCTAAGGGACTGACCTAGTGCCTTGGAGGCTTATTACAAAATGGCCTTGCCGTTGTGACGACATAGAGGCAACATAGTTCGGGGTGAACCTATGGACCTAAGACCTAGGTGATAGAAAGTGGTGTGGACTTAGATAGATAGAAGGACTAGATATGGGAAGGATGGGACAATAGAGTGGAGCCTCAGGGGCGTATTGAGAATGGCCTTGCCTACATGATAGCTTAGAGGCAACATAGTTCGACAACAGTTCAAAGGATTGGTTCAAGATGAATGATATGATGGACACAAGAGACATGAAGTCATAACAGATGGAGGAAGTGGTTTGTCACAGATAATGCATGTTTACCAAGTTTTCACCACTTTCTTTTATTTGCATGGAAGCTAAAAGTACACATGATGCATGTTTACCAAGTTTTCATCATGGTACCTATGCTAGGTGCCTGTTTGCTAGGTTTTCACCATAGGATGATTTTTTTTGTTATTTTCCATTTTTTTTTGTTTTTGTTTTTTTTTATCATTTTTCAATTTTTTTGGATTTTTTTAGGACTCCCTTATATTGGGGTTTTTAGGTATAGAACTTGTGAAGATGTATGCTATTGATAGGATCATCAAACAGTTCACCTTTAGATGTAGCTAGTTGATATGCTCCGGACCCATAAGCTGCAATGCTGACATAGGGACCTAACTAGTTGGGTTCAAATTTGCCTTTTTTTTCTTGGTCTTATTGATTTCTGGGATTTTCTCTTAGGACTAGATCACCAACTTGGAAAACTTGGGGCTTTACCCTATGATTGTAGCTTCTGGACATGCGTTGCTAATATGCTTTTAGATGGTTAAAGGTGTTAGATCTAGGGCACACAACTAAGAGGGGGGATGAATTAGTTGTACAAAAACTTGCTTCTACTTCAAACACTTGATTTTTCTTTGTTAGTTAATAGCATATCAATTAACCATTCATGAAAGAAGAAAGCATAAACACCAGAGCAGATAAACATCAACACATTAGATACCAAGATTTTTGATGTGGAAAACCTGGTTAAGGGAAAGACCATGGGGTAATTAACCCAAGGATTATTCTCTGTTAGAAGAATAAGAAAAACAAATGGCACATGCCAGTCAGGGCTCACTGCCCGAGCACACTACTCACAAAGAGGCACACTGCCTACAAAAGAGACACACTGTCTACAAGATCATAAGTATCACAACCTTGAACTGGAGAATGACATCTTCACCATGTCTAGATCAGTTCCATTTAAGTTTGAAACACACCTGCTCTGCCTTTTCGCTCTTTCACTATAACACCCTCATCTGCTTCTCGACACCCTTTGAAATGAACTCACAAACCTTTATTTATACAAGGCATCGACTTAGGAATGATCATCTAAGTCGATAATCAACCATCAGAATATTCGCAGGATGAATAACACATCCAGTCAGCCACCGCAAGAACATTTGAAAGATGAACAACTTATCTAGTCGGCTAGTCTGAACAAGAACTTTATCTAGAAGAATATCTTCAATTCTGGGCTTTACCACCAATGCAGATCAACAACACAACCTCAACACGATCCAAGAACCTTCACAAGCTTGCCTGAATGACCAGGAACATCCGCACTTCCTCTGCTCACCGGAATCTCTTCTCTTCCTCATCCGAAACTTCAAGAACACAGTCTACCACCACTATCATACTGAAACATGTTCTTTCGGACCTCCAAATCATGAACAATTTGAGATGACACATCACAAGGACATCCCAAATACTCCATCCAATCTGCAAGATAGGATAATACACTTCCGAATCTCACCGGACCTCTTTGTAGCACTCTGTTACTCCGGAGCACCTCCCGGAACTGGTTCTACTTGATCAATCACAACTTCTTCATATATTCATGTGGACCTCTAAAATCTTAACTAGATCATCTCAAGACTCATATCTACAAACTCGTTAATCTACATCCTCTGAATCTCAACCTATTGAGTACTTTTGCCTTCTTCTCATCACTGTTCTTCACTGTTCCTATTTGAGACTAATTTTCTAGATATCCTCAGCACACAGCTCATCCAATCCTTCTTGTCAATGCAATATGAGTATGTTGACATCAATGACAACATTGATTAACCTCATATTTGCAATAAAAGGCATGTTGCCTTCTCTCTTCAAGCAGTTCTAACTCTTGAAGTTTGGTAACTCTGTATTCTTCATCAGATATGAGGCCTTTTAATGAAACTTGCAAGGATGGGATCTTGACTTCAGTGGGCAAGATAGCTTTAGATCCTTAGACTAGGGAGTATGGTGTTGCACGTGTGGGTGTGTGGATGCTTGTGCGGTAGGCCCACAACACGGGATTTAACTGGACATGTCAATCACGGTCAGCACCATTGATAGTCTTCTTTAGGATTTTTAGAATGGTTTTGTTTGATGCCTCTGCCTAGCCATTACCTTTGGGGTAATAGGGGGTTGAAAAGTGGTGTTGGATATGGAATTTCTTGCATAGTTCCCTGACATCTTGATTTTTGAAAGTTCGCCCATTATTCATGATAATGGATGAAGGGACGCCATAATGACAAATGATATAGTTCAAGATAAATGAGGCAATCTGCTTTCCTGTGATATTGGGCTAAAGGCATGGCTTCAATCCACTTCATGAAGTACTCAGTGGTAGTGATTATGAATTTATGGCCACTTGATGAAGAGGGGTGAATCTTGCACACTAAGTCAAGTCCCCACTAATAGAAAGGCCAAGGAGTCATTAGTGGCTGCAGCTCCTGTGCTGGTGCATGTAGCAAGTTCTCGTGGATTTGGCACTTTTTGCATTTCTTTACAAAATGGTATTATATGTACCAAATACAAATTTTATTGAAAAGATTTTATAATTAAAACCCTAAAATCTAATATCAAATGCAACAGAAAGATAATGATAAACTATTGAAACTCACCAAATTAAATGTTACCGAAGTCACTTAAATGTGTTTGCTCATTATTTACATAACTCCAATGTTAATGTTGTCGAGGGTAAATGAGAACTTGGTGCATAATGTCAGGTGCTATATTAAACATTAGGTTGCTCAAAGTTTAATCAGCATAATTCCATCATCCTTCCCTCCATTTCCTTTTTCAAGAGCCTATCCATCTCCTTTGTCCATGTATATCCTCTTAAGGGGGCATCATTTGCTAATCCTTCATTTTTATGAGCCCCATGTGATCCCCAGCCTACCTAAAATTTGAATCTGAATCTGAATCCAAAACCTATGTTTTAATCTTCTTTGAAACGAAATTGCTTCGCTACATCGTCTCAAAGAGGGACAAAATGTAGACATCAAAAAATTGACCAGTCGATCCATTCCCTAAGTCAAGAAATTTAATTAATTTTTATTAATTAATCAAATGTTCCTTAATTCCTAACACACCATTAATCCAAAAGATTTAATTAATTTTAATTAATTAATTAAATCTTATCCTTTTACCATTTCCTGTAGATAATAAATTAAGCTCCAAAAACTTAATTTATTATTTAACATAAACCTAAACCTAACTTATTCGTAGAAAACACAATCAAAATCCATTAAAAACCCTAACTACCTTTTACCTACCCTTTACCATTCATGAAAAATTTGTTCTACTGCTCGAACCAACCATAATGAGTCAACACATGCAAACAAAACAAGCAAACTATGCAGACACAATGTTGCCCCTAGCCAAAAAAGCAAAAGAAAAACCAAAAGACTTAATCATGACAGTAATAATAAAGATAGTAAGATCTCAAGACAAAGATTAACATGATAAATGGATAAGTGCATGTTGTGGGAATGATATATCCCTAGATAAGATAAGGTAAATAAAGGATGGTTTGGCCTGATGGATATACAACTTAGTTACTGCAACCAAGATCAAATCGCTAGGTGTTGAGTTGCACAATTTTGTCTAAGAGTTTCAAAGTGTTTTTGAGATATGGCTTGGAATGTGCCAGTGTCAAAATTTGGTTTGTATTTGTTGTGTTTGAAATTTTGTATTTTTATGAGCTTAAATGATTGGATGGAGGGGAAGATTGAGGATGCAGTGCTGAAAACTTTATTATGGGATTGCATGAGACTAGGAATGTATACGAACTCAAGAGTTTATTTAGAGGGACTCAAAGGTACCAAGACACATAGACCTACACAGGTGGACAAAAGAATACTAGGATGAGAGCAGGTGAAGTTATGGGAAAAGACTAATGCAAAGGTCGATGATAACAGAACGTAAGATAGATGGCAAGACAATGCAATATGACTAGATGACACTAAGAAGATGTGTATGACAAGATATGGATGGGGGCTGAAGGGAGGACAAATTGTATTATGGATGGGAGATGGATGATAGAGTGATGGGTGATGTGAAAAAGCTACCTAAAGGATGGTGGGGATAGCTTGAATTCTACACATGGCGCCTGCGAATAGGTTTTCACCATGGTACTTATCCAGGGCATCATCGAAGTGGTTTTCACCATTGGACGAAATGATTTTTCTTTACTATTTTGATTTTTTTAATTATTTTTTTTATTTTTTTATTTTTTATTTTTTTATTTTTATAACTGGGATACTCTAAGTTAGGTATAGAACCATTTGAGATGAGCTATGTTGATAGGCTCTTCCAAAGGTTGACCTTCTAGAGTGGAAAGTTGGTAAGCTTCTGATCCATAGCTCTTGATTACGACAAAGGTCCCAACCAATTAGGTTTAAACTTCCCTTTCTATACACAATTAGCTAGATTTCTTTGATTTTATAGTAGAACAAGATCTCCAAGCCCAAATTTATGAGGCTTCATTTTCTTGTTGTAACCTTGACGCATGTGATTTTGATAAGCTTTCAGATGATTAAGAGCTGTAAGTCACTTCTCATCCAACAATTCAAGCTCTTGTAATCTTGACATCTGATATTCTTCATCTGAAATCAAGTGTTGTAAGGATACTCGTAAGGATGGGAGTTAAATCTCAATGGGTAAAATAGCTTCTGAACCATATACCAAGGAATACAGTGTAGCACCAGTAGGAGTACGAATACTAGTTCGATAAGCCCAAAGAGCGGGATGAAGTTGAAAGCACCAATCACAGCCAGCCTCGTTTACTATTTTCTTTAGGATTTTCAAAAGAGTCTTATTAGTTGCTTCGGCTTGGCAATTGCTTTGCAGATAATAGGGAGTAGAAAAGTGATTTTGGATTTTGAATTTATTGCAAATCTCTTTGACATCTTGATTCTTAAATGGGCGACCATTATCTGTGACTATGGCTTGAGGAATACCATAGAGGCAAATGATATAATGGAAGATGAACTTAGATATTTGCTTTCCCATAATGTAAGTAAGAGGAATTGCTTCAACCCATTTAGTGAAGTACTCGGTAGCAATAATAATAAATTTACGACCGTCTGAGGAGGATGAATGTATTTTTCCAATGGGATCAAGCCCCCATTGTGAGAACAACCATGGAGTAGTGATAGTTTGTAGTTCTTGTGCTGGTGCATGAATTAGATCACTATGTTGCTGACAAGGTACACATTTCTTGACAAAATCATGTGCATCCTGCTCCATAGTAGGCCAGTAGTATCCCGTGCGAAGTAATTTCTTGACTAAGGAAGGACCACTAGAATGAGCACCATAGATGCCTTCGTGTATCTCATGCAAGGTAGTTTGGACTTCCTCTGGGTTAAGACATTTAAGCAAGACACCATCTAGTGACCTTCGATAAAGCATGTCACCAAGGAGGACATATTGGGAAGAATGACGAATGAAGGAGCGACGTTGGGATTTGGAAAGATTTGGTGGAATGATTTGGCTATGAAGGTAATGGTAGATCTCATTGAACAAAGTGGAGTTAGGACCAACAATATCACATACCAACTCTGATTCTGGGATATCAAAAGCTGGTATAAACAACTGTTCTATTAGGAATTCAATTTTGTGATCATTCCCAAGCATCTCTATCATTGAACCAATTTTGGCCATAGCATCAATAGCTTTATTGTGAAGCCTTGAAATCTATTTAAATGTGATCTTGTTGAAATATGTTTTGAATGTATCCACTAGTTTCTTGTATGGCTTTAACTTTTCATCCTTTGTTTGATATTCATTGTTTACTTGCTTGATCACTAGTTGAGAATCCCCATCAACTTGTAAGTCTTTCATATTCCAAGTTATAGCCAATTTCAATACTTTGATTACTACTTCATATTCGGTGATGTTGTTTGTACATGGAAATTGAATGTGAAATGATTTTGGTATATAATTGCCTTGAGGTGTAACAAAGAGTATTCTGGCTCCAGAGCCACGTTGAGTATGAGAAACATAAAAATATAATTGCCAAGAGGGAATAGTTTCTATGTCCAAGATTGATTCATCAGGAAATTTTGTTACCACTCGATGATCTGATTCTACAAATGCTTCTACCAATTGATCTACTATTATTTGTCCTTTTATAGCTTTTCTATCAATGTACTCAATGTCAAATTCGCTAAGCATCATCACCCATTTTGCCATATGTCTAGTCAAAGCTGCTCTAGATAGTAGATATTTGAGAGGATCAATCTTTGATATAAGCTTAGTCTGATGACTCAACATGTAATACCTAAGCTTTTGTGATGTAAAGACAATCGTGAGACATGCCTTTTCAATAGGTGAATAATTTAGTTCATAGCCCACCAAAGTTATACTGATATAATAGATTGCTCATTCTTTACCATTATCATTATTTTGTGCTAACAAAGCCCCTAATGCTGTTGATGTTGTTGAGATGTATAAAATAAGGGGTTTTCCATGAATAGGTGGTGCTAACACAGGAGGAGATCCCAGGTACTCTTTAAGTTTATCAAATGCTTCTTGGCAGTTTTGATCCCAAATAAATTGTGTTTTTCTTCAACAAGTGAGTAAATGGTTGACACTTGTCAGAAAGCTGAGCAATAAACCTCCGTATGGATTGTAATTTTCCTTGCAAAGATCTGAGTTGTTTTAGATTTTGAGGAGGAAACATTTCCATTATAGCTTTGACTTTTGCTGGATCAACTTTAATTCCTCTTCTGGACATGATATAACCTAAGAGTTTTCTAGATGTTACTCCAAATACACACTTTTTTAGGATTTAGTCTGACATTGTACTTTTCAAGATGATCAAAAATGTTTTCCAAAACATATAGGTGACCCTCTCTAGTTTTTGATTTAGCAAGTATGTCATCTACATAATCTTCCATCTATTTGTGAAGCATATCATGAAAGATAATAGTCATTGCTCTTTGATATGTGGCTCCAACATTTTTAGACCAAAAGGCATGACACACCAACAATATGTTCCCCAAACACAAATCAAGGAGGTTTTATGTTGATCTTCTTTAGCTATTCTAATCTAGTTATACCCAAAAAATCCATCCATCAATGATAACATCTCATGTCCTACTGTCAGATCCACTATGATATCAATGTTTGGTAATGGAAAATCATCTTTCGGACAAGCTTTGTTGATGTCCCTAAAATCATTACAAATTTTGATGGTTCTATTTGGCTTGGCCACATGTACAATGTTTGAGATCCACTCGGGATAATCTATTGGTTTGATGAAACCAACTGCCAAGAGCTTTTCTAACTCTGCTTTGACCATTAAGGCAATTTTGGGATGCACCTTTCTCAATTTTTATGATGAAGGGGGTAAATCATAAAACACACAATAACAGAAATTGAACATAGAGAATAAAACTTTCTTTTATTGATCTAGGCAACTCATTACATTACAGAAGCTTAATTACAATAAGAGGAATCAGTCCTCCATAGGCTGTGATGTAATGCCCCGCCATGAATACCTTAGAGAACAACATATCTATGCTATGCAAAGTAGGATAATTTTTTTTTTTTTATATATGAATAAGATAACAAAGTAATGTTAACACATCTATACACATCCTTTGAACTAACGACTTGTCCTCTAAGATTCCATGGTTGCATTACTTGCCAAAACAATTAACATAATTCAACATACATTATTAACTAACATTAGTAGATCATTCTAAATCTATAGCATTAAATGAATAAACATATACATCTCCATATCATAACATCAGATGAATAATCGACATGGTTAGGATTACATGTGAATGTACAAATTCCTATACACATGAGTAATTCATTACATTGATTACATTATCACCTTTCTGAATACATACCTTATGAATCGACTGTCACACCAGGCTAGACCATGAGTATGCATAATCATCTTCCTCAAACTGGTACAAGATCTGATATCTAATGCACAAGACACATCCTCCTCACCCACAAACATCAGCAAGGGAAAAACCAATGGAAATAAAAGCTCTTCCACCCGACCATGTGGAACCCTAAGGTCCACCCCCCGAGCTAGGAGATAACACAAGATCCCACACTCACAGATAGTAAGGAGAACAATAGACTAACACGAGCAGTAGGGTTATGCATGACACCAATTATCAAACTATCCACAACAAACATCACTGACATACTTAACCGCACTTCCAGAGGCACTTACACAATTGAGGGAGGAAATACAACTAGAAAACCCTACACTGGGCAAGGCATTGATCATCTTGCCCATTTATCATAACCACATGATCATACATAGAGCAAGGCATTACCCATCTTGCACATTTACCATAGTTACCTGAATTCATACCAGTATGGGAGACAACATTCTAGAGTTACATTTCACTCAACACACATGACCCACAACATAGCTAACCACCTTCAGGGTTACATAATCATGTAGGCCATACACACAATTGCACCCTCCTAGGCCTCTGGAAACCAACTTCCCAATGACATAAATACTAACTTAGATTGAAAAGTACATATGAGACCATCCTCATTATGAAATTATATGTCTAGAAATGTAAGACAAGTTCATACAAACAAGTTTCTATCAATAATATAGTCTAATGAAAATGTTAGTCCTTAGTGCCATCATGAGAACCATACCAAGAAAGGACATTGCATACAACTTGTTAGAACATATAAATTTGTTTTATTCACTCTAAACTTGTATACTTATAAAATCAAACCACCCAATTAATACATAAATTTATAAATTCTAAGAGTATTTATCATGGAATCATGGAAATCATTAAATCTAAGATAGAACACTTATTTACTAATTTAAAAATTATAATGGGAAAACTATCCTCATAGCTTGGTCCACAAGATTTACGTACAAGGGCTACATTCTAGAAGCATTATTTTCTAAGTTAGCAATATATATAAAAGCTAAGGCAACTTCCATAGAAAAATTCACTACTAAGATATTCATTTATTCAACATTAAAGCCTGGATCCTAGCTCTAATTATAGCACCCCTAAAATGCAATATCTAGACACCAATTTAACTCAACATTTCATTTTGATATACTTAAAGTTAGAAGATATCAAATATTGATAAGCTGAATTTAAATTCATGTTTAGGTTCAAAATTCATTCCTCTTAAGCTATGAACCTACCATTAAATCTTGATTGGGTCAAACATAGGTACTACTCCTTAATGATAAAATCCAATCCAAAGATAATAGAAACAACCATTTAGGCTTAAATTGGTGACGCATGCCACAATAAAAAAAAGAGTGGACAAGTCATGTGAACTGTTGACAAAAGGTCCCAAAATAGGTTTTCTCTCTGATTACAACGATTTGAAGATTGTACAGGATGGATTTGGTGAAGGAGAAATGATATTAGACCACGGATAAGCATGCACAATATGGATAAACGGTCAAGCATGAAAAATGTTTAATAGAAGGCCTCAAGAGATGTCTTCTCATGGAGAATAATGATTGTTGGAAGTGCACAAATAGCATCCTCCTAGGTTAGATGTTGAGATAGATACATATTGCAATCATACATGAGCAACCCTTCATTGCAACTACAACTAATTATTATCATTGAAAGGTTGGCTTTTTTGATAGTGTTAGTTTATTTTGGTGATACCCTAAACTTTATTATGGAGATGGTGAATTTCACGTATGGTTTTGGATATTTCCCATGAATACGGGGTTAGAGTATAGAAGTATTATTCCATTAAATTTGGGTCCTAAATGTGCAGAGGATTTATATTCTTCTTTCAAACATCTGAGAAGGCGAGGATGGGTGATATTTATGGACTCGTAATTAGAATGAAAGATGAAATAAATATCATTGCTTGTTCTACATAGAGATTGCTATCTAAATATATCCACCAATTCACAAATTAACACAATGTACATGCAACTTAATTCTGCATTTGACTGGTTAACAGAATGCTTCAATAAATGTCACCTCATGGAATGCAATGATTTGCAGGATGTGCATGAAAATAGATTTGTTGAACAAGCTTTAAAAACATTCAAACAAAAGCAACTGCAAGCATAAAGCCAAATTCTACTACCTTGCCAGCATCCTCCCTGCGCGTGATAAAATGGGAGCTTTGGAACCGATTATGGATGTCTATCAAAATGTAAGGGATAGAGAAGTTTTGTTAGGTATTGTGGTTGCAATTTTCCCTCACAGACATGTATGCGAACTGGTGGAAGCATAGACAAGGCACGTGAACTGTTTGACAACGTGCTCTGAAGAGATGTGTTTCTGTGGGCTACAATGACTGCAAAGCTTTGTCAGAAGATATGAGAAGAAATACTGAGGACCAAAGGAGCACGCTCAACAGTTTTGTTTTCTCTCTGGGAGGATATCTGAGGGGTTGCAGAAATGAAAACCAACTTCAAATAATTTTGGGTTGGAGGTGAGAGGTTCGAAATCCCCATAAATAGAAGCATATAATGCATCTATTTAATCCAACTATCCATGCGCTGGTAGGGAATTTTTTTTAAAAGATGTCTAACTGATTAATGATGATTTGATATTATTACAGCCTATCGGCTAATTAAGTTTGGCCAACAAACCTGCTAATTGTCACCTTTTTTAATTTCATGCTTCCCAGTTTTGAGATAAAAAAATTAAGAAACGGTTTCCACCATTTATAACACACGGTTAGAAAGCTTAAAAAACATGAAACACAATCATACTTTTCTGAGTTAAAATCCAAGAAAAAAAAAAAAGTTAAAACTAGATCTTTCTCACATCCCCAATGATCTCTATAAATACCAAGTTAAAATGCAGCAAACCCACATAGCACCACCAAAAAAGCAGATCATTCTCAAGGATTTAAAAGAAAATTGCAAAAATCAGAATGAAGAATATAGTGTTAGTGATTTGTGTAGTGTTTTTAATGTTAGTAGTTTCTAGTGAGTTTTGTATTGCAAAGTGTTCAAATGAAGTGTATGCACTTGATCATATAGCTCCATGTATAGAAGCAGGCACTGTGGAAGCCGTGCCTGACAGAAAATGTTGTGAGGGAATGAAGAGTCTTACTCGTTTGGATTGCTTTTGTGATATTTTGATGTCTGCAACTGGATGGCACAATCATCATATTGTTAAAGATTACATCGAGGCTTGTGAAATCCATGTTCCTGACAATTACAAATGTGTTCCAGATGCCTCCTGATAACCCAGCCTCTGCATGGTAATGTTGATAGGTATAGACTCTACATTTGTGTGTAATATGGAATAAAATTAGAGAAGTATTCAGTTGAGCTATGATTTAGTTGTGACTTGATCAGTCTATCAGATTCTTTAGTGGAACTGGTCTACCTATAAATTAATGGGAGCTCTTGAAAGAAAAATGGTCTCACAAACTACAAGGATTGCAGGATATGCCCATAATTGATTTCCCATTTAATCCCACAGTGGTTGTTGTGTGGATCTTCTCTCAATTATCTATGAAGAAGTGCGTAGGTCTGGTGAGGTTCAAATATAAGGAGATTGATGAGAGATGGAGGAATTTTAAAAGATCTTTGGATGTAGTTGGATTAAGGGCATAAAATGGTATACACTAGCATCCAAAAACATAGTCGGTCTGTGCAATGTTTGCTGACTATGGATCAAAAGAAAATAACACCGCATTGGCTCAGAATAATAGAAGTTTTTAGCAATTTAAAAAAAAACACATGGATACCCTTAGCATTATCGCTCCATTAGGTAAACATCATCAAAATTCTTTAAGTAGCTAGCCAACATTGAGTAACACATCTGATATTTTACAGATACAAAACTAAACATCTAAAAACCCTACAATTGACGCCTCAACAAAATAACTCCAATTATAATGCAATTACCACTAAATGCAAACACAAACTTTATACATGCTTCTAGACTCCATAGTTAGAATGCCGGTCATTTATTCTTATGACCAACAACATTTGCAGTCTCAATAATGAAATAGAATTTTAATGCAATGTATTTGACATAGAAATGGATGGATAATTCATAGATTTCTCTTACTATCATGCAATGAATTATACAAAGGTTTAGTTGAATTGATTTGAAGAAAGTAACTAAAGAGATCAATGGTATATACTGGCATCCTACCTCGGATCGTTAGCAACAACATCGCAGAGCTCAATAATGAAACCCCAATCTAGCCTCCTATTCTATTTTGATCTTCCACGCCCTCAAGAATGGTTTACCAATTTTCTTTTATATTTGTAAGAGTGCAACCGCAGAACGGAAAACCAACTAACTCAACTAATTACAAAATATTAAATTTATTAAGCCCATAGTTATAAAATAATTACCAATTACTTCCATTCTAACTTAATGCATGCAAACGGGTAATTTATTTACCCCACATTTACGCACACAAACAATTAATTGTTAACCCCAAACATATTATTATTATTAATTTATCTCACATTATAAATTTACTTTATGACTAATGATAATTATTTATTTATATCTAACTATATATTTATTTAACATAGGTATTAAACAATTTATTTTAACTTATAAAATAGCCAACACATTTAATCAACAATCTAAATTAAATAAAACCAAATGCCCAATAGCTACCTGACCACTATCTAGGGTCAAAGGGAAAGACTTCGAGCAACCCTAACTGACATAAGACATACTGACCATACTGACAAAGTGCCAAACTACCTGCACATCCAAGGTGAGGATGGAGGAGCGCTACATCCTTCCCCCCTAAAACTTGACTTACTCCTAACAAGGAAAACATTGCACCCACTTAATCCTAACTAGCAAAATTTCTCATATCAGAAACATATAAGGTATTCAATTTCAAATGCATTACCATATCATTTTCTTTACCCTTAAATTACAATTCTCTTTCCAATACACTATTAAGAATCAATACATCAAAATGCTACATTTCCATAAATCACAACATAATTAGACCCACAAAGCACACTAAATATCCATCATTTATAAACAAGACATTCCTCTTTATTCATTTTACAACAATAAATCTCAGGACATATTCAACCAAGATCATGATTTTACACCTTTTAGAGGCATGTAAACACAATTCATCATTTTATAAGTACTATATTCACAATTTCACATACATTTTTCACATACACACAATTCACATCACCGGGAATCACATCACAAGGCTACATAGGGGTCCATCTGGACACCGGGAAGCAACATACTAATCCATGATACATAATCCATGAGCCAAGAGCCAAAATTCATCTCACATAATCTATACCTCACACGTAGTGGCTTGATGGTGTTAGGCCACACACACATGGTGAGACCATCCAAACAAGACCACAATGACCTATCTCTTGTTGTATAAGGTAGTTAGCCTCCAAGAGATAGTCATCACACATAGGTGGGTAGTGGGTCCTAGCTGTGTAACAGCCTCACATACCCCCATCCTCAAGGTTCCCTATGTCTGCTTCCTCGTATACACTCACCAAGTCCACCTCATATGTCCTTGGAGAGGAATCACAATACGACACATGGCTGACATAAAAAATAATAAGGAAAAAAAAAAACTAGTTTAGCCACCAATGTTATAAGAAAGATCAAATAAAAATTCAATTTCAACAATAAAGTAGAAAAATGTGCGCAATTTTAATATTAATCAAATGTAATCACAAGGGTTACAACCAAATAGGATCACAAGGTGTGGCTAAACCATCACAATCAAAAAGAAGAAAAGTGCCGGCCTTCACAATCAATAGGAAATCATCAATAACCATAAAGAAAATATTCAATCTTCGAAAGTACACTGTACAACACTATGTGACTAGATACTAGCCACCAAACGAGGAAGGAGGGAACAACGTCAGGCTATAGCAGTAGCCCTCATGTGGTGCGGAGTGAGCACGCCATCCACATGGCTCAAGGTGTACTCCTCGGCTACACCCTACATCGCGTCGTCATGCGGCATGGACTAACCAAGTGGCCCACACACTCCTTGGCTGCCCGCATGGAACGTGCACCTCGGCCACATCCCGCATCACGTCTCAGCGTGGCATGGTCATACGCCAGCCAGAGAAGGCACGTACTGGCCGTATGCCGCATGGCAGTGTGTCTGTGGCTCCGTGGAAGTAGGCACCCACAGAACACACCCCGCATAGTGATACCTCGTGGAGAAGGCACACGCAGGTACTCACCATAGACAGAGGTATACATGGCTAGGACCTACTCATATGCTAACCGACCCAACACTATTGAAAGCAAACATGAGTATCCTTCTACAAGTGTGCGAGGCCCCATTACGCTCATTACACAAGTAGGCTATAACACAATCTCATAATGCACCTTCACATGTCTATGCACGTGGCATCGTGTCCTCGAGCCTAGCTCTCTACCAACAGCAACACGACATCATCACCAGCACTGTGTCGGAACATCAATGGGGGTGTGGCATCGTACCTATCATGTCAGAACATGTGCAGATATGGAATCATCTCAGCATGGGTAACAAATCTCCCTCCACATGCTAGACCTCAAAATATATATGGGGCACATGGTCTCACTTGGGTTACCCACGCAGGTCCTAGACCCCGGCCCCCAAGTGACAACTCATGTCATCACATAGTTCCAGTTGGGTTGTCCATGCAAGTCCTAGACCCCGGCCCCCAACTGATAACTCATGTGGCATATCATACCTTTCGTGAAGACAAGGTAAATGATCATCCAAGAAATACCATCCAAATGCTTAGAAACTGTGGGGTTTAGGCTAACACATATGAATCAAGTACCCTGATCCATCATAAGGGGAAGTAGTGAGTACGTTTCCTTAGGATTGGTTGAGCGAGGGACCACTCTGCGACGTCATAAGTGTACGCTATTCACTCTACCCAAGGAAATTTGTGGCTGCTACTACCCCTTCACAGACTGAGGGACTAGAGAACCAAAAGAAGAGAATCTATGAATCTAACTTTTGGCTACTCTTTTATATATATATTTTCAACCACACAAGGGTTGGCCCTCAATCAGGTAACAAACATACAAACACACGTTGTGGTATGGTTAAAGCCACACCAAAATACACTCATTCCCAATGGATGGGTAACCAGTATCACCATCTTATGGGCACACAAAGCATGTACGGGGTATTCACAACACTCAACCAATGCACAGTTACTGGTTCCTCACATTTACAGGGGGAAGATTTGCATTTACATACACAATTTTCATTACTACCAAGGATCACATACCCAAAGTACATTTATTTCCATAACCACTGTGATTCCCTTTATATGATCATATCATTTCATATTATCCATAACCCCCCCCCTTTTTTTTTCTTTTTAAATCATCTTTTCCATATACCACCTAATGCTAAAAGTCACTGTCATGATCATCACGATTACTTAACAATTCCACTTAACAAATTATACACAAGTTCCATATTCACAAAATAACAATAATGATCCTCTACTTAACTCTTACCACTTCATGTAGATCTTTCCTAAACACAACAACTCTTACTTCATCACAAGCTATCTGAATTCTCACAGAACCAAAGGATTCACATATTTTCAACATGCAAGACATCCAATGCATAAATCTTTTCTATTTATACAATAATAAGAAAAGAGAAGGACATTACCTCATGGGTTTTTCAGCTACACCTAGCAAACAAGATTTTCAAACACCAAATATAGTCATCGTAATTTTCCAAAGAAGATACCTAGTTCTATGCACTAGCATCTTATTTATTCCACAAAAATAGCCCTTTCCAATAAAACACATTATGTAATACAAAACTTAATCACATACATTTACTTCCAAATGCATAGATTAAATACCTAGCTACACAAAATAACCTCTTATCCTAATGCACCTTTAGTCAAACAAAAGAAATTTACATGCCAAATTAGCTAATTAATCTGAACCTGCACATGCATAAGAGAAGTTACTATAACTAGACATGGGCAACAACATTAACCAAAGATCCCAGTGCTGCAAACCTGGCTCTGATTACCAGATGTAATGCCCCGCCATGAACACCTTAGAGAACAACATATCTATGCTATGCAAAGTAGGATAATTTTTTTTTTATATATATGAATAAGATAACAAAGTAATGTTAACACATCTATACACATCCTTTGAACTAACGACTTGCCCTCTAAGATTCCATGGTTGCATTACTTGCCAAAACAATTAACATAATTCAACATACATTATTAACTAACATTAGTAGATCATTCTAAATCTATAGCATTAAATGAATAAACATATACATCTCCATATCATAACATCAGATGAATAATCGACATGGTCAAGATTACATGTGAATGTACAAATTCCTATACACATGAGTAATTCATTACATTGATTACATTATCACCTTTCTGAATACATACCTTATGAATTGACTGTCACACCAGGCTAGACCATGAGTATGCATAATCATCTTCCTCAAACTGGTACAAGATCTGATATCTAATGCACAAGACACATCCTCCTCACCCACAAACATCAGCAAGGGAAAAACCAATGGAAATAAAAGCTCTTCCACCCGACCATGTGGAACCCTAAGGTCCACCCCCCGAGCTAGGAGATAACACAAGATCCCACACTCACAGATAGTAAGGAGAACAATAGACTAACATGAGCAGTAGGGTTATGCATGACACCAATTATCAAACTATCCACAACAAACATCACTGACATACTTAACCGCACTTCCAGAGGCACTTACGTAATTGAGGGAGGAAATACAACTAGAAAACCCTACACTGGGCAAGGCATTGATCATCTTGCCCATTTATCATAACCACATGATCATACATAGAGCAAGGCATTACCCATCTTGCACATTTAACACAGTTACCTGAATTCATACCAATATGGGAGACAACATTCTAGAGTTACATTTCACTCAACACACATGACCCACAACATAGCTAACCACCTTCAGGGTTACATAATCATGAAGGCCATACACACAATTGCACCCTCCTAGGCCTCTAGAAACCAACTTCCCAATGACATAAATACTAACTTAGATTGAAAAGTACTTATGAGACCATCCTCATTATGAAATTATATGTCCAGAAATGTAAGACAAGTTCATACAAACAAGTTTCTATCAATAATATAGTCTAATGAAAATGTTAGTCCTTAGTGCCATCATGAGAACCATACCAAGAAAGGACATTGCATACAACTTGTTAGAACATATAAATTTGTTTTATTCACTCTAAACTTGTATACTTATAAAATCAAACCACCCAATTAATACATAAATTTATAAATTCTAAGAGTATTTATCATGGAATCATGGAAATCATTAAATCTAAGATAGAACACTTATTTACTAATTTAAAAATTATAATGGTAAAACTATCCTCATAGCTTGGTCCACAAGATTTACGTACAAGGGCTACATTCTAGAAGCATTATTTTCTAAGTTAGCAATATATATAAAAGCTAAGGCAACTTCCATAGAAAAATTCACTACTAAGATATTCATTTATTCAACATTAAAGCCTGGAGCCTAGCTCTAATTATAGCACCCCTAAAATGCAATATCTAGACACCAATTTAACTCAACATTTCATTTCGATATACTTAAAGTTAGAAGATATCAAATATTGATAAGCTGAATTTAAATTCATGTTTAGGTTCAAAATTCATTCCTCTTAAGCTATGAACCTACCATTAAATCTTGATTGGGTCAAATATAGGTACTACTCCTTAATGATAAAATCCAATCCAAAGATAATAGAAACAACCATTTAGGCTTAAATTGGTGACGCTTGCCACAATAAAAAAAAGAGTGGACAAGTCATGTGAACTGTTGACAAAAGGTCCCAAAATAGGTTTTCTCTCTGATTACAACGATTTCAAGATTGTACAGGATGGATTTGGTGAAGGAGAAATGATATTAGACCACGGATAAGCATGCACAATATGGATACACGGTCAAGCATGAAAAATGTTTAATAGAAGGCCTCAAGAGATGTCTTCTCATGGAGAATAATGATTGTTGGAAGTGCACAAATAGCATCCTCCTAGGTTAGATGTTGAGATAGATACATATTGCAATCATACATGAGCAACCCTTCATTGCCACTACAACTAATTATTATGATTGAAAGGTTGACTTTTTTGATAGTGTTAGTTTATTTTGGCGATAACCTAAACTTTATTATGGAGATGGTGAATTTCACGTATGGTTTTGGATATTTCCCATGAATACGGGGTTAGAGTATAGAAGTATTATTCCATTAAATTTGGGTCCTAAATGTGCAGAGGATTTATATTCTTCTTTCAAACATCTGAGAAGGCGAGGATGGGTGATATTTATGGACTCTTAATTAGAATGAAAGATGAAATAAATATCATTGCTTGTTCTACATAGAGATTGCTATCTAAATATATCCACCAATTCACAAATTAACACAATGTACATGCAACTTAATTCTGCATTTGACTGGTTAACATAATGCTTCAATAAATGTCACCTCATGGAATGCAATGATTTGCAGGATGTGCATGAAAATAGATTTGTTGAACAGGCTTTAAAAACATTCAAACAAAAGTAACTGCAAGCATAAAGCCAAATTCTACTACCTTGCCAGCATCCTCCCTACGCGTGATGAAATGGGAGCTTTGGAACCGATTATGGATGTCTATCAAAATGTAAGGGATAGAGAAGTTTTGTTAGGTATTGTGGTTGCAATTTTCCCTCACAGACATGTATGCGAACTGGTGGAAGCATAGACAAGGCACGTGAACTATTTGACAACGTGCTCTGAAGAGATGTGTTTCTGTGGGCTACAATGACTGCAAAGCTTTGTCAGAAGATATGAGAAGAAATACTGAGGACCAAAGGAGCATGCTCAACGGTTTTGTTTTCTCTTCGGGAGGATATCTGAGGGGTTGCAGAAATGAAAACCAACTTCAAATAATTTTGGGTTGGAGGTCAGAGGTTTGAAATCCCCATAAATAGATGCATATAATGCATCTATATAATCCAACTATCCATGCGCTGGCAGGGAATTTTTTTTAAAAGATGTCTAACTGATTAATGATGATTTGATATTATTACAGCCTATCGGCTAATTAAGTTTGGCCAACAAACCTGCTAATTCTCACCTTTTTTAATTTCATGCTTCCCAGTTTTGAGATAAAAAAATTAAGAAACGGTTTCCACCACTTATAACACACGGTTAGAAAGCTTAAAAAACATGAAACACAATCATACTTTTCTGAGTTAAAATCCAGGAAAAAAAAAAAAAAGTTAAAACTAGATCTTTCTCACATCCCCAATGATCTCTATAAATACCAAGTTAAAATGCAGCAAACCCACACAGCACCACCAAAAAAGCAGATCATTCTCAAGGATTTAAAAGAAAATTGCATAAATCAGAATGAAGAATACAGTGTTAGTGATTTGTGTAGTGTTTTTAATGTTAGTAGTTTCTAGTGAGTTTTGTATTGCAAAGTGTTCAAATGAAGTGTATGCACTTGATCATATAGCTCCATGTATAGAAGCAGGCACTGTGGAAGCCGTGCCTGACAGAAAATGTTGTGAGGGAATGAAGAGTCTTACTCGTTTGGATTACTTTTGTGATATTTTGATGTCTGCAACTGGATGGCACAATCATCATATTGTTAAAGATTACATTGGGGCTTGTGAAATCCATGTTCCTAACAATTACAAATGTGTTCCAGATGCCTCTTGATAACCCAGCCTCTGCATGGTAATGCTGATAGGTATAGACTCTACATTTGTGTGTAATATGGAATAAAATTAGAGAAGTATTCAGTTGAGCTATGATTTAGTTGTGACTTGATCAATCTATCAGATTCTTTAGTGGAACTGGTCTACCTATAAATTAATGGGAGCTCTTGAAAGAAAAATGGTCTCACAAACTACAAGGATTGCAGGATATGCCCATAATTGATTTCCCATTTAATCCCGCGGCGGTTGTTGTGTGGATCTTCTCTCAATTATCTATGAAGAAGTGCAGAGGTCTGGTGAGGTTCAAATATAAGGAGATTGATGGGAGATAGAGGAATTTTAAAAGATCTTTGGATGTAGTTGGATTAAGGCCATAAAATGGTATACACTAGCATCCAAAGACATAGTCAGTCTATGCAATGTTTGCTGACTATGGATCAAAAGAAAATAACACCGCATTGGCTCAGGATAATAGAAGTTTTTAGCAATTTAAAAAAAAACACATGGATACCCTTAGCATTATCGCTCCATTAGGTAAACATCATCAAAATTCTTGAAGTAGCTGGCCAACATTGAGTAACACATCTGATATTTTACAGATACAAAACTAAACATCTGAAAACCCTACAATTGACGCCTCAACAAAATAACTCCAATTATAATGCAATTACCACTAAATGCAAAAACAAACTTTATACATGCTTATAGACTCCATAGTTGGAATGCCGGTCATTTATTCTTATGACCAACAACATTTGCAGCCTCAATAATGAAATAGAATTTTAATGCAATGTATTTGACATAGAAATGGATGGATAATTCATAGATTTCTCTTACTATCATGCAATGAATTATACAAAGGTTTAGTTGAATTGATTTGAAGAAAGTAACTAAAGAGAGCAATGGTATATACTGGCATCCTACCTCGGATCGTTAGCAACAACATCGCAGAGCTCAATAATGAAACCCCAATCTAGCCTCCTGTTCTATTTTGATCTTCCACGCCCTCAAGAATGGTTTACCAATTTTCTTTTATATTTGTAAGAGTGCAACCGTAGAACAGAAAACCAACTAACTCAACTAATTACAAAATATTAAATTTATTAAGCCCATAGTTATAAAATAATTACCAATTACTTCCATTCTAACTTAATGCATGCAAACGGGTAATTTATTTACCCCACATTTACGCACACAAACAATTAATTGTTAACCCCAAACATATTATTATTATTAATTTATCTCACATTATAAATTTACTTTATGACTAATGATAATTATTTATTTATATCTAACTATATATTTATTTAACATAGGTATTAAACAATTTATTATAACTTATAAAATAGCCAACACATTTAATCAACAATCTAAATTAAATAAAACCAAATGCCCAATAGCTACCTAACCACTATCCAGGGTCAAAGGGAAAGACTTCGAGCAACCCTAACTGACATAGGACATACTGACCATACTGACAAAGTGTCAAACTACCTGCACATCCAAGGTGAGGATGGAGGAGCGCTACATGCGACACACTACAGCTACCATCACCAGGCTCTGGAATCTTTTACCTTCTGTAACCCCCAAATCAGCTAGGGTTTCTATTTTCCCACCTATTCTTGACTCTACACTTGCCCCCTTAACTCTACTACTACCCAGGGTCCCCAAAATAGCCATAAATAACACTTTTTGGTGGCCTCCAGCTAAATTTCAAAATTTACAACTCCCTATAAAAGTAGGTAAACTTCCGGGAAGCATAACTTTTGATCTGGGTGTCTGATTGATGAACCGTTTTAGGCGTCAGAAAGCTCATGATGTGAACTATCATGTTGGAAATCTGTAAATAGATTTCTATCAACTTTTAGGGACATTTAGGGAAGTTTTAGTGCCTCATATCTCATTTCAAAAAATTTTAGGGGCTTTTCAAAAAACAAAAACTTTCATATCTTTCAGCTCACAAATGATCTTTGCCTGATTCCTTCGCCAAAGGTATTATATTTCCATTTAGTAACTTTTTGCAATTTTTTGCTTCAATCCATGCCCAACTGCAAACTTTCCAAAAATAGTAGGTAGACTTTCCAAAACAGGCAGGTTGCTATTTTTAGTAGTTTTTGAAAAACTGAAAGTCCTACATCATTATTTTGGATATTATGGAACTAGAAACACTAATTATGGAAAGAAATGAAAACAACTACAATGATTTTGAATCAACTTCTTTTTAGGTGATGCAAGATTGCCCTTACACCACTGGATACTCTTACATCATTTTGTTTAACTGGTTTTGTTCCTAGACAGACTGTTAAATGATGTACTATCAGTGATGGATCTAATCCTGGCATATGTGCATAGGACCAAGAAAAATTGATTTCTCATTTTATGAAGAAAGAATTGAAGTCCCAAGTTTCAAATTCTAATAGTGACTTTGCTACATATGTGATCTTGGGATCTTCTGTATTTCTAAGATTCATCTCTTGTGTCTGTTCTATGAGTATAGTGGACTTTTCTTGGTGTGCCCCCACTTTGGGAAGGTTAAATTCCTCATCCTCTAGCACCTCAGAGAGGTTTTCACCAGTGGATATGTCTTTTATTTTTATTTTTTCATCGTTTGAAAGTGCCATAAAGTGGTTTTCACCAGGGGACGTTATTTTTATATTTTCATTTTTTTGACTAAGGAATTTAATGAATTCCCCAAAGTAGGCATCGGAGTGTAGTTCAATAGTGTAACCAATCTTGTGATCTCCAATAGGTAGATGAGTATGAAGTCTAAAAAATTCAACAATAGCCTCATCATTTTCAAAGACATCAAGGAAAGGAGGTCCTTGTTGGTCCCAATCAATGAGATCTAGATAAACAAGGGATAATGAATGAGATGAAGTGGATGGCGTGGATGAGAACAATGGTTGATCAAAGGAATAAGTGATGGTATAGATGGAAATATCCTCAAAGACATCAACAACCGCTTCAAAAGGATCTATGAAAGTGTCTTGATTAAATGACTCAACCACAGGAAAAGATTTCACCACTTCATCTAAGATAAACTCAACATCGGGTGACTCACGCTTAGCAGATCCAAACCCTAGCCCAACATGCTTAGGTCGGTGATGAAACTCTAAAGGCTTTAATATTCCTTGTTGTTGTTGCCCAAGCCAACCGTCTGTATAGCCCAACTTTTTAATGATAGGATAACCTTTGTGATATATACTAAATGGTAATTGCCTCTATTCGACTTCTTTGTTATAGAGCCATTTAGAGATGTTGTCTTCAATGGTTTCTTGACTCATTTTCCTCCAATATTTGAAATGTTTCAATTGTGGATGAGTAACCAAGACATGATTAATTTGATGAGGTCACCCATAGCTCTTAGGTGAAAGAGGAAGTTCATTGATATGAAACAGAGTGTACTCCCCCATGCCTTTATCACTGATCTTAACCTTGATCTCCGGTCGGGAAGTGGATAGTGTGGATGAGGAAGATGGGGTGTGGGTGGATGGGTCAATGTATTTGGATGATGGTTGCACAACTTCATTAGTTGGGCAATAATTTTGATGTCGATAGGGGCCCTCCAATCGTCTACAGTATTGAAATGGGCGAGGGTCTGCTTGTATGGTAATCTCATGATCATTAAATGGGAATTTTATGCATTGGTGATATGTGGAAGGTACGGCTCTCATGGCATGAATCCATGGATGCCCTAGGAGAATGTTGTAGGGGAGATCAAGATCTAATACCTGACATGTAGTTTCTATTGTAATAGGGCTAACCTTGATTGGGAGTCTAATTGTGCCTACCAATTTTCTTTCTCTATCATCATAAGCTCTGATCATAATTTGATATTTCTCATCAATGTTCTTATCAAAGTATCCCAGTTGTTTTATTAATTTGAGGGTACATAAATTCAAAGCTGATCCACCATCTATCAGAACCTGTTTCACAAAATGTTGGTTATCAATAACTTCTAGATGAAGGGCTTCAATATGGAAATGTTCTGGAGAGGAGTTTTCTAGCTCTGTGAAGATGAGGTGAGGAGTGGATGTAAGAGCCCCCACCATAGCTTGGAATTGATCTACATCAATATCACCTAGTACTTGAGATTCTATAAGGGCTTTATCCAAGATTTGTTTGTGTTAGGGGGACATTTTTAAAAGCTCTAGGATTGAGATCTGGGCAGGTGTCTTTCTCAATTGATCCAGGATATTATATTTAGGTACATTATGGATTGAAACAGGAGGTCTCGTGGGGTTATGGGATGAAATAGGAAGAGGATTTCCCTAAACAGTGATATGACCTATTTGTGTAGTGACATCACACTCATGAGTTCTACCTCTAATAGTTATAACATTGACATGAGGATATGAAACTTCAATATGGCCAACTAAGCTATGTTTACTATAGTCATAATGAACTTCATGGTGTGATGTGTTATCGACATTATTGGCTCTATTATTTTTTTTCCCATGTGGAGGAAATGGTTCTTGGTAGGCTTTGAGTTTCTCATTGGGAGACTCATGAGGTATTTGATCTATGTTTATCTCTCCTTGATCAATTAGATCTTGGACATGATGCTTTAGTCTCATGCATGAATTAGTGGCATGCCCATTGACATGATGGTACTCACAATATTGATCTTCTCAGAACCATCAGGGTTTTGGTTGACTGTCATCATAAGGTTTGCTAATGTCAGGAAGTTCAATCATGTTTTCTTGTTTAATTTTCTGAAATATGGATTCAAGAGGTTCTATTAAGTCTAAAAATTTGCATGGTGGTCTTAGACCTAGAAAGGTAAATTTCTTTTGTATATGTGGTGGATGATCTCTAGGTGTATTATGAGTTGATGAAGAATTGAGGACAAATGGTTTGTTTTTCACATGCTGGACATGTTTTGTATCAGTGATTCCATCTTTCACAATGTTCTTGTTTTGATTCCAATATTAGGATTTATCATTGTTTTGGTTATTGGAACTACGATTGTGATTGTCTTTGTAAATTTTAATGAGACCTTTGTTGATAAGAGTTGTTTTGATCATCTTGCCTTTTGTCATGATTTGTTCAAATGAATCAGAGCATTGTACTTGTAAGTGAAAAGCTAGCTTTGGATTACGATTTTATACAAAAATTGGAACTAGTTGTTTCTTAGGAATATGACAAGGGAGTCGACTGACAATATGCCTCCATCGTTGTAGGAAAGAAGTAAGGGTTTCCCCTCCCTTTTGTTTAGTGTTATAAAGGTCTTGCATGGAGGTGTCTTGTTCAATGTTATAGGCAAAGTTCTTGACAAACTCCTCTACCAGTTGTTCAAATGATTTGATGTTTCCTGGGAGACGTGAGAACCATTCAAGGGTTGAGCCAGCCAAACTTTTAGGAAAAAGTCTCATTAAGTATGTGGGTTCATGTTGAAATTCCATGCATACGATATAGAATTCATGAATATAATCGCAAGGGTCACCTTTTCCTTTGTATTTGTCAAATTTTGGAATTTCTAGATTTGTAGGAAAAGGTAACATGATTAAAGATTTGTCAAATGGATCAGGGTATAGTTCTTCAAATGACTATTTCTTTTGTCGAGCACCAATCCAATTATCAATGATTCATTTGATTTCATCTTGAAAGGGTGGAGTGGTGATTGATTGATTGTGTAATTGTGTTTGTGGTGATGTTTGTGGGTGATTTTGATGTTGTGATGATGATTGAGATTGTTGGGCTGATTGGAGTCTCAAATTTTGTTGTAGCAATTGGATAAATTGTTGTGATTGGGAGAGTTGTGATTGGGCGATTTGTTGTTGTAGCTGAAGGATTTGGGGATCAATGGTTTTGAGGATGAGACATTGGTAGGGTTATAATTTCATGAAGTTAAGGGTATGGAAGTAGATACCTATGTTGATTGAGTGTTGACGTGATGGATGTGGATAGAAGAAGTTTGAGGTATGGAAACATGAGTTGCATTGGGGGTTAATTGAGATGAGGGAATGTTGGAGGTTTTTGGTATAGAAGATATAGGGATAGATTGTGAGATCTCTACTGGTGAAATGGAAGGGGTTGTAAGAGATGATCCTAATGAAGGAAATAATGAAGATGTTAGTGATGACTGAATGGGTTGAATCATGAGGATAGATTGTGAGATTCCTAATGGTGGAATCGATGGGGGTGTAAGTGATGACCCTAATGAAGGAAATGATAAAGGTTTAAGTGATGACTGAATAGGTTGGATCACGGGAGGAGAATAGTCTGGAAGTATCCCCAATCTGTAAGTATGTGATGAGATAAACATAGGTGTTGAAAATGATTGATAGGAAGAGAGAGGTTGGATTGTAGAAATAGAGGTATCTTGTGGTATTTCCAAGGTGAAATTTTGTGGTGATGTGATAGACGAGGTAGATTGGAACACTTTTGACATTGGTGTTGAAAATGATTGATGGAGAGAAGAATTAGCCTGAGCTTCAGCTTTAGCTTTTTCTACTTTTCTTCGTGCTTTCTCTCTCTCATAAATATCGTTAGGGACTCTAGCTCCACAATCATAAAGATATTGCATAAAATAATCAGGATCATGATCCATGGAAAGAGATGAACAAGTTGTAATGTTTTAGGATCTTGTTGGAGTTGAAGTGCAATTGGATTCATTTTAGTATAGTCATGTGTGGATTTAGGAGTTTTGGTAGTAACTAGTTGGTCTGATACATCATCACGAACGTCTACATAAGTTGAAAGGTCTCCAAGTGGATCATTATTAAAATATGATGATGAACTAGCATTTTGTTGAGTGGGATTGATTTGATCATGAATGGGCTCTTCTTCAAGGAATCCTGAGGATTGAGGTTGCCATTTTTGAGGAGTGAACTCCATATTGTTTTTCTTGGCTTAGGTATGGGTAGTAACCATGAAAATAGATGACAATCTGGAATGGTAAAAGGCTCTCAGATAGATATATATGGATGATATGAAAAACTCCAAAATTGGGGATAAATGTTATGGATCAGATTGAGATATGGATATGGATTGTTTGATTTAAGATAGAAATAGAGTCGAAATGATGAGTCAAAGAGACTAGATGGACCTTAGGATTAGATACGGATAAGGGGCTCCTTTACAACACTTAGGGTTATGATATGCCTAAGGAAGAAAGGAGATTAAAATGCCACCTCTACTCAAAGGAAGTCAGGGCTTATTGAGTAGGAAAGATGGAAAGCTTAAGAATGGTCAGGGCCTCTTAAGCAAATGGATCGATATGGGATTGATTAGAAAAAGGTCTGTCTCTTGATGACTTAGATGTTGATATATGATCAATAGGATAATGGGATTCCACTATTGGAAGGAGATTTTGGGAATGGATATAGATGAATGACCAATTTAGAGAGCTTCTTTTGATTAAAAGTATCAAGGTTCCACTTGAGATGTGACATGAGGATGAAAGGTTCTCAATTCTAAAAATCAAGTTGATGATGTAGGAGACAAGTTGTAATGGTGATGATGATCAGGTATGCACACACATCAATCATATAAGACACACAACTTGATTGGTTGTTTTTTATGACACCTTGATGTATTGCAAACACTTGTAAACATGCATGATCCTAGGCTAGGAAAGGACAATACTTGTTGAGTTCCCACTTGGTTTTACCCAGTCACACCTACTTATGGTGTATAGCTCCATGAACTTGGGGTACGGGCTCCTCCTTACAGCGCACTCACTTCTTAGGCACACCAAGTTCTTGAGGTACTTTGCTATCTCTACCATAAGCCACGAGAATGTGGGATGGCTATCAAAGTTTCCTCCTGTATCAACAAGTAGATGGTTTTTGGCCACTAAACAAAAGGGTTCTAGTGAATATCTAGGGGACCGGCACCTTACGAGCATCCAACAAGCCACTAAAGGCTTTAACTAACCCTACTAGGAGTTTAATATACACAAAGGTACATCTCCTTTTGAGCTAGCACTGTACGGTAAGCGCTAATACTGGTTAGACTTGTCTTTCACCTTATCCTCAATTTATATAGTGGACCGGATGAAAGTACCACTTGGGGTCGCAACTGAGTTCTCCTTGTGGATGTGTCTCAAGAGCAAACCCACTCTAAGGATAACAAAAGCAAGGAAACATGTTGTTTTTGATCTCCCAGATCACACGAAGCACAAGGAGAGAGCATACACAATGCCTTTGCCTCACACTCACATGGGGTTCATTTTAATTCCAAATCCAAATGTGTGGGTGGTTATACAAAATGTCAAAGGAATGCTTTTGATTCTCAAGATCATAGAGTGACACAAGAGAAGAGCATACGCATTCAATGAGAAAATTGCAAGCCACAAGAAATCACAAACACTTGTTAATTTTAACCCTTGCTTATGATGTGATCTAATCTATGAAAAGAAGACACGATGTTTCAAGATTACATTCTTTGACAATCGAACCTCAAACACACTGATTAGTAGTTTGCAAAAACTTTTGGTCTTCGATAGACGTATAGCTGAAAATGTTGGGATAGTAGGAATGATCCTACAAAAGTCCACACGAAACATTAAATGCATCATGAGATGAAAAATGTTTGATGATTTGAAACAAAAGGACGAATTTTAAATGGTTATACTAGAAAATATGGGATGAATTTTCAAGAAATGATTGTACCATTACGAAGCTCTCTAAATCTCCTTTTTGATGCCTATAAAAACATGAAAATCTTATGGAAGATGAAAACATTATGCAAGTTTGAACGAAACAACCTCCTAGGGCTAGAAATTGGCACTCTGGATTTGCAAGCTTCACTATTGGTGATTTATTTTGAGTTTGTTCGCATGTGGTTTTGACCAAAAGTTTTATTAACGTTGACAATTAATAGCTCTTTTGCCCGATGTTTAAAAGTATTATTTAACCTATAACATTAACCTTTAATATTATATGTCAAAAACAATAGTGATTAACAAAGGATATTAACCTAAGGGTTAACAATAACAATTAGGGTAAAGATTAAAACATTACTAGAGCATGTAACATCATAAAATCTCACCAAAAGTAGTTATTATTGAAGATCTAACTCATCATTACACTGTAATAGTAAAACTGACTACACTACGGGCAACATGACTCTTGAAAATTGTTAACAATCTATGCAAAAAAGAGAATCTACGATCAGCTCTCATAAACAATGAAGATTTGTATCAATAAAGATGCATATTGGATAGAGCAATCTAAGGTTTACTACCATTTATCAACACTCCCGAAATGATGCTAAACGACAAACCTACAACTAGAAATTAAGATAAATGAGTAAAAGAATCAAGAAAGCGAAGTCAGGTAAAGGAAATATTGAATATAATAGTGACCAGTCACGTGTTAGATGGATGCCAATGAATAATGCCCAATTAGTTCAACAAGAGTTTATACCAATCTGACCACATACAAATCTTCCAACTTTTCCTATTACCATAGATTTGAAGAAACAAATCTTGTACACAGAATGATTGTTAGCATTTTGAATTTTGTGAACAAAAGTTTGGATTCCAAGAGACATTATACAAATTGAATTTTGAAGTAAAAATAATATTATCTTCTGTTAGCGCTTAATCCCCAATCATCACGGTTGTTTGGAATCAAGTTATTTTGATCAAACACTGAAGTTTCATAGGAGTACGCGGGACTACAAACGTTTCTTTAAAAGAGCTATGCTTGAAACAAAAGATGTCTTCCTTTGCATCCACTCCAAACTCACTAGAATGAATATGCAACTTGCATGACTTGAAATTGGATCTTAATCAATGGCAAGGAGTTGTCAATAAAAATTTGTTCCGATGAGAATGATGTACATGAGCAACAAGCAGGTCTCCATATAAATGTCATAAAAGAATAATTCAATCTGCCAGATGAAACCTTAAATCAGAAAAATGTAAACCATAGGGACACAAGTTTACTTAGGCAACATTAATTATTGTTATCACCAGTAAACAAAAGTAAGAAATCTTTAACAAAAACTACCTTGCCCTTTTATTTAAATATTTTTTGCACCTATAAGAGGTTTAGAAAATACACCAATAGGAACAGCCAACAGGTTTAGGAAGTTTACCTGTATGATTTTTTTTTGTTTTACAGCATTAGACAATTATAATGTTTCCATATAAAAGCTCATTACCTAGAAAAGAATTGAGTGGACCAAGACTCTGAACAGAGGAATTGCAGAGTTTGTTTTTTTATGGCAGTTGATACTGAGCCTCATGAGATCCTTCTCCATCTACCATTGTTGACTGCAAAAACTTAACACATGAAACTTTGCAAAACAACCAATTAAGGACATATTTCATGTCGGGTTCACAATTGTATGCACCAAATACATATTTTATCGAAAATATTTTACAATTAAAACCCTTAAATCTAATATCAAATGCAACAGAAAGATAATGATAAACTATTGAGACTTAGCAAATTAAATGTTATCGAACTCACTTAAATGTGGTTGCTCATTATTTGCATAACTCCAATGTCAATGTTGTCAGGGGTAAATGAGAAACAAAGTTGATTTTTATAAAATTTGAAGATGGTTGGTTCAAGCAGTTAAAAAAAAATTGGTGAACGGTAAAGGGTAGGTAAAAGCTAGTTAGGGTTTTTAACATATTTTGATTTAGTTTTTTATGAATAAGTTAGGTTTAGGTTTATGTTAAATAATAAATTAAGTTTTTGAAGCTTAATTTATTATCTATGGGAAATGGTAAAAGGATAAGATTTAATAAATTAATTAAAATTAATTAAATCTTTTGGATTAATGGTGTGTTAGGAATTAAGGAACATTTAATTAATTAAATAAAATTAATTAAATTTCCTAACTTAAGAAATGGATCGACTGGTCAATTTTTTTATGTCTATAGATAGGAATCTTGTTCCATAGTTGACCAATAGTATCCCATGCATACGAGTTTCTTGGCTAGGGTAGGGCCACTAGAGTGAGTCCCGCATATACCATCGTGCACTTCACTAAGGGCAGTTTGATATTCCTTACTATCGAGACATCTAAGGAGAGTACCATCAAGACCTCTACGATATAGGGTATTGGCGACAATGGCATACCGGGATGCCTGATGGATGAAGGTTCATTTTTGGTTACTAGAGAGATTAGGTGGGAGGGTATTCTCTTTAAGATCAGAAAATATTTTTCCATAGAGGGGAGAATCAGTTCTGACAATGTGGCAAATGATATGGGATTCAGGGGTGTCGTATGCAGGACAGGACACTGGCTCTACCAAGAACTCATAACATGATTAATTTTCTAGAATATCAAGGAGAGATGCGATCATGGCCATGGTGTCTTCCACTTTGTTCTCAATCCATGGTATTTGTTCAAAAGAGATCTTGACGAAGTATTCTTTGAAGTCATCTACCATTCATTTATAAGGGACCAATTTCTCATCTTTTGTCTGGTAGTCGTCATTTACTTGATTTATGACTAGCTGTGAGTCACCATACACTTGAAGCTCTTTTATATTCCATTCAACTACTAGCTTGATACTAATGACTAGGGCTTCATACTCTACCATGTTGTTAGTGCAAGGAAACCTTAATCTGTATGATTTAGGAATGGTGTTGCCACTAGGTGTGATTAATAAGATACTTGCCCTTGATCCATGTTGAGTGTATGATCCATCAAAGTACATTTTCCAATTTGCTGTGTTTATGTGAAAGATGGATTCATCTAGAAATTTAAAGTTTAGAGGGCTATGATCTATCAGAGGTGCATCTGATAGTTGATCTGCAAGTATTTGGCCTTTTATTGCTTTCCTGTCTGCATATTCAATATCAAACTTGCTGAGAAGCATGACCCATTTGGACAATCTACCTATTAAGGCTGCCTTATTGAGTAAGTACTTGAGTGGATCAATCTTTGCTATCAGTTTGAGATAATGCAACAACATGTAATGTCTCCACTTTTGTGAGGAGAAGCCATAGCGAGGCATGCTCTTTCAATTAGCATGTACTGTAGTTCATATCCAACAAGTTTTTGACTGATATAGTAGATTTCTTGTTCTTTCCCATCATAGTTTTGTTGTGCAAGGAGAGCCCCCAGAGCTATTGGTGTAGCTGAGATATACAGTAGTAGAGGTTTCCCCTGAATCGGTGGCATCAATACAGGTGGCTTCATTAGATATTCTTTTAACTACTAAAATGCCTGTTCACATGACTCATTCCATTTGAAAGGGACATTCTTATGTAGAAGATGGGAGAATGAGTGGCACTTGTCTGCCAATTGAGAAATGAATCATCTGATAGATTACAGTTTTCCCTATAGAGAACTTAATTGAGTGAGATTTTTAGGAGGCAACATTTCCATGATGGCCTTCACTTTAGCTGGGTCAACTTTGATTCCATTTGCAGACACTATGTATCCTAGTAGCTTACCTGAGGTAACTCCAAATACGCACTTCTTTGGGTTGAGGCTCACATTAAACTTTTCCAATTTAGTGAAGATTTTGTCCAGTACTACTAAGTGTCCTCTTGTGAGTGATTTTGCTAGAATGTCATCGACATAATCTTCCATTATAGTGTACATCATGTCGTGGAAGATTGTGGTCATAGCTCTCTGATATGTTGCACCAACATTTTTCAATCCAAATGGCATGACACACCAACAATATGTGCCCCAAGGGCATGTAAATGTAGTCTTGTGTTGGTCTTCAAGTGCAACTTTTATCTGGTTATATCCAGAAAAACCATCCATTAATGATAGCATAGTGTGCCCTGCTATTAGATCTACAATCATGTCAATGTTTGGTAGGGGGAAGTCATCTTTCGGACAAGCTTTGTTCAGGTCCCTAAAATCATTACATATTCAGACTCTTCCATCTAGTTTGGCAACTGGTACTATGTTCGAAACCCATTCAGGATAGTCTATTGGTCTGATGAATTTGACATCTAACAATTTCTTCAGCTCTTCTTTCACCATCAGGGCCACATTCGGGTGCATCTTTCTATGTTTTTACTTTATTGGTTTAGCTCTTGGAGCTAGGGATAAGTGATGCATTATGAGATTCAGATCTAGCTCTGGCATGTCTACATATGTCCAAGTGAAGTTGATTTGTTTTCTTTTGAAGAAGTTAGTAAATGCTGGTTTTTCTTGTTTTGTTAAAACCTTTGCCATGTGGACCATTTTGGGATTATCACTTGTGCTGACATTGATCGGTTTTGCTGGTTCTATCAAGATTGAAGATCTCTCCTGATGTGTAAGATTGGGTAGAGGGTCAAGCCTTCCATTCTTCGGGGCCTCAAAGAGGTTTTCACCATTGGATACATCTTTATTTTTACTATTCTCATGATCTAACACTGCCGCAAAGGAGTTTTCACCATTAGATCTTTCTTTCATTTTGACATTTTTGAGATTGAAAGGCTTGGCACTCTCACCAAAATAGGCCTTCTCATTGAGTTCTATAGAATAGCTAGCTCTGTGGTCTCCTACGGGTATATGATCTCTAAGCTCAAGATAATCTATGATGGCTTCATCGTTCTCAAAGCTATCGAGCTCAGGGGTAGTGCCTTGTAGGTCCCAATCTATGAGTTCAGGGTGCACCAAAGGTAAGGGGTCATTGGGTTGATCTGGTTCGATGGTTTTGATAGTTAGGATAGCGTTGTTAAAGGCACGAACAAAGTCTGCGATGGTACTCTCTATTAGCAGATCCATCAAGGGGGCATCATTCCTTCCTCATGACTTTCACTATCATTATTATGCAGAACAGACTCTAGCAGTCTAGCCCTTGGACTTTGTTTCTCATTTGCAAGGCTTGGGTCATACTCATGGACAACATCAATATCCTTTTCATCACAAGATAGTTCTAAGAGACTATCCCACTCATATTCATTTGAATCGGTCTCACTTCCTTGATGAAGTTGCATCTACTGAATTAGTTCAACTAGATTACTAGTAGATGCTTATGGTTGTTTGCCTTTATCTTTATTTTCTCTATTGGTTCTTGATGATCTAGTGTATCCTAGCCCTATAGTGTCTCAGGATGTTACGGTATGAGGTTGTATGGGTTCAGTGATACCATCCTTTCTTGAGCCGAGTGGACCATGTCCTTCATACCCCATTCTTTGTAGCATTTGGAAACCTTGACCATATTGTGCAGTTTGTATAGTGGGATGGTCATGTTGTGTCGATGAACTCTCTTCATCCTTGTATAGCCATTATAGGATATCCTTTTCATTGCTCTCATCTTCAAGGCTTCCCCATTTGACAAATGGTCCTTTGGTATCTTCATCTACTTTAGGTTTGCTCAGAGTAGGTCTTCCATATGATCTTGGAGATAAGGGGAGTTGTGCTATGTAGAGGGATTGGGAAATTGTGTATTAACCCAAGCCCTTATCTTTGAGTTTGAGGTCAGGTTGGGATGGCTTCGAAGAAGAAGCAAGTGTATCTGGGTCAACGCAAGATGAAGATGAAGTAGAAGCATGGTTGTTAGGGATCACCACTTCAGGTTTAGATTGTATAGAGTTGTAGTACTAAAATGGATTGAAGGAAGCTAGGTGTGCGAAAAATGCTTCCTACACTAATCTATTGAGGAGAGGGCTATACAAATTCAACTTTATCCTAACTATTATAGCGATGTTAAACCATTAACATGAGATATTGCAGCAGTACACATACACACATAAAGTAGACAGAAGAGAGAGAGAGAGACAAGATATACGTGGAGAAAACCCTTACGGGTGAAAAACCCCACACTCCAAAACATAGCTCAAATGTATTACAATAAACATTAGCAGATTACAATATAGTTTTAGAGCCACTGCTCTTTCAGGAGTCTTTGAATGTCGAATCTGGAGATATTTCGGTAGCATAATAGTACTTGTACCAAAGTTGTCTATCTCCCATCCAAACACCTATGTATATAAAGTTTACAAGGCAAATATGGAACCTTCTAGAGATGGGTGTCCATCTTGGACTCATGCCCCAAAACCCATGCCTAAGGACACTTGTCCAACATCCCATCCCGAAGTGGGCACCTGGTCCCAAGATAGGTTACGACAGATGATCTTACACACCTTACAACTATCAAAGAATCTGTCATACACTGACTAAAATTATCATATTCCTCTTACATGTCATAACCTCCCTTGACCTCCCAAAGATGTCTTTCTCTCATACAAAGATACTCACTGACACTTGTCATTAATTAAAAATCATTTGAGGTTTCGGGGGCATTGCCCCTGAGCCCCTACAAGGGCGTTGCCCCTCGACCTCACCCTATACTGCGATAGGGAGCGCACTAGGGGTGCTACCCCTAGACCCTACAAGGGGCTACACCCCTTGACCCTGTCTTGGGGGCACTACCCCCAAACCCCTGTTAATTATTCAAGGGGGAAATCGCGGCTGCCAAAGTCACCAAAATTTATCCTACTACATATACACAAGGTGCTGAGTATGCTAACTCAACATGGGATAAATAAATACAACATCAGGAATTTGCAAACGTTGAGACACCTTAATTCCCAACAATGGATTCGGGTCGCCTTATATGGTGATCTCTTGACCTTCATAGGGGAACTTGATACATTGATGGTATGTTGATGGTACTACTTTCAGAGCATGTATCCATGGTCTCCCAAGAAGAATGTTATATGCTAGCTCCATATCAAGGACTTGGCAAGCCACATATTTTACTATAGGTCCCACTCTGATCGATAAAGTAACAATTCCCTTGGAAGTTCTCTCCTCCTCATCATAGGCTTTGATAGTGATTTTCTTTTTTAGATCTATGGCCTTCTCTAAAAACCCCAATGTAAGGATTAACTTCAAGGTACAAATATTCAAACCAGCTCCTCCATCGATTAGGACTCTCTTTATCTTATGTTTGTGTATGAAGGCTTCGATATGAAGAGAGGAACTATAGGGTTGAGTGATTGACATATCATCCTTTTCAGTGAATGATAGGGAGTGAGGTGAGGTTATGTGACCTATGATGGTTTAAAACTGTTCTTCAGCAAGGTTCGTGGGAATGGAGGCTTCTGCAAAGGCTTTGTCAAGTATGGCCCTATGAGATGGGGATAGACATAGAAGTTCTAGGATGGAGATATGTGCAAGTGTCTTATGCAACTGATCTAAGATACTATACTAATTAGACATAGTGGTAGACGCTCCTCTAAGAGTGAATCTATTACTGTGGGTGACAACATTGCAATCCAGATCCTTGTTTATAGTGATCACATTGATGTGTGAATCACTTTCTGAGATATGGTTAACAACATAGTCAAATCTGACGTTTGTGTAATTTGTGTTATTAGAGCCACTGTTGTTTTTGTTGGAGGATCCTCCCTGCTCATAGTTGGGAAGAGGATCCTTTAATGTTTGATGATCACTATTAGAGGTATGTTCGTCAATGAATATTTTATTTTGCTCAATCAAATCTTGGATGGTGTGCATTAGAGAAATGCAGTCATTGGTTTTGTACCTCCTGTTTCAGTGGTACTCACAGAAATCATTGTCATTCCACCAATGGGGTTTGACTTTCAGTTCATATTCTCGTGCCGAGGAAAGTGTTATGATTTTTTTTGTGACTAACTTCCATAGGGTAGTTTCCAATGATTCTCCCAATGGTGTAAACTTTCTCCTAGGTTGAAAATTGGTAAACTGTGATAGAGTGTTTCTTGGTTTGTTTTGCAGGGGGTTGTTTTGAGGAGTTGATAAGTTGAAAATTGGTTGCTTGGGTGCCGCATTCTTGGTATCTACCACCCCATCATTCACAATATTCTTATTTTTCATCCAGAATCTTGGTTTATCTGTGTTGGTGTTGGTACTAGGAGTATCTTTATAGAGCTTTACTTGACCCTTGGCAATTAAGGCTTTTTCAATGATGAGGCCCATTTCAATGACCTTGCTGAAGGAAGTAGGACATTGGATTTGTATCTGATAGCTTAGATCCATTTCTAAGTTATGGACAAACATTTCCAGCATTTGTTTTTCAAGCATTTGGTGTGGGCACTTACTTGCCAGTTGTCTCCATCTTTGTAGGAAGGCGGTGAAAGACTCTCCACCTTTTTGCTTGGTGTTACAAAAATCTAAGATTGAGATGTCGTGCTCAATATTATAGGAGAAGTGGGTGACAAATTTGTCCACAAGTTCGTTGAATGTTTTAATGTTGGGTGGTAGTCTAGAAAAGTACTCCATGGCTTGTCCTCCTAAACTTCGAGGAAATAGTTGCATAAGGTAAGTGTCATTATGTGCAACCTCAAGGCAAGCAACGTTGAATTCCCTAATGTGGTCCCTTGGATCACCCTTTCCTCGATATTTATCAAATTTTGGAACCTCAAATTTAGAGGGAAAAGGTATCATGATCAAGGTCCTATCAAAAGGATATGGTGAAATATGCTCTAGGGTGTAATGTTTAGTCGTTGCTCCTATTTTCATGTCTGTGAATTGTTGTTGTAAAGATTGGATTTGTTGGCTCACTAGACTTAGAGCATCCATGGAATCAATGGTTTCTTTGCTTTTATTTGTGGGTACTTCCTCATGTCTACTTCCCTCAGGGTTTCTTTCTTCCTCAGTTTCTTTTAGAGCCTCTACGTCATAATCTTTAGGGATCTTGACTCCTAGATTTGTTAGGTGTAAAAAGAATTTGGTAGGGTCTTGGGCAAGTATCTTTCCCAATAAGCATTGAAATTTTGGGTTATGCTACGTTTGAAGGATCTCTTCCATAGAAATTTCTTCATCACTTTCGTGACCGTCTGGAATAATTTTCTTGCACAATCCCCTAGTGGAGTTCCTAGAGAAAAAGATAAGTGATCCTTGATATTGGAGACTCACCAGGTTTGTTTGAGGTTTGATGCGATCTAGAAAAGCTCGGTTCTAACCTTGTTGGATTTTGGAAGAATTTTGTGAGAGTTTGGATGAAAAAGTAGCTATGGTATGGAAGGAGAGGTAAATGATTGTCTTGCAAGATTTTAATTAGATTTTGGATCAACTGAGACAGGTCTAAAATGGTTTTTGAAAAGTAAAAAATTTTTCTCTTGGAAGGTACATATTTGCTCTCTGGATTGGATGAGCAACAGTAAATGTGTCGTGACAAAGTTCAAATGCACTAAAACTCATATCAAATGCACAATACTGGTGATTTTTCAAAAGCGCTGCAACAGAGACTAAATGTGCTAAAAGTCAGATCAAATGCACCATAGGTCATGGCAAATGTGCAACACTAGTTTTTGTTTTGGTTTTTGCAAAATTTTGGAATGTTTTTCAAGATTTTTCTATTTTTGGGTTTGAAAACTTGGTGTTTTTGAGAATTCTGATGTTTAATTATGGCAAAAACACAGCAAACACATAGAAGTTTTCATGATTTTATCTTTTGTTATTATTTTTTTGTATTTTTGGACTATTTTGACTCAGAAACAAGTACACCCTAGGTTGGATAGGACAATATTTGTTGAATCCTCTAGTTGTTAATATTCAAAGCATGTAGCTTTAGGATCTAGTAGCACCAGCTCCCCTCCACAGCACTCACTTCTCACCCATACCAGATCTGGGTTTCCTTAGGCTTATACTCCCACCGAACCATAGGATTGTCCCTACTACCTCTACTAAGAATCACATGAATTGAGGCCACTTCAAGGGCTCCGCCCTTTGTGTCAACAAATAGGGGTTTTTGGTATACTACACAATTGGTTCATAGTCAAGGCAACCGTTAGAGTGGTTACACGTGTGGCAGCACTACTCTCCATTATGGAGTCTCCCAGCCTCAAAGGGTTACGCCTTAGATGGTTTTGGGGGAGGTTGGCCGTTGGTGTAACATAACATCACTCGTTGTAGGAGGTTTTCACCTCAAGCACATTTATTTAAAGTGGATTGGTAGGGCTTGGCTTTAGCTTGTTTCCACTTAGGGTCATTCCCACTTGGATAGGTGTGCATCCAAGGGCAGGCCCCTCTAAAGGTTAAACAAATGGAATAACAAGTCTGGTATTCTGGTCACCCAGTTAAGGGGAGAGCATAAGCCTATTGTCAATCGATAAGCATAGAGAACACTGATTAATCCAAACCTAGATAAAAGGAAAACAACTAAATGAGCTATCTACTTGTGTACTCATACATTTGTTAACTTTGAAGTGTATTTAAAGATAACATTGTTCATTTTCCCATTTGTAAGATAGCAATGATCTAACTTAAGAAGATAGCAATATGCATATATAGTAGTGGTTCAATTACTCTCTTCCTAGTTATGAACTATGTGAAATTTGTATGCAACCATTTTTTTGTTACTTTTTCCCTTAATTAATCTAAATGAACTAGTCAATGTAGCTAAATGATCTAATCAATCCTCTAATCCTACAAAACAAACGTTATCCCAAACATAAAAATCAGATGAAAGTCTAAAGCCAAGTGCAGGACAAAAGTGTTGCTATGCAATCTGAATGCGTAGAAATAGAGCTAGCATGCGTCGTTATACATAAGTGCCAAGATAGGTATCAAAAGTGCTATAATAAAAGACATATGTGTTAAATTGACAAAAGCACTGTTAAACAGTATAAATGTGTCGCTATGGAGAGTATATGTGTAGGTACTATGTAGGCACCGGAATAGGGATCATATGCACCATCAAAAAGGTTAAATGCATCATATTTCTAGAGGCGTCAAAACATAAGGTAGATGTGTCGTCTTAGAGGTTGTATGCACTGGAGTACCGTGTGTGCCACGATAGGAGGTAGAAGCACCGGTTGAGAGGATAAATGCACCGAATGTACCTATCAAAAAACTGTACGGAACCTGTCTACAAGAAAACTCACATTTTGATTAGATAAAGGGGCAAGGGCCCCATGGTGGGTGCCAAAATGTGAAAGGTGAAATGTGGATTAATTAAATCAATAAATAAACCGAATACATCAATGAAATGTGAAGGAAAAAAAGATTTAATTATAGCAAAGTGATACTTACAACCTTTTACCTTTTGTCTTCCATTGCTCGCCTATCTGCTCTTGATCTTGATAATAATGAAGCCCTCAGATGTGTATGCTCCTTTTCTTGTTGAAGATGACAAGAATAGAATGGCTATGATATTTGATGTGTTGAAGATGAGCTTCAACACAATATTAATGTGGATGATAATGATATGAAGTGATGGCAGTAATGGTGCCAAAGGTGCACTAGTGTTTCTGTAGCATAAGTTTACTCAAGCAATGGATATCAAATGAAGAAGAAGAGGGTTGTATTTATAGAGATGTGTGAGAGAAAATCAATGGTTGAGAAGAAATGAGAAGATCAAGGAAGGAGAATGGTTGAGGAACGTGCAACCAATAGAAGAAGGACACATGTCATTCAAAAAGAAGCTTTATTGAGTTAACTGCTCTCTTGATGAGGATGAGTTTTATTTTTCTTAAATTAGATTTTATGTTTCTAATTTAAGAGCATATTTGCTTTAAAGTTGCTTTAAAATTGTTTTTGCTTTTGTAACTCAGCATTTGCTTTTGCATGACAAGAGGAATGTATTTTTTAGAAGATATGAAGATTTTTAGAAGATAAGAGGACATAATTAAATAAATAAATTTATTTAATTATTTGTGGATAAGTTGGAGGAAATAAATAAAATATTTAATCATATTTTATTTTTGTGGAGATTTAAGATTTTATTTAAATAAAATTTACATTTTATTTAAATTTGGAAGAATAAAAGATTTTAATTAAATAATTAAAATTATTTAATTATTTAGAGGAATGAAGATGATGTAGATGAATTTAATTAATTAAATAAATGTGATTTATTTAATTAAATAAGAGAAGATGAATCAATTAAATAAATTTATTTATTTATTGATAGAAGAATGTGAAGGATGAAATAAATATTTAAAAATATTTATTTAAGTAGAGTCATGTCATTTTAGGTGTATACAATAATAAGTATGGAATAGATATATACTTATATGAAGATATGTATATATATACATTTTATATTAAACATATGTATATATATTTATGAGATTACTGAACAATTGCATTACAAAATTTGAAAATAAATTTGCAGTAATTATATATATAATAGAAGATCAACAAATGTATGGTTCATTGAGTTGAATCCACAACGAATGGTAAACAACCATTAAATATCACAAAATGGTAAATAGGTCACAGCCTGTGGTAGCACTAAAGCCAACCGTAGCTGATCATTCTTAACAATGGGGGAGTCATGGCTCCCCATGGCTCCCACAACATGTTTTGTGGTAGCCATGGCTACCACCACTTAAAATAGCTCATAATAAAAATTAAAATCTCTTTCAAATAGCCATCGATTAATAACAATATTACTATATTTTATCCTTGTTTTCTGAGGATTTAACATTGAAGGAAAATTTATTTCATTAATACTAATTTAAATATGCATAAACAATAACATTATTCTATATCAAAATAGGATAATCAATCAACAACATTCCTCTGTATAAAAACAAGATAATCAATTACAATGTACAAAAACAACAATAATCCTTTGTATATAAACATGGTAATCAAATACAATGTACAACAATAGGATATTAAAAATTCAAAAATCACATTTATTAACAAGATAAATTGATATAAAATTTACATTTGTTCCCAACTGTAACATTTGATTTCTTCCTCTATATACATAGAATCCTATTCATGTAACACTATATTTCAATATCAACCAACTGTGACAACAAAATAAGGATCTTTTCAAAGAATAAATCTAACATGATCTAATTTTCTTCAACAAATTTCTTTGTCTAGAAAGCAACAGTGAACCTGCATACACCCAATTGAGCAGTCTAGTCTTGCTCTCCTCCTAGCAATAGGATTTATAAGCCAAATCTAGCCCTGAGGAAGAGATCATTCCCAAATTCTGAAGAAAATTTTCAAAATAAATTTAAACAACAAATCATTTCACGAATTAACTCACACACAAAGAATCTTTCTCAAATTCATGAAAAAGAGGAGAAGGGGGATTCTAGATTCCTTGTTGGGGATACAACATAACATATTATTTTATTTTCATAAAGCATCTTCACACATAAATCTCCTCAACCCCTCATCCCTTCTTACCAGCACAACCCTTCAATACTACACCTCCATCACACCACCACCAAAATTGATACAATCCTTCATTCAACTATAAAACACCTCTCCATAGACAACCCTTCAACATATCAAACCCCCACAACCTCCATTTATCACAATAATCATAACTCCCCAAGAGAGGCTCCACACCTTCATCAACCCCACATGAGGGAGGCTCTCATCTCTCAAGTGAGATCAACTCCATGTAAACACCCAAAACTCTAAAACTCACATGTAAGAAAATATTCATTATGTTGGCACCTACAAAATTTTATTACTATTTTACCTATTTTTCCCCCAAAATCATTCCAAAAAATCATGTTAAATTTGTTGGTATTGTTGGTCTTCTTCTTTGATGTTGTCCCTGATGTTCAAACACACAACACACATAGCCATTTTTTGTATTACATTGGATACATTTATACATGATATGATATTACATATTACAGGTTGATCACACAGATGATACATTTACATGCAGCTTGATCACACAGATGGTCTATTGGATACATTTACATGATATGATGTTGACACATTGCAGCTTGATCATACAATTTTCTTTTCAGGAATACTGGTGGTCTCTTACAGATTTTGACCATATGGCTTCTATGTTCTTTCATTCAGCAATACCAGGTATTTGTATTGATTGTTTGCACTATGTTCTAATTGGCATTTTGTTATCTTACCAAAAATCTTTGGCACACGGGTTCATGTTTTATATTGCTCTATTTGACTTCTTTTATAAGACATCATCATGTGCACTAATGTCGTGATCGGTAGTTTAGTTGGCTTCTCTATTCCGGTTCACATTCTTTATAGTGTAGCTCTATTGGTATGTCTTTTGACACACATGGCAATAGTTGTCATGTCTATTAATGAGCAAAAGTCTATGAGTGCAAAGTTGTTCACCATAGTTGTATAAAATCTTCCTAGTGGCACTACTTGTTACTCATATTCTTCAGTGGCATACTAAAAATGTTGACCTCCCGAACAGGTTGGTTAAGATAATATGCAAGGTAAATGTTACTGGTTCTCCTAGGGTTACCTGCAGCTCCTGTTACATGATCACTAGGAAACAAAAACAAAAAAGGAAAGGGTGTTCCATGTTTTATTCTTTCATTTGAATGAGTTGAGCTTCGGTTATGCATTTTTGTATTTAGGGTTCCATACCCTAGGCAGAAATGATGAGGAGAACATGGTTTGATTTCCATGGCGAGCAGGTGGACTTCAGGGCAGGTGATTCTATTATGATTTTCCTTCATTTTTTTTCCTATCAGATATCTTTGTCAATCACAGTTATGATTGCACTTGCATATGTTTTCACTTTGATAGTTCTAAGCTGTTGCAAAAAGAGGAAATATTTTTGAGATATGTTTATTTTGTAAACAATATATACTCATTTGTTTTCTACTGCTAGAGATCTGTGGTTTATGAAGGTGAATCAGAGTTTCAACTTTGGTTAGGGTTACACAATGGAAAATCATTATTTGTTAAATGTTTTCAAGAACAGAGTCTTGAGGTTTAACGATAGTTTTTTGTTATGGTTTCCACCCTGGTTAGGGTTTTGATAATAGCTCTCCAAGAATATTCTTTTCTATCAAATTATGGTTAAAAGTGTTCTATTATAGTTTATAATGGATATCAAAATGGGTTTTCGATAGAAAAATTTTATGACAATCAAGAAAACTCCAAAAGTAGTTTTTTACCTATCTAATAGAGACACGAAATATGTTAATCTTCCTATACATGATGTATAAAAGTATTACTTATATAATATGAAGAGTGCAGTGTGTATATGTGTTACTCATGCATTGTTGATATTATATAAGTTAGGAAAGTAGTGAAACAGAGTATCCCTCTATATGTTATTTTAAAAATAAAAACAATCTTGTGAAAGATGCCAGTGAAGCAATATTGTAAAGCCAGTGAGGCAATATTGTTAGCCAGTGAGGCCTATAATCAGTGATATTTTATTCTAAGCTAGTGAGGCACCTTTTTCGAGTGGTTTTATGCCAGGGGCTATCCACTCAAGACAAATCACTATGTCATTTTATTTCTGATGTTGAATGTTTTAGTTTTCTCTATACAATTATACAGTTTGATTTATCTTATGAGCATATAGTTGATTTTGTTAAAAATATTTTGCAAGTCAGAATCTACAAATTGTGTTTAAAAGTAAAATTATCCTAGATACTGATTCACCGCTCCCCTCTCAATATCTACACCACTCTAACAAGTGGTATTAGAGCCAAACCCTATATTGTTAAGGCCTAATCAGCCTAAGGGATTCCTAGTTGAGTGGGAACCATGTCTTTTCAAGATGGTCTTTCCTCATCCAAGGCACCATTATTTAATGGTACAGATTATACTTTCTAGAAATACAGAATGACTCATCATATCAAAGCTTTAGGATATGATGTCTGGGAAGCCATTGAAACTAGTTGTATTGTTATAGGCAAACCATCTAATGCTGATAAAAAAAAGGCACTTGACTGTGAGTCAAAAGATGCTAGTGCTATTTGTTGTGGTTTAACCAATGAAGTTCTAAATAAAGTTATGGAATGTCAAACAGCTAAAAGTATTTGGGATAAACTTTCAAATATTTATGAAGGCGATGAAAATATTAAAGAGGCTAAGTTACAAGCTCTTAGGGAAAGATTTGAAAGAATGAGAATGAAAGATGATGAAAAGATAGCTGAATATCTACAAAGAGTCTAGGAAACTGTCAATAGTATTAGAGGACTAGGGGAAAAATTAGAAGAGATAACTGTAGTTAAAAAGGTCCTACGAACTCTAACTCCCAAATATGACTCCAAAACTTCTGTGGTTGAAGATAAAGATCTGAAAACTATAACTATTGATTCTATTCTAGGAGTCTTTACTGCATATGAAATGAGAATGGAAAATGAAAATACTAATAAAGAAGTTAAAGAAGTTGCTTTTAAAACTGTGAAAAAGGAAACTGAAACTAGTCATGAAACTAAAAATATCAGTGAAGATGAATCTATTTTTGTTAGTAAACTCAGAAGAGGTTCAGGTAGATATAAAGGAAAATTACCTTTTAAATGCTTCAATTGTGGAAAAATAGCTCATTATGCAGCAAAATGTCCTAATCTAGAGCTTGACAGTGAACAAGAAGATAACAAGAAACAATATAAGAAAAAGTCTTTCACTTTTAACAAGAAAAATACTTTCAAGAAAAGAAGTCTAATTGCTGGAATAACTGATAGTGCGTCAGAGGAATCCTTTGATGAAATAGATGAAACTCTTTTTATGGCAGCAATTATTAGTGTTCCAGAAGAAGAATAAATAGAAATGTCTGAAAATAAGGTTGACTTAGAAGGAGAATTAAAATGTGTTGTTGGTGAAATTAAAAGATTTAAAAAGGAAAATGAAATGCAAAGCAAGTTAATATCTGATCAAGAAAAAAAAATTTGATTTAAAAGTAAGTCTTGAAGAAAACAGAAAAATACTCTCAGATTCTCAAGAACAGTTAAAATCCAAGGAGGCTGAAATAGTTAAACTTAGAAGAGAACTTGAAATGTGTAACAGTAGTGATAAACTTGCTGATATGCTAGGGAAACAGAAAGAGTATAACGACATGACTGGTCTAGGCTTTTCAAAAGGTCAATGCTCTAATGATAATTAGTTCAAAAGTAAAATGCCTTTTAGATTCACTGGGTATTGTTTTTATTGTTATCAGTATGGACATAAAGCAATTGAATGTAAGTTTGTTTTTAGAAGGTAGCCAACTTTTCTGAAAGATAGGACTTTTAATTTTCTAAACAAGATAAGATGTTTCAATTGCAAAAAACTTGGACATATTGCCAAGTTTTGTAAATCAGATATTGTCTCTTTTACTAAGCAACTCAAAATGAAATGGGTGCCCAAAAACAAGGCTATGATAGTTGAAGTTGCATTTCACACAAAGAAAAATGAAATCTGGGTTATAGACAGTGGATGTTCCCATCATATGACTAGGGATAGAAGTAAATTTATTTCATTTGAAAATTGCTCAAGTGGGTCAATTAAATTTGGTAATGATTATTGTTTACAGATCACAAGAAAAGGTACAGTTCTCTTAGAAAATAACACATCTCTAGAAGATGTTTATTTTGTTGAAGGACTAACTCATAATCTGTTGAGTGTAAGTCAAATTTGTGATAGTGGTTTTGATGTAGTTTTTACATCACAAGGCTACAAGATTCTCAAAAATTCAAAATAGGTCATTGCTTCAGGTTTGAGAACTAAAAGTAATATTTATAATTTGCATGGATCTACTAATGAATGCAAAAACAATTTATGCTTTATGAGTCAAATTGAAGAAAGTAAACTCTGGCATAGGACGTTGGGGCATATAAACTATGATAACTTAGTTAAAATCAGTCATAACAAAAATGTTAGACATATGCCTGCTATTTCTAAGCCTAAAAATTTGGTTTGTAAAGAATGCCAGCAAGGTAAACAAACAAGAAATGTTCATAAGTCTAAAGAGCAATTTGCTGCAGAACCTCTTCAGTTAGTTCACACTAACTTATGTGGTCCAACTAGAACAAAATCTTTGAATGGCAAAAGATATTTTATGTTATGCATAGTTGATTACACAAGAATGACTTGGGTTACTTTTTTAAAGCATAAGTCTGAAGCTTTAGAAAAATTTAAGATTTTTAAAAGCATGGTAGAGAGAGAAATAGATTTAAAACTGAAATATTTAAGGTCAAATAATGGAGGAGAATATACTTCCACTACTTTTCTCGAATATTGTGAAAAACATGGTATAAAAAGATAGTTTTTAGCTCCTAGAACACCCCAACAAAATGGGTGGCTGAAAGAAAGAATAGGATAGTAAAAGAGATGGCTAGAACTATGCTTTAGGATGCTGGACTATCAAATGCTTTTTGGAAAGAAGTAGTTCATACAACAGTTTATATCTTAAACAAGGTACAAATAAGAGTCAAAACCATGTACACATCCTATGAACTTTGGTATGGTAATACGACTAATGTATCATATTTTAAAATCTTTGGTAGCAAATGTTATATAAGGAGAGAAGATCATCTAGGAAGTTTTGAATCTAGATGTGATGAAGGGATTTTTCTACGATACTCTACTCATAGCAAGGATTATAAATGTTATAATAAGAGGTTAAGGAGAATAGTTGAAAGCTCTAATGTTAAAGTGGTTGAGAATTTGCAGCAAGAACAGCAACCTCAGTTTCAACAAGTTGAAGAAATCATTCAAGAAGAGCCAAGTACAAAAGAAGAGTCAGAAAAATCTGAAGAAGAATCAGATCCTGAAGTTTGACAAAGTCCTCAAATTAATACTCTTTCTAAAATTTCTATTTATACTCCTAAAATTTTGTTACAAAAGAATCATCCAAGTGAACATGTTATTGGTGATTTAGATTCTGGCATACAAACTAGAAGAAAAACTGCACAAGCAAATCAACAGGTTCATATTTGTTTAGTGTCTCAACTAGAACCTAAAACCTATGCTAAAGCTAGTCAAGATGACTTGTGGGTTCAGGCTATGTTAGATGAGTTAACCCAAATAGAGAAAAATAACACTTGGGAACTTGTTCCAAGACCAAAAGATAAAAATGTTATTGGGGCTAAATGGGTTTTTAGGAACAAACTTGATGAAAATGGAGTTGTTATCTGAAACAAAGCGAGACTGGTGTGTAAGGGTTATTCTCAGATAGAAGGTGTTGATTTTGATGAAACCTTTGCTCCTGTAGCTAGACTAGAAGCAATCAGACTATTTCTAGCATATTTTGTTTATAAAAATTTTAAGGTGTATCAAATGGATGTAAAAACTATTTTCTTAAATGGAGACTTAGAAGAATAGGTATATATGGACCAGCCGGAAGGTTTTGTTAGCAAGGACAAACCCCATCATGTTTATAGGTTGAAAAAGGCTCTTTATGGTCTTAAACAAGCCCCTAGAGCTTGGTACGCTAAACTAGACAATCATTTACAGTCATAAGGGTTCACTAGAGGTGGTGCTGATAGTAATTTGTACTTTATGACAAAAAATGATTCCATCTTAATAGTGGTTGTCTATGTGGATGATATTATTTTTGGTAGTGATGATAATGAACTCAGTCAATATTTTCCATAGGTTATGACTACAAAGTTTGAAATGTCAATGCTAGGTGAACTTTCATTCTTTCTTGGTTTACAGGTTTCCCAACTCAAAGAAGGTATATTTCTTTCTCCAACAAAATATGCAAAAAAAATGTTGAAACGGTTTCAGATGAATGAATGTAATCCTATTAGTATGCCTATGGAAACTTGTTGCAAACTAAGTCCTGATGTTGAGAAACCTGATATTGATCATACTTTTTATAGATCTATGATAGGTAGTTTATTGTATTTAACTGCCACTCGGCCCGACATAATGCATGTGGTTTGTCTCGTAGCTAGATTTCAATATGCTCCTAAGCAAGCTTATATAAATGTGGTAAAAAGAATATTTAGATATATACAAGGAACTCTTGATTATGGACTTTGGTATTCTCGACATTCAGATTTCACACTAACAGCATATACAGATGTTGATTGGGTAGGCAGTCTTGATGATAGAAAAAGCACTTCAGGTGGTGCTTTCTTTCTTGGTGGAAGGTTAGTTGGTTGGCATAGCAAAAAGAAAGAGTTTGTTTCTCTGTCTACAGTTGAGGTTGAATATATTGCAGCCACATCTTGCTGCACTCAGATTCTTTGGATGTTTTAGACTTTGAATGATTACAAAGTTAATGTTCATAAGCCTGTCATAATTCTATGTGACAATGTCAGTGCAATAAATAGCTCTAAAAATCATGTGATGCATTCTCATACTAAGCATATTGATATCAGATATCATTTTCTTCATGATAAGGTTCTTCTCAATGATGTCATATTGGACTATGTTTCTTCTGCTGATCAAGTGGCTAATATATTTACTAAGCCACTTCCCAGGGCTGTTTTTGAAGGTCTCCAAGATCAGCTTGGGGTTCTCTCTTTTTCTTCTCTGAATTAATATCTCTCAGTTCTTGGTTTCAGGGGGAGCTTCTTACCTATTTTTTGTGCCCTAATAGTTTTTAGCTTCATCTTTTCTAGATATTTTTCTGGTGCTGTGACACTTTTGGTATGGTTGTTCTATTTTTTAGTAATTTGCAGCCATTTGTTCTTATGCCTTCCCTTTCTCCTGATGACAAAAAGGGGGAGAATAGATTGATGTGTGTTTTCTCATCATGGCCAAAGGGGGAGTATTGTTGGTATTGTTGGTCTTCTTGTTTGATGTTGTCCCTAAAGTTCAAACACACAACACACATGGTTGTTTTTTTGTTATGGTTACATTGGATACATTTATACATGATATGATATTACATATTATAGCTTGATCACATAGATGATACATTTACATGCAGCTTGATCACACAGATGGTCTATTGGATACATTTACATGATATGATGTTGACACATTGCAGCTTGATCATACAAGTTTCTTTTCAGGAATACTGGTGGTCTATTATAGATTTTGACCATATGGCTTCTTGACCATATGGCTTCTATGTTCTTTCATTTAGCAATACCAGGTATTGATGTATTGATTGTTTGCACTATGTTCTAATTAGCATTTTGTTATCTTACCAACAATCTTTGGCACACGGGTTCATGTTTTATATTGCTCTGTTTGACTTCTTTTATAAGACATTATCATGTGCACTAATGTCTTGATTGGTAGTTTGGTTGGCTTCTATATTCCGGTTCACATTCTTTATAGTGCAGCTCTATTGGTGTGTCTTTTGACACACATGGCAATAGTTGTCATGTCTATTAATGAGCAAAAGTCTATGAGTGCAAAGTTGTTCACCATAGTTGTATAAAATCTTCCTAGTGGCACTACTTGTTACTCATATTCTTCAACGGCATACTCTAAAAATGTTGACCTTCCCGAACAGGTTGGTTAAGATAATATGCAAGGTAAATGTTATCAGTTCTCCTAGGGTTACCTGCAGCTCCAATTACATGATCACTAGGAAACAAAAATAGAAAAGGAAAGGGTGTTCTATGTTTTATTCTTTCATTCGAATGAGTTGAGCTTCGGTTATGCATTTTTGTATTTAGGGTTCCATACCCTACGCAGCAATGATGAGGAGAACATGGTTTGATTTCCATGGCGAGCAGGTTGACTTCAGGGTAGGTGATTTTCCTATCAGATATCTTTGTCAATGGAAGTTACGATTGCACTTGCATATGTTTTCATTTTGACAGTTCTAAGTTGTCGCAAAAAGAGGAAATATTTTTGAGATATGTTTATTTGGTAAACAATATATACTCATTTGTTTTTTGCCACTAGAGATCTGTGGTTTATGAAGGTGAATCAGAGTTTCAACTCTGGTTAGGGTTTCACAATGGAAAATCATTATTTGTTAAATGTTTTCAAGAATAGAGTCTTGAGGTTTAATGGCAATTTTTTTGTTATGGTTTCGACCCTAGTTAGGGTTTTGATAACAGCTCTCCAAGAATATTCTGTTCTATCAAATTATGGTTAAAAGTGTTCTGTTATGGTTTATAATAGATATCAAAATGGGTTTTCAACAGCAAAATTTTATGACAGTTAAGAAACCGCCAAAAGCAATTTTTTACCTATCTAACAGAGACACAAAACATGTTAATCTTCTTGTACATGATGTATAAAAGTATTATGTATATAATATGAAGAGTGTAGTGTGTATATGTGTTACTCATGCATTGTTGATATTATATAAGTTAGGAAAGCAGTCAAACAGAGTATCCCTCTATATGTTATTTTAAAAATATAAATAGTCTTGTGAAAGATGCCAGTGAGGCAATATTGTAAATCCAGTGAGGCAATATTGTTAGCCAGCGAGGCCTGTAATCAATGAGATTTTATTCTAATCTAGTGAGGCACCTTTTTCAAGTGGTTTTATGCCAGGGGCTTTCCACTCAGGACAAATCACTGTGTCATTTTATTTCTATGGTATGCTTTCGATCTGATGTTGAATGTTTCAGTTTTCTCTATACAATTATACAGTTTGTTTTATCTTATGAGCATATAGTCGATTCTGTTAAAAATATTTGCAAGTCAGAATCTGCAATTGTGTTTAAAAGTAAAATTATCCTAGATACTGATTCACCCCCCCCCTCAGTATCTACACCACTCTAACAAAATTTCTTTGCAACGGCCACCATTGGATAGAGAATCTAATTCTAAGTAACTTTTCCTTTTAAACCACATCAAAATTCTTTAATATGAAAAAATTATGCTAGTTCAAAGTTTGGTTTTGTAATGTCAGAAAATGTCCCCTTGGGGGCTTTTCCCTCATAAGCTTTAGCTCCCAGGTCTTTAGCATGCATTTAGGAAATCTTAGTTCATATTTTGGCATCTCAATGGAATGCAGCTTAGGTTTCATGGCAAAGAAGACCTAGGAGGACCCCTTGACCTTAACCCTGCCCAAAATAGGGGGGAGGACTTGGGCACCTATGCCCTAGTCCTGCCCTATTTTGGGTCAAGCCCAAAATTTAAGTGTCAGTTTATGACCATTATTTAGTCCTTTTGCTGACACGGTAAGTTTTGATTTTTGAAATCTTGGCAAGAGTGCTTGTAGTTGCATATAAAAGCATGTTTAGGCATTCATTTAGAAACTAGATGGTAATTGTGATGTTCAAGTGTTCTCAAGGTGATTCAAGGCTTTGATTTTGTTGCAAGAGCAGACTTGTGTGTTTTGTGTATTTATATTTGTAGATTTGAGCATCAATTTCCTCATGGAGTGAAAATCATCTTCCTCCTGTGAGAGCTTCACTACAAGGTGACATTATATTGTGTTTTCATCATTATTTCCTTTGATTTTTGCCTATGCCTCACAACGGCATGCACTCTCTATCTGACAATGGTGTTCGAAGACTTAAGTGTCTCCAGGACTTGACTAAGGCAAGCCTCTAAACACCACAACCCCCAAACCAAGTCTTGTGATTATAGGTTATACGTGTCATATTTAAGAGAAGTGAAGTTGTAGGAAGGATTGGTAGACATCAATGATTTAGGATCTAAAGAAAAGCAAGACATCGGAGCATTTCCAGGACTTGGGTGCTCCCTCTAGTGTCCTATGTAGCTAATTTTCTAGAAATAGAAGTTACATGGCTAATTAGTGTTAGAAGGATGTCTGGATCCCACAAGGAAATTGGTACCTTGGACTTGGGTGCCCACTCCAGTGTCCTTGACTATTCCGCCTTAGAACCCTAAAAATAGGTATTATGTGATTTGCTATTTTATTTTTGTCTGCAAGAGCATTTTCTATTATTCATCAATTTATTACCATATTTGCATAATTAGGGTTTTAATGGTCAATTGAGCATAAGAGAAGAGAAATTGATAATTAAATTCCCTAATCCAAGCTTCCCTACATGTCATAGTGATCTAGGGTATGATAGTGAATTGCCACTTGACCCTATATTCTTTAATGTAAAGTGGAAATGCGGATTTAAACATCAAAACACTAAAACATTAACAAATCCAATTTTCCACTAAACATTTTGGTGAACCCATGTTTTTGGACTTAAATTGCAAATTGTTGAGTGTGTGTCTTCAGATTTGGATTGATTTCATTCATTCATATAATCATTCATTTTATTGCATTGAGAAAAATTCAAAAAAAAATGCATTGTTTTTTTTTTGCAAAAGTGGTAAATACCACTAAAATATATTAATTAAAAAGGAAATACAAAATGCCAAATTTAGGGAGGCATACCAGTAGGAAAGAATCAGCAAAGAAAACCTCTGATTTTAGCCTATTTGTGAAAAAATAACACAAAAATCAACTCAATAAAATGAGTCGATCCAATAGTAACTTCTATGGCTCAATTCTTAACAGAGTTCATACAAAAAATAGTAAATATTTACAAGATAGCTGGCGGAGTCAATCACTGATCAGAACAAAAAACTAAGAGCTACAAACCAAAGCATGAGGGAACTCCCAATTAATCTGCAATTTCTATTATCTGCAAGGCACGACCCTCTTCTTGACCCTCAACTTCTAGATATTGAGGAGGAGGAGGTGGTGGGGGAGGAACATAATTCAATAAGAAGAGTAGTGCATTAAAAATTTCTGAAGCCTTAGCTGCCAAATGATTCCCTAATTCCCGCCTATGATAGTGGATAGAATTTTGAAAAGAGTTCACACAATTGTTTCGGAGGCCATGCATAAATGCATTGAAGAGGCAGTGAAGTTTAGGAGTGTGAAACAGAAACCTGCAATCAAATAAACCTCCCACAAGAGCAGAACCTTCATGCAAATCAGTCTTCTAAAGCAGCATTAAATGTATCAACAGAGAAATGAACATTCTGAATAAACATTATACCCAAATCCCTTACCCTATCTCCACTTTGCAAAAGGTCCATCGCATTAGAGAGAAAATGTGAAGCAGCTTGAGATGGATAGATAGCAACTGGAGAATGTAAGAGTTGTAAGTCACAAACTTGAGTGATCGCTCTTCCAACAGAGTCCTCATAAACCTTAAAAACTTCCTGCATTGAGTTTGGGTTAGAAAAACCAAGGAGGGGATGTTCCCAATTCCTAATAGGCCAGGAAATTCTGGTGTTTCGATGAACAGAGCCCATGCTAAGCTGCAAAAACTTGAAGGTTACCAAATGCAACAAATAATAGTAGCTACTGGAATAGAAATAGAGCAAAACACCAAGTTAAATGAATAAATAACATGCATCGTGTAGCAATTATAAGAAAAAAAGAATTGTCAGCTCCCTTGTGTGAAATCTGCCATCTTGCACTTGAAACATACATCAAAGTACAACACACCCATCGAAGAGATAATTCAAAACATTTAAATGATGTCATCTTATCAGCACGGAAGGCTGATAGAATAGGGATTAAAAAATGATGAAAGTCTAAAGAGGTCCACCAAAATTACACAAATTACATCTTTTTGTCCTTCTCCAATATATAACTAACTCCGGGGATCAAAAGAAAAGATTCAGAGTCCCATTCGAGAACAACATCATTAGAACTAAATGCAAAATTAGCTAAGAAGTCTGCTAATAAATTACCTTCACGGTAAGTATGAATTATTTGGAACGATTGGAAATGCTTCAATATATCCCTTCCAAACTTTAAAATGTAATCAATTTTCCAACTTGGAGAGGAGTTGTTGGAAAAAGCTCTAATGATATTTAATGAGTCACCTTCCACAATAAGGCTTGTAAAGCCACATTTTAATGCTAAATTCAAACCAGCTATTAAAGCCAAAGCCTCGGCCTCATTATTTGTTATTGTACCCAGCTTAATTGACAGAGCTCTAAGAACTACTCCATGGTGATTTCTAATAACACAACCAGCACTTGAAATTCCTGGATTGCCTCTACTCGCACCATCAAAGTTAAGCTTTCCAAAAGATTCAGGTAGAGGGATCCATTTGATAGAGGATCGATCAATCTTAGCATCAGACATAAAGCAGTTAGAGTTAGGCAGTCTTAATTGCTTCCAATTTTTTAATATCATATCATCCCAGTTTGTGAAAATTAGAGAACCCTCCTTCTTTGATAGAAGTGAGGCTAAAACCACTTCTGTAATTGTTTTTTCAACTTTGCCCATAACTATATGGAGAGGATTACTTATTTTTTTAAATAATCTGCTATTTCTTTCTAACCATAATGACCAGATGACAATACTTGGTGAGGCAATCCATAAAGCAGAAAAAGTAGACTTGGGAAATAACATAGGCCAACTTTGGAAGACTTGAAGTAAAGAAAAAGGAAGAGGACCCAACCAATTCAATTTTAAGAGAAGCCAATACCAGACTTGTAAGGAGAAGTTACAATTCAACAAAAGATGATCCACTAATTCCTCCACCTCATGACAGAAGGGGCATAAGAATGAATTTGTAATCCCAAGTTTAGCTAACCTATCACTAGTAAGGATTTGGTAGTTCAATGCTAACCAAGTAAAAGCTCCTGCTTTAGGTAGGCAAGGTTCACTCCAATAGAGCTTATAGGGCCACATAAAATTTGGATTAGAGTCCTTACTAGTGATACTTAAATAACCTTGTTTAACCATGTAACGACCAGATTTTGAAGGAGCCCAGACTAATTTATCCTTTTCACCTGAGATAAAAAGTCTTTTATCTTTCAAAATAGTCTTGAGAAAAATCTTCTACTCTTGAGGGGCCAAGAAATCATCAAAATTTTTCCATTTGAATTTATTAATTTCCGCATTATGATCAATTTCAAAATAATCTTTAACTTTTGTTCCCCAAACCTGACACAAAAAAGATTTGATCTATTGAAGACCTTCTATTTTAACGAAAGGAGGATGGTTATTCCAAGAGTCATCCCAGAAAAGGGTAGAATTTCCATCATGGATGACCCAAGATAAATATGGGGAAATAACTTCTCGACAATTAATCAAAAAATTCCACATGTGAGAACCCTCCTTTGGATTAAGTATTGTAAATATTCTTTCAGGAGAAAAAGAATCTAGATATTTTGCATACATTATTTTTCCCCACTTAGACTCTGACTTTTCATATAAATTCCAGACCAGTTTAGCTCCAAGGGCTTTATTTTGAGCTGCAATATTATGAATTCTAGCTCCTCCTAACTATTTAAGAATGCAAATTTTATCCCATGAAATTAGGGGAATCTTTCGCCCATTTAAATTGAAGCCATTCCACAAAAATTTTCTTAGAATATTCACAATATAAGACAAAATGGTTCTTGGGACCTTAAAAAAAATGCATTGTTGGGCTTACTAAATTGCATCAATTCTTTCTAAATTTTCCTAATTCATGATTTTTTCATCACATCTGATATAAAATACAAAAAAAATACAAAAAATCAAAATTTTGCTTTGCATTTTCATCATTAATTTGCTAGGTTTTTGTGGAAATTTTTACAATTTTATATAACCTAGTAATTCCAAAATGTAGGGTTAGTAGACAAAATCTTTTCTCAGATTTTTATACTAATTTTAGAGGCTCATTCAAATTAACATTTGGCTTTAGTCTTCCATTTTAGTGTAAATTTTCATTTAGATTTAAAATATTTGCAATTTTAGATAGAAAATTTCAACCAAAACTAGCAATTTTGATGCATTTTCATTAAATTTGCATGGGCATTTTGCATATTAAAGCTTGAAAACAATTTTTAGATCTGAGCATATTTAATTTTCATCATAAATCAGACTTTAAAACATTCACATGGCATTTTGTCCCAAGATCTCAAACCTAGGGCTTTGAAAACAATGATTTTCACTAAATTTGGCCTTATTGACTCTATAAACTTGCACCATAGGCATGTTGTGAAGAATATTTTTTCATTAATTTTCTGTTATCAGGGTAATAATTTTCTACCCCTCCTAAAAATCTTCACAACACCCTTTTATCGGGCTCTTGTAGTGAAAAGTTGGTGAAAAACTACACATTTTGACTATTTTTGCCCTGGGGTTTGACCTAGTTTGCACTCCAAGTGTGTTGTGATCAATTTTATGGATTGAGGTGACTGATATTATTGATATTATTCACTGTACCTTCTAAAATTATTTACAACACCTCCTTTTCTAGGTCTTGGAATTGAAAAACTGTGAAAAATAGCCTATTTTTGCTATATTTTCACTAGGGTTTTACCTTAAGTGGCATTAAAAGTGTGTTGTGTTGGGTATTTTATCACTAAGTTTCTATTATTACTGATATTATTCACTATCCATCATCACTTTCCTCACAATACCCTTTGTTATGTTCTTTTGCATTGAAATTTGGTGAAAAAAGTGCCTATTTCGACATATTTTCACTATAGTTGACCTGGCACTATCTTGGATTTACATCAAGAGTGTGTTGGAAAGGAACATATTGCTGGTTTGGACTGATATCAGACATATAACTTGTTCCCTTGGACTGAAATCCTTTCAAAACCCTTTGGTTCATTCATTGGCATTAAAAGAGTACAAAAATCAAGCATTTGAGGCTATTTTGGGGTATAACGCTTTGCACTTATCTTTGACATACTTTTGGAAAAACTTTCAAATCTGATTTGAGTATAAAAACATGGCCTTTAATCACAATAACAATAATAGGTTCCCTCCTAGAGCCTACATGAAAAGAAAAGCACTTGAACCTGAAATCGTGTTTACACCACATGATAGAACAACTAAAGACAAGGAAGGACCTCTTTACATCGCAGTGAAAATAATAGGAAACCCTGTGGATGGAACTCTTATTGATCCTAATTGTATGACTAATGTTTCCACTGAAGATTTCCTCTTTTCACATCAATTAATGCAAGGTTCTTATAACCTCTCGAGCATGATGATTAAGACACATAAGGGAACCTTTATCAAGCCTTTGCGTAAGATATCATTGTTAGTAACATTATCTAGAAAACATGTCAAACAATAGTTTGGTGTTGTCCCTGTTTTTGACCTCTTTCATATTAAATTGGGACATCCTTGGCTAAAAGAAATAAAATCCATTCCTTCAACAATAAACCATTTTCTAAAATCCCCTCTGGATGGCTGTATAATCACCATCCCTCGTAACAAGTATAAACCTTTGGTTTAGAAAAAAACATTACATGTTGGATTACTTTTGGGATAAAATTGAAGTACCTAGTCCCCCTACACAAGAAATGACAAAAGACAAACAACCTGCATGTGAAGAGAACTTTAGACCGAAAGGACAAAGTCCCTATGCTGAGGTTTCTCCCTCGAAATCCTTACAAGGATCGGGAGCTCATTGTCAACAACAAAATGTTCCACCACGACAAATGAGGTTTGATCCTAGTGCTTATCTTCTAATTTACAAAACCCTATGAAAGAGCAAGGCCCTATCTTACATGAGATAAGTGGTCGAAGAAAGAGAAATAGAAAAGCAAGAGAAAGAAGAAAAAGAAGACAAGAATATGTCATAAACCTTGCCTCTCAACAAGAAAACATTGATCCCAACATTCAACAAAACAATAATGATCTAAAAATGAACAACATGATAAACAAGATATGAATTTGGCTATGGTACCATATGTCCTACTATCCTCCAACATTAGGGAGTGGGAAGATGACGACGATGATTTGCTTATAGACAACCTCTAGCCTGACAGGGACCCTACAGGTAAGTATCTCTAACCATTTATTTCTCTCATGATGTGCTTCCCCATGATGTGTTATATGTTGTTTAGGCCTCTTGGGATGACCTTAGATTCTCCCGTAAGGTTCAAGATACTAGGAAACTACCTCTATTGTGACCTTCTATTTGTATCATCATTCTTCTATATTGCATCTCTCTTTGAGTTCATTGTTGTGTGTTGTGTCTTATGGACATAACATCATGGTTGGTGACCTGGGGGCACGCTCCTACGTGACTGGCCCTAAGACACTTGCTTCTCCTCTATAATTTATTGTTTCCCTTCCTCTAGTGTTTCCACCTAGTAGGCGGATGATGACAAACATTTATACTGATATAGACCTAGTGTCCCTTTCAAGAGCAATCAAAAATGGACTTAGTTTCTAATATGATGATGGGGTTATATATTTTATCCAATTCTTGGCTAGTGGAAGTACTCGCGCTTTCCGTGTAGTGAATTTTATGATATTTCTATCGCATTTACAAACCTTAAAAATACTTTTGCTCTATGTACCTTTGTTTGCCTTTGAATCTATCCTTGGTCATACTCGATTCAGAGAGCTTCATGATATAGCCCTATGGTTATCCTTGAATTCTGGATTCATTGTATAACCTTGGCTCATTGTGTAGATAATAATATGAATTGATGTTGTTGTTTATCATGATGTTGTAGACACTAACATGTGTCTTGCAGGGATGTGTTTGTGGGAACATTTGGCAATCATAAAGTACATGTCACCTTCAGGGGGCATGGACTTTGAGAAAGTTGGTGTTCCCTTGTGTGTTTTCTTCCTACCTTAATGTGCTTGCTATTGATAACTAATATCAACCACCTTAAGGTGGGGGCATATATAAGGTAAGCTATCTTTTATAGATGTTAGCAATGTGTTTGACATTAGATGCAAAGACTTGCACCTTCGGGTACTGCATCATGCATCCTAAGTTTTTTTGCAATCAATCAATCAATCATGTAAGCCCTCTACGGAGGCGGGATATTGAGCATATCCTTTTTCTTAAGCCCTTTTGTGGAGGCATGGATGGTGTATTTCTCAGAGCAAATTGCACATCTTGTCATTTTCAAAAGTCCTTTGTGGAGGCAGGGAGCGGTTCTATGACTAACTCAATCCTTAAGCATGTTTTTGGCAATTGTTGTGGTGAATCCCAATTGTTGATGTGTGCCTATAATGTGCCTGAGATGGTGTTGTGCCTAGAAATAGGTACACTCCATTGCTTGTCTACCATGTTTTCTTCATGTCTTCAAGTGTGTGTGTTTTGGCATGCTTGTTTTGCGTCGCATGTTTGTTGTCTTATATGTAGAGATTAGTTCCTTTGGGTAGTGCTTCTTGCATTTTGGGAGGTTTTACATGTCTTGCACTTGTGTTACCCCATATATATAGAGACCTACACCCTAGGGTAGTGCATTCTATATTATGGGAGGTTTGTTTACTTTTTAGTACGTGCATTTGCATTTCATATATATGAGAAAAAAGAAAAGAAAAGATATCATTTTTGTCTTCCATGCATTAATGTGTCTTCAATGCATTGACTATCTTCTCCATGTTCTACATGACTCTAACTATCTTCTCTATGTTTTGCATGCCTATTACTATTTTCTGTGATTGGCATATCTTCTCTATGCTTGGCATGTTTTTTGTGTTTGTGATCATACTTTAATGCATGTATTGGCCTTGCATTTATACATACATTAAAGTGGGGGCTAAATGTAACGTTGGAAAATGTCTCCTTGGGGAATTTTCCCTCATAAAGTTTAGCTCCCAAGTCTTTAGCATGCATTTAAGACATCTTAGTTCATATTTTGGCATCCTGATGGAATGAGGCCTAGGTTTCATGGCAAAGTGGACCTAGGAGGACCCTTGACCTTAAGCTTGCCCAAAATACAGGGGAAGGACTTGGGTACCTGCGCCCTAGTCATTTCCTATTTTGGGTCAGGCCCTAAATTTAAGTGTTAGTTTATAACTGTTATTTCATCCTTTTGTCGACATGGTAAGTTTTAATTTTCAAAATCTTGGCGGGAGTGCTTGTAGTTGCATATAAAAGCATGTTTAGGCATTCATTTATAAACTACATGGCAATTGTGATGTTCAAGTGTTCTCAAGGTGATTCAAGGCTTTCATTGTGTTGCAAGAGTAGACTTGTGTGTTTTGTGTATTAATATTTGCAGATTTGAGCATCAGTTTCCTCATGGAGTGAAGAGCATCTTCTTCCCATGAGAGCTTCACTACAAGGTGACATGATATTGTGTTTTCATCATTATTTCCTTTGATTTTTGCCTCTATCTCATAAGGGCATGCACTCTCTATCTGACAACAATGTTCAGAGACTTAAGTGTCCTCCAAGGATTGACTGAGGCAAGCATCTAAACACCACAACCCCCAAACCAAGTCTTGTGATTACAGGTTATAGGTGTTGTATTTGGGAGAAGTGAAGTTGCAGGAAGGATTGGTAGACGTCAAGGATTTAGGATCTGAAAAAAAGGACACTGGAGCATTTCTAGGACTTGGGCACTCTCTCTAGTGTCCTTCGTAGCTAAGTTTTTGAAAACAGAAGTTACAAGGTTGGTCAGTGTTGGAAGGAGGTTCAGATCCCGCAAGGAAACTGGTACCTTGGACTTGGGCACTTGCTCCAGTGTCCCTGACCATTCCACCTTGGAACCCCAAAAACATGCATTCTATGATTTGCTATTTTACTTCAATCTGCAAGAGCATTTTATGTTATTCGTTAGTTTATTGCTGTATTTGCATAATTCAGGTTTTAATGGTCAATTGAGCATAAGAAAAGATAAATTGATAATTAAATTCCCTAATCCAAGTTTCCCTACATCTCACAGTGATCTAGGGTATGATATTGAATTGCACTTGATCCTAGATCCTTGAACGTAAAGTGGAAAGGAGGATTTAAACATCAAAACACTAAAACATTAACAAATCCTATTTTCCACTAAACAAGTTTCCATGTTTTATCCTTAGTCAAAATCCTCATATCAAGGCTCATTATTGGCAAGTCAACAAAAGTTCTAACTTTTGAACTTGTTTCCAAGTTCCTTTTCTTGCCAATTTAGCAATATTTATAGTTGCCGACAATACAAAAGGGAGGCACACTCTTCATCGGTAAAAGGGTATGTTTTAAAGCCCTTTATCAGTGATCTTTCAAGTTCATGAACTCAAAAGTTTGCCAATGGTTAACTTTACCGATCAAGTAAAGGATAGGGATGATGTGCTTCAATGAAGTTTCTTAGGTTCAAATTTCTGGTGGTTTGTCGATGCTCAGTTCAGCCGACAACCAATTCACCACAAAGGTCGCAACAGGGCAAATTGAAGTGATAAAATGGCTAAGACATGAAAATGTAATAATGCTTACCTTTGTCAGGAAGTTGGTGGAAAGATGAACCAATGGAGTAGTTCAAATTTTTGGTAGTTTGTTGATGGGTTTTTTCACCAATAATAAAGGAAAAGAAGTGAGTGACAAAGTGTTTGATTCAAAAGGGCACAACTTCTCTGATAAAGGGAGATACAAGCTCAAGTTCAGAAAAATGGCTTTTTGCTGACAAATGAAGCATCAAGCAGAAGGTTTGACAAAACATGATTTTGCCAATAAAGTGGGAAATAGGAGCAATATGCTTGGTTCACAGAAAAGTGTTTTTGCCGACACAAGGAAAAGGTCAGCCAAGTTCTGAAAAGTTGACATTTACCAATAAAAAAAATAGCTCAAAGTTTGATAAAGGTGAAAGTTGTCGATAAGGCATAAAGGATGACCAAGTTCAAAATTGTTAGATTTTGCTGATAGAGGTAAAGTATCCTTGGTTCCTCAAATCAAAGATTTACCAATAAAGGCAAGTAAGTGGCAAGTGTGGGTAAAGTTATGAGAATTGTAAAATTATTGATATAGTTGTTGAAGTGGCAAGGAAAGCAAGGAGAAAAGTTTAGAGAAAGTTACTTTTGCCAACTTAATGAAAAGAAAAGAGGAAAAGGGAAAACCAAGCAACAAGACCAGTTTGGAAAAATGCATTTTTGCTGATAAGGCTAAATAGTACTATGGATGGCAAAGAAAGATAATGGAAAATAGAAAATGCAAAAATTGAAAAGAATTGGCCATTAAAGGCAGAAAATACAAAATGGTATAGTCAAGGATTATATGGGTTAAAGCTTAAAATTAGGACAACATATTGGGAATACAATAAATGCTTGAAATGGGTAATTCCCTAAATGTATGTCATTATGATAGGAATATAAATGTAGATTTGTACTCAACATTAATGAGTTACATGCCAGAATTGTGTAGGTTGTTCAAACAGTGAAATTTTTTAATGGATAAGAGGATAGTTCAGAAAAGTCAATGTTGTAAGTGGTAGGGAAGGATAAGAATCTTCGCTCTTTATTTCTCAGGGTACAAGAAGAGTGCAAGAAATCTCCCTTTTCTATTTGTAGGACTACTAGAGCATGGGCAATATCTCCAACTTGTAGATTTTCTATCATGACTAAAGGAGTGAAATGTAATATGGCAGGGTGTGTACTTATTTGACTAGGTGTTGCACTGGGGATGAGTGTAATCAATTTCTATATACATAGGGTTGTAATTTGTAATAGTGGTTGGTCATTTTGGCAATTTCTGAGCATGGTTGTGGGCTCCAAGAGGTAGATTAGAAAGGATATTGTGCAAGCTATGTTTATGCAGGAATCAGTCATGATGTGTATGTAATACAATTTAAATCATTGTATCAGATTGTTGTTTTTCTCCATTATTGTAGGTGTTTTTCTAAGTAAATTGTAATCATATTTCTAGTTTTCCTTTACCATATTTCATGTTATGATTGTAAGCTCTATTTTGATGATTGTGGTAGTTCTTATATCATTCCCAAGCTTTGTGAATGATTATTTCAGTATTGCATAGGGAAAAATGAGGTATGATGTGTGATTTTGAAGTGTTTTGAGTAATTTGATAGTGATTTCATTACATTTGAATCATCAAGTAGGCACCTATAAAATTCTATGTGATTATTTTCCTTTGTTTTACATTAGACTTTGCAGCCCAATGGATAGGCACTAATCTAAGTAGCCTTAGATCATCCATATTCAAAACAAAAACTATATATCCTACTTTTAGAAGTAGAAGTAGTCTTTATGCATCCGCATTGTATAGGATTGCATTTATTAGCTATATAGGGGTAATACAACAACTAACTTTTCCAAGTTTAATGACAGATTTGGGACTGAGAAAGTAATTTGGGTTTGGTTGTAACATTTTTAGTTGTTCATCTAGTTTTATTTTAATACCTATTCAGGTATAAAACCCATTGGAATATCCATCCAAAGTTTAAGCTGAGCTCAAAGAGTAGAGGAGCTTACCCATCTCCTATAGTTGGCAAAAATTCCCCTATACTTGTAGATAAACCTCTTCCTTTCACCTTGATGAGAATCCCTAGCTTGGGTGTTTGGGAACATTTTAGAGTTTTGGGTTGGAGTTATTTTGGGAAGCAACATTTTGGCACCGTTGTCAGGGAGAAATTATTTTGATTCAAATTTAAAAGCCTTGGTAATAGTGAATTATTTTAGTTCTGGTTGCTAATATTGAAAATATAGTTTTGTTCAAAAAAATTTCCCACTAGGGGAGTGGCAACTTTGTTTTGTTAACCTAGAATTAATTTCAGTGTGGAAGAAGTTTTAAAATGGATAGAGGAAGAAACCAACAGTATTTTGGAATTGAGGAATCATTCAGCAATGCTGGAAATAGAAGGAATAGATATAGAGAAAAAAGATCCCATGTGGTACCTACAAGGAATGCCCAAGACAATATATTTGTCAACCTTATAAGCCAATACAACTATACTTTTAAGGATTCTGTTGATAACATGCTCAGAAGAAATAGAGGACATAATAGAAGTGACTATGATGTTAGAATGGATGAGAATGTTTTTGGTAGAGGAGGTAGAGATACTTCTCAAGGTCCACATGTAAGAACATATGGGATGCCTAGTGACAATGAAGAAATATATTAGGATGCTAGGCATCCTGATTCTCCCAAAAGGTCTTTTGAAAGTTAGCATGATGCTACTTGTAATGGGGGTGATCAGCAGCAGCCTAATAATGATGAAGAAAGAAAAACAAGGATCCAAGATGAGTTGGATCTACTTGATCACATCAAAAATAGATAGAGGGAGGTCTAAGATTTACTTAATCAGTGGGAGGCTTAATTGGCCTAGCAGGCCTAGTAAAATCAAAACATTCAGCAGTAGGGCCTAAATCAAAATGTTCAGCATCAACATGCACAAAGGAATCAATATCAACAACCACATAATCAACATAATAATCAATAGAGACAACAACATCATGTGGGACAACAAGGTGTAAACTAAAACCCTACTCAAAATATTAACATGAAGCCACGGCAGAATCAAGTTAACCAACAACATGGCAACATCTAGCCCGTTGGCCATGCTCAAGGAAGACAAGAACATAGGTTTATTGCACAAAGGTAGTCATTTGGAGCTGAAAGATATAAACAACTCGATTGTATTGGTATTCCTAATTTTTCTAATCCCATCCCAACTGAGATTAGAGGGAAAATTCCAAGATTTTAGGGCAGCAATGTTGTCACTGGTGAGGAACACCTGAGACATTTTATTAATGTCACTGTTGAGTATGAGATTGAAGATGAAGATGTGATGATGAATTTTTTTCTGTACTCATTAGAAGAAAGTGCAAAAGAATGGTACAAAGCTCCCCCTAATAGTAGCATTGATTCTTGGGAGGAGTTCATGAGAGTTTTCAGGCTATAGTATAGGGATAGGATTGACCCCAAGTTTGCCATTCATGAGTTCACAACCATCAAAAAGGCCATCACTGAGACAGTGGCTGAGTTTAATAGTCACTTCATCATGACTATGAGAAAGGTACCTCCTCACATGAAACCTAATTAATCAATGTGTTTAGTTTTATGTTGCGGTGTATTTGATTCAAAGCTTGGTTATTTTTTGAGAGACAAGAACCCACAAACATTAAGATAGGCTTATGTTATAGCTATAAATATTGAGAGCAATATGATAGATTAAGGGAAGCATATTAAAAGGGCTGATGTGAAATTGTACTAGCCTGACAAGGTTGGTTTCAACAAACCCCTTACTACTGATGATGAGTTGGATAAACTTATGGAGGTAGTGAAGGATTTGAGTTACAAGGTTTCTAGAAATGATAATGGGTTTGCACCTAAGGGTGGTACACCACATTTTAATGAAGAATAGAGACTTCATAACATGCCTTATAAAATAGATTGGTCCAAAAGACCACAACAAAATGATAGGCAGGCTGCCCCTAGGCATGTGAATTTTAAGCAACCTGAAAGGGACACTCCTGATCCTTTGAGAAAAGATCACATTAATATCCAAGATTGTTCTTTATGGTGTCAGGCTTGTTTTCTGCCCCATGATCCATCAAATTATGCAGTGGCTCATTCATTCATAAGAGAAGAAGAGTTCCTAAATGAAGAGGGTGCACCCGAATACTATGAGGAAGAAATAAATCAGTTTGAAGAAGAAGATTTTGAATGCATAGATCTCGGTGCTGGTTGTGATAATAATGATGAGGATGATCACATTTTCCAATATGATTATGATGAAGGTCCTAAAAATATTAATTTCTAGCTCATGATTTTAGGCATCTAAAGGACCTTATGCAAAATAACAATCAGTAATCTAAACCCTCAAAAGAGGATATGAAAGCATTGACTGGCATAACCATCTTGCAAGTCCAAGGAGGCTATCAGTTGAGGAACAAAACTGTCTTTGTACAAAACATCCACACCAAATAGTTGAATGACAAAAAATTAATGAGCATCATACAAAGGTAAAGGCCACATGCAGTAGAAAAAGAACAACACTCCAAAGAAAAACATCCCAGATAAGAAGAAATCCCCCACGCCAATCCCAATAGTAAAACACATGTGTAAAAAATCTAGCACTAGTCCAACCTATAGATACCATGCCTATTTTTGGAGTCCATTACCCAAAAGGAGGTTATAAATGGGATCAACCCAAAAACGTCAAAGGAGCTAGAAAATGAGAACATGAATGAAGAAGGTTAGGATATTTTATCCAATCAATTTATACCATACATTCCTTCTACACATGATGTAATTGTTTCAAGTGATACACCCTTACCCAGTTATCTCCCTATTGACATGGCACAAGTTTTGATCCAAATTACAATTTCCTTGTGAATAGTGGAACTTCTTAGGATCCCCGAACATATGGATAGGGCCCAAAATCTCTTATTACTACTATAGATGCACAAAAACAACATAAAGTTGTTCCAAATAGTAATGATGAGGGTGTAGGAAATGATGAAATAGTAGAGATTTATTTAGGGTCTTCCATGGTTAATAGCAAGATGGGAGTTGATCCATTTTACACAACTTTATTTATAAATGGATGGTTGTTACATAATTGCATGCTTGATTCTGGGGCATCCAACAATGTCATGCCACTAGAAATTATGAATGAGTTGGGGCTAAAAGTGTCCAAATATTTTGGCAAATGTTTTGTCATGGATTCTAGGGAAGTCAATGTCATAGGCTTGGTTAAGGATGTTGAGGTCAAACTCACTGCCTACCTAGACAAGTCTTTCCTCATGAAGATTAATTTTGTGGATTACCCAGCCAAGTGGGGCATGTTGCTATCTAAAAAGTGGGTTGCTTCCATGGATGGTAGTATCCAAATGGACTTGTCATATGCTACCATTCCTGTTTAGGGTGTGGAAGTGAAATTACATAGGGAGAAGAAGGTAGAAGACCTGCATATTGAAGACAAATATAAAACAGTGGATGATCTTGCAAATTTCTTTGATACTGAATTTGATCATTTTATGACATACTACACTAATGATGATCTGGATGTAAATGTTTTACCTTCTAACCCAGTTGTTTCTGTTCATAATACATCTAATTTGTGGACATTGTACTTTGATGGTGCATGCATCTCAAAAGATGGTTTGTGGGAATTATTTAACATCCCTAGAAGGAAAGTGATCATGCATGTCTTTCAAACTAGATTATCACTAGACAAATAATGTGGCAGAATATGAAGTATTGCTACTTGGTCTAAATGTGACACACAAACATGGAATTCAATGTCTAAAAATTTATGGAGATGTAGAGTTGATTGTATAGCAAATCAGAAAATCATTTATGAATAAGGACAAGAGGATGAATGTGTATAGAAACATTGTATGGGATACCATAGATATGTTTGACGTCATTAGTATTGAGTGGATAGATAGATCAAAAAATGAAGAGGTGCATGCCCTGGCTGTAGCCACATCTAGGTATAATCCTCAATATAATTTTCTTCCTAACCATCAAATTGTTGAAGTACTTGCAAGGCCAACCATTCCAAACAACATATAGATTTGGCAAGTATTTAATGACAGTAATCAAATTTTAGTTTTTTAAACTGCATGGATGAATTTGAAAGTCAAGAAATTGATTGGTAGCTAATGGTTGAAATGGAAAATGGAAAAGAAACATTGTTTGGTAGTGAAGTGGTACAGTTGAAAACCAATACCATTCCTAATGGATTGGTAGCATTGGATAGGATGTTTGATAGCTCTGACTATTGGAAAAGAAGTGGTAAACCAGTTCAAGAAGATGGCCTGGAGGGTGTTAACCTTGCAACTAAGGAAGCACCAAAGATGGTTTACATAGGTAAGAAACTAAAGCCTCATGAAAAGAAAATTATGATTTCTTTACCAAGGAAATTCAAAATGTGTTTTGCATGGTCATATGATGATTTTGAAAGCTTATAGGGAAGATTTTTTCAGCACACTATCCCCCTTGAACTAGATGCAAAACCATTTAGTCAGAAACAAAGGCCTATAAATCCCACCATATCTCCCAAGATGCAAAAGGAGTTGCTAAAAATAAAAGAGGGAGGTATCATCAAACCTATCAGGCACTCTAAATTGGTGTCTAATCTTGTCCCACTTAGAAATAAGAATGGGGAGATTAGATTGTGTGTTGATTTTAGAAACCTAAACATTAAACCTCTCAAGGATAACTATCCTCTTCCAAGCATGGATCATTTTTTACAGAGAGTGGTTGGTTTAGAATTAATGTCAATGATAGATGGATTTTCAGGGTATAAGCAGGTGTTGGTCAAGGAGTCATAACATCACAAAACAACATTTACCACTCCTTGGGGTACGTATGTATACCAGAGAATGTCATTTGGACTAAAAATGTAGGTTCTACATTTCAAAGAGCAATTGATGTGGCCTTATTGATGAGATCATGGCTATTTACCAGGATGATCTAACTGCATTTTGAAAGGATAGAAATAATCATTGAAAACATTTGCAATTGATTTTTGAGAGGTGTTTAGAGTATGGGATCTCTTTAAATCCCAAAAAAGGTCAATTTGGAGTTGAAGAAGGAAAGTTGTTAGGACACATTGTGTCAAAGGAGGGGATTAGAATTGATCTAGAAAGAGTTAAGGCCATTGACCTTATCCCCCCAGCCCAAAACAATCAAATGTATTCAACCATTCCTCAATCAAATTAATTTTGTAAGGAGATTTATTCCTAACTTTGCTGAGAAGACAAAATCCATTTTGAAGATGCTTAAAAAGTGACAATCCATCTTGTGGGACAAGGAATCAGCTGAAGCCTTTCTTGATATAAAAGAGGCCCTTAAAATTGCACCAGTGCTGGTAAGTCCAAGCTATTCCAAACCTTTCCTACTCTTTTCCTTGGCTTCATTTTACATTGTTGTTGTTGTGTTACTACAAAAGAATAAAGATGGATATGAATAGCTTATTGGACTTTTTAGTAAATCTTTACATGCTGCTGAGTTGAATTACTCCATTAAGGAGAAGCATGCCTATGCATTGGTCAAGGCTACAAAAAATTTAAGACCCTATTTTACAAGGGCCAAAATTATTGCATATGTGCCACACACAATAGTGAATTATATATTCATGCAATAGGAGGCCTCAGGTAAGAGGTCCAAATGGATTAACAGAATCCAAGAATATGATATGGGCATACAAGTAACTAAGTTGGTAAGAGGCCAAAGCTTAGCCAAGCTAATGGATAATTCAAATCTTGAAGCTCTAGAGGTAATTGAAATTGAGGAAAATGATGTCGTTCCTCATTGTTCATCAGCAGACAATCCATGGTATAAAGATATTGCTTTTTATCTTGTGAACATGCATTGTCCTCCAGGCATGACTATTACATAGCAGAGGACCCTTAAAATTCAGTCCTAGAGGTATTTATTGGTTCACAGAGTGTTGATGTGGATAAAACAAGAAGGTATGTGGTCAAAATGTGTGAACCAATGACAAGCAGAGGTTGTTGTTGATGAATACCATCAAGGAATATGTGGTGGGAATTTCCATGCCAAAACCACGACACATAAAATAATCAAAGTAGACTATTGGTGGCCAAATCTTTTCAAGGATGTTGCCAAGCAAGTCAGAAAATGTGATGCTTTCCAACACTTTTCAGGTAAGATGAAATTTACTAGAGCATTGTCTCTTATACCAGTTGCAGCTGAAGCACCATTTCAGCAATGGGGCATTGACTTCATAGGAGAAATTCAAGAGAAACCCAGTAATGGATTTAAATTGATCCTTGTGGCCACTAATTATTTCACCAAGTGGGTTAAAGCTATCCGCACTTGCAATGCCACATCCAAGGTGGTAATTAATTTTCTTATGAGAAATATAATAACTAGATTTGGAGTGCCATCAAGAATTGTTATAGATAATGCTATGTATTTTAGATCTTAGGATATTGTCGATATGTGTTCCAAATATGGTGTTAAGAAAATTCATTCTACACTATATCATCCCAAGAGTAATGGACAAGTTGAGTCCAACAATAAGAGTCTCATGAAGTTTATAAAGAAGATGTTGGATTAGAATAAGAAAAGGTGGGATGATAAACTGAAGTGTGTTCTATGGGTTGATAGGGTAACATTCAAGAAATCCATTGGAAGGAGCCCATTTGAGGTTCTATATGTAGTAGAGGCAGAAAATGCCAATGTCATTGGAATTGCCTATATATCAGATACTACAACAAATTGGTGAGGATGGGGATGATGTATTAACTCTGACAATGCATGAGTTAGTGGAATTAGATGAGGTCAGAAGGTTGGCACATGATAAAAACCAATAGCAACAACAAAAGGCCAAATATTTGTTCAAAAAGATAACAATAAAGAAGAACTTTTAGATTGGTTACTTTGTTCTCTTGTGGAATGCAAGAACAAAAGACAATGGTAAGCATGGCAAGTTTGAGCCTTTTGTTGAATGAAAAGAATACTGAGAGGGGGGAGGGGGTGAATCAATATTCTTAAAATGTTTTCTTTCACACATTCATTAATCCACTTACCAAATTCAATAACATGAAAGCAAATTAAACATGAGAGGAGCATCCAAAAATTCATAACACATAGACACCAGGATTTTATGTGGAAAACCCAAAAAGGGAAAAACCATGATGAGTGTTAGATCAAAATATATTATGATAGCAATACCGAATTACATGAAGGCTCATTGCCTTAGGGTTCACTACCCAAGGACTCATTGTCCAAGATGTGGTCACTGCAAAAAGGCTCACTGCTAGAAAGATAGAAGAGAAGATAGGAGAAGGATTGTCTCACTACCAAAGGAAGACTACTACAGGTGCATCTACAAAATGCTAAAATGAAGTACCAATATGCTTAGTATATAGATTCAAAGGTCTTCATACTGTCTACCCTGCTTTACTGCTATGTTTTACATATACTCCTATTTTCTGCCCCTATTATCCTTTTCTTCTCTGCAAACTACATTAATATTAAACACATATCAAATTTGCACACTTTCCACACACACCCATACTTCAAACACCAAAATCCATCAAATATATATATCCACAATAAGATTCATCTCATAATCTGGTTGGCAACCTAGACATGAAACGTGTAAACAAGTGTTGTACCTTATCGGCTTGATCTTGTGCTCAAACAAGAATGTGGATCAAAAAATACATACAATAGTCTTCATATAGGTCAGCACCAAACATTCAACCACTTAGATTGATTGTTCAAACAATTTATCCTCTTCGCAAGTAGATCTAACATTCTTGTTGGCTTGTCTCTTAAAAACACACTTGACCAATTCAACGGTCACATCATAACTTCTACTACAGGCCATATTAGACTCTAAAAATCATACCCAGCATTCATCATTGACCTCTTAGCATACCTTTAGAACCGCAAACCAAAATATACCACAACAGAGGAATGCAGACCCTTTTACTTTAGTACTATGCATTGTTCTTGACTTAACTCTTTTCACTCAAATATAGCTATTTCATCATATGACTTCCGGAGGAAGTCCGGACTTGAACATTGGAACATGTGATCACTAGGTAGCTATGAAGAACATACCTAAACCTCAAGTAATGGTCTTCAACTATGGAGGCATACTGACCCAATCTCTGACACCTACTCTGCATACTGCCCATACTTAGTCATTTATTCTTCTAGAGTAAAGTCTCTTTTCCATGCCAATGTAATCTCTTTTCTTTGTTGCCATCAATGACAACATTTAACATTCATTAGACTAGTGTCTCTTCCCAACAATCTCCCCCTTTGGAATTGATGGCAACATTTAGTGAAAAATCCTCCTCTACTCCCCCATACTATGTACACTTTGTTTTTCTTCTCCCCCTTAGGTGTTTGCCCATTTTTCACTGATTTCTTCTCCCCCTTTGACATCAATGGCAAAGGTGTATATACAAGAGTCAAAATTTTGTCAAAACTACAAAAATTGTCATACTCTATTATAACCTGTCAAATCAGTTTGTTGCATATGAAAGGATATCATTGTACACAATCTTTAATTGTGTTAACTCTCCAATCCACTTATTTTTAGCACAATTCAAAATTTGGATATTCTCATTTACTTGGAATACCAGATCTTCTACCTTCTTCATGTTGATAGACATGTCAATTATTTTCTGGACCTTTAAGGCTTCTACAGGTAGACTTGTCATGAACTCAATTTTAGATCTTATCATCCTTCTCAGCAGGCATATTTTGTTTTTAATTTCTTCTTGTTTACTGAGAAGACTACTTATGTTGCTTTGAATGTTTACAACTTGTATTTCTATGTTGCTGATTGAGTCAACTATTGGATTAAATGTCTTAGAAATATTTGTATGTTGAAACTTCATGCTTTTGACCTTCTCTTCTATTTCCTTAGTGGTCTCAGACCATGATAAACAAAATTTGTATTTATCACAGGCTTCCTTGATTGCATTCTCCATAGTTTTGATACTATTTTCTAACAAAATTTTGCCACCATTTAACTTGATTTCTAACTCTACTAGTCTTTTATCTTCAACTTCCTTTTTAACCTTAATGTCATCATATTTTTCAAAGGACTCAAAATGAGAACTTACAAAATTTATCAGACCTTTGAACTGATTAGATAATGACACTGATGTATCTTTTGGGTATGAGGGTATCAACGTTTTCAGAATACCAGATGCTTCATCAATGAGTTCATTGTCATGTATATATATTTTTAGCATTTCTTCCTAAGCATTTGCTTGCACAACTGATACCAATTTGATGTAAGAGCATCCTTGGTTCAAGAGAAATCTTGCATCAACCAAAAACATTTACATTTTAGTTTGTTTCTTTTCATTTTCTAGTTTAGTTCAGGCAATTTAGTCAGAACTAGTTTTAGCTTTTGGTCCAATATTCTACCATAGTTGCATTTCATATCTTTCGGATCTGGACTTATCATCCACATTCATTCATCTACATCATATCTAGAATTTAGAGTATTTGGAGTAGTTACCGGAAAGTTATCTCTATCAGAAGATCAATTGTTTTCTCAGAGCAGAGCATCATAACAGTCTTAGACAATCAACTAAAGGAGAAGACTTGTTTAGCAGTCCTTGACTTATGGAACCTAATGACACATCATTCAATGATCTTTGGTTCATGGTTAACCTTCCTCTAGGATCTACATGCTATTCCATTCGTTTGAGGAAGTGTTATATGCATTTAGGTCTAACCTAACTGTGTACACGTTACAACTCTTCATTGGAGTTTGTGACCTTTCTTGGCTGATGCAGAGGAATCTATTATTCTAGAGATGATATATATTGATGTAATAGATCCTTAGGAAAGTAGCAATCAAGTTCTCATGATTTAGAAGATTGATAGTTTGGATTTCATGTGAAGAAGCTTCAAAGCTTTATCTTGTGCATGTATTTAATCAGGCATTTGAGCCCTAGTTGTAAGCCCGCATGTTGCCAACTAGATTATATTGGAATTCTATGATATACTGAATGACTGAATCTACATTTACTTCATTTCTTTGAGTTTTTTCTATTTTATTTACTCTTGCTAGATGGTCCAAACAATTTACTCGGTGAACCCTCCTACTGTGACTGCACCAAGTGGTATCAGAGTGAAAGTTTGAACCTTTCAGAGAGAATTGACTGCATTTGGTGAGGGAATTTTGTAAGATCTTGTTGTGGATAGATTTTTGAATTGAGGTAGGTTACTTTTGTCACAATTGATCACCGACTGAGAGGCAGTTGTCACCTTGTAGCCCGATCACCAAACCTGAGGTAGTTTACACTTGATCCTAGGAAGAATGCCGCTGAGAAGAGTTGTTATTGTTAGAACCATGGCTAAAAGAATGGATGAGATGATGGAGATGATGAGAACAATGTGAATTCATTTGGATGTTGTTGAAGAAGATAGGCAAATAGGATTAACACTGAGACCTAATGTTGAAAGTGATGATGAGGAATTTTAATCTGCTAAACAAATCGGTGAAACCCCAGGAGGTGATGAAGAAGAAGAATCAAATCAAGTAAAGATGTTGTGATCTATTTCAAAGATTGGAAAGAGACCTAGAGTTGATGTGCCTAATTATGATGGTAATTTGAACCCTGAAAAATTGATTGACTGGATAAATTACATGGAAGAATACTTTGAGCATGAATAGATGGAAGATCCAGAGAAGGTGAAATTTGCAAAGACAATGTTGAATGGACATGCTTCTATATGGTGGAAAGAAGTTTAGTTGGAAAGAAATAGAAGAGGAAAAGAAAATATTACAAAGTGGGACCAGATGGTGACAAAGTTCAAGAATCAGTTTATACCTACTGACTATGAGTTGGAACTACTGAAGTGATTGTAAAACTTGAGACAAAAGGAGAAATCTATGAAGGAGTACATTGAAGAATTCAATAAAATGATCATGAGGATAGGTCATAGTGAAGCAAACAAAGAGAAAGTGGCTAGATATATCAATGGACTAAGATTAAACATTCAAGAGGAACTAAGCTTGGTAAGGATGACATCTTTGGAAGAAGCATATTAGTTTTCCCTAAAAGTTGAAGAGAAGCTGAATAAAAGGCATGATCAGAGACAGAGAGGCAGAGGAGGTAAATTTCAAAGAGGTAGGACATATTTTAGAGTAGAAAAATCATATCCAGAGAAGAACAAGTATGACAACACATTCAACAAGGAGGATAGAGATGATAATACCTACCAGAGTAGTGACAGAAATTTTTACCAGAGAGGAAACCCTAGTGCATACTAAAATGAAGGATATAGAAGAGAAGGAAGAGGATTTGATAAGAGAACATTTAGAGGTATATGTTTCAAGTGTGGAGGTGAAGAACATAGAGCATTTGAGTGTAATCAAGGTAGTACAAGCAAGAAGATAGAGATCAATGGAAGAGCAGCCTATGTTGAAGAAGAACCTATTGGATCACCCAGTTCAGTTGGTAAACCCAAGAAAGGATAATCATTGATGATGAGGAGAGCACTATTTCAAGCAAAGATAAATGAGGAACTGCCATAGAGGAAAAGCTTGTTCAGAACTAGATGCAAATCAGGAGGTAAGTATTGTAACGTTGTGATTGATAGTTGTAGTTTAGATAATCAAGTTTCAAAGGAGATGGTGAATGAGCTAAAGTTGGAAAGATTGAAACACCCTAAGCCCCATCAAATAGCATGGATTTAGGATGATCATAAGGTACTAGTGAGTGAACAATATTTGGTGAAATTTCATATTGGATCTTATCATGATGAAGTCTTGTGTGATATTATGCCTATGGATGTTTGTCATATCTTGTTGGGTAAACCTTGGCAGTATGATAGAAAATCTATGTACATGATGGGAGAAAGAATACATATACTATAATAGCAAATGGGAAGAAAATTACTTTGATTTGTTTGGAGGATGATCCTAAGAATGAAGTATGTGGACATGCTAGAATCTATTTGGTAGATGGAAGAAAATTTCTAGATGGTTTGAGACATGAGAATATGTTTATGCCTTGATTCTAAAGAAGCCTAAAACATTGAATGAAGAGACTGAAGAATCACAACTGGAGGAGATAAGAGAACTGCTGATAGAGTATAAAGACATCATATCAGATAATGTACCTAAAGGATTATCACCTATAAGGAGTATCACTCATCACATGGATCTTATACTGAGAGCAAGTTTGCCTAATAAAGAGACAAATACAAGAGTTGTTGAGGAAAGGTTTGATCAGAGAAAGTTTGAGTCCTTGTGCAGTACCTACAGTGTTAGTACTGAAGAAGGATGGAGAATAGAGAATGTGTATTGATTCTAGAGCAATAAACAAGATCATAGTTAAGTATAGTTTTCCTTTACCTAGGATGGATGATATCATGGATTGTTTGAGTGGAGAAAGATATTCCAAAAAGATAGATTTGAAGAGTGGATACCACCAAATTAGAATTAGAGATGGTGATGAATGGAAAATTGCTTTTAAGACAAATGAAGGATTGTATGAGTGGTTAGTGATGCCCTTTGGATTGACAAATGCATTGAGTACTTTCATGAGATTGATGAATGAAGTTCTACATAAATTATTGGGTAAGTTTGTGATTGTATACTTGGATGATATTCTAATTTTCAGTAAGACAAAAGAACATTTGTGGCATATTAGACAAGTTTTGTAGAGACTAGGAGAAGAGAAATTGCTAATAAACATCAAGAAGTGTAGTTTCATGAAAGAACAGTTGGTATATTTGGGATTTGTGATTTTTGCGGAAGGATTGAAGATAGAGCCTAAGAAAGTGAAAGCAATTGTCGAATGGACTACACTAGAGAGCATTGGAGAGATTAGATCATTTCATGGATTGGCTAGTTTCTATTGGAAGTTCATCAGAAATTTTAGTTTAGTTTGTAACCCTATGACAAAGACAATGAGAGGTGACAGAAAAGATTTTAAGTGGACATTTAGAGCAAACAAAAGTTTTGAGTTGTTGAAGTAGAAAGTGACAGATTAACCTATTTTGGCATTACCGAATTTCAATAAGGTATTTCAAGTTGATTGTGATGCAAGTTGAAGTGCAATTGGAGGAGTATTAAGTAAAGAAGGTAGACCAATAACATATTTTAGTGAGAAGTTAAATGATGCAAGGAGAAGATATTCAGTTTATGATCAAGAGTTCAATGCCATAATTCAAGCCTTAAAGAAGTGGAGACATTACTTGTTGCCTAAGGAGTTTGTGTTGTATACAGATCATCAATCTTTGCAATATTTTGAATAGTCAAGGTAAGTTGAATTAGAGACATACGAGATGGGTAGACTTCATGCAGAGTTATACTTTTGTGTTGAAGCAAAGGAGTGGAAAATCAGACAAAGTTAATGATGCATTAAGTAGGAGAATAAACTTTTTGACAGAGATGAGGGTTGAAGTGTTGGGTTTTGATGAATTGAAGAACATGTATGAGGGAGACACTAATATTGTAGAACCTTGGAAAGCATGTAATGAAATTGTTGTGATAGATAGGAGTAAGTGGTTAGACTATTTCATTCAAGAAGATATGTTGTTCAAAGGAAATTAGTTGTGCATACCTAGAAGTTCAATGAGAGATAATTTGATCAAGGAGAAGCATAGTGGTGGATTGGCAGGACATTTTGGCATTGATAAGACAGTGGTTTTGGTGAGTGAAAACTACTTTTGGTTGCATATACACAAGGATGTTAGGAGATTTGTGCAGAGTTGTAGAGTTTGTCAAGTTGCAAAAGGGAGTAGTTAGAACACTAGATCATATACACCTTTGACAGTACCAGAGAGACCTTGGGAAGACATAAGCATGGAATTTGTAATGGGATTGCTAAAGACATAGAGACAACATGATTCAATAATTCTAGTGGTGGATAGATTTTCAAAAATGGCTCATTTCATACCTTGCAAGAAGACAATTGATGCAATACATGTAGCTGACCTATTTTTCAAAGAGATTGTAAGATTGCATGGATTACCTAAGAGTATAGTTTCAGACAGAGATACAAAGTTTGTTGGATAATTCTGGAAGACACTTTGGACAAAGATGAAGACAGATTTAAATTTTAGTTAAACTTTTCATCCACAGACTGATGGCAGGCAGAGCTAGTGAACAGGAGTTTGGGAAACTTGTTGAGATGTTTGGTTGGAGAGAAGATAGGAAGTTGGGATTTGATTCTTTCACAAGTAGAGTTTGCATACAATAATTCAGTAAAAAGAAGTACTAGAAGAACACCTTTTGAGATTGTGACCAGAGTGAATCCTAGAGGAGTAGCAAAATTAAGAGATATCAGCATGGAGGAAAAGAGAAGTGTAGAAGCAGAAGAATTTGCAGATCATATGAAGATAATGCATAATTAGGTAAAGAAGCATTTGGAGGATATGAATAGTAAGTACAAAGAGAAGGCTAATGAGAAGAGAAGACATAAGGAATTTCAAGTGGGAGATGAAGTAATGGTGTACTTGAGAAAAGAAAGATTTCCAGTTGGAACATATAACAAGTTAAAGATGAAGAAGTTTGGACCTTGTGAGATACTCAGGAAATTTGATTTAGGAAATGCATATGAAGTAGAGTTAATGAAGACATTAGGTATATCACCTATTTTCAACATTGCATATTTATACTGGTATCATGAAGCAAAGTTTAGTTATAGCATGGAAGAAGACTTGAAGAAGCAGTTACAACACAAAGCACCGGAGTAGATCGAAGCCATCTTGGGAGTTGGACGCAACACTATCAGGAAGACAATACAAAGAATATCTTGTGAAGTGGAAAGGCAGATTGGAAGAAGATTCATCATGGATTTCTTAGGATGAGGTGGACCATCTTGGTTCTCCCCTAGCCCCAGCAAAGTGAGGGACTCACTTTTTCAATAACCCTAGATGTCTGATGTAGGAGTATCCCTAGTTCAAGAGCAATCTTGCATTAATCAAAAATATTTGCATTTTAGTTTGTTTACATTTAAGTTTGTTTCTTTTCATTTTCCAGTTAAGTTCAGGTAGTTTAGTCAGAACCAGTTTAAGCTTTTGGTCCAGTATTCTACTACAGTTGCATGTCATATCTTGTGGATCTAGACTTAAATCTACATTCATTCATCTACATCATATCTAGAATTTGGAGCATTTAGATTAGTTACCAAAAAGTTATCACTATCAGAAGATCAACTATTTTATCAGAGCAGAGCATCCTAATAGTCTTAGACAATCAGCTAAAGGAGAAGACTTGTGGAGCATTCCTTGACTTGCAGAACCTAATGACACATCATTAAATGTTCTCTGGTTCATGGCCAACCTTCCCTGAGGATCCGTATGCTATTCCATTCATTGAGGAAGTGTTCTATGCATTTAGGTCTGACCTATCTGTGTACACATTACAACTCTTCATTGGAGTTTGTGACCTTCCTTGGCTAATGCAGAGGAATTTATTGTTCCAAAGATGATATATATTGATGTAATAGATACTTGGGAAAGTAGCAATCAAGTTCTCATGATTTAGAAGATTGATAGTTTGGATTTCATGTGAAGGAGCTTCAAATCTTTATCTTGCGCATGTATGTAATCAGGCCTTTGAGCCCTAGTTGTAAGCTTGCATGTTGCCGACCAGATTGTATTGGAATTCTATGATATACTAAATGACTAAATCTGTGTTTACTTCATTTATTTGAGTTGTTTCCATTGTGTTTACTCTGGTTGCATGGTTTGGACATTTTACTCTATGAACCCTACTATGGTGACTGCACCACAATTTGAAATTTTGTATTAGAGATAAAGAATTCAAATTTATTGGTCCTTGTAGAAACTTGGGTAAGTCTAGGATCTATGCACTTTATTGCTTTTCCAAAAATTTTGTAGCAGTGTCTCTTCCCATTTTTTCTTCACCAAGTGAAACTTTCTTTCTTTTCTTCTCTTTTGCTACCTTTTCTTTCTCTACTTCAGTTGTGGCTTCTGTAATGGATGAGGTCCTTATTCTTTTTCTGGGGCTAGATGTTGGTTTTTCCATTTTAGATTTCTCATCTTTCCTTTCTAGAGTGCTTGATGTCCATTCTACCAGAGCAATTATGGACTTTAATCCCCCTACTTTGGTTTTTTCCTTACTTATTTGTTCCTCTGATGTTTTCATTGATTGCTTGGGTTCCATAGACATTTTGGAAGATAATTCTAAGAATTTCCCAAATCTACCCTCTTTGAGATCATTAGGTTTGCTTAGTAGTGCATCATCTAACTTAGTCAAAACATCTTCTACAACTTCATATCCTAATGCAGGGACCCATACAGTTCTTGGTTCTAAGCTTCCATGAAGCATTTTTCTTTTTCTACCATGAATACAATGTCCTTTTCATACTTTATCACTACATTTTCAGGTATCCAGATCCTACCTAACAATTTATTTTGAAAGTTCTCGAAATATTCGCATAAGATTTCATTCTGCTTGTCTACATTACCCAAACTCTACAAGTGATTTCTTATTTGAGTGGCTACTAGTGTGTGATTAGGCCAAACAGTATTTCCTAAGCTAGGTAGCTCTCTTAGGAAGTAGAAGAGTAGACAAGTAATCAATGTTCCATATTTCAAAGGATGATTAGTCTCTTTTGTTCATTTCAAGTTCTCCATTAGTTCACTCTAGAGCAATTCACATAGGTCATAATCCATATTGTTTTTGATAATGCCATATGCTATGTATATGGTTGGTGCAGACACAGAATTTTTCTTAGTGGAAAAGTATATTTTGTATCCAATAATCATTGATACAAATTTGACAAACAGATTCTTAATATCATTTACCATAAGGGTATTCTTATCAAGTTTGGCTCCTGTTAGCTACATTACCACATTGATCTTAATTTTCTTTATGCCTGGAACCCTTCTAGAAGAGCTCATACTAGTTACATCTTTGATAGCTTCTTTAGTTATCATATAAGGTTCATCAAACCATATAAACTCATCATGAATTCTATGTAGAATAAGCTTAATCCATGCATCATTTAGGTTCATGGGAAAATCCAACCAGGTGTCTAATTTCTTTTCTCCTAGAAATTTGTATTCATCTTTCAACACAATATCCACAGTAATCAGTTCATCCAAGTACAATTTTCCTAGATTCATGTGATCATATTCCTCTAGAATGATATGAATGTATGCTCTAACATATTTCATATGCATAACTCCATGTGGAGCAATTGAAAATGCCCCTATAGGATCATTTTCCAGTGATTTGGAGAAATGTTTTTTAAACTTGGGGTGAGGCTTTTCTGCTATCTCGATTACTTGAGGAGTAAACACTTTCCTAGAAAAATTCAATTTTCATAGTAGGATTTTCAATCTGTAAATACCTCTTTTGCCAAATTAAGGCTTCCTTGACATCAATTTGACTCACTTTGAATTGCTTGGATATGTAGTCATTAGAGTTTTCACTTCTATTTTCCTTAGACACTTGAGATCTTGAATGCAAAGTGATTTTTCCTTTGGATACAATCCTTTTAACCTTTACTTGCCAAAACCTAAACATCATAAATCTATCTTTCAAAAAGTTGTCAAACACTTCTCTATCAAGTATAGTCGATCCAAATTTCTTTGCAGTATTCCACATTTGATCCTTTTCTACCAAAATTTCTTTCACAAGATCTTCCATATAATTCTTCATATCATATCTTTGTGCTCAATTGTAGCACTTACCATCTCTCTAGGGGATTAAGATTTTCAATATAGCTCCCCGTAAGCCAGAGTTCTCAATTGACTTGCCAGAGGAAGTATCTACACCAGAAACTAGTGTGGATCCATCTTTGATCTCATTCACATCTTTTTTAATCAAGACCTTGTTCATTTCCTTTTTAATTTCTACTGAATCAACTTGGTCTTTCCTTTGTCTTCCCTTTGCTTTGTTTTCCTCTTTTCTGTAGAATAGTTTCTTTTCTGATTATTGTATCTGTAAAATCTTGCAACATGTTCAAACTTACTACAATTGTAGCATACCAAATTCCTCTGCCCTTGATTCCTTCTATTGATTGAATTCATTCTTGATCTGCATTGGTTATACATATGCCCAAATCTATTGCATGCAAAACACTTCCCATTGAAGGATTAAGTATTCCTTGTATAGTTAAAACTATTCCCTGCTAGGTTTTTGCACTCATTTGATCTATGACCAATTTTCTTACAATTGAAACATTGACCTGAAAATGATGAAGCATTTTGATTTATTCTACTTCTACATCAAGTAGCCTTATGACCAAACTTATTGCAATTAAAACAATGGCCATTGAAAGATGGATACCTTTGATCATTTGGTTGTCTGACCGGAGGTCTTCTAGGTCTTCTTCTTTGATTCTAAAATTGGTTGCCTTTTTTTTCTTGATCTCAAGGTTTTCTTGTCTTCATTTAGAACTTTCTCCTTTTTCAAACCCCAACCCTTTCTTGTCATCTTAACTCTTTTGACTAGCAATAATCTCATAAATCTTTGCATAACTTATCTTGAACTTTTCTTCAAAGCTCTTAGCCTTCTCCAGATCTAATTTTAGGCTTACAACTTCTTTTCAAACTTTATCGAATTCTTCTATTTTTTTTTCCAACAAATTTAGATCTTCTTCTGCTTTAGCTCTTCCTACAACTTCTACTTTCAAATCATCCAAGGTTTCATTAGTTGACATCAATTGTTCACTAACCTCCTTGTATTTTTCTTTGAACTTATTGACTTGTTCTTTTAGCTTTAGAATGCATTCATCAGCTTCTTGTATATTATCTTTCAAATCACTGACTTGAGCTTCAAATTTTTCAGATCTTCAAGAGCAGCTTGTAATTCATCATTGCTTTCATATGATGCTTCAGTGAAATATCTTCTAGCTTCCATGTGTACACCTTTCCAAATCTTCCTCAAGCTGTTAAGCTTCTTCCAAGGAACCTTTCTCTAATACCAATTGTTCAATGCAAAGAATACTGAGATAGGGAGGGTGAATCAGTATTCTTAAAACATTTTCTTTCACACTTTCTTTAATCCACTTACCAAATTCAATAACATGAAAGAAAAGTAAACATGGGAGGAGCAGCCACAAATTCATAACACATAGACACCAAGATTTTACATGGAAAACTCAAAAAGGAAAAAACCACGGTGAGTGTTAGCTCACAATATATTATGATAGAAATATTGAATTACATGAAGCCTCACTGCCCAAGGACTCACTATCCAAGAAGTGCTCACTACAAAAAGGTTCTCTACCAAAAAGATAGAAGAGGAGATAGGAGAAGGATTAGCTCACTGCCAAAAGAAGACTACTACATGTGCATCTACAAAATGCTGAAATGCGGTACCAATATGCTTAGTATACAAATTCAAAGGTCTTCAAACTATCTACCCTGGTTTACTACTCTACTTTACATATACTCTTGTTTTATTTCCCTATTATCCCTTTCTGCTCTGCAAACTACCTTAATATTAAACACATATTGAATTCACACACTTTCCACACATATTCATACTTCGAACACCAAAATCCATCGAATATATGTATCTGCAATAAGATTCATCTCACAATCAAATCAACAACCTAGACATGAATCATGTAAATAAGTGTTGTACCTTGTCGACTTGATCTTGTGCTCAAATAGGAATGCGGATCCAAAAATACATACAATAGTCTTCATATAGGTTAGTACCAAACATTTAACCACTTAGATTGATTGTTCAAACAATATATCTTCTCCACAAATAGATCTAACATGTCTATCAACTTGTCCCTTAAGAGCATGCTTGACCAATTCAACTGTCACATCATAACTTCTATTGTGAATTGTATTAGACTCTAAAAATCATACCCAACATTTATTATTGACCTCTTACCATACCTTCAGAACCACAAACCAAAATATGCTATAGTGGAGGAATGTAGACCCTTTTACTCTGGTACTATGCACTATTCTTGACTTAAATATGTTCACCCAGACTTAGTTATTTCATCATATGACTTCCAGAGGAAGTCAGGACTTGAACACTGGAACATGTGATCACTAGGTAGCTATGAACAACATACATAAACCACAAGTAATGATCTTCAATTGTGGAGGCATACTAACCCAATCTCAGACACCTACTCTGCATACTACCCATACTTAGTCATTTATTCTTCTAGAGTAAAGTCTCTTTGCCATGCTAGTGGAATCTCTTTTCTTTGTTTCCATCAATGACAACATTTAACGTTCATTAGAGCAGTGTCTCTTGCCAACACCTTTGTCATTGGGCCCTTACTAGATTGATGAAAAAGTTGGACAAGATACATATTACATCAAAAATATGGAGCTACCCATTAATAGACAATATCTAAAGCCTTACTCTTCTTGAGTAAGTGATTCCCCTGCATTTTGAATACAGTCATTATTGTGTTGTGCTCTAATGTTTATGACTGTATTTTTCCTTGTATTAAAATTGTTGTGGCTATAAATATGTCTGTGTATGTGGTTTTCCTTTTGTGTTTTTGTTGTGCTTTGTGTCTTTTTGGTTTTCCTAGAGATCTAAATCCTCTCTATGACACTTCTTGTCACATGTCCCCAACCAGAGATAGTGTTGACACATGCAAAAATGTATTCCCATTATGCCTATTTTGCCCCCAAAATTCAAAAAGTAATGTGAAATTACTTAGCCAAGGTCACCATTGGATAGAGAATCCAATTCTGAGCAACTTTGCCTTTTGAACCACCTCAAAATTCTTTAATATGAAAAAGTTATGTTGGTTCAAAGTTTGGTTTCCATGTTTTTTCCTTTTCCAAAATCCTCATATTTGGCTGATTATCGACAAGTCAACAAAAGTTGTAACTTTGAACTTGTTTCCAAGTTCCTTTTCTTATCGATTCAGTGATATTTGTATTTGCCAATAATACAAAAGGGAGGCACACTCTTCATCAGTAAAAGGGTATGTTTTAAAGCCCTTTATCAATGATCTTTCGAGTTCATGAACTCAAAAGTTCACCTATGGTTACTTTACCAATCAAGTCAAGGAAAGGGATGATGTGCTTCAATGAAGTTTCTTAGGTTCAATTTTTTTGTGGTTTGTTGATGCTCAGTTAAGCCAACAACCAATTCGTTGATAAAGGGTGCATCATAGAGAAGGAAAGTAAGAGTTCAAATAAGATAGATTTTGCCAACATGGCAAATTGAAATGATAAAATGGCTAAGGCGTGAAAATGTAATAATGTTTCCCTTTGTCAGGAACTTGGTGGAAAGATGAACTGATGGAGCAATTCAAATTTTTAGCAGTTCATTGATGGGCTTTTTCATTGATAATAATGGAAAAGAAGAGGGTGACAAAGTGTTTGATTAAAAAGGGCATAACTTTGCTAATAAAGGGAGATAAAAGCTCAAGTTTGGAAAAATGGATTTTTACTGACAAAAGAGGCATCAAGGAGAAGGTTTGATAAAACAAGATTTTCTTGATAAAGCGGGAAATATGAGCAATATTCTTTGTTCACAAAAAAATGTTTTTGTCGACACAAGGAAAAGGCCAGCCAAGTTTTGAAGAGTTGACATTTGCCGATAAGGAAAATAAAAAGGCAAAATAGCTCAAGGTTTAGCAAATGTGAAAGTTGCTGATAAGGCATAAAGGATGACCAAGTTCAGAATTGTCAAATTTTACTAATAAAGGAAAAGTGGCCCTAGTTCCTAAAATAAAAAATTTGTCGATAAAGGCAAATAAGTGGCAAGTGTGGGTAAGTTTTGAAAATTATAAAATTGCCAATATAGCTACTAAAGTGACAATGGGAGCAAGGAGAAAAGTTCAGAGAAAGTTATTTTTGTCAATTGAACGAAGAGAAAAGATGAAAAGGGAAAACCAAGCAACAAGACTCCTTTGGAAAACACATTTTTTTTTAAAGGTAAAATAGTGCTATGGATGGTAAAGAAAGATAATGGCAAATAGAAAATGCAAAAATTGAAAAGAATTGGCCATTAAAGGCAAAAAATGTAGAATGGTACAGTTAGGGATTATATGGCTTAAAGCTGAAAATTAGGACAACATATTGGGAATGTGGTATATGCTTGAAATTGGTAATTCCCTGAATGTATGCGATGATTGTGGGAATATAAATATAGATCTGTACTTAGCATTAATGAGTTGCATGCTACAATTATGTAGGTTGTTCAAACAGTGAAATTCTTCAATGCATAAGAGGATAATTCAGAAAAGTTAATGTTGCAAGTGGTAGGGAAGGATAAGAAGCTTCCCTCTTTATTGCTCAGGGTACAAGAAGAGTGTAAGAAATCTCCCTCTATCATTTATAGGACTGCTAGAGCATGGACAATATCTCCAATGTGCAAATTTTCTATCATGGCTAAAGGAGTGAGATTTAATACGGCATGGTACATACTCATTTGACTGGGTGCTACACTGGGGATAAGTGCAATCAATTGCTATATATGAAGAGTTGTAATTTGTAATAGGGGTTCATTATTTTGGTAATTTCTCAGTAGGGTTGTGAGCTCTAGGAGGTAGATTAGAAAGGATATTGTGTATGCTATGTTTATATAGGAATCAATCATGAAGTGTATGTAATACAATTTAAATCTTTGTATCAGATTGTTGATTTTATCCATTACTGTAGATGTTTTTCTTAGTAAAATGTAATCGTAGTTCCAATTTTCTTTTGCCACAGTTCATGGTATGATTGTAAGCTCTAATTTGATGGATGTGACCATTCTTAATTCATTCCCAAGCTTTGTGAATGATCATTTTAGTATTGCATATGTGAAAACGTGGTATGGTGTGTGATTCTTAAGTATTTTCAATAATCTAATAGTGATTTCTTTGCATTTGATTCACCAAGTAGGAAGCTATACAATTATGTGTTATTGTTTTCCCCTGTTTTACATTAGACTATGCAACCCAATGGATAGGCACTAGTTTGCATAGCCTTAGATCACTCATCTTCAAAACAAAATCTATATATCTTACTTTTAGAAGAAGAATTAGTCTTTATGCATCCTCATTGTATAGGATTGCATTTATCAGCTATATAAGGGTCATACAATAATGAGCTTTTCCTAGTTCATTGATAGATTTGGAACTAAGAAAACAATCTACGTTTGGTTGTTATATTTTTAGTTGTTCATCAGATAGTTTTATTTTAATACCTATTTAGGTATAATACCCCTTGGAATATCTCTCCAGAGTTTAATCTGAGCTCAAAGAGTAGAGGAGCTTACCCATCTCTTGTAGTTGGCCAAAATTCCCCTTTACCTATAGATAAACCTCTCCCATTTACCATGATGAAAATCCCTGGCCTATGTGTTTAAAACCTTTTTAGAGTTTTGGGTTGGATTTATTTTGGGAATCAACACATTCAGTAGAAAAAAATTACACAAACTCCATTGATTTCACATAACCAAAAGTCATAACCACAACTATTCTTACAAGAAATAAACAAGATATTTAAAGAAATTGAAAACCCTACCTTGGTTGTCCAACTTAGGACCAACCCAATAAATTGGGGTGTAAACCAAAAAAAAACTTCTAGCAATCATCCAAATTCTAGCCATAATCCTTTCCTCCTTTTTTCCATAATTTCCAGCCAACACCACAATTCAATCTTTTAACCAGCAAAAGAATTTGAAGAAAAATAAGAACCAAGCTTCAACACACATGCACACACACAAATCATGACGAATGTTTTCAATTTTGCTCATAAAAATAGATTTTTTCTTCCAACCCTTCAACTTCCCCCAAAATAATAAAAATAAAAAAGAAATATTAACAATAAAATATATATTTTTTAAAGTAAAAATAACAAATAAAAACATATTACCCTCACACTAATAAATAATCATAAAATTAAAGTACCAAGATAATTAATCTAGATACCCCTAACATAAGACCACTTAATATCATGCAACAAAATACAAAAAATAATTAATTAAATTGAGCCTTTGGAAAGTCTCCAATCTAAAGGGATCTAGACTACCCACCTGCAAAAACTCAATTCAAATGTCAATACATGTCAAAACATATAGCTAATGTAATGAATTAATAAAATATTAATCATTAACACATCCCACATCAATTAATTATTAAATTCCATAATTAATCTAAAATACTTATTTTTGCAGAAATTAAATACATGATTATTAATACTTCATAATCATAACATTTTATTAAATTAAAGCATATAATATCATCTGAAATCCAAAATGATGTCTAAACATACATAAGTATATATGAAAAATGGATATCAAAACATATAGATCCATAATCTAAAAATAGTAATATCAACCATGTCCTATCACACACACCTAATAGACAACTATAAATAGTATCAAATCATGGTCTCTAGTGCAATACAAGTGAGTCCTCACATTCTCCCCCTCTAATATCAAGATTCCTCCTCAAAGCCATCAAAGAGATAAGGAAACAATGATCTCATCCTGGCTGTGTCCTCTGATGTTGCAGAAGACTCATCGTAGAGATCTGACTAGACCTTGATCTGGTCCAGCTTTCATCCTCATAGTGCCAATGTTCATTGATCTAATATGCAAATAGCTTCCAAGTTTAGCTATTCATCTTATGCCACTTGTAGATCATCCCACTCTAGAATATGACATAAATTAGGTACATATTTCTTAAGCATAGACACATGAAAAATATTTTGGATACGAGACAGGTTGGGTTGCAATGCTAAGTGATATGACCAATCCTCTCCAAGACCTTGAAAGGTCCAACATATCTCTGTGCCAACTTAGAGTGCTTTCTATAATGAAGAGAACTCTTATGAGGTCAAACACCTAAGAAAACACTCTCCTGAACCTAGAAATCACAATTTTCTCTCCTAGTGTCAACATATTGCTTATGTCAGTCCTATGCTATCTACAACTGCTCATGAATCTGGGTCACCTATTTCTCCATCTCATGAATAAACTCAAGGCCTATATTGCAACACGATCCTCCAATCGGTCCCAACTTAGTGGCATCTTATAGGGTCTACCATATAGATGCTCATATGGTGCCATACCAAGTGAAGTGTGATGTCCATTATTATAAGAAAACTCTACTAGGTACAAGTAATCCTCCTAATGAGATTGTTGATCCATAACATACATTCTAAGCATATCCTCCAGAACCTGGTTCACTCACTCCATCTGGTCATCTATCTCCAGATGATAAGTAGTGCTAAAATTAAGTTGAGTGCCCAAAGCCTACTATAGAGTAGTCCAAAAAGAAGTGAAAATAGGATCTTTGTGTGAAATAATTCTCCTCAAAACACCATGAAGTCTAACAATATCATGCAAGAAAACTCTGTCTGCTAAAGTGGCATTATAGGAAGAACTCATTGGGGAGAAATGTGCCACCTTAGTTAATTTGTCCATAGCCACCATAATCGCATCATGTTGATGTGTAGTCATATGTAGACCCACTATGAAATCCATCGATATCACATCCCACTTCCACTCTAGAATCACATGAGGGTACAATAAACTAGTTGGATGTTGATGTTCTGATTTTACTCTTTGATGCTTGAGGCACTTAGAAACATACTTTGCTATATCCTTCCACATTCCTACCTATAAATACAACTTCTGAAGGTCTACATGCATCTTTTTAACTCCCAGATGTGCTGCATAAGGTGCTTTGTGAGCCTTGGAAAGAACCAACTCTCTAAGATTGCCAAAAGGAGGAACATAAATACACCCATGATGTCAAAGCAAGCCATCAACATCTATTGAATATCCCTCAAACTTTTCCTTCAATGGACCATGAAACTGGATAATCTCAAACTATACAAGGCATCTTGTGGTAAAAACTCTAAAATATGCTCCCTAAGATTTGTCTTTACCATCAAAGAGAGAAAATCATATCTTCGCCTACTAAGGGCATCAACGACAATATTCTCCTTTCCCTTAATATACTGAATCTCAAAGTCATACCCACAAATAAACTCCATCAATCAACACTTCCATTCATTCAAATTAGGTTGAGAAAATATATACTGTAAGCTCTGATGATCTAGATGTAACTTAAATCTATGCCCAAGTAGAAAAAGTCACCATTTCATTAAAGCATGAACTACAACAACCAACTCCAAGTCATGAGTTAGATAATTAAGCTCATGATTCCTCAACTTGTTAGACTCAAAGTCTATCACATGTCCCTCTTGTATAAGAAGAACTCCAATACCCTCTATTGTTGCATTTGTGCAAACAACAGAATTGCCTATATGATCTGGAATTGCTAATATAGGTGCACTGGTGACTTTCTCCTTCAAGATCTAAAAAACTCTCTTGCACTGCTCAGACCAAACAAATTTCTTTCCTTGTCTCTAGAGTGAAGTAATCATATGTGAAATCCTTGAAAAGTATATTGCAAATATGTACCTAAGTTGTGTTGTCATTGATGTCAACATATTTTTGTTGCCATTGGTGTCAACTTTATCCTATTTTGCTAACTATTTAGAAGACTAGATTATTGATGATATTGAGAAAATTAATGACAATTAATATATGCAGACCATATGGTTGTGTAGAGGAGTGTCAGAGGTTGTTTCAGTTAAGAATTGAGAAATCCGCATGAAGATTTGAAGAAGTTATGGCCCTCTAAGTAGAACCAGATTTTGTAGTATTCAAAAGAGACAGTGTGGCAGTAAGTTGGTCTAGATTACTCCACAGTGAAATATTTTGGTCTGTGGATCTAAAGGCATGTTTGGGAAGTTAGTGTGTATCATCAACTCTAGTGGTTTGTGGTTTTGAGGTCCGCAAGCTATCTTTCTAGTTTGACAGTCATAGAAGATAGTGTTCTTGAGGTTCCAGAGGAAGATAGAAATGTTTCTAGTAATATGGTTTAGAGTGAATGTTATTGGTGATTTTAATGTGCTTGTGGAGGTCTCTGGATCATGTGGCTACTATGTTAGAGGTCCGCATTGAAGTTTGAGCTTGTTGATTGAAGATTTCTTCTTTGAGGTTAATGTTCTTCCCAGTCTTGGCTGACTGGATGATCCTAGCATGTTGTGGATGATTTAAGAGCATTTTTATGAAGCATGGAGTGGTTGTAGAAGTAGATTCAAGTTTCAGGTGTGTTTGGCCAACGATGTGATGATTTGTGTTAAGTTTAGCCAACCTTCTTGATCATTCCAAGGTTGATGAAGCATATAAATACTTGTTGAAGAGTTATTGAAAAGCATCCTTGAGAAAAACTAATTAAATTCAAATAAAGGATTAGAAGCAGAGCAAAGAAGAAAAGGAGCAGTATAGAGTGTGGAGTTAACAAAGAAGAATTTGGGGCAAAGTAGAAGTTTTAAGCATTCATTGAAACTAAACTAGGCATGAAGTAGATGCTATTTCTTAGTTAATTCTTTCTATTCTAAATAAATTATGTAGGCAGTGAGCTCTGGGAAGTGCGCCTGAAGGCATGTGCCTTCTATTTTCTAAAGTACTTTTAATAGGGTACAAATCTTGTGGGTTAACCCCCACCATGGTTTTTCCCTTAACTAGGTTTCCATGTCAAAATCTTGGTGTCAATTGTGTTGATTATATTTCTACTCTTATGCTATTGATCTATGCTTTAATGTTTATATTATTAATCTAGTAGTAAGATAATAAAGAAGGTTAAACATTGAAAAAGTTTATATTGTGGGACAACTGACTCACCCCCCCTCTCATTTGTCTGGTCTAATTCCAACAATTGGTATCAGAGCCAGATCATCTTATAAAAGCTTGACCACTTGAGGAGATCTAGGATGTTGACCTAGAAGAAGGATAGTCCAAGATTTGATGGAACAAATTATTCTATTTGGAATAATCACATGGATTATCATTTGCAATGCATGGGCGATGCCTATTGGGTGATAACCAGTGTTGAGTATAAACCTCTAGAGAAAGGTCCTTCAACTCCAGATCAAGTCAAAGATGTTAAAAATAACCTTGAAGCCAAAGAAGCCTTGTTGAGTGCCCTGACTAATTTAGAAATGACAAATGTCTTTGGACTAAAAACTACTTATGAAATCTAGAAAAAGTTGGAGTATCTATATGAAGGTGATAAATATGCCAAATGCACCAAGCTACAAAGTCTGAGAGGAAAATTTGAAAATATGAGGATGAGCGAAGATGAAATAATCACAATCTACATGCAAAAGATAAATGAACTTGAGTGTGGTATCAGGTGTGCTGGTGGAACTTTGGAAGAATCAAAGATTGTATGAAAACTGCTAAGATCTTTACCTAATTCATACAAACATAAGGTTGCTCTATAGAGGAGATTAGGACTGTCTCAGATGTTACAAGAGATCATCTAGTTGGCAAAATTTTAGCTTTTGAATTAAGTGCTCATTTGGTGATTCTCTTCCCAAGTCTAAATCTACATTTAAGGCTAGTGTATATGGAAAACAAAGATATGATCTAGGTGAAAGCTCTTCTACAAGATCAAACAAATTCATGAAGACAATGAAGGATCTTGAAGATGTTGAAATTGAAACTGCAAATATTGAAGCTCTTCTTGCCAAAAGATTGCCAAGAGGATGCAGTAAGTATGAAATGTTTTTCTTGTAATAAGATTGGTCATTTTGCCTCAAGATGTCCAAAGAGGTTTTCAAAACCAAACCCTAATAGATACATAAATCAGAACAAATGTTACTATGTCTAAGAAACTGGAGGAGTCACAGATGATGAATCTAATCATGGAGGTTCTCCTAAAAATGATTCGGTGTTCATTGCCATCAAAGAAGAAGATCCAGTGTCTACTAAATCTACTAGCTATGCAAATATGGAAAGTGCCTTTGCTACTTAAGTTATTGAGAAAGATGAATGGGTGATTGATAGTGGATGTTCTCATCATATGACTAGAGACAAAAGCAAGTTTGTGAATTTTGAAAATTATGAAGGTGGGCTTGTAAAATTTGGAGATAACTCAGATGGTAGAATCCGTGGTAGAGGATCCATCTTTTTTGATGGTAAGAATAGAACTAATGATGTTCTGTATGTGGAAGGACTAAAACATAATCTTCTCAGTGTTGGACAATTGTTTGATAAAGGTTATGATCTTCGATTCAAGGATGGAAAGTGTAGAATTTTGGAGAGTTTCGGAACTGAAATTGCATCCAGTACTCAAACTAAAGGTAACATTTTTCATTTAAGCAGCTCTGGAAAAAGTTGTTTGATTTCTCAGATAGATCAAAGTTGGTTATGGCATAGGACGATGTGTCATGTGAATTTTGATAACATTGTAAAAATAATTACCACTCAGGTTGTAAGAGATCTTCTAAAACTTGTGAAACCTAATAGCATGTGTAGAGAATGTCAATTGGGGAAATAGAGTAAAATTTCATTCAAAAGTAAGGATCAAGTTTCAAATGGATGATTGGAACTAGTACATACTAATCTGTATGGTCCTGCTAGAATTAGGAGTGTCCAAGGAGATATATATTTCATGTTGTTGATTGATGATTACTCCAAGATGATGTGGGTAACTTTCCTAAAAGAAAAATCAAAAGCTCTTGACAAATTTAAGCTGTTCAAAGTGATGGTGGAAAATGAAATTGGTGAAAAATTGAAATGTCTGAGATCTGACAGAGGTGAAGAATTTACTTCTCATGATTTTGATGCTTTCTGTGAAAAGCATGGCATAAAAGGACATTTATTTGTTCCTAAGACTCCCCAACAAAATGGAGTTGTGGAAAGAAAGAACAGGACCATTCAAGAAGCTACCAAGACTATGATGATGGAAAGAATTGTTCCTCAAGTTTATTGTAGAGAAGTTGTAAGTATTGTTGTCTACACTCTTAACTAGGTGCAGATCAAAGGCAATTCTGGTAAGACCCCTTATGAACTATGGTTTGGTCATCCTCCTACTATGAGATATTTCACATTTTTTGGTAATAAATGCTATATCAAAAGAGATGAGGATTTACGCAAGTTTGATACAAGAAGTGATGAGGGAATATTTTTGGGATACTCCACTCAAAGTAAGTCTTACCAATGCTTTAACAAGAGGTTGAAAAAGATTGTTGAAAGTGCTAATGTTAGAGTTGATGAGAGCAAGGAAGGACATTCTAGATTCTGTGGATATGATTCAGATGATCAAAATGAAAGTCAAAGTCAAGGAAGGTTAGTTCAAACTCTGACTCAAATGCAGATTGATCTGAAAACTCCAGAGACTCAAGGAATTAGTATAGATGTTGAGGAACAAGCTCAAGAAACAGAAGCCCAAGAAATTCCCAAAACCCCCAAGTATGTAAGAATGAATCATCCTAAAGATCAAATCATAGTAGATAAAAATAGATGTGTTTGAACTAGGAGAAGAGTTTCTAAAGATCAAGAAGAGATTTTTTTTATTTCAAAGATTGAACCTAAATCAGTAAGTGAAGCTCGCAATGATGAAAACTGGGTTGAGGTAATGGAAGAAGAATTGATGCAAATTGAAAAAAATCACACTTAGGATCTCGTTCCTAGACCTAAGGATAAAAATGTGATTGGAAACAAATGGGTCTTCTAGAATAAACTAAATGAATATGGTGAGGTTATAAGAAACAAGGCAAGGTTGGTATGTAAAGGTTATTCTCAAGTGGATGGAAATGATTTTGAAGAAACTTTTTCTCCAGTGGCAAGGATAGAGGCAGTTAGATTATTTCTTGCTTTTGCTACTTTCAAAGATTTTAAAGTTTATCAGATGGATGACAAATCAGCATTTCTAAATGGAGATTTGGTAGAAGAAGTATACATTGAACAACTGGAAGGATTTCAATTTTCTGATCAGGGACATATGGTTTGTAGACTAAGAGAAACCTTGTATGGACTCAAGCAAGCTCCAAGAGCCTGGTATGCCAAATTGGATAATAATTTTCTTAAGCTAGGATTTAACAAAGGTACACTGATAGTAATCTGTACTTCAAGATAAATCATGAGGACATTCTAATTGTTGAGGTCTTTGTTGATGATATCATATTTGGTGGAAATGAATGCATGTGCAAAGCATTTGCTAATCAGATGAAAAGTGAGTTTGAGATGTCAATGTTTGGTGAGATGAATTTTTTCCTAGGTCTACAAATTGTTCAGTCAGATAAAGGTATCTTCATATCTCAGTCCAAGTATGTGAAAGAATTGTTGAAGAAGTTTGGAATGGAAGATTCAAAACTAGTAGGTACTCCTATGGTAACTAGATGCAAGCTAAGAAAAGATGATGACTCCCCAAAGGCAAATCAGAAAAGGTATAGATCAATGATTAGAGAATTTCTCTATCCGACTCAGACTAGACTTGACATCATGAATGCAATTGGACTTGTTCCCAGATTTCAAGCTGATCAAAATGAATCCCATGTTGTGGCAGTCAAAAGAATTTTTAGATATATCAAGGAGATAATTGATTATGGACTATGGTATCCAAAGGACAATGATTTCACTCTTCATGCATATACAAATGCTAATTGGGTAGGAGATGTGGATGACATAAAAAGTACTAGTGGTGGTGCATTCTTCTTGGGAACAAGATTGGTCTCTTAGATGAGCAAAAGGAAAGAATTAATTTCTCTATCTACTACAGAGGCAGAGTATATAGTAGCAGCAAATAATTGTTCTCAAGTTCTATGGATGAAGCAAATGTTGAAGGACATCCGTGTTGTGTTTGAGGAGCCAGTCACAATCTTTTGTGATAATTCAAGTGCTATAAGCATTTCTGAGAATCTAGTATTGCATTCAAAGACAAAGCATATATCTATCAAGTTTGACTTCTTGAGAAAGAAAGTTAATGAGAATGAAGTCAAGTTGGAGTTTGTGTCTTCCAAAGATTAGATTATGGATATCTTCACTAAGCCTCTTCCCAAAGATACTTTTGAGTATCTCAGAGAAAAGTTAAGGGTAATTACCCCTCCTGATCAAAACTAAGATGGACTAAGCTGCATCAGTCTGGTGGAATTTACATTCATATTTTTGATCCAAATTGATGTTAAGAAGGTACTACTCAAAGGGGGAGTAGTCAGTATGCAAATTTTGGGATCAGTTTGAAGAAAAAAGGGAGAAAAGATAGCAAATATGTGCCCTTTTCCATTGATGTCAAAAGGGGAGAGAAGTCATGTGAAAAACTAGTTGCTAATGTAGGGGTAGCAGTAAAAGAAGTAGTTACAGAAGTGAGAAGAGAAAGGGGGAGAAGTTCTTGTCTTGATGGTTAAATTTGGTTGTTCACATCATATGTTGCCATCAATGACAAAGGGGAGATTATTGCAAATATGTGCCTAAGTGGTGTTGTTATTGATGTTAACATATTCTTGTCGCCATTGGTGTCAACTGTATCCTATTTTTCTATTTGTATAGAAGACTAGATTGTTGAGGATATTGAGAAAATTAATGATAATCAATGCATGTGGACCATATGGCTGTGTAGAGGATTGCCATAGGTTTCTCCAGTTACGAATTGAGAAATTTGCATGAAGATTTGAAGAAGTTATGGCTATCTAAGTAGAACCAGATTTTGTAGTATTCATAAGAGACAGTGTGACAGTAAGTTGGTTCAGATTCCTCTGCAGTGAAATATTTTGGTCTGTGGATCTAAAGGCATGTTTGGGAAGTCAGTGTGTATCATCAACTCTAGTGATTCATGGTTTGGAGGTCTGTAAGCTATCTTTCTAGATTGATAGTCATGGTAGATAGTGTTCTTGAGGTTCTGGAGGAAGATACAAATGTTTCTAGTAATATGGTTTAGAGTGAATGTTATTAGTATTTTAATGTGCTTGTGGAGGTCTCTAGATTGTGTGGCTACTAGGTTGGAGGTCCACATTGAAGTTTGAACTTGCTGATTAAAGATTTCTTCTTTGAGGCTAATGTTCTTCCCAGTCTTGGTCGATCGAATGATCCTAGCATGTTGCGGATGATTTAAGAGCATATTTATAAAGTGTGGAGTGATTGTAAAAGCATATTCAAGTCTTAGGTGTGTTTGGGTAACAGTGTGATGATCTGGGTTAAGTTTAACTGACCTTGTTGATCATTCCAAGGTTGATGAAGCATATAAATACTTGTTGAAGAGTTATTGAAAATCATCCTTGACCAAAACTAATTAAATTCAAATAAAGGATCAGAAGCAGAGTAGAGAAGAAAAGGAGCAGTATAGAGTGTGGAGTTAGTAAAGAAGAATTTGTGGCAAAGCAGAAGTTTTGAACATTCATTGAAAGTGAACCAAGCATGAAGTAGATACTATTTCTCAGTTAATTCTTTCTGTTCTAAATAAATTATGTAGGTAGTGAGCCTCTCTTTTGAGCAATGAACTCTGGGTAGTGCGCCTAAAGGCATGTGCCTTCTATTTTTCTAAAGTACTTTTAATAGGGTACAAATCTTGTGGGTTAACCCCCACCGTGGTTTTTCCCTTAACCTAGTTTCCACGTCAAAATATTGGTGTCAAGTGTGTTGATTATGTTTTTGCTCTTAGGTTGTTGATCTATGCTTTAATGTTTACATTGTTAATCTGGTAGTAAGATAATAAGGAAGGTTAAAAGTAGAAAAAGTTTATATTGTGGGACAATTGAGTCACCCCCCCTCTCAGTTGTCTAGTCTAATTCAAATAAAGCCTTCCACAAACCTTCTATAATAACAAGCTAGACCCACTAAACTGCTAATGTCCACAACATTAGTGGGAGTAGGCCATTCCAGAATAGCCTAAATCTTAGAAGGATCTACTGAAATCCCATCTACTAATATGATGTGCCCTAAATTTTATATTTCTATATGAAAGAATTCACATTTAGAAAGATTGGCATAGAACTAGTTCTCTCTTAGGCACTACATCACTTGCTACAAATGCTCCCTATGCTACTCTATTGTGTGAGAATAAATCATAATATCATCTAGAAAGATTACCATAAATCAATCCAAGAAAGCGCAAAAGACACCATTTATCAGCCTCATAAAGACTGTTGGTGCACTAGTCAATCCGAAAGGAACAATAGTAAAATCATAATGACAATACCGCATGTGAAAATCTATCTTGTGGATGTCAGCTTCTACAATCCTCAACTACTAATATCTTGATTTAAAATCTATCTTTGAGAAAACCTTTGATCCTTGAATTTGATCAAATAAATTATCTATCCTTGGCAATGTGTAGCAATTCTTTATTTTGAGCTTATTCAACTACTTGTACTCTATGCAAAGGTGAAGAGATTTATCCTTCTTCACAAAGACAATTGGTGCACCCCAAGGAGATACACTAGGATGAATATGACCTTTCTCCAAAAGTGACTCCAATTGTAACTTAAGCTCCTAAAGTTCATGTGTCCTCATTCTATAAGGAGCCCTAGAAATAGGCTATATTATATGTACCATGTCAATATAGAAGTCAATCTCTCATCGTGGTGGCATCCCAAAAAAGATTAGAAGGAAAAACATTAGAAAAATATTGAAGAATAGGATGATCATCCAATGAAGTGGCTTGTCTTATGATGTATCACTGATGGAGATAGCAAAGAATTGACACCCCTTCCACATACAACACTTGAGTTGCATGGCTGAAGTCATCCTAAGTGACATTGGTCTCTTAATCTCTAAAACTTCCACCTTATTAGTAATGTCATCCAAACACTCAATATACTTATTGCAACAATCTAACTTCACCTCATGGGCATTCATCGCGTCCATACCTAAAATCACATCATAAGATCCCAATGGACTCACCCTAAGATCTGCTAGAGTAGAGAAAGTTCTAAATCCTATTTGACAATCCCTAACCAAATAACTGATAGACATCCTAGCTCCTAAAGATATTTCTACACCCCAATTAGCATCTTTCTTAATAGCCACTAACCTGCACTTCTCTGGACTATAGATGGGGATATAAAAGAATCTATAGCCCTAGAATTAAAGAGTATGGAGACAATAATGTTACCAAACTAACCCATAGCCTCAATGACTCAAGCCTAATTATCCACCTACCAAATATCTACTGCTGCAAAGACCCAATGAGATTTACATAGATCTCCAACTGTAGGCTTAGAAACTATCACATGTTGGCCTCTTGCTGATACACTATTCTTGAAACATTCTTGAGCAATATGTTCCATACCTCCATATGTATAACAGGGACCCTTAGATGGTGCCAGAGTCTGAAAAGATGGCCTACTGGAGCAAGCTTAGCTACCTCAGAAACTCTGTTGAGTATGAGCAACCCCAACAAACTGTGTCTGAGGCTTCTGATCTCTCCTTTGCAGTGGAACCTGCCAAGACTTAGTTGATCCTCCCTGAAATGACTTAGCCTTTTGACCTTGCTATTGTTTCTGTGGTACTGACCTAACAAGAAAATTATTATGTCTAAATACACCCTTAGAAGGTGTAGAAGCACGAGAGTAATTATGGTTTTGTTAAGGTTGATTCTGATGATGATATCTATTATCATGATGCTTAGGCTAAATTTATTCAAGAATAAGAGCTTTCTCCACTACCTGTATCAAAGTCAGAGGCTTAGACAAACACACAAGTACTGCAATTCCATGGTTAAGACCTCTGATAAAGTGATTTACCATCAACTTTTCCTCCTAAATATAATCAACATACTGCAACAACTCCAAAAATGTATTCTCATACTGGCTACTATAAGTCCTCTCTACTAGAGATCATGAAACTCATCAATTTTCCATTCTTGAAAATGTTTAGAGATGTATATTTTACTAAATATATCTAAGAAATTTTCCCAAGTAATAATATCTAGAGTCAAGTGCCCCTTTCTCTCCTCTTGACGCCACCAAGTAGCAACATTATTCTTAAGAAAATGAATCACTAGTCTCTCCTTGAGGTTACTCCCATAGATTTTTAGTGCAAAACATTTTTCAAGACTAATCAACCATGACTCTGCTTCTAAACCATCAATAGAACTAGAAAAGTGTTGAGGTTGAAGACAAAGAAATTCCTAGACCTACTTATCCACATCAATAGAAGCATCCTTATCCACTCGAGTAAAACAAGGAGGGGTACATAATGTCCTGATTCACCCATTCCTTCCTCTAATTGCTCTACTCCTCCTATTTTAGGGCTTCTACTACACTCTTGAGGAATAGAGTGGTGCTCATCTAAATGGTGTTCTTCCTAATTATTGGGTAGAGGAAGTCTATCTTGTATAACATCCATCAATTGCTATAGGGTCTAAAGTATTTGGGGCCCATGATCAACATGCTCCTTGGAGTGACCTGATTTAGATGGTAAATAATGATTTTGCCTTCATCAAGGAGGCATTCTACATTCAAGAAACAAGGTTACATGATTACTACATTTTCCCCAAAGTTCCCAAAGTGTTCCAACCTGGTGCTCTAATACCTATCTCATGGACACCCCTTAATAACTCTAATAAGTTAAGATAAAAATAACAAATTGCGTAATTTTTTTTTTTCTAAAATACTTTGTTGAACAAATTGTTGAAAAAGTTTACCTAATACACTCAAAACTTCTTTCTATAATAGATATATAAACTCAGAGATTTTTCCATTTACAACTGATCAAAAGATGATAATTCAAGTCAACTAATACAAAATACTAAATAGAATATTTTTGAAGACTTAAAATACTAAAAGTAATACTAATTAATCTTTTAATGATCAAAGTTAGAAGAATTTACACTTTTGAATACATCAAATTTAAATAAAAATACAACATAAATGGATATTATCACATTAATAAAATATTTGTTTATGATTACAAATCTACATGGATTAATTTGAAAATAAAAAAATTTGAAAGATATGCATATGAACTATATCATTTAATTTTAAATGCTATTCTTTTGACCATACCAACTATATATATATATTATTGAACAATTGCATCACAAAATTTGGAAATAAATTTGTAGTAATTATGTGTGTGTGTGTGTCCATATATATATAGATCAACAAATGTATAGTTCCCTAAGTTGAAGGCACAATGAATGGTAAACAACATCCATGAAATATCACAGAGAATGGAAAACAGGCCATAGCCTATGGTGACACTAAAGCCGACCATGGTCGATCATTCTTAACAATGGGGGACTCGTGGCTCCCCATGACTCCCACAACATATGTTGTGGTAGTTGTGGTAGCCATACCTTCTACCACTTAACATAGCTCATAATAAACATTGAAATATCTTTCAAATAGCCATCGATTAATAACAATATTACTATATGTTATCCCTATTTGCTCAGGGTTTAACATTGAATGAAATTTTCTTTCAATAATACTAATTTAAATGTGCAAAAATAATAACAGTTTTCTGTATGGAAAAAAGATAATCAATCAACAATATTCCTCTATATAAAAATAGGATAATCAATTACAATGTACAACAACAACAATAATCCTCTATATATAAATAAGGTAATCAAATATAATCTACAACAAATATAGGATATTAAAAATTTAAAAATCACATTTATTAATAGGATAAATTGATATGAAATTTACATTTGTTCCCAACTACGATATTTGATTTCTTCCTTTATATACAGACAATCCTATTCCTGTAGCATTGTATTTCAATATCAACCAATTGTGATAACAAAATAAGGATCTTTTCACATGTTAAATCTCACATGGTCTAATTTTCTTTAACATATTTATTTGTGCAAAAAGTGACATTGAATCTGCATACACCCAATTGAGTAGCCAAGTCTTGCTCTCCTCCTAGCTGTAGGATTTGTAAGTCAAATGCACCCGTGAATCGGAGATAATTCTGAAATGCCCAAGAAAATTATCAAAATAAATTTAAACAACAAACATTTCACGAGTTGACTCACACACAAAGAACCTTTCTCAAATTCATAAAAAGGGGAAAAAGGGGATTTTGTTGCCTATTGGGGATACAACATAACATTTTCTTTTCTTTTCATAAAGCATCTTCACACATAAATCTCCCCAACCCCTCATCCCTTCTTACCAGCACAACCCTTCAGTACTAGACCTCCATCACACCACCACCAAAATCAATACAATCCTTCATTCAAGTACAACACACCTCTCCATATACAATCCTTCAACATATCAAACCCCCACAATCTCCATATATCACAATAATCATAACTCCCCAAGAGAGGATCCACACCTTCCTTAACCCCACATGAGGGAGGCTCTTAGCTCTTAAGGAAGATCAGCTCCCTTTAAACACACAAAACCCCAAAACTCACATGCAAGAAAATATTCATTCAATAGAACAAAATTACACAACCTCCATTATTTTCACATAACCAGAAATCACAACCACAACTATTCTTATAATAAATAAACAAGATATTAAAAGAAATTCAAAACCCTACCTTGGCTGTCCAAGTTAGGATTAGCCCAAGAAATTGGGATGTAAACCATAAAAAACCTTTTAGCAATCATCGAAATTCTAGCCATAATCCATTCCTCCTTTTTCCATAATTTCCATCCAACACCACACTTCAATCTTTTAACCAACACAAGAATTTGATGAAAAACAATAACCAAGCTTCAACACACATGGACACACACAGAGCATGAGGAATGTTTTCAATTCTCCTCATAAAAATAGATTTTTTCCTTCCAACCCTTAAACTTCCCCAAATTATAAAAATCAAAAGTCAATATTAAAAATAAAATATTTAAAAAACAAAAATAACAAATAAAAACATATTCCCCTCACACTAATAAATAATCATAAAATTAAAGTACCAAGATAATTAATCCAAATACCCTTGACATAAGACCACTTAATATCACACAACGAAATATAAAAATAAATTAATTAAATTGAGCATTTGGAATGTCTCCAATCTAAAGGGATCTGGGCTGCCCACCTACAAATATTCAATTTGAATATTGGCACATCTCAAAAAATATAGTAGAAGAAAGGAATTAATAAAATATAATCATTAAAACATCCTACATCAATTAATTATTAAATTCCATAATTAATATAAAATACTTAATTTTGCAGAAATTAAATACCTAATTATTAATACTTCAAAATCACAACATTTTAGTAAATTAAAGCATATAATATTATCTGAAATAAAAAATGATGTCTAAACATACGTAAGTATATATGAAAAATGCATATAAAAACATATAGATCCATAATCAAAACATAGTAATACCAACCATGTCCTATCACACTCACCTAAATAGATAACTACAAATAGTACCAAATCATGGTCTCTAGTGCAGTACTAGCTAGGCCTCACACCACCTAATGGACATCTCCTATCAAAAATAACGAAACAACATGTTAGATAGTTGGTCAATCTAGAAAATCACTAAAAATTTAGTATAAAGCATTCAAAAATTTAACAAAAAATCCATATATCGACTAAAAATTGTGATAAACAAAGAAGCTAGTGTAAAAAAGTAGAAAAAGCTAAGTAATGGAAATATCAAAGAATTTGAAAATTTTTCATTTGGAAAAAAAATGGTGGCTCACCCTTTTACTAGGGCTGATCTCTAGGGGTGACCCAAAATTTTAGACTGAATCTCCAGGGTGACTTGCCCTCGTGAAAGGAGTGACCCTACCCCACACCCAAGCATGGTAAAAATGGCTCATAAAATCCTAGAAATGACAAAAATTTGACAAATGGAAACTCACTAAGGGACATGAAGCGAAAATCTATGCCATGACAATGAAGACACTCAAAAATATTGGATTCTTTGCAAGAAATTAACAAATGGAAACCTAGGATTTCAAAAGAGGGTTTTCTCATTTCTTATACCAGATGACTAGTAGGAGGAAGATTGGCAGCTAGAGCAATGACCTCCTTGTTGATTTTGTTGCCTATTCACTCACATGATTCTATCACATGATTCTATCACCGTTTGATCACTCTTCACCTCTTTCTTCTTCTCTTAGTTTAGCTTGCATTTAAGTATTTGATTTGTTTTAAGAAATTTTAGTGCTTTCCATGTCCTCATTTTGTGTATGATTCATTCTTACAGGTCCTCAAGGTGAAACAATATGACATAGGTATACCCCACACATCAACAACACATATTTTTGTTTCTATGACACTGGTTTATTTTCAATGCATCACAATGTCAAATTAATAGTGGTTATTGTAGGTACAAATGTGGGACATCAACAAAAAGTAAGAGCCTGATTTAGAAATGGTACCTACCTTTCATGTAGAATACCATCCCTGAGAGGGTAACTATGTAACTATGATAAAGATGCATGGACCTACATGGCAGACCAAGCATGAGCTATAGTCCTAATCATGTATATTTAAGTGTGAATATATATGTACCTCTTTGTAGCATTCCTCTTGGTGATATGTCTTGGTTCATTTTTCATTTTTATAAAGGGGTTTAATTGAAATAAGTTAGATAAAACCCCCTTAGATAAAACCCACTTGGATAGAACCCTCCTAGTATTAAATTAGACCTTCGATGGAGTCTCATCTGCACCTATCAAAATGCTAATAAAAACCAACTTTCCTTCACCTTTTGGGGTGGTCAAATGAAGTCATTTATAAATTATACTCTTTAATTATGTATCCCTTTGTATACACTTTCCAAAAAGTATAATTTTGAATAATTTTATTTGATTCTTATATCTATTTTCTATTTTCTAGTGAACATAAGGTTTTCACTGAACAACAAGGTCTCTATTCCACACAAGCAAAAAATACAAAAATAGGGAAAAAATTCTAAAATATATATGTGCCCTAGGTATTGATGTCCTTGTTTAAAAAATAAAATTAAATTTCGATACATACAAAACAAGTTATGCATTACAACAAGTTGTGTCCAAATTATAATTAATCTCAATTAAAAAATTAATTAAAACAAAATATGCAACAAAAAATTATGAAAAAATATTCATGCCCTAGATATTTGTGTTACAAATCTATATTTTAAAAAACAAAATTTTATCCTTTCTATAAAAATAGTTATGCATTATGACATAAACATCACTCTCTAAAAATGTTGTTTACTTAAAAACAAGTTATTAAAATTTACGTTAAAAAATTCAAAATTTAGTTCTAAATTTTTTTAAATATATATATTTAGAATCTACACATAAAATATCACAAATCACAAGTTCACATCATCTTCAAATTCTTAATGGTTGAATAGCTACTATAGGTGTTAGAAACTGAAGATTTGGTTAAAAAGGTTGATTTCAATGTCCCAGTTTGGCAAAAAAGTGGAATACAAAATTGTGGGCTGACCCATTTCATCCCTAACTTCAATCTTACTATCACTTTCTTACTTTCTAAGTCACCCCTTGTCACTATAGGATCTCCCCTTGGGTGACCCTAAAGTTAAATCAAAATCTCCAAGGGCGTCTTTCCCTAGTGAGAAGGGTGACCAACCCTACAGAGATCCTATGGCTAGTTTAGGGATGAAAAAAAATCACACCTCCTAAATCATTATCCATCCTGAAAACCACATGTCCAAACTTTCTCTATGGGCACCCCTTGTCACTGATGTATCTCGCTAGGTGAGCTAGCCACTTAAGAAGGATCTCTAGAGATGAATTGGCTTGGTGAAAGGGGAAACCCAATTCCTTAAAGGAGAAACCCTATCATCTTCTAAATTATGTGATTTCTTCTAGTTCTACCCCAAATTTGCTCTAAATTGAGCTTTGATTGTGTGAGTCACCTTCCCTAATTGATTATTGATGCCTCATGATTGACTCAAGACTCCTAATCACTCCATTCTAACTCCAAATCAATTCTACTTATCTCCCAATCAATCACATACTAACTCCATTTCTTTTTCTGTGAAAGGCTATCAAGGCAAGTTCACTCCCAACTAAACCCTATTCACTCTTCAATCAAATGAGTTAACTTTGCAATCATCTCCACCATTGTTGTTCTTCTCACACCTATGTATACCCCCTCTATGTATTTGGGGAGGCAAAATTTAGTATTGTTTCTCTTACTTATGTTTGGTTTTCTTTGTCTCTATATCATTTATACTCATGTACAACCCCATGAGCCTTTTCATATTTTCACATTTAGCTTCATAGCTCCAAGCCTTGCACTTCATAGGCATTCTAATGCCCTATTCATATAAAAGATTCTAAACTTCAATCCATAGTACTTCATAGGCATTCTAATACCCAATTGTTTTCCAAGCTTCCATAGATTCCATTCTATTCATTTTGCTCCCATATTCACTTCTATCTTCAAGAGGATGACCCCATTGCTAAAGAGAAAGAGAGAGGGTTTCCTAAATAGGACTTTTGACAGCTTAATCCAAGTGCTACCACCTTCTTTATACCAAGTTTTTCATGTTTTCAACTAGTAATTAGCTCACACTCTTGCTATTGGGAAAGTAGTCATTGTGTTGCTCTTTCCTTGATAGGTTTTTCTTTGATTTAGTTAGATTAGTATTGATTTGATTTAGTTAGATTATCCTTATGTCATTCATTAGATTACATTCATTTCAATTCTTGCAATTTCAATTTCTTAGATTAGATTCAAAAATTGCTCCACAAAAATCACAAAAACATAGGACTAGATTGCATATTAGAAAAGACATATAGTTGCATACATATCTCAATTCCTAGTGAATTAGACAACTTCTTTTATGTGAATTTGGAAAAAACAAATCAAAATTTTCTTTGCATACATTTAGGGTGCATTTTGCATCAAATTAAGTCAAACATTCAAATGTAAGGAACAAAACCACCAATCACATCATGAGGTAGACATTAATCAACTAAAACAAGGAGAAAATATCAGTTCTATCATGAGGTAGACATCAACATCACACACATTCAATGAAAAACAACACTTCCCCTATTGCCAGTGTGCCCTAGTATTAGGGAAGATTGGATAAAATCTGTCCTTGATGAGATTGGGGAAAAACTTCCCCCATCCAATTGAACAACATAACATAGAACAAGAAAGGAAAGTACTAGAACACCAATAACAAATTAGGGAGACCCAAGGGGCTATTTTGTTAAAGGGATCTAGACCCTCTTTTCCAGCTGAACTAATCAAAAATAAATTAGAGACCAACAACCCCTGATTTAATAGGTCTTAAGCGACCAAGAAAGGTGACTAGAATGACATAGACTTCTCAATGAATATAATAGCCTTCATGCTAACCTAAGGACACTTAGGATTCATGAACCTTCAGGTCATATAATCATTGCAACTATAATAACTATCAAATGTCTCTAAATAAACTACCATCACAACATGTACATAGCATGAAACCCAACCACCATCCACGACATCCTGTTCCATAAAAAGAGAGTAGGACTATGCTCGGTCCCACTTCCACTCCAGTGGCTCTTTCTACATGAGGAGAAGTGACTTGAAGGATGGTTTAAGCAAGAAGGATGGTTCATCTATCGTGTTGGACTATGACTCACTTGCAAAATTGTCTAGGCTGCATTCTAAATGATATAGTTCCTGGATGATGAATCTTGCTTCATTATTCCTCCTCATAGTGAACTCTTCCATTGACAAGTTGATTACAAAGGAGTGGTTGTGGAGCCAAAAGGTAGAGTTTATTGAAGGAGGGGAAGAGTAAATGTCAAATTGGGTTGAGGCAAAGGAAAAAGGGTTCAAGTTCTTGGGGTTCCTCATCGATGAGAGAAAGTGTCATTGTGAATAAATCTTTTGCATTCAAGAAGTGTGATTCATCATGGGGAGACATTATAACCATGTGACATGGCATCTCCAAAGATGTCATTTCCACTCCAAGCATTCTCTGAGTCTTAGACATCTCAAGGAAACTAGGGGAAGGGTACAATTAAGAGAACTATTGAATTTTTCAAGTTGTAACCTATGAGAATTCTTGGGTGATGTGTTTTAAAGATACTCTTTTCACAAGATTTATTTTTAATTAGCATTGTTGAAGACAGTCAAAGAACAAGCCATTCTATGCTGGTCTTGTGACATAGAGAGGTCGCTATTTGTTAGGAGGTGGAGCCATGTGGGGTTTGGTCAAGACTCTTAGAGAAAACCATTAATGACACCATTACTACTTCATGGGCGAGATGACCCACTCCATTCCAATTCCTATATCCAAATATTCTTAGATCCCTTGGTATTCTATAACATATAAATTAATAGGTGACAAACATTTTCCACAATCTGTCAAATTATGATGTTTTATCAAAATTCAACTCCATAGTTTTCTTAGTGAAACTTATAGATCCCAATTTGTTTAGATCTGATAATTTAAATGAGTGTAGGCAATAGTATTTTGACATGAATAAAATTATAATTGTAGAAAGGGTGTTATGCTTATTGAATCATCAAAAAAAGAAGTGTCACATACCATTAGACTTGTGTGGCTACTCTCAAGAGGGCATGCATTCATTGCAAGTAAACAATTGCTACATAAGCCAACAAATATATTTGAAACAAATGAAAAATATAACCATGTAAATCAAAACTGCCCCACGTAAATGATACTAAATTAATAATAATATTTCAAATCGACTAAATATTGCAGCACACGTCGACTTGATAGTAAAGATGCAAATTATATTTGAAAGAGAAAAACCAAGGGCACCCCAAGGAGATACACTAGGATGAACATGGCCTTTCTCCAAAAGCTCATTCAATTATAACTTAAGCTCCTAAGGTTCCTGTGTCATCATTCTATAAGGAACCTTAGAAATAGGTTGCACTCCAAGTATCAAGTCGATATGGAAGTCAATCTCTCGTCATGCTGGCATCCAAGAAAGATAAGAAGGAAAAACATTGGTGAACTCTTGAAGAATAGGATGATTATCCAATGAAGTCTCTAGCTTGTCCTCTAATCTGTTACTAATAGAGATAGCAAATAATTGACACCCCTTGTGCATAAAATGCTTAATCCAGATGGTTGAAATCATCTCGAGTGACACTAGTCGGTTAATCCCTAAAACTTCCACTTTATTACTAATGTAATCCAAACACACAATAGACTTATTGTGACAATCTAACTTAGTGACATGGGCATCCATCCAATCCATACCTAAAATCACATCATAAGATCCCAATGGAATTACCTTGAAATCTACTAGAGTAGAGAAAGTTATAAATCCTATTTAAAAATTCCTAACCAAAGAACTAACAGACATCCTAGCTCCTGAAGCTAACTCTACATCCCAATTAGCATCTTTCTTAATAGACACCAGCCCACACTTCTCCACTACATATGGGGATATAAAAGAATCTGTAGCCCTAGAATCAAAGAGTATGGAGACAACAATGTTACCAATCTTCCCCAGAGCCTCAATGACTCAAGTGTGATGATCCACCTACTGATTATCTACCATTGCAAAGACCCGATGAGATTTACCTACATATCCAACTGTACACTTATAAACTACCACCTATTGCCCTCTTGTTGCTACACTGTTCTAGAAACATTCTTGAGCAATATGTCCCATACCTCCACACGTATAATAGGGACCCTTAGATGGTGCTGAAGTGTGAAATGATGATCTATTGGAGCTAGCTTGACTACCTTGGAAACTTTGCTAAGTATGAGTTGGCAAAACAAACTATGTATGAGGTTTTTGATCTCTCCTTTGTGATGGAACCTTCCAAGACTTTAGTTGATCCTCCCTAAAATTACTTAGCCTTCTAACCTTGCTAATGTTGCTATGGTGTTGACCTATCAAGAAAAAAATTCGTTCTGAATCCACCCTTAGAAGGTACAAAAGGATGAGACTAATTACACTTTTAGTGAGGTTGATTCCAATGATGATCTCTATTATCATGATGCTTAGGCTGAATTTTTTCGGCAATAAGAAGTTTCTCCACTACCTGTCTCAAAGTCAAAGGCTCAAACAAACACACAGGTCCTGTAATTCTATGGTTAACACCTTTGATAATGTGGTTTACCACAAATTTTTCCTCTTGAATATAATCAACATACTGCAACAACTCCTCAAATTTATTCTCATACTAGGCTACTGTAAGTCCTCTCTACTGTAGATCATGAAACTCATCAATTTTCTATTGTCATAAATGTTTAGAGATGTATCTTTTCCTAAATATATCCAAGAAATTTTCCCAACTAATAATATTTGGATTCAAGTGCCCCTTTCTCTCCTCCTAATGCCACCAAGTAGCCGCATTATCCTTAACCAAATGAATCGACAGTCTCACCTTGAGGTTGTTCCCATAGGTTTTGAGTGCAAAACATTTTTCAAGACTAATCAATCATGACTCTACCTTTGAACCATCAATAGAATTGGAAAAGTGTTGAGGTTGAAGATGAAGAAATTCCCAGATCACTTATCCACATCAATAGAAGCATCCTTATCTAGTCGAGTAAAATTAGGAGGGGCTACATAATGTCTTGATTCATCCATTCCTTCCTCTGATTGCTCTGCTCCTCCTATGTTAGGGCTTCTACTACACTCTTGAGGAATAGAGTGGTGCACATCTAAATGGTGTTGTTCACGATTATTAGGTTGAGGAAGTCTATCTTGTATAACATCCTCCAATTACTACAGGGTCTAAAGTAATTGGGGCCCATGATCAACATGCTCCTTGGAATGACCTAACTCAGACAATGCAAAATGATTGTACCTTCAACAAGGAGGCATTCTACATTCAAGAAACAAGGTTACACAATTACTACATTTTACCCAAAGTTCCCAAAGTGTTGCAATCAGGTGCTCTAATACCTATGTCATCCCAACCCCTTAATAACTCTAATAAGTTAAGATAAAAATACCAAATTAAGCAAAATTTTCATTTTTTCTAAAATACTTTGTTGAACAAGTTGTTGAAAATTTTTACCTAATACACTCAAAACTTCTTTCGATAAGTAGATATATAACCCGAGAGAGATTTGTCTATTTACAAATAATCAAAAGATGATAATGCAAGTTGGATAATTCAAAATTCTATCAATATTGACCAAAAAAAAGAATATTCTTGAAGACTTAAAACAATAAAAGAAATACTAATTAATCTTTTAATGATCAAAGTTAGAAGAATTTATACTTTTGAATACAACAAATTTAAATACAAATACACCATAAATAGATATTATCACATTAATAAAATATGTGTATATGATTACAAATCTACAACATAGATTAATTTAAAAATAAACAAATTTCAAAGGTATTCATATAAACTATATCATTTAATTTTAAATGCTATTCTTTTGACCATAACAACTATATATTAAAGTTATAAGTATTTATATATTCATATTCATATATGAAATAGATATATACTTATATGAAGAAATGTATGTGTATATATATATACATTTTATATTAAACGTATGATATATATTTATGAGATTACTGAACAGCTACATTACAAAATCTGGAAATAAAATTGTAGTAATTATATATATACTTGTGAAGTACACATTATTTATAAATATATATACATATGCATTACATCAGTGATAACTTTAAGAAACCCCCCTTGAAAAAAGATATAAAATCTTAGTGAATCTTTCATTTTTTTGGAAAAAAATATTAATTTCTATCAGCGAATCTTTCCTTTTTTTTTGAAAAAATATTAATTTTATTAGCGAATTTATTTAAATCACTAGAAATTTGTAGAAAATCTTGGTGAATCTTGACAAAAAATAGGCAAATGCATTGATTACCATGGTGAATTCTTCCTTCTTAAAAAAAATTCCTATGGAAAAGTAAGTGACCGAGGGTGGCAGTGATTGACTAGTTTAAGGTGTAGTGCTCATGTCTATCATTCCTTAATTCCTTAATATTTTAAATCAAACATTGAATATTTTAAATCGGTCCTAATTTATTTTTCACCACCCTTGATTTTATTTATAATCTAATGGTTTAGGTTCCATTCCACGGGCCAAAATGTACATGTGAAGCTCCAATGCCCATGGGGCCTAAAATTGCATTTAGGCCCCATGGGCATTAAAGCTTTGTCAGTACAATTTGGCCTGCGGAATTTAACCCCAACCATTAGATTACAAATTAAGATCAACGACCCAAATACAATTTTGGGATCGATGGGCATTGGAGTTTTGTAGGTACATTTTAACCCATGGAATACAACCCCAATCGTTAGATTATAAATAAAATCAATGGTGGTGATTAAAAATTGGTGATATGGCCCTAAAGTAACTAATAATTATATACTATTATTGGCAAATTAATTTCATTTTCTACTATATCTTATAAAATTTAGGTGAATCTAATCTAATTAGGTATCAAATATTGTGGTGAATCTTTGAGTTTAAAAGTTTAGTAAAATAAATGTTCTAGCGATTAGGCTAGGACTAAAATAAAAAAATTTAAGAATGTGGTGATTCATGTCGCATTACAACTTATACTATCAGTGAAATTTTCAATCCCCAATTTCAACTATTAGCCAATTGGTGAATATTAGCCACTAAAAAAATCATGGCATTACATTTATAATATATATACAAATATTATAAAACAAGATCAACAAATGTATGGTTCGTTATACACACACATACAAATATATATATATATATATACACATATGTATATATATATATATGTATATATGTATATGTATATATATATGTGTGTGTGTGTGTCTGTGTGTATATATATAAAAGAAAATCAACAAATTGATGGTTCATTGAGTTGAATCCACAGTGAATGGTAAACACCAACCATTAAATATCATAGAGAATGGTAACTAGGCTGCAACCTACAGTGGCACTAAACATGACCACAACCAGCCATTCTTATAAATAATGGAGGCATCGTGGCTCCCCATGGCTCTCACATCTGCTGCTTAACATGATCTAATTTTATTCAACAATTTCCTTTTGTCTAAAAAGCAACAGTGAACCGACATACACCCAATTGAGTAGCCTAGACCTACTCTCCTCTCGGCCATAGGATTTGTAAGCCAAATCCAACCCCGAGTGGGAGATCATTCCCAAATACCCAAGAAAATTTTCAAAAGAAATTTAAAGAACAAGTCATTTTATGAATTGACTTACACACAAAGAACCTTTCTTAGATTCTTGAAAAGAGGGAGAAACGAGATTCCCTTCCCTCTTAGGGATATAACATAACATTTTCTTTTCTTTTCATTTAAACCATCTTCACATAGAAATCTCCTCAACCCCTCATCCTTTCTTACCAGTACAACCCTTCAGTACTACACCTCCATCACACCACCACCAAATCATTCATTCAAGTACAAAACACCTCTCCATATACAATAATTCAACATGTATCAAACCCCCACAACCTCCATATATCACAACAATCACAACTCCCCAAGAGAGGCTCCACCCCTTCCTCAACCCCACAAGAGGGAGGCTCTCCACTCTCAAGCAAGATCAACTCCCTTTAAACATCCAAAACCCCAAACTCACATGCAAGGAAATATTCATTCAATAAAAAAATTACACAAACTCCATTGTTTTCACACAACTAGAAATCACAGCCACAACTATTCTTACAAGAAATAAACAAGATATTCAAAGAAATTAAAAACCCTACCTTGGCTATGCAAGTTAGGATCAGCCAGAAAAATTGGGGTGTAAACTAGAAAAAATCTTTTAGTAATCATCTTGTTAATGGGAAAATGAGATTGATCAATTAATGAAAACAAAAACCCAAACACCAATGGAATATGTGAATAACAAGAATAAACAAATGAAAGCACAAACTTACAAAACCTGTTACCCTACAGTTTCCATTGCTTGCCTATCTTTCTTGAACTTGAATGATGAAAGTTTGCCCTCAGGGAGCTTGCTTCCTTGCTTCGATTCCTCAAGATGACAAGGGAAGAATGGCTTTGATACCTATTTGTGTTGAATGTGAGCTTCAACACACTAATGGAGGATACTAGAAATAGAGAGAAGAAGAGAAATTTGGGTATAGTTATTGTGCAAGATGAAGTTCCTTTCAATTGCTTAGAGAAGAGGTTTATTTATAGATTTTCTAAAAATAGAATGGAGGGTGAGGATCAAAAGATGAGATCAATGGCTCTCATTATTTGTGAATCTTTAATTCATAATGGATGAATTAAAAATTCTTATTTGAGAAGAGTGAATTATGACAATTGAATTAAGAATTCAATAGTGGAGGATAGTGGGGAATAATTGAATTAAGAATTTAATGAGTGGAGAATAGTGGGGAACAATTGAATTAAGAATTCAATGAGTAGAGAATAGTGGGGAATAATTGAATTAAAGATTCAGTGAGTGGAGAATAGTGGGGAACAATTGAATTAAGAATTCAATAGTGGAGGATAGTGGGGAACAACTGAATTAAAGATTTAATGAGTGGAGAATAGTGGGGAGTAATTGAATTAAGAATTCAATGAGTGGAGAATAGTGGGGAACAATTGAATTAAAGATTCAATGAGTGGAGAATAGTGGGGAACAATTGAATTAAGAATTCAATGAGTGGAGAATAGTGGGGAACAATTGAATTAAAGATTCATTTTTATATTTTGGAGGATATTAGCTAATTAAATATTAAGAATATTTAATTATATATGCAACATGGTGAGGTGGAAGGGATGAGGTGGAAAGATGAGGTGGATTGATGAGCTAGATTTTGTGAGGTGGATTTAGGACTTGAGACATTAGAAGAATTTAGGGAATTTAATTAAATAAAATAATTTTATTTAATTGTAGGATAATGAACCAATCAAATAAACTTATAATATTTATTTAATTGATAAAATAAAATATGAATTAAGATAAATATTAGAATATTTACTTAATTTGACCTAAGCCAATTTTAGGTGTATACATTTTGCCCCTCTTTGAAGCAATGTGTTTTATCACGTTGTTTCAAAGAATAAGAATAGTCTGATAATGATACATGCCCCAGTTTGCCCCTGGTATAGGTTATGATGATAGGATGCCCCCTCAGGAGATTGGACAGGGAAAAAGTGGCCGACGTGAGATAGATAATCTCACGATAAGATATGTTGACAGGAAATGAAATGGTTGAATGCAGAAGAAAGGGATGAATGATATGGAATGCAAGATAAAAATGATAACACACACTAGCAAGTAAGCATGCACAAATGATACAGGAACAAACAAGGTATTGCCCTTGTCAAGTGGTAAACCAATGATATGGATCGATGTCTAGTTTCAAGAATGAGAGATGTCATATAAGACTCTGGGTCTGGTTTCGACAATGCAACATCCTGTCTAAGACATTTGATATGATAGTATTGTCATGGTAGGGAATGATATATCCCTAGAGAAACACAACGGATAGTGTCTGGTTTTACGAAATGAAGCATGTCGTGTAAGACGCGTGTGTTGGTCCGGTTTTGACAATGCAAGATCCTGTCTAAGACAATTGATTGATTGATTGATTGAGTTGGTTTACAACCGGACAAGGATCAAGACTATTGATTGTGATTGGATCATTTGACAAGATTGATTTGACTTGATTGACATGGATTAAGGATAGACTTGCAATTGGATAAGGTATGGATATGGATATGGATATGAGACACAATTGGATATGGTATAGATATGGATCGGATATGGATATGGATATTTGTCACCTTGATATAGCAAGTATTTTGAAGCGCTTTCATCATTGGGCTTTTTATTATGTTGTAAAAAAATACAAGCATCTAGGTATAATTAAACCGAGATGACCTGAGTATCGCTTACATGGATTTTTGATTTAGCAAGTCAATACAAGCATCTAGCCAAAATTGAATCTAGATGACCTGAGTACTTCTTGCATTTTTTTAACAGACAAGGATTGCCCCTTTTCATGTTTAGATCTTGGAGTCCTCGATGATCTTTTGTCGATCATGTCGTTAGATAGAAATTGTCACATTACTAAAGTTTAATCCACAAACAGCAAACAAAGAAAATAATCATGCCCCCATCATAGCATCTCTAGCTTTTGGCATCCTCGTGTAGCATAGAAAGTCGTGATAGCATAAATCAAGACTTTGTAAGTTAATCTAACCAATCACAAAACGTTCTTGCATTAGATGTGTCTTTTTTCTTTCCATAATTGATATGAGATTTAGCTTGATCATTTTAGTATGGTGGGCTGCTTTGTTTTTGGATAGGTTGATATTTTGCGTCATAATTTTTATTGTTTTGGGAAGCGTGCTTTGTTGCTCTTGTTTGTCTAGCAGAAGGTATCACAATCCTAATTGGTGGGATGGACCCTAAGGGACTGACCTAGTGCCTTGGGGGCTCCTTGCTAAATGGCCTTGCCTACGTGATGACGTAGAGGCAACGTAGTTCAGGGTAAACCCTAATGGACCATGGATGGACTAGAAGAAAGACGACAAGAAAGATTACAAGAAATGGGATGGATGGGACCGTGCGAGCCTCGAGGGTGCATAGGAATATGGCCTTGCCTACATGATGACGCAGAGGCAACGTAGTTCATGGACTTGAACCATGGAAAACCAATGAGAGACACTATGCTAGGCTTATGCGATGGATACAATATGGGACAAAACCTTGGTTGACAAGGACGACAAAGAGATAGAGTAGCAAGCCATGATAGGTAACTGTCAGGAGTTTATGATGGGACAGATATGGGTCAAATGGGACATGAATGAAGGAAGAATGGACTCAAGGTGATTGGTTTACCAAAGATGGAGAAGGCGGTTTATCACAAGTAATGCATGTTTACCAAGTTTTCATCACTTGCTTTTATTTGCATGAGAAGCTAGAAAGTAAACATGATGCCTGTGTGCCAGGTTTTCATCATGATACCTATCTAAGGCGCTTGTTTGCCAGGTTTTCACCAAAGGACAATTTTTTTATATGTTTCTAATTTTTTGATATTTTTTTGTACTTTTTTCTGATTTTTTGATTTTTTTTTGTATTTTGTGCCTCCCTTACATTGGGGTTCTCCTAGGTATAAAACCGACGAAGATGCATGTTGTTGATTGGGTCATCTAATAGTTCACCCTCTGATGTTGCCAACTGATATGCCCCTGATTCGTAAGTAGCTACAATTACATAAGGCCCTAGCCAATTGGGTTCGAACTTGCCCTTCTTTTCCCTATCCTGTTGGTTGCGGGGATTTTCCTTAAGGACTAGATCTCCAACATTGAAGATTCTTGGGTGAACTCTGTGGTTATAGCTTCTTGACATCATTTGTTGATATGCTTTGAGATGGTCAAAGGCTTTCTGTCTCCTTTCCTCCAACAACTCTAATTCTTGTAATCTGGAGACTCTGTATTCTTCATCTAATATGAGACCTTTTAATGACACCCTGAGAGATGGCAATTCAACTTCAATGGGAAGGATAGGTTCTGAGCCATAGACAAGGGCGTAGGGTGTAGCACCTATGGGAGTGCATATGCTGGTTTTGTAGGCCCACAGAGCGGGATTGAGTTGGATGTGCCAATCACGGCCAGCATCATTGACTGTCTTCTTGAGAATTTTCAAGATGGTCTTGTTGGATGCTTCAGCTTGACCATTGCCTTGGGGCTAATATGGTGAGGAAAAATGGTGTTAGATTTTGAATCGATCACAGAGTTCTTGAACATCTTGGTTTTTGAAGGGTCTTCCATTATCTGTGATAATGGATGAAGGAATCTTGTATCTGCAGATGAGGTAATTCAGGATGAATGAAGAGATTTGCTTACCTATGATGGTGGTGAGGGGAACAGCTTCAATCCACTTTGTAAAATACTCTGTGGCAGTTATGATGAATTTATGGCCATTGGATGAGGGCGGATGGATCTTTCCCACAAGGTCAAGTCCCCATTGGCAAAAGGGCCAAGGTGTCATTAAAGGTCTCAATTTTTGAGCTGGTGCATGTATTAGGTTCCCATGTATTTGGCACTACCTGCACTTTTTGACAAACTGATATGAATCCATTTCCATGTTTGGCCAGTAATAACCCAAGTGCATGAGTTTCTTGGCTAAGGAAGGACTGCTAGAGTGTGTTCTGCAAATCCCTTCATGTATGTCTTGCAAGGCAGTTATGGATTCTTCTCATTCTAAACAACAGAGCAAAGTACCATCGAGACCACATTGGTATAGGGTATCAGCTATGATGGTGTAGTGAGAGGTTTGTTGTATAAAAGTTCATCTCTGGTTAGAAGAGAGGTCAGGTAAGAGAATGTTGTCCTTGAGGTAAGTGTAAGTCTTACCGTACCAAGGTGAATCAGATCTGACTAGAAGGCAAATGGAATGGGTCTCAAGAAGATCATAAGCTAGTTGCCGGATAGTTTCCACTAGGAACTCGTACCATGACTCATTCACTGGAATCTCAAGAAGGGATGCAATGGTTGCCATGGCATCTGCTTCTTTGTTCTCAATTCAAGGTATCTACTCAAAAGAGATGATCACAAAGTATTCCTTAAAGTCGTCGACCATTCGCTTGTAAGGGAAAATCTTTTCATCTTTGGTTTGGTAATCATCATTGACCTGATTTATCACTAGTTGAGAATCACCATAGACATGTAGCTCTTTGATTTTCCATTCAGTTGCCATCTTGATACAAATGACCAGGGCTTCATATTCAACTATGTTGTTGGTGCATGGGAATAGCAAACGGTAAGACTTCAGAATAGTGTCGCCATGAGGAGTTACAAACAAGATTCCTGCCCCTGATCCATGGTTGGTGTAGGAGCCATCAAAGTAGAGCTTCTAGGAATGTGTTGAGATGTTGAATAAGGATTCATCTGGAAAGTCAAATTGCATTGGGGTGGTGTCCTATAGTGGTGCATCTGCTAACTGATCAGCAATGACTTGCCCTTTGATAGCTTTTTTGTCTACATATTCAATGTCGTACTCACTCAGGAGCATTGCCCATTTGGCTAGGTGACCTGTGAGAGCTTCTTTGCTTAGTAGGTATTTTAGTGGATCTATTTTTGCAATAAGTTTGATTGGATGTGCCAGCATATAATGTTGGAGTTTTTGGGAAGCAAAAACTACCACCAGACATGATTTTTCTATCTGTGAGTATTGCAACTCATAGCCCACTAATGTTCAGCTGATATAGTAGATGGCTCTTTCTTTATTCTCATAATCTTGTTGTGCCAGAAGATCCCCAAGAGCTATAGGTGTAGCAGATATGTAGAGTATTAGTGGTTTCCCTTGGATAGGAGGTATGAGAATGGGTGTGGATTCAGGAGGTGCTCTTTTAGTTTGTTGAAGGCTTCTTCACATCTCTCATCCCATCTGAATGGAGTGTTCTTGTGCAGGAGATGACTGAATGGTTGGCACTTGTCTACCAGCTGGGATATGAATATGTAGATTGCTTGTAGCTTGCCTTGTAGGGATCTTAGTTGTGTAAGAGTCTTAGGAGGTGGCATGTCCATGATAGCCTTGACTTTTGCAGGGTCCACCTCTATTCCATTTGCTGATACAATAAAGCCTAGAAGCTTGCCTGAGGTGACTCCAAACACACATTTCTTTGGGTTCAGCCTAACTTTGAATTGTTCTAATCTCTGAAAGACCTTCTCTAACACATCTAGATGTGATTCCCTTGTGAGTGACTTTGCTAGGATATCATCTACATAGTCCTCCATCGTTACATGCATCATATCATGGAATATAATCGTCATAGCACGTTGATATGTGGCTTCTGCATTCTTTAGCCCAAAAGGCATGACATTCCAATAGAAAGTGCCCCATGGACAAGTGAAAGATGTCTTATGCTGGTCTTCTGGTGCTATCTTGATCTGATTATATCCTGAGAAGCCATCCATGAGAGATAGCATGGTATGTCCTGCTGTCAAATCAACTATGATATCTATGTTTGGCAATGGAAAATCATCTTTACGGCAGGCTTTCTTTAGATCTCTAAAGTCATTGCATAGTTTGACTCTACCATCTGGTTTGGACACTAGTACAATGTTGGATATCCACTTTGGGTAGTCTATTGCTCTGATAAATCCTACATCCAACAACTTCTTCAATTCTTCTTTGACCAATAGTGCTATGTGCGGATGCATCTTTCTAAGCTTTTGTTTGACTAGTTTCACACCTGGATCTAGTGGAAGATGATGCAAGATCAAGTTTGGGTCTAACCTTGGCATGTCTGCATATGACCAAGAGAAGTTGCGTCTCTTTTACTTGAAGAATGGTACAAACTTGGTCTTTTCTGGTGGAGTAAGAGATTTAGCAAAGTGGATGATCTTGGGTTGTTCCTCTGTTCCAATGTTAACCAGTTCTATCAGTTCCACAACAATCTAAGACTTCTCCTGGTGCATGTCACTGGGGAGAGTGTCAAGCCTTCTATCGTCAGGTACCACAGTTGGGTTTTCACCTTTGGATGCGTCCTCTCTTTTCACTGTTTTGGGGCCTAACGCTGCCGTAAAACAGTTTTCACCATTAGATCCATTTTTTATTTTGATATTTTTGTCACTGGAAGGCTTGGCACCCTCTCCGAAATAAGCCACGGTATTAAGTTCAATAGAGAAACTAGCTTTATGATCTCCTTTGGGTAGGTGGTCCCTAAGGTTCATATAGTCAATGTAAGCATCATCATTTTGGAACATGTCTAATTAGGGAGCTCCTTGCAGATCCAAGTTAATAAGCTCAGGATGTACAAGGGGGATGGAATCGTAGGATAGGCCTGATTCATTGATGGTGTGAATGGATACGCTAGGAGTATAGGAATGGGTGGTGTTCGGGATGGTACCTTCCTCCAAATTATTTATTGCAATGGAATTTGAACCTTCCTCAAAAGGCATAATCTAAGAGATGGGCAAATCAGACTCCAATGGTCTATTCGGTAGTGTTTGTCCCTCATGGTAGGGGCTAAAAGTTTGGATGGTATCGACCTCTTTGTCATCATAGGAATGCTCTGTTAGCTCATCCCACTCATATTCATTGGAATCTGTGTCACTGTCCTCTTGAAGTGTATGGATCATTTCTGCAAGACAAGCATTTTCTTTGTCTTTGCCCTTGCCTTTGTATCCTAGACCATTTGTATTTCTAGCTAATGAGGATGAACAAGGTTGAATAGGTTCAATGATGCCTTCTTTTCTGAGGCTGATGTGGCCTTACCCTTCATAGCCCATTTTGTGTAGGATAGTTTCCCCTTGCCCATAGAGTTCTGTTGGGAGCCTAGGTGGTTCTTGTGATGTGCTCTCTTCTTCTATATAAAGCCACTATAGGAGTTCTCTTGCTTCTATTTCATCAGATAAGGTCCCCCATTTTACTAAGGGAGTTGCGGGAGCTATAGGTGCAGATGGCTTTGGAAAATGTTTGGGTTAGCCAAAAGATTGAGGAGACAAGGGCATCTTGGCTAGATTGAGGCTGTGCTCTATGGAGTATTCTCCCATTGCGCTTTCATTTATGGTAATTTTTTGCTCTTTGGGCCTTGATGAGGAGGCTTCGGCGGTATGGTCCTGATGTGGGATAGGGGATATAGATGCTCTGTTGCGAGGTATGATGTAATCAGGTTTGGCAAGGAAGGAGTTGCAATGCTGGAAGGGGTCAGGGTCGCCTTGGATGTTGACTTGCTTGCTATTGTGTGGGAATTTTATGCATTGGTGATAGGTTGAGGGGACAACTTTCATGGCATGAATCCATGGTCTCCCTAGAAGAATATTATAAGTGAGCTCCCTATCAAGGACTTGGCACACAACATCTTTTATTACTGGTCCCACTTCTATGGGTAGGACCACTATTCCCTTTGTAGGACTACTGTTCCCTTTCATTTTATTTTTTAATTTTTGCAAGAAAAAAAAATACGTTGGAAAGTAAAAAAATTTGCAAAAAATTTCAAATAGCAAAACTAGAGAAATTATATGTGATTTCTTATCGACGAGGCCTTCTGGACTCAATGGTGAGCTCAGTTTATGCGTAGGAGGCCGTTTGTGAGAGTCGATGCTCAAATGTGCTCTGAAATACACTTGAATCCTGTGACAACAACTTTCAAAGCCAAACACTCACAAACAAGATGGGGCGTTAGATCATAGTGGGTGCCAAAATGTTAATGGGAAAATAAGATTGATCAATTAATGAAAACAAAAACCCAAACACCAATGGAATATGTGAATAACAAGAATAAACAAATGAAAGCACAAACTTACAAAACCTGTTACCCTGTGGTTTCCATTGCTTGCCTATCTTTCTTGATCTTGAATGATGAAGGTTGGCCCTCAGGGAGCTTGCTTCCTTGCTTTGATTCGTCAAGATGACAAGGGAAGAATGGCTTTGATACCTGTTTGTGTTGAATGTGAGCTTCAACACACTAATGGAGGATACTATAAATAGAGAGAAGAAGAGAAATTTGGGTATAGTTATTGTGCAAGATGAAGTTCCTTCCAATTGCTTAGACAAGAGGTTTATTTATAGATTTTCTGAAAATAGAATGGAGGGTGAGGATCAAAAGATGAGATCAATGGCTCTCATTATTTGTGAATCTTTAATTCATAATGGATGAATTAAAAATTCTTATTTGAGAAGAGTGGATTATGACAATTGAATTAAGAATTCAATAGTGGAGGATAGTGGGGAATAATTGAATTAAGAATTCAATGAGTGGAGAATAGTGGGGAACAATTGAATTAAGAATTCAATGAGTGGACAATAGTGGGGAATAATTGAATTAAAGATTCAATGAGTGGAGAATAGTGGGGAACAATTGAATTAAGAATTCAATGAGTGGAGAATAGTGGGGAACAATTGAATTAAGAATTCAATAAGTGGAGGATAGTAGGGAACAATTGAATTAAGAATTCAATAGTGGAGGATAGTGGGGAACAATTGAATTAAAGATTCAATGAGTGGAGAATAGTGGGGAACAATTGAATTAAGAATTCAATGAGTGGAGAATAGTGGGGAACAATGGAATTAAGAATTCAATGAGTGGAGAATAGTGGAGAACAATTGAATTAAAGATTCATTTTTAGATTTTGGAGGATATTAGCTAATTAAATATTAAGAATATTTAATTATATGTGCAACATGGTGAGGTGGAAGGGATGAGGTGGAAAGATGAGGTGGATTGATGAGGTGGATTTTGTGAGGTGGATTTAGGACTTGAGACATTAGAAGAATTTAGGGAATTTAATTAAATAAAATAATTTTATTTAATTGTAGGATAATGAACCAATCAAATAAACTTATAATATTTATTTAATTGACAAAAGAAAATATGAATTAAGATAAATATTAGACTATTTACTTAATTCGACCTGAGCTAATTTTAGATGTATACACATCTAAATTCCAGCCATATTCCATTCCTCCTTTTTCAATAATTTCCATCCAACACCACACTTCAAACTTTTAACCAGCACAAGAATTTGAAGAAAAAAAAGAACCAATCTTCAGCACACATGCACACACATAGAGCATGACGAATGTTTTCAATTTTCATCATAAAAATAGATTTTTCCTTCCAACCCTTCTGTAGACACCTAAAAATGTCTTTTACCATCAAACCGACTCTCGACATCCCTAAACATACCAATTTCCCTTCTAATCAATTAATTAAATTTTTATTTAATTAATTATCCCTTCATCACCTAAATTTTCATCATTCTATCCCCAACAATTGAATTAATTATATTAATTCAATAGTTCAAACCTTAACCAATTGATTTAATAAATATGCAATATTTATTTGATCAATTTCTCCCTCCTCACTAAACCCAATTAATTAGCTAAATCATTCTTAACTAATTAATTCAGCCTATTAATTAACCTATCCCTACCCTAGGTAATTAAATAGATATTATTTAATTGCCTACACTAGCCTATCTAATCCTAGCCTTAGGATTAATTAAATGAAACCTATATTTAATTAATCTTAACCCCTCATTTAGGTGGTCAAACCTAGTTTAACACCCTTCCCCACATCCTCCAAATAAAAAAATTGGAATATATCCACATAAGTCAATTTTTTATTTAAATAAGTCCAACATCACAATTAATATCTCTTACAACCCCTTACCCATGCCATGCCTCATTTATGTCCACTCATCCCCAAATAAATTTTTAATTTATTTTACCATTCCCCATGTAAATTTTTAATTCACACATATTCCATCTCACCCAACCTCATTTAATTCACCCTTTTCCCAAAAATGAATAAAAGATTCACATGTCTTCCTAGCCCTCCATCCTCCAAGATGAAATCTAGGCCCTCCACATTACTTTCATTTTCCACCATTGATCTTCCAAACCAATCTCCACCCTAGGATCAAAATCTTCTAAAAAAAAATCTATAAATAGAACCTCTCCCAAGCCACTTGGCGATCCAATTTTCATGTAATGTTATGATGCCAAAATATCTATTGAGCTAGTTTTTGTGAGTTGCATTTGAATAGAAGCATTTCACATCTGTATTCATCAACTAGGGTATATCTTATCTAGGAGCTCTTGGGTGCAAAGTTTATTTCCCTTTGATGAGATTAGGTTTTCATGTCTAGGTATAACTCTTTGTTTTGTTATGCATTTAGTTTATGTTTTACCTTTGATTTGGATTTCCTAATCACATTGGCACACCCGGTGGGACCCACAAGGTCCAAATCTAATCAAATTTTGTGATTTTTTATTTTAGAGACGTGTTTTTGTAGGTGTGGCAATATCTACCTTGCGTAGTGGCGCTATCTTTGGCACGTTTTGGCACTATTTACTATTTTAGCACTATTTGGTAGAGCATTTTCTATTCTCACTTTCACTCACAAATCCATTCAATTTTCTTTGTTTTCCTAATATTTTCTTGGCTTTTCTATACTCTATTTTTGTAGGAATCTTGAACAGAGAGGGGGAGGTCATCCCAAAATTTTCCTAAAGACCAAACATGTACTTCATCTTTTATTTTGTCTTGTTTTCTATTTGATTAGACTAACAAGACTAACAGGACCTCTTCTATGTGTAGTTGAACCCTCTATTTTGGTTAGAAACACCTATGTTTTGTAGGGCAGACACGTTCAGGCTCATATTGGCGCTATCGGCACCCAAAGCGGTGCTATTTGCAATTGTGACCAGACCCTTTAACCGCACATGTAGTGGCACTTTGTCATATCTATATTAGTACTATTTAGTGTTTTAGCACCTTCTGTATCTCATATTAGCGCTATTTAGTGTTTTGGCACCTTATGTGTATTGTATTAGCACTATATTGTCTTCTGGCACATTCTGTATTCTATTCTAGCGCCATTTTGTAAATCAATGCTATTTATATGTACATCAATGCTATTTGTCAGGGTGTTAGGTTTTTCTATCAATAGCACCATTGTCATTTGCAGTGGCACCATTTGGTCTCTATTTTAGTGCTATCTTTACAGGCTGACTTTATGTTCTATGCAGGGACTGATAAGTTGTTTGCAGGTCATCACCATCATTTTGCGACCACTAACAAGTTTTTACAGGGTGTTTATCTTTAGTTTAAAACAAACACTTCAATTTAGGAATTAAAAAGAACCCTTGCATGTTAGCTTAAACAACATTTCAATTTGGTGCAATAAAAATTGATCAACAACCAACAAACAAATGTTTATTTGTGCCTTAGCTTAGAACAAACATTTGAATTTGGTGCTCTAAAATTCATAAGTTCTTGCCAACAACTCTACAAAATATTTCAATTTTAGGCTTTAAAAAGAACCATAAAGTGCATCAATAAATTCATTGGATTAAAAAGAACAACAATCTACATCCTTCACTCATCTAAACAAGAAAACAAATCAAATTCGTGTGAAGTGTTTTCATGATTATGTTTATAACGTGAAAAATGTATGATCTTCCCTCACACCATTGATGACTTTGGGAATCAAAAACTTCTCACAACACTTGCATAAATCACCCCCAACATAATCCAAAGAACTAAAATGAACCTTGTTTAGTTTGACCCAAGCACAAAATATGCCTATGCTCTCCCCTCGCATCTTTGTATGAACTTGGGAATCAAAAGTATTTTTGTGGTTGTGTTGCTTTTGTTAATCTTTTAGAGGGCCTGCACCCCACTTCAAAAGGTGAGATTGACCCAAGCAGCAACAAGCTAAAGCCAAGCTCTTTCAATCTGCTATATAAAATAATGTGTTTGTGATGAAAGTCATAAGCAACAAGTGTTGTTGTGTCATACCGATAGCCAACCTCTCCCAAAATCCTTCAAGGTGTAACCCTTGGAGGCTGGGAGACTCCATAATGGAGAGTAGCACTGTTGCATGCATGACCACCTGAATGAAAGTACTTACTATGAACCTTTGTTTTAGCAAGCCAAAAACCTTTTATTTGTTGACACAGAAGGGAAACCTTTGAAGCGGCCCCAATTCATGCAGTTCTTAGTTGAGGTAGTAGGGACAATCCTAAGGTTTGATGAGGGACAAGCTTTGGTGGAAACCTAGATATGGGTATGTGTGAGAAGTGCGTGCAATTGTAAGGAGGAGATGGTACTACCAAGATCTTGGAGCTACCCACTTTGAATAGGCGTAGGTAGGAGATTCAACAAATATTGTCCTATCTTCGCCTTAGGTTGTGCAAAGTGCTTTTTTAAATAGAATCACATGTCATTTCACAAACAAAATCTTGGTTATTCTGTGTTATTGTGCTTATATTATTTTCAATAAACTTCCCAAGAGATAATAAGAATCATTTGGTCAAACTTCATATTAAAACAAATCTAAATTTGCCACTAAAATCTATCTTTTCAGAGCCTCGACCAACACTATCTTGTTTTAGCGCCATCTCTGTCTGCTTTTTGTGCCATTTCACCTATGGATTGGCGCTATTTGCATATTGACTTGCCTGAGACTAGAGAAAATTCCATTGTTATCTTTAGGACCTGCTTTTCCATAATCCATATTCACCTTCCAAAAATCTGTCAGTACCCCATCCATTTTCTCCTCAAATTTTCCAAATCATACCTTCATTTTGACCTTAGAAAATCAATCATTGGACCCTTTTCAATATCAAATCCACTCAATTTCATATCCATTCATCCTCATTGATCTTTATATACCTTTTTGGACCAAAACAAAAAAAATCCTTGTCGCAAGAAATCATTCCAAAATCTAAAAACATATCCAAAGTCTTCCAAATCAAAAATCAACAACCAAAAACTTGTCATCCCTTTGATCTAAAGCTAGATCTAGATTTCATCATTCACCTCATATTTTGCTTGAAGAGTCATTAGTCAACCTTTCAAGTGAAATAATCATCCTTCTTTGCATAAGGTCATTAGTCTACCCCAAATAAAGAGAAACATCCATTTGTGTGACATGAATCTATATATTACTTAAGCTCATCCATTGACCTTCAAAAATCCTTTTCAAAAACATCATCTTAATCTCTCATACCAAACATCAAAATCAAAAAATCAAAATCTCTTCCATCAAATCATCCTCAAGCAAACATCATCCATCATCTATCTCTTGGTCCAAATTTGTGTAAAAGTCAATACTGCCCACTCTTATCATCCCTAGATTGACACTTTTTTTGAACAATCATCTTAGAAGTGAAAAATCTATTCTTTATCACACTACAACTCACCCTCCATATCTCACTACCACATTCATCTTTGGGTCCAACAAATCAAACCGGATTCTCTAAGGTCTCCATCCTCATTTCACTCCACTTCTAAATCAAATCCATACATGTGCATGCCCATAACTAGATCACAACACAAGAAGAATCAAGAAATGGTAGACTCTGGACAATATGGGGGCATAGGAATGCCTAATACCAATGACAACAACCTACCAATCAACCAAACATACAACCCACCTATAGTTTTTCAAATTCTAACATATAATCCCAATAAAAATCCCTTCCATTTCTTGCAACCACCACCACCACCACCACCACCACAAAACATCCCCACCATGTCCCAAGATGTTCTAGATGTCTTGAGCTTTACACAAGATGTTGATAGCATGGACCTACTTAACAAAATCCTAAGGTTGGATCCAAATAGATATCTTGATTATCTCCTCAAAATTGGTGCTCAACCACCCCACAACATGATATGATCTCAACCATCCACCTCTAATGTCACTCCTACCACATCCTCCCAACCATCTACATCAAACACCCAACCTATCATCTCATAAACATCAACTCCCACCGTATCGACCACCACCACAAGCTCTAATTTTACTACATCTACAATTCCCACAAGTGTCTCCAATCCTACAACCTTCCAACCCATCACCACATCCACTATCACAACTAACTCAACCTCTTCCATTCCACAAATCACCTTAGGCATCCAAGGGAACCTCACACATACAAGTACTTCTACAAGTGTGCCTCAACTCAATCCTCAAACAATAGCTTACATATGACAATTCTATTCACAACCACCTTACAACATGACCAACCCATCTAACATCAATCTATCTCATGTCAAACCATCCAACATCAACCCATCCAATGTCAATCTGTCTAATGTCACGTATCTACAAAACCCCATAACTGCATCAACACAACATAATCCCAACCCTCAAATCCCCCCCATATTCTCCAACAACTCTATGCTCATCAACAACCTCTTGCACAACTCAAACAAAACACCACCCCATAGTACCAAAATACAACCTCCCAAAACCTCCAACATCAAACCCCACCCAATCTCAAACACCTCATACATTAGAAAAACTACACACCTCAACCACCACCAAACCTAAATCTCACAAGTGTTGTACATGCCTTGATTCAAAAGGTAGATGACATGCAAACTGGGGGCAAATGCAAGAATTACTCTTTTGAGGATATTTGTCCCTATCCATTTGATCAGACATTGTACATTCCCCCATTTCCTAAAAAATTTGAAATGCCCAAATTTGATAAATACAAGGGAAAGGGAGACCCTAAGGATCATCTTAGGGAATTTTACCACACTTTCTTAGAAGTCTCAAACAACGATAAATATCTAATGAGACTATTTCCAAGAAGCCTCGGTGGTCAAGCTGCTGAGTGGTTCACACATCTTCCCCTGGGCATTAGGTCTTCCCTGAGCTCGTGGAAAAATTTGTAAATCATTTCTCCTATAACTTTGAACACAAAATATCTATGACAGACCTTTGCAACACAAAACAAAAAAGTGGAGAATCCTTCACTTCCTTCTTGCAAAGGTGGAGAAGCTTAGCAAGTAAACTCCCTTGGCCAATTCCTGAAAAACAACTTGTCACCATGTTTGTGACTAACCTCAATCAGGAAATAGGGTTTCATTTACAAATCCTTTGTGCATCTACCTTTGAAGAAGTCATCGACAAAGCTACAACCATAGAATGGGCCCTCATTGCCAAGGGCTCGATCAAAATATATGACTACAAGTCCAACAACAACAACAAACTCCATATCAACGCCCCCAATACAAACAACAATGCCAACACGCAATCAAACAACAAGCCACGCTATTTGGAGGAAGAACAAGAACACTTTGAATGATAGCGTCATAGATGTGAAATACGTCTAACATGTATAGAATCAAACACCCACACATACATATACCGCCAATGTAAATAACCCAAGGGGGCAAACTAAACAAAACAAACCTCGAAGGCAATTCACACCCTTAGGGGAACCAATCAAGGATATCCTTGACAAATGTCTTAAGAAAGGTTTGATAACCCTCCCACCTATTAAACCTCGTCAAGAGAATGAGCTCAAAGCTATGTGGTACAATGAAAATGATTATTGTGACTACCACCGCATTGTGGGCCATAAAATAGTTGATTGCATGAAATTACAGCATTGCATCTAAGCTCTCATCAATCAGAATCAAGTCAGCCTTGACCAAAGCACCCAACCACTACCCAATGCTAATCTCAAAGCTTACAAGGATCCACTTCCCAAACATAAAAAAGCCTCCTCATCCAATCAAGCCTACAATGTCACCCCACCACCCGTGTCCTATGACTCTATTGTAGGACTGATAGAACCATCATTTAACCATGTCAACACAATCACCATTCGGGCCCAAGCACCTAATTGCACTATCACAACTTGTCATGGCTGCGTATCCATCCACATGGCCCCTACAATTGATCAAACACCCACATCCACATCAAACTCCTTACCCCCTCATCTAACCATGCATCCATCACCTGCTAATCAGTACAACCTCCTAGAACATTTAGGAAAGACCCCTGTACAAATATCAATACTTGAGCTACTCTGCACGTCACCTCTTCATAAGGAAGTCCTTAACAAAGCACTCTTGAAAACCTAGGTCCCCACCAACCTAAATGTGAATCAATTCCAAGCCATGGTGGGCCATATCACCACACCTCATCATCTCACATTTTTAGAAAAGGATCTTCCCACTTCAGAACACTTACATAACGATGCCTTACACATTGAAGTTCGTATCCACAAGCACATCATCAAGAGAGTCTTAATAGATGGTGGCTTCAGCCTAAACATATGCACTCTTAAAATACTAAAACACTTGGGATACTCAGATGTGGATGTAGACACCAGTGAGTACATAAAAATCAAAGGATATGATGACACTAAATAGCTATCTGAAGGAACTATCAAGCTCCCTATTCAAGTGGGACAAAAGATAATGGAAACAAAATGTCAGGTCCTTGATCTTGACCTCCCCTACAACATTCTTCTTGGATGTGCTCAAATACATCCAATGATTTACCCCTTCTATACCTGAACCTCATAAACTGGGACCAATGGGGACCTCCTATCTTCGATGTAGCACCGAACGATGAAGCCATCGTTGAAATGATGGGGGTTAGAGATCATTTCCCTTGGGAGATCATAGAGTAGGATACATAATGGAACTTGATAAGGCTGCCTATTTTAGGGAGACAACCCCTTCTTCCAGTCATAAAAATATAAAAATCAAACATGGATCTGATGGTGAAAACCGCTCTGCGGCAGTGTCAGATCCCAAGAAAGTAAAAAAAAAGATGTATATCCTGGTGAAAACCTCCACAAGGTGCTAGGAGATGGAAGCATGGGCCTTCCTGAGATAGAAAAAGTATATCCCAATAGATCGCCTATCCTAGTGGAGCCAACTCAAGAGATGAACTTGGGACGGAAGAAGAGCCAAAAATCACTTTCAAGATAGAATCTCTCAGCACAGTAGAGAAAGAAAACTTCTTAGCATTCTTCAAATACAGAAATCATAGTTTTGCATAGACTTATCCAGACATGCCAGGGCTCGATCCCGCTTTGGTCATCCATCACCTTGTAGTACAGCCTGATGCGAAACTAGTAAAGAAAAAGCTCTGAAAAATGAACCCTCAGGTGGCCCTCCTAGTCAAGGCAGACCTAAAAAAACTACTAGATGTTGGTTTCATTCATCCAATTGATTATCCTGAATGGGTTTCCAACTTAGTACTAGTAGCCAAACCTGATGGAATCTATTACTGTACCAACTTCTGAGATCTCAACAAAGCCTACCCGAACAATGACTTTCCATTACCTAACATTGACATGATAGTGGATCTTACAGCAAGACATGAGATGTTATCCCTAATGGATGGATTTTCAAGGTATAATCAAATCAGGATCGCAGAAGAGGACCAACATAAGACATCCTTTATATGTCCATGGGGGACGTACTGCTAGGTGGTGATGCCTTTTGGCCTAAAGAATGCTGGAGCCACGTATCAAAGAACCATGACTGTCAACTTCCATGACCTTTTCCACCACAACATGGAAGACTATGTGGACAACTCGCTAGGAAAATCAAAGACAAGGGAGGAATAGCTAGATGTATTGCTAAAAATCTTCAACCGATTAGAGAAATATAATGTTTACCTAAATCCAAAGAAATGTGTCTTTGGGGTCACCTCTAGAAAACTTTTGGGATACATAGTCTCTAGAAGAGGAATGGAGGTAGATCCTACAAAAGTCAAGGCCATCACTGAAATGCCTCCTCCAACAACACTAAAACAGCTGAGAAGTCTACAAGGGAAACTCCAATCCATTAATTGGTTCATTGCTCAACTTGCCAATAAATGTCAACCATTCCAACATCTACTCCGAAAAGATACATCTTTTGTTTGGAACACTCAGTGTCAAGCTACCTTCGATCAGCTAAAAGAATACCTAGCTAATCCCCCTATTCTAACTCCACCAAGGCAAGGAGAACCTCTCCTATTGTACATCTCAACAACAGAGACATCTATTGGAGCCTTATTAGCACAGCATGATGAGCAAGGAAAGGAAAGAGCCATCTATTACATCAGCCGTACTTTGATATCCTATGAGCTAAACTATACACCAATTGAATGAGCATGTCTAGCCCTGGTCTTTACTTCACAAAAACTAAGACACTACATGCTCAACCACAAAACCAAGCTCATCGCCAAGATCGATCCACTAAAGTATCTGCTAAATAGAGCTATTCTTACAGGGAGAATGGCAAGATGGGTCGTGATTCTCACTAAATTTGACATTGAATATACTAAGAGAAAAGCCATCAAAGGATAGGTTATCATTGATCAGCTAGCTGAAGCACCCATTCCTACAGAACATTTTATACTGGTAGAGTTCCCTGACGAAGCCATCCTAAATATAACATCAGCAATAGAAACTTGGAAAATGTACTTCGATGGATCATACACACACATAGGCTTAGGGGCAGGCATCCTATTTGTTACTCCTCAAGGTGACACAATCCCCAAGTCATTCAAAATCACATTCCCATGTACCAACAATATGGCAGAGTATGAGGCCCTTATCACAGGTCTCTGAATGACAATCAAATGGAGAATTGAGAAGTTGATAGTGTACAGAGATTCTCAATTGGTCATCTGGCAAGTAAAGAATGAGAACAAGACCAAGGATGATAAATTACTGCCTTACAAAAAGATGGTCAACAACTTTAAAGACTATTTTGATGACATCCACTTTGAGTAGATCCCAAGGCTAAATAGCAAAGCTACAGATGCCATGGTCATCATTAGGTCCCTGGTCGACATGAAGAAGGATAGCAAGAAGTGTGAATTCCTGATCAAGGAGCTCCTTATTCCAGCATATGATGTCCCCCAATCAGAACTAGTGTGCGAAGTCATTGGTCCACTATCCCCGTGGTATCAAGAAACCTATCTATATCTCCATGACAACATCATCCCTCCTAACCTATCCACCTCACAATGAAAATCTTTCATCTACGAAGCCTCCCGTTTTACCCTTGTAGGAGATACCCTATACAAAAGGAGTCTTGAGGGCACGCTTTTATGATGTTTAGACTCCAAGGAAGATGAAGTGGCCTTGTAAGAGGTACATTCAAGCATCTATGGAGCTCATTCAAGTGGACCTGCTCTTGCTAAAAAGATCCTGAGGACCGAATACTATTGGCCAACTATGGAACGAGACTCCTACTGGTTTATCAAAAAATGCCTACCATGTCAATGGCATGGAGATCTCATTCACACACTAGCATAGGAATTGCAACCAATCATGATGTCATGGCCTTTTTCACAATGGGGACACAACCTCATAGGCAATATACATCCACCATCATCTAATGGCCATAAGTTCATCATCATTGCTACCGAATAATTAACTAAGTGGGTGGAAGCAATACCACTCACCTCCACCATCACCCAGATATCCAAATTCATCATCCATTATATCATATGTCGTTATGGTATCCCTCATTCCATCGTCACCGACAATGGAAAACCATTCAAGAACTAAGAAGTCCACACTTTGTGCAAAAAAATTGAAATCAAACACAACTTCTCCACCCCATATTACCCTCAAGGAAATGGTCAAGCAGAAGCTTCCAATAAAACCATCCTTCGCATTCTAAAGAAAATGGTTAATGAAGTTGGCCATGACTGGCACCTCTAGCTCAACCTCACCCTATGGACCTATCGCACAAGCATCTGCACCCCCACAGGAGCCACTCCATATTCCCTTGTATGTGGATCTAAATCTATTTTACATATTGAGGTCGAGCTCCCATCCTAAGAGCATCCTTGCAAAATATAATCAATGATGAGGAATACTGAGTCATAAGGTTGCATCAGTTAGAATTACTAGATGAGAAACGTCTGAATGCGTTGAACCACCTATAGGCCTATCAAAATTTCCTTAGAAGAAGCTATCACAAGAGAATCAAAAACCAAAAATTTGAAGTAGGTGACCTTGTCCTCATGGAGAACCAGAAAAACTTGTAAGAGCACCCTAAGAAAGGCAAGTTTGAATCCAATTGGCTAGGGCCTTATGTCATCATAGCCAGCTATGGATCAGGAGCATACCATATTGCAACACCTGATGGGTAGCCTCTGGATGAGCCTATGAACATTTTACATCTGAATAAATTCTACGCATAACCCATCAAGTATCCCAAGGAAAAAAAAAATCAAAAAAATCAAAAAACCAAAAAAATAAAAAAAACTTGAGTGCAATAAAGACTTCTAATGGTTAAAATCACTTCGATGATGCCTTGGATAAGTACCATGATGAAAACCTATCTCAGGTGCCATGTGTAGGGGCCGGTTCTACCATCTAATAAGTCCTCTTTTTGTCACAACACTCCATATCACACCCATCCCATGGCATGGAATTCTAAAACATCAAGTCCCATCACCTACCCCACAGTATCCTAACCAAGCGTAACTCATGGAATGAGGATCCTTGTAAGCTTCCTTCTGTACAACTAAAAATTCAAAAATTCAAAAACAACATAAAATAAAAAAATCCAAACACAATACAAAATCAAAAAATCCAAAAATAATACAAAATTCAAAAATCCAAAAACAACACAAAAACCAAAAAATCTAAAAACAATACAATATCACCCTCATACATTGATCAACTCCCAACATCACACCCATCCTAAACCATTACCACATCATCAAGTCTTACTAGAACTACATATTCATTTCGCCTGCATCTTGAAAGTACCTTGATCCTGTGGACATAGGGTATGTAGGCGATTTAGAATATGAAGGAAGTTTCCAATACTCAGGTACATAAGATGTACCCATCCAACCCATTTGGACGGTCCCCATTCTCTGAGCTTGCTAGACCCAATATATGATACACACGCTAAGTATACACTTGAAGCATGCTCCCTAACACAAAAATCATCAATCAACATACCAACTATAATCCTACACATGGCTTGACTATCATTTTGCCCACCTTTTGAAAATTATCCAACCAAACCCAATTGATTTGTGTCCTAGGATATATCTTTCCCACAATGGACAAGAACCTATCATACTATCAACATGTATCTTGGCAAGAGCACACATAGGGTATTTGTATCTTTTCGTTGGTCTTTTTGATTATTGATTTTTATCTTTTTGTCTCACTCTAGGTCATTTTCAAAGCTACCTTGATCTCATTATATCATGGTAGGTGGCAGATAACACCTGGAGTGGACACGGTCATTGTTTCAGTATGTTGTGCTTGTGGGTTGGTTTCATTGCTCCAAGAATAGTATTAATATCTTGAAGCCTAGGTTGGTTCTAGTATGATGTGCCTCATTTGCATATACAGGCATCAAAACCTTATATGTACTATTAGCACTCATCGCTATGAGTCCCCTTCCTAGGCTAGGCAAGGTTATACTACCTTGGGCACACATGAAATCACCCTATTGTTTGTGGGTCTAGTCCATGCAATCGGGGGATATATATCATCACCTAGGTCATTTCATACCTTTGTGAACTGTATCCTACATTGCTATAGTAAACTAAGAAATGCTCTCAATTAATGTTATGAAACTACTGTTAGTAGCTCAAATCATCATCCTAATCATTTATTCAACTATACCATCTAGGCCTAGATTTCATAATCAACTACCCTACCCCCCCCCTCACACTACCAAATCCCCTCACCAATTCCACTCCTCCAACTTATTCTCACTCAACACATCCCAAACCAAATCATACCCACCCCTCAATGACATGGCGTTTCATGACCTAACAACTCTCTCATTAACCATCCCAATTCCCCCCCAATCTAGCTACAACCAATCATACCCATACCCCACCCATCCACCCTTATCCTCTCCCCACACATTCCCCTATCACACAGCCCCACCACCCAGGGTCCAACAAAGAACATCATGTGTATCAAGACTTAATCATCTCACATATCACCTAGTCTACATCTTACATATCACCTAGTTTGCATCTCACCTATCACCTAATTTGCATCTCTTAAATCATTTAGTTTCAACCCCACATATCATTTAGCTTACATATCATTTAATTTGAATTTCATTAGGTGCATTTTAGAATATTTTAGTGTCCATATCATAATCACTTAATTTGCATTTCATTAGGTACATTTTAGAATCATTTAGTGTCCATATCATAATCACTTAATTTGCATTTCATTAGTTGCATTTTTGAGTCATTTAGTGTCCATATCATAATCATTTAAATCGCATTTCATTAGTTACATTTTAGAGTCATTTAAAGTCCATATCATAAATTTGAATTTCATTTAGGTCCATTTTAGAATCATTTAGTTGCACATTATATATATCATTTAACATTGCATATCATAATCATTTAGGTTGTAAACACTTAGGTGCATTTTATAATCCTTAAATTGCATTTCATAGTCATTTAGTTACATTACGTAATCACAATCATAATCATTTAGCTGCATTTTACAATCATCTAGTTACATATCCATAGTTCCATACATAACATGTGTTTATTAATATAAACATATATTTCCATTGCATCACATTTTACATCCATAATAAATGTTTATTAATCTAAACATTTATTTGTATTATACATCATAGACCATAGATCACAAGCATGCATATATCAAAACAAGTAAGCCATCATTATGGCCATCATGATACATCAATAAGAACATCCATAACATCAACATAATACATTACATAGCATAAACACAACACATCCATAGCATAAATCCACAAAGCATACTGCATCCATCAACATGAGCATCATCATAATCATATAAGAGCATCATAAATAAACAAGTAGGCCATCAAACAACATCATATCATATATCATCATTGCAAAAATATACATCGCTCATATACATATATCCATCAAAAAATATAATGTCATGATACAATGCCTCCAAGGGCCAATATGATACAACTATCACATAGAAGACCCTCTCTCTGATGCACTAGGGGATCTTGGCCCTAGTGGTGGCTACGGTCCTGTTTGTGGTTATGGCTATGGCTGCAACCAAACCTAAACCTGTGGAACCTACTGGGGCACATGTGATGGGGGACCCATCGGCTGCTGCACAAACTGAATCGATCTAGATCTGTGTGACCTAGACACCCTCAATCCACTGACCTGACTATAGCTCGGTGCACACTATTTTGTTGGCACTATCACGTAATAGAGGCCCCGATAATAATCCATCCATCCTCTGGCCTCTGCCAACTACCCCTATGCCTGAGACAACTGCCCCTGTACCTGAGATAACTATCCCTGTACTTGATATAACTGTGTCTATGCCTGAGACAACTAAGTCTGCATCAATGTCAAAACTTGGGCCATACCAGCACCTGAAGTCTACAAACTACCCACCATAGCCTCTGCCTGCTATGCCCTCCCAAGTGCCGCATCCTTCTCTCCAGTCAAAATCACTATATCACCCTGAGCCTGGGCTAACTATACTCGTAATGCAGCCACCTATCCATCTGAACCATCTAACAATGCTACTGTCTCCTACAACTATACTAACTCTGCCTCATGGCTCTCTAAGGCCTCCTATAAGCTGGCTACCTGTTCCCATAGGGTCTCCACCTCCTCCTCCTCTCCACTCTGATCGCCTTAATTCACTCAGTTTTCTTGCTGTGCAATCTTGCGATAGCGCTGCAATCCCCAAACCCAATTCTTGAACACAAAAAAATGTGACAAAATTGAAAAATCATAAAGCCAGGGTTAGGCCCTACATGGGGTCTAGCCTACAGCACCTGGCCATACAATCAGAAACACTCAAAAATGTGTGTAAGTCACGAGAATTGGGGGTTGCACTCTGCCATCTCTCCTTTTCTCCTTCTTCTCACCAAGTCAATGTGTTTAAATGTGGCATCCTTAGGGCTGACTAGTCCTAATATAGTAAGCCATGTCATCCTTTTGCCCACTCTTTTTCCCCTCCAGGGTGTAGATCACAACCCCTTTTCCTCTATTTTTCTTCCTGTCATCTTCTTTTTCCATCCTCTATCCAATTTTCACTCTCGTCGCGTTCTTTCAAGAGATTGCCCTAAAAAAATTTATTTTTTTCCCACCAACCTCTCAAGGGGGTATCCCTCACCCATCTTATTCCTTTCCGGTAGCTGGGGCATATTTTTCTGACCTGACACCACTTCCCTACTAGGTCCTGGCGACATGTCAAAGAGGGGTAAATGTAGACATCTAAAAATATCTTTTACTATCAAATTGACTCTCAACATCCCTAAACATACCAATTTCCCTTCTAATCAATTAATTAAATTTTTATTTAATTAATTATCCCTTCATCACCTAAATTTTCATCATTCTATCCCCAACAATTGAATTAATTATATTAATTCAATAGTTCAAACCTTAACCAATTGATTTAATAAATATGCAATATTTATTTGATCAATTTCTCCCTCCTCACTAAACCTAATTAATTAGCTAAATCATTCTTAACTAATTAATTCAGCCTAGTAATTGACCTATCCCTATCCTAGGTAATTAAATAGCTATTATTTAATTGCCTACACTAGCCTATCTCATCCTAGCCTTAGAATTAATTAAATGAAACCTATATTTAATTAATCTTAACCCCTCATTTAGGTGGTCAAACCTAGTTTAACACCCTTCCCCACATCCTCCAAATAAAAAAATTGGAATATATCCACATAAGTCATTTTTTTATTTAAATAAGTCTAACATTACAATTAATATCCCTTACAACCCCTTACCCATGCCATGCCTCATTTATGTTCACTCATCCCGAAATGAATTTTTAATTCTTTTTACCATTCCCCATGTGAATTTTTAATTCACACATATTCCATCTCACCCAACCTCATTTAATTCACCCTTTGCCCAAAAATGAATAAAAGATTCACATGTCTTCCTAGCCCTCCATCCTCCAAGATTAAATCTAGGCCCTCCACATCACTTTCATCCTCCACCATTGATCTTCCAAGTCAATCTCCACCCTTGGATCAAAATCTCCCCCCTAAAAAATCTATAAATAGAACCTCTCCCAAGCCACTTGGGGATCTAATTTTCATGTAATGTTATCATGCCAAAATATCCATTGAGCTAGTTTTTGTGAGTTGAATTTGAATAGAAGCATTTTGCATTTGTATTCATCAACTAGGGTATATATTATCTAGGAGCTCTTGGGTGGAAAGTTTCTTTCCCTTAGATGAGATTGGGTTTTCATGTCTAGGTATACCTCTTTGTTTTGTTATGCATTTAGTTTATGTTTTACCTTTGATTTGGATTTCCTAATCACACCTTCAACTTCCCCCAAAATAATAAAAATCTGAAAGTAATATTAACAACAAAATGTCATTTTAAAAAAATATAAGTAACAAGTAGAAACATATTCCTCTAACACTAATAAATAATCATAAAGTTAAAGTACCAAGATGATTAATTCAAATACCCCTGACATAAGACCACTTAATATCACACAATGAAACATAAAAATAAATTAATTAAATTAAGCATTTGGAATGTCTCCAATTTCTAAAGGGATCTAGACTGTCCACCTGCAAAAACTCAATTCAAATATTTTTACATCTCAGAAAATATAGCCTTAGTGATGAATTAATAAAATATTAATCATTAAAACATCCCAAATTGGTTATTATTAAATTCCATAATTAATCTAAAATACTTATTTTTGATTAAATTATATACATGATTATTAATACTTCATAATCAAAACATTTTATTAAATGAAAGCATATAATATCATTTGAAATCTAAAATGGCGTCTAAACATACATAAGTATATATGAAAAATGCATATCAAAACATATAGATCCATAATCCGAAAATAGTAATATTAACCATGTCCTATCACACACACCAAAATATACAACTATAAATAGTATCAAATCATGGTCTCTAGTGCAGCACTAGATAGGCCTCACACCACCTAATGTACATCTCCTATAAAAAATAATGAAACATGTTAGATAGTTGGCCAATCTAGAAAATCACCAAAAAAGTATAAAGCATTCAAAAATTTAACAAAAAAATAATATATTGATTGAAAATTGCAATAAACAAAGAAGTTAGTGTCGAAAAGTAAAAAAAGCTAAGTGATGGAAGTATCAAAGAATTTGAAAATTTTCCATTTCAAATAATTTTGTGGGTCACCCCTTTTACTAGGGCTGATATCCAAGGGCGACCCAAAATTTTAGATTGAATCTTCACGGGTGACTTGCCCTCGTGAAAGGGCTTACCCTACCCCACACCTAAGCATGATAAAAGTGGCTCATAAAACACTAGAAATGACAAAATTTTGACAAATGGAAACTCACTAAGGGACACGAAGCAAAAAACTATGCCGTTACAATGAAGACACTCGAAAAATAATGGATTCTTTGCTAGAAATTAACAAAAGGAAAAACTAGGGTTTCAAAAGAGGGTTTTTTCATTTCTTATACCTGATGACTACTAGGAGGAAGATTGGTAGCAAAAGCAATGATCTCCTTGTCAATTTTGTTGCCTATTCACTCACATGATTCTATCAACATTTGATCACTCTTCACATATTTCTTCTTCTCTTAGTTTAGCTTGCATTTAAGCATTTGATTTTTTTAAAGATTTTTTAGTGCTTTCCATATCCTCATTTTGTGTATGATACATTCTTGAAGTTCCTCAAGTTGAAACAAGATGACCTAGGTATACCCCACGCATCAACAGTACATATTTTTGTTTCTATCACAATGGTTTATTTTGAAAGCATCATGATGTCAAACTAATAGTGGTTATTGTAGGTACAAACGTGGGATATCGACAACTAGTAAGAGCCTAGTTTAGGAATGGTACCTACCTTTCATGTAGACCATTGACCCCAAGGGGAAACTATGTAACTATGATAAAGATGCATGGACCTACATGGCAGAACAAGGATGAGCTATAGTCCTAATCATGTACATGTAAGTGTGCATATATATGTACCTCTTAGTAGCATTCCTCTTGGTGATGTGTCTTGGTTAATTTTTCTTTTTTTTTATGCTTTACTATCCTCTGGACTAACCTTCTACGGTCTTGCACACCATCTGGGTTGTCTTCCAACCAAAGTTTGACAAATCACTTTTGTCATTCTCTAGCCCTAATAACCACACCAATCCACTTCTCAAGAGGGGAAACTCATGTTTAGTAGGGGTATTTACATCATTTAGTCCTTTTAGAATCATCCAATCAACCTCCCAATTGAGGTTGTCCCACAATACTGTGTCCCACTTATGGGACGTCTTGATTTTCCTAAAATCACATATTTTTTTGAAAAATTAATTATTTAAGACTTGAGGGATTCCATTTAAAGGGGTTTAATTGAAAGGAGTTAGATCAAACCCCCTTGGATGGAACCCTCCTAGTCTTAAATTAAACCCTTGATGGAGTCTCCTCTACACCTATCAAAATGTTGATAAAACCTAACTTTGCTTCACCTTTTTTTTTTTTTTTTTGTGGGGGGGGGGGGGGGGGTCAAATGAAGTCATTTATAAATTATACTTTTTAAGTATGTAGCCCTTTGTATACACTTTCAAAAATGTATAATTTTGAATAATTTCATTTTATTATTATATTTATTTTTTATTTTCTAGTGAACATAAGTTTTTCACCGAACAATAAGGTCTCTATTCCACACAAGTAGAAAAATAAAAAAAATAGAGAAAAAATATTCTAAAAAATATATGTGCCCTACGTATTGATGTCCTTGTTTCAAAAAAAATAAAATTAAATTTTTATACATACAAAACAAGTTATGCATTACGACATAAACCTGTGTCCATATTATAAATAATCTCACTTAAAAAATTAATTAAAACAAAATATACAAAAGTAATTATGAAAAAATATCCTTGTCCTAGATATTGGTGTTACAAATCTATATTTTAAAAAATAATTTCTTATCCTTTCTAAAAAAAAGTTATGCATTATGACATAAACATCACTTTCTCAAAATGTTGATTACTATAAAAATAAGTTATTAAAGTTTACATAAAAAAGTTTATAATTTATTTCTAAATTTAAAAAATATATATTTAGAATCTACACATAAAATCTCACAAACCACTAGTTCACATCATCTTCGAATTCTTAATGGTTTATCTGCTATAGGTGTTAGAAAGTGAAGATTTGGTTAAAAAGGTTGATTCCAATGTCTCACTTTGGCAAAAACGTGGGACATGGTACTGTAGGCTAACCCATTTCTTCCCTAACTTCAATTTTATTATCACTTTCTTCCTTTCTGGGTCACTCCATGTCACTCTAGGATCTCCCCTGGGCGACCTTAAAGTTAAATCAAGATCTCCAGTGGTGTCTTTCTGTAATGAGAGTGGTGACCCATCATACAAAGATCCTATGGTTGGCTTAGGAATGAAAAAACAATTTTCACACCTCGTAAATCATTATCCATCTCAAAAACCACATGTCCAAAGCTTTATGTATGGGCACCTCCTATCACGGATGGATATCCCTGGGTGAGCAAGCCACTTAAGAAGGATCACTAGAGGTTAATTGGCTTGTTGAAAGGGGCAATCCACTTCCTAAAAGGGGCAACCCTGTCATCTTCTAACTTACATGATTTTTTCTAGTTCTCACCTAAATTTTCTCTAAATTGAGTTCTAATTGCGTGAGTGACCTTCCCTAACTAATTATCAATGCCCCATGATTGACTCAAGACTCCCAATCACTCCATTCTAACTCCAAATCAATTCTACTCATCTCCCAATCAATCACATGCTAACTCCATTTTTTCTTTTGTGAAAGGCTATCAAGGCTAGTCCACTGCCAACTAAACCTAGTTTACTCTTTAATCAAATGAGTTAACACTCCAATCATCTCCACCATTATTGTGCTTCTCACACTTATACATACCCCCTCCTCTATGTATTTGGGGAGGCAAAATTTAGTATTGTTGCTCTTACTTTTCTTTGGTTTTCTTTGTCTCTATAGCATTTATGCTCATGTACAACCCCATGAGCCTTTTCAATATTTTGTATTTAGCTTCATAGCTCCAAGCCATTGTGCTTCAGAGGCATTCTAATGTCCAATTCATCTCAAAGATTCTAAGCTTCAATCCATAGTGCTTCATAGGCATTTTAATGCCCATTTGCTTTCCAAGCTTCCATAGCTTCCATTCTATTCATTTTGCTCCTATATTGACTTATATCTCAAAGCAGAGGACCCCGTTGCTACAAAGAAAGAGAGAGGGTTGCCTAAAAGGACTTTTGAGGGCTTAAGCCCAATGTTGCCACCTTCTTTATACGAGGTTTTTCTTGTTTTCAACTAGTAATTAGCTCACACACTAACTCTTGGGAAAGTAATCATTGTGTTGCTCTTTCCTTGATAGGTTTTTCTTTGATTCAGTTAGATTAGCTTTATTTCATTCATTAGATTACATTCATTTCAATTCTTACAATTTCAATTTCTTAGATTAGATTCAAAAATTGCTCCACAAAAATCACAAAAACATAGGACTAGATTGCATATCAGAAAACACATATAGTTGCATACATATCACAATTCCTAGCTAATTAGACAACTTCTTTTATATGAATTTGGAAAAACAAATCAAAATTTTCTTTGCATACATTTAGGATGCATTTCACATCAAATTAAGTCAAACATTCAAATGTAGAGAACAAAACCTCCAATCACATTATGAGGTAGACATCAATCAAATCAAACAAGGAGAAACCCTTGGTTCTATCATGAGGTAGACATCAACATCACACACATTCAATGAAAAACAACACTTGCCTTATTGCCCATGTGCCCTAATAATAGGGAAGATTGGATAAAATCTATCCTCGATGAGATTAGGGAAAAACTTCCCCCATCCAATTCAACAACATAACATAGAACAAGAAAGGAAAGTACTAGAACACCAACAAAAAATTAGAGACCAACAACTCTTGATTCATTAGGTCTTAAGAGACCAAGAAAGGAGACTAGAATGACATAGACTTCTCAATAAATAGAATAGCCTTCATGCTAGGCTAAGGACACTTGGGTTTTGCAACCCTTCAGGTCATATAATCATCACAACTACAAGAACAATCAAATGTCTCTACATAAACGACTGACACAACATGCACATAGCACGAAACCCAACCACCATCCACAATGTCCTACTCGCTAAGAAACAGAGCAAGACAACCCCTCAGTCCCACCTCTGCTCCATTGGCTCTTGTCACGTGAGTTGGAGTGACTTGAAGGCCACCTTTAGCAAGGAGAATGGTTCATGTGTCGCATTAGACTATGACTCACTTGCAAAATTGTTTGGGTCACATTCTAAACGATACAGTTCCTGGATGACGAATCTTGCTTCATTGTTGCTCCTTATAATGAACTCTCCCATTGACAATTTGATTACAAAGGAGTGGTTGTGGAGCCAAAAGGGAGTTTATTGAAGGAGGGGAACGGTTTGTCAAATTGGGTTGAGGCAAAGGAAAAAGGGTTCAAGGTCTTGGGGTTCATCATCGATGAGAAAAAGTGTCATTGAGAATAAATCTTTTGCATTCAAAAAGTGTGATTCATCATGGGGAGAAATTATCACCATGTGACATGGCATGTCCAAAGATGTCATTTCCACTCCAAACATTCTCTAAGTCTTAGACATCTCAAGTAAACTAGGGGAAGGGTGCAATTAAGAGAACTATTAAGTTTTGTAAGTTACAACCTATGAGAATGCTTGGGTGATGTGTTTTAAAGCTACTCTTTTCACAAGATTTATTTTTCATTAGCATTATTGAAGACGGTCAAAGCACAAACCATTCTATAGTGGTCTTGTGACATAGAGAGGTCACTATTTATTAGGAGGTGGAGCCATGTGGGATTTGGTAGAGACTCTTAGAGCAAACCATTAATGACACCATTACTACTTCATGGGTTAGATGACCCACACCATTCCAATTCCTATATCCAAATATTCTTAGATCCTTTGGTATTCTATAACATATAAATTAATAGGTAAGAGGCATTTTCCACAATCTGTTAAATTATGACGTTTTATCAAAATTCAACTCCATAGTTTTTAATCAAACTTTAGATCCCAATTTGTTTTTAAGTCAAACTTATAGATCCCAGTTTGTTTAGATCTGACAATTTAAATGAGTGTGGCAATAGGAGTTTGACATGAGTAACATTATAATTGCAGAAAGGGTGTTATGCTTATAGAATCGTCAACAAAAGAAGCGCCGTGCACCACTGGACTCGCGTGGCTGCTCTCAAGAGGGCAGGCGTTCATTGCAAGTAAACAATTGCTGCGTAAGCCAACAAATATATTTGAAACAGACGATAAATATTACCGCGCAAGTCAAAACCGCCCCACATAAACGATACCAAATCAAGAAGCCAGTCAAAACGATACCAAATCAAGAAGAATATTTGAAATCGACTAAATATTGCGGCACACTTCGACCTGATAGTAAAGATGCAAATTATATTTGACACAGAAAAACCTTCTTTATCATGCATTTGTTTCAACATACACAAACCTACTCTGGGCAGTCAATATTGCGTGTGCGCCAGTTTCACTGGTATTTATCTTATAATAGATCAGAATTGACTTTATAAATCTTAATAAAGACATATAACTGCTTTACTCAGACCTTGTATATTTGAAATTTGGAGTTCAATTAACTGAGAAAGAAGTCTCGGCGATAGCACAATCATGTCTGACGTTGCCAATGATGCAGAGTATGCCACTTAGTCTATGGTTGAAAATATTAATAAATCGCAGAGTAAATGTTTTTTTAAAAAGGCTGGTTGGGTACAAGTGCCATCATAAATACTCCTAAATATTTATTAGGATATGTTGTAGGATCATAGCGGGCAATCAAGTCAGGCTATTCTTAAACATCATTCACTTCAATAGTCAAATATCAATTTTGGCCAATAAAAATAAGACAAATTATTACCACTTTTTGGTATAAGTGAGGTGTAAATTCGCTATTGATTATATAACCATTGAAGTGGATGATGTTTAAGTAGAGTACAACCAAGTAAACTTAGCATAATTTGCAAGTTTTTTCTATGCATGAATTGTGGAACTTTTATGAATCGATAATGATAGCTGAAATTATCTCATTTTTGACTACTGTTATCAGGGTTCTTGACCCAATTCTTCTATCATGTCTTTTCGTTTGTCAAAATTTTCTCTCTTATGTGTCTAAATGTTTTCCACATTTTCCTCTTCATTATAGTAATTAAAAATAGCTTCTGACTTTGATTTTCAATGTAGACATGGATTCAAAATTCTCTAGAATGGCAACATTTAAAGAAGGTCCCCGAAGAGAAATATTAGTGTGACTTCTGAATGCGCTTTGCTAGGGTTTCTTGTGTTTACGTTTTTCCTTCATCGACCTTGTGTCATACCGCGCCATTGGTGCGACATTTTTTACTGCATTTGTGAGTACGACCGCATTTACTACATTTTTAGGGGTTTATAATGCCTCCAACTGGCTCTAACCTAGCAATTATTGCTGGTATTGGCAGTTCAACCGCTCCGCTCAATGGCTCTTCCCCCGAACAAGCGTCCCCAGAAATTTGTTCCAAAAGTCTTTCACGAGGTAAGTCTTTTGATTCCACTGTGGATGTGGTTTCACCCACATGGGATTTTGATTTTGCATGTCAATGGTTAGAACAACATAATCTTGTTGGTTATTTTGTTCGGAGGACTCCCCTTGAAAGTGTGTTTAAAGTTTGGGTTCAAAAAGATTTGGTCCCCCATGGGGTCCACCTTGATATGGTCCAAAATTTGACAAAGGGCTTTTTTCTTTTTCGCTTTGCGGAAGTCAGTGATGTCCAAGCAATCCTGAATCATGGTCCCTAGTATGTCCGGTCCTCTTTGTTGGTCTTTGATGAAGGGGGTAAATCATAAAACACACAATAACAGAAATTGCACATAGAAAATAGAATGATATTTTATTAATATGGGAAAAATATTACATTACAGAAGCTCAAATACAATCAGAGGATGAATCCCCTACAGGCTGCAACACATTACAGCTCCATCTCTCAGATCTCTGAAATCTTTAGCCTTCTGTAATTCCCAAATCAACTACGCTTTCTAATTTCCTACCTTTCTTGACTCTACACCTTCCCCCTTAACTCTACTACTCTAAGGGTTCCCAAAAATGGTTATATATAGCCCTTTTTGGCGACCACTAGTTTAATTTTTAAATTTTCATCTCCCTCCAAAAATAGGTCAACTTCACGGGGCCATAACTTTCGATCCAACCGTTGGATTTTCAATTATAATACCTTTTCAGAAAGCTCTTGAAAACACGATGGCGTGCAAGTAGGACCAATAGGTAAACTACTTGGGTTTCCCACCAAATTTCGGGCCCATCCGGAGCCTCTAAGTGCCTCAAATTTGACTTTGAATATTTCAATAAGATTTTTAGAATTTAAAATTTTAATATCTCACAAATGACAAATGATATTGAAGTGATTTCTTCACCATTAGCTTCAATTCACCATTCTGGAGGTCCGTATAAGATTTTGTATCCAACTGTGCACAAATGCAAACTTACTAAAAATAATAACCCTACCAAATTTAGCCCTTATTGAAAAGAAACAACACATTTTTTTATTATTATTATTTTATTGGTTGATGCAAGATTGCTCTTACACCCTAGATGCTCCTGCATCAGACACCCGGGGTAATTTGAAAAGTGACCCTGTCACTTCTCATGTGTTAGAGGGAAACTAGAATGATTAACCTTAGTCTCAGATAACCATGATGAATCTTCAATAGGCCTTCCTTTTCATTTCACCAAGTATTTTGTATACTGTCTATTTCTTGTACTCTTACCCACATGGCTATCCAGAATGCCCTCTATCTCCTCCTTCTCTGAAGTACATGCTGGAATGTCTCACTGTGTTCCTTTATCAATTCCATCATCATGATAATCTGTCAGATCTGAAATGTTAAACACTGGTGAAATATTGATGTCATAAGCAACTCTACCTCAAATGCATTTCCTGAATCATGCTTCTTCAAGATTCTACATAGTCTAAATTTCTTCATTTTCAGCTTATTTTATATACCAACTGGAAATCTTTCTTTTCTCAAGTGAACCATGACTTCATCACCCTCCTAAAACTCCTTATGCCTCCTCTTCTAATCTGCCTTAGCCTTATACTAAGAATTTATCTGATGGATATGCTTTCTTACCTCTTTATGCAAATTCATGTGCTCAGCAAAATTTTCAACTTCGGCACTACTCTTCTCCCCCTTATCCATCCTCCTCAATTCGGAAGCAGTTCTTGGGCTACTCCCATACACAACCTAGAATGGAGATTTACCTATGCTCCTATTGATAGAATTGTTCTAAGCAAATTCTCCCTGTGGTAAAATCAATTCCCATCCCTTGGGCTTATCTCCTACTAAGCATTGTAGCAGGTTACCCAAACTCCTATTCACCACTTATGTCTGTCTATCAATCTATGGATGGTGTGTAGAACTGAATTTCAAATTTGTTTTCAATTTCTTCCACAATGTCCTCTAGAAATAACCAACAAACTTGGTATCTCGATCTGAAACTATGCTCTTAAGTAGACCATGTAGTCTCACTACCTCCCTGAAAAATAACTTTGCAATGTGAATAGCATCATTAGTCTTCTTGCAAGGAATAAATTGGGCCATCTTTGAGAATCTATCCACCACCACAAAAATGGAATCATGCCCTCTCCATGTCCTCGGTAAACCAAGAACAAAATTCTTACTAATATCATCCCATGGCTTCTCTGGTATAGGTAATGGCTGATATAGCCTTGTATTCTGACTTGTTCCTTTTCCCATCTGACACACTCTACAACTCTACACAAATTTCCTCACATCTTGCTGCAATTGTGGCCAGTAATAATGTTCACCAACAATAGCAATGCTCTTATCTCGACCAAAGTGTCTAGCTAATCCTCCACTATGATTCTCCTTAATCAGATTCTCTCTCATGGAACTCGAAATGCACAACTAGCTTCCTCTAAACAACATGCCATCTTGGATTATGTAATCCAACCATTTTGTCATGTCTAAACTAACAGGTTCCCAACAAGCTTTCCAAGCCTCTGCAAAATCTAGGTCTTCAGGATACAAACTCTCGAGTTCATCAAACCCAACAACCTATATCTTCATTTCTGTCAACAAATTTCACCTTCTGCTCAAGGCATCTGCAAGCCTGTTGGACTTCCCACTCTTGTGCTTCAAAACAAAAGTATAACTCTGCAAAAACTCAACCCGTTTTAAATGCCTTTGATTTAACTTTCCTTGACTATTAAGATTCTGCAAAGCCTGATGATCAGTATATAAAACAAACTCTTTCGGCAACAAATAATGTCTCCATGTGTTCAAAGCTTGGACTATTCCATAAAACTCTTGACCATAAACATAATACTTTTTCTTGGCATCATTAAGCTTCTCACTAAAATAGACAATGGGCTTACCTTCTTGACTTAGAACAACTCCTATACCACTACCACTAGAATCACAATCTACCTGAAATGCCTTATTGAAATCTAGAAGTGCCAACACAGGTTGTTCTACGACTTTCTGCTTCAATGTATCAAAGCTCTTGTCTGCTCCTTTAGTCCATCTAAACTCTTTTCTATCCCCTCTGATTGTCTCAGTTAGGGGTGCACAAATGCTACTGAAATTCCTGATAAACTTTCTATAAAAACTTGTCAAACCATGAAAAGATCTTACCTCGAAAGCACTCCTTGCCGTAGGCTATTCAATGATAGCCCTCACGTTCTCTAGGTCCATCTTAAGACCTTCCTCTGAGACAACAAATCCCAGGTATATCAACTCCTTCTTTGCAAAACTACATTTCTTCAGATTGATCAACAACTTCTCCTCCCTCAGCTTCTCTAAAACTCTTCTGATATGCATCAAATGATCATCCCAAGTCTTACTAAATATCAAAATGTCATCTAAAGAAATAATAACAAAACTTCCCAAAAATTCCTTCAGTACCTCGTTCATGAGCCGCATGAATGTGCTCGGTGCATTGGTTAGCCCAAATGGCATGACTAACCACTCATACAAAACCTCCTTTGTCTTGAAGGCTGGCTTCCATTCATCTCCTTCTCTGATTCAAATCTGGTGATACCCACTCTTCAGATCAATCTTCATGAAGTACTTGGCTCCACTCAAACAATCCATTATGTCATCCATTCTTGGCAATAGAAATCTGTACTTGATTGCGATCTTGTGGATGGCTCAGGAATCTGTACACATCCTCCACTCTCCATCTTTCTTTGGTGCCAGTACTGCAGGTACCGCACATGGACTTAGGCTCTCCCTTATCAGTCCCTTCCTTAATAGCTCATGAACTTGTCTGTTCAACTCTTCATTCTCTACTGTAATCATTCTGTGGGCTACCTTATTTGGAAAACTAGCTCCTAGTATCAAATCCATTTGATGACTTATCTTCCTTACTGGTGGTAAACCTTATGGTACATTATCAGAGACAATATCATGAAATTCTTCCAACAATTTTGAGAGTTCTGATGGTACATCTTCACATTTCACTTCACTAATCTTAGGAATCAATGCAAAGCAACGATGCTCATGCTTCATACCCTCCAAAAACTTTCTACCATCTGCCAAGCAAATTCTAGCAGTACTACGTACCTTTTCTTCCACCTCCTTCAAGGGATTCAACTTATGATGACTCCATCCTTTGTTAGGGAGTATGTGTTTGCATGGCCATCACGGACAACACTTCTATCATACTGCCATAGCCTCCCTAATAACATATGACATGCATCCATCGGTATGATGTCACAAAACACCTCATCGTGGTAGTCACCAATCTTGAACTTCACTAAACACTATTCATTGACCAAAGCTCTATGGTCCTTCTGCAACCATGCAATCCGGTATGGATGCGGATGCTTTCTTCTTGTCAACTACTAATTTTCAACCATCTTCTCTGAGACAAGATTATCAGTGCTTCCACTGTCAATAATAATATCACAACACTTACCTTCACATTTGTACCTTGTTTGGAATAAACTCTTCCTCTGATTGGGTTTTTTCTCCTCATTCAACAAAGTTCTTCTGACAACTAGGGTTTTGCCCCTTTCTACATCTTTGGAGTGCTCAGACTGTGCATCTTCATCCACATTTGCAACTTGGTCATTACCTTCAGGTCTACTATTCATCCTTCCTTGATGTTGCAGACACCTATATGCTCGATGCCCTTCTTCTCCGCATTGGAAACATGTTCCTTTGAAACCTCCTCTTGCAGGTCCTTGCCCAGGTCTACCTCTTCCTCTTCCTCTTTGCTCACCATTATTTTGGTCATGAGGGTGGTAGGTATTATCTCCTCTCTGATTTCGACTGGTTGCAGCTTCACTTTTCTTTGGATCTTCATTTCGGCCTCCATAGGGTCTTCCGCCAATCCTTCTACCTTGACCTCTTCCCCTTTGCTTTGTTTCAAATCTCTTATTCAACTTCTCTTCCACCTTCAAGGAAAACTGGTACACATCTTCTATGGTGGTCATTCTGACCAAGCTCAACTCTTCTTGAATACTTGGCCTCAACCCATTAATGTAATGGGCCACCTTCTCCTTGTTGGCCTCTCCATGGCCTATCCTGATAGTGATCTTATAAAAATCTTTTGTATACTCATTAATAGACTTGTTACCTTGCTTCAATCCTTGCAGCTTCTTTAGCAACTCCATCTCGTAGTCCACAGGAATGAACTGCTTCTTCAATTTCTCCACCATCTGATCCCATCTGGTAATCTTTGCTTTTCCTCTTCTATTTCTATCTAACTGGACCTTCTTCCACCAAATACTGGAGTGTCCCTTCAACTTTGTCTTCACAAACTTGACCCGTTCAGGGTCTTCCACATCTTCATACTCAAAATACTCCTCCATATCATTGATCCAATCAATAAGTTCTTCCGAATTCAAATCTCCAGAATAGGTAGAAACTTCGATCCTGGGCCTCTTTCTGATCTTTGAAATGGCCCTCAACAACCTAACTTCTGCAGGATCTCCCACAACTTCTTATTCTTCCTCAGATAGCTATTCTTCAACTTCATGTTCACTTTCCTCTCTCCTTCTCGGCTTGAACCCTCTTCGCAGCTCCTCTTGCAATGCATCGAATTGTTTTTGTAGGGCTCTAAAACCCTCTTTCGTCAAAGCATTCCTCCCACCACGGTTTCTTCGTGGAGGCATCTAAATCTATGCAGCAAACCCACAACCTTAGGTCCTAGTGCAAACTACCTCACGGTCGGCGATCTATCTACACACTTAGGAACCCTTGCTCTGATACCACTTGATGAAGGGGTTAAATCATAAAACACACAATAACAGAAATTGCAAACAGAAAAGAGAATGATATTTTATTAATATGAGAAAAACATTTCATTACATAAGCTCAAATACAACTAGAGGATGAATCACCTATAGGCTGCAACACATTACAGCTCCCTCTCTCAAAACTCTGGAATCTTTAGCCTTATGTAATTCCCAAATCAACTAGGTTTTCTAATTTCCCGCCTTTCTTGACTCTACACCTTCCCCCTTAACTCTACTACCCTAAGGGTTCCAAAAAATGGTTATATATAACCCCTTTTGGTGACCACTAGCTTAATTTTAAAATTTGCATCTCCCTCCAAAAATAAGTCAACTTCGCGGGGCCATAACTTTCAAAATTACCATTGGATTTTCAATTATAATACCTTTTTGGAAAGCTCTCGAAAAGACAATGGAGAGCAAGCAGTACCGATCGGTAGGCTACTTGGGTTTCCTGCCAAATTTTGGGCCCATCCAAAGCCTCTAAGTGCCACAAATTTGACTTTGAATATTTCAATAGGATTTTTGGAATTTGAAATTTTAATATCTCACAAATAACAAATGATATTGAAGTGATTTCTTCACCATTAGCTTCAATTCACCATTCTGGAGGTCCGTGTAAGCTTTTGTATCCAACCATGCACAAATACAAACTTACTAAAAATAGTAACCCTACCAAATTTAGCCCTTATTGAAAAGAAACAACACATTTATTATTATTATTATTATTATTATTATTATGGTTGATGCAAGATTGCTCTTACACCTTGGATGCTCATGCATTAGACACCCGAGGTAATTTGAAAAGTGACCTTGTCACTTCTCATGTGTTAGAGGGAAACCAAAATGATTAACCTCAGTCTCATATAACCATGATAAATATTCAGCATGCCTTCCTTTCCATTTCACCAAGTATTCTGTATACTACCTATTTCTTGAACTCTTACCGACACGGCTATCCATAATGCCCTCTATCTCCTCCTTCTCTGAAGTAGATGCTGGAATGTCCCACTGTGTTCCTTTGTCAAGTCCATCATCATGATACTCTGTCAGATCTGAAATGTTGAACACTAGTGAAATATTGATGTCATCAGGCAACTCTACCTCAAATGCATTTCCTGAATTGTGCTTCTACAGGATTCTACATGGTCCAAATTTCCTCATCTTCAGATTATTATATGTACCATCTGAAAATCTTTCTTTTCTCAAGTGAAGCAGGACTTCATCACCCTCCTAAAACTCCTTATGCCTCCTCTTCTGATCTGCCTTAGCCTTGTACTAAGAATTCATCTTATGGATATGCTTTCTTACCTCTTCGTGCAAATTCTTCATGTGCTCAGCAAAATTTTAAATCTCGGCACTACTCTTCTCCCCCTTATCCATCCTCCTCAATTTAGAAGCAGTTCTTGGGCTACTCCCATACACAATCTGGAATGGAGATTTACCTATGCTCCTATTGATAGAATTGTTGTGAGCAAATTCTACCTATGGTAAAATCAAATCCCATCCCTTGGGCTTATCTCCTACTAAGCATCGTTGTAGGTTACCCAAACTCCTATTCACCACTTTTGTCTGTCCATCAGTCTATGGATGGTGTGCAGAACTGAACTTCAAATCTATCTTCAACTTCTTCCACAATGTCCTCTTGAAATAACCAACAAACTTGGTATTTCGATCTAAAACTATGCTCTTAGGTAGACCATGTAGTCTCACCACCTCCCTGAAAAATAACTCTATAATGTGAATAGCATCATTAGTCTTCTTGCAAGGAATAAAATGGGCCATTTTTTAGAATCTATCCACCACCACAAAAATGGAATCATGCCCTCTATGTGTCCTTGGTAAACTAAAAACAAAATCCATACTAATATCATCCCATGGCTTCTCTGGTATAGGTAATCGCTGATATAGCACTATATTCTGACTTGTTCCTTTTGCCATCTGACACACTCTACAACTCTGCACAACTTTCCTCACATCTTGCTACAATTGTGGCCAGTAATAATGTTCACCAACAATAGCAATGGTCTTATCTCAACCAAAGTGTCCAGCTAATCCTCCACTATGCTTCTACTTAATCAGGTTCTCTCTCACATAACTCCTCAAAATGCACAACTGGCTTCCTCTAAACACCATGCCATCTTGGATTATGTAATCCAACCATTTTGTCCTATCCAAAGTAACAAGTTGCAAACAAGCTTTCCAAGCCTCTACAAAATCTAGGTGTTCAGGATACAAACTTTTGTGTTCATCAAACCCAACAACCTCTATCTTCATTTCTGTCAACAAATTTCGCCTTCTGCACAAGGCATCTACAACCCTGTTAGACTTCCCACTCCAGTGCTTCAAAACAAAAGTATGACTCTGCAAATACTCAACCCATTTTAAGTGCCTTTGATTTAACGTTCCTTGACTAATAAGATACTGCAAAACCTGATGATCAGTATATAAAACAAACTCTTTTGGCAACAAATAATGTCTCCATTTCTTCAAAGCCTGGACTATTGCATAAAACTCTTTATCATAAATAGAATACTTTTTCTTGGCATAATTAAGCTTCTCACTAAAATAGGCAATGGGCTTACCTTCTTGACTTAGAACAGCACCTATACCAGTACCACTACCATCACAATCTACCTGAAATGACTTATTGAAATCTAGAAGTGCCAACACAAGTTGTTCTACAACTTTTTGCTTCAATGTATCAAAGCTCTTGTCTGCTCCTTTTGTCCATCTAAACTTTTTTCTATCCCCTCTCATTGTCTCTGTTAGGGGTGCACAAATGCTACTAAAATTTCTGATAAACTTTCTATAAAACGTTTCCAAACCATGAAAAGATCTTACCTTGAAGGCACTCCTTAACGTAGGACATTCAATGATAGCCCTCACCTTCTCTAGGTCCATCTTAAGACCTTCCTCTAAGACAACAAATCCTAGATATACCAACTCCTTTGCAAAACTACATTTCTTCAGATTGATCAACAACTTCTCCTCCCTCAGATTTTCTAAAACTCTTCTGATTTGCATCAAATGCTCATCCCAAGTCTTACTGAAAATTAAAATGGCATCTAAATAAACAATAACAAAACTTCCCAAAATTTCCTTCAGTACCTCATTCATGAGCCGCATGAATGTGCTCGGTGCATTGGTTAGCCCAAATGGCATGACTAACCACTCATACAAACCCTCCTTTGTCTTGAAGGATAGCTTCCATTCATCTCCTTCTCTAATTTGAATATGGTGATACCCACTCTTCAGATCAATCTTCGTGAAGTAATTGGCTCCACTCAAACAATCCATTATGTCATCCATTCTCGGTAATGGAAATCTGTACTTGATTGTGATCTTGTTGATGGCTAGGGAATATGTACACATCATACACTATCCATCTTTCTTTGGTGCTAGTACTATAGGTACCGCACATGGACTTAGGCTCTCCCTTATTAGTCCCTTCCTTAACAGCTTGTGAACTTGTCTATTCAACTCTTCATTCTCTACTGGAGTCATTCTGTGGGCTACCTTATTTGGCAAACTAGATCCTCGTATCAAATCCATTTGATGACTTATCTTCCTCACTGGTGGTAAACCTTCTAGTACATTATCAGAGACAATATCTTGAAATTCTTCCAACATTTCTGAGAATTCTGCTGGTACATCTTCACATTTCTCTAGACTAATCTTAGGAATCAATGCAAAGCAATGACGCTCATGCTTCATACCCTCCAAAAAATTTCTACCATCTACCAACCAAATTCTGGCAGTACTACATACCTTTTCTTCCACCTCCTTCAAGGGCTTCAACTTATGACGGACTCCATCCTTTGTTAGGGAGTATGTGTTTGCACGGCCGTCATGGACAACGCTCCTATCATACTGCCACGGCCTCCCCAATAACATATGATATGCATCCATCGGTATGATGTCACACAACACCTCATCATGGTAGTCACCAATCTTGAACTTCACTAAACACTGTTCATTAACCAAAGCTCTATGGTCCTTCTACAACCATGCAATCTGGTATGGATGTGGATGCTTTCTTCTTGTCAACTTCAACAAGTCAACTATCTCCTCTGAAACAAGATTATGAGTGCTTCCACTGTCAATAATAATATCACAACACTTACCTTCACATTTGCACCTTGTGTGGAATAAACTCTTCCTCTGATTGGGTTCTTTCTCCTCATTCAACAAAGTTCTTCTGACAACTAGGGTTTCTCCCCTTTCTGCATCTTCAGAGTGCTTAGACTGTGCATCTTCATCCACGTGTGCAACTCGTGCATTACCTTCAGGTCTTCTATTCATCCTTCCTTGATGTTGTGGACACTCGTATGCTTGAAGCCCTTCTTCTCCACATTGGAAACATGTTCCTCTGAAACCTCCTCTTGTAGGTCCTTGCCCAGGTCTACCTCTTACTCTTGCTCTTTGCTCACCATTATTCTAGTCATGAGGGTGGTAGGTATTATCTCCTCTCTGATTTTGACTAGTTCTAGCTTCTTCACTTTTCTTTGGATCTTCATTTCGGCCTCCATAGGGTCTTCCACCAGTCCTTACATCTTGACCTTTTCCCCTTTTCTTGCTTTCAAACCTCTTATTCAACTTCTCTTCCACCTTTAGGGAAAACTAGTATTTATCTTCTATGGTGGTCATTTTGACCAGGCTCAACTCTTCTTGAATACTTGGCCTCAACCCATTAATATAATGGGCCACCTTCTCCTTGTTGGCCTCTCCATGGCCTGCCTTGATAGTGATCTTATAAAAATCTTCTATATACTCCTTAACAGACTTGTTACCTTGCTTCAATCCTTGCAGCTTCTTTAGCAACTCCATCTCATAGTCCACAGGAATGAGCTGCTTCTTCAATTTCTCCACCATTCGATCCCATCTAGTAATCTTTGCTTTTCCTCTTCTATTTCTATCTAACTAGACCTCTTTCCACCAAATACTGGCATGGCCCTTCAACTTTGTCTTTACAAACTTGACCTATTCAAGGTCTTCCACATCTTCATACTCAAAATACTCCTCCATATCATTGATCCAATCAATAAGTTCTTCTGGATTCAAATCTCCAGAATAGGTAGAAACTTCGATCATGGGTTTTTTTCTGATCTTTGAAATGGCCCTCAACAACCTAACTTCAGCAGGATTTCTCGCAACTTCTTGTTTTTCCTCATATAGCTCTTCTTCAGCTTCATTGTCGCTTTCCTCTCTCCTTCTTGGCTCGAACCCTCTTCGCAGCTCCTCTTGCAATGCATCAATTTGTCTTTGCAGGGCTCTAAAACCCTCTTCTGTAAAAGCATTCCTCCCACCACAGTTTCTTCATGGAGGCATCTTGATCTATGCAGTAAACCGACAACCTCAGGTCCTAGTGCAAACTGCCTCACGGTCGGTGATCTGTCTACACACTCAGGAACCATTGCTCTGATACCACTTGATGAAGGGGGTAAATCATAAAACACATAATACCAGAAATTGTACACAGAAAATAAAATGATATTTTATTAATATGGGAAAAATATTACATTGTAGAAGCTCAAATACAATCAGAGGATGAATCCCCTACAGGCTGCAACACATTATAGATCCCTATCTCAAAATTCTAGAATCTTCAGCCTTCTGTAATTCCGAAATCAACTAGGGTTTCTAATTTCCCCTCCTTTTTTGATTCTACACCTTCCCCCTTAACTCTACTACTCTAAGGGTTCCCAAAAATGGTTATAAATAGTCCTTTTTGGCGACCACCAGCTTAATTTCAAAATTTGCATCTCCCTCCAAAAATAGGTCAACTACGTGGGGCCATAACTTTTGATCCGACTGTTGGATTTTCAATTATAATACCTTTTTGGAAAGCTCTTGAAAATATGATGGAGCGCAAGCAATACCGATAGGTAGACAACTTGGGTTTCCCATCAAATTTTGGGCCCATCCGGAGCCTCTAAGTGCCTCAAATTTGACTTTGAATATTTCAATAGGATTTTTGGAATTTGAAATTTTAATATCTCACAAATGACAAATGATATTGAAGTGATTTCTTCACCATTAGCTTCAATTCACCATTCTGGAGGTCCATGTAAGATTTTGTATCCAACCGTGCACAAATGTAAACTTATTTAAAATAGTAACCCTATCAAATTCAGCCCTTATTAAAAAGAAACAACAATTTTTTTTTTATTATTTTTTTTTTGTTTGATGCAAGATTGCCCTTACACCCTGGATGCTCCTGCATCAAACACCCGGGGTAATTTGAAAAGTGACCCTGTCACTTCTCATGTGTTAGAGGGAAACCAAAATGATTAACCTCAGTCTCAAATAACCATGATGAATCTTCAACAGGCCTTCCTTTCCATTTCACCAAGTATTATATATACTGCCTGTTTCATGTACTCTTACCCACATGGCTATCCAGAATGCCCTCTATCTCCTCCTTCTCTGAAGCAGATGCTGGAATGGTCCACTATGTTCCTATATCAAGTCCATCATCATGATACTCTATCAGATCTGAAATGTTGAACATTGGTGAAATATTGATGTCATAAGGCAACTCTACCTCAAATGCATTTCCTAAATCGTGCTTCTACAGGATTCTATATGGTCAAAATTTCCTCATCTTGAGCTTATTATATGTACCAACTATAAATCTTTCTTTTCTCAAGTGAACAATGACTTCATCACCCTCCTAAAACTCCTTATGCCTCCTCTTCTGATCTGCCTTAGCCTTGTAGTGAGAATTCATCTTATGGATATGCTTTCTTACCTCTTCGTACAAATTCTTCATGTGCTCAGCAAAATTTTTAGCTTTGGCACTACTCTTCTCCCCATTATCCATCCTCCTCAATTCGAAAGCAGTTCTTGGGCTACTCCCATACACAACCTAGAATGGAGATTTACCTATGCTCCTATTGACAGAATTGTTGTAAGCAAATTATGCATGTGGTAAAATCAAATCCCATCCCTTGGGCTTATCTCCTACTAAGCATCGTAGCAGGTTACACAAACTCCTATTCACCACTTCTGTCTATCCATTAGTCTGTGGATGGTTTGTAGAACTGAACTTCAAATTTGTCTTCAACTTCTTCCGCAATGTCCTCCAGAAATAACCAACAAACTTGGTATCTCAATCTGAGACTGTGCTCTTAGGTAGACCATGTAGTCTCACCACCTCCCTGAAAAATAACTCTACAATGTGAATAGCATCATTAGTCTTATTTCAAGGAATAAAATGGGCCATCTTTGAGAATCTATCCACCACCACAAAAATGGAATCATGCCCTCTGTGTGTCCTTGGTAAACCAAGAACAAAATCTATACTAATATCATCCCATGGCTTCTTTGGTATAGGTAATGGCTGATATAGCCCTGTATTCTGACTTGTTCCTTTTGCCATCTGACACACTCTGCAACTCTGCACAAATTTCCTCACATCTTGCTGCAATTGTGGCCAGTAATAATGTTCACCAACAATAGGAATAGTCTTATCTCAACCAAAGTGTCCAGCTAATCCTCCACTATGCTTCTCCTTAATCAGGTTTTCTCACATGGAACTCCTTAGAATGCACAACTGGCTTCCTCTAAACAACATGCTATCTTGGATTATGTAATCCAACTATTTTGTCCTATCCAAATTAACAGGTTCCAAACAAGCTTTCCAAGCCTATTTAAAATCTAGGTCTTTAGGATACAAACTTTTGAGTTCGTCAGACCCAACAACCTCTATCTTCATTTCTGTCAACAAATTTCACCTTCTGCTCAAGGCATCTGCAACCCTGTTGGACTTCCCACTCTAGTGCTTTAAAACAAAAGTATAACTCTGCCTAAACTCAACCCATTTTAAGTGCCTCTGATTTAACTTTCCTTGACTATAAAGATACTGCAAAGCTTGATGATCAGTATATAAAACAAACTCTTTTGGCAACAAATAATGTCTCCATTTCTTCAAAGCCTAGACGATTGCATAAAACTCTTGATCATAAACATAATGCTTTTTCTTGGCATCATTAACCTTCTCACTAAACTAGGCAATGGGCTTACCTTCTTGACTTAGAACAGCTCCTATACCACTACCACTAGCATCACAATCTACTTGAAATGCCCTATTGAAATCTGGAAGTGCCAACACAAGTTGTTCTATAACTTTCTGCTTCAATGTATCGAAGCTCTTGTCTGCTCTTTTAGTCCATCTAAACTCTTTTCTATCCCCTCTCATTGTCTCAATTAGGGGTGCACAAATGCTACTGAAATTCCTAATAAACTTTCTGTAAAAACTTGCCAAACCATGAAAAGATCTTACCTCGAAAGCACTGCTTAGCGTAGGCCATTTAATGATAGCCCTCACCTTCTCTGGGTCCATCTTAAGACCTTCCTCTGAGACAACAAATCCCAGGTATACCAACTCCTTCTTTGCAAAACTACATTTCTTTAGATTGATCAACAACTTCTCCTCCCTCAACTTCTCTAAAACTCTTCTGATATGCATCAAATGCTCATCCTAAGTCTTACTAAAAATTAAAATGTCATCTAAATAAACCATAACAAAACTTCCCAAAAATTCTTTCAGTACTTCATTCATGAGCCACATGAATGTGTTCGGTGCATTGGTTAGCCCAAATGGCATGACTAACAACTCATAAAAACCCTCCTTTGTCTTGAAGGCTTTCTTCCATTCATCTCCTTCTCTTATTCGAATCTGGTGATACCTACTCTTTAGATCAATCTTCGTGAAGTACTTGGCTCCACTCAAACAATCCATTATGTCATCCATTCTCGGCAATGGAAATCTATACTTGATTGTGATCTTTTTGATGGCTTGGAAATCTCTACACATCCTCCACTCTCCATATTTCTTTGGTGCTAGTACTGCAGGTACTGCACATGGACTTAGGCTCTCCCTTATCAGTCCCTTAACAGCTCATGAACTTTTCTATTCAACTCTTTATTCTCTGTTGGAGTCATTCTGTGGGATGCCTTATTTGGAAAACTAGCTCCTGGTATCAAATCCATTTGCTGACTTATCTTCCTCACTGGTGGTAAACCTTCTGGTACATTATCAGAGACAATATCTTGAAATTCTTCAAACATTTCTGAGAATTCTGCTGGTACATCTCACATTTGTCTTGACTAATCTTGGAAATCAATGCAAAGCAATGATGCTCATGCTTCATACCCTCCAAAAACTTTTTACCATCTACCAAGCAAATTCTGGCAGTACTACATACCTTTTCTTCCACCTCCTTCAAGGGCTTCAACTTATGATGCACTCCATCCTTTTTTAGGGAGTATATTTTTGCATGGCCATCATGGATAGTGCTCCTATCATACTGCCACGGGCTCCCTAATAACATATGACATGCATCCATCGGTATAATGTCACACAACACCTCATCATGGTAGTCATCAATCTTGAACTTCACTAAACACTGTTCATTGACCAAAGCTCTATGGTCCTTCTGCAATCATGCAATCCGGTATGGATGCAGATGCTTTCTTCTTGTCAACTTCAACTTGTCAACCATCTCCCCTGAAATAAGATTATCAGTGCTTCCACTGTCAATAATAATATCACAACACTTACCTTCACATTTGTACCTTGTGTGGAATAAACTCTTCCTCTGATTGGGTTCTTTCTCCTCATTCAACAAAGTTCTTCTGACAACTAGGGTTTCTCCCCTTTCTGCATCTTTGAAGTGCTTAGACTGTGCATCTTCATCCACATATGCAACTCATGGATTACCTTCAGGTCTTCTATTCATTCTTCCTTGATGTTGTGGACACTTGTATGCTTGATGTCCTTCTTCTCCACATTGGAAACATGTTCCTCTAAAACTTCCTCTTCAAGGTCCTTGCCCAGGTCTACCTCTTCCTGTTCCTCCTTGATCACCATTATTCTGGTCACGAGGGTGGTAGGTATTATCTCTTCTCTGATTTCGACTGGTTCCAGCTTCTTCACTTTTCTTTGGATCTTCATTTCGGCCTCCATAGGGTCTTCCGCTAGTCCTTCCACCTTGACCTCTTCCCCTTTGCTTGCTTTCAAATCTCTTATTCAGCTTCTCTTCCACCTTTAGGGAAAACTGGTACGCATCTTCTATGGTGGTCATTCTAACCAGGCTCAACTCTTCTTGAATACTTGGCCTCAACCCATTAATGTAATGGTCCACTTTCTCCTTGTTGGCCTCTCCATGGCCTACCCTGATAGTGATCTTATAAAAATCTTCTGTATACTCTTTAACAGACTTGTTACCTTGCTTCAATCCTTGTAGTTTCTTCAGTAACTCCATCTCATAGTCCACAGGAATGAACTGTTTCTTCAATTTTTCCACCATCCGATCCCATCTGGTAATCTTTGCTTTTCCTCTTCTATTTCTATCTAACTGGACCTCTTTCCACCAAATACTGGTGTGGCCCTTCAACTTTGTCTTTACAAACTTGACCCATTCAAGGTCTTCCACATCTTCATACTCAAAATACTCCTCCATATCATTGATCCAATCAATAAGTTGTTACAGATTCAAATCTCCAGAATAGGTAGAAACTTCAATCCTGGGCCTCTTTTTGATCTTTGAAATAGCCCTCAACAACCTAACTTATGCAGGATCTCCCGCAGCTTCTTATTCTTCCTCAGATAGCTCTTCTTTAGCTTCATCTTAGCTTTCCTCTCTCCTTCTTGGCTCGAACCCTCTTCGCAACTCCTTTTGCAATGCATCGATTTGTCTTTGCAGGGCTCTAAAACCCTCTTCTGTGAAAGCATTCCTCCCACCACAGTTTCTTCATGGAGGCATCTTGATCTATGCAGTAAACCCACAACCTCAGGTCCTAGTACAAACTGCCTCACGGTCGGTGATCTATCTACACACTCAGGAACCCTTGCTCTGATACCACTTGATGAAGGGGGTAAATCATAAAACACATAATAATAGAAATTGCACACAGAAAATAGAATGATATTTTATTAATATGGGAAAAACATTACATTGTAGAAGCTCAAATACAATCAGAGGATGAATCCCCTACAGGCTGCAACACATTACAGCTCCCTCTCTTAAAACTCGGGAATCTTCAGCCTTCTGTAATTCCCAAATCAACTAGGGTTTCTAATTTTCCGTCTTTCTTGACTTTACACTTTCCCCCTTAACTCTACTACCCTAAGGGTTCCCAAAAATGGTTATATATAGCCGTTTTTGGTGACCACCAACTTAATTTCAAAATTTACATATCCCTCCAAAAATAGGTCAACTTCACGGGGCCATAACTTTTGATCTGACTGTTGGATTTTCAATTATAATACCTTTTTAGAAAGCTCTCAAAAAGACGATGGAGTGCAAGTAGTACCAATAGGTAGACTACTTGGGTTTCCCACAAAATTTTGGGCCCATCCAGAGCCTCTAAGTGTCTCAAATTTGACTGTGAATATTTCAATAGGATTTTTAGAATTTGAAATTTTAATATCTCACAAATGACAAATGATATTGAAGTGATTTCTTCACCATTAGCTTCAATTCACCATTTTGGAGGTCCTTGTAAGATTTTGTACCCAACCGTGCACAAATGCAAACTTACTAAAAATAGTAACCCTACCAAATTTAGCCCTTATTGAAAAGAAACAACACATTTTATTATTATTATTATTATTATTTTTTGGTTGATGCAAGATTGCTCTTACACCCTGGATGCTCCTGCATCAGTCTTCCAGCCCTAGACCCAGGACTTTGCTGTCTCAGATGACACCAAGTTGTGGGTTCCCATCTAGGTTGAGTTCCCCAGTCTTTCCTTGCCTTGCTTGCTTTTTCTACAAGCGATTGCTTCCTCTCGGGGGAGGGTTATTTGTGTCGATCCTGATATGTTCTTTCAAGGTCACCCTCAAAAGTGAGTCTGTGTTAAAGTGGACCTTTCACAAGATTTGAAAGAGTCCATTGATATTCAAATTGGCTCTCTGCGTCATACCCAGAAGGTCACCTATTTCAATCTGCCAAATACCTACTATCAGTGTCAGTCTGCTAAACACAAGATCAAAGATTGTCCCATTGCAATTCCCCATACTCAATCTCCACCATGGGAAATTGACAAGCCCTGTTTGATGGATGGAGCTACCGCTAAACTAGATGAAAAGTGGTCAATGGTTACTAGCTGGAAAAACAAGTCCAATGGCTCTGGGGCAGTTTCCAAAACCCCTGCACTGACAAAATATGTTTCAAACCCTTCTGCAAAGGGGAAGGAAACCCACAAGGTTTCCCCTAGCACTTCAGCTCAAACCAGGCCTGCGACTATGCCCGAGCCTGTTTCAACTACAATCACTTAGCCTACTGAGTCTCCTCCTGTGTCGAGTCCTCTCAGGTGCTCCCGCAGCCCTTCTCGACCTCTTGAGGATGGAGAATATGTTCATAAGAAATGGAGACATGCATCTCCTCCCTTTTCGATTAAAACAATCTTACCAAATGTTTTGCAGGATCGCTATTCCTCTCTAGAAGAGCCAGATTCTGATCCCATGGTAGAGGTTCTCCAATGAAATTTCATCCCTAGAATGTTTGAGGACTCACTGACGTCTTTAGGAAGTATTCTGTTAGGAATACTCTTTAGAAGTATTTTGGTATTGATGTTTTGTGTCTTTAGGAAGTGAAAGTAACTAGTTTTTAGCTCTCTTTAGCTTACTATTCTATTTGGCCTTTGGTGTTGGATTTTTTAAATCATTACCAGTTGCCACCTGGGTACTTTGTGGGGATTCCAATATGGTTGAAATGACATATGATGAAGATGGTCACTTGCCATTTTGTTGGGTAGTTCGTGAAAGAGAGGCATGGTTTTACATGTGACATAAATTAGGTATTTTCGATCCCAACGTTGGTCGCTGCCATTCTCATTCTCTCTAGCATACTTGGTGCAATTTTTGAGCTGGGTCTTGTTGTGATGTTCACAACATGCCCCATTTTACTTCTTGGCAAAATGATGACCCCTGTTGTGGATATAGCTTTTTGTTTGTGTGTGGACCTGCTTGGTGGCAAAGGGAAAAGAGGTAAAGGTTACAAACTGTGTTGAAAATTAAAAAAATTAGCATTAAGTGCCAAAGTGGAATAGAGGTGAATTCTTTGTCAAAAATGAATAAGGGTTTCTTTTTGAACCATTTTAAAATTCCCAATATTCTACAAGATATGCATGTTTTTGGTAAAGTGCATTATAGAAGGGGTTTTGTATGTTACATGTACAAGGTCGTTTGTATGTGGAGTCATTGTATTAGTCACATGGAGTGGTCGGGTTTATTTATCATGGTACTGTGTATGCATGTGTTTAATGTTTTATTCTTTGCATACAAGGCGAACCCAATAAGTTTTAGAAGTGGAGTGGACAATTGGCTAAGATCGCATTGTATCTTGAGTTGTATGTTTGTCGAAAGGAAAGATACAAGGCAATATATAGCGCAATATACATGCTACAGACCCGAAGAGAATATAAAATTTGGTTTTATTAAGGTATGTTTCATTGTTTGTATGTTACATATTTCTGGTTTACATCTTCGGCAAACATACAATGCCAATTTCAAAAGGTAATTAAATTGGATGTAGGTGATGCATTGTACCTTAATGTATCTTGAAAAGATGCATTCGCTTTATATACATGTGTGTATCTGAAGAGGTTATATAATACAGTTAAGAAAAATGAGGAGTCTGAGATGATACAAAGAATTTGCATGTATGGAAGCTTGTATCTAAGGGTAGATACAAGTGGGAAGGTAAAGTGGGTCCCACAGGTTGTATCTCGAGGTTGTATATTGCACAAATAGACGGATATATAAGTGCATATACAAGCTGATATACAAGCAGAGATGCAAGGAATTGTGATACAAGATGGATTTCAAAAAGAAGTTAAAAAAAGATAAGGCTTTGTATATTTGGGTGATTGTATGTTAATGATATACAATCTCGATATACAAAGAAATGAAAGACATCGTCGAAGAGCTAAAAGGTAAAGAGGGTTTGCATGGGTTGCATGTATAAATACTTGTATCTATTTTACATACATTATGGTATACAAACAAAAGATAAAAGGGCAGATATAAAGAAAAATGGGTAACATTGTTTATAACCCGTTGGATATAGGCATGTATATTGAAAAGATGCAAATTAATATACAAGAAATAATATACAAGGAGAGATACAAGAAAATGCGATGTATGCCAAAAACAAACTAAGGGATAGAAGGTTTAAAAATAGAATGTTGAAGTAAGAGGCCAAAGCCATAGGTGCATTAATTGCTGCAATTAATCCTAAACAAACACTAAAAATTGTAAAATTTGATAGGTTAGGGTAAATCAAAGGTTGTTTTTCTTTCAGATTTGCATTGTTAAAATTAAAATTGCAGAAAGAGGAACTATTATAGAAATTGAATGAAAATTCATCATGAGATAGAATTTTAGAAACGGAAAAGATTGGAAAATAGTAAAGTGAGTCAACGATTGTAAGGTTGAGCTATCAAAATTACAGGTATTTATCTTGAACACCGTTATAGTTTAGTTAATTAAAAATGCAAAATAATTTTCAGTAATTTCATTTTAAAATGTAAGCAAGCATTAAATTACTAGGTTTGATAGTTAATTAGCTGGTTTGGGATAAATAATAGGAAAGTCCAAACTAGAAAAGACAAACAAGTTAGGGTAAATGTAAACAAAAAATTCATAGTAAAACACTAAGTAAGAGAGTAAAATGACAAGTTAAAAAATAGTTTTTTACTGGATGGCCCCAAAGCAGAAAAAGGTGGATATAGGGGGTGATGAAAAGATTAAAAAGGAAAGAAAGCCCCGTAAAAAAATCAAGAAGGAAGAGTTACCAATATACAGAGGATACCCTTCATTGCTTGGCACAAGCAGAGTAGGGACAGACACCAACATAGGGAATTATGATGCGAATGATGTTTTGTAGAAGATAATAGTAGCTAATGCTACACCTAACATGAGGTGTATATGGGAAAGTAGATTATACAAAGCTGTAGGTTTCCCATTATCTATGGAACCTAAGGACCTATGTCTGGATTGCATACACTTATATGACCCAGTTACCAGAAGAGTAATACACCAGGATAGGGTCATTGCAAACTTATCTATAGAGAGGATTGCAAGAACATTTGGTCTAGAGATACATGAAAAAATGGTAGATATTGATATTGACTAGTACAATGAGGATTCCAATGATAATGAGAGGAATTGTAGAAGCAACATCTTCTATAGTTACTATAATGTAGAAAATAAACCCAAGGCTATGGCAAGAATACATAAGACTCTGCAAAGAATAGACTTCAAGGAAGAGATATATTTGATGACTATAATGTTAAGCAGACTGGTGGGTTTGAGGGATGCCACTAAGTGTGAGCCTTGGATGTTCACGGTTATACAATTCATGAGGGAAGCAAAGAAGGAATAAGGACAAATTCACTAGGCTAAGGCTATTAGTACAACCATATGGAAACATGTAATGTTAAGAAAAAAAAAGATGATGCCTTTTTGTTTGTCTTCATATGTATTATACTCATGTGCAGCAATGGTTCAACCATATATACATGGGATTAATAGAGTTGGAACCCTAGGGAATGGCCTAGATCAAAAGCTTGTGTATGATCATTATCCTGATTTATAGGAAGATAATGCATTAAGAAAGTATGCTTTAGTAAATGATGTATTTTATACATACATGGTTAGAGTTTTAAGAGAAGAGTAAGATAAGAGATTGTTTGCAGATGCAGAGGATACAATTCATTGCACAGTTCATGGTACATTCAATTCTAGAACTTCACTTATATTAGAACTGAGGGCTTTCAAGGAAAACCTTTCATGTTGCCTAGGTATCCTTCTAACAAGTTGATTGTTTTAGAGTTCTCAAGGCAAAACTTGAATGCCTTCAGAATGTATAAAAATAAGTATAGCGGGGGGAATCTTAACCTCCCTTGGGCAATTGATAGACATTCATGTTCCAGTGAAGAAGTGGCCGGTTACTTAGAGAGGGAGTTAAGGTATTATGGATTTAAAGAATTTGAGCTAGCAAGGAGGTTTGATCCTTTTCACAGGATCCAAAATACTATTGATTCTAAATTTAAACATCAAGTACACATTAAGGATTTTTGGTCAGATTGTGAGAATGACAGAGAAGTGAGAAAGAGAGCTCACAAAAGACTAATAGAAGAGCAAATGAGGCCCATGGGAGACATTTAGTAAATTAAAGTTACAGGAAGAGAAATTGCCATGGAAGAAGAAGAATCCAGTGAATATTCAAGTGAAGAAGAGGAGCAAGACATTCAAGCTTGTATGGAAGTTGAACAAGGTCCAGTGTTTAAGCAAGAAAATGTACAAGAAGAATTGGGGGTAGTAGATTTGTTTGGTACATTAGTACCTCCAAAAATAATAAGAGACGTGCAAGATGTAGCACATCAAGTAGAAGAATCTGAAAAAGAGGATACACCTGAGGAAGCAGTTAAAGAAACACCCATTCAAACTAAAGAAGAAGTAGTAGCTAGTACTTCTGGTGTGGATGTGTTGAATATTTTAAACATGTATGGGGAACACAACAAATAAGAAAAGAATGTAGAAAGCAAAGATGAATAGGAAAAAGAGACAAAAGAATATAATAAGATAGTAGGTTCACCTTCACATGTAGAGCAAATTGACATGCCCAAAAGGTACAAAAGAAAGGTGAAACAGGAGAGGAAACAACAAATAAACCTGAAAGAAAAGAGAAGACAGAGAATATTGATGAAGATAAATTTAAATCTGAAAAGCAAACAGTGGATAAGGGCATGACAAATATAGAACAAGAAAACAAAGAGGAAGATCAAGAAAATGATTCATCAGGAGAAGAATCTCCAGAGGAAGAAGATGAGGGTGGATGAGATACAGAAATTGAAGAAAAGGATAATGAGGGTGAATCTAAACAATAAAATGATCTAATAGTATAAGAACCAACACCTCAACAATAACCTCATCCACAACAACAAGAACAACAACAGCAACAACAAGAACAAGGAGAAGTAGAAAAGCCTTAAGAAAAAGTAAACAATGAAGACAAGGCTACTAAAAGAACAAAAGAGGCTCGAGCCTGGTTGGGTACAGAAGTAAGGAGAGAAAAGGTGGAGGCATAGTTAGTACCCATAGACATCAAAAGTTTATTAGGTGATGCAACGCCAAAAAAAGAAAAGAGGAAGGCAAGAACCATGTCAACAATAAAAAGGGGTCCAAACAGATCCAGAACACTAAACTTGGCCATACCACAGAAAGAGAAAGCTAAAGGAGAAATAACAGTAGAGGACTACAAGATACTTAATTTTGACCTAGGACACACAACAAGGGAGTAGCATATAAGTGAGTGGAAAGATATGCACTAGGTTACAATAGAGATGTTAAGCAAAGACAAGGATAAACATGAATATTTGAAATAACACATTGTCTAGTTACATCAATTCATTAGGGGGATATTTGATCCTAATGCTACAATAAAAGAGTTAGCCAGTGAAATAGCAGTATTGTCAAAAGTTGAAGTGAAGGATATGGAAAATAGGAGGCTCAAGGCCAATTTTTTTGAAGAATACTTTAGAGCATTTATGCAAGAAGGAGAAGAGGTGATCAAACAAGCAGTGACAGGATGGGAATTGGGTGCAACAAAAAAGAATAAATGCAGTTTGCTTATATATAATTGTCAGTTTAGAAAAGAGGAATGCAAGTTTGAATTGGGGCAACTGGAGGAAATTGAAGAAAAAGAAAATGAATTAATAAATGAAGGAGTAATTACTCCTCAGATGGCAAATCAAGTACCACATGGCAAGTTGGAGTTAAGATTTGAAGATGATAGTCGAAGAAGATGCATCACAGTCGCTTAGGGTTTAGAGGAGAAAGTAGATAGCATGATCAGGTTGCATAAGAGGATAGTTGAAAAGCTCATAGATCATGAATGTATGGATGTACCAACATACAAAATCCAAAGGGCATTAAAAGAATTCAAGGCCATCTTTGCACCATGTCTGGAGAATCTAGAGGCATATTTAAGTAAACAAATGATCGATTCAATAATGGAGGTGAGTGCCAAGATAAAGAAATATAAGAAGGTTGAAGGTTCATGTAAAGAATAGAAGAAATTGAAAGAAGGGGTCATAATGCAAGAATATATATGGAGAAGGAGTCTAGGGGGAAATCGCACCTTCATAGAAGGTGTAACAAATAATTTCAAGATATATCTGAAGGAGTAGGAAAATATAAAACAAAAGGGGAAATAATACTAATGAAAGAGTTAGTTGAAGGGTATCCACAGGCAAGGTCAACAAGATAGAAGAGGTCAAAGGGGGGAATCCTTCTTTGAAAAGATTCCAATGGCATCCTTTGAGGCAGAAAAGATACCACAAAGATATTTTGAGAAATGGTTAGGAATGAATGTACACCCTTTATCAAGAAAGTATGAATACTAACCATAGATTGGGTTTTGTAGCCATAGTAGTATGAAGCTTCAAATTCTATATAAGAAGCTCTGCTACTTGTATATTCTTTACATAGGGATTTTGAGTTGTAGCTTTTACTTGTAATTTGTTTGAACATTTGAATATTGAAGTATTTCTTTAGTTTAGAAGAGGAGGTCGCCTGTGTCTACACTAAGGAATACGCAGAATGTTTGGTTTCCTTACTGTATCTGTAAAAACATCTGTAAGTTTTCTGGCAATTTGATTAATGAAACAAAAGGTCATTCATACATTGTACATTCTATATGACTGTGTGCTTTAAATATAAGTAAACTTGGAGTTCTACATCTATTACAAAGTGTTTTCTAACTCTTACTGATATTTGAAGTATTATCCTTTGAAAGCTTGCAATCTTTGATGTGTGTTCATGAAAATACTCAGGACTCTACATTTGAAGATTTAGTATGTTGATTTGATTAATTTGTTGTATCTATTAAAGATGTGAGTAACAGAACATTTAGATCCTATAGTGAAATGATTTTCAACCTGATTTTCTCTAACTTTTCCCCAAACATTTGAAATAATTAGCTTAAAAGCAGAAATCTTAAGGAAATTGTCGTACATTTGAAAGAAGCATAAAGAATTGTGTTAATATCAGACAATTTTCATATCAATTTGAAAGGCAAATCTTGTTTCACTATAAATCATACAAGGATTTGTGATATGGTAGTAAGTTTATGCAAAGGAATGAATAATTTATCTATGTTTGTAACAATTTGCATAATTTGAGTCCAGTAAGTCACAGATTATCTTAAATCAAGTAAGGCCCCTTGAATATTATGATTTCACATCAACCTGCTGAATTGTCCACCAGGTCAAGACCTGACCATACAAAAACTTGGGATTAAGAACTCTTAGGTGATTTCTTCATATCTTTCAAGACAGTTTCTGTTCATTTGTGTGAATTTTAACTTTTGTTATGAATATGTAAAAATAATCATCAATAGTTTTTGGTGCTAGGAGGGCCTAATCGGAGTTAAGGTAGGATTTAAGTAAAACTAGCTCATAACAGTGGTAGGGTGACTAGGTCTAGATCTAGTTCAGAAGATATCTTTGTGCAATTACTTGATAGAAGATAGAATAAAGGTACTTTGATTTAGAATCCTAGAATATCACATGTAAGAAGCTCATCTAGAACACCTCCTGGATCACCTTTTAACATCCATAACATAGTGAGTCCTAACAGTTCTTCATTTAGATCTTTGAACCTTGGTTTAAGTCCTCCTAAGGGTCCAAATCCTCCTACAGGTCCCAGTCCTCCTAGAAATCTAGGTACTCCTAGTGGTCCAAGCCCACCACATGGCCTTACAATGGCCTATTTCAATGTTAATTCTCCTATAACATTCAATGATTATCATGAGATGCCAAAAAATCATGAAAAGATATGTCCTAAGTATCAATTGCATCAGGATCTAGAGGATCACATTAGGATATTCAAGGAGGCATGCTTTAGAGCTAGGTTAGAATATGAGGATGTTGTGTGTAGATTGTTTCCTTACACCTTTAATGAGCAGGCCTCTAACTGGTATGCTAACTTACCGAATGGTTATATTTCTTCTTGGATACATATGGAAGAGGCATTTTTGTCTAGGTTTAGGGGACAAGTTGATCCTTCCAACTTATATCATAAATTGGTTGTAATTAAGAGAGGTGAGGGAGAGTTGATTGATAACTTTAATGATAGGTTTCAAAAGACTTACTCCCAGTTAGTTGCTCCTTACACAGTGAATGCATATGTGTTATTAGCCATGTATTATGTCTCTCGTGATCCACTAACTACTATGTTTGTTAAAAGAAAAGTTGATATAGATACTATATCCAAAGCTTATAAAGAAGCAGCCTCAGTAAACTACAAATCGAGACAAACAACATTTAGTTGGTTTCTTAATGGAGGAAACCCTAGGATGCAAAGTTAAGCACAACCTTGGAATGGAGTTCCTATGCATCATACTCCATTATTGAACCCAATTCCTACATACACACCTATGTATAATCCTTCCCCAATCCAGACTATAGTTCTCTATACATGTAATAGTACCAATAACAATCAGAGCAATGGTCAGTCATTCTTCCAACCTCCTTAGGATACATTTGTGGCAAAGGAACAAGAGGATAGGGAAAAGATCAAATAAATTACTACACACCTAAGAATATTGACAACTAAAATGATGCAACTAAGAAATAAAAATTTCTATGGTAGAAATAATCAAGCATACAATCAGAACCATAACTAGAATTATAACTAGGGTTAGGGTTCAAATCAAGACTAGAATTATAATCATAATCAAAATCATAATCAGGGACAGACAATGCAAACCAAAGCACATGCTATAGATAACAAGACCTAGGGTAATAACAATAGAAATTAGAATCAACCAAAGCTGCCTAGTACATGGAACACAGGGCCAAATAATGGCACTCTAGCTTCTCCATTTGAGAGTTTGGATAATCAGAAAACAAAACAAACAACCAGAATTCAAATGGCCAATGTAGCATTAAAAAATTGGTGCAGTATTCATAATACCAGTGCACATGTTGAATTAGACTACTCTTAGTTTCATCTAGCAGCTAGTATTTTCAATGTGGATGTACAAGCTCCCACATTTGAATTTCTCATTCCCAAAGGTAATGAAAAGTGCCCTCAGGATTTGAGACTACTTTAGTTTTAGAAACTTTCACCTTTGCAACTAGGGAGGAAGGGGATCAATTGTTAGAAGATGAGCCTTACTTTTGTGAGAACTTATACCCCTAATCAGCCTTAGTATTGAATGTGTTTTAGTTTCCCGTTGAAACTAAAAATGAAGTGTTATACCAAATAGAGGAGGTATAGGCTTTTCAGTAGTCCAACAAAAATCATACCTACAATTTGAGAAGTAATACTAGGCCTGGAAGTCCTTTCACTACTTCCACTCCCAACAATTTCAACACTCCTCCAAATCAGCATGCTAATAATAACCTTGCTATATTGAAGGCTAACCATAATGTGAATGGTGGGACAGTAGCATCAAAAGTTCAAATGAGGAAAATAGAGACATTTGAAACAATGAGGTTAATGAGTTACTTGTCTGAAGAGATAAAAAAATCAAGGTCAGTATACCTTTATGTGAATTATTGAAAAGTCTATGGGTCAAAAATGCCTTCATAAAATCCTTGGATACATCTGTGGAAGGTGAGGTCTCTGTTGATATGAATATTCCTAGTAAAGATCCACAGTCCAAAGACAAAAGTAAGCAAGCTGAACAACCTTCCAACACTAATGTGGTCATGTATGCAAATAAGAGGGAAGCTCCTCCTTTCTTGTTAACCATTAGGATGTTGGGAAAGAACATACATAATTGCATGGTAGATTCTAGTGCATCAGCCAATGTAATGCCTTTAGGGATATGCAAAAATTTAGGGCTGACTCCTACCAAATATGCCAAGGTTGTTACACAATTAGACAAAACTGAGGTCAATGTGATAGGAGAATTAATGCATATTTAAATGCAGTTAGCCTCTGATCCTAGGGTGAGTTAGTTTATTGACATTGAGGTAGTGGATATACCTGTGAATTATGGGATGTTGTTAAGTAGGGACTGGTCCAAAACATTAAACAGATATATAGCCATTGATTTTGCACACATGTGGTTACCTTGGAGAGGTGTTCCAAATCAGATCAGGATAGAAGTTGAACCCTGAATGAAACACATGATTACAGAATACAACAAGATTAACAAGATATTATATGCTTCTATTGAACTCAGTGTTTATAGAATCACTAATAAGGGAGTGCAAATTAAAGAAATCTTGATGTTGAATTTTAAAGAAAAACCTGTCAGTAAAGAAATAGTAGTGTTCATTGAGTCTGATTGCAATTCTTTTGATGAGGAAGACAATGCAATAAATAGTTTTGGTCAGATCATAAGGTAAGAGATAGAAAGGTACATTAAACAAAAAATTCTAGTGTAGTGCAAGTTATACAAAAGCATGTGCAGAGTCCATAGTAAGCCTCATTCTGAAGAGAATTGTGGAATGTGCAGAGATATTATATAATATTAATACATAAAGTGCATAAAAGGGATGGAATTGCAAGAAGGAAAGATTAATCCTAAGAAACTAGAGTTATACTTTCATGATAACATGGATGTACTAATTCCAGATTTAGAGAAAGAAACAAAAGACAAAAGTGTCTGTCATTTTGATTTACAAATTGAGAATATAAATATGCATGTAGGTCAAAATGAATCACCCATGAAGAAACAAGTTATTACAGTGCAGGTAACAAAAAGGGTGAGAGATGCCAAAATAAAAGGTCAAATGAATAAGGAAGGCATGTGGGCACTTAAATGTGACGTGTCTAAGTCCAAACAAGGTGCAGGTGCTGGTGTTGAACTTATAGATCCTAATGGTAAGTCATTTTTAGCAGCATATAGGTTACAATTTCCTTGTACTAATAATGTTGTAGAATATGAAGCTTTAATTTATGGATTTGTTATGGCTATCAAGAAAAGGGTGAAAATGATCAGAGTGTTTTCAAACTCTGAGTTAGTGGTCAGACAAGTGAGAAAACTATATGCATGCAATTATAAGAAGATGGTTTATTATAGGCATAGAGTGTGGGATTTAATGGATTCATTTGATGCCTTTAACATAGAACATATCCCTAGGGAATTGGATCATCAACCAGATGCATTAGCAGTTGCTGCTAGCACTTTGGAGCCCTTAACACTATTAGGTCTAAAATGATTTGCTGTTGAATTAGTGAATGTCTCGAGCATACCAGATAATGTTACTCATTTTCAGGTATTTGAAGGGGATCAACAAATTATGGATTTTCTCACCTGTAATAAGGTGTTTGAAGCTCAAATCATTGATGAATAGGAAATGCCTAATGTGTCTTGGGTTGAAGAAGACATAATAAACTCGAAAAGTAATTTCTTACCTAAGGGGGTAATTGATTTGGAAAAGATATTTGACTTTGATGGGGTAGTTAGACAGAAAGATTTGCCCAAAATTGAAGGGGGTAAATGTGATCCATGTTAGGTCTCAAAAATGTGGGTCATTAACCCTAAGAGGTTGCCAATCTCTCTTCACTCTTTTGGCTAACAGGCACAGGGAAATACCCTCTTCACTTTAGGCTCTGCTAGACTTAGGTGTGTGTACCTTGACTACTAGTTCAAACTTATATTAACCTTCACGGTGGTAAATATGTGTGAAGCTTGTAATGATTAGTGCTTTATCTATTGGGCAACGGAGTCAGGATGTGTAGGATAAATGTGTCCCCCTTCTTGGCTTAACTCAAATTATTTGGCACTTTTCAAATGTTTATACCTTGTATAAACGTGCAAGGTTGTAGGTTACTTATGCTCTTCTTATTAATCCCAATGATATTCTCCCAAGTTACTGTGAACAACTGAAAGGAAGTTTAATTCTGGCAAGAAGAAAACCTAACCAAAATTGTTCTCAACAACTTAGAAGGACTTAAATCAACTCCTTACAAAAACCAATCAATTAGAACACACTGAATTAGCAAATGTTACCAGATAAATTAAATACATCCTTGATATATTAATTTAAATAATGAAGGAGACCATTTTGGAGACAACACAAATAACACATATGGTTGAATATTAACAAATAATTGAACACCAGGGGTTGAAACATCAGATAAAAATATTCCTTTCTCCGTCCAATAAAGTTTTACAATATATGTTTAGAGGGCTTCATTCTTGATATATTTATCTAACCCTAAGTTGCTCTTTATTGATATTTCTTGGTTCATTGCTTGATGATTATTCTTTGATTTTCATCTCCAATAAATACTTTTGGATTTTAGGGTTAGAACCCTTCACATGTCCATCTGATGTAGCTCTTCATTAATCAATTATTTGGTAGGAATAAAATATCTAATTTTATCCTTCATATTTGTATCTTGATTAATTTTAATGATAATCATTATCGTCTCTCTTTTACTGGCAATCTTCACGCTCATACTTACTTGTGTACCCTTTTACCTTTTCTTGGCTAAAATAATCATTATGTGAAAATAACTGGGCCACCATAAAATATTTATCAGGTAAAATGATTATTTATTTGGTTTGCAAGTATTCCCTTGGTATTTTTACCCATGAAGTACTTCCTTTTTGGATTTTGATTTCCCTTTAAATCCTTTCTCACTTCCATTTCACCTCTGTGTGAAATCCATTTAACAAGTGCTTTACCAGTGAATTCACTTTAATTTTTTACCAAATCTGGGAGATATAATCTTATTTACCTCCTCTGGAAATATTTTACCTATGCACTTCCATGTCATTGAAATATTTCTTTAGGTAAACACTGATTCCCTCTCTTAAGATATTTCATATCTTAGTGAAAATATATTAAACCTTATAAAATCTTCACTTTGCATAATAAAGTATTTTTCAATACTTTAATATTTATCTCATTTTCTCGGTTATATTCCTTCATCTATATATTCATATATTCATTTGGGTGAAAAATGATTACCCCCTCTTAACTTCCTCAAAAAATATTTCACTCATTACTATATGCATTTTCACATAAAACATTATTAAGGTAAAATAATTACCTATTTGATTAATTCTTCCGGTAAGTATTTCACTTCTGAGTAAAAACATTTTTTAATGATTTTCCACCTTATATCCCCTTCCACAAAAATATGACGTTTAGATTTTTATTTTATTATAATCTTACCTCATTTAATTTTTTGTTTACACCTTCTGCATATATTTATTTTCCTCTTGACAATATTTATACTTTTTCCCACTGCACTCTTTGATAATAGTTATACCTTTATTTTCCATCGGGCTTTCACTGGGACCACATTTCAGTTCTGCAAATTACCTGATAAACTTCTCTCGATAATATATTTGTTTACTTTATATCTCCTAGCCTTTGCATGTAAAAGCCTTTGGATACCCAACTCATCGGCAGTTTGGGGGAACTCTAAAATTACTTCTACTGTATCTCGATATGTCATTTGTTATTCATTTTGAGGGGCCCATTTTATTGGTATATTGGAGAGACTATATTAATCTCTCACTAATATATTATTTTCCTTTCGATATGATTTGATAGATGTCCATTCTCTGTTTTAAAGCTCCTATTTTGACACAGGCATGGAGAAGACTGAAAAATACGAAATGGTCAGGTTGGAAACTTATCAGTTGCATATGATGAAACTTCATGGCTATGAGGATACTCATGCTTCTTATATACCATAATCATGCTGATGAGATTCTTTTCAAGAATAATATTTCTTCAGATCTTTGTAGGCACTATCCAAAGGACCAAATATGGAACAAATTCTTGTATCAAATGCTTACCTTTTCATCTCCTGGAATGTAATTATAGTGTTCCCCTCCAATGTGCTTCTAGAGTGAAAATATGAAATGGGTTATCATCAAAAATCCCTTTTTAGACATATTGCATAGTAGTCAAAATAGGCCAAGTAGCCTTCAAAATTGCCTTAGAAAATTGATCAAACGATCTCCAAAAACCATGAAAATGCACCTGCATGTTGAATTATGATAGGGGAGTATGGTTGTCAAATGGATTGGCATGAAATTGTTAGGATTAAAAGCTGCTCGTAATCAAAGTAACTCATTCAACATTTTCTGAACCTATCTAAACTCATCTGGAGCTTGCCAATTTCCTCCTTCAAAAAAATATCAAATCTGATGTTGAGGGTCTTCAACTTGGGGGATTAGCTCATTTAGGTCAAATGAGTATGTGTGCAAGATGGTTTCTTACCAATCATCTTTCTTCTTAAAATATTGAGGGTCAAAGTTGACCTCTCTGCAACTGAAACTATAAAATCAGGACTCAGTGTGTTTGCTTTTGATTTTGAAAAGATAGCAAACGAGATGCTGGAGCCTTGAAACCAGACATAGAAGTACATTTTCATAGGGTGAATTAGGAACACCAACTGGTTCATCATGAAAATTATCCAGATGCTAGATACTAGCCTCCAAAGTTAACCTCTCGGGTAGATTTCACACTGTGCACATAACAAACCTTACCAGAACCCTTCAACTTGGTATTTGAAAACTTAGTCAAATCTGATCATGGGGGGCTGAAATCATACATGAGCACTCACTTATGATAGATGAGTATTACTACCAAGTGGTTTGGTATGAAACTAAATAGGCTTCAAGTTATAACCCTCCAAAGTAGGTCACTGGGAGAGTTTTGACAATGTTCAAACATCAGACTTTTCCAAAACCCCTAAACTTGACTTCTCCAAACTCAATCAAATCTCATCATAGGAAATTGAAATTAGACATGCACACTTTGATATGATGTATGAGTATTCTTGCAAAGTGATTTTGTATGAAATTGAATGGTCTTTGAAATATGGCTCTCCAAAGCAGGCTCCTCGAACATGATCTTCAGGTGTATTTCTGCACCAAAAACTGATTTTCTCATATGGGAATCCTAAAATTTTTGCAAATTTTGTTAGGTAAATTTAGGTCCCAATAATCCCTATAACTTAGGAATAGAGAAAAGTCCACAAAATGTACTGATTGGAAAGACTTGCTCTAAGAAGTTAAGAAAAGAAATTGTGGATGTTTTGAAAGAATACAAACACATAATAGCATGGACATATGAGGATTTGAAGACATATGATACATCCATCATAACTCATGTAATACCCTTGAAACCAGAAGTTAAACCATTTAGGCAGAAACAGAGGCCTGTGAATGCTATTTTGGAGCCTTTAATCTTTGAGGAAGTGAAAAAATTATTGTCTGGAAGGTTAATCTTCCCTATAAGACATTCAACCTGGGTAGCTAATTTGGTACCCATGAGGAAGAAAAGTGGAGACATTAGATTATGTGTTGACTTTAGAAATTTGAACAAAGCTTCTGAAAAGAATAATTATCCCTTACCTCCAATAGATGAAGTGCTGCAAGCAGTAAACGGAGCTAAGATGATATCTTTTTTGGATGGATTTTCAGGATATAATTAGGTCTTGGTTGATAAAGAAGATAGGTTGAAGACTAATTTTACTTGCAAGTGGGGTAATTATGCATATAGGAGAATGCCTTTTGGTTTGATCAATGCAGGTGCCACTTTTCAACGAGCCATGGACATTGCGTTCTGTTGATTATCAGGTAAATGCATTGTTATTTATATGGATGATTTAACTGTGTACTCTAAAGATGAATCCACTCATGCAAAAGATTTGAGAAAGGTACTTAAAAGATGTGAAAGGTACGTAATTTCTCTTAACCCAAAGAAATTTTTATTTGGTGTAACTGGGGGAAAATTGTTAGGACATGTCCTTTTCAAAAATGGGATATCCATTGATCCTGACATAGTAGAAGGAATAAGAAAATTGCAATTACCTAATAGTAAGAAGGAAGTACAATCTTTTTTTGGTAAGATTAACTTTGTTAGGATGTTTATTACAGGGTTTGCAAAGATTGTGCAACCATTAACTGCAATGCTCAAGAAAGATGCAAAGATAGAATGGACACCAATAGCCAAGGCCACATTCAAGGATATTAAGGAGGCCATTTTTTATGCTCCTATGTTAGCAAGTCCAAATTATACCAAGCCATTTTACATATATTCTTTTGCATTTACCCATTCAGTTGCAGCTGCCTTGACACAAAAGGGAGAAGATAATGAAGAAAAGACCATAGCTTTCATGAGCGCACCTTTAAAAGATGCTCAACTGAAGTATTTAGACACAAAAAGACAAGCATTTGCATTAGTAAGGGTAGTTAAAAAGTTTAGACATTACATCCTATGAAGTCAAGTCAAAGCCATAGTACCAGATGCAGCAGTAAAAATGTTGCTAATGCAGAATAAGCCTAGAGAGAAAAGGGCCAAATGAATTACAATATTGTAAGAGTTTGATATGGAGATCATTCCAATGAAGTTTTTTTGAGGACAAGCATTAGTACAGACCATAGCGAACACATATCCAAATTTGGTAAAGTAGCAGTATGTATTAAACTCTAACGATACATTAGGCTGGTATGATGATTTGAATACATTTTAATATCAGGTAAATATCCAAGTAAGATGAATTCCTATCAGAGGAGAACTTTAAAGATTAAATCACAAAGATACATTGTACAAGGAGGTCTTCTATTCAAGAAGAACCATGACGGTATATATTTAAGATGTTTAAATAGAATTGAAGCAAATAAGGTATTGTCAGAGTTGAATGATAAGTATGGAACTGCTCATGGTTCTCATTTAGCTACTATGCATAAGATATTAAGAGTGGGATACTATTGGCCAACAATGTTTAAAGATACAGAGAGTCATATTCAATGTTTTCACACCTGTCAGACTACAATAGACAAGGGAAGGAATTAGCCTAATCCATTATAGCTAGTCATTGAGTCTAGGCCATTTGCATAGTGGGGCTTGGATTTCATTGGAGTTATAAATCCTCCATCATCTACACAACATAAGTTTATACTGATAGTGATAGACTACTATACAAGGTGGACTAAAGCCACATGTTGCAAGTTTTCTACTACTGAGGTAGTTATCAAATTTCTTGAAGAAAATATCATAACAAGGTTTGGAGCTCCATATTCACTGGTATGTGATAATGGCCCTGCATTTTCTTCTCTGAAATTTTCTAAATGGGCATTTGAATATGGGATAATTTTAAAATTTTCTTCAAATTATTATCCTTAGGGGAATGGTTTAGCTGAGTCCACAAACAAGATTTTATTGGATATAATCAAGAAACAAATTGTAAAAAATCCCAGAGAGTGGAATACATTGTTAAAATATGTGTTGTGGGTAGATAGGACTAAGGTTAAGTCAGCCTTAGGCAATGCACCTTATCACCTAGTTTATGAGACTGATCCCATACTTCCAATGAATTTATGAATACCTATCTAGAAGTTTACTAATGAGTATTTAGGATTTGATGATCACAGAGAAGCCAGGATAGTCCAAATGTTACAATTAGACGAAAAGAGAGATCAGACTATTGAAAAATTTGCTAAACATCAAGTAGTGGTCAAAATATGGTTTGACAAAAGAGAAAGAGTTAAAACATTTAGAATATCAAACTTAGTGTTGTGCTAGGATAAAGCACATGAAAAGAAAGGAAATCATGGAAAATTTGACAAATTATGGTTAGGTCCATTACAGGTCATAGAGATAATAAGAGATAATATGTTTAGGCTTAAAACCTTGACTAGAGAAGATGTGCCATTACCTATTAATGACCAACATTTGAAACATTACTTTTAGGCTTGAGGTAATGGTGGGTGTCATATTATGTATCATAGTGTAAACAATGTATAGTTGTTTTGGGTTTTTGTTGTGTTTTGTTGTGTTTTGTTGTTTTGTTGGTCTATGTGTTGTGTTTCCTTGGTAAGGATGTTTGTTTTGTTTTGAAGTATACAGGAGAAGATTAACAACCACTGAAAACAATAGAAAATTCAGAACATTCAAACTAATTATTTGAAACTTATGCATAACTTGTTGTGACTCTCATGAATGTAGAAAATGGTTTGGCTTGTGAAGTTTTGTATTCAATAACTGTGGGTTGAGTATTCAAGGGAAGTTTCTCACAATGATACACCTAATATCCTTGGGTTTGTTGAACATACCAGTGTAGGTGTTAAGTGAAAATCAAAGGTCACCCTTGCTATCATTACAATTCTCAGCTTGATTTTAGCAAGTGATCACACCTTGCATCATGAAGTTACAATGATAATATCTTATAAAGTCTCTATCTTAGGAAAAATTTAAAAAACAAAATATAAAAAAAAAATACAATAATAAGTAAACAAATAAAATAGATTTTACTAAAAATCTAGATTAAGCCATCTAAGTAACTCTACCGGGGCTATAGATGCTTGCTGCCAGTGGGGCTCTACTTAGGAGAATTGTAATGATAACCTTGTTGAGGCTATAAACGCTTGCTGGCAGCAAGGCTCTATCCAATTAGCTATGGGGGAATGACATCAACTATGTAGTTTAATATCAGTCACTAGTTTATTCAACTTATTTTCAAGATAAGGATTATTAATCACATGCACCCACTTAAACTCAATTGGGAGATTCATGCACCTTATTGAATACATTAAGTCTCAAATTACATAATGATCTATAGAAAATATAGTTGGAAGTTATGAATTTATTTCATTTAGTTTTCTTTAATAGTTTTATTTTAATTGTTTTGTTTGGTTGCTAGTTGTTGTGATGCTCACAACATGCCCCATTTTACTTAGCAAAATGAGGACCCCTGCTGTGGTTGTGGCTTTTTGTTTGTGTGTGGGCCTGCTTGGTGGTAAAGGGAAAAGAGGTAAAGGTTACAAACTATGTTGAAAATTGAAAAAAATAGCATTAAGTGCCAAAGTGGAATAGAGGTGAATTCTTTGTTAGAAATGAATAAGGGTTGCTTTTTGAACTATTTTAAAATTCCCAATATTCTGCAAGATATGTGTGTTTTTGTTAAAGTGCATTATAAAAGGGGTTTTGTATGTGGAGTCATTGTATTAGTCACATGGAGTGGTCAAGTTTATTTATCGTGGTACTTTGTATGCATGTCTTTAGTGTTTTATTCTTTGTATACAAGTGAGACCCTATAAGTTTTAGAAGTAGAGTGGATAATTGGCTAAGTTCGCATTGTATCTTGAGTTGTATGTTTGTCGAAAGAAAAGATACAAGGCAATATATAGTGCGATATACATGCCGTGGACTTGAAGAGAATATAAAATTTGGTTTTATTAAGGCATGTTTCATTGTTTGTATGTTAGATATTTTGGGTTTATATCTTCAGCATACATACAACGCAGATTTTAAAAGGTAATTAAATTAGATGTAAGTGATGCATCGTACCTTAATGTATATTGAAAAGATGCATTCTCTCTATATACATGTGTGGATATGAAGAGGTTATATAATACGGTTAAGAAAAATGAGGAGTCCGGGATGATTGTACAAAGAGTTTGCATGTATGGAGGCTTGTATGTAAGGGTAGATATAATTTTTGTTGTTTCGTCGATATACAAGCAGGAAGGTAAAGTGCGTCCCATAGGTTGTATCTTGATGTTGTATATTGCACAAACAAATCGACATACAAGAGCATATACAAGCTGACATACAAGTAGAGATGCAAGGAATTACGATACAAGATGGATTTCAAAAAGAAGTTAAATAAAGGTAAGGCTTTGTATATTTGGATGATTGTATGTTAATGATATACAATCCCAATATACAAAAAAATGAAAGACATCGTTGGAGAGCTGAAAGGTAAAGAGGGTCTGTATGGGTTGCATGTATAAATGCTTGTATCTATTTTACATACATTATGATATACAAACAAAAGATACAAGGACGGATATAAAGAAAAAGGGGTAACATTGTTTATAACCCGTTGGATATAGGCTTGTATATTGAAAAGATGCAAATTGATATACAAGAAATAATATAGAAGGAGAGATACAAGAAAATGCGATATATGTAGAAAATAAACTAACATATAGAAGGTTTAAAAATAGAATGTTGAAGTAAGAGGCCAAATTCGTAGGTGCATTAATTGCTGCAATTAATGCTAAACTAACACTAAAAATGGTAGAATTTAATGGGTTAGGGTAAATAAAAGGTTGTTTTTCTTTCATAATTGCATTGTTAAAATTAAAATTGTAGAAAGAGGAATTGTTACAGAAATTGGATGAAAATTCATCACGAGATAGAATTTCAGAAACGAAAAAGATTAGAAAATGGTAAAGTGAGTCAAAGTTTGTAAGGTTGAGATGTCAAAAATATAGGTATTTATCTTGAACACTGTTACAGTTTAGTTAATTAAAAGTGCAAAGTAATTTTCATTAATTTCATTTAAAAATTTAAGCAAGCATTAAATTACTGGGTTTGATAGTTAATTAATTGGTTTGGATTAAATAATACAAAAGTTGAAACTAGAAAAGACAAACAGATTAGGGTAAATGTAAAAAAAAAAATCATGGTAAAACCCTAGGTAAGAGAGTAAAACAACAAGTTAAAACATGCATTTTTTTACAAGATGGCCCCAAAGCAGAAAAAGGCAGATACAAGGGGTGAGGAAAAGATTAAAAAGGAAGGAAAGCCTTGTAAAGAAACCATGAAGGAAGAGTTGCCAATATACAAAGGGTACCCTTCTTTGTTCAGCACATGCAAAGTAGGGACAGACACCAACATAGGGAATTATGACATGGATGATGTTTTGTAGAAGATCACAGTAGGTGATGCTACACCTGATCTGAGGTGTATATGGGAAAGTAGATTATATAGAGCTGTAGGTTTCCTGCTAGCTATAGAAGCTAAGGACTTATGTCTGGATTGCATACACTTATATGACCCAGTTACCAGAATAGTAATACACCAAGATAGGGTCATTGCAGACTTATCTACAGAGGGGATTGCAAGAACATTTGGTCTAGAGATACATGAAAAAATGGTAGATATTGATATTGACTAGTACAATGAGCATTTCAATGATAATGAGAGGGATTGTAGAAGCAATATCTTCTACAGTTGGTATAATGCAGAAAATAAAACAAAGGCCATGTCAAGAGTACATAAGATTCTGCAAAGAATAGACTTCAAGGAAGAGATATATTTGATGATTACAATGTTAAGAAAATTGGTCAGATTGAGGGATGCCACTAAGTGTGAGGCTTGGATGTTCATGGTTATACAATTCATGAGGGATGCAAAGAAGGAACAAGAAAAAATTCACTGGGCTAAGGCTATTAGCACAGCATATGGAAACATGTAATGTTAAGAAAATAAAAGATGATGCCTTTCTATTTGTCTTCGTATGTATTATACTCATGTGCAGCAATGGTTCAACCATATATACATGGGATTGACAAAGTTAGAACCCTAGGGAATGGTCTAGATCATAAGCTTGTACATGACCATTATCCTGATTTACAGGAAGATAATAAATTTAGAAAGCATGCTTTAGTAAACGATGTACTTTATACATACATGGTTAGAGTTTTAAGACAAGATGAGGATAAGAGATTGTCTACAGATGCAGACAATACAACTAGTTTGCATAGTTCATGGTACATTCAATTCCAGAACTTCACTTATATTAGAACTGAGGGCTTTGAAGGAAAACCTTTCATGCTTCCTAGGTATCCTTCTAACAAGTTGATTGTTTTAAAGTTCTCAAGGCAGAACTTGAATGCCTTCAGAATGTATAAAAAGAAGTATAGCAAGGTAAATCTTAAGTTCCCTTGGGCAATTGGTAGATATTCATATTCCAGTGAAGAAGTGGTTGGTTACTCAGAGAGGGAGTTAAGTTATTATGGATTTAAGGAATTTGAGCTAGCAAGGAGGTTTGATCCTTTTTATAGGATCCAAAATAATATTGATTCTAAATTTAAAAATCAACTACATATTGAGGATTTCTGGTCAGATTGTGAGAATGATAGAGAAGTAAGAAGGAGAGCTCACAAAAGACTGATAGTAAAGCATATGAGGTCCATGGGAGACATTTATGTACTCCCAGAAGCTAAGGATGATGGAAAATTATTACACCATAGTTATGAAAGTGCCAGGTTTGCTTCTATTGGAGAGCCTGATTGGTCGAAACCATGGAATACATCTTTGGAAATATTGTCCAAACCTATCACTTTGTTCCCCAAGACATGGTTGAAGGATGAAATTGAGGACCTTAAGGCTAAGGGAATTGAGCCTACATATCCAAAAAAGGGCAAAAAGAGAGTGAGGGAGCATAAAAATGATCTCCAGTGCTTCTATGAAAAGAAAATGAAGATTGTAGAAGCAAAGATTGTCGAGAAAGACAAAAATGCTACATTGATGGATCCTTATGCAATAGGGGTGACAATAGCAGTATCATCGGGCACATTTGTAGAAGCAAAGTCATTAAGTCATGATACCAGTACATAGCAAGCACATGCTGCTAAAGAGTTAACAGGGTAGAAGGTTATGAAGGCAATACTAGTAGGGATATCCAAAGGAGAAACTTTAAAATAGAGTGAAGTTATAGGAGCACAATAGGTAGGTGCTAAATTAAGTAACATACCTAGAACATCTACCTAAATAGAGAAAATACAAACATATGCTAAGGTTAAAACAAAATTGGATGAAGAAACGTTGCATGGACCAAAAATGTATGAAGCTAAACAAGTTACCGAGACTATCAACATTGAAGATGACAGCAGTGGAAGTAGATTTAGGGACGGGAAGAGAAATTGCCATGGAAGAAGAAGAATCCAATGAATATTCAAGTGAAGAAGAGGAACAAGACACTCAAGCTTATATGGAAGTTGAACAAGGTCCAATGTCTAAGCAAGAAAATGTACAAGAATAATTGGGGGCAGTAGATCTGTTTGGTACATTAGTACCTCTAAAAAATAATAAGAGATATGCAAGATGTAGCACATCAAATAGAAGAATCTGAAAAAGAGGATACACCTAAGGATGCAATGAAAGGAACACCTACTCAAACTAAAGAAGAAATAGGAGCTAGTACTTCTGGTGTGGATGTGTTGAATATTCTGAACATGTATGGGGAACATAGGGAAGAAGAAAAGAATGTAGAAAACAAAGATGAATAGGAAAAAGAGACAAAAGAATTTGATAAGATATTAGGTTCACCTTCACATGCAGAGCAAGTTGACATGCTTGTAAGGGTACAAAATAAAAGTGAAATAGCAAAGGTAATAAAAAATAAACCTGAAAGCAAAGAGAACACAGAGAATATTAATGAAGATAAATTTAAATCTAAAAAGTAAATAGAGGATAAGGGCATGACAAATATAGAACAAGAAAATAAAGAGGAAGATCAAGAAAATGATTCATCAGGAAAAGAAGGTTCAGAGGAAGAAGATGACGGTGAAGGAGATACAAAAATTGAAGAAGAGGATAATGAAGGTGAATCTAAATAGAAAAATGATCCAATAGTACAAGAACCAGCACCTCAACACCAACCTCCTCCACAGCAACAAGAACAACAACAACAACAAGGAGAAGTAGAAAAGCCTCAAGAAGAAGTAATCAATGAAGAGAAGGCTACTGAAAGTACAAAAGAGGCTCTGGACTGGTTGGGTACGTAAGTAATGAGAGAGAAAGTAGAGGTACAGTTAGTACCCATAGACATCAAACATTTATTAGGCGATGTAACGACAAGAAAAGAAAAGAGGAAGGCCAAAACCATGTCAGCAATACAAAGGGGTTCAGAGAGATCTAGAACACTAAACTTGGCCATACCATAGAAAGAGAAAGTTAAAGGAGAAATAGCAGTAGATGACTACAAGATACTTAATTTTGACCCAGGACACACAACAAGGGAGTAGCATATAAGTGAGTGGGAAGATATGCACTAGGTTATAGCAGAGATGTTAAAGAAAGACAAGGATAAACATGAATATTTGAAAGGACACATTATCTAGTTATATCAATTCATTAGGGAGATATTTGATCCCATTACTACAATACCAGAGTTAGCTAGTGAAATAGCAGTATTGTCAAAAGATGAAGTGAAGGATATGGAAAATAAGAGGCATGAGGTGAATATTTTTGAAGAATGGTTCAGAGAATTAGTGGAAGAAGGAGAAGAGGTGATCAAACAAGCAATGATAGGATGGGAATTGGCTACAACAAAAAAGAATAAATGCAATGTACTTATATATACTTGCCAGTTTAGAAAAGAGGAATGTAAGTTTGAATTGGGGTAACTGGAGGAAATTGAAGAAAGACTGGATGAATTAATAAATGAAGGAGTCATTACTTCTTAGATGGCAAATCAAGTACCACAAGCCAAGTTGGAGTTAAGATTTGAAGATGATAGTCTAAGAAAATGCATCATAGTCACTCAGGGTTTAGAAGAGAAAGTAGATAGCATGATCAGGTTGCATAAGAGGATAGTTGAAACGCTCATAGATCATGAATATATGGATGTACCAGCATACAAACTTCAAAGGGCATTAAAAGAATTTAAGGCCATCTTTGCACCATGTCTAGAGAATCTAGAGGTGTATTTAAGTAAACAAATGATTGATTCAATAATGGAGGCGAGTGCCAAGATAAAGAAATATAAGAAGGTTGAAGGTTCAGGTAAAGAAGAGAAGAAATTGAAAGAAGGGGTCATAATGCAAGAAAATATATGGATAAGGGGTCCAGGGGAAATCACTGTTGGCAAGAGACACTGTGTGGCTTCATGATTGTTGTCATTGATGGAAACAAAGTCTATCCCATAGATCCACAGCACATAGTACGCCTATACCAAAAGTCAAATTGAAGATTGTTTTGGTCTGGGGAGCAAGAAGAGAGCATGTAGCAAGGTCCAACAATCAGGTCTAGATCTCTATTATAGTGTAAACCAATAAGTTATGGACTTGGACAAGTCAAGAGGAGTATCATGACTAGTATATTCCAGAGATTTAGCCTCCAGTAATGAATCATGGAAAATATATGAGAATCTAAGTGTTGGGTTCCTGACAGACTGAGGAAGAACTGAACGACAGAGTATCAAACTTCAATCCGAATGGGTAATTGATGTTGATCAAGCTATTTGAGGGATCATACATGATTAGCTAACATGATTGATGATTTCTATATCTATGTTTTTGATACGCATCACATATTAAGCATGTAATCAACCGACAGATCAGTGCTTTGTAAATATCTTGAGTATTCCAGTTGCTGACTAGAAAGATGTTGAAATCCTTGGTGCGGATATATATACCAGATGGATATCAGTATGAAGGTGTGTGTTTGAAGAAATAGTGTGTGAGTAAAGGCAAAGACAATTGTGGAAGTAGAAATACAAGTCTGGTATGTGACAGAACAACAACACTAAAACAGAGGAAGAATGAAGTGCATTAGATCAGTATATTGAGCCTAACTAGAACTAAACCTCAGCATATATGGATGCCTCTCATTAGTTCAAAAACCTAGTTACCTTCTATAAACTTTGTAGACAATGATTCTCTTGTAGGCAGCATGCCTCATGTGAGTAGTGTGCTTGGGCAGTGAGCCCTAATTGGAAAGTGTCATTTTGTACTTCTTATTCTTTTAACAGAGAATACAATCTTGGGTTAGTCACCCCATGGTTTTTCTCTTAACAGGGTTTTCCATGTTAAAATCCTTGTGTTATGTGTGTTGATTTCATTTCTTCTCTCATGATTATATATGCTTATGTGTTTTGATGCTGCTCAAATTATATAAAGAAAAATAAAGTAAAGTTATTAGAGATAACAGATTCACCCCCCTCTTAGTTATCTACCTTGTTTCCAACAATTGGTATTAGAGCTAAGTTCCTCTAAACAGAGCCTAACAACTTGAAGAAGATCTGGGAATCTCAATGGATATGTATGGTATGAAGGAACAACTTTAGTCTGCCCTAGATGATCTTGAGCAATCTCACTCTGAAGTCAATAAGTTGAGAGAAAGACTCAAACAAGCCGATGATTTCATAAATGAGCTAAAAGAAAAATTGAGTATCTCTGTGAAATAGAGAAAGGAACTACTTCAATAATTAGCAAGTCAAAGTGAAGCCAATGATACTAATGAAGATCTGAATGAGAAAAAAAAGCTATGTGAGAAGCTATCAAAAGAGGTCATTATGGTAAGGCATGAAATGGAATCAGGGGTTATGAGATTCACCCAAAAAATTGAAGATAATCTAAAACAATCTCTCAAGGAGAAGTCAGAAGATTGCCACAAAATGGATAGAATAATCAAACATCTAGAATCTGATCTTGAAGAAGCTAGAGATAATGAAGAACAACTTGAGAATCAAACAGACACTCTTAAACAAGATATTCAAACAACAAATGAATACAAAGAAAAATTGAAGATAAGCTTAGCTCAACTTGAAGTTCTTCTTGAAAGCCAAAAGAGGGTAGATGACAAGCGTGGTTTCGGTTATGATAAAGGTGAATACTCCGGATCCAGTCAGAAGAACTCTGGATTAGGAAATCAAAGAAACAGACGTAGAAGACCTCCGATAAGGTAGCCAAATGCTCAAAGATACCCATCCTTCAATGGATATTACTACAATTGCAACAACTTCAGTCATAAAGAAACTTAGTGCAGAAGAAGAATGAATTAGACTAATTCATCCTTCTCCAGACAGTGTTTCAACTGCAAAAGGTATGGTCACAAATCTCATGAATGCATAAATATGCAAATAAACAAATCTTTCAATGGTAGATGCTTTGCATGCAATAGAATGGGACATATGGCTAATCAATGCAGATCAAGAGGATATTAGTCAAATATGCAAAGAAATGTTGTTTGCTACAATTGCAATAGATCTAGTCATATTATCAAATTCTGTAGAAGTAAGAATCAGGATAAAAAGGGTCCAGTGCATCATAATCAAAATCAAGATAAAGGAAAAGGCAAAGTGAATGTAGCTAAAGTTCAAAGGAAGATGAACAAGATTTGGGTGAAGAAGAGTACAAAAAATGTTGGGCATGGATCCGTACCAGAATCTGGTGCTAATATTCCTTCTGGAAACTAAATAGATGAGCTCTAGCTCAAGGGGAGTCACAAAGGAAAATAAATTCCCCCAACCAGTCAATTGGTGCCTAAATTTGGCACATGGAATGTTGTGGATTAAAGGGTTCTCAGAGAAATATCTAAATAACCCTTGGTAAAAATATGAAAGATCCACAAGGAGTTTTGAAGAGTTTAATCATCCAAGATTGATCCAGTTTGATAGCCATCTGATAAAAGTAGGTTTTTCATAGACAGATCCTGTATGATTCAAAATTGAAATATCTTGATCTACAGATTCATGGCATGATTGGAGGAAAGAAGATACATTGTTAATTATCACTGAAAATGATTCTAACTACATCTTAGTGATTCAGAAAGATCTCTCTCAGAACAAGGCAATCAGATGACTTAAGTTGTGCATTTATTGCAAAAGAAAATTAAGGTTTACATAGAGATAAAAGGGTTCTTTTACTCATCATTTGCACATTTACATTCAAGAAGAAGAAAGGAAGAACTCTTCATCAAATTTTTACAACTTTCTCAAGGATCAACCGCAGAATCTGATTCAACTAGCGACCTGTTTCGACTCTTATTGTGAACCCTAAAAGCATAAAAATGTATTTCCATTTCTAAATATCTCTCTTTGAATCTCTTACAAGATGGCTACTCCAATGGTTGTTAAGATCACTAATAGGCCGCACCCAAAGTTCAAGAAACACCCCTACAAATCCCTAGAAGTTGATCCCTTAGGCACTTTTTCTAGTATTCTACATGGAGTTCTGCATGTAGAAGATGTTAGGGTGTACATCCACACAAATATTGAGGAATTTGGGGAATCTAAGTTGATGGATATCTACCATAAACAACTAATAGATGAAACTTTTGAACTCAAACCTCAATACAAGGCCTTTCGGGATAAGCATTTTGGACATTGCATCCACTTTCCCTATTTTTCAAAAGATGAATGGGTCTGGTATGTTCTTAGTAGAATACATGACAATTTCATGTGGTTAATGAAGCCCTTCAAGATAACAAAAGATGCCATTAGGGCAGTAACTGGATTGCACTCATCCGGTGGGTTGCCTGCACTCAAATTTGTCAAGAATCAGATAGTAAGTGAAGCTACCGGATCTAAGTTTGACAAAAGAGCAATGACAATAGAAGATATTACTGATCAGGATATCAAATTTGCCTCTATGATAATTGGTTATAAAATCTATCATTCCAGCAAGGAGAATTATGTGTCTAGAACTGCAATTTATATAGCATATCAGATGCTAAGGGAAAATGCTGATTATGACCCATGTGATCTTCTTCTGAACCAACTAGTAGAAAACTTGCAGAAGATCAAGAAGAATAAGAATAACTCATTCAAGTATGGTGGCTAAATACTATGTTTGTTCTTTTACTATATGAATGAGGTACCCAGATCAAGTGGTTGGGTATGGCAAAATGATAGACCGGTTGCCATACAAATCAAAGACTATATGTATGGACTTGGTGATGCAAAGGTTCAAAGCATAGTGCTCTGGGGATACTTTAAGAACTTCCAAAGTATGATGTAGCCTAGAGAAAGAATTCCTCAAGCAAAAGTTGAAAAATATAAGGATACAATATGCTTCATGGTAGATACTGATCAATGCCTAATGGAGGCAGTTGAGCCCAGAATAGTTTGGATTATGCCAATAGGATATGAGGTTGATGAGAAAATCTTGGAGCTTCATGTCCAACACTTGCTGAGTCAGCCTAAGGACCATGAGGCAGGAAGGTTTGGAACATTTGAAGAATTAAGTGTAAAGATACATGTTGAACTAAGACAACCAGAGATAAAAACAAAAGTGAGAAGGGAAGTATAGGAAATTGCCAAAAGATTTGGTATATCAAAAGAGGTAGTTGATACAAATAGAGAGAAGATAGAAAGAGCTGAGAAAGAAAAACAAGAAGTAGAAAAAGAAAGTGTCCCAGTGCAAGCCTTCTCCCAAACTAGATCCTCCAAGAGTTTTGCACCTGAGAGCTCAAGGGCCTCAAAACCGGAAGCCAAGATATCTGGAAAGGGAGAAAAGAGAATGAAAACAAAAGCTACAAGGTCTTATATAAGCCAAAAGGATGATGAATAAATAGAATCTGATGAGGAAGTCAAGAAAATGAAGAAGAAGAAGAAAACATCTAGAGAATCCTCTACCGGTAAAAACAAACAAGGAGAAGAATTTGTTGAGAGGCCCACTCTTTCTATTAATGATATCATCAAGGCAGTCACTGTGGATGGGAACTTGCAACCAATCACATAATTTTATGATGAATATAGTGATACTGACAAAAGAATTTTGGAAGAAGCTACAGTCAAGTACCTGAATATCTATAATAAAGCATTCATTGAAATGATTTCATTAATTCCCAAAAGTCTAGAGCAAGTACTTGAACTTAGAAAAGAGAATGCCAAGGCAAAGGATTTAGAGATTCAAAAATAGATTGCAATTCAGCCCTATCCTTCCATTACTCCAAAACAAATGAACATGATCTTTAAGGATTGCAAGGATGAGTTCTGAAGTAGAGCAAGAATGAACAAACTTATGCTTGGAGAGAATGATCAAGTAGCAAGAGAAAAAGAAGACATGTTCTGGAATGCTTTCAAAAGATTCAATCTTCCTATTATAGAGGAAATATATGAAGAACCTTCTACCATGGATGTCAAAGGATTAAGTGCATCAAAAGAAGAATCTACTGAGAAAAATGTAGAAGAGTCAAAAGAGATAGATGAGGAGAAGTCTAAGGACTTGGATTCCTCTGTTCTGGAAGAGGAAGTCCATGAAGAAGTTAACATCTCTCCTCTGAATCCCCCTACAGACTTAGGTACTAAAGGAGAAGGAAGAGAAGAGGAGAAATTGAGTCAAGAAGAGGAGGTAAAGGGAAGAGAAGAAGAAGAACAAATAGAGAAGATCCCTGATGACAATTCTGAGGTTGCAAAAGGGAAGAAGACCCAGTCACTAGCAAGAGACACTACATAGGTAGTAAAGAGCTTCTTGAACAAAGAAATGATAGAGATAGATGAACCAGAATTATTCCAAGGACCGCTAAATTTTGATTCTCTCTCTCCAGTCTAGACAATGAAGGTAGCATCTTTTTCTCAAGCTAAATCAAAAGAAAAGCTTCTAAAGTCTCACGTGGAAGACTGTGAGCTGATAGAGATTGCATCTGGTGTGTTAGAGAAGATCATGCCATCCTTCCAAAAAGATCCTTCAGCCTCTCCATCTAATAACCTGAAATCTCTAGTGAACTCTGTCAACACTCATTTTGATTCTTTAGAGAAATCGGCAGAAGAAAAATGTCTGGAAATAATTTTTGGGAAAGAGATTCACTGAAGTATAGGGACTCATAGCTAATGATAGGAGGACCCTAGATATTGGATAAAGAGCCTTGAAAATTCTCTTAAAGATGGTGGAGAAATGTACAAATTTTGTCTATCCTAGTCTAAAGTGGCAAAGGATATTGAAAAGAAGGTGAAAGAACAAGAAAGTGAACTGACAAGTTTATCTCAAAATTTTGATCCCCTCACCACATCCATAATGAATCAAGAGTGCCAGGCTATTGCCATTATAAATGAAATAAAGAGGCTTGAAAAGAAGAAGAAGAATATAATAAGTAGGATGAGTGAACTTAGAGGGATAATTATCCCTAAGTTAGAGACAATGCACGAAGCGTTAATTGATGCTTAGATCACAACTCAGACCAGTGATCTGGTAGACTTAAGAAGGGTAGAAGCTTATGCATTTTTGTTGAGTGGTCACATCTCAATTTTGGACAAGATGAAGCAGAGTTGGGCAATATAATTTGTACAGTTGAAGACCACTTTTGCGGATATACTTAAGTATATGTAAGTATAACATGTATATATACTTATGGGGCTATGTATAGGTTGATTTTTACAAAATTTTGGTGTGTAGATTCCACCCTTTGCAATTGATGTGAAAGAGGGACTGAGGAGTAGTGAAAAATGTGGAGTCTAGCTAAGGGGGAGCTCTGATAAAATAGTGCATAAGATAGAGCATTAGCCAAGGGGGAGTCTGATGTGACACTTAGTCATTTTTCACTAAGTGTTTCCATCAATGCCAAAGGGGGAGATTGTTGGAAAGAGACACTGTGTGGCTTCATGATTATTGTCATTGATGGTAAAAAAGTCTATCCCACACATCTGCAGCACATAGTATGCCTATATTGAAAGTCAAATTGAAGATTGTTTTGGTCTGGTGAGCAAGAACAAAGCATGCAGCAAGGTCTAACAATCAGGTCTGAATCTTCCAATGGTGTAACCCAACAAGCTATGGACTTGGGCAAGTCAAGAGGAGTATCATGACTACTATATTCCAGAGATTGAGCCTCTGATAATGAATCATGGAAAAGATATGAGCATCTAAGTGTTCTTTTCCTAACAGACATAGTAGACTGAGGAAGAACTGACCGACATAGTATCAAACTTCAATCCAGATGGGTAATTGATGTTGATCAAGCTATTTGAGGGATCATACATGGTTGGCCAACATGATTGATGATTTCTATATCTATGTTTTTGATACGCATCACATATTAAGCATGGAATCAGCTGATAGATCAATGTTTTGTAAATATCTTGAGTATTCCAGTTGTCGACTAGAAAGATGTTGAAATCCTTAGTGTGGATATATATACCAAATGGATTTCAGTATGAAGGTGTGTGTGTGAAGAAATAGTGTGTGAGTAAAGGCAGAGATAAGTGTGGAAGTAGAAATACAAGTCCGGTATGTGACAAAACAACAACCCTAAAACAAATGAAGAATGAAGTGCATTAGATCAGTATATTGAGCCTAACTAGAACTAAACCTCAACATATATGGATGCCTCACATCAGTTCAAACACCTGGTTACCTTCTATAAACTTTGTAGACAGTGAGTCTCTTATAGGTAGTGTGCCTCTTGTGAGCAGTGTGCTCAGGCAGTGAGCCCTAATTGGCAAGTTTCATTTTGTACTTCTTATTCTTTTAATAGAGAATACAATCTTGGGTTAGTCACCCCATGGTTTTAACCTTAACAGGGTTTTCCATGTTAAAATCCTTGTGTTATGTGTGTTGATTTCATTTCTGCTCTCATGATTATATATGCTTATGTGTTTTGATGCTGCTCAAATTATAAAAGCAAAAATAAAATAAAGTTATTAGAGATAGCTGATTCACCCCACACCTCTCAGTTATCTACCCTTTTTCCAACAATCGCACCTTCATAGAAGGTGTAAAAAATAAATTCAAGATATATCTAAAGGAGTAGGAAATTATATAAAAAAGGGGAAATAATACTAATGAAAGTGTCAGTTGAAGGGTATCTGTGGGCAAGGTCAACAAGATAGAAGAGGTCAAAGGGGGGGAATCCTTCTTTGAAAAGATTCTAATGGCATCCTTTGTGGCAGAAAAGATACAACAAAGATATTTTGAGAAACCGTTAGGAATGAATGTACCCTTGATCAAGAAAGTATGAATACTGACCATAGATTGGGTTTTGTAGCCGTAGCAGTATGAAACTTCAAATTCTATATAAGAAGCTCTGCTACTTGTATATTATTTACAAAGGGATTTTAAATTGTAGCTTTTACTTGTAATTTGTTTGAACATTTGAATAGAGAAGTATTTCTTTAGTTTAGAAGACGAGGTCGCTTGTGTCTACACTAAGGAATGTGCAGAATGTTTGGTTTCCTTAGTCTATTTGTAAAAATGTCTATAAGCTTTCTAGCAATTTGATTATCCTATTGCAATCCCCTGTACTCAATCTCCACCATGGGAAATTGACAAGCCCTATCTGGTGGATAGAGCTGCCACTAAACTAGATGAAAAGTGGTCAATAGTTACCAGTTGGAAAAGCAAGTCCAATGGCTCTGGGACGGTTTCCAAAACCCCTATGCTGACAAAAGATTTTTCAAACCCTTCTGCGAAGGGGAAGGAAACCCACAAGGTTTCCCCTACCACTTCAACTCAAACCAGGCCTTTGACTATGCCCCAGCCTATTTCAACCACGATTACTTAGCCTACTAAATCTCCTCTAGTGTCAGGCTCTCTCAGGCATTCCCGCAGCCCTTCTCAACCTCTTGAGGAGGGAGAATATGTTCACAAGAAATGGAGACATGCATCTCCTCCCTTTTAGATTAAAACAATCTCACCAAATTTTTTGCAGAATCACTATTCCTCTCTGGAAGAGCTGGATTCTGATCCCATAGTAGAGGTTCTCCAATGAAATTTATTCCCTAGAATGTTTGAGGTCTCACCGACATCTCTAGGAAGTATTCTATTAGGAATACTCTTCAGAAGTATTTTGGTATTGATGTTTTGTGTCTTCAGGACGTGAAAGTAACTAGTTTTTTGCTCTTCATCTTGCTGTTCTATTTGGCCTTCCAGTTAGATGTTCTGTATAGATCACGAAGCCGGGCATGGTGGAGTTGTCATCCTTTTGTGCCCATAGTGGCATGCTTTGTTGGTTTCTCATGGGTCTGACCCCACACACCAAATTATCTGAATTCTTTTGAACATTGATAATGATTCCTTTCAAATTATTAATGTTTATGCCTCGAATGATTTTGTTGAAAGATTTCACCTTTGGTGTTGGATTTTTTGAATAATTACTAGTTAACACCTAGGTCCTTCGTTGGGATTCCAATATGGTTGAAATGACATGTGACAATGATGGTCACCTACCATTTTGTTCGATAGCTGGTGAAAGAGATACATGGTTTTACATGTGACATAAATTGGGTATTTTCGATCCCAACATTGGTCGCTACCCTTCTCATTCTCTCTAGCATACTTGGTGCAATTTTTGATCTCAGTCTTGTTGTGATGCTCACAACATGCCCCATTTTACTTCTTAGAAAAATGAGGACCCCTGTTGTGCCAGTGTGGCTATCTTTTTGTTTGTGTGTGGGCCTACTTGGTGGTAAAGGGAAAAGAGGTAAAGGTTACAAACTATGTTGAAAATTGAAAAAAATAGCATTAAGTTCCAAAGTGGAATAGAGGTTAATTCTTTGTCAAAAATGAATAAGGGTTGCTTTTTGAACCATTTTATAATTCCCAATATTCTACAAGATATGCGTGTTTTCGGTAAAGTACATTATAGAAGGGGTTTTGTATGTTGCATGTACAAGGTTATTTGTATGTGGATTTGTTGTATTAATCACATGGAGTGGTCGGATTTATTTATCATGGTACTTTGTATCCATGTGTTTAGTGTTTTATTCTTTGTATACAAGTCGGACCTGATAAGTTTTAGAAGTGGAGTGGATAATTGGCTAAGTTCACATTGTATATTGAGTTGTATGTTTGTCAAAAGGAAAGATACAAGGCAATATACAACATGATATACATGCCGCGGACCCGAAGAGAATATAAAATTTGGTTTTATTAAGGTATGTTTAATTATTTGTATGTTACATATTTTGGGTTTACATCTTTGACATACATACAATGTGGATTTCAAAAGGTGATTAAATCAGATGTAGGTGATGCATCATACCTTAATGTATATTGAAAAGATGCATTTGCTTTATATACAATGTGTGGATTTGAAGAGCTTATATAATACGGTTAAGAAAAATGAGGATTCCAGGATGATTATACAAAGAGTTTGCACGTATGGAGGATTGTATCTAAGGGTAGATACAAGTGTTGTTGTTTTGTTGAGATACAAGTGGGAAGGTAAAGTGGGTCGCACAGGTTGTATCTTGAGGTTGTATATTGCATGAAAAGATGGATATACAAGAGCATATACAAGCTGATATACAAGCAAAGAAGCAAGGAAATGTGATACAAGATGGATTTCAAAAAGAAGTTAAATAAAGGTAAGGCTTTGTATATTTGGGTGATTGTATGTCAATGATATACAATCCCAATATACAAAAAAATGAAAGACATCGTTGGAGAGCTGAAAGGTAAAGAGGGTTTGTATGGGTTGCATGTATAAATGCTTGTATCTATTTTACATACATTATGGTATACAAACAAAAGATACAAGGACGGATATAAAGAAAAAGGGGTAACATTGTTTATAACCCGTTGGATATAGGCTTGTATATTGAAAAGATGCAAATTGATATACAATAAATAATATACAAGGAGAGATACAAGAAAATGCGATGTATGCAAAAAATAAACTAATGGATAGAAGGTTTAAAAATAGAACGTTGAAGTAAGAGGCCAAAGTTGTAGGTGCATTAATTGCTATAATTAATGCTAAATTAGCACTAAAAATGGTAAAATTTAATGGGTTAGGGAAAATCAAAGGTTGTTTTTCTTTCAGATTTGCATTGTTAAAATTAAAATTATAGAAAGAGGAACTGTTGCAGAAATTGAATGAAAATTAATCACGAGACAAAATTTTAGAAATGGAAAAGATTATAAAATAGTAAAGTGAGTCAATGTTTGTAAGGTGAGCTGTCAAAAATACAGGTATTTATCTTGAACGCCGTTACAATTTAGTTAATTAAAAATGCAAAGTGATTTTTAGTAATTTCATTTTAAAATGCAAGCAAGCATTAAATTACTAGTTTTGATAGTTAATTAGCTGGTTTGGGTTAAATAATATGAAAGTCAAAATTGGAAAAGACAAACAGGTTAGGGTAAATGTAAAAAAAATAGAAAATTCATAGTAAAACTATAGGTAAGAGAGTAAAATGACAAGTGAAAAAATGCATTTTTTACAAGACAGTCCCCCAAAGTAGAAAAAGGTGGATACGGGGGGTGATGAAAAGATTAAAAAGGAAAGAAATCCTCGTAAAGAAACCGAGAAGGAAGAGTTGCCAATATATAGAGGGTACCCTTCATTGCTTGACACAAGTGGAGTAGGAACAAACACCAGTATAGGGAATTATGACCCGGATGATGTTTTACAGAAGATCAAAGCAGCCGATGCTACACCTGACATGAGGTTTATATGGGAAAGTAGATTATACAGAGCCATAGGTTTCTCGTTAGCTATGGAAGCTAAGCACCAATGTCTAGATTGCATACACTTATATGACCTAGTTACCAGAAGAGTAATACACCAGGATAGGGTCATTGTAGACTTATCTATAGAGGGGATTGCAAGAACATTTGGTCTAGAGATACATGAAAAAATGGTAGATATTGATATTGACTAGTATAATGAGGATTTCAATGATAATGAGAGGGATTGTAGAAGAAAGATCTTCTATAGTTGGTATAATACGGAAAATAAATCCAAGGTCATGGTAAGAATACATAAGATTGTGCAAAGAATAGACTTTAAGGAAGAGATATATTTGATGATTACAATGTTAAGAAAACTGGTGGGATTGAGGGATGCCACTAAGTGTGAGCCTTGGATGTTCATGGTTATACAATTCATGAGGGAATCAAAGAAGGAACAAGGACAAATTCATTAGGCTAAGGCTATTAGCACAACCATATGGAAACAAGTAATGTTAAGAAAACAAAAGATGATGCCTTTCTATTTGTCTTCGTATGTATTATACTCATCTGCTGCAATGGTTCAACCATAATACATGGGATCAACAGAGTTGGAACCCTAGGGAATGGCCAAAATTAGAAGATTGTATATGAACATTACCCTGATTTAAAGGAAAATAATGCATTAAGAAAGTATGCTTTAGTAAATGATGTATTTTATACATACATGGTCAGAGTTTTAAGAGAAGAGCAAGATAAGAGATTATCTGCAGATGTAGAGGATGCAAATGGTTTGCACAGTTCATGGTACATTCAATTCTAGAACTTCACTTATATCAAAATTGAGGGCTTTGAAGGAAAACCTTTCATGCTGCCTAGGTATCCTTCTAACAAGTTGATTGTTTTAAAGTTCTTAAGGTAGAACTTGAATGCCTTCAGAAGGTATAAAAAGAAGTATAGCATGGGGAATCTTAAGCTCCCTTGGGCAATTGGTAAATATTCATGTTCCAGTGAAGAAGTGGTTGGTTACTCAGAGAGGGCATTAAGTTATTAAGGATTTAAGGAATTTGAGCTAGCAAGGAGGTTTGATCCTTTTCATAGGATCCAAAATACTATTGATTCTAAATTTAAACATCAAGTACACATTAAGGATTTCTGGTCAGATTGTGAGAATGATAGAGAAGTGAGAAAAAGAGCTCACAAAAGATAGACAGTAGAGCAAATGAGGTCCATGGGAGAAATTTATGTACCCCTAGAAGTTAAGGATGATGGCAAATTATTACACCATAGTTATGAAATTGCCAGGCTTGCTTCTATTGGAAAGCCTGATTGGTTGCAACCATGGATTACATCTTTGGACATATTTTCCAAACCCATCATTTTGTTCTCCAAGACATGGTTGAAGGACAAAATTGAGGAGCTTAAGGCTAAGGGAATTGAACATACATATCCAAAGGAGGGAAAAAGCAGAGTGAGGGAGCATCATGATGATCTCCAGTGCTTCTGTGAAAAGAAAAGGAAGATTGTAGATGCAAAGATTGTTGAGAAAGACAAAAATGCTACGTTGATGGATCCTTATGCAATAGGGGTGACAATAGCGGTATTATCAGGAACATTTGTAGAAGCAAAGTCATTGAGTCATGATACCAATAAAGAGCAAGCATAGACTGCTAAAGAGTTAATAGGGTAGAAGTCTATGAAGGCAATACCAGTAGGGATATCCAAAGGAGAAACTTAAAAAAAGAGTAAAGTTATAGGAGCACAGTAGTAGGTGCTAAATTAAGTAACATACATGGTACATCTACCTCAGTAGAGAAAAGACAAACATATGTTAAGGTTCAAATAGAATTGGCTAAAGAAATGTTGCATGGGTCAAAAATGTATGAAGCTAAACAAGTTACTGAGACTGTCAACGTTGAAGATGAAAGTATGGAAGTGAAGTCAAGGAAGTGGATTCAGGGATGGGAAGAGAAATTGCCATGGAAGAAGAAGAATCTTGTGAATATTCAAGTGAAGAAGAGGAACAAGACACTCAAGCTTATATGGAAGTTGAACAAGGTTGACTGTCTGAGCAAGAAAATGTACAAGAAGAATTGGGGGCAGTAGATTCGTTTGGTACATTAGTACCTCTAGAAATAATAAGAAACATGCAAGATGTAGCACATCAAATAGAAGAATCTGAAAAAGAGGATACACCTGAGGAAGCAGTGAAAGAAACACCTACTCAAACTAAAGAACAAACAAGAGCTAGTACTTCTCGTGTGGATGTGTTGAATATTTTGAACATGTATGGGGAACATAGTGAAGAAGAAAAGAATGTAGAAAGCAAAGATGAACAAGAAAAAGAAACAAAAGAATCTGATAAGATAGTAGGTTAACCTTCACATGTAGAGCAAGTTGACATCCCTGAAAAGGTACAAAATAAAGGTGAAATAGTAGAGGAAACAACAATTAAACCTGAAAGCAAAGAGAACACAGAGAATATTGATGAAGATAAATTTAAATAAAAAAAAAAATAGAGGATAAGGGCATGACAAACATAGAACAAGAAAATAAAGAGGAAGATCAAGAAAAGGATTCATCAGGAAAAGAAGGTGTAGAGGAAGAAGATGAGGGTGGAGGATATACATAAATTGAAGAAAAAGATAGTGAGGGTGAATCTAAACAGCAAAATGATCTAATAGTATAGGAACCAACACCTCAACAACAACCTCCTCCATAGCAACAAGAACAACAACAACAACAAAAAGAACAAGGAGAAGTAGAAAAGCCTCAAGAAGAAGTAATCAATGAAGAGAAGGCTACTAAAAGAACAAAAGAGGCCCCAGCCTAGTTGGGTGCAAAAGTAAGGAGAGAAAAGGTGGAGGTATAGTTAGTACCCATAGACATCAAAAGTTTATTAGGCTATGCAACGCCAAGAAAACAAGAGGAAGGACAAAACCATGTCAACAATACAAAGGGGTCCAGAGGGATCCAAAACATTAAACTTGGCCATACCATAGAAAGAGAAAGCTAAAGGAGAAATAATAGAAGATGACTACAAGATACTTAATTTTGACCTAGGACGCACAACAATGGAGCAACATATAAGTGAATGGGAAGATATGCACCAGGTTATAGTAGAGATGTTAAAGAAAGACAAGGATAAACATGAATATTTGAAAGGACACATTGCCTAGTTATAGCAATTCATTAGGGGAATATTTGATCCCAATGCTACAATACTAGAGTTACCCAGTGAAATAACAGTATTGTCAAAAGATCAAGCGAAGGATATGGAAAAAAAGAGGCTTGAGGCCAATATTTTTGAAGAATGGTTTAGAGCATTCATGCAAGAAGGAGAAGAGGTTATCAAACAAGCAGTGATAGGATGGGAATTGGCTGCAACAGAAAGGAAAAAATGCAGTGTGCTTATATATAACTATTAGTTTAGAAAAGAGGAATGCAAGTTTGAATTGGAGCAATTGAAGGAAATTGAAGAAAGAGTAGATGAATTAATAAATGAAGGAGTCATTACTCCTCAGATGGAAAATCAAGTACCACAGACCAAGTTGGAGTTAAGATTTGAAGATGATAGTCTAAGAAGATGATCACAATCATTCAGGGTTTAGAGGAGAAAGCAGATAGCATGATCAAGTTACATAATAGGATAGTTGAAAAGCTCATAGATCATGAATGTATGGATGTACTAGCATATGAACTCCAAAGGGCATTAAAGGAATTCAAGGCCATCTTTGCACTATGTCTGGAGAATTCAGAGGTGTATTTAAGTAAACAAATGATTGATTCAATAATGGAGGTGAGTGCCAAGATAAAGAAATATAAGAAGTTTGAAGGTTTAGGTCAAGAAGAGAAGAAATTGAAAGAAGGGGTCATAATGCAAGAATATATATGGACAAGGAGTCAAGGGGGAAATCGCACCTTCATAGAAGGTGTAACAAATAATTTCAAGATATATCTAAAGGAGTAGGAAAGTATAAAAAAAGGGGGGGAAATAATACTAATGAAAGAGTCAGTTAAAGGGTATCCACGAGCAAGGTCAACAAGATAGAAGAGGTCAATGGAGGGAATCCTACTTCTGAAAAGATTCCAATGGGATCCTTTGAGGTAAAAAATATACCACAAGGATATTTTGAGAAACGGTTAGGAATGAATGTACACCCTTGATCAAGAAAGTATGAATACTGACCATAGATTGGGTTTTGTAGCCATAGTAGTATGAAGCTTCAAATTCTATATAAAAAGCTATGCTACTTGTATTTTATTTACACAGGGATTTTGAGTTGTAGCTTTTACTTGTAATTTGTTTGAACATTCGAATAGAGAATTATTTCTTTAGTTTAGAAGAGGAGGTCACTTGTGTCTACACTAAGGAATGCACATAATATCTAGTTTCCTTACTGTATCTGTAAAAACATCTATAAGTTTTCTAAAAATTTGATTAATGAAAGAAAAGGTCATTCATACATTGTAAATTCTATATGACTGTGTTCTTTAAATATAAGTAAACTTGGAATTCTGCGTCTATTATAGAGTATTTTCTTACTCTTACTGATATTCGAAGTATTATCCTTTGAAATCTTGCAATCTTTGATGTGTGTTCATGAAAATACTCAGGACTCTACATTTGAAGATTTAGTATGTTGATTTGATTAATTTGTTGTATCTCTTAAAGACATGAGTAACAGAACATTTAGATCCTGTAGTGAAATTATTTTCAACCTAATTTTCTCTACCTTTTCCCCAAACATTTGAAATAATTAGATTAAATGGAGAAATCTTAAGGAAATTGTTGTACATTTGAAAGAATCATAAAGAATTGTGTTAATATCTGACAATTTCATATCAATTGAAATGCAAATCTTGTTTCACTATAAATCATACAAGGCTTCATGATACAGTAGTGAGTTTATGAAAAGGAATGAATAATTTGTCTATGTTTGCAACAATTTGCATAATTTGACTCTAGTAAGTCACAAATTATCTTAAATCAAGTAAGGCCCCTTGAATATTACAGTTTCACATCAACCTGCTGAATTGTCCACTAGGTCAAGACCTGACCATACACAAACATGGGATTAAGAACTCTTAGGTGATTTCTTCATATCGTTCAAGACAATTTATTTTCATTTGTGTGAATTTTAACTTTTGTTATGAATGTGTAAAAATAATCATCAACAGGTCTATTAGGATATTTAAACACCTTTATCGGAAGATGATTTTGGTACAATTTTTTTCTCTTTTACCAACTCTTCATCACTCCTAGTAACATCAATAGTGGACGTGACATTATCAAACCACTTTCCCATTATGTTTTGCATTGAATGGCATGTTAGACAAGCCCATGCTAGTAGGACCCAATTTTTTTAATACCTCTCTACTAAGTCACCAGCTCATGTTGGCCCACATCCACACCATTTGGAGTTTTGAATGTTGTCCACCTTGCAAAATGGGTTGGATCCAATGGTAGAATGATGCTATCACATGGACTACAAGATTTCTCTACATCTATTGGTCCTAGTTGGCCATTCTTTGCAGTCGATCTTGTGCAGCCACAACGAGTGACCTCCTTGCTACCATAGAGGCTGTGGTGGCCAACCCTTTCTTCCCATCTTTGCAAGTTAGGGATGTTGAACTTGGGCATCACAAGCAAGTTGGTGACAACTATGTAGCTAGAGGAGCACAAATCAAAGCTAGGTTACACTAGCTCAAGATTGGGGATCGTGCTGGTGCAGGAGCACCTACCTGACAGCTGGTCATGATAAGGCAGTTAGTAGTTTAGGTCTTGTTTGTGTTTCCAAGAAGGTCTGTTAGACCAATTGCATGTAATAAGGTCATGCTGATCAGGATAAGATCATGCTGACCAGGCTTTTGCTATTTTTAGCTAGTTAGTTATAACAGCTATCATGATGTATGTTCGGTGGGATCTCCCAGCCGCCTGGAGAGTTCCCAGCCGCTTGGAGTCGGGTCAGTAGTACTCGTAGGGAAAGTATTTATAAGCATGAGATCGGTTGATGTTAGATACAGACAGATATCATCGATCGAGCTTGAGTGAGACTGAGAGAGAGATTGATCATATTGTATTGCATCTTTGAAATCAATAAAGTGATCCTATTTTGTGTTCTTGCTCTGGTTGCATTCCATTACTCGATTGATCTGCTGGTTTGAGTGGTTGTATGGATTTCCTGATCCATTCCACCGGTTGACTCATCTGATCGGTGGAATGGCAATGTACAGTAGGTTAGATGTTAGATTGTTTTCCGTTTGCATGCAGGTGTGCAGGATCGCGATCAAGAGATGTTGAAGACCCTAGCATCCTCATGTGCTAGGTTGAGTTGATAAGCTGACTGAGTTGGAAGATCACCCTGAGTTGGATCGGGTCATCCCTGGAGGATCGGCGAAGTGAGATTTCGCTAAGTGAAGAAGTTCGCCGAAACGGCATCATCAGGATATTTTTGCAAATATCTTGCAGACAGTTCGGACATCATCATCCGGATAAGTGAAGGAGAGCATGATGTTGTCGATTGCATGAAGTGCAAGTGCGTCGGGGTGATCATCATCAGGAGGGCCGAGGAGGAGCGCATCGGCATCAGGCTGAAGATCGGGTTGATCGCGGGCCGAAGAAAAACTAAGTTTGGCAAATAGCAGGATATGACGTCATCATCATCATGATCTACGTCATCAGGACGTTTCGGAGCAGCAGGATATTGTGAAACTGCGGGTGACGTCATCGTCATCAGGATCTACGTCATCAGGATATCAGGTGACGTCAGCATCGAGTGAACGGTGCGAGGAGTTAGGGTTTGTCATCATCAGGATAAATGGGAAGAACCGGATGTTCGTTATCCTGTTGAATATCATGATGCTGAAGCTTGTGTCGTCGGCTATCGGAGCATCGAAGGGAAGGTGTTGAAGGTCGTCATCAGGATATTTGGAGCAACCGGATGTTGAATATCCTGCTGACGAAGGTGATGTTAAATATCATGATGAGGCCGCTAGTGCTTGGCGCCCGATGAACAGTGCAACCGGAGGATGTTTGCGCCTGTTGAACATCATGATGATGTTGAAGGTAGTGGAGACGAAAATTGTCGGTGAGGTGAACAGTGGACGTCAGGAGGATGTTCGCGCTGGTCGGACATGATGATGCTGTCGATAATCGAGTAAGGTGATGCTGTTGACAGGCGAAAGTGAGAAGGCTTGTCTGCAGGAGGATATCGGTCGGCAGGTGCAATATGATGATGCTGTTGGTTTTCGGAAACATGATGCTGACAGAGTAAAGCTGAAATATGATGATGATGGCGAAGATGATGATGATGAGGTTGGTCTGCAGACATTCATGCTATATGCGAATGATATAGTGTGGATGCCTCTGCATCATAGTGGTATCAGAGCTCAGCAAAAGGTCTGGGCTGTTGTGTGTTGATTCTGTCACCGAAAGGGCAGAGGTAGAGATAGAGTTGGTTGTGTGTTGATTGAGAGGTTGACAAAATGCCTCCTAAAGGTAATGGTACTGCAAGGGAATTACAGGAGATGAAGGAGAAACATGCTAGAGAGATGAGGAAGATGAAGGAGCTTGCTGAAGCACTTCAAGCCAGGCTGACAGCCCTGGAAAAGAACAAAAAGAGGGAAGTGGAAGACAGTGAGTCTGAAGAAGAGGCAGATACTGTTGAAGAGTATGAAGAGGTAGCTGAAGATCTGGATGCTGAAGACCAGAGATTGGCAAAACTGTTAAAGGCAGTACAGAGTGAAAAACCTAAGGTAAAGGTTGATGTTTCCAAATATACTGGAAGCTTGAATGAAGATGAGTTGTTGGATTGGATTGCTGCACTGGATAATCACTTTGAATGTGAAGATGTTGCTAAGGATCAGAAAGTAAAGATTGCAAAGACCAAGTTAGGAGGTCATGCTTTGGTATGGTGGGATTATGTACAATCTGAGAGAAGGAAAAAAGGGAAGTCTAAGATCACTTCATGGGATAAGATGGTAGCAAGGATAAAGGGTAAATTCTTGCCAAGGGATTATGAAATCCAGATGTTTAAGAAGCTGCAATTTTTAAAGCAGAAAGACAGGGATGTGAAATCATACACTGAGGAATTTTATCTGTTGAGTATGAGATCTGGTCATCATGAGAATGAGGTAGAAAAGGTGGCTAGGTACTTGGCAGGTTTGAGGTTTAACATACAGGATGAGTTAGTGTTAGCTAACCCTAAGAATGTGGAAGATTGTTATCAAATGGCAATCAGGATTGAAGAAAAGATGAATAGAGGACATGATAAGTCCATGAGAGGAAGAGGAAACAATAGGGGAAGAGGAGCAGCCCCTGCACAAAAGCAAACCAATGAGGTTCAAGAAGACACTGGGAAAGGACAGGGACAGTCTGATTTCAGAGGTGGATGGAAAGGTTCTAGAGGAAGATTTGGAGGTGGTAGAGGTTCTCCTACATTTTCAGGAAAGTGTTACACCTGTGGAGAGTTTGGTCATCCATCTTTCAAATGTCCAGAAAACAAAGGTTCATCATCCAGAAATGATAGAACAAGTGACAAGAGGGTACAACTGGTACAAGAAGAGAAAGAAGAAGAAAGTGCACAGAGTTCAAACAAAGGTCCTGAGAATTTTGGATATCCAGAGAGTGGAGAATCATTGATGTTAAGGAGAATTAGTTTGCAGGCATCAAAGGATATGATGCAAAGAAGAGCTCTTTTCAAAACCACATGTAAGAGCAAAGGTAAGGTATGTAAGGTTGTCATTGATACTGGTTCAACAGACAACATGGTATCTCAGGAGATGGTTGATAAACTGAAGCTGGAAAGGATTCCACATCCACACCCTTATAAGGCATCTTGGGTGAGTGATAGGCAATCACTTTTTGTCTCTGAGCAGGCATATGTGGATTTCCAGATTGGACCATATCAGGATAGAATTTTGTGTGATATATTGCCTATGGAATGTTGTCACCTACTGTTAGGTAGACCATGGCAATTTGACAGAAGAGTACTGTATGATGGGTATGCTAATACCTACACCATCCAGAAGGATGGGAAGACTATTAAGTTGATGCCATTGCAGGCAAAAGCTGCAGTACAGAAGGCAGCTCAAATCATTTTGATGGGAAAGGAGTATGTGCAGATGCCTAGAGGAACAGGCATGAAGGCAGTTCAGGACACTGCAGGGCAAGGAGTTGTTAAAGACAACAAGCTGAAGAAAGTTTCAGTTGTGACTGACAGAGGTCAGCAGCAGGTTCAGAAACAGGGGTGCAAACAGCCACCAGTTGAGAAGAATGACAAGGATGTTATCATAGTTGGGACCATTGCTTGTCCTATGAAGATTGACAGGAAGCTACAGGTTAAGCCTACAGAAGCAGTTCAGCCTGAGGTTCTGGTCAGACAACCTGCCAAACACAGGGTATGTGAGAAGAAGGCCTACATCAACAGGCATGATGATTTACTTGCCAGAAAGCAAGTTACAGTGCAGAAGACTTGGAGCAGCCAAGAGACAGCAGCAGACAAAGCTGGAGCAGGTCAGAAGACTGACAAAGCAAAGTGTAGAGGTGGAAGACTTCCACATACTCAACTCATGGGACATGAGTTCTTTTCTTTTGGGGAATATGGTGCAGGAGCACCTACCTGACAGCTGGTCATGATAAGGCAGTTAGTAGTTTAGGTCTTGTTTGTGTTTCCAAGAAGGTCTGTTAGACCAATTGCATGTAATAAGGTCATGCTGATCAGGATAAGATCATGCTGACTAGGCTTTTGCTATTTTTAGCTAGTTAGTTATAACAGCTGTCATGATGTATGTTCGGTGGGATCTCCCAGCCGCCTGGAGAGTTCCCAGCCGCTTGGAGTCGGGTCAGTAGTACTCGTAGGGAAAGTCTTTATAAGCATGAGATCGGTTGATGTTAGATACAGACAGATATCATCGATCGAGCTTGAGTGAGACTGAGAGAGAGATTGATCATATTGTATTGCATCTTTGAAATCAATAAAGTGATCCTGTTTTGTGTTCTTGCTCTGGTTGCATTCCATTACTCGATTGATCTGCTGGTTTGAGTGGTTGTATGGATTTCCTGATCCATTCCACCGGTTGACTCATCTGATCGGTGGAATGGCAATGTACAGTAGGTTAGATGTTAGATTGTTTTCTGTTTGCATGCAGGTGTGCAGGATCGCGATCAAGAGATGTTGAAGACCCTAGCATCCTCATGTGCTAGGTTGAGTTGATAAGCTGACTGAGTTGGAAGATCACCCTGAGTTGGATCGGGTCATCCCTGGAGGATCGGCGAAGTGAGATTTCGCTAAGTGAAGAAGTTCGCCGAAACGGCATCATCAGGATATTTTTGCAAATATCCTGCAGACAGTTCAGACATCATCATCCGGATAAGTGAAGGAGAGCATGATGTTGTCGATTGCATGAAGTGCAAGTGCGTCGGGGTGATCATCATCAGGAGGGCCAAGGAGGAGCGCATCGGCATCAGGCTGAAGATCGGGTTGATCGCGGGCCGAAGAAAAACTAAGTTTGGCAAACAGCAGGATATGACGTCATCATCATCATGATCTACGTCATCAGGACGTTTCGGAGCAGCAGGATATTGTGAAACTGCGGGTGACGTCATCGTCATCAGGATCTACGTCATCAGGATATCGGGTGACGTCAGCATCGAGTGAACGGTGCGAGGAGTTAGGGTTTGTCATCATCAGGATAAATGGGAAGAACCGGATGTTCATTATCCTGTTGAATATCATGATGCTGAAGCTTGTGTCGTCGGCTATCGGAGCATCGAAGGGAAGGTGTTGAAGGTCGTCATCAGGATATTTGGAGCAACTGGATGTTGAATATCCTGCTGACGAAGGTGATGTTAAATATCATGATGAGGCCGCTAGTGCTTGGCGCCCGATGAACAGTGCAACCGGAGGATGTTTGCGCCTGTTGAACATCATGATGATGTTGAAGGTAGTGGAGACAGAAATTGTCGGTGAGGTGAACAGTAGACGTCAGGAGGATGTTCGCGCTGGTCGGACATGATGATGCTGCCGATAATCGAGTAAGGTGATGCTGTTGACAGGCGAAAGTGCGAAGGCTTGTCTGCAGGAGGATATCGGTCGGCAGGTGCAATATGATGATGCTGTTGGTTTTCGGAAACATGATGCTGACAGAGTAAAGCCGAAATATGATGATGATGGCGAAGATGATGATGATGAGGTTGGTCTGCAGACATTCATGCTATATGCGAATGATATAGTGTGGATGCCTCTGCATCACGTGCCTCAAAAGATATTTTTATGGCACTTCAAGCCAGACATTCCTCACCTAGCATTAAGCGCATTAAAGAAGGTACCACTATGCTTTCTAAATTACCTGATATTCTTTAGGCTTTTGTTAAGCACTATGAACAATTTTTTACAGCTTAAGAATATACTCCTGAGTGGTCAAATGCGCTCGAGGATTGTCTTGTTTTTGTGCCAAATAGGCTTTCCTCAACCCAGATAGCCTTCTTTGAGCAGTTGCTCACTATTGAAGACCTCAAAGAAGTCATCTGCACTATGGCAGATGATAAGGCTCTGGGAGTTGATAGAATTTCCCTATGAATTTTACAAAGCTCTGTGACCATGTGTTGGACAAGATCTGCATAAAGTTTACCTTGAAGCGTTTAATTCTAAATCCCTAGGTAATCTTATCAATAAATGTAACATAAAATTCATACCCAAGGTTGGTGATCTTGATGATATTTGTAATAGGTGGCCCATCATGCTTCCCAATGTATCCTACAAAATCATTGCCAAAGCCCTTACTCTCAAAATGTGCCACCTCTTACCCTGGGTTGTGCATCCTAAACATACATGTTTCATCACATCCAAGTTCATCTTGGACAACATCATTGTTGTCTAGGAGGGTATGGAATGGGCAAGATGCTCTAATCAATTTGCCATTTTCCTTAAGATTGATTTTGCCAAATCTTATGACCACATTGAATGACCTTTCATTTTAGCCATGCTTTCAAAGCTTGGTTTTGGCACCAATTTCCTCTAGTCTATTAATATGTTGTTTTCTGACACCTTAGCTTGCATCACCATTAATGGCTGCCAATCCCAATCCTTTGGTTTGTTCCATTCCATTCATTAAAGATGCCCACTTGCCCCTTCCCTTTATGTGTTGGTTGTTGAAGGGTTTGGCTATCTTCTTTCTCACTCTGTTTCCCAAGGATTGGTTCATAGATATCCTTGCCTAATTCATCCACTCAGCTTGTCAATGGCCACTTTGTGGGTGATTCCTTCCTCACCTTACTGGAAGAAGAGAATACTATCAAATCTACTTTGGGTTGTCTTGAGACCTTTTGCTTGGCCTCTAGTTCAGCCATGCAGTGGCAAAAAACCTTATGTTACAGGCAATTAATTCTTCCTAGCCCCCTTTGGATTCAATAGTATGGGTGGAAATGGATAGCACCTGGTGAAATGTTTCAATTTCTTGGCATTCCCTTTTCCTTTCAGGCTTCTTTCGCTAATCTCTAGCAGGCGGTTCTCTCTCGCGTTGAGCATAAATTAGCCTTCTGGGTTACTAAATTGGTTTCTCTAGCCAGGAAATTTCATGTTTGTTCCAAAGTTCTTGCAACGACTCATCTGTATTACTCTTCTTGTTGGGCCCATTCCAAGGCCTTGTATGCTAAGTTGGAGAAATTACTCAGAAATTTTCTTTGGGTATCTTTTAAGACCCATCACAAATTTCACCACATTGCCTGGGAGTTTTGTTGTCTCCCAAGAGATTCTGGTGGCCTTGGCCTTCTCTCTACTCAATGACAAGGCATTGATCTCTATGTCAAATGGATCATCCATGCTCTTACTGGTAATGAGGCCTAAAAAATCCTCCTCAGGCACAATATTGAAGTAGGTTTTCCCACTGACAAACCCTCTTAGAAGAGAATTGGTCTCCCTACACTTCTTATTGTGTAGGAGCCTATTCAGATCTTCGGTACCTTTTTTGCCAAAAGCATATGGCATGCATGAGAGGTGGTAAAGCCCTAGATCCACTAGTCAGGGAATGGTTTTCGTGATGGGCTCTTCCTTAATCAACAAAAAATATGGTGTCCTCTTTTTTTTAGTACTAGTCAGCTGTTAGCTAAGCTTCCCTGGCTCAAGGCTCTTAGATTTCACAAGAAAGGTATCTAGACAAATTACAAGATATCTTTCATAGAGCCAGCATGTGCATTCTCCCATGGGAATATTTTTGTGCCTAGTTTGGATTTCAAAACCATGATAGTGAAACCTACAATGGCTTGGTGAGTGCCATCTTGACTGATATGCTTCATAAAGTGGGTATCTATTCTAATAAACCATGGTGGAAGGACCTGAAATGGTTTCCAGAAACTTCTTTTAGAAATTACAAGCCTCAACTTGGATATCAATGGCTTTCACCTAATTTTCCCATGATTGATGCCCTCAATCAATGATGGCTCCTTCAGTCCTCTATAGTCGATTGGTGAAATTTTTTTTTGCTATTTGGTCTGCAATTGTTGAACCCAAGCTCGCCCACTTTGCTTGGTGTATTATTTTCCAAGGCTTACCAATGGGAGCTTGGCTATTTTATTTAAGAATTTAGGACCCTCGCTACCCTTTCTGTGGGTAGGCTGAATCATTCCAACATCTCTTTTGGTATTGTGCCAGAGCACAGGAACTATGGACTTGGATCCATGATTTCTTTAGGCCATTTTGGATAGAGCATTTTTCTTGGCATATGGCTCTATTGGGAGACTCTCCTAGGATTCCCACAAAGTATACCTAGATTTGGCACACTTTTAAGGTGGAAATCCTCCACTCTGTGGAAAGATAGAAATTCATGCATCCTTTCTCACATCAAGATGGATATTGTTGTTTCTTTATATTCTAAAGCTATTATTTGTTCTAATGTTCTCCTGCAGATTCAAGTGCAAGATAACAAAGTTGCACTTGATGTTTCTCACCTTTAGGAGCTGCTGGACCACTAGGGAAACATCCCTTGCACTATGGCTCGCGTGCCTCCCTCTCCCACTTCTTTTAGGGGTCAGTCACCTTCATGGGCTGACAGAGAAGTGGCTCTGCTAGGGGCTCTTGCCCCCATTCTCAACCTCCTTCTCATCGCAGTTCTCACCCTTATCGACGACGGTCGTCCTCTCCCCCTCCGTGAGCTACTCTAGGGTGGCCTTCTGGCAGAGCTCTATGGAGAGGAAGTGGAGATTCTAGGTGGCCTTGTGGTGGTTCTGGTTGGCCCACGAGTAATTCTAAATGGGTCTCGTGTTTGGATCTGGTAATTTCACCTCACTGTGAAGAAAACACTATGGTCGGGCTCCTCTTAACATCATCTCAAACTGTGCTACTGTATGGGGTAACCCAAATGACAAGGATCCTCCATCTGCTGGCATTGATTTGGTCGCTTAATGGCCTTCTTTTTTAACATTATTTATGTTGTGTTTTCTTATTTCTAGGCTTAGGCCATAACATTGTGACCTTCTAGGTGCTGCCCATGTGACTTTGGGGTGTGCCTTTTAACCACCGACCATTTTTTTGTCGATATGTGTACTCTATTTTCTTATTAATATAGATATGGTTTCTTATTTATCAAAAAAAATCTCTAGAATGGAAACATGAGAAGCCAGTCAAAAATTCTAGAAGAGGATTTTTAAAATGATATTTAAGATGGGTTAATCATTATAATCTAGACAAGGTAATACATTTGAGATGGATTGTAACATCCACATTCTAAAAACATAGTAAAACTAGAAATTTACCATAGAGTAATTTAACAAGGTAAAAATGAGAGAAAATTTTGGGCCTTTTATGCACAAACTCCAAATCACCACCAAGTCATCACCCAAGCAAAATTCACTATAATCAAGTAACAACAATTACAAGATTCTCTTACATAATACAATAAATCATATTGTCTTTCTCAATTACAATATTTGCATAAGTAAATCAATTACATAAACAATTTGGGAATAATTACTACTTCCGAATATCTGACATCTTATCACAGGACCAGGCATGTTTTCTACTTAGAGAGAGAGTATCTTTCCAATGATCTACCTCCATCCATAGACTAACGATCTCCCACACATCTTCCACATAGGAAGTGGACCTAACCTTCATGAGGAATATAGACCAAAGGTGACTAGTGGTAATTTTCCTTCTTGAGTACATAGTGTTGTATCCTACACAACTCTATCAACCATACAACCCTAGATACCCTCTATCTAAGTATGATTTCCAATAGGTTGTGCAATCTAGATATAGTGAACCAACAGTGCATGTAGAAAATGAATGCATTACTTTGGCCAAAATTTGAATATCAATAATGTTCATACTGAACATGGTTGTAATGTTCACCCACCCCTACTCAATTTGGATACTATTGTATTCATGTAGGTTATCCTCATCAACTATGTTTACGTAGGTAGTTTCAACATCTTGTCATGGTAATAGTCTTCTTGACTTAAATAAGTTCATATGACATAACTAATCATTTGGTTTCATATTTGACTCTAGGGTTTTCTTAATAACCCTTGTATAATCTAATATATCAAAATAACCATATCTCATAACTTACAAGACTAAGGTTTATAAACAATCTTTGGTTCAACTGAACCAAGGTTAAGAATACTATGGTTCTGTAATAGATAATACCTCATATACAAAGGAGTATGAATACCTTCTTTAATGTGATATCATTGACTATCATGATATACACCTATATACATTTTCCTACAAGGTCATTTACTAGTTAGATTTAGTTTATTCCATCATAATGGATTTTCAAAGAGTATTAAAAACAAGAATGATAAATAGATAATAAAGAATCTCCTATAGACCTTATTTATTCTACCACAATATCACTAAGTTTACTATCATTTGATGGGATATACAATAGTTTTCCAAAGATTTCTAAGAGTATAAGCCTCTTATGGATAAAAATGGGTTTTCCATAAATAATAGACTAATCCAAGAATTGATTTAAAATGATAATAACATAGCCTAATGCTTAAACTGTATTACTCATAGTTACTAAGTTTACCTATCAAATTTTATTTGCACTAGTTTCATCGAGAGTCAAATACATAACTAACTTATGACTAAATCATCAACTTGCTTCATAATGATAACTCATTCCATAGAGTGACTGGTTTTCTAGGCACATGAAACTATTGTATCCTTCTTCAAGTAAGTGATTGTCAAATTCATTTTGTTGTCCATACGATAGTTCGACATGTATAATAGTTTTAAAACAATAAGTATAATGTCGGCCCTGTGTGATAATGAAATATATTTCTTTGTTATTACTGGCATCGGCCTTTGTAGGCTAAATCGATGTTCTCTAGTTTCCACTGAGTTGACTATATATTCCTACAACAACTCAATATATTATTCGACACAGTCAACTCTTCTTATTGAATAAATACATAATGAACTTAAGGAATAAACCATTCTAGTATAAATGATTGGCCTTAACAAAGCAATATAGAGAACTTAATAAACATTCAAATTTTCATTGCCTTTTATTGCATAAATTGTAGGAGTATTACCTGGTAGTGGTGGTCTAAGCTGAGAAATATTTGTAAATGAAAATACTTCTGTGGTTGCTCAAGACAATCCACATTATCTTCTTCCTCTCACTAGTTATCACTTTGCTCACTGTGAACTCTCTACCAAAAGCATCCCCCTTCCAATGATAATGATTATACAAATAACATATCACTCAAATGGTCATACTATTGACTCAGCGAAGTTGTGTCTATAAAGACTTAGCATAACTCATAACGAGTCACCCAACTTTCATTCCCCACTCTTTGCAATTTGAAAGCACATTGAATACAGAGTAGTTCACCAGCGGATTCAGTTACAACTGATCTATATTAAGTTGTAAAGCTCAACAAATGTCAATGGGAGGACATCCTTCAATGGAGGCTCAACAAATGTGGTTAGAATTACCACCACTACTCCTCTTCCATAGAGGTCGACAAGACATTTAAACCATCATTTGATCATTTAATAATCACATAGAGTGATTCAATCCACCACTTATTACAATGAAGGCACTCCTATTAGTAATCCTATGGCTACTGAAGTGAGTAAGTATTAATATCAATCAAGAGATATTATCCTCAAATTGATGATTACATATATATTTGTTTATATAAATAAATATGGTTCAACATGGCATCTATCCTATATGATAGTTTATGCCTTGATCATAATATGATAATAACAATAAATTGAAAGACTTATGAATACTATGGAAGGGTTGATCTTGTCTCCCCTACATAGTCTCTTGTTAAATCATGTCAACTTGTCTTAACGAGATCATCTTTGAAGTTAAATGTCGACAATAAAACCTTAAGTGACTCAAGAATAATAACACAACCATTTTATGACAATGACGTCATAATATTTACGTTAATCATAAATGTTCAAAGTTCTACTTAGACAATGTCATTTACTTTACAAACAACTATGTCGATACACAATGACTTAACTAGAAAAGAATCGAAAGATATCGACTACCTATTGACTAGGTTCAAAAGTATACTAACAAGACAAGACTTACCTCTAACAATACTGGTTCATGTTTTTGTTAAACACTCATACTTGTTTTGGAAAATAATCACTCATAACTCTCTCTCTCTCTCTCTCTCTCTCTCTCTCTCTCTCTCTCTCTCTCTCTCTCTCTCTTTTCTCTAAGAGTAATCAAAAACTTATACAATCTTGTGTAAAACTTGAAATCAATAGATTACGATCAGTTCATCATTATTCAAATAATAAACCAATCTTTATAATGCAATTATTAAATCAACATAACATATTCATTTCCATAATTCCATAAATGACATTCAATAGAATCTATGTCTTTCCTTGACATTAATCTAAACATCAAAATAGATTTACTTATGTCGAAGTAAAAAGTATTAGCAAGACAAAAATTGGGGATGTAACATATCCTTCCTCTAAAGATTCATCATCCTCAATGATATAAAGTATCAAAATGTAACTAAAAGCAAGTTCATTGTTTTCAACTGGTAACAGTATTAAAAAAATTAGGAAACTTCTAATAAAATTCATGGTAATCCTCCCATGTAGCATTTTCCTCATCATATTGGTCCCATTGGACCTTGCATTGCAAGACCTCTCTATTACGCAAACAGAGCTTGCATGTTTCTAACACTTTGAGTGACTCGATCGTGACCACCCTTGGGTCTTGCATCTATGAATAATTCCAATTTAAAATATGGTTATCACCTGCAATATATTTCTTTAAATAAGAAACATGAAAAACATTGTGCATTCTAGACAAGACTGGTGGTAGAGCAATTTTGTAGGCAACCGGATTGACCACTTTGAGTACTTCAAAGGGTTCTACATAATAAGGAGATAGCTTAGAAGAATTCGCAAACTTAATAGAAATTTTCTGAGGTTTGACTCTCAATAGAAGTTTCTCTCCAACAAAGAATTGTCTCGGTACTCACTTTGCATCTGCATAACTCTTTTGTCTATCATTGGCTTATGCCAATCTTTTTCTTATCATCTTAACTTTCTCTTCCATTTTATCTAGTATTACTGGTCTAATGCTAATCCTACTTCTAGCTTATCCTAGCTTATAGGAGTTTGACATCTTCTTCCATATAATGCTTCAAATGGTACCATCTTAATAGCAAAATGATAGGAATTGTTGTAAGTAAATTCCACAAGTGGTAAGTATTCCTCCCACATATATTGCTGATCCATGTAATACATTCGTAACAAATCTTCCAAAACTTGGTTAACTCTCTCAGTTTGCCCATCAGTTCTAGGATGATAAGTGGTACTCACATTGAGTTTAGTCCCTAACACTGAGAATAATGTTTGCCAAAACCTTGATGTTATATGCACATCTCTATCCGAGATAATCTTTTTAGGGAAACCATGCAATCTAAATACTTCTTGTATAAATTTACGAGCTAACATTGGTTCTCCATCAGTCAAAGTCCCTGGTAGAAAATGTTCTACCTTTGTGAGTTTATCAACCATAACTCAAATGGCATCATGTCTATTCCTAGACATAGGAAGACTTTGAACAAAATACATACTTATAACTTGCAATTTCCACTCTGGTACATCATGTGGGTACAACAATCCTGCATAGTGCTGATGTTTTTATTTTACCCTCTAGCATTCTAAATAGCTTGCTACAAATCTTGCAACATCATTCTTCATTCCTTTCTAGAAATAAAGAGGTTTAACATCTGCTAGAAGTTTGGTCACTTCTGGATGTCCAGAATATGGTGCGGTATGAACTTCTTTCCATACTAGATCCCTTCATCCAGCTAAATTAGGAACATACATTCTACCTCTAAACCTCAATAGTCCATTTGACTCAAACAAAAATTCATCATACCTTGGATCTCTAGGATTATCTTCTAGAGCCTGCTTAACATGCTCATAATACTCATCAATAGACAAATTTTGTAACACTAAATCCTTGAAATTTCCATGAATAGAAACAATAGAAGATATATGTCTTCTACAACTCAAAGAATCAACTATTCTATTCTCTTTTCCTTTGATGTAGTTTATCTCAAAGTCATAGTTAGATATCAATTCTAACCATCTCCTTTATCAAGCATTCAGATGCGGTTGAGAGAGAATACACCTAAGAATTTGATTGTCTATCTTAAGTGCAAAAGTTTTGCCCAATAGATAGTGTCTCCATATTTGCAAAGCATGAGTTACTGCTGCCAATTCCAAATCATGTGGTGCATAAATTTTCTCATAGGGTTTCAATTTCCTTGACTCATATGCTATAACTCTCCCATCTTGCATAAGCACTCCTCCTAATCCTTCTCCCGAGGCATCTGTAATTACCTCAAATTGTCCTTTGGGGTCAGGAACTTTCAAGATTGGAGATGAAGTTAACTTTTCCTTTAAGAGATCAAATGCATCCTGACATTTGTCTGTCCATTCAAATCTCTTTCCTTTCCATTATAGGGAAGTGATTGGACTAGAAATACTAGAGAAATTTAGAATATACTTTCTATAATAGTCAGCTAGGCCCATGAAACTATGTAGCTCATGCACATTTGTGGGCACAGGCCAATCCAAAATAGCAATGATTTTTGCAGGATCAACGGATATTCCATTTGCAGATATAATATGCCCTAGATATTGAATCTCCTCCTGGAAGAATGTACACTTTGATAGTTTTCCATATAACTTATGTTCCCTTAACCATTGCAAAACCAAATGCAAATGCAATTGATGTTCTTCTTCATTCTTAGAGTAAATGGGTATATCATCTAGAAAGACTAGAACAAACTTGTCTAAACAATCTCTGAATACACTATTCATGAGATTTGTGAATGTAGAAGGGGCATTCATCAAACCAAATGGAAACACTGTGAACTCATAGTGCCCATAGCTCATTCTAAAAGCTGTCTTATGAATATCTTCATCCTTCGGTCTTAACTGATGATATCCTGATCGCAAATCAATCTTTGAAAATATAGCAACTCCATGCATTTTATCAAAGAGATCATCGATACATGGCAAAGGATATTTGTTATTTACTATTTCTTTATTAAGAATATAATAATCTATACATAACCGAAGGGTTCCATCCTTCTTCTTGACAAAAATAACTGGAGCACCCCAAGTTGAAACACTAGGTCTAATCAAACCTTTTGCCAACAATTCTTGTAATTGGGCTCTTAATTCCATTGACTCTGTAGTTGTCATACGGTAGGGTGCTTTTGATATAGGCTTACATCCTATTTTAATATCAATCGCAAAATCAAAAACCCTCTTGTGAGGCAGTCCTACAAGTTCTTCTAGAAACACATCTTGAAAATCCCAAAGAAAGGGATACTTTTCTCCAAAAAATGAACTAGGGCTTTCTAACCCTTCCTCCATTTGTTCCGTTTTGAATGCAAATAACTGACAAACCTTCCGTCTAACCCTTTTCAATTGCTTAGTAGAGATTGGTCTAATTTTAACTTCCCTTTGAATCCCTTGGAATTAGGTTTGATTCCCCAAATCATCTAAGCATTCAACCATTTTTGAAAAATAGTCAACCTTAGCTCTATGCTTCCACAACCAACTCATTCCTAAGATTACATCATAGGAACCTAAGGGGGCTACATACAGATTTACTTTTGTTGAGAAACTAGGGAGATCAATCTTGCCCTCAAACAAACATTGCTCTACCTGAGCCTTAGATTGGTTAACATATTCTACTAACCAAGGTTTAGACATGTACCTAGCTTTTCTAGGAAACTTATTCAAAATTCTAGGAGAAACAAAGTTTTGAGTGGCTCCTATATCAATCAAAATAGATATAGGGACTCCAAACAAAGTACCTATTCATTTCAATAGGGTGTGATTTGATACTCTGCTTGACGATTGTCGAGAGCTACATGAATCCTTTGTTGGAATGCTTCTTTTTGAGTAGGTAGTGTAGTACCTCTTTGTTGACCATTTTGATTTTTGTTAGGACAACGATTTGCATAATGGTCACCCCCACAAGTAAAGCATCCTCCAATGGGTCCTTTCTTATATGAAGTCTTCCCATTGTTATCCTCATTCCTTTTTTAATTGCCATTCTTCTTCTCACTTCCAGATCCACCCTTATTTTTTTGAGATCCTTTATCTTTTCTCTTGTTCTCATAATTCTTATCATATCTTTTCTTAAATGGTTGATTAGCAAGAGTTCCATTAAATCTCTTGTGGTTTCTATCACAATAAGCTGTGATGGATTTTAGCTTTTGCTCTTGCTTGATTGCCTTCTCGCACACTTGATCCATTATTGTGGGACCATGTACATCCACTTCTCCACCAATTTGAGCATTTAAACCCATGATGAATTTTATGATCCTAAATCTCTCATCTTTCTAATACTGAGGCACATATTTCAGAAGATAGGTGAATTTTTCTCCATATTCCACGACTATCATGTCTCCTTGACGAAGATTCTAAAAATCAATCAATTTCTGATCAAAATAGAGTTGTGGTAGCCATCTCTTATGAAAGAGCTCCGCGAACTCATCCCAACTCACCCTTAGAGAGGTTAAATTCAATTCCATATTCTTATTCATCCACCAAGTGGATTCTTCTCCTATCAGCTAGAACGCTCCCCAAATTGCCTTGGTTACTTTTGAGTAATTTCGTATCTCAAAATATTTTTCCATTTCTATCAACCAAGCTTTAGCTGCATCTCTAGTCACCTTTCCATCAAATTTTTGTGGAGTAACCTTCTTCATATCCTTTGAGAGTTTTGAGGTTAGTCTATCCCTTGCCTCTTTATGAGATTTTGTACTCTTACTTTGATCTTCATGATTCTCTCCACTTTCTCCATGAGAGTTTTCACCTCCTCCCTCAGAATTTCCTCTTTCATCCACCTTCTTTTCCAAATCACCTAGTCTTTTATTGGTTTCCTCAAGCATGGTTATGATTTGGTCCAACATATTATTTGGCAGGTGGTTTTCTTGTTCACTTTTTCCTTGGTTAGTTCTTGTTCAAATCATGTTTATCATTTTTCTCACACCCGAGAATATTGAGTTATCTATTAGTTCATGATTATAATGTATCCCATTAAACTTGAATCAAACAATAGTTTGGTACATAAACAACTCTTCATTTATTTATTTCATTTCAAGAGTATAGAATATTCTTCATTTACACAAGAAATGACTTCAAAAGTCATGCTCAAGAGGAGTATATCCTTCAAATTCATCTTTAGATACATAATCTCAAGGTATATAACCTTCTGACTCACTATCAGACCTAACTTCTATGATCTCAATACATGAGTGTGTGCAGGGATCTCACCTAACCATAGTTATATCCTCATCTGACATATATTCTATGATTCTAGTAGTGATCTTAACTCTTTCCATGTTTTCCCTTCTCACTTTCTTGATTCGAGTTAACACATTTGCCAAGGTTTCAGTATCACTGAACCAAATGTCACTCTCATCATTAGTTCCCTCAAAAGTTTTGATAATGACCTCACATTCTCTTTTTTCTATAAGGAAACATTGAATCATGTTAATAGACTTTCTTGCTATCTTCTTAAGACATACAATCTTGGCACAAAATTTTTCAAACATTAGCTAACCACATAATGTTGACTACAAGTAAGCATAGTGGTCTCATAAGCCCTAGTGTTAAACTTGGTAGCTCTGATACCATATGTAACATCCACATTCTAAAACATAGTAAAACTAGAAATTTACCATAGAGTAATTCAACAAGGTAAAAATGAGAGAAAATTTTGGGCCTTTTGGGCACAAACTCCAAATCACCACCAAGTCATCACCCAAGCACAAGTCACTATAATCAAGTAAAAATAATTACAAGATTCTCTTACATAATACAATAAATCATATTGTCTTTCTCAATTACAATATCTGCATAAGTAAATCAATTACATAAACAATTTGGGAATAATTACTGCTTCTGAATATCTGACATCTTTATCACAAGCCCTGGTATTTTTTCTACTTGGAGAGAGAGAGTATCTTTCCAGTGATTTACCTCCATCCATAGACCGGCAGTCTCCTACACATCTTCTACATAGGAAGTGGCCCTACCATTCACGAGGAATATAGACCAAAGGTGACTAGTGGTAATTTATCTTCCTAAGTACATAATGTTGTATCCTACACAACTCTATTAACCATACAACCGTAGATACACTCTAGCTAGGCATGATTTCCAATAGGTTGTGCAATCTAGATACAGTGAACTAACAATGAATGAAGAAAATGAATGCATTACTTTGGCTAAAGTTTCAATATTGTAACATTGGAAAATGTCCCCTTGGGGGCTTTTCTCTCATCAGGTTTAGCTCCTGGGTCTTTCGCATGCATTTAGTAGATCTTAGTTCATATTTTGACATCCCGATGGAATGAGACCTAGGTTCTAGGGCAAATTGGACCCAGATGGACACCTTGAGCTATATCCTACCAAAAATAGGGGGAGGACTTGGGCACCCATACCCTAGTCCTACCCTACTTTGGGGCAGCCCTAATTTTTGGGTGTCAGTTTGTGACTGTTATTAGATCTCTTTGCCAACACGGTAAGTTTGAATTATGAAAATCTTGGTGGGAGTGTTTGTAGTTGCATATATAAGCATGCTTAGGCATTCATTTGTAAAATATAGATTTCAATTAGATAGCAATTATGATGTTCAATTGTTCTCAAGGTGATTCAAGAGTTTCAGTGTGTTGCAAGAGTAGACTTGTGTGTTTTGTGTGTTGATATTTGCAGATTTGAGCATCAATTTCCTCATGGAGTGAAGAGCATCTTCCTCCCATGAGAGCTTCACTACAAGGTGACATAATATTATGTTTTCATCATTGATTCCTTTTGTTTTTGCCTCTACCTCACAAGGGCATGCACTATTTATCTGACAATTGTGTTCAGAGACTTAAGTGTCCTCTTGAGCTTGACTGAGGCAAGCCTATAAACACCACAACCCCTAAACCAAGTCTTGTGATTGTAGGTTATAGGTGTCACATTTGGGAAAAGTGGAGTTGCAGGGAGGATTGGTAGGCATCAAGGATTTGGGATCTAAAGAAAAGTAGGACAAAAGAACACTTCCAAGACTTGGGGTCCGGATTTCGTGAAGAAACTAATACCTTGGACTTGGGCACCTACTCTAGTGTCCCTGACTATTCCACTTCAGAACCCCAAAAATAGGTACTCTGTGATTTGGTATTTTACTCCTGTTTACAAGAGCTTTTTTCATTATTCGTCAATATGTTACCGTATTTGCATAATTAGTGTTTTAATAGTCAATTGAGCATAGGAGAAGGAAAAATTGATAATTAAATTCCCTAATCCAAGTTTCCCTACATTTGTAAATGACCTAGGGTATGATAGTGCTCACCACTTGACCCTAGATCCTTGAATGTATAGTGGAGAGGCAGATTTAAACATCTAAAATCTAGAACATTAATAAATCCAATTTTCAACCTAAACATTTTGGTGAACTCATGTTTTTGGACTAAAATTGCAACTTAGTGAATGTGTGTCTTCAGATTTGGATTGATTTCATTCATTCACATAGTCATTCATTTTATTGCATTTAAAAAAATTCTAAAAAGTTTGAAATTTTGGAAAAATTCAAAAATAATTGCATTGTTTGGCTTACTAAATTGTATCAATTCTTCCTAAATTTTCCTAATTCATGATTTTTTTATCAAATCTGATATAAACTATAGAAAAATCCAAAAAATTCAAAAATTTGCACTGCATTTTCATTATTAATTTGCTAGGTTTTTGTGGAAATTTTGACAATTTTATATAACCTAGTAATTCCAAAATCTAGGGTTAGTAGACAAAATCTTTTCTCAGATTTTCCTACTAATTTTAGAGGCTCATTCAAATTAACATTTGGCTGTAGTCTTTCATTTTAGTGTAAATTTGGATGCATTTTCATTAGATTTGCATGGGCATTTTCCATGTTCAAGCCTAAAAATCATTATAGATCTAAGAGTATTTAATTTTAATGACAAATAAGAATTCAAAACATTCACATAGCATTTTTTTCCAAGATTTCAAACCTAAGGATTCAAAAACAATGATTTTCACTAAATTTGGCCCTATCGACTCTATAAACTTGTACCATAGGCATGTTGTGAAGAGTATTTTTACATTAATTTTCTATTATCAGGGTAATCATTTGCTTCCCCTTCTAAAAATCTTCACAACACCCTTTTATTAGGTTCTTGTAGTGAAAATACAGTGAAAAACTACACATGTTGGCTATTATTGCCCTAGGGTTTGACCTAGTTGCCACTACAAGCATGTTATGATCAATTTTATGGATTGAGGTGACTGATATTATTGATATTATTTGTTGTACCTTCTAAAATTGATTACAACACCCCTCTTGCTAGGTCTTGGAGTTGAAAAATTGTGGAAAATTGCATATTTTGCTATATTTTCACTAGGGTTTTACCTTAAGTGGCACTAAAAGCATGTTGTGTTGGGTATTTTGGCACCAAGTGCTGTTATTACTGATATTATTTTCTATTTGTCATCACTTTCCTCACAACACCCTTTGTTATGCTCTGTTGCATTGGTTTTTAGTGAGAGAAAAAGTGCCTATTTTGACATATTTCCACTATACTTTGACTTGGCATTAACTTGAAATCACAACAAGAGCATGTTGAGAAGGATACTTTTTCTGATTTGGACTGATATCAAACATATAAATCACTGCCCTTGACTGAAATTCTTACAACATCCTTTGTTTCATTCATTAGCATTGAAAACATATCAAAAAATCAAGCATTTTAGGCTATTTTTGCTCTTATCTTTTACACCAATTTTGAAAAGATTTCAAAATCTGATTTGGCATTGATTTGAGCATACAAACATGACCTCTAATCACAATAACAATAATAGGTTCTTGCCTAGATCATACATAAAAAGAAAAACATCTAAACCTGAAATTATCTTTACACCTTATGATAGAACAATCGGTGATTCTGAAGGACCTCCTTACATCACTATGAAAATAATGGGAAACAATGTAGATGGAACTCTTATTGATCCTAATTGCATCACTAATGTTGCCACTAAAAAAATCCTTTTTTTGAATCAATTAATATAAGGTCCTTATAACCCTTCAAACTTGACGATTAAGATACATACGGGAACCTTAAAGAAACCATTGGGTAAGATTTCATTGCTAGTAACTATATTTGAGAAACATGTTGAACAATGGTTTGATATTACCCCCGATTCTAATACCTTTGACATAAAACTTTGAATCCCTTGGTTAAATATTATGAAAGTGGTCCCTTCAACTATTTATAAATGTGTTAAATTTCCTTTGAATGGACAAGTGCATGTCATTCATTGAAATACGTACAAACCTTCAACTACACAACAACACTTCACATTAGATTACTTTTGCAACGAAAATAATGACAAATTAGAGCTACGAATAGACTTTACATTTTTGAGCTATAGAAATTACAAAGTGAAACTATTACATCTAGCACTCGATCCTTCTATACATGAAATGACAAAAGATAAACAACCTGCATGTGAAGAGAACTTTAGACTGAAAGGACAAGGTCCCTATGTTGAGGTTCCTCCCCCAAAATCCTTACAAGGATCATGAGGTCATTGTCAACAACAAAATGTTCCACTACGACAAATGAGGTTTGATCACGATGCTTCATCTTCTAATTTACAAAAACCTATGTAAGAGCAAGGCCTTGTCTTACAAGAGATAAGTGTTTGAAGAAAGAGAAATAGAAAAGCAAGAGAAAAAAGAAAAAGAAAAGAATATGCTATAAACCTTGCCTCTCAACAAGAAAACATTGATCCCAACATTCAACCAAACAACAATGATCCTAACAACGAACAACATGATGAACAAGATATGAATTTGGCTATTGTACTTGTTATCACCCAGATTTGCACCCTTTGTCGTTGTTATGAGACCTTAGCAACCTATGGCAACATTGGAATGATCTCAAAGTGTGGGACCTTGCGATTTGAGATCAGACCTCTAGAGAAGGCTGGTTCCTTTCTCTAAGCCTATCACTTAGAGAATTGATACTAAACCTAGTGCTAGACGACTTGCAGGGGAAAGGGTCAAAAGGAAAACTGAAAGGGAAAAGGGTTGATACACCAGATTTAGTGAGTGATGATGGTCAAGGCATGGACATAATAATGACTCCTTTGCTACTGAGGGGAGATATGCATAGATTTAAGACTAGTTTGAGGTTTTGGTATGAAATCCAAAACTGCAGAGGGGCCATTTTACCCACAGAACAGATTACAACCCCCAATTGAAACACAGAAATCCAAAGATAAAAGAGGCAAAAATAAGCATCTATTAATCATGAAGGTCCAAAAAAATGTTACAATACAGAAGTATTTCATAGCACAGCTGCACCAGGCTAGCTAATTACATTCATTGGTGGATAAGAGGAAGACAACAGAGGCCAGATTCAGGCACAGTGAGTCCCATTCCCATACCCTTGCAATTACACTAAGAGGTCAGACTAAAAAAAAATGACAGCATAATAGCCTCAAAAACCACGATCCCCTTTCAAAAGAGTTTTACATGCCCTTTATAGGTTAGACTCTTGCCAGAAGAGCATGGAGTCTCTTATTCACCGTAAAATGAGGCCATAAATGCCAAGTGCAGGAAAGTATGGGGGGCCATGCCTTGGCCAAGCCAAAACTCAAGAAAATGGCTAGGATGCAAGAAAGGACGGGGCATAGTGAAAGAGCCTCCAAAGTCACCATCCAACACGCCAGAAGTGGTCCTGAAGGGAAAAGAGCTCATATGCCATGAATGCATCTGCAAAACTTCACCCACCTGAGCCATTGTGTGGAGAAAACTCTTCAAAACATCAAGGTGGCCGCTGAAACATCCAATCGACTGAAATATGCAAAGCCAGATCTAAAAAATAGAACTAGAAAATCTCCCCAAAAACTTGCTCAAATGAAAGAGAAGGCAAAAACAAGCATCTTTGCATCCTACACCATGTCAAAATTTGCTAAAATGGGGAAGATATAAGCAGTCAAAGCTCTGGTCAAATGCTTGTATATATCACTTCTGCATCTGTGTGTATATTGGCCTCTGAAAATACCTCTGAGTCTGCCTTTGCATGTACAAAACACTTTGCATGTATCTCTGCTTTTAGCACCTAAAAGGTCTTTGTAATCGCTTTTAGGATATACATTTGAAATTGCCTTTTAAACCATCTTTGTATGTGCAAGAGCCTTTGTATATGCACTCGCCACTGCCACGTGGCACCCTCTGATTCACCGTTGAGTTAGGCTAAGAAGCGGTGCTAAAACTGCATCTCCTCTTGTATATCTCCTTGTATACAAATATACAATCACATGCACATATGCAAGCCACGGACCTGAAAAAGTCAATAACCCTTTTGTATTCTTTACCTGAAATCTAGGTTGTATATTGAAATACACATTGGGTTGTATATGCAAACATACAACCGCCAATATACAAGTGGTGGGCCCTGGCCTTGTCTTTCCTTTGTATCATCTGCTTGTATATCGTCACATACAACACCGATATACAAGCCGCGGACCCGAAACTCTTTATGAAATTACTAAAAAATGCAATCGGGTCTGGGTTTGTATGCTGATTCTTGTATATTTGGTTGTATATGCAAATATACAACCGCATATACAAACCACTGTAGCACCTTGTGAATATACATTCACTACCTTCGCCTTTACACATCTTGACTTGCGTGTACAAAACACCTTGTATATTTGCTGCTTGTATATGCACGATATAGAAGCCACTATTCACGTGATCCTTTGTATGTCGAAACATACAATCCTCCTTGTATATGCGCGGGCCCCACCTCTTGTATGCTGGTGATATACAAATGCCTTTGTATATTTCCCTGCGGCACTGTAGCAAATGTATATTTTCACATGCATATCAGCCGTTGCATATTTCCTTGTATCTTTTCTTTGTATATTTTGCTTGTATGTGCAAACATACAAGCACCAATATACAAGCCACTGTAGCAACCTGCCAATATACATTACACTATTCCTGATGCATATAGAACGACCTTGTACATTTTTCATTGTATATTGGATTGTATATGCGAATATACAAACCCAATATACGTTCCACTGTAGCACATGTATGTCCGCCAACCTTGTATATTTCCATGCATATTTCTTTGTATCTTTCACTTGTACATGCGAATATACAAGCCAAAATACATTCCATTCTTGTATATTTTTATGCAATTGGATATACAAACTAGGAATATTTTGGAAATCTGCGAAAGATCCCCCCTTTGTATATGCATTTCCTTGGCTCGATATACATTAAAAAAATGTATAAAACTCACTTTTCTCAATATTTTCTAAGGCCGATAGGGATTTGCAAGCCCGCCAAATGTACATTTGAATTGTACATTGACCAAAACTTTGACCATCAATAACTTCTTTATTTGGTCAAATTTCAGGGTGAAATAAAAAGCAAACCTACCTATTTTTCAAGCTCTTTCCGATGGTAAGGTTCTCTAGGTAAGGTTTCTTGGGAAAAAAATGGTACTTTGGCTTCATAGGGACTTCTTCAAAGGATTTTCAAGGAAAATACTAGGTTAACTATTTAGTTCAGAATGGAGGAAAATAGGATAACATTTTTGGCGACTTCTATGGGGTGTTTGCCTGCTAAACAAGGGATCAGTGGCCTTGCATTCATTGGACATGGAGTCAGAAAGGACCGAAAACACCTTGATAAACATCCTGACCCCAAAGAAACCCAACATGACAACAATGAAGGACACAGCAGAACAAGGGGCCAAACAAAAAGTTGACAGCAACCCGCAAACTATGCTAGGCAGCACTTAGGGAAAGCAAAAGACATCTAAACTATTGTGCAACAACACTTACTAAGAGCATAGAGACCTAATCTACTAATTTATAGAGCACTCATACCTCTAAACACCTCTTTAGGTGTATCCCATTGACTGAGATAGGCAAATTTTGTCCATCCATATTTGCTAACTGAAATGCATTATGCTCCTTGCATTCAGTAATGAGAAATGGGCCACTCCACATGCTATCAAATTTGGAGTGCTTTCCTAGCCTGCTTTTTAATTCATCCCATTTAAGCACCATATCACCTTCTGTGAAGCTCCTGGGGGTGGCATTTTTATCAAAAACTCCCTTGGTCTAAAGCTGATGATACTCCACGGTCTTCATAGCTTTGTCTCTAATTTCTTTGAGTTCCAAGAGCTGAGCGTATCTGATAGCCATAGGGTCCTTTTCTTCAAACATCTCCAGCTGGTCCATAATGTCAAGAGTTGGCAACTCTATAGATACAGGCAATCTTGTCTCCTTTCCATAAACAAGCATATATGGAGAGTTCCCAATGGATCTCTTGGGAGTGATTCTATCTGCCCATAAGGCAGGTTTTAAATTAGTATGCCAGGTCCTCTGGTTGTCCTCCATGGTTCTTTTGATGATCCTTATGAGGTTTTTATTTGTGGACTCAGCCAGGCCATTACCCTGAGGGTAATAATTTGATGAAGTGCCCAAGTAGATCCCATTCTTCATGGCCCAGTCAGTTATCTTTAATCCAACAAAAGCCAATGCATTATCTAATATGATTGAATTGGGTACCCCAAATCTAGCTACCAGGTCACTATAAAAGTTCAGAACAACATTTTCATTGGATTCCTTTAGGGCCACTACCTCAGTCCATCTTGTGAAGTAGTTAGTTGCTGTAAGTACCCACCTGTGGCTTGCACTGGAAGGCAGGTTAGTGGGGCCTATAAAATTGATACCCCACCTCATGAAGGGTTGCTCAATGTGAATTGGCTGTAGAGGTAGAGCAGGCAACCTTTCCTTGCCTGCAAAAATGGCGCACTTCCCACATTTCCTCATCCATGCATGGGCATCTTTAAATAAGCTGGGCCAGTAATACCCAGCTCTCATTATCTTCTAGGCAGTAGTCCTTGGGGAAAAATGCCCCCCTGCTGTTCCGTCATAGAACTCATGCAGCACTTTGTCAGTCTGAGCTTCATCGATGTATCTTAACAATACACCACTAAAATCTTTCTGAAAAAGGATGCCATTGATTAGGACGTATGGGATAGACTGTAATCTAAAGTATCTTCTCTTGGCTCTGTCTAACCCTGTTGGACATTCACTAGTCTTTAAAAAATGGATCATATTATGAACCCAACTGGTGCTCGCTACTGCTGTTTCCATCTAGTGTTCACCTTCTTCAGCCAGAAATGTCACCTCTTCCTTGCTTGCCTCACTCTCAGGACTAGCAGCAAGCTGTTCACTGAGTCCTCTTCCTCGGACGAGCTTGGTTATTTTGATGTTAACATCATACTCCATGACCCTGGTAATCCAACTAGCTCTTTTCTCATTGACGTCTTTGCTCAATAGGAACTCCTTCACTCCAGGGTGAGTGACTATTAAATGTATCTTATTATTAGAAATAAGATGTCTAAATTTCTTAAGGCTCCTTACTACTACAAGGACGTGCCTCTCAATGAAGCTATATCTATGTTCATATTCTTCTAAGCCTTGGCTGAAAAAAGTAATTGGTTGTTCAAAACCTTCACTCTGTTGCTGTACCAGAATTGTAGAAATGGTATCCAGACTGCCATAAGTGTACAAAATAAAATCCATGGAGAAGTCTAGATTTACCAAGGTTGGCACAGTTGAGAGCGCCTCTTTTATAGACTTGAAGCTTAGCTTGACCTCCTTCATCCAACTAAAAATTGTATTCTTTTTTAACATGGATGTTAAGGGTTTCAGAAGATTTGCAATATTTGGTATAAATCTTCACAGAAAATTAATTATGCCAATGAAACTTTGAAGTCCCTTCTTGTGACTAGGCAAAGGCAATTCCAGAATAGCTCTCACCCTTTTAGCATCAATGGTGATGCCTTCCTTTGACACAATGTGCCCCAATAGCTTGCCTTCGTGTACAGTGAATATGCACTTCTTGGGATTAAGAGATATCCCAAACTCCTTGCATCTTTCAAACACTAGCCTCAGATGAAATAGATGCTTAGATGCATTCTTGGAATAGACTATGATGTCATCAAGGTACACCAGCACCAATTTATATAGCAAACCCTTAAACGCCATATCCATGGCTCGCTGAAAAGTTGAGCCAACATTTGAGAGACCAAAAGGCATTCTTTTGTAGGCCATGGTGCCCCATTTGGTAGTAAAAGCGGTCTTATACTGATCCTCCTCCTTGACTAACACTTGGTTATAACCAGAAAAATTGTCAAGCAAGGAGAATCTCTCTGAGCCAGCCACTACCTGCAGAATTTGCTCCATTGAGGGTAGTGGGTAGTGGTCCTTCAAGGAGGACCTATTTAGATCTCTGAAATCAACACATAGTCTGATCTCCCCATTCATTTTTCTCACCGGGATGAGGTTGGAGACCTAAGAAGTATGTTTGATTAGGAAAATGATCTTTCCCTCGATCAACTTGGTCAATTCTTTAATTATCAGGGGTTCCAGTTTCGGGTTTAAGGGTCTTTGCTTCTGTCTTACGGGTTTTGCCCCTGGTTCTAACTCTATAGTGTGTTGGGCAATGTGAGGGTCAAATCCTTTTAGGTCTAAATAATCCCAGGCAAACACATCATCAAATTCATGGCACAGAGTAATAAAAGCCTTTCTATCCTTAGGCAAACAGATTTTTCCAATCTTGAGAAGCCTACCCTTAAAGATTTCCAGCTCTTCGTAGTGCTCCTCCTTTATTTGCATGCCAGTTTTGGTCTTCCTCATCTGATCATCAGTGCCAAAGATAGACTTCAATGTCACCAATCCCTTGGGCAGCTTGTTTGTCTTTAGCTGAATAATTTGATCATTGCCATATTGTTGTTTGAGTTTATCCTGATTCATCATGGAAAACTCATCTTCCTCTAACAGGAATCTCATAATCTATTCATCACTTTCAAAGGCCTGCCAATGAACATTATTGTCAAGGATAGAGGGTCTGTCAACTATTTTTACGTGAGGCTGCATTTTTTCTCTTTGGATATCACTGGGAATATCAAATTGTGCCCCAATTGCAGCCAATCTATCAGCATGGGAGTTATGATTCCTTGGGATGGATATCAGATTGAAAGCATCAAACTCCTTAATCATGTCCCATACCCTATACTTGTAGCATTGCAAGGTATCGTTCTTTGTAGCATGCAATCCTCTCACCTAGTTTACAATGAGTTCACTGTCCCCAAACACTTGTAAACAACTAATCTTCCTCTTTCTTGCCCATTGCAATCCCTGGATTAGCCCCTCATATTCAACAGTGTTATTGGTGCATGAAAAGGCAAAATGGAAAGCAGAATAATACCTTTGACCCTGTGGGGACACAAGCATTGCTCCAACACCGGATCCATTTCTGCTCCTAGAGCAATCAAAATACATTTTCCACACTTCATTCTGCTACCCTGTCTGCTGTTCTGCATCCTTTACCATATTTGAAATTGCTGCCTCAGGCTCATGTAGTATGTAAATCCCCATACCGGTTTCTTGAATATATGCCTCAGGGTCACCTACAACATCTTTTGAGGCCCATTCCCTCAATAACACCTCTGGTATACTTTCATTTCGTAGCTCTTAGGCAACCACAAGCTCAGGGTCATTAGAAATAATGCAATTTGTATTGACAACACTAGGTGTGTAGGGCTCTATATGATGGTTTAAAAGTAATTTAGACCTCAGGGTCACTTTAGTGCCATACCTGGTCCTAAAAAACATGTGGGACCAGTCAGAGGATAGATATCCTCCTGTTTTGGCTATGAGTTCTCTTGATAGGCACATGGCAAAATCAGGAGGTAGGTCTATGATGAAGACCTCTTGGAAGACAAAAACATTGGGACAGGTATGTAGAGTAAGACCTACATCTTTTATTACACCCACAGTATTAACAGCCATGCCATCTAATTAGAGTACACCCTTCTCAAGAGGCTAGTATTTGAGCCCTAATTGGTCTGCAATTTGTTTAGGCATCACAGAATTACTTGCACCACTATCCACCATGCAATTGTGCACAAGCTTATCTCCTATTATTAATGACACATAGAATGGAAGTGGTTTGATAGTCTTGCTTGGTTGCTTGCTGCTCTCCTGGGGTGAATTGGTAAGGACAACTCTATTTGGGTCAATAGTTGTATCCTTGGATACTTTCAAATCAAATAAGGCTAATTGCAATATGTCCTTTTGACCCAGGATTGCTAAGGAATCCCACATAGACATGGTCACATTTGTCTTTTTCATATTCTCAATAATATTAAAAGGGGAAGCAACACTTACCCTCTGATGCGGCTTGGTGGCAGCAATATCAGCCTGTAAATGAGGTTGCTCTTTGGTGGCTACTTGAGTATTCCTTTGTAATACATGGGGAAACCGGGATGTAGGTGGATCATTAGGTCCTCTTCCTTTGCTTGCCCCCTGATCTATCTCATAAATTCTTCTTTTGGCACTCATGTTCGTGATGATTGGAGTGTCATCCCTAATCATGCCACAAAACTCAATTTCCTACCAATTCATGAAGGCAGTATCATGCTGAGGTTGTTCTATTTGCTGCACAGTCCCCTCATTAGATGTGCTTGGCTGTGAAGTTGCAACGCTTTGCACTGTCAGAGCTTGATTTATAGTTCCATTTGAACATGCTGCTTGACCATGCAGCTATCTTCTTGGAGAGTACCATTCATATTTAGCGGCTAGGTTGTTCTGAATAGGGATGATGTCACTAACAGTGCTGGTAGATGTAGGATTGTAAGGCTGGAAAGATCTCTGGTTCATGTTCTGCCTAACCCCTTGATAATTGTTCTGATAAGGTGGCCTACTAGCTTAGTAGGGTTCGTTCTATCCCTGATAAGACTGGTTTTGTCCTTGGTTATATGGCTGATAGGGCTATCTATTCTGGAACTGCTACTTTTTCATATTAGTCAGCTCATTACCAAAAGATTGTAACAATCCCTTGATCTCTTGTAACTCAGAAGACTAATTTTGAGCAGCACTTTTTGATCTATTTGGCTGGACATTAGATGTTGGTAAAGCTAGAGTTGTAGGTATAATAGCTATGGGAGGTGCATATGTTGGGATTTGTGGCTGGATAGTGGGGAAAATTAGCAAAGGAGGTCTAGGAGCAATTTTACCAGCTTGAATGAGACTGTTCTTAGCCCTAATGGCTATGGTATAAGCCTATGGTAAGGAAAATCCTCCCATGGATTGAATCATGACAGAGATGTCACTATTTAATGCTCTCAAAAATATAGGAATGCATGGTTAGCTGTAGGTCTTACCATTGGTGGGATTCTATCCCACGTCTTTTGGAAATGGTGGTTGAAGTCTGACATTACTTCATGAGGGGCTCTTTTGATTGTAGACAGCTGCTCCACTAGCAATAGATGATCTGATTTATCTTCGAAGGAACTACATAATTCTTCTCCCAAGCAATCCCAGGAATCTATAGAATTCACCTGTAGACTTCTAAACCACTGTAGAGCCTTCCCTTTCAGGGAAGCTGCAAATAGTCTAATTACCACATTTTCTTTTGTCACATGATGGACAGCACATAGATTCGCGATGTCTTTGATATGCTCAACTGGGGTGATCTGATCTTCACCATGAAAGAATGGTAAACTCCTCAGGGTAGTGACAGGGATATCATCATGCCGATTTAGATTCAACGAGATGCCTTGGTTGAAAGTGATAAAGGGCTGATTTCTAGCCACAGGAATCATGGTGACTGAGGCCCCTGAGGTAGTATGAGCTTCAACTACAGGGGGAGTCGACTTGGCTCTCCTAGACTAGACATGAGTCTTCTTATGCTTCTCAGTTGCTACCCCTCCTCTCCTGGGTGGGGATAATTGTAGATACTCAAAAGGTGAAGAGTAGCTTCTGGTAGGTATTCTTCTCATCAGCAGAAATACACTGATTCTGCTAAACCAAAGCTTAGAGTTGCCAGATGTGCAATTTCCAACCTCTCACAGGTCTAGATATTACTAGCTGCACATCAAAACTAGTAATCAAATGGAGTACTTGAACTTATTATTCTTAATTCTGGTCCCACTGAGTGTGCCAAAAACTGTTATCACCTAGATTTGCACCCTTTGCCGCGGTTATGAGACCTTAGCAACCTGGGGTAACATTGGAATGATCTCAAAGTGTGGGACCTTGCGATTTGAGAACAGACCTCTAGAGAAGGCTAGTTCCTTTCTCTAAGCCTATCACTTAGAGCATTGATACTAAACCTAGTGCTAGATGACTTGCAGGGGAAAGGGTCAAAAGGAAAACTAAAAGGGAAAAGGGGTGATACACTAGATTTAGTGAGTGATGATGGTTAAGGCATGGACACAACAATGACTCCTTTGCTGCTAAGGGGAGATTTGCACAGATTTAAGACTAGTTTGAGGTTTCAGTATGAAAGCCAAAACTGTAGAGGGGCCATTAACCCACAGAGCAAATTACAACCCCTAATTGAAACACAGAAATCCAAAGATAAAATAAGCAAAAATTAGCATCTATTAATCATGAAGGTCTAGAAAAATGTTACAATATAGAAGTATTTCATAGCAGAGCTGCACCAACCTAGCTAATTACATTCATTGGTGGATAAGAGGAAGACAACAGAGGCCAGATTCAGGCACAATGAGTCCCATTCCCATACCCTTGCAATTACACTAAGAGGTCAGACTAAAAAAAAATTGACAGCATAATAGCCTCAAAAACCACCATCCCCTTTCAAAAGAGTTTTACATGCCCTTTATAGGTCAGACTCATGCTAGAAGAGCATGGAGTCTCTGATTCACCGTAAAATGAGGCCATAAATGCCAGGAGCAGGAAAGTATGGGTAGAGGCATGGCGAAGGGATAGGGGCCATGCCTCTGCCAGGCCAAAACTCAAGAAAATGGCCAAGACACAAGAAAGGACAAGGCATGGTGAAAGAGCCTCCAAAGTTGTCGTCCAACATGCCAAAAGTGGTCCTGAAGGGCAAAGAGACCATACGCCATGAATGCATCTACAAAACTTCACCCACCTAAGCCACTGTGTGGAGAAAACCCTTCAAAACATCAAGGTGGCCGCTAAAACATCCAATCGGCTGAAATATGCAAAGCTAGATCTGAAAAATAGAAATTGGAAAGTCCCCCCAAAAACTTGCTCAAATGAAAGAGGCAAAAACAAGCATCTTTGCCTCCTACAGCATGTCAAAATTTGTTGAAATGGGGAAGATATAGGTGGTCAAAGCTCTGGTCAAATGCCTATATATATCGCTTCTGCATCTGTGTGTATATCAGCCTCTAAAAATGCATCCGAGTCTACCTTTGCATGTACAAAACACTTTGCATGTATCTCTACTTTTGGCGCCTAAAAGGTCTTTGTAATCACTTTCAGGATATATTTGAAATTACCTTTTAAACCATCTTTGTATGTGCAAGAGCCTTTGTATCTGCACTCGCCACTACCATGTGGCACCCTCTAATTCGCTGTTGAGTTGGGCCAAGAAGCGGTGCTAAAAATGCATCTCCTCTTGTATATCGCCTTGTATACAAATATACAATCGCATGCACATATGCGAGCCACAGACGTGAAAAAGTCAATAACCCTTTTGTATTCTTTACCTGAAATCTGGCTTGTATTTGAAATGCACATTGGGTTGTATATGTGAACATACAACCACCAATATACAAGCTATGGGCCCCGGCCTTGTCTTTTCTTTGTATCATCTGCTTGTATATTGGCACATACAACACCGATATACAAGCCGTGGACCTGAAACTCTTTATGAAATTACTAAAAAATGCAATCGGGTCTGAGTTTATATGTTGATTCTTATATATTTGGTTGTATATGCAAATATACAACTGCATATACAAACCACTGTAGCACCTTGTGAATATACATTCACTGCCTTTGCCTTTGCATATCTTGACTTGCGTGTACAAAACACCTTGTATATTCACTGCTTGTATATGCGTGATATACAAGTCACTGTTCACGTGATCCTCCTTATATGTCGAAACATACAATCCTCCTTGTATATGCATGGGGCCCACCTCTTGTATGCTGGTGATATACAAATGCCTTTGTATATTTCCCTGTAGCACTGTAGCAAATGTATATTTGCACCTGTATATTGGTCATTGCATATTTCCTTGTATCTTTTCTTTGTATATTTCACTTGTATGTGCAAACATACAAGCACCAATATACATGCCACTGTAGCAAATTGTCAATATACATTACACTGTTCCTGATGCATATAGATCGGCCTTGTACATTTTTCATTGTATATTGGGTTGTATATGCAAATATACAAACCTGATATACATTCCACTATAGCACATGTATGTCTGCTGGCCTTGTATATTTCCATACATATTTCTTTGTATCTTTCACTTGTACATGCAAATATACAAGCCAAAAATACATTCCATTCTTGTATATTTTTACGCAACCGGATATACAAACCAGGAATATTTTAGGAATCTGCGAAAGATTCCCCCTTTGTATATGCATTTCCTTGGCTTGATATACATTCAAAAAATGTATAAAACTCACTTTTCTCAATATTTTCTAAGGCTGATAGGGATTTGCAAGCCCGCCAAATGTACATTTGAACTATACATTGACCAAAACTTTGACCATCAATAACTTCTTTATTTGGTCAAATTTCAGGATGAAGTAAAAAGCAAACCTACCTATTTTTTCAAGCTCTTTCCGATGGTAAGGTTCTCTAGGTAAGGTTTATTGGGGAAAAAAATGGTGCTTTGGCTTCATAGGGACTTCTTCAAAGGATTTTCAAGGAAAATACTAGGTTAACTATTTAGCTCAAAACGGAGAAAAATAGGATAACAGTACCATATGTCCCATTATCCTCCAACATTAGGGAATGGGAATACGATGACAATGATTTGCTTATAGACAATCTCTAGCATGGCAGGGGCCCTACAGTTAAGTATCTCTAACCATTTATCTCTCTCATGATGTGCTTCCTCTGTGATGTGTTATATGTTGTTTAGGCCTCCTGGGATGATCTCAGATTCTCCCGTAAGGTTCAAGATACCAGGAGACCATCTCTATTGTGACCTTCTTCTATTTGTATCATCATTCTTCCAAATTGCCCCTCTTTGATTTCATTGTTGTGTGTTGTGTCTTATGGACATAGCATCATGGTTGGTGACTTAGAGGTTTCTCCTACATGATTTTCCCTAAGACACTTGTTTCTCCTCTCTTATTTATTGTTTTCCTTCCTCTAGTTTTTCCATCTAGCAAGCGGATGATGACAAACATTTATACTAATGCAGACCTAGTGTCCCTTTTGAGAGCAATAAAAAAATGGACTTAGTTCCTAATATGACGATGGGGTTGTATATTTTATCTGATGCTTGGCTGGTGGAAGCACTCGTACTTTCCACGTAGTGAATTTTATGATTTTTCTATCACATTTACAAACCTTAATATACTACTACTCTGTGCACCTTTGTTTGTCTTTGAATCTAGCCTTGGTGGTACTCAATTCAGAGAGCTTCATGATATAGTCCTACGGTTATCGTCAAACTCCAGATTCATTGTATAACCTTGGCTCTTTGTGTGGTTAATCATATACATTGATGTTGTTGTTTATCATAATCTTGTAGACACTAAATGTTTCTTGTAGAGATGTGTTTGTGGGAACATTTGGCAATCGTAAAGTACATGTCACCTTCAGGGGGCATGGACTTTGCGAAGGTCGGTGTTCCCTTGTGTCTTTTTTTCCTACCTTAATGTGCTTTATATCAATAACTGATATCAACCACCTTAAGGTGGGGGCATATATAAGGTAAGATATCTGTTATTGATGTTAGCAATGTGTTTGACCTCAGATGCAAAGACTCATGCCCCAAGGTAGTGCACCATGCATCCTGAGATTGTTTGCAATCAATCAATCAATCATGTAAGCCCTTTGCAGAGGTAGGATATCAAGCATATCCATTTTCTTAATCCATCTATAGAGGTAGGGATAGTTTATTTCTCAGAGCAAATTGCATCATGCTATCATTTTCAAAAGTCCTCTGTGGAGGCGTGGAGCAGTTCTATGACTAACTCAACCCTTTAGCATATCTTCACCGATTGTTGTGGCAAAGTCCAATCATTGGTGTGTGCCTATAATGTGTCTGAGATGGTGTTAGACTTAGAAATAGGTACACTCCATTACTTGTCTACCATGTTTTCTTGATGTCTTCAAGTGTGTGTGTTTTGGTATGCTTGTTTTGTGTGGCATGTTTGTTTCCGCATATGTAGAGACTAGCGCCCTCAAGTAGTGCTTCCTACATTTTGGGAGGTTTTGTGTGTCTTGCGTGTGTGTTGCGCCATATATACAGAGACCTGTTCCCAAGGGTAGTGCATCCTGTATTATGGGAGGTTTGTTTACTTTCTAGTACTTGCATCTATATTTCATAGATATGAGAAAAAGAAAATAAAAGATATCATTTCTGTCTTCCATGCATTAATGTGTCTTCTATGCATTAACTGTATTCTCTGTGTTCTGTGTGACTGTAACTATCTTCTCCATGTTTTGCATGCCTGTTATTGTCTTCTATGTGATTGGCATGTCTTCTTTGTGCTTGATGTGTTGTGTTTGTGACCTAACTTTAATGCATGTATTGACCTTGCATTTATACATACAATAAAGTGGGGGCTAAATGTAACATCAGAAAATGTCCCCTTGGGGGCTTTTCCCTCATAAGGTTTAGCTCCCAGGTCTTTCACATGCATTTAGGACATCTTAGTTCTTATTTTGACATCCTGATGGAATGAGACCTAGGTTCCAGGGTAGATTGGACCCAGGTGGACCCCTTGAGCTGTACCCTACCCAAAATAGGGGGAGGACTTGGGCACCCGTGCCCTAGTCCTACCCTATTTTGAGGCAGTCCTAATTTCTGGGTGTTAGTTTGTGACCGTTATTAGGTCCCTTTGCCGACACGGTAAGTTTGAATTACAAAAATCTTGGCGGGAGTGTTTGTAGTTGCATATATAAGAATGCTTAGGCATTCATTTGTAAACTAGAGATTTCAATTAGATAACAATTGTCATGTTCAAGTGTTCTCAAGGTGATTCAAGGCTTTCATTGTGTTGCAAGAGTAGACTTGTGTGTTTTGTGTGTTGATATTTGTAGATTTGAGCATCAATTTCCTCATGGAATGAAGAGCATCTTCCTCCCATGAGAGCTTCACTACAAGGTGACATAATATTGTGTTTTCATCATTGATTCCTTTCGTTTTTGCCTGTTCCTCACAAGGGCATGCACTCTTTATCTAAAAACAGTGTTTGGAGACTTAAGTGTTCTCTGGTGCTTGACTGAGGCAAGACTCTAAACACCACAACCTGCAAACCAAGTCTTGTGATTGCAAGTTATAGGTGTTGCATTTGGGAAAAGTGGAGTTGCAGGAAGGATTGGTAGACATCAAGGATTTAGGATCTAAAGAAAAGTAGCACACTGGAGCACTTCCAGGACATGGGCACTCACTTTAGTGTCCTCTACATCTAGGTTTTGGGAAATAGAAGTTACAGGGCTGATCAGTGTTAGATGGAGGTCCAGATCCCATGAAGAAACTGATACTTGGACTTGGGCGCCCACTCCAGTGTCCCTAACTGTTCTGCTTAGGAACCCCGAAAATAGGTACTTTATGATTTGGTATTTTACTCCTGTCTACAAGATCTTTTTCTATTATTTGTCAATTTGTTGCCGTATTTACATAATTAGGGTTTTAATGGTCAATTGAGCATAGGAGAAGGAAAAATTGATAATTAAATTTCCTAATCCAAGTTTCCCTACATTTGTAAATGACCTAGGGTATGATAGTGCTCACCACTCAACCCTAAATCCTTGAATGTATAGAGGAGAGGCAGATTTAAACATCCAAAATCTAGAACATTAATAAATCTAATTTTCCCCTAAACAAATATAAATAACGTTCATAATGAACATGGTCGTAATGTTCACCCACCCGTACTCGACTTGGATACTATCATATTCACACAATTTATCCTCATCAACTATGTTTACATAGATAGTTTCAACATCTTGTCATGGTAATAGTCTTCTTGACTTAGATAAATCCATATGACATAGCTAATCATTTGGTTTCATGTTCGACTCTAGGGTTTTCTTAATAACCCTTGTATAATCCAATATATCAAAAAAACTATATCTCATAAGTCACAAGACTAAGGTTTATAAACAACCTTTGGTTCAAGTCAACCAAGGTTAAGAATACTATGGTTCTATAATAGATACTACCTCCTATATAAAGGAGTATGAATACCTTCTTTAACGTGATATCATTGACCATCATGATATACACCTATATACATTTCCCTATAAGGTCATTTACTAGTTAGACTTAGTCTACTCCATTGTAATGGATTTTCAAAGAGTATTAAAAACAAGAATGATAAATAGATAATTGATGCAGGGGCATCCATTTAAAATTTAGAAATTATCTTTGACAATGGATTTTTATGTGGGTCGAGTGATAGAAGCTTGAGAAGGAGGCTCCTGTTGTTGTGGTGACAGGAACAATAATGTTTAATTATTATATTGTAGAGAAAATGGAATAAAGGGGAAGATGGTAAATGTGGATCAAACTACTATTTTTGAGGAGATGACAACCATTATGGGTTAGTGTAAGGTGGCAAACGACAAAAAGAGATTGAATACAAACTAAGCATCAGAAGGTAGATTTAAGGCATGACTAAGTAGTGGGATAGCTTGTGGTAAGGCAGGCAATTAATTTCCAAATATGCATTATGCAGAAGCATAACTGTCAAATGAAGGCCGAAGGCTTAGTGGAGACATGCCAATATAAAAATAGGCTAGAGGAGTGATGGGCAGTCAGACAGAGAAACTGTCGATCCTGAAATAAGGTAAATGGTGGAGGCTACATGCAACAAGAAGGAGGCCGAAGATAGACAAGACATGCCGATAATGTAGAGGCCGAAATGAAACCTGTGAGTTAATGAAGGCTGTCATGGTTGAGATAAGTAGCTATAGCACATGCCGCATAAAGATTCAGAGGAGGCCAATTATTAAGGGGAGGCCGCACATAGTGAAGGAGGTGGTAGAGAAATATAGAAGGCCTAGCTAGACTAATAAGAGAGACATTAGAAGAGGATGCAGTAGATATATAGACAAGAGGCGATTGAATATGAGGAGGGAGGCCACATAGAATAGAGGAGGTGGAATTTCTGATAGGCCAAATAGATGAGGCAATGGTATCTAATGGGAGGCTGATGAAAATTAGAGGAAGGCTGATTAATAAGAAAAGGCCGCGAGTATAGAGAGAGGCTGCAAGATATACAAAGAAGGCTGATTGAAAAAGAATGGCTGGAGAGGAGCATTAGGGGTCGATAGATGACTAAGATGTGAACGACATAGAAGAGGCCATGAGGATTTGGTAAGGAGGCCAATAATATCAGGGTTGAGAAGCAGCATAAAACATAGAGAAGGTTGTAAAAGGATTTAGAGGAGGCTAATATGCCCATAAGTAATAGTGTAGGCTGTGTGAAAATAAGATAGGCCAATTATTGCTGAGGAGAACGTAAAGAAGAAGGTAGGTCAATCTTGAGGAAAAGGATGATGTGGTGGGATGAATAGCCAGAGAGCAGCAAAGGGAGATCGAATGTGGCCAAGGGCCAAATAGTTTATACTTGAGAAGAGGTCAAGGCCAATGAGAGGCCAAAGGGATTAAGTATAGATGAGATTTAATAGTTCTTGTAATATTTTGTAATAGAGGACAAGTAGGCCAAATGAAATAAAAGGTTAAATCCTGATGCATTAAATTTCTATATTGCATGTGTGGAGAACTCCTATAGCTGGTTAATATTTAGTCTGAGTTTATGTCATTCTTGTCATTATTGTGTTGAATGTTAGTTCTTGTCATTTAATTGATAGAAGTAATAGAAAGCCATGCTAGATGGGAAGAGACTTGTTTCTCATTGGAAGATTGAATGGGTAATTGTGTATGGTCTATGTCACTGTGCTATCATATTGGTATCAGAGCATGACTATTGAGTATTTGTGCTATCAGTTTGGTATCAGAGCATGATTTTTATGGAGCCATGCTATCAGAGTGGTATCAGATCTTGGAATGATCTGAGTATGGATGTTTAATGTGTTATTGACCTTGTGAAGGTTGTGCAGTGTGTTATTGTGGATGATTACCAGGGCATATTGAAAAGAAGAAAGCCCTAATGAGGTGACTAAAAGATGAAAGAAGAAAGAAAGATGTAGAAGCAAATGGGTAAGGAGAGTCTTACAAAAAGAGACAGGAGAAAAGAAGGCAAGAGGATGACAGATGAAGAATTCAAAAGAGAATTGGCAACATTGAGGAGAGATGTGATGATATTGAAACAATGGTATGAAGACCAAGACCAAGGGTATTTTTGGGTATGGCCAATAGAAAAGAAAGTGAAATGGCCAGTAAAGGAGATTGTGGAGAAGAGAAAAAGGAAGAGTATAAAATCCTTAAGAAGAGAAGATAAGAAGATGAGAGGGTTCCCAAAAAGATGGGATAGTAGAGAGTTTCAATTGGAGCAACATAGAGCAGAAGAGGTAAAGAGGGTTCTCATTGAAGAGAACATGAGAAAAGGGAAGGAGAAGAAGGTGCAGTAGATAGCACTTGAGAAGAAGAGAAGTGAAGAACGAATAATGTCCATAAGGAGGGCATTGAAAGAGAAATTGTGGTCTCTCATTTTATTTGTGAATGTTATGTTTATAGATTTGTATGTAGGGATAAGGAAAGTGATGAAGAAGGTTGAGGAGGAGACCTTGAAGATGATGAAATTTGGGGCAAGAATAGATCCTGAAGAAAGAGTGGATGATGTGAACAAGGAAAGCTTGATGGTAGAAGAATGCCAAGAAGAGATTACAGTAGATGTGCATTGCAGTGTACCTAAAAAAGAAGAGAAGATTGATGCTGTAGATGTTTAGATTGATGATGAAGATGGAGAGGAAACCATAGAGTTTTATGATGTATGTGAAGATGTTTGTTGAGGAGGATGTAGTGTAAGTGTACAACTTATCAAAATTGATCAGTGAGAGTTGAACCTTTGATCCCAGCGATCAATTGGTGGTACCCACTCTTATTCGTATTTGGTGGTACCCACTCTTCAAGTCTATATTAGAGAAATAAGTAGCACCCCCCAAATAGTCCATCAGGTCTTCAATTCTAGGAATAGGAAACATGTATCTGATGGTTATCCTATTTATTGCCCTAGAATTAGTACACAGTCTCCACTTCCCATCCTTCTTTGGTGCCAAAATAGTGGGGACTGCACATGGACTCAAACTATTTCTTATTAACCCCTTGTCTAAAAGTTCTTGAACCTACCTGGCTATCTCCTTATTTTACTGAGGGGTCATCTTATAGGCTACCTTATTGGGAAGTACAGCTCCCAGTATGAGATCAATTTGATGGCTGATATCTCTAATAGGTGGTAGGGAACTAGGTATATCTTTTGCAATCAATCCTTTGTAACTCTCAAGTAAATCTCTGACCTCCTTAGGCCCTACTTCTCTCACATTTTCCTTCTTTTCCCCCTTAGGCTTCACAATCAAAGAAAAACCTACCCCATCACCTTCCTTTAATGTGTCCATGAATTCTTTTTCTCTAACCATCATTATACTAGACCCTACATGTTGTGGATCCTCTTCTACCAATGACTGTATACTATAAGTCACACCATCCTTTTGGAATGAGTAAGCATTCTTTTCCCCATCATGATGAGCCTTTCTGTCAAACTACCATGGTCTGTGCAACAGAAGATGGCAAGCATCCATTGGAAGGATGTCACACAAAATCTTGTCTCTATACTCCCCAATACTAAATTCTACCCATGCTTGTTCATTGATGACTATATGATGTCCCTTGTTTAACCAACTGACCCTATATGGATAGCTATGGGGTATCTTTTCTAATTTCAATTTATCTACTACTTCCAAAGATATAATATTATCAGTAGAACTAGAATCAATAATAACTTTACAAACCTTACCTTGGATTTTACAATTCGTTCTAAACAAATCCATTCTTTGAGACGGTTCAGTCTACACTGGTTCCTTGAGCAGTGTCCTATTGATCATCAAATTTTCTCCCATTTTTGATGCTAGATTCACTTCAGGAGATGTCACACTCCTTGCATCCTCTTGAATCAAAGTGGTTCTCTTCTCACCAGCATGAGAAGTTGAGGCCTTCTCTAGACACTTGTATGCTAGGTGCCCTATCTGATTTCAATTATAACATCTCATGTTGGAGAACTTGGATCCTCTACCTGATTCATTTGTCCCACCTCTTCCATTAGGCCTTCTTCCTTGGTAGTCTCCTTTGCTACTTGAGTCCCCAACTTGTTCTTCTTGGCTAGACTCACCATTAGGCCTCTGGTTAGGACTTCTTCATCCAAAACTACCTCTGCCTCTAAAATGTCTACCACCTCTTCCTCTACCTTGCTACTCACCTTTCCTCTTTAGCTTCTCTTTAGCTCTTAATGCTACTTGAAAGCATTTTTCCATGGTTTTAGGGGTCAATAAACATATCTCATCTTGAATATTGAACCTCAGACCATTTAGATACCTAGCCACCTTAGATTTTTCCTCCTCCATGTACCCACAACGAAGAGTATATTTGTGAAACTCCTTGGTGTAAGTAGCTACATCCATATCTTTTTCTTGAGGTTCTGCATTTTCCTGTAAATCTGCACCTTGTAATCAGATGGAAGGAACTAGGACTTGATCTTCTCCAGCATTCTTCTCCATGAAGAGATCGTACTCTTCCCATTCTTTAACCTCTCTCCTTGGGCGTAATTCCACCATGTAAGGGCAGCACCTTTGAGTTTAGTTTTTGTAAACTTAACTCTCTTACTTTTAGGAACTTCTTTATACTTGAAGTAGTTGTTTAGAGCCTCAATCCATTCCATGACTTCATCAACATTCATCTTTCCACTGAACATGGGAATATCTATATGAGCCTCTAAAGAGCCCTTGCCAATAGCCTTAATGGCTTCCAGGAAATGCTTTTGATTAGCCAGTATCTCTGCCTCTTCTTGTTCCTCTTCTTCTTCCTCGTTCTCTTCCTCTCCATCTAAACCTTCATCTATCCTTTTTCCTATCTTCAGTGACTTCAATTCTTCTTGGAGTGCTTCCTTGACTCCAGTTTTGATCTTCTCTTCTATCTCCTTGAATTTCTTGACCACTTCGGTGGTCATTCCCTTTGGAGGCATATTGCTAGCCTGTCCTTCGCTCTCCTCTGCTGACATATACTAGATCAACAATAGAACCTTTTATGGCTTTGATACCAATATGTTGAGGAGGATGCAGTGCAAGTGCACAACTTATCAAAATTGATTAGTGATAGTTTGACCTTCAGTCTCAACGATCAATTCTTCTTCTTTTGTTATCGACCAATCATACCTCATCAGCCACTTCAAAAATTGTCCCAATGATACACCGACGACTCTTCCTTTGGTATAAATAGTGTTGTCGGTGGAATCTTGTCCTCATCTAGCCGACGTAGTGATGAGGCCAACTTTTGATGTCAGTGAGACTTAACACCATCGGTGAACTAAACCTTCCATTAGCTGATACATCGATACTATTATCTTTGGTGAGACTCTACACTATTGGCAAACTTTGGAATTGTTTTTTCGAGCACCAAGTTTGTCTGATACTCCTATCAACAAGACTTCTCCTTTGTTTAGCTGACAGTTAGTTTAATAGTAACTACTCTCTCATCGCTGTGACCCTTATCATCGGTGAGCACTTACAATCTCTAGCTGATGTGTTGATAGACCAATCCCCTTCGCGAGACTTGACCTGTCGGTGGGACTTACTCCGGAGTTGCTGATACATTGATAGACTTCCTGTGCTCATCTTTGGCAAGATTGCTCAACTTTGGTGGACTTGTTTTGAGTCCCAATGATACGCTGATAGGGTTGTCACTGCCACATAGTCTGGTCTACACTCTATGCTTAGCACATAGAGATGCTAGGGCATGCTACTGTGCACACTCCTCAGTTTGGAACACCTACCCTGCGAAACAAGTAAATAAAATGAAAAACAAATAGAAATATGTACAGACCGATGCCATTCCACTGATTTGTTTGGAAATCCACCAGTGAAATGATTATCGACTCATCTTTGGCAATTCAAACTAAACTATTTCAATTGTAGAGAACAAAGAGCTATTATGAACAGTTAAAAAATGACATAGATCAACACAGAAAATGATGGACAAAAGTTATTATTGCTCAGATGATTTCTGAATCACAATCTTTGAATCTACAGAACCCCCTCTTGGTTGCTCCTCTGTGCTTTTGTTAAGCTAGAGTTGGAAAATCAACAGTTACTCAATGGTTAGGGAAGGCCAACTGCCCTGAATCCCAACCGACTCTTGTTGATCTTTTCAGATTCTATTAGATATAAAATGTGTCCATTATTTGCCAAATGGAATACAAAGACTTCTAGGATTTAAAAGAAAACAAGATAACATGGCCAAATAGGCCTTATTTCAACATAGTAGATTTTACTATGGTGCCCCTACACCAATATTGCAGCCGAAGCACAAGATGCTTGTGAAGAAGAGAAGATGAAAAGCCAAGAAGTTGAAGGAGAAGGCAAATTGGGACAGCCGACCCTTACACATAGGAATGAAGGTGAAGTTGTTATTTTTGATCATGTATGTAGAAATGAGAATATGGATAAGCAAGTTGATAGGGAAAAGAAATTGGAAAATATGATTGTGGACCATGGATATGTAGTGCCACATTGGCAAAGGAAAAAGATTGATGAAAAAGGTTGTAGTGAAGTGAAAACTTTTGATTATGATTATGCTAACAAGCAAGCAAAGAGAAAGAGAAATGTGCAGATGAATGAGTTGCAGCATGATGCAAGAAGGAGTTGGCTAGGAAGGAGGCCTAGGAAAAATGATTGGAGGATGAAGACAGAGCAAGTGAAGAAAAGCTTGAATGCAGCAAGGAAAGGATAGTAGTCCAGTGGTAGAGTGTGGATAGTAAAGCAAGTAGAAACAAACAAAGGTGTTGCAGATAAGACAAAGGATTGTGTTAGCTCTCAAAAATGCAGGTCACAAATCCTAAGAGGACACCAGGCTCTATGCTTAGATTTGCAACATTTTTGAATTAACAAAATGGAGTTAACCTATAGGGCTGATGACTCCCTACACTTTAGGTTTCACTAGAACTAGGTGGGTGCACCTTACTAATGAAGCAGATTAAATGGATGTGTGATTTTGGATGAGTGATGGATTTACCCATCATAGAAAATGGTGTGGAATAGGTGCTTACTTGCTACCTACTATTACTTCTAATGTTTGAATGGTGATTGAAGATGGTATGGTTCAAATTTGGTATAAATTGTATAAGCAATATCAAGGCAAAACTAATGAGTAAAACTAGTGCCTAAACCTATTGGGTTATTTGAGTTAGTGAATGGAAATAGGTGTATGTGATTGGTGAGATTATCTCCTAGCTTAACTCTAATAGTTGGGCACTTTAGATATTTACACCTTGTGCAAATGTGTAGGCTTGTATGCTCTAGTGGTCTTCTTATATAATCCCAATGATATTCCCTTGAATTACTATGAAATTATGAAAGGAATTTAATTCTTGAGCTGATGGAAACCAATCACAATAACTTATTTAAGAGGATTTAATATTTTAGTAAGAACCAATCAAAGTCAATTATCAAAAAGGAACTCTAATTCACATCAACCAGAAACCACTCAAAGAACTTCACACAGTGACAACAAATGTGTTCTGACAAATTAAGATTTGAATAATTCAATAGAACCACTCTTGAGACAATAGAATAACATATAATCATAAAAACTAACATAACTATTGAACACCAGAATTAAAAAACCATATATAAATATTCTGCTCCATAATGCTTTTAATAAATCATGATGTGAAATATATGTCTCTTGAATTAAGATAGAAATGACAATAGATATCTTCTTCTTATAATATATATGCAGCCTTCCTTTTATTAGAGAGATTTCTACTTCTAACCATGATTGTTTACAATCATAAGTTTTGATTCTTATATCAATGTTAATGAAGAGGTCATGCCCCTTCATAGTGTCTTTTGGGAATCAACAATATTGTGAAAATAAATAAATACGATTAAGCCCTACTAAGCCACAAGTAAATATGAGCAAGATGATCTAAGTATTTCTGGCTTAGGTGCATTTCAACATATTCAATTGCATCCCTAACATCCACCTCCATTGAGACCATCTTCTCCAAATGCGAGCAAGCCTCCTTAATGCTGAGTCTTGCTATTTTACAATTTCTAGGGCTTCCTTCAATAGCCCCTGACATTCTTTGATCCATTCATCCTTGCTCTTCAAATCTTTGTCATTCTTAAGTAGCACATGTACACCTATTTGTGAAGTTTCCATGCATTCTTTTACTTCATCTAGGAGCCTGTCATAATACTTCTTATGCTGGTTGACAAGACTATCGGCATCAGATATGCTTGCACTATTAGAGGCTTGTTTATCCTTTCTCTCCTATAGCTTATTTATCAACCTAGTATCTAGTCTCCCATGTTCTTGAATGACTTTTTGATTCTTAGAGCAAATGTCCCATAGCTTATACATTCATTTCATCAAATGATCATGCCTATTATGCAAGACTATAGTGAGTGTATCTATCCTAACCTGTGCTATTTGATTCTTTAAAGGTGAGTGGGCTTGTTGTGGGCTTTCTACCTGTGTAATCATTTTGAGAGGAACTTCATCCTTTAAAAAACCATTCTCCTTTTTCAACCTTTCCCAAATAATTTTGTAGGTATCTCTTTCCTTTATTAATAGATGAATTTGGGCTTTATTTAGTTTTACTACATTCACTCTAAGTTTGGTTGTGACAACTAGATCAATTTCTCCAACTCTTAATGTCATAACATGACCGAAAGCTTTCTTAGTATCAATGATTGCAAGATTTTTATTCAGGGGATATAGATCCCATATCATGAGAGAATTCTCATCTGGATTTTATTTTGTTCCTGTATACACTTCAGCAACCCCTTCAGAACTAAGCTTGTGTTTTGTGTCATCACTATGCAAAATACTATCAAAAACAAATTTTAATTTCAAATAAAGTCCCGGGAATATCATTACACTAGATTCTCTAAGTAGCTCTCTGTCTTTCTCAGGAGTCATATCTTCTATCTCTTTTTCAACCTCTATTTTTAAAGCATTCATCAGTTGTACCTAGTTATCTGGTCTAACATCTAGGACTAATTCTCTAATAGCCTTTCCCTTGTGTTTGTACAGAAAAGATCTAAACTCAAGAGTATGAATGAATTGGTCATCTGAAACAAAAGATCTGTATGCAACTTGTCTAGCATCATCATCCCTTATTTCTTCAATTTTGAATTCTCTTTTTGGGGGCTAATATGGCTCAATTATGCACTTTGAAATTGTATCAGATAAGTCATGGATTTCAGAGGCTACAAACCCTTCACTGTTGGAGGATAACACTTCAATTTCTAGTGTTTTTCTTCTCCTTTCCCTTACTTCTTGATTATACTTATCAATGGCTATTTCAGCCTCTGCTTCTTCCAAATTTCTAATCACATCATCATGAGGGAATGGTACATGAACATATCCTCCTAGTTCTTGCTTCTTTCAAGCATAATCAATAAAGCCTTCCAGGTCAAAATTCTTTCTTTGTATCCCTTTCCCAAGATTAAAATGAGATAATTTATCAAGAATAAGATCATAACCTTCTTTAGCCAACATAGTGAAGTCACCATAACATAAGGTGCTTGGCATAAAGGATTGTTTATCATATGCACTGAGATGCATTGCATTTGAGTAATCAAGTTATCTGACTATTTCCAAGTATGTCGCCCTATCTAGTACAATTTTTGGCAATAAAAAGGGGTATCCTCAAACCCATATACTCTGATCATTGTGGAATCACAAAAACTATACCAATCCCCCCAATTGTGGCTTAGAGTAGGTGGCCCATCAAAATCCTTGGGTCTCGGAAACCTTTTAATTTACTTAGATAAAGTATAATTGCATTGGTTTCCATAACATCTGTACAGGGTTTTCACAAAGAATTCTTCAAAATAAACATAACTGGGATTTGTAAACCTACTATCCCAAACAGAGGTCGATAATTGTGGGGGCAGAGGCTGACCATTTTTATCAATTTGTGAAATTTTTAGCTTCTCTAGCCACAAATTTAATTCTTGTCCAAAATACAAAACCATATGCATGAGAATAGAATAATGTCTAAAGCTGACTATTGGGGAACTATTTTTTATGGCCTTTAGACTTGAGTCTATTTCCTTAAAAATAAAAGCAGCATAATCAAATGTCCTAGCTTGATGGCACTAGATATCCATAGAGATAACCATAGGCACTATAGATATAAGGTCCAGAACTTTAGTCCCCAACACTTGTCCCACTGAGTAATATGTGTATTTTAATTAAGGTTCAAACAATTCTACATGAAACAGTGGTTCATCCCCTTCTTGAAATGGCACTAGAATCCCCTCATTCTATGGCTTATGTAATGGTAGTCTCCAACCCTTATATGTTGTATCCAATTTGAAATATTCCTTCTCTAGGGCTTCATGCACAATTGGGGTGTTTTATGTGTCATTTAAGTCAAAAACTTCACATATTGCATTTTTTGAACACATGAAATGGGGCTTTCCTTGTAGATCACATATAGCCTTTTGATCGGGGTCATAGTGGTATGCTAGTAGTTTCAAAAGGTCAATGTTGATAAAAACATCTGTGACTATCAATTTCCCCAAATTGAGTTGCTAGGAGTTGCAGATGGGTTCCATCCTATGTCTCTTGTGATAGTGGAACATAAATAACTCATATCCTCGAATAGGAATCCATATGTTTCCTACATATTTGTATTTATCTTCAAATTTTCCACATTTTCTCTTAACTGTGTAGTTCTTCTGGCCTTGGGCTCTGAACTGGGCAATTGGTCTACAATGTCTTGGTTCAATTTTCTCTCTAGTGTTTTCTCTCCCTTTTTTGTGTCAATTTTCTATTTTTTATCCTTGGTTTGGCTCTTCTTAATTGGTTGCCTTTTCTTTGTTTCAGACGAACCTTCCATTTTCACTGACTACTAGAAATTGACTATTCTAGAGAGAGTTCAAGGACTTACCCATATATGCTCTATGCAATTTCCTTTGCTCCTGATGAACTCCTTTTTCTCTGTCTGCAACCCTTGTATTAATCTCAATTGGATTCAAACTAGTTTATAACTCTTATGTTCAATCAGCCATTAATGGCCGCCACTTGAATTTAATGCAGGGAGTTCTTTTATTCATATCAGTGAGACCATTTCATTCTTTTACCGACCTTCATATTGCCTTGGTGTCATTTTCATTCATATGTATCTAATTGGTCACCATGGGTACATTAGTGTCTCCCCGAAGCAGTTTTTAAGCTTTTATTGTTATTTTAGGAAGATATTTTAATTTTCATTTGGACAACATTTGGTCAAGTTGGGTTAACATTCACCTTGGCATTGGTGAGTGTTTCTTTGATGGATAGGTATTATCTTTCTATTATTGGCAAGACAATCTTCATCACCAAGAAAATATGTGGGTCTCCTGATGGGTCATGTCATGCTAATGGTATTACTTCCATCATTCAACTTTACTAGAACATATCGGAGAGAGTCTTTTTGAAAACCATTATATCGGGGCGATTTTTATGATCTGAGAAGCTTAAGGATTTCACTCTGACTATATGTGTCACGTAAATAGCCTTATCATCATGCATTGGGGAGAGATTGCTTGCCTTCTTGCCGATAAGTCATTGATCAATGTGACTTAAAGGCTCAGTGTGAGTTCAAGATTTCACTCTGATTGTTATACTCATACCAATGAGAATGTATCGGTGATACATACCAAATGTCTCCCCAAAATTTTTAACATATGTAATCTTGGTCATTCAGACATTACTCATCTCCCACCAATTATCATACTAAACTTCCAAAATACATTTTTCCACTAGTATCAGAATTGAGCTATGGTCACAAAGCTAGACAGATTCATAAGATTTTTTAGGTATGGGCTCTGATATGGATCTTGTCACACAAATTTTGGTGGTTGGTCTTGGAGATGAGGGATGTTAGTGAGTTTTTTAACAGATGAACTATGTGGAATTTTCATTTCCAACAACGGATCTTTCTAAGGCTGCATACTCTTTTGAGAGTATGACAAGAATTCAGATCTCTTGGGAGAGTGGACCAAGAATTTTATTTATTTGGTAGGGATAATTTGCCAGTATTTTGGAAGCAGGGGTAAATGGATGGGAATGGATTGAAACCCTATACTAATGTGCATGGAAAATATGTTTGCAAAAGGTGTTTTTTAGAATTGTCCATGCACTGGCAATTCTTTTACCTTTTCCTAAACTACTATGCATTGAAAAATTAAGAAAAGAAATGTTTCAAGAACTATCCATGCACTGTCAATTCTTGATTTCCTCCTAACATATTTTGTAGATAATATGAATCTTCTCCTCCCTTGCTAGTGATAATAAATGGTCCTACCCATAGTGCCTCAAACTTGCCATGTTTACCCTTTTCTTGTGATTTGGCATTCCACATGAGGACCATGTCATTTTCCTTAAACTTTCTCTATTTGGATTTCTTGTCAAATAGATATTTTTCCTGTAACTACAATTTTCTATTTTTCTGTTGTGCTTGGTCCCTGATTTCATCCAACTCCATCAATTACTCCATTCTTTCTTTTATTGGTTCAAGGACTTCCCCATCTTCTTACAGGGTGAATTTATACAATGGCAACAAATTATGCATAGGGAGCCTAGCTTGAGTCCCATACACAAGTTCAAAGGGTGATTTTCTAGTAGCCCTTTTTACTATGATTCGATCTGCCCATAATGCCAGTTTCAACTTGGAATCTGAAGCCTTTTTATTGTTGTCCAACATCCTTTTTATGATTTTCAGGATACTTTTATTGTTGGATTCAGCCTGTCCATTGGCTTGTGGATGATATTGCGAGGCATATGAAATGGTTATACCATAAGTTTCACAAAATGTCTTAAACTCATCTGACCTAAAGCACATTCCATTCTTAGTTATAATCCTTACTAGCACCCCAAATCTGGTGATGACATTTTCAATTAGAAAATTTATCACAACCCTACTAGTTGCCTATTTTGTAGGTACAACTTCCACCCATTTTGTAAAGTAATCTGTAGCCACCAATATCCACTTGTGGCCCCTACTAGATTTCTCCACAATTTCTCCTATAAAATCAATTCTCCATTGATGAAATGGAGAATCAATCTGCATAGGTCTCAAGGGTAATGCTCCCTGATATTTCAATTTTGTAGAGAGCCTTTGGCATACCTCACATTTCCTAGTATAGTCATAAGCATCATTGAACACTTTAGGCCAATAATAACCTGTCCTTAATATTCTGTGTGTAGTGGTTTTTGCAGAAAAATGCCCGCCACACACTCCTTCGTGCATTTCTTTCAAAGCATGTCTTGCTTGATTTTCATCTAGGCATAATAGTAAAATGCTATCCTTATTCTTCCAATAGAGGTCACCCTCTATGAGCACATATTTTGAGGTGTGGAGATTTAGTGTCCTTTTTTATTTTCATCAAATCCCTCTGGGCATTTTAAACGTTTGAGATAGTATACAATATCAGTATACCATGGAGTTTGTCAATACTTGTTATCATATTCTTTTCATCATTCATAGTACATACTTGGGTAGCTTCCAAGTTTGTTTCAGTCATTAACCTTGCTAGCCCTTGTCCTCTCACAAGTTTTGTGATTTGGATTTCCACATCAAACTCCCGAATCTGATTAATCCATCTACATCTTTTTCCTATCACCTCATTTTGCACAAACACATCCTTGACTGCAGCGTTTGGTACATAGGCTATTAATTTTACCCCAACCAAGTATGGTCTAAATGCTTTGACATGTTTCATCAATGCATTAGCTTGTTCCTCTATGATGTCATAGTTCAACTCTGCACATTGGAGGGATTTACTGAAGAATGAAATGGGCTACTCATACCCCTCATCATTTTTCTATGACATGATTGTTACAACTATGTGAAAGGGTGCAAATGAGAAGATCTAAAATGGTTTACCAAAATTAGGAGACTTTAAAACTAGAGCCTCTTTGATTGCTTTCTTGATAGTGACAAATGCTTCTAAGGCTTCAGGTGTCCATTTTATTTTTGCATTCTTTTTCAACATTTTTGATACAGGATTAACTATCTCTGCAAAATTTGATATGAATCTCCTAACAAAGTTGATTTGACCAAAGACGGATTGTATAGCTTTCACAGTTTTAGGGATTGGAATTTGGTCAATGGCTTTTACCCTTTCAGGATATAATCATAAAAACTAACACGAGAAATAAACCACCATATATAAATAAACAACCAGAAATAAACTAGAAATAAACCACCATATATAAATATTCTGCTCCATAATGCTTTTAATAAATAATCATGTGTAATATAGGTCTCTTCAATTAAGACAGAACTGACAATAGATATCTTCTTCTTATAATATATATGTAGTCTTCCTTTTATCAGAGAGATTTTTACTTCTAACCATGATTGTTTACGATCATAAGTTTTGATTCTTATATCAATGTTAATGAAGAGGTCATGCCCCTTCATAGTGTATTTTGGGAATCAATAATATTGTGAAAATAAACAAATACAATTAAGCCCTACTAAGCCACAAGTAAATCTGAGCAAGATGATCTAAGTATTTCTGGCTTAGGTGCATTTTAGCATATTCAATCGCATCCCTAATGTCCACCTCCATTGAGACCATCTTCTCCAAATGTGAGCAAGCCTCCTTAGATGTTGAATCTTCCTGTTTTACAATTTCTAGGGCTTCCTTCAATATCCCCTGACATTCTTTGATCAAGTCATCCTTGCTCTTCAAATCTTTGTCATTCTTCAGTAGCACATGTACACCTATTTGTGAAGTTTCCATGCATTCTTTTACTTCATCTAGGAGCCTATCATAATACTTCTTCTGCTGCTTGCAAGACTGCCAGCATCAGATATGCTTGCACTATTAGAGGCATGTTTACCCTTTTTCTCTTGTAGCTTATTTATCAACCTAGTATCTAGTCTCTCATGTTCTCAAATGACTTTTTGATTCTCAGAGCAAATGTCCCATAGCTTATACTTCCATTTCATCAAATGATCATGCCTATTTTGCAAGATTATAGTGAGTGTATCTATCCTGACCTATGCTATCTGATTCTTTGAAGGTGAGTGGGCTTGTTGTGGGCTTTCTACCTATGTAATCATTTTAAGAGGGACTACATCCATTGAAAAATCATTCTCATTTTTCAACCTTTCCCATTTCATTTTGTAGGTATCTCTTTCCTTTATCAATAGCTGAATTTGGGCTTTATTTAGTTTTTCTATATTCACTCCATGTTAGGCTGTGACAACTAGATTAGTTTCTCTAGCTCTTATTGTGATAAAATGACAAAAAGCTTTCTTAGTATCAATGATTGCAAGATTTTTATTCAAGGGATATAGAGCTCATATGATGAGAGAATTCTCATCTGGATTGTATTTTATTCCTGTATACACTTCAACAACCCCTTCAGAACTTAGCTTGTGTTTTGTGTCATTACTATGCAAAAAACTATCAAAAACAAGTGTTGATTTTAGATCAAGTCATGGGAATATCATTACACCATATTCTCTAAGTAGCTCTCTGCCTTTCTCAGGAGTCATATCTTCTATCTCTTTTTCAACATCTATTTTTAAAACATTAATCAATTGTGCTTGATTATTTGGTTTAACATCTAGGACTGATTCTCTAATAGCCTTTCCCTTGTATCTATACAGAAAAGATCTAAATGCAGGAGTATGAATGAATTGGTCATCTGAAACAAAAGATCTGTATGCAACCTGTCTAGCATCATCATCCCCTATTTCTTCAATTTCAAATTCTCTTTTTGGGGGCTGATATGGCTAATTCTACACTTTGAAATTGTATTAGATAAGTCATGGGTTTCACAGCTAGGTACCCTTCATGTTAGAGGATAACACTTCAATTTCTAGTATTTTTCTTCTCCTTTCCCTTACTTCTTGATTATACTTATCAATGGCTATTTCAGCCTCTGCTTCTTCCAAATTTTTGATCACATCATTATGAGGGAATGGTACATGAGCATATCCTCCCAGTTTTTGCTTCTTTCAAGCATAATCAATAAAGCCTTCTAGGACAAAATTCTTTCTTTGTATCCCTTTACCGAGAATAAAATGAGATAATTTATCAAGAATAAGATCATAACCTTCTTTAGCCAACATAGTGAAGTCACAAAAACATAAGGTGCTTGGCATAAAGTATTGTTTATCATATGCACTGAGATGCATCACATTTGAGTAATCAAGTTGTCTAACTATTTCCAAGTATGTCAGGTCTTGTCTAGTATAGTTTTTGACAATAAAAGGGGTATCCTCAAACCCATATACTCTGATCATTGTGGAATCACAAAAACTATACCAATTCCCCCAATTATGGTTCACAATAGGTGGCCCATCAAAATCCTTGGGTCTGAGAAACCTTTTAATTTCCTCAGATAAAGTAGAACTACATGGGTAGCTATAATATCTGTACAGGGTTTTCACAATAAATTCTTTAAAATAAACATAACTGGAATTTCTAAACCTACTGTCCCAAACTAAGGTCCATAATTGTGGGGGCAGAGCCTGACCATTTTTATCAATTTGTGAAATTTTTAGCTGGTTTGGCCACAAATTTAATTCTTGTCCAAAATATAAAACCATATACATGAGAAAAAAATAGTGTTTGAAGCTGACTGTGGGGGAACTATTTTTTATGGCCTTTAGACCTGAGTCTATTTCCTTAAAAATAAAAGTAGCATAATCAAATGTCCTAGCTTGATGGCATTGGATATCCGTAGAGATAACCATAGGCACTATAGACATAAACTCTGGAACTTTAGTCCCCAATACCTATCCCACTAAGTAATATGTTTATCTTAAGTAAGGTTCAAACAATTCTACATGAACTGGTTGTTCATCCCCTTCTTGAAATGGCACTAGACTCCCCTCATTTTGTGGCCTATGTAATGGTAGTCTCCAACCCTTATATGTTGTATCCAATTTGAAATATTCTTTCTCTAGGGCTTCATGCACAATTGGGGTGTTGTATGTGTCATTTAAGACAAAAACTTACAGATTGCATTTTTATAAACATGAAACAGGGGCTTTCCTTAAAGATTGCATATGGCCTTTTGATCGGGGTCATAGTGGTATGCTAGTAGTTTGAAAAGGTCAATGTTGACAAAAACATCCATGACTATCAATTTCCCTAGATTGAGTTGTCAGGGGTTGCAGACGGGTTCCAGCCTATGCCTCCTGTGATAGTGGAACATAAATAACTCATATCCTCGAATAGGAGTCCATACGTTTCCTATGTATTTGTATTTATCTTCAAGTTTTTCCACATTTGCTCTTAATTGTGCAGTTCTTTTGGCCTTGGACCCTGAACTAGGCAATTGGTCTAGAAGGTCTTGGTTTAACTTTCTCTCTGGTGTTTTCTCTCCCTTTTCTGTGTCAATTTTCTATTTTTTACCCTTGGTTTGGCTCTTCTCAATTAGTTGCCTTTTCTTTGTTTTAGAGGAACGTTCCATTTTCAGTGACTACCAGAACTTGACTATTCCAGAGAGAGTTCAAGGACTTACCCATATACGCTCTATGCAATTTCCTTGGCTCCTAATGAACTCCTTTTTCTCCATCTGCAACCCTTATATTGATCTCAATTGGATTCAATCTAGTTTATACCTCTTATGTTCAATCAACCATTAATGGCTACCACTTGAATTGAATGCAGGGAGTTCATGATTTTTAAAATGTTAGGGTGATGCTCTTTTATTCATATTGATGTGACCATCTCATTCGTTTACTAAACTTCATATTGCCTTGGTGCCATTTTCATTCATATGTATCTAATTGGTCGCCATGGGTACATTGGTATCTCCCCGAATCAGTTTTTAACCTTTTATTGTTATTTTGGGAAGATATTTTAATTTTCATCCTGACAACATTTGGTCAAGTTGGGTTACCATTCACCTTGGCATTGGTGAGTGTTTCTTCGATGGATAGGGATTAGCTTACCATTATTGGCATGACAATATTCATCGTCAAGAAAATATACGGGTCTCCCAATGGGTCATGTCTTCCTGATGGTCTTATTTCCATCATTCAACTTTACTAGAACATATTGGAGAGAGTATTACGAAAAAGCCTTATATTAGGGTGACTTTTATGATTAGAGAAGCTTAAGGATTTCACTCCGACTGTATGTGTCACGTCGATAGCCTTATCATCATGCATCAGGGACAGATTGCTTGCCTTCTTGTTGATAAGTCATTGATCGGTGTGACTTAAAGGCTCAGTGTGACTTCAAGATTTCACTCCAATTGTTATACTCATGCTGATGAGAATTTATCAGTGATACATACCAAATGTCTCCCCAAAATTTTTAACATATGTAATTTTGGTCATTTAGACATTACTCATCTCCCACTGATTATCATACTAAACTTCCAAAATACATTTTTCCATTCAGTGTGACTTGTTTAATGTCTTGCTAGCATGGATGAACTAGTATCAGAATTGAGCTATGGTCATAGAGCTAGACACATTCATAATATTTTTTAGGTGCGGGCTCTGATATGTGTCTTGTCACACAAATTTTGGTGGTTGGTCTCAGAGATGAGGGATGTTAGTGAGTTTTTTAATAGATGAATTATGTGGAATTTTTAGTTCCAACAAATTAGAAGCATGAAAAGGAGAAAAAAAACTAAGGAACTAGAAGCATGTTGAATCTAGAAGAGCATGGCAAGAAAGAGAAAGAGAAGAGAGTAAAGTGGCAGCAAGAGAAGCCAAGTGTAAGGAAGGTAAGAGAAAAGAAATCTGATTTTTATATTGATGAAGCTTTGTATAATGATGAGGAGAATGTGAGAAGATTATTAGATGGAAAAGAGATAAGGAGGAATAAATATATGAGAAGGCAAGAATGCAGACAAAGGGAAAGTGACAAATGTAGGTATAATAGAAAAGAGGAAAAGTGGAATAGAAGAATGGTATGGAAAAAGAAGAAAACAAACGTTTGTGTGGAAGATGTTGATTTGAATGCGAGAGCAATTGTAGATGAAGAGGATGAAAGTGGAATAGGCATAGTTCCAAAGGAAGAGGACAAGCAAAAGAAGAATGAAGGCAAACAAGAAGATGAAGCAACAATAGAGAATGCAAAAGAAGATTTGTGGAAGCTGTTGGCAACCATTGAGGAAGAATGGAATGAGAAGGTTAAAGATGTGAGCATGAATAGGACACTAGAGAAGATTGAATAAAATGATGTACCAGTAGTTGCAGAAATAAAGCTTCAAGATATTATAGATTTGGAAGGTTGGATGGTGAAGAATGAAGCTAAAAATAATGTGGTGTTGTAGGAGGAAGAATGGGTGGAAGACATGACAATTGAACATGTTAATGAAGGTATGATAAGTGTTGAGGATGTATTGAATGTTGTTGTAATTTTTCAATTTAATTATGATTTGTTTGATGAAAGAAGTATTGGAGTGTGTGGATGGATTGAAAGTGTTGTAGATAGCCATGTGAGGGCAGCTTATAGTGCTGCATAGAAATGTTGGAAGATGGAAGCATGTCAAATAGAGAAAGTATGGAAAAGATGAAAGAAAAGATTTGATTAAGAGGAGCACATGTACTAGAGCACATGATCTTTGTCCCTAGGGAGTTTGATACAGGGGCATCTGTCTAAAATTTAGAAATTGTCTTTGACAATGGATTTTTGTGTGGGTCGAGTGATAGAAGCTTGAGAAGGAGGCTCTTGTTGCCATTGTGATAGGAACAATAATGTTTAATTATTATATTTCGAAGAAAATGGAATAATGGAGAAGATGGTGAATGTGGATCGGACAGCTATTTTTGAGGAGATGACATCCACTATGGGTTAGTGTAAGGTGGCAAAAGGCAAAAAGAGACTGAAAATAGATAAAGCATCAGAAGGCAGATTTAAGGCATGACTAAGTAGTGAGACAACTTGTGGCAAGGCAGGTGATTAATTTCCAAATATGCATGGTGCAGAAGCATAACCATTGAATGAAGGCCAAAGGCTTAGTGGAGACAGGCTACTATAAAAATAGGCTAGAGGAGTGATGGGTGGTCAGATAGAGAAACTATTGATGTTGATATAAGGTAAATGGTAGAGGCTACACGTAATAGGAAGGAGGCCAAAGACAAACAAGATAGGCTGATAATGTAGAGGCTGAAATGAAACTCGTGAGTTAATGACAACCGTCATGGGTGAGAGAAGTGGCAATAGCGTAGGCTGCATAAAGATTCATAGGAGCCCAATTATTAAGGGGAGGCCGCGCATAGTGAAGGAGTCAACAGAGAAATATAGAAGGCCCAGCCAGGTTGATAAGAGAGACATTAGAAGATGAGGTGGCATATATATGGGGAAGAAGTCATTGAATATGAGGAGGAAGGCCACATAGAATAGAGGAGGTAGAGTTACTAAGAAGAGGCTGATAGTGGTGCAGGAGCACCTAACACAAGGTGGTCTCCATGAGGCATTCACCTGTTTGATGTACATTTTGTTGTTTCCAATAAGGTCCTATAAGACCATTTATATAATAAGGTCTGTTTGACCAATGCATGTTATTTTAGTTTGTATCTAGGTTTATGTTGTAAGTCCCAAGGACACTTGTCAATTTGTAATTACAAAGGTTGTTAGGCAGTTGGAGGTCATTAGATCTCCCAGCTACTTGGAGTCAATTCAGTACTATTGAGAGCAAGTAGATAAATACCCCAAGATCATCAAATGTAATGAGTAGTTGTAGAAGTAGTAGTTGTAGTTGAGTTGTAATAGGGATTAGAGATCAGTGTGATTGTAATTGAGAAATAGAGCATCTGTATGCACATTTTTTGAAAGGCATAATAAACAAAGTTCTGTGCATCTTTCTGTCATCTGAATTTGTTAGGTTTTCTCTATACAATTGATTTACTATTTTGTGGTTGAGATGGATTCTTAGTCCATTCCACCGGTTAGATTTCTTCAAAATTGGTGGAACGGCTATACAGTGTTTTCATTTTGTTCGTTTGGTTTTATGTTTGTAGGATCATATACAGAATGCATTGACAAGATCCTAGCATCCTCATGTGCTAGGTTGGTAGGGTGAAAGATCTATGTGATTGATGGAGAAATTAGATATGTTTTAGTCATTGCAGAGGGTCGGTGTAAACACAGGGTTTGCAGAGGTTCAAATCAGCGTAAGATTTGTGTTGTTTCCCTAGATATACATTCCATGTGTATATCATAAATGCATGTCAGATATACATTCTATCTGTATATCACAAAAGTCTGTGTAGTTGTGGAGTCACAAGGGAGAATAAATAGTCAGACTGAAGATACACTGAGTGACCAGCGCGGGAAATTGTCAAAGATACATTGCAAAAAACTTTTGTTATGGAATTGTCTTTAGATACATTCGTCGACCTCTGATAGCTAGTGATACACCTAAGCATGCATCGAATGACTAGTTGTGAGTGGTTAAGTTCTGCATCAGAGTGATGAAAGGTGTCAGAGTGAGAAAGTTGAAAACTTCTAATCTGGGAAGTCTGACCGATAGTGTATCGGCATACAAAGGGAGTCAACATTTAGTCCTACCGAATGCATATTCTAAATGCATGTTGAGAATGTATCTTTGGAATGTACATTGCGCATATGCATTGTATCAGATACAAGAGGTGACTTGTAGTAGCAGTAAGGAGAACTAGGAGTAGCAAGTCAAGTCTTGCATATACAAGGTTAGTTCATTGGTGTATCGACAAAGGAAGTCTCATTGTGGCTGATGTAGAATGTGACATCGATGATAAGCCCATCGGTATAGTAGTAGGAGATTCAAGGTGTTCACTGATGTTGGGAGTCACAGTGATGAGAATCATGATCGGCATATCGGCTTGAGTTGTTGAGCATCTGTCGATAGCGAAGGTCCCGCCGATAGGTGAAAAGTCAAATCTCCATCGGTAAGAGATGTGAGACCAGGAGGCAAGGTTAAAGTTAGGTCGACAGAAGCATGTCACAATGAAGAAGGAGTCATGGACACATCGGCATGAAGTATGTCCACGGTAAGAGTTGGGAAAGCCTTTTCAACTATATGTTATCTCACCGATGGTACTGAATGAATGTGGTTTGGTAATGTGTGGCCTTTGAGGTGGGTTTTTAAAACCATTTGAACATTAATCTATTTGAATTGTGGGTATAATGGGTATTTCAACCATGTTTTGAGAACTTCCACTATGTGCTCTGTATCATAGTGTTATCAGAGCCTAGTAAAAGGGCTGGGCAATTGTGTGTTTTGTTTTGTCATTGAGAAGGTAGAAGTAGAACTGAGAGGTTGCAAAAAGAAGTTAGCAAGATGCCTCTGAAAAATGCTGGCACTACTAGAGAATTGCAAGAGATGAAGGAAAAACATGCTGAAGAGTTGAGGAAGATGAAAGAGCTTAAAGAAGACCTTCAAGTTAGGCTTGCAGCCTTGGAGACAAATAAAAGAAGAGATGTGGAAGAAAGTGAATCAGACGAAGAGGAGGATGGTGAAGAGTTTGAAGATGTAGATGAAGATCTGAATCCTAAAGATCAGAGATTTGCAAGACTATTAAGGGTAGTCAAGAATGACAAACCTAAGGTAAAGATTGATGTTCCAAAGTATAATGGAAGTTTAAATGAGGAATAGTTGCTTGATTGGATTACTGCATTAGATAATCATTTTGAATGTGAGGAGGTTCCTGAGGAGTAGAAAGTAAAGATTGCAAAGACCAAATTGGGAGGTCATGCCTTGGTATGGTGGGATTATATACAATCAGAGAGGAGAAAGTAGGGTAAGTCAAAGATTTCTTCATGGGACAAGATGGTAGCAAGAATCAATGGTAAATTTTTACCCAAGGATTATGAAGTTCAAATGTTTAAGAAGCTTCAATTTTTAAGACAAAAGGAAATGGATGTGAAGGCATATACTGAGGAATTTTATAAATTGAGTATGAGTTTTGGTCATCATGAGAATGAGGTTGAAAAGGTTGCTAGACACTTGGCTGGTTTGAGATTGAACATACAAGATTAATTAGTTTTGGCTAACCCTAGGAGTGTAGAAGATTGTTATCAAATGGCAATTAGGATTGAGGAGAAGATGAAAAGAAGACAGGACAAGTCCATGAGGGGAAGAGGCAGCAATATAAGGGGGAGAGGATCAGCCCCTACAACAAGACAAGTCAATGAGAATCAAGAAGAGACTAGTAAAGGACAAGAGCAGTCTGATTTCAGGGGTGGATGGAAAGGCACAAGAGGCAGAATTGGAGGTAGTAGAGGTTCTAATGTTTTCACTGGAAGATGTTATCATTGTAATGGCATTGGTCACCCAGCATTCAAATGTCCATAAAGGCAAGGTTCATCATCAAGAAGTGATAGGAAGAATGACAAGAGGGTTCAATATGTGCAAGAAGAGGAGGTAGGTGAAAGTGTTAACCTTCCAATGGGGAGTGCAGCCCCAGTTCTAGATGGAGAATCATTGATGCTAAGGAGAACACTCTTGAAGACATCCAAGGCGATGATACAAAGGAGAGCACTTTTTAGGACCACTTGCTAAAATATGCAAAGTAGTAATAGATTTTGGTTCAACAGATAATATGGTATCTCATGAAATGGTTGATAAGTTGAAACTAGAAAGGATTCCACATCAAACTCCTTACAAAGCATCTTGGGTAAGTGATAGTCAATCACTTTTGGTATGTGAACAAGCATATGTCGATTTTCAAATTGGGGAATATCAGGATAGGGTTTTATGTGATATTTTGCCCATGGAATGTTGTCACCTACTTTTAGGTAGGCCATGGAAATTTGATAGGAGAACATTGTATGATGGATATGCTAATACCTACACCATCAAGAAGGATGGGAGAAATTTTCTGATGACACCATTGCAGGAGGATGTTGAAGTAAAGAAGGGAGCCAAAATCACTTTGGTAGGAAAGAAAGAGTTTGTGAAGCTCAGTGCAGAAAACACAAAGAAAGTTGAGGATACCTCAGGGAGTGGGGTTGCTAAGGATCACAGTTTGCAGGTAATTTTAGTTTTTGGTGATGGAGATCAGAAGGATTAGTGGAAGGTCAAAGAGCAGGTTTACAAGTAGTCACAAGTTGATTGGAACGACAAGGATGCTATCATAGTAGGGACAATTGTTTGTCCTCTAGAACCAACAAGAGTTGAAAGGCAAACATGTTCTGCCATAGCAGCACTACAAGAAGCATTACCCAAGGTGTACAATGTAAGTGTTTAGGCAAATATGATAGTAAGAAAGTAAGGTGTGTGTAGAGCGTACAATGCTAGGCATGAGTCTTTGATTCCATGGAAGTAGGTTGCAGTCCGGAGATCATGGGGAAGACATGAGACAACAGAGGATACAGGTAGAGCAAACCAAAGACTTAACTAATGTGGCATGAGTTCTTTTCAAGGTGGGGTGTATGGTGTAGGAGCACCTAACACAAGGTGGTCTCCATGAGGCATTCAACTGTTTGATGTACATTTTGTTGTTTCCAATAAGGTCCTATAAGACCATTTATGTAATAAGGTCTGTTTGACCAATGCATGTTATTTTAGTTTGTATCTAGGTTTATGTTGTAAGTCCCAAGGACACTTGTTGATTTGTAATTACAAAGGTTGTTAGGCAGTTGGAGATCATTAGATCTCCTAGCTGCTTGGAGGTTGTATCCCAGCCACTTGGAGTCAATTCAATACTACTGAGAGCAAGTAGATAAATACCCTAAGATCATCAAATGTAATGAGTAGTAGTATTAGTAGTAGTTATAGTTGAGTTGTAATAGGTATCAGAGATCATTGTGATTGTAATTGAGAAACAGAGCATCGGTATGCACATTTTCTGAAAGGCATAATAAACAAAGTTCTGTGCATCTTTCTGTCATCTGAATTCATTAGGTTTTCTTTGTGCAATCAATTTACTATTTTTTGGTCGAGATGGATTCTTAGTCCATTCCACTGGTTAGATTTCTTCAAAATCAGTGGAATGGATGTACAATGTTTTCATTTTGTTTTTTGTTTTGTTCATTTGGTTTTATGTTTGTAGGATCATATACAGAATGCATTGATAAGATCCTAGCATCCTCATGTGCTAGGTTGGCAGGGTGAAAGATCTGTGTGATTGATATAGAAATTATATCTATGTAGTTGTTGCAGAGGGTCAGTGTAAATGCAGGGTTTGTAGAGGTTCAAATCAGTGTAAGATTTGTGTTGTTTCCCCGGATATACACTCCATGTGTATATCACAAATGCATGTCAGATATACATTCTGTGTGTATATTAAAAAAGTCTATGCAGTTGTGGAGTCGCAAGGGAGAATCAATAGTCGGGCCGAAGATACACAGAGTGACTGGCACGGGAAATTAGCAATGATACATTGCAAAAAACTTTTGTTATGGAATTGTGTTTAGATACATTCATCGACCTCTGATAGCCAGTGATACACCTGAGCATGCATTGGATGACTAGTTGTGAGTGGTTAAGTTTTGAATCAGAATGACAAAAGGTGTTGGAGTGAGAAAGTTGAAAACTTCTGATCTGGGAAGTCTGACCGATAGTGTATCGGCATACAAAGGGAGTCAACGTTCGGTCCTATCGAATGCATATTCTGAATGCATGTTGAGAATTCATCTTTGGAATGTACATTGTGCATATGCATTGTATCAAATACAAGAGGTGACTGGTAGCAGCGGTAAGGAGAATTGGGAGTAGCAAGTCAAGTCTTGCATATACAAGGTTAGTTCATCGGCGTATCGGCAAAGGAAGTCTTGTCGTGGCCGATGTAGAATGTCACACTAACGATAAGCCCATCAATATAGTAGTAGGAGATTCAAGGTGTTCACCGATGTTGGGAGTCACAGCGATGAGAATCATCATCGACATATTGGCTTGAGTTGTTGAGTGTCTACCGATAGCGAAGGTCCCTCCGATAGGTGAAAAGTTGAATCTCCATCGGTAAGAGATGTGAGACCGGGAGACAAGGTTAAAGTCAGGTCGATGGAAGCATGTCACAACAAAGAAGGGGTTGGCATGAAGTATGTCTGAGGTAAGAGTTGGGAAAGCCTTTCTAACTGTATGTTAGCTCACTGATGGTACTGAACGAATGTGGTTCAGTAATGTGTGGCCTTTGAGGTGGGTTTTTAAAACCATTTGAACATTAATCTATTTGAACTATGGGTATGATGGGTATTTCAACCATGTTTTGAGAACTTCCACCATGTGCTCTGCATCAGATAGTTTAAATAGATGAGGTCGTGGTATCTAAGGGGAGCCTGATGAAAATCAAAGGAAGGCCGACTAATAAGAAAAGATTACAAGTATAGGGAGAGGCCATAGGATATATAGAGAAGGCCAATTGAAATAGAATGGCCAGAGAGGAGCATTAGGGGTCGATAGATGACCAAGAGGTGAAAAACGTAGAAGAGGCCGTGAGAAACTAGTAAGGAGGCGGATAATATCAAGGCTAAGAAGTGGTAGAAAACATAGAGAAGTTTGCATAAGGATTCAGAGGAGACTGATAGGCCCATCAAGATTAGTGCAAGCCGTGTAAAAATAAGATAGGTTGATTATTGCTGAGGAGAATAAAAAGAAGGCAGGTCAATCCTGAGGAAAAGGCTAATGTGGTGGGAAGAATAGCTAGAGAGCAGTAAAGGGAGATTGAATGTGGCCAAGGGCCAAATAGTTTAGACCTAAGAAGAGGTCAAGGCCAATGAGAGGCCAAAGGGATTAAGTATAGATGAGATTTAAGAGTTCTTGTAATATTTTGTAATAGAGGCCAAGTAGGCCAAATGAAATAAAAGGTTAAATCTTGATGCATTGAATTTTTGTATTGCGTATGTGGATAGCTCCTATAGCTGGTTAATATTTAGTTTGAATTTATGTCATTCCTATCATTATTGTGTTGAATGTTAGTTCCTATCATTTAATTATCAAAATTAATAGAAAGCCATGTTAGATGGGCAGAGGCTTGTTTCATATTGGAAGATTGAATGGGTAATTGTGCATGGTCTGTGTCACCATACTATTAGATTGGTATCAGAGCATGACTGTTGAGTATGCATTCTATCAGTTTGGTATCAGAGCATGATTTTTATGGAACCATACTATCAGAGTGGTATCAGAGCTCAAAATGATCCAAGTATCAATGTTTAATGTGTTATTGACCTTGTGAAGGTTGTGCAGTGTGTTGTTGTGGTTGATTGCCAAGGTAGATTGAAAAGAAGAAAGCCCTAAGGAGGTGACTGAAAGATTAAAGAAGAAAGAAAGATGCAGAAGCAAATGGGTAAAGAGAGTCTTACAAGAGGAGACAAGAGAAAGAAGGCAAGATGATGACAGATGAAGAATTCAAAAGAGAATTGGCAGCATTGAGGAAAGATGTGATGATATTAAAACAATGGTATGAAGAACAAGACCAAGGATATTATTGGGTATGGCTAATAGAAAAGAAAGTGAAATGGCTAGTAAAAGAGATTGTGGAGAAGGGAAAAAGGTAGAGTATAAAATCCTTAAGAAGAGAAGATAAGAAGATGAGGTCTAAGATGAGAAAGATTTGTAAATGAAAATACTTCTATAGTCTCCCAAGACAATCCACATTATCTTCTTCCTCTCACCAGTTATCACTCTGCTCACTGTGAACTCTCTACCAAAAGCATCCCCCTCCCAATGATAATGATTATATAAATAACATATCACTTAAATGAGCATGTCATTGACTCAGCTGAGTCGTGGCTACAAAGACTCGACATAACTCATAATGAGTCGCCCAACTTTCATTCCCCACTCTTTGTAGTTTGAAAGCACATTGAATACATAGAAGTTTGACTGCTGATTTGGTTACAACTAATATATATTAAGTTGAAAAGATCAAAAAATGTCAATGGGAGAACGTCCTTCGATGCGCACTCAGTGAATGTGGTTAGAATTACCACCACTACTCCTCTTCCATAGAGGCTGACATGACATTTAAACCATTGTTTGATCATTTATTAATCACATAAAGTGATTCAATCCACCACTTATAACAATGAAGGCACTCCTATTAGTAAGCCTATGGCTTCTCAAGTGTGTAAGTATTAATATCAATCATGAGGTATTATCCTCAAATCAATGATTACATATATATTTGTTTATATAAATAAACATGGTTCAACACGGCATCTATCCTTTGTGATAGTTTATGCCTTTATCATAATATGATAATAATAATAAATTGAAAGACTTATGAATACCATGGAAGGGTCGAGCTTGTCTCCCCTACATAGTCTCTCATTAAATCATGTCAACTTGTCTTGACGAGATTGTCTTTGACGTTAAATGTCGAAAATAAAATCTTAAGTGACTCAAGAATAATAACCATTTTACGACAATGACATCCTAATATTTACGTTAATCATAAATGGTTAGAGTTTTACTCAGATGATGTTTTCTTTACAAATGACTATGTCAATACACAACAACTTGACTAGAAAAGAATAGAAAGATATCAACTACCTGTTGACTAGGTTCAAAAGTACACTGACAAGACAAGACTTACCTCTAATGATACTGGTTCACATTTTCGTTAAACACTCATACTCATTTTGGCAAATAATCACTTGTAACCCGAGGTCTATATCTCTCTCCTTGAAAGATACTCTCTCTCTTTTCTCTAAGAGTAATCTGAAACCTATAATCCTGTGTAAAACTTGAAATTAATAGATTACGATTAGTGCATTATTATTCAAATAATAAACCAAATCTTCATAATGCAATTATTAAATCAACATAACATATTCATTTCTATAATTCCTATTGGGATAAAGTGCCATTAACCTTGTAAATCCAATTATTGTATTATTCAATTTATTATTTGTAATTACCCATAAGGGATGTACAAGTTTCACTGGTAGTACTAAAAAGTATTTATTGTCCACAGTAATTACGGAGTTACTACACGGTAAGTCCCAAAGTTACCGACAGTAGTTATGAGATGTCATTTACTATGGTAAATGGTAATTGGTCGAAGTGGGGTGCACATGTGGAGGAATAATCTATTTTTAGTGTTATGACGCATGTCATAGATGCTGTAAGAAAGTGTAAGAGATTCTATGACAACTATAAGTTGTCATAAGAATCTATGACACTAATAATAGTATATGATGCGTCATAAGATGTTGTAAGTCGCTATTTTTGGCCCGAAGGAGTTCAACCTTGCATGGGCACATTTTTCCAAGTGTAGGATGCATGTATGATAGTATTAATGACCCCATAAGAGCCTATTCTTGGCCATGGCCGCCCAAGGTTGTATTGTTGACTCTTGACAAGTGTTATGGGCTTGTAAGATGTCATTTAATATCTTGAGGTTGTGAAAATTCTATATAAACCATAGCATAGTAGATGAGATGCATATAACAGTTTACAGGTACCCAAGTTCTACTGGAGTTAACGTTGAAGGATAGAGGAAGTGAATGTATTTGTAATCTTCTTTTGGGAAGATAATATAACTTGGCTTCTTTTCTTGGTGGATTTTTTTTACTTGAAAGGGTTTTCTCCATGTTAAACACTTGTGTTATGTGCTTCATTCTTCTTCTAGTATATTTATGTATTGTGGGTTTTATGTTTTGATTACAATCTCCATTGTTAATACACACTTGAAAGATTTCTAAAATATATTCGAATTTGATTTCCATTGAAGTAGTGTTGCTTTCATTTCTAACATTTGGTATCAGAACTTGGCTAGATTTGACTCTTGGGTGGTAGTGTAGAAGTTGTAGCTACAGTGGGAGATTTGGTTGTGTTTGTTTTGCAGATCTTGTGTTGCTATTATGACTGCATCCACCATTGCATCAACCTATCGATTGGACATTGAGAAGTTCAACGGTATAGGGTATGAGTTGTGGAAGATGAAAATGGAAGATTTATTGGAAGAAAGAAACTAATGGTTGGCTGTCCAAAAAGAGAAGAAACTTTATGATGTATCTCAAGATGAGTGGGATAGACTAGATAAGAAGGCAGGGGGAACCATCCAATTGTGTCTTTCAGACTCTGTCCTGTTGGATGTCGTAAAGGAAGAGACTACATACACATTGTGGAAATGGTTGGCTGAGATCTATCAAGCCAAGAGTATGGTAAATAAACTTTATTTAAAAAGAAAATTGTTTTCCATGAAAATGCGAGAAGGTGAATAAGTTGCAGAGCATTTAATTTTTTTTAATTTATTGGTGAGTCAGCTTGATTCAGTAGATGTTGAGGTTAGTGAGGAAGATAAATGTATCTTACTTCTATGTTCTTTACCTAAGTCTTTGGAGAATGTTATCCTTGCTATCACTGCTAACCTTGTGGATCCAAAGTTGGATGCTCTTGTTTCAGTACTACTATCACAGGAATTGAGGAAGAAGAGTTTAGATAGTTCAAGGGATGCTCTTAGTGTCAGGGGAAGGTCTAAGGAAAGGGGACCTAAAAGAGATCAGAAAGGGACTAAGGACAAGTCCAAGGGTAGGTCTAAGACTCCTGGTAAAAAGAACAGAGTTATGTGTCGGAACTGTGGTAAAAGGGGACTTGTGAGGATGAAGTGCAAAAACCCCAAGAAACAGTGGGAGAGTGCTTCGAATAAGTCCTTGAATGTAGGTGAAGAAGTTTTACTTTCTGCATGTAATCTTGTTTCTAATGACCATACAATCCCACATAAGGAATGGTTCTCCTCATATGAAGAATATGATGGAGGTAATATCTACCTTGGTGACAACTCTACATATCTGCTTGTCAGGAAAGGAAAGGTATTATTGTGTTTAAGTGATGGGGGGATTAAAACCCTCCCTAGTGTTTTGCATGTTCCTAGATTAGCTACAAATCTGATTTTAGTTTCAAAGTTGAATGATTTGGGAACACATGTGACATTTGACAAGCATGGCTATAGATTGGTGAAAGGGAACTTGGTGGTAGCAAAAGGGAAGAGATTTAGGAACTTGTTTAAGCTTGAAGCCACTATAGTTTGTAATGCCTCCTATGTATTTGAGGTGAGTACTAAAAATAGATGTATATTGTGGCACCGTAGATTGGGTCACACAAGTAATAATGTATTGAAAAATATTAAGAATAAAAATTTGTTGGATGGTTTCTCCTATTCTGATGAGCACATTGATTTCTATGAGCATTATGTGTTTGGTAAACAAAATAGAAAATCATTTTCTTCAAGAAGCAATAGAGCAAAAGAGAAGTTAGAAATTATTCATATGGTTGTGTTTGGGGATAATTAATCTATCAAAAAATCTTGTTATTTTGTAACCTTCATTGATGATGTATCGAGATTTACATGGATTTATTTTATGAAGCATAAATCTAAAGTTTTCACTAAGTTTAAGGAATTCAAAGTCCTAGTAGAGAACCAATTAGGTTTAAAGACAAAAATAGTAAGATCTGACAATGGAGGGGAATATTGCTCTAAGGAATTTGATGCATTTTGCAAGCATGTAGGTATAATTAGACAAAAGACAAGTCCATATACGCCACAATAGAATGGTGTTGTATAAAGGATGAACTAAACAATTATGGAAAGGGCCAGAAGTATGCTTAGTGATACACAGTTGGATAAATTCTTTTGGGCAAAGGCTGTGTGTATTGCTTGCTACTTGATAAATAGATATCCTTGTAAGGCTCTTGATTCGACACCTTATGAAGTGTGGATAGGTAAGAAACCATTTGTTTCACATTTAAGGGTTTTTGGCTGTGAAGCTTTTGTTCATGTGCCTAAGGAAATGTGATCTAAGTTGGATCCAAAGGTTGAAAAGTGTACATTCATTGGATATGGTGATAATGTCAAAGGTTATAAGCTTTGGAATCCACTAACCCGCAAGATTATCTTTTCTAGAGATGTAATTTTTAGGGAACTTAGAGCTATTTCTAAACTTGAGCAGCCAAAAGAAAAATATGAAAAGGTAAAGAGAGCGCACTTTGATTTAGAGCAGCAAGATGCACCTCAGAAAGAATAGAATGATGGATTGGGAGGTGAAGAAGAAGAAGAGGATTCAAGTAGTTTTGATGAAGATGAATATGTTGTTACAGAAGAAGTTGGTGTAGATGATCATGCAAAAGAATGAGTAGAGTTTCTTACTCCACCCTTGAGCATATCCACAAGACAACAGAATCGAACTGACAGGTATAGCCCGCCAGATTTCCTCTGTGTATATGTTTTATTGAGTACTAATGATGAACCTAGATCCTACAGGGAAGCTATTTTTGTAGATGATGGTTAGTCTTGGCAGCTAGCCATGTAGGAGTAGGTGATGGCTTTAGACTCTAATAACACCTGGGATCTTGTTCGTTTGCCCAAAGGAAGAAAGGCCATTAGTTGTAAGTGGGTCTTCAAGAAGAAGTTTGGAGCAGATGGATCATTGAAGAAGTACAAGGTCAGACTGGTAGCCAAGGCCTACTCCCAAAGAGAGGGAGTTGATTTTGGTGAGATATTCTCTCTTGTTACTAAATTGACTTCTATTAGATTTCTCTTATCCATTGCTGCAACTTATGATTGGGAGATTGAGCAAATGCATGTTAAGACTACATTCTTGCATGGAGATCTTGAAGAAGAAATTTATATGCAATAGCCTACAGGTTTTGAGGTAAAAGGAAAAGAACATTGGGTTTGCAGCCTAAAGTGGTCTCTTTATGGTCTAAAATAGTCCCCTAGAATGTGGTATCAAATATTTGATTCATTTATTTTAAAATTGGGTTTTGTTTGAAGTGAGGAGGATCATTGTGTTTACATTCATTGTGTTGATGATTCTATACTGGTTATTGCTTTGTATGGTGATGATATGTTGTTTTTCAACAATACTAAGGGTATGGTCAGTGAGCTTAAAGCCCAACTTTCAGGTACATTTGAGATGAAGGATATTGGTACTGCAATGTATATTTTGGGAATAGAGATCAAGAGGGATAGAGTTAACAAAAAGCTTTGGTTGTCACAAAGTAAGTATGTGAATACTATTTTGTAGAGGTTTAGTTTATAGGACTGTAACCCAGTTAGAGTTCCTTCACCCATTGGTACTAAGCTTTCATTAGATATGTGTCCAAGACTGAGGATGATCTTGAGGATATGTCTAAAGTGCCATATGCTAGTATTGTAGGGAGTTTGATGTATGCAATGGTTTGCACTAGACCAGATATTGCCCAAGCAGTGGGACTTTTGAGTAGATTTATGTCTAACCCTGGTAGACAACATTGGAACTATAAATGTAAACCCTGGTTGCAGAGCATTTAAATTCTTTTAATTTATTGGTGAGTCAGCTTGTTTCAGTATATGTTTAGCTTAGTGAGGAAGATAAATGTATGTTACTTCTATGTTCTTTACTAGAGTCCTGGGAGAATGTTATCCTTGCTATCACTGCTAACCTTGCGGATCCAAAGTTGGATGCTCTTGTTCAATGCTATTGTCACAGGAATTGAGGAAGAAGAGTTCAGATAGTTTAGGAGATGCTCTCAGTGTCAGGGGAAGTTCTAAGGAAAGGGGACCTAAAGGAGATCAGAAAGAGGCTAAGGACAAGTCCAAGGGTTGGTCTAAGACTCCTGGTAAAAAGAACAACATTAAGTGTTGGAACTGTGGTAAAAGGGGACATGTGAAGGAGTGCAGAAATGCTAAGAAATAGTGAGAGAGTGCTTCAGATAAGTCCTTGAATGTAGGTCAAGAAATTTTACTTTCTGCATGTAATCTTGTTTCTAATAATCATTGGTTAGTTGACTTAGGATGCTCATTTCACATGACCCCACGTAAAGAATTGTTCTCCTCATATGAAGAATATTATGGAGGTAATATCTACCTTGGTGACAATTCTACATATCTGATTGTCAGGAAAGGAAAGGTATTGTTATGTTTCAGTGATGGGATGATTAAAACCCTTCCTGGTGTTTTGCATATTCCTGGATTAGCTAGAAATCTGATTTTAGTTTCAAAGTTGAATGATTTGGGAATGCATGTGACATTTGACAAGCATGGCTACATATTGGTGAGAGGGAACTTGGTCGTAGCAAAAGGGAAGAGATTTAGGAACTTGTTTAATCTTGAAGCCACTACAGTTTGTAATGCCTCCTATGTATCTGAGGCCACTACTGAAAATACATGTATGTTGTGGCACCATAGACTGGGTCACATAAGTAATAATGTATTGAAAAATATTAAGAATAAAAATTTGTTGGATGGTTTCTCCTATTCTAATGAGCACTTTGATTTCTATGAGCATTGTGTGTTTGGTAAACAAAAGAGAAAATCATTTCCTTTAAGAAGCAATAGAGCAAAAGAGAAGTTAGAAATTATTCATACAAATGTGTTTTGACCTGTGGATAATGAATCTATTAGAAAATCTCATTGTTTTGTAACCATCATTGATGATATATCGATATTCATATGGATTTATTTTATGAAGCATAAATTTGAAGTTTTTACTAAGTTTAAGGAATTCAAACTGTTAGTAGAGAACCAATTAGGTTTAAAGATAAAAATATTAAGATTTGACAATGGAGGGGAATATTGCTCTAAAGAATTTGATGAGTTTTGCAAGCATCCAAGTATAATCAGACAAAAGACAACTCCGTATACCCCACAATAGAATGGTGTTGCAGAAAGGATGAATTGAATATTTATGGAAAGGGCCAGAAGTATGCTTAGTGATGTAGAGTTGGATAAATGCTTTTGGGTAGACGCTGTGTGTACTGGTTGCTACTTGATAAATAGATCTCCTTGTAAGGCTCTTGATTTGACACCTTATGAAGTGTGGACAAGTAAGAAACCTTTTGTTTCACATTTAAGGGTTTTTGGCTATGAGGCTTTTGTTCATGTGCCTAAGGAAAAGTGATCTAAGTAGGATCCAAAGGCTGAAAAGTATACATTCATTGGATATGGTGATAATGTCAAAGGTTATAAGCTTTGGATTCCACTAACCCGCAAGATTATCTTTTCTAGAGATGTAATTTTCAGGGAACTTAAAGCTATTTCTGAACTTGAGTAGCCAAAAGAAAAAGATGAAAAGGTAAAGAGAGTGCACTTTGATTTAGAGCAGCAAGATACACCTCAGGAAGAATAGAATGATGGATTGTGGGGTGAATAAGAAGAATAGGATTCAAGTAGTTCTGATGAAGATGAATCTGTTGTTACAGAAGAAGTTGGTGCAAATGATCATGTAGAAGAATGAGTAGAGTCTCTTACTCCACCCTTGAGGAGATCCACAACACAATGAAATCTAGTTGATAGGTATAGCCCACCAGATTTCCATTGTGTATATGCTTTATTAATTACTAATGATGAACCTAGATCCTACAGGGATGTTATTTCTACAAATGATACTGAGTCTTGGCAGCTAGCCATGCAGGAGGAGATGATGGCTTTAGACTCTAATAACACCTACGATCTTGTTCATTTGCCCAAAGGAAAAAATGCCATTTGTTGTAAGTGGGTCTTCAAGAAGAAGTTTGGAGCAGATGGGTCATTGGAGAGATATAAGGCTAGACTGGTAGCCGAGGGCTACTCCCAGAGAGAGGGAGTTGATTTTGGTGAGATATTCTCTCCTGTTGCTAAATTGACTTCTATTAGATTTCTCTTATCCATTGTTGCAGCTTATGATTGGGAGATTAAGCAAATGGATGTTAAGACTGCATTCTTGTGTGGAGATCTTGAAGAAGAAATTTATATGCAACAACCTACAGGTTTTGAGGTAAAAGGAAAATAGCATTGGGTTTGTAGCTTAAAGAGGTCTCTTTATGGTCTAAAATAGTCCCCTAGAATGTGGTATCAAAAGTTTGACTCATTTGTTTTGAAATTGGGTTTTGTTAGAAGCAAGGAGGATCATTGTGTTTACATTCATTGTGTTGATGATTCTATACTGGTTATTGCTTTGTATGTTGATGATATGTTGTTTTTCAGCAATACTAAGGGTATGGTCAGTGACCTTAAAGCCCAACTTTCAGGTGCATTTGAGATGAATGATCTTGGTGCTGCAAAGTATATTTTAAGAATGGAGATCAGGAGGGATAGAGTTAATAGAAATCTTTGGTTGTCACAAAGTAAGTATGTGAATACTATTTTGCAGAGGTTTAGTTTGTAGGACTGTAATACAATTAGAGTTCCCTTACCCATTGGTACTAAGCTTTCATTAGATATGTGTCCAAACACTGAGGACGATCTTGACGATATGTCTAATGTGCCATATGCTAGTGTTGTAGGGAGTTTGATGTATGCAATGGTTTGCACTAGACCATATATTGCCCAAGCAGTGGGAGTTTTGAGCAGATTTATGTCTAACCCTGGTAGACAACATTGGACCTATGCGAAGAGGGTGTTCAAATATCTTGTAGGTACTCTTTATCATTGTTTGGTTTATTCTGGTATTGATAGTGCTAATAAATCATTGGACATACAAGGTTTTGTTGATGTAGATTGGGCAGGTGACTTGGATAGTCAAAGGTCCACTAGTGGCTATGTGTTTACTCTGGTTGGAGGTGCAGTGAGTTGGGTGAGTAAGAGGCAGCCCACAGTTGCTTTGTCCACCACATAAGCAAAGTATATGACTACAACTCATGTCTCTAAGGAGGTAGTTTGGTTGAGGAAACTATGTACTGGTATTGGTTTTAATTGTATGAACATTCAAATTGGCTGTGATAGCCAGAGTGCTATTTATTTGGATAAGAATCCCATGTATCATGATCGAACTAAGCATGTTGATATTCAGTATCACTTTGTTCGAGAGTTGATTGCAAATGGAGAGATTGAGCTAAAGAAGATAGACACTCAAGAGAATGTTGCAGATTCATTGACCAAGCCCGTGAGCACAGAGAAGTTTGTGTGGTGCAGAGAGGCCATGGGCCTTGTTTCTAGTGCCTAATTATTTTTCATTTGATTTCCTATGGGTTGATTTACAATGTATAATGTCAAGTGGGAGAATGTTGGGATAAGGTACCATTAACCTTGTAAATCTAATTATTGTATTATTCCATTTATTATTTGTAATTATCCATAAGGGATATACAATTTTCACTGGCAGTAGTAAAAATTATTTACTGTCTGCGGTAATTACAAAGTTACTGCATGGTAAGTCCTGGAGTTACCAGCAGTAGTTATGAGATGTCATTTACTATGGTAAATGGTAATTGGTCAAAGTGGGGTGCACATGTGGAGGAATAATTTATTTTTAGTGTTATGACCCATGTCAGAGATGTTGTAAGGTGTAAGAGGTTCTATGACAACTATAAGTTGTCATAAGAATCTATGACACTAATAATAGCATATGACATGTCATAAGATGTTGCAAGTGGCTATTTTGGGCCACAAGGCATTCAAGCTTGCATGGGCACATTTTTCCAAGTGTAGGATGCATGTATGACATCATTTATGACCCCGTAAGAGCCTATTCTTGGCCATGGACACCCAAGGTTGTATTGTTGACTCTTGACAAGTTTTATGGGCTTGTAAGAAGTCATTTAATGTCTTGAGGTTGTGAAAATTCTATATGAAGTATAGCATAGTAGATGAGATGCATATAATAGTTTATAGGTACCCAGGTTCTGCCGGAGTGAAGGTTGAAGGGAAGAGGAAGTGAATGTATTTGTAATCTCCTTTTGTGAAGATAATACAACTTGGCCTCTTTTCTTGGTGGAGTTTTTTACCCAAAAGGGTTTTCTCCACGTTAAACACTTGTGTTATTTTGCTTCATTCTGCTTCTAGTATATTTATGTATTGTAGGTTTTATGTTTTGATTACAATCTCCATTGTTAATGCACACTTGAAAGATTGCTAAAATTTATTCAAATCAGATTTCCATTGAAGTAGTGTTGCTTTCATTTCTAATAATTCCATACATGACATTCAATAGAATCCATGTCTTTCCTTGAAATTAATATAAACATCAAAATAGATTTACTTATGTCCAAGTAAAAAGCATTAGCAAGACAAAAATTGGGGATGTAACATGGATTGTGACTTCAATAGTTAAATAAAATATCATAAACGTAACAAGTTTGAGATGGATCAGGATTGCGAGAGTTGGCATAATCTTTCCAAAGGTCACATGCTTGAGATGATGGAGACTAATTGTTGTAATACATGCAGTTAGATGACATAACTATATACCTAATTAAATCATAAATTAGTACCCTTTTGGGTGTAATAAAAATTAAGGTAAACATAATTCTTGATCTTTCTATGATGAAAAACTCCACCGGGATACAAACTAGCAGTTGCACAAAATTTGTGCAATGAATTCACCGATAGGATAAAATATTGAATAAAAATATGGAGTTTTGAAAAAAAAATACAACTGTTCAAGTATGGTTAGCCACTATTAATAAACTGGTGGACGTTACAACATTAAAATTTATAAACCTTTTAAATAGTAATCTATGAAATCTACAAAAAAGGACCCCTGGACACCTGATGAAGAAAAGATTCTTGTTGAGTATATTCAGAAAAATAGCCATACTCCAATGTAGTTGCCTTTATTTGCATGTTGCATAATTTCATATGATAAGCACCAGAAGCTAAAGGAGTCAATAAATATTAAATGACCAATATCAGTCATGAACACAACTCCCCATATTCAAAATTAAGTTTTTTTAAAATAGTCTTCATTAATCAAAGAATATAATAATTAGGTTCAGAGCAATTTAAATTTTTTAATTATATTTGATTTGGATATTTATGTCTACAAATTGTCATTTGGATATTTATATCTACAGGATACCAAGAATGGGTGGTGTGACTGAAGAGAAGCACATACCTGTAAAAGTACACAATGGGAATGCCTAGTTCATGTCTAGTTAAGTTAACATAACCAAAGTAAAAGAAGAACATAATAATTTCAAAGGAACAAGAATCTAAAACAATATATGTAGTTTCTAAAAACACAAAGCTATGTGGATTTGCCACTCATAAAGTGAACATAACCAAAGCAGAACAAGTGTATCAGAAGTTGTGTACTAAATTATATTATTTTAATGGAAACTATGGACGTTATGCCCAAATGGGAGAAACCATCCCAAGGCAACCCAATTCTTTTGGCACAAAGTTTTCCAAGCAATATAAGGCTCTGTTGTGTTTAATTGTTGGAGAAAAACTCACAATTCAGTGCAGGAGAAGCAATTCATAGATACCCAAAAGCTCAATTTGGCAACACAAAATGAAGTGCGCACACTGGAGTCTTCAACAGACATGGATTGTGTTTTGATTGGGTTGGATTTGCAACGTGTCAAAATGATGATAAATCTGAGGGCAAAAAATTGGTGTCCTTGTCATCTAGCTTTGGGAAATCTTAGAAACAAGAATTTTATGGGATGCTGAATGTGGTTTAGGATACACTTTTATTGATATTTCTTTTCTTTTTCTGCGGCAATGCTACGGTGGCCATCAAGGAGGTTTTGCCAAAGACACAAACTTTTTTGTTTTTTCTGTAAGGCTTATTCCATCTAGGCTTCTTTTGATCAGTTTTGCAAAGTATAGTTGGAAGATACAGCCTGCTTGTTTCATGTCATGTTTGTCTATGGCACTCTTTGGTATGGTGCAAGCTGCATTTTTTTAAGGTGGGTGCTTTATTTTTTTATTCTTCCTTTCATTTGGCACTTTCAGTTTGGCATTAGAAAAGTAGTTGGTGTATTACTATTTAAACTTATAATCACTGCCCCTGAAAACTGTCAGGAAGATATCTCATCCATTAAGGCAAACTTCTTGCTTGGAATGCAACGATTCCTTATGCTACACTTTTACCTTCTGCTAGACTGGCGTGATTCCTTATGCTATTAGGCTTAGTCCTTGGGCCCTAGCATCTCCTGACCTTCGGTGACTGGTGGGTGTCCACCTATTGAGGAAGTTCTCCACAGATGAGATTGAACTTCGATGTTCTAGTAAAGGATAGCAATTGAGACTTGAGCCTCACAAGATAAATAAAATCACATTGTGTTCCCTGAAAGTTTGAGTGAAAAGGATAGTTGCACTTGGATTTCACCTGAACAAAAATGCTTTCACCAAAAGATTAAAAAACATTATTACAAGATAGTAGGCACAAAAATTCTCATAATATTGTATCAGAAGCACACAGTAAATAAATCCAACCACAAAATAGCTCTCTAGATGTAATTTGTATATATGAAAATGAAAGTATTTCAAGAGCTAAGATTGAACCCTTTGGTATATAAAATCTTCGACCCAGAAAAGGTCAATTAATAAGAGGCATATTATTATTATTGGCAGTAGCATCACTTAGAGCTAGAGATGGAGGTATAGGCTGCAATTGGACAGGCGAAGAGGCCTCTTCATTTTCTGCCATTAGGAGCCGCTCATACCCAACGTTGGCAAACAAGGCAACGATTCTGTGAATAGGATCAGACCCTTCATGTTGCACAGCATCCATTTTCTAAGATCATTCTGATAAAAAACATAACTATGCAATATGATATGAAACCATATATATTCCACTGTTTGCATTTGAGGGTGGTAAAAAATAGCTGGGAGCAATGGTAGCTGTAATGGCATGTTTTTAAACACATGTAATTACAATGCTCAGTCATAGGTATACACATAAGAGGTAGATTAAAATATAGCTATAGTGAAAAGAGTAGTTTGTAAGTGGTACTGGCAGAATTTGAGCAAAACAATTATTAATTCAATATAATACGGAGGCGGTTTCTGACTACCAAAGAACTGACTACTAGATTATCTTAATCCTGGCAGTCGTATTATCTTAATTCCAATGGCTGGATTATCTTAATTCCGGTAGAACGTTTCTCTTACAGATGTAAAAGGTAAATATACTTTCGCTAGTTTAGTCTAGTTTAATTTAATAAGATGCATGCACACAAAGCATAGATCAATTAATAGTTGTGGACAATGTGTATTATATTAAATGTTAAAGTATAGAAAGTAAATGAGATAAAATAAAGGTGTTTAGTTATATGTTTGAAGGGGAAGAATGGTTTTGTCAATGCATTTCAGATACTTTGTAATCAGAAATAGAATATAACAATCTGGAGCTCGTCTTAGGATATGAACAATTGGTTTACACTGTGTGTTGTTCAGTATACTAATCAAGGGAATGTCTTGAATCAATAGAAATGATCTGGCATTCTATGCGCTTATGCTTATCGATAAATCTAGTTCACCTCTGATTGCTCTATCCTTTTCTTTATTTTGTAGATTGATAATATTTAAAAATGCCTTTATAGGATTTCTATTATGTCACAAGAGGATATGTTCACCTAGGTCAATCAAAAAACTATGTGTTGAAGATAGAAGATAATAGATCTTATTCATGCAAATTCTCTAAAGTGATATGATGTAGACCTAGGTTCATTTTAGGTACCCCAATTGAAACATTAATAGCATGTTCCTTTTGTAAATGCAAACGATATTCAATTATATAATGATGAAAGTTGGTGCAATTAAATCCTTATAAATAGAAATACATAAAACCAAAGTGTGCAAAATTGTCTTTGGTTAGTTCACAATGGCAAGTAGTATGGATGACAGTTGGCTAAATTTTTATTTTAATTTAAAAATTTTAGTCATCAAATATGTAACTACATAGTCAACTCTACATCTAAAAAACAAACCTAGGACATTAGAATGGTTAGATTAGGATGGCTAATGGAATCTATAAGGATAGTTTTGTTCATAGGTGCAAATAATGGATAATATGAGTAAATATATTAGGATGTGTACAATTATGGATAAGGCATGGGAAAATATACAGGAATGTGTGTATGAGGATAAATATAGGATGGTAGAATGGGCCCAACTTTGTACAAGATTACACCATTTGTCAATATGTAAATTTATTAAGCCATTCTTTTAAAATGTACACAAATAAATGAGAAACAACATGGATAAACAAATTTCACCGTTACATTTGGCACCTAGTTTGATATGCATGTTAATGCTAGAATAATCATGCATCTCAAAGTATGTAGCACTCACAAACATGTAGATAAAGTAAATATTCAAACATATAAAGTAATAGACCCTAAAAAATATGAGTGTGTATATTCATCCTTTACTATGTACTCTATTATTGTCATAATTTATATCCCTCCTTTTCTAGTAGTCTTGCCTCTTGATCCTTATCATTCAATCATTGTCATGCTTGGTGGGGGTTAATTCTTGTATGTTCTTTCTTCAAGTGTTTTAAGAATGCATTTAAGTGTTTTCTTTGCTTGATGACTAATTAGTTGATCAAATCTAGATGTTTTCTTTGTTCTTTTGATCATAAATAATTTTTAGTGGCATAGCTATGATGTTAGTTTTCTTCATGTCATTATAAGAAGGTTATAGGTTTGATTCAGCATAAATTTTTAGAATGAGTCAAGTTAAAATGATTATAATCACATATTCAATTTGTATTTAGAAAATATGAAAGTTTTCTTAGAAGGGCGCTAGCACATGAATTCTCTTCACTCTGTCTTTTCATTTTTTATCTCATGTGTGTTTTATGATCATTTGAGGAGATGCACGATGCATCAATTATAGTTCAGTCATTTGGGAGGTATGTTTTTGTTAGGTCATTTCCATTACATATTTTAGAGCATGGGCTATATGTGATTAGCAAAAAGTCATTTAGAGCATTGATTTATTTAGTTTCATTGATTTTCTATCATTAGAGAGTAATATATTCTAAGAAATATAAGATTAGACATAAAAAATTGCTCATTGTTAAATTGTAAGTGAATAATTTTGATAATATCATGACAATGATAACACTCTCTAATCTTTCCAAGATGAATGGTGGGTTAAACACTTCAATGTCAACATGTTGAAAGATTCCTATTTGGTTGTAGACAAATTATTAAAGATCTAAAACATGTAAAGGATGATCTAGAGTTGAATCTAATGATTAAATAACAATCTCATACATGATTTGGTAAATTTGAGCATTGAAAAAACATCGTACGTTGGCATATTTTGTCTTGGGAAACAACAATGTGGCTTATGAAGGTAGGGAATGATGGCTTCAAATGGCATAAAATGCTCTCCTATAAGGATTTCATAAGGTAGGGAAAACTTTGTGTTAAGCATTGCATAAATGATCTCAAATAATTCAAGTCATTCATCTAGCTTTAAATATACCCTTGTACATTTAAAAATATTGGATCCTTTGATTAAATGGCAACATGTGTCATATATGTATTGAACATTAAGGTAATTATTGACTAGTCAAATCACACAAGGACAACCTTAGGAGTTAGGAAACTAACTCCTCTCTTGAAGGGAGGCTAAAAGATTCCCAAGGTCTCAGAGTGACCGATTCTTAGTATTGCAAGATAGTTTAATAGGGGCCTATTTAAATTTTGAGTTAAATTATCAAGTGGTCAAGTTTCAAGCTCAGACTTAAGGATTTTCTATATTTCTAAAAAAATATAGGTATGATTTTAATCTATTGAATATGCCTTTATTCTAACCAAATAAATGACTTAGATTAACCAAATGTAACTTTCAAGAAGACAATACAATAGAAATAAACTTGTGAAGATAAATTTTTCTCTACATTCATAAGTACATTGTTGATTTCATTTAAAATATGAAATTGAACTATAAAATATTAAAATCCATTCTAATTAAATGGACAAAATATATTAAAAGAAGAGGAGGAAAGAAAAATCTATATTATCCTAGAAGGTGAAGTTGTGTTGTAGGATGAAACAAACAAGATGCAAACTAGTCTATGCTTAATCTACCATTGCATAATTGACATGTGAGAAGGTCCTATCTCTAAAATATTAGCCAATCATTAGCATCTTAGACCATCATCCACCATGTTCATATGCATAATGAAATGTCAAACACTAGAAATTGGTACATAATTCACAAAATTCAACTTCTATTCTATGAAAACATGATTTGATACATCTCAAAATTATAAGTAACTTGCCAAGAACATAGCCTAAAATGCAAATTTCATTTACAAAGATTACAAGGTGCCTATAACAACAAAGAAGGATACAATAACAACAACTAACAACACCCATTATTCTCTATATGCCTCTCTATTTTATACTCATTTCTATTAACAAAATATTCAATCCAATCTCCACCTATTAATTTGCATATCACCCTTTGTACTATTTTGAAAATCAAATATCTAATGGGTAAGTGAATGGAAATGGGGGACAAATTAGTGGCCAACCTTGAGATTTTCAGAAAAACACATTCTTGTTATCAAAAACATTACACGTATGTGGTTTAACATGTATGCATTTTTAATGCCTTGAATTCAATTTTTTTAATTCTGCCCATTTAGGATGTGGATTCCAATCGTAAGGGTTGGACATGTCTTGTGGCCCCTAAATTTTTGTTTTTAACATAAAACACCTTGAATTCAAACTTCAACCTCATAATGTTTATGCATTTTGTATTAAAATTCTACAAAACCACCACCAAAATAAAGAACTACTTACCTTTCTAGACATACAATTTTTTAATATTTTGAATAAGTTATGGCATTTATTTTTATTTTCTTTGAATAGTGTCTTGATATTCCTCCAATACATATGTTTTGATTTTTTTTAATAACTTTTGACCCGCTGACCCAAATTTGAAAAAAAATAGGATTCTTCTAAAATTCATTCTATACACATTAAAAAAAACAATTTCAATTAGTTTTGTGCAAGTTATGTGACACACATGCACAATGATGTAATTTTCAGGATGTATCCACTTCAAAAAATCACAAACAAATTATTCAATAAAATATATTAAAAAATATACAACTTGTACTCACTCTTCGTCATATTCCCACCAACTAATTTTATAAATACCTAATGTAGAAAAAAAATAGGGGCACGTACCAGATACTATGTTATATTTTAGTGATAAAAAAAGGAACACTTTTGTGTGCACTCATCATTTCACCCCCTTAACCTTAACTATTTTTAAAAATATTTGGTGGTTTAGAAACTATATTTAGTATACTACAATTCTTGTTGTTATCATGTCTTCAATTTTTTAGTGTACACATCTTGAATTATTCATCCAAGTTTAGCTTTGGCTAATTTTAGAAAAACAAAATCACCACTTTTGACCCCCTTTTTGTCCCCCATTTCGATGCACTTACCCTCATATCTATATAAATTTAATCCTTTTTAAATTAAAAAACCTCCTTCATATGATATGGAAGTCATTTTAAAAAAAAATCTATACCTCCATGTATAGGCCCTTACCTCTATATCCACATTATTTACTTAATTTAAGGTGCCTATATATTTTCCACACCCTTAATTAAATAAAGTCCTTATTAATCAATGTGCATACTTTAAAATAACTTGTTTCTTTTTATATATGCATCCACCTCCATGTAAGCATTATTTATTTGTACTTTTTTAATTTTATAACATTAACATCTTGACCTTCTCTTGTCCTCATGCCTACCCATGTAGGTCTTGTCCTTCCAAAGAAAGGCACATGTCTTCTTAGTTAAAAAACCTTAGTCTATGCCCATATCTTAGAGAGTAATACATATATCTTGTCATTATTTATTTGTGTTTTCAAATCTTGGCCTCCTCCTTTATTTTCTATGGCCACCTCTAGAAACAAGATTTGTTTTTAGCAAGGCATTACTTTTCATTTATAGGCATATCCTTTTTGTTTCTTTTAAATAAGAAAACCTTCCTTTATGGTATGTTGCATTTGCCAATGCTTAGGTACCTACATCTATCTCCCTTTTGTTTTCTTAATGTTCTTTTATTTTAAATTAGGTTCCTATACTTCTACTCACCCACATAACTCTCTCTAGATCTTCCTTCATGACATGTGAATAGATCTTTTCTTTCCTTTGAACTTTTATACACACATTATGTATGTATGTATATGTATATATGTATATGTATGTGTATGTGTATGTGTATGTGTATATGAATGTGTATGTATGTGTGTGTGTGTGTGTGTGTGTGTGTGTGTGTGTATATATATAGTTTTTAACTTAGGTGCCTCCTTTAATGTGATATGCCTATCATCTATACTTTTTCTTTTTCATTTTGAAAAATATAATAGTCATATTTTTAGTATATTGATATTCTTTTATTGAAAACACATATTTTCTCTCCATATAGGCATCTATCATTTTTCACAATGGTTTTCCATTGAATGATTTGTCTTCTTCTCAATTCAGAATCATGTTCCTTTTAGAGCTAGCCATAGTTGGATTAAATACAAAGGACTACTAAGATGTATTTATACATAGAATATGCACCATTTTCCATGAACTTAAGATCATTCCCATATAATCTACATATTCAAATAAATAAAAAATTATTTCTCAAAAAATTAATTTTTTAGATAACTTGGAATTTTCAATCTTTTTAATTTTAATTCACATGAGCTCTAAATTATTCTAGGAAGGAAATTATGAAAGTAATTAGGGGCAATAAGTTTGATTGAATTTTTTGTATTGAATGTAATGTCTCATTGGATGATACATGATGAGATGTGAGATAACAAACAAACATAATGTAGGTGATGACCATGCTTATCTTGCAAGAGAAGTCATGTTAAATGTAACCATCAGGATATGAAACATGGGGCTTGTGAAGAACAAATAGACACACTTAAAGCCATATGCATGGGTGACAACTAATGGAATAAATGTAAACCTAGGTGCAACACATTGACAAGAACCCGTGAAGGAGACATGCATATGCATGTTTAGCTTGAATTCCAAACATGATAGCTCATACATTTGAACCACCAATAAGATAGAAGATCTTGAAATTTGGCTCATGAGGCCTAAAGAACAAAAATGATATGGGATATGCAAGGATACAAGGAACTACACAAATATATCTTGAAGAGAATATATATGCTAAAATGAAATGAAGAAACAAAGTTCAAAAGCTACATAGAGGGTCAAAGTTGCCAAGATGTGGAATGCCATGGGCAAGGGAATGAATGCTAAAGATGCATATATCAAAATCAAGGAAAATAGGGGAAAAATAGAAATCAAAGGGTTCCATGATTTCATGTGATTTTAATGGAATGCTACAACAAGAAAAAATGGTGACCAACTGGAGAATACTTTCAGGCATTCTACGATGATCAAATATACTTAAGAACACAAATTTAGCAATTAGCATAACCAAATTCTTTTGAAAGTCTAATAAAATAAATCAATAACAATGAAAAAAAAGAGAGTGATGGACATAACTTCGAACTAGAGTCTACAAGTGAGTTTGTTACCTTTTATAGAATTAATAAAATGAATTCTTATTCCTAGATAGTAGACTAGTCCACCCTTAAGAAAACATAGGTCTACTAATTATAAACATGAACACTAATAGACATGTTGCTATGTGTCAAGATATTCATCTACTACTGGACATACATCCATATCGCTGACAGACATATCTCTAGTCCCATTAAGGAATTGCTCTATTCTAGCTAGGAATCTATAGCTCTTATAGAGATACTTGAGTCAACCAAAAAAATTAAGAGCCTAACTTTTCTTTTTCTTTCCTTTTACTTAACATTTTAATTTTCTTTCAATTTTTTATTTGTTTTTCATTTTCTCTTTTGTTTCTTTTAATTTTCTCTTCTTTTCTTTTTTCTCAACTTGAAAGAAATAAAGCTTATAATCTAAATTCAAGACTACTAATGGCACATAAGAGGGGAACATAAGTGAAGACTTCTATTTTACAATTTAGCTAGAATAATTAATTGAGTTGAATCTAGAAATTATTTTATTGTTTCAAGTGATAATCTACTAGTCATCTTCAAATCCCTCATAAACTCATTAAACTAATTTTGATCATAAAAAATCCCTTACATAAAATTGGTTATATTAATTGTTGTTTCTTGATTTATTAAGAAAACACAAATCCCTTCTCTAAAATGATTAAAATCATAACTACAAAAGGGAAACCATTTGAGAAAGTAATAATGGCCTAATCAACAATGAAGTTTTAGAAAATCATGGACAACAAGCCAAGGCCTGAAAAAATAAATGAAACCAACTATACTCATGGTGTAGCCAAAAGAGGGCTAAGAAACAACATATGAACAAGACACCAAATTTGTAGAAACAAACAAACTATATATAATATATAGATGTATATTTACATGTTTTCAAGAAAGTGGCATTCAAGCACTAAAATACGGTTTGAGTAATTACCCTTTAATTGGTAATGGGAAATGGTCACATGTTATTTTTTAGATCTTAAATAAATTATCACATATTATTTTATATATCTAATAATAAATGGTTCATAGATGGGAAAACATCCTATGAGCCCCTTTTCATTTAGTTAATTTCTCCCAAAGGACTAGATCAAAAACCTAGAATGAATTAATTTCAACTAATTTGTCAAACAACCACTTCACCACATCATGGTGTTTAGTGAAATATTCTAAAGAGAGATCCCCTTATACATCTAATTAAATTAGGTTCAACAATCTTGCTTCAATCTTGTCATTATTTTCTAAATAATCCCTCATAAATTATAATTTTGATATTATCAAGTTCATGGGGAAGACATGTTGCTAGTAATAAAATAAATGCAAGAGTGAAGTAACTAGAGATCCCTTAATATCGATGCAATTGGCCCATAAAGCATACTTAAGTTGGTTATGCCAATCTTAAAGATTCTTGTCTAACAGTTTAGTGATTATAGTAAGAAAGTTCTTATTTGTTGATTCCACTACCTCATTCCCTTTTCAGATTTAATTTGGTGACAATTTCAAAATTATTCCATGATTATATACCCACTTAGAAAAAAAAAAAGAAACAAAGGCTAGGTCATTGTCACATACAAAATTTAAAGCTAACAAAAACCATGTCATGATTTTCTCCCCTAGAAATTTGATGATTATTTCTACTGTGCATTGCTTGAGAGCTTTAGCCTTGGTCCAACATGTTTAGTAGTATGTATTAGTGAGTATGAATTTGTGTCCTATTCAGGAGATTGGGTTAATCAACCTATAAAATCTAATCCCCGTTATGGAAAGTGGCAAGATTTGATCACTAGTTGGAAGGGCGTGGCCACATGAATTTATTGATTGTCCAAAGCCTAATATTTGTGACAATATTGGCCATAAGAATGTGAATATATAACTATTTATGGCTAATAATAACCTACGTCAAGAATTTGGTGTGCCATAATAGTTCTAGAGAGGTCCCCTATTCTAATCCCATCATAGAAATTGTTAATATTTTTTGTGGCTTCATTTTTATCTAATCATCTAATTTAAAGATCGTCATGATTTCTTCTAAATATAACTCTTGATATGATCATCTAACTTGTGACCTTGATCGTTGGGTAAGATGCAAGTGATTAGGACATTAACCATGGATGACATAAAAGATGATATCCTCATACTAGTCATGTTGCAAGCATGTGCCTAATTGATGTTGTCATTGATGCCAATATATTATTATTGTCATTGGTGTGAACTCTATCCTATTTCTTTACTTGTTTAGAAGACTTGTATGTTGAGGATATTGAGAAAATTAGCCTCTCCGGAAGAAACAAGTAAGCCACAGAGAAGTGCAGTACAAATAGTGAGTTGTATGTTGAAGATCAGTCTAGTAAAATGCTATGCATTTGTTCCTGCTTGAAGATCATGCTCTATGGATTGGAAGTAAGTTAGAGGTATGTCTTAGGATGCCACATTTTGGGTCTGAAGCATCCACATGAAGATCTAAGTGAGTTGTGTTCACCAGAGTGAAGTCTACTTTTTTTGTAAGTTCAGTTGAGACAGGAAGACAATATTTGTCTCCGCATTCCTCCATAAGAAAGTATTTTGCTATGTAGTTCTAGAGGGAAGTCTCAGATGATGATAAGTGCCTACAATTGCAATGATTCATGTTTTTGTGGTCCACAAACTATCTTTCTTTTATGACAGTTGAAGATAGTAAAGTTCATGTACTTTTGTGAGAAGATTCCTATGAATAAAATGGTTAAGGTTCATCCAGTTCCTCCTGATGATTATAGCATGCTTGTCAATGTCTCCTAATCATGTTCCTATATGGACTCTGGTCCGCGTTAAGAAATTAAGATGGTGTGTGAAGACTGTTCCTAGATAACGTAGTGTGTAACCAGTCTTGGCTGACCTAGTTGATCCTAGTGATTGCAGAGATCTTTAGAAGATTGTGGAAGTATGTTGTGGCATGAAAGATCATGTTTGAGTCCTAGCTAAGGCATGGTGTAATCTGCATTTCATTCCCTTTGCATAATATTGCAATAGGTTAAGACCTATTTTGTAAATGTTTTTAATACTGACCTTGGATATTATTCCAATGGTTGTTACCAACCTTGATGATCATTGCAAGGTTGATGTATTGTATAAATACTTGTGGCTAAGTCATGGAAAAGTTGTCCTTGAGCGAAAATGAGAATACATTAAGAAAGGTCCAAAGGAAGAGCAGAGAAGAGGAAGAGGAAAGAAGAGGAAGAGTAGAGAAGAGGAAGAACAGGGCAGATGAAGAGTAGAGCTGAGGAATTGTTTATTCACAATAAAGAAATGTGTTCGTCATGGCAGTGAATTTGGTAGTAAGCCACTAGTAGGGTTTAACATCCCTCAGGGTTTAACAACCCTTATTGTAATCTTTCTAGGTTTAGGATTGAGGCAATGAGCCTACTAGACCTAGTTGTTCTTCGTGGTAGTAAGCCAGTATGCTTAGGTCCGTGGGGTGACCAAGCTTGAACATCACTATTTCAAGATTGCAATATATATTGAGAGTTAATCCTCTCCATGGTTTTTCCCCACCTTGGGGTTTTCCACATAAATCTGGTGTCTCTTGTGTTTGATTTTATTAAGTTTCTGATTTCATGTACTCATTGTTAAATAATAATAATTGTGGATAAGTGATGAATGTTTAATTGCATAAAGTGTTTATGTTTTTGTGACAACTAATTCACCCCCTGTTAGTTGTCCGGCACATATCAACAATTGGTATTAGAGCAAGGTTCCTTTGAAGAAAGTTTAACAGCTTGAGAAAGATCCAAAATGTCTTATAAGAAGGAAGTGCCACATTTTAATGGAACTACTTATATTCTTTGGAAGGCTCAAATGAAAAGCCATATTCTTTCTCTTGGTATCAAAGTTTGGAAAGCCATGCAAATAGAATACACCATACCTCAAAATGGTCCAACAATGGAAGACAAAATCAAATAATTTGAGATAGATACCAAGGTAAGGGATGCTCTACTAAGCTCATTAACTGACTCAATACTGATGAAAGTGGCGGATCTTGAATTTGCAAATAAGGTATGGGAAAAGTTGAAAAATTTGTATGAAGCAGATAAATCTATGAAGGAAGCCAAGTTACAAAGTATGAAAGTAAAGTATGAAAGATTAAAGATGAACAATAATGAAAACATATCAACGTTTATGTAAAGAGTTGATGAACTTGTTACAGGGATAAAAGCCATAGGTGGAACTCTCGATGAAAAATAAATTGTCACCAAAATACTCATATCTTTGCCCAAGTCCTATTGTCACAAGGTGGTTGTGATTGAAGAATTCATGCACTTGTAAAAATAGTTAACATGGATCAATTGCTTGGTAAGCTCACTGCTTTTGAGATGAGGGAGTTAGATGATCCTCTACCAAAAGTTGAGACTACCTTCAAAGCCACCACTCCTGGAAGTACTTCCAGATCAGAAAAGTATAAAGTAGAATCTGATGATGATATAGATGAAGTTGAAGCCAACTTTGTGGATAGGCTACAAAGAGGATCCGATAAGTATAAAGGCAAATTACCCTTCAAATGTTTTTCCTATGGTAAAGTAGGTCATTTTGCTTCCAAATATCCTGAAGAATTGAAATAAATAGAAGAAGATATGAGAACAAGTCTAGGACACAAAAGAAGTGTTATTATGTTGAAGATTTTGATGATGATGAAGGAGTATCATATAATGGTGAACTAGATAATGTTAATTCCTCTATAAATGAATGCTTGTTCATTTATATTAAGGAAGATCTTGTGTCTACTAATTCTTTTAGTTGTATGAAGGAAGAAAACCAGTGGAAAGTGCTTTGGTTTCTCAGGTCATTAAGGACAAAGATGAATGGGTTATTGATACTACTTTCTCTCACCACATCACTGGTGACAAAAGTAAGTTTGTAAGTTTGGAAAGATATGATGGTGGATTGTTTAGATTTGGAGATGACACAACAGGTAGGATTTGTGGAAAAGGATCTATTTCTTTTGATGGAAAGCATAATACTAAAGATGTGTTGTATGTGAAAGGATTAAAACACAATCTTCTAAGTCTGGGTCATATGTGTGACAAGGGTTACGACTTAAGCTTCAAGGATGTTACCTTTTAAGTCACCCTTATTCAATTTTTTCGTGAACTTTCCCTAAGCAAGAGTCAATTTACCATCTTCCCTTAATGGTCATATATTTGTTTCCTAAGTTGGCCCTTTGTTCTTAAAGTTTACCCACCTATCATCTTTTTGTCTGTGAAATTACTAAAGAGTTGAACCTTTGAACTTGAACCCCTTTCAAGGTTCAAGATTTCAATGGTTCAAAAGTTCAATACTCAATGCTTCGTAAGAAGTCATGTACTCTCAATCCCCTTGTGTAATTCAATGTGTCCTTGAACCTTCCACTTGAACCTCATAGCAGAGTTCAACCATTCAATGGTTCAATGGTTCAAAATTCAATGTTTCTTGAAAGGTCGTGTCATTGTTGGTCTGTCTGTGTAACTCATCTTCTATCTTTGAAACTTCACATTGAACCACCATTTCAAAGGTTCAAAGGTTCACTGGTTCAAAGGTTCAGTGAGTATAGCCTCATTTCTCCTCGAGGCCTTCTTTAAGTCAAAATTAGTAGGAAATTTAGAGGAAAATATATATGAAACTCATTATGAAGAAAAAAGTTCTAACTTTCAAAAGGTTATGGATAATAATTACACATTAAGGTTGTGCATGAGGAATTCTTGCCATTAATGCATCTGTCAGAGTTCATGTCTTACCAAACGTTTTCGGCACGTATTATTTTAGCTAATAATTATTCAACCTAGTTAATACCTTTATCAGGATAGAACAAGTCAAATTTAGCAAATAAACACACAAGGTGTTGCAAAAAGAGAATAGCGTGGGAGGTATAAGATTTTTATTGCTCAATTTCATAGTAATTTCAAGTACATTGAAGGTGAGTTCTACTCTTCCTATAAGCTGTTTTCATTATTTTGTTGGAAAGAAGAATCATTTTAAGTTTTTGGCATTATTTAAGAAGTTCAAAGTATTTTTCATTATATCCTCCAATCTTTAGCTATGAAATCTGCTTGTCTTGGTTACAAGCATGGTCCTAGTCTCATCTATTTTTTTCCTAAATTTGGGGATACCTCTCTAGTTCAATATGATTTAGAAGATTCTAGGGAGAGGGTTAAAAATCTTGTGCCAACTCCTATGATAGAGAAAATTGTGAAAAGTGGTTTAGTCAAAGCTACAACCTTTCCATGGTTGTACAGTGCCTTGAATTAGTTCTGGAGTGCATCAATAGATATGACCCCCGAAATAGGTGCATCAAAACTGTGGATGGCAATGCGTTACTTCATATCAATAGACAAACCCTAATGTCTATGATGAGAATTCCGCCCAAGGAACCATATTCTGATCTCAATATTACTTCTTCTTATGATTATTTTTCATTAAAGAAAGCAAACTACAGGAGCGTAATTGCAAGAAATTGGTTACTGAAATTTGAAAAGAGGGGTTCAAGACTTCCCAGACCATTGACAAGAGATCACATGATTCCAGAAGTAATGGATATTATGGTGTTGCTACACAATATAAAGGGTAGTGCTCAGGCATATTATTAGGAAGACTAGATGTATTTCTTCATCCAGGTGATCCTCCAAGAAGAGCAGTATTTAGACTAGGTAGAAATCGTAGCCAAAAGTTTGCATCTGGGTCTAAGTAATTGTTTGGGGAATAAGGATTTTTATGTCTTCATACCTCTTCTATTGCCTGGCGTCTACAAGACAATGGGTAGGGCTACCTCATGCACCCTTGGTTGAAGACAACAAAATTTATGATTATTATTCATAGTTACAGATGCAAAATTGTTATGAGAATTATAGGAGAGTTAATGATGTTTTTACTGGAAGAATGACTCATGAATTGACAGACAACATTAATAAGAGAATGTCTGATGAAGCTATGCATTTGATCAGTATTTATGGTAGTTTCTTTATTCAGTTTCCCAAATTTACTTATATGAGAATTGGTGGTTTTGATGGGGAACCCGTGAAGTTACCCAGGTATGTTTTTAACCATTTTGTATTGATAGAAGTCTGCAGACAGCTAGCCCATGTGGATAAGAAATTCCCAATGAAGAAGGAATCTGGTATATCCTTTCCAATTGAACTTGGACACTATTCATGCTAGTCAATTTCTAAAGCTTTGAATTTAGAAGTGGATCTGAAAAAAATCAATTTTCAGTACTATACCACCACATCCCTATTTGACAGCAAAGGCTTTGCTTGGGATAATTTAGATTTTGGGACAGGATTTGCACATATTCCTCAAATAGAGGATTATTGGGAGGATTGTTCAGATGAATTTGAGGTCAGAAAGAGGTTTTGGTGTAGGTTCTCCTTAGGGCAAATAGTTACCCTCAATTTAAATATGAATATTTCTGGAATAGTTGATAATGAGGAACAGGTGATTGATCCTTAATTTGAACAGATAAAACAATTACCTATTCCAGAAATTGGTTGGGATAAAGATGAAGAGGATTGGATTGAGGTTAGAACTCTCCCAGTAATAAGGAGAACTGAGAAGTGGTTGAGGGAATGTAGACTGGAGGAAGTTCAAAATAAAGGTTCCCAGCAATGTGCACCAATAGCTGAATCACCCTCTCCAATAAGCTCTTATAATTGACTTATTGCTATCTGTGATTTAGGTACTTCGAAGCCAAAAACTAGAAGGGGCCATGTCATTAAAGAGTCCAAGAAAGCCCTCACAACTATTCTACCCCCTCGTGCCACTAGATCAAGAACTAAAAGCAGGAAGAAGAAGTAGATTTTTGAGAGAATAGTTGTAGATTTGAATTTTGAAGAGGATTCGGGAGAAGCAACAGGTGATAAAGAGTCTGATTCACCAATGGCAGAGGAGGTTAGTGCAAATCAACAAATAGAGGTTGTTGACCGGATGATGATTTCAAATGTGCCTTCTGATCAATTAAATCCTGGCAAAGAAGTTCCGGCCTCTAGACCCAAATGGTTGGAAAGTTCAATCAGCGACAAAAGAAAAATAGTTCCATTTTCATTGCCATTGGACAACATGGTTAGCAAGTGTTTAGGAAAGAATTCTAAATCTAAGAAGCTAAAAACAACATCCAGGGTGGAGATTGACCCTAACATAGGGAACTGGAGAGCAAAAATAGCCTAGCCAACAACTGATGAGGAAGTTCAAGATCCTACAGTTCAGGATTTCACAATTGAAAAAATAGATCTTGGGACTGCATCACGCACCGCAGATGTGCATCATCTTGAAGCATCCACCAAAAGGATAGTCAGCCATACCTAGAAAGATGAGAAAGATAAAAGGGAGTTGAAATAGACCTTACGGTCAATGGCAGAATATATTGATGCCATTCACAATCCAAATCCACAACCTGTTTGACCCTAAATCTCTAGTCAATCAGAAAATGCTAGACCAAATACACAGGAACAAAATGGTAACTAAAGTGTTTGACGATTGGTTAGACAGCATTATGCAAAAAGGTATGGAGTACATTCATGAACTGAAGAATATATATGATCAAACCATAGCTACCATCGAAGACTTGAAAGCACAGAATGCTTCATGGGTAAAAGATGAAGGGAAATGGATGAATGTGATAAACCAAATTGATGATGTTCAGAAGTATGGGATAACAAAGTTTTTATCAGAGAAGAATTTGACAAGTCTGAATGATGATATACTCTATGTAAGTAAGGAAAATATCGAATGGAGGAATTCAGTATCCAGACAAGGGAGAATTGAACTCACAAAAATAATCAAAGAAATAACTGACAAAGAAGGAGGCAAGAAGAAAACACAACAAGAAATCAAGCCCCTGAAGTGTGAAGAGATCAAGAAAAACATAGAAATTAATAGCTACTTATCTAGTTACAATAGCATAAGCTAGATTCTAGAAGATACACAAGGTCTTTAAGAAGAGAAGGGATTAAGGATCCTACTTTTCAAACACTGCAAAGCTTAAATTTTCCTTACATTCCTACACGTACTAGAAGAGCTAGAAGTAGACCTCCTATCCCTCCTAAACCCTCTACATCCTCTATCTATCAAGCCTTAACTCTTTCTGGTACTATCATTCCCTCTGCTATAATCTTTCTAATAATGGCTCAACCTTGGGGAGTAGCTATAGGACATCTAAATTTAGGGGTCAACCTAAATCCTCTACCTAAAAATGCAACAAAAAACTTAGCTAAATTTAATGGAGATGGAAGACAATCACAAGAGAAGCATTTGAGTGCCTTTGCCGCAGCATGTGGTGTGTTAGGTGTACAACATCAAGATGTAGCCATAAGGCTTTTTGTGTAAACTCTAATTGACACTGCAGTTCAATGGTTCTATCATCTGACTGATTCTTCAATCACAAACTAGAATGATATGAAAACTGCATTTGAAAACAGGTTCAAGAGTGCAGAAGATGAACATTCCCTTCTTGCTCAATTGACTTAGCTTAAGAAAGAGATACATGAACCTATGAGGGAATTAATAGCTAAATTAAATAGAATTGTGCATAAAATCCCAACTGGTAAAAGGCCAACTGCTGAGAATAAAAAATGTTTCTTTATTAATTCTATGCCTCCTGATATTAGTTTTCATCTTAGAAGAGCTGTAATTGCTGATTTAGCAGCCACACAAACCTTGGCAGTTGGGTTAGAGGATGATCTTATTATGGCTGGAAAATGGAAGAAAGAAGTCCAAGTACCTAATGCTCATCCCTCATCCTTGACAGATCCTATGGTTCAAAGACTAGTCAATGATATGATCACCTTAAAAAGACAATTACCTAAGGCCAGTACTTCATTCCAACAACCATATCAAGATATTGGCAAGAGAAATTTTAATCAACAGGCAAATACTGGTAGGACATTACCATGTACATCAGCACAACCAAAGTTAACTATTGAAGCTCCTCGTGGAAGAGGGAATATGTGTGCCTTTCATTTGACTACTGATCATGATAGAAATTCTTGTCTGGAGATGCGTAGATATGCTCAAATGGCTGCTACTCAAGATGTGTTGGGGGAGATTACCCAAGAAGAAAGGAACTTTGAGGAACCTGGTGACTCTAAAATACACTTCCTAGAATATGAATCAGATTCAGAAAGAGGAGGTGAAATATTGGTCACTCTTGAATATCCTTCATGTGCTGTGCTTACCAGAAGTCAGAAGAATCAGAGATTTCCTAATACTCAAGAAGTGTCTGTTAAATGTAAGGAACCTCTAATTAGAACCTTTGATGCTAGTTTGAAATCCCAATAAATTAAATTGTTACATAGAAATGATTGTGAAACTTCTTTTGATATTTTAGAATTTTGTAAATCTTTAAAGATTCAAATATCCCCTGCTGAATACCTCAAGTTAATACCCAAAGAACTTGATAAATTGGTCAAATATGTCAAAGGTTGTCCTTCACAAATTGAACCCGAAAGTCAACTAAATGTTAATGCTGAGTCTCCCATTGCCCAATTATTTGCCTCTCCACCTGAGTCACCCATGCATACAACTAAAATGGCTCTCAATTCATCTAATGATACTTCTTATACAACTGATATGAAGCCCAATCCATTTTATGTTTCTTTATTCATAAATGGCCATAAACTGAGTAATTGTATCATAGACTCAGGTGCTTTTGATAATATTATGCCTTCTTTTGTAGCCAAAGCTCTAGGCCTATCCCTTACAAAAACATTTCGTAGGTGTTACTCCATGGATGGCAAACAAATTTATTTGCTCAGACAAATGAAAGATGCACGAGTTGCTCTCATAGCCTATCTTGATAAAAGAGTGAAGCTGACTATTTTGGAAGTAGATATTCCTGCTAGTTATGGGATGTTTCTGAGCAAGACTTTTTGCAAAGATTTAGGTGGACAGATTAAATTGGATTGGTTAGAAGCTACAATCCTAGTGGGAAAGCAAAAAGTTAAGCTAGAACCTGAACCTAAATGCAAGTTTACTATATACCCTTCTGATGATCCTAAGTCTCAGATTCTATTTGAAGAATGTGAATTTGGTAACTATTTTCTCTCTTCTGAAGATATGAAGGAAGAATCTATCCCAAAACCTGTTCATTCAGATGATCTATGGACCATGGAATATGACGGTAGTTGTGCTACCGCTGGTTCAGGAGTAGGGGTTGTTTTGATCTCACCTAAAGGTGAAAATTTTCCTTACTCTTTCAAGCTAGAATTTAAAAACACTAATAACACTGCAGAGTATGAGGCTCTTTTGCTTGGGATAAATGAAGCCAAAGGAAAAGGTGTAAAGATGCTCAAAGAAAAAGGAGATGCTAAATTAATTGTTAAACAGGTGAGAGGCATTTTTTTAGTTAAAAATGAAAGATTGAGACATTATAGGAATAGAGTTTGGGATGAGATAGAATACTTTGATGCCTTTTCTATTGAGGCAATTCCTAGAGACCAGAACACACGGGCAGATTCTCTAGCAGTGTCAGCTTCTCTTCATCTCCCACACCCTAATTTCAAAAAGGATTCATATAGAATAGAATTGGTCTACCATCCTAATGTCCTAAATAATGCTGAAAATTGGCAAGTTTTTGAGAATGATAGGCAGATCAGAAAATTCTTGGAGAATGCTTAGATGTTCCTTGGGACTTATTTTGAAGGTTCTGAAGCAAAATGTAAAGAATTCAGTCCTGATCTAGGGATCACTTCAAAAGATGTAATTCAGTTAAAGGGAAACAAAATCCCTAAGGGATTGGTCTCTCTAGAACATTTGTTCACTCAACAAGATGAATATAATAAAGGCAAACTTGCTCAAAATCTTGACAAAGTGGAGGATTATGAGAAAATAAATATTGGGAGTGAGACTGACCCTAAATGGATCTCCATTGGTAGGTGTTTCTCACCAGAGGAGAAAAATAAATTGATTAATCTGTTGATTAGATATAAGGATGTCTTTGCTTGGTGCTATGATGACCTGAAAGATTTTAGGCATGGGAAGTTTTAGCATCATATTCCTTTGAAAACAAATGCAACCCCATTCAGGTAAAAGTTGAGAAACTATAATCCAAAGGTTGATGAGGCCATCTTTAAGGAGATTGATAAAATGTTGAAGGCTAGGACTATTTATCCGATTCATCATTCCACCAGGGTGGCAAACATTGTCCCAGTATGCAAAATAAATGGAGAAATAAGAATTTGTGTTGATTTCAGGAATCTAAACTAAGCCAGTTTGAAAGATAATTATCCCTTACCTGTGATGGATGACATTTTGCAAACAATTGTTGGGTTAGAAATGATGTCCATGCTAGATAGGTTCTCAGGTTATAATTAGATAAGTGTAGCTATAGCCGATCAACATAAAACTGTATTTACTACACCCTAGGGAACATTTGTTTATAACTGTATGCCCTTTGGTTTGATTAATGCTAGTACAACTTTTCAACAGGCGATGGATTCATCCTTTAGAGATCTGAAAGATAGAATTATTGTCATTTATCTTGATGATTTAACTATTTTCTCTAGAAAAAGAGAAGATCATCTGAAGGATCTAGAGATTATATTGCAAAGGTGTCAGAGTCATGGCATATCTCTTAATCCTAAGAAGTCAGTTTTCTGTGGAATAGAGGGTAAGTGGTTGGGACACTTAGTTTCAAAGGATGGAATCAAGATTGATCCAGAAAGGGTTAAAGCAATACAATAGCTAAGTCTTCCCTCTAATAGGACAGCAGTTAAGTCTTTCTTTGGCCAGATTAATTTCCTTAGAAGGTTCATTCTTGATTTTGTTGAGATTACAAAACATATTGTAGGAATGATGAGTGAAAAATAAACAGTCAGATGGAATGAGACTGATAAGAAAACATTTGAAGATATTAAAGAAGCAATTGCACAAACACCTACTTTGGTAAACCCTGATTTCCAAAAAGATTTTATTATTTATTGTTATGCTTCAGAACATACCATGTCTGGTATCTTCCTACAGAAAAAGGAATTGAATGTAGAAGCCCCAATAGCTTTTACGAGTGTTCCTCTCAAGAAAAATGAACTTAAATATTCTGTAGCTGAAAAACAAGCTTTTGTTGTGGTAAAGGCTATCAAACAATTCAAATATTACATACTTCATTCTCATTTAGTTGTATTTGTTCCTAGTTCAGCTGTGAAAAGCATTCTGACCCAACAGGATGTTGGGATGAATAATAGAGCAACATGGGTTGCTAAGATTAAGGAATATGACTTGGATATTAGGTCAACCAAATTAGTTAGAGGTCAAGGTCTGTACAAATTGATTCCTAAAACTAAGGAAGAAGAAGAAGAAGAACTCCCCACTGTCCTGTTGGTAAGTTTACAAGATCCATGGGTCCTAGACGTAGCACACTATCTTACTTATGGAGACTGTCCTAGTCACTTATCCCTGAAGGAGAAAAGGAATCTAAGGTTAAAAGAAGCAAAATATGTCATTTGGGGTTATGTCCTATACAAAAAGGGACTAGATGGAACCTTCTTGAGATGTGTAGATAAGGAACAACAATACAAGCTGTTAGAAGTTTTTCATAATGAAGCCTGTGGTGGACATTTCTCTTCTTTAGTCACAACATTCAAAATCCTCAGAAATTGTTATTATTGGCTAGGTATGTTCAAAGATGCATACAAATGGGTAGCTAATTATGAAAAATACAAAATGTTTTCAAGAAGACCATAACTTGTAGCATTGCCTCTGAGGCATGTTGTTATTGAAGAACCTTTCAAACAATGGGGTCTGGACTTTATTGGACCCCTTTCACCTCCTTCAAGTGCTAGTAATACATTTTAGCAGCAACAAACTATTTTACAAAATAGGTTGAAGCAACCCCTATGAAGAGAACCACTTCAAAAGTGGTATGTAATTTTCTCAAATAAAATATACTAGTACGCTTTAGTGTTCCTCAAAAGCTTGTGGCAGATAACACTACCAGTTTCTCTTTAATTGAACTTACTTCATTCTGCTATGAGCATAGTATCTCTCTTTCTCACTCATCAGATTATTACCCTCAAGGGAATGGACAAGCTAAGTCCAGTAATAAAAATTTGATAGCCATCATGAGGAAATTGGTTAGTGATAACCCCAAAGATTGGCATAATAAGTTGTACGAAGCACTCTGGGTTGACAAGGTAACCCCAAAAAGGGAAATAAGAATGGTACCTTTTGAGCTGGTTTATGGGATAGGAGCACAATTATCATTACCTCTGGAATTATCTATGGCCAAATTAAAAAATGTCATTGAAGATCAGTACTTTCAAGATTCTTTAGAGAAAAGAGTTATGCATTTAACTAGGATTGAGGAAAGGAATGAATTGATTAATTGGATCATTGCTCATCAAGCCAGGGTTAAAAAGATTTTTGATTAGAAAATGAGACCCAGAAAGTTCATGGAGGAAGATGAAGTATTACTATGGGATAGGAGAAGAGAACCTAAAGGAGCACATGGCAAATTTGATTCACTTTGGAAAGGACCTTTCAAAATTTATCAAGGACTAGGTCCTAATTCTTTTAAAATGGAATATTTGGATGGATCTGTTTTACCCCTATCTTATAATGGATAGGATCTTAAGTTGTATCGACTGTGAAATAAGTTTCCCCTATTTTGTACATAGACTTTGCTTTGTTGTTGTGTGTTGTTGTTTTCCTTTTATGGTTTTGGTTTGTCTTGATTCTTTTTCTTCCGTCACTATGTTTCAGTTTGTGTATAACCAAAATTTTTGAGTTCTCTGCATTTTATCATAAAATGCAGTTCCCAATCAGAGCCAATGTTACCTTTTAAGTTGCCCTTATTCAAAGTTTCATGAACTTTCTCTAAGCAAGAGTCGATTTACCATCTTCCCTTAATGGTCATATGTTTGTTTCCTAAGTCAGCCCTTTGTTCTTAAAGTTTACCCTCCTATCATCTTTTGTATGTGAAATTACTGCAGAGTTGAACCTTTGAACTTGAACCCCTTTCAAGGTTCAAGAGTTCAACGGTTCAAAAGTTCAATACTTAATGCTTCGTAAGAAGTTATGTACTCTCAATCCCCTTGTGTAATTCAATGTGTCCTTGAACCTTCCGCTTGAACCTCATAGCGGAGTTCAATAGTTCAACAGTTCAATGGTTCGAAATTCAATGTTTCTTGAAGGGTTGTGTCACTGTTGGTTGGTCTGTGTAACTCATCTTCTATCTTTGACCCTTCACGTTGAACCACCATTTCAAAGGTTCAAAGGTTCACTGGTTCAAAGGTTCAGTGACTATAGCCTTATTTCTCCTCAAGGCCTTCTTTAAGTCAAAATTAGCAGGAAATTTAGAGGAAAATATATCTGAAACTCATTATGAAGTGAAAAGTTCTAACTTTTGAAAGGTTATGGATAATAATTACACATTAAGGTCATGCATGAGGAACACTTGCCATTAATGCATCTATTAGAGTTCATGTCTTACCAAGCATTTTCAGCACATATTATTTCAACTAATAATTATTCGACCCGGTTAATACCTTTATCAAGATAGAACAAGTCAAATTTAGCAAATAAACACATAGGGTGTTGCAAAAAGAGAACAACATGGGAGGTATAAGATTTTTATTGCTCAATTTCATAGTAATTTCAAATACATTGAAGGTGGGTTCTACTCTTCCTATAAGTTGTTTTCATTATTTTGTTGGAAAGAAGAATCATTTTGAGTTTCTGTCATTATTTAAGAAGTTCAAAGTATTTTTCATTATATCCTCCAATCTTTAGCTATGAAATTTTCTTGTCTTGGTTATGAACATGGTCCTAGTCTCATTTGTTCTCTTCCTGAATTCAAGGATACCTCTCGAGTTCAATAAGATTTAGAAGATTTTAGGGAGAGGGTTAAAAATCCTGTGCCAACTCCTACGATAGAGAAAATTGTGAAAAGGGGTTTAGTCAAAGCTATGGCCTTTCCCATGGCTGTACAGTGCCTAGAATTAGTTCTGGAGTGCATGAATAGATATGACCCCCAAAATAGGTACATTAGAACTACAGATGGCAATGTGTTAGTTCATATCAATAGACAAACCCTAATGTCTATGATGAGAATTCTGCCCAAGGAACCATATTCTGATCTCAATATTACTTCTTCTTATGGTCATTTTTCATTAAAGAAAGAAAACTACATGAGCATAATTGCAAGAAATTGGTTACTGAAATTTGAAAAGGTAGGTTCAAGACTGCCCAGACCATTGACAAGAGATCACATGATTAGGGAAGTAAAGGATATTGCGGTGTTGCTACACAGGCTAAAGGGTAATGCTCAGGCATATTATTGGGAAGACTAAATGTAATTCTTCATCCAAGTGATCCTCCAAGGAGAGTAGTATTTAGACTGGGCAGAAATTGTAGCTGAAAGTTTGCATCTGGGTCTAAGTAATTGTTTGGGGAATAAGGATTTTCATATGTCTTCATACCTCTTCTATTGCCTGGCATCTACAAGACAATGTGTAGGGCTACCTCATGCACCCTTGGTTGAAGAAAACAAAATTTATGATTATTATTCACATTTATAGATGCAAAATTGTTATGAGAATTATAGGAGAGTTAATGATGTTTTTACTACAAGAATGACACATGAATTAGTAGACAACATTAATAAGAGAATGTCTAATGAAGCTATGTAGCTGATCAGTATCTATGGTAGTTTTTTTATTCAGTTTCCCAAATTTACTTATATCAAAATTGGTGGTTTTGATTGGGAACCCATGAACTTACCCAGGTATGTTTTTGACTGTTTTGTATTGATAGAAGTCTGCAGAAAACTAGCCCATGTGGATAAGAAATTCCCAATGAAGAAGGAATCTAGTATATCCTTTCCAATTGAACTTGGACACTATTCATGCCAGTCAATTTCTGACGCTTTGAATTTAGAAGTGGATCTAAAAAAATTCAATTTTTAGTACTATACTACTAGATCCCAGTTTGACAACAAAGGCTTTGACAGGGATAATTTGGATTTTGGGACAGGATTTTCACATATTCCTTAAATAGAGGATGATTGGGAGGATTGTTCAGATGAATTTGAGGTCAGAAAGAGGCTTTGGTGTAGGTTCTCCTTAAGGCAAATAGTTACCCTTAATTTAAATATGAATATTCTGGAATAGTTGATAATGAGGAACAGGTGATTGATCCTCAATTTAAATAGATAAAACAATTATCTATTCCAGAAATTGATTGGGATAAAGATGAAGAGGATTGGATTGAGGTCAGAACTCTCCCAGTAATAAGGAGAACTAAGAAGTGGTTGAGGGAATGTAGACTGGAGGAAGTTCAAAATAAAGGGTCCCAGTAATGTGCACCAATAGTTGAATCACCATCTCCAATAAGCTCTTCTAATCAACTTATTGCTATCTGTGATGTAGGTACTTCCAAGCCAAAAACTGGAAGGGGTCCTGTCATCAAAGAGTCCAAGAAACCCCTGACAACTATTCTACCCCCTCATACCACTAGATCAAGAACTAAAAGTGGGAATAAGTAGATTTATGAGAGAATAGTTGTAGATTTGAATTCTGAAGAGGATTCGGTAGAAGCAACAAGTGATAAAGAGTCTGATTCACCAATGGCAGAGGAGGTTAGTACAAATCAATAGGCAGAGGTTGCTTCAGAGTCTGCTGACCTGATGATGATTTCAAATGTGCCTTCTGTCAATTAAATCCTGGAAAAGAAGTTCTGGCCTCTGCACCCAAATGGTTGGAAAGTTCAATTAGCGACAAAAGAAAAATAGTTCCATTTTCATTGCCATTGGAGGACATGGCTAGCAAGTGTTTTGGAAAGACTCCTAAATCTAAGAAGCTAAAAACAAGATCTAGGGTGGACATTGACCCTAACACAGGGAACTGGAGCGCAAAAATAGCCACACCGACGAATGATGAGGAAGTTCAAGATCCTACAGTTTAGAATTTCACAATTGAAAAAATAGATCTTGGGACTGTATCACGCGTCGCAGATATGCATCATCTTGAAGCATCCACCAAAATGATAGTGAGCCGTACCTAGAAAGATGAGAAAGATAAAAGGGAGTTGAAACAGACCTTACAGTCAATGACAGAATATATTGATGCCATTCACAATCCAAATCCACAACCTGTTTCCCAACTACCCCTATCTTTTGACCCTATAACTCCAGTCAATCAGAAAATGCTAGACCAAATACATAGGAACAAAATGGTAACTAAAAAGTTTGATGATTGGTTAGACAACATTATCCAAAAAGGTATGAAGTACATTCATGAACTGAAGAATATATTTGATCAAACCACAGCTACCATCGAAGACTTGAAAACATAGAATGCTTCATGGGTAAAAGATGAAGGGAAATGGATGAATGTGATAAACCAAATTGATGATGTTCAGAAGTATGGGATAACAAAGTTTTTTATCAGAGAAGAATTTGACAAGTCTGAATGATGATATACGGTATGTGAGTAAGAAAATATCGAATGGAGGAATTCAATATCCAGACAAGGGTGAATTGAACTCACAAAATAATCAAAGAAATAACTTAGTTCACTCAATCCTTACAGCATGATTTACAATGTATTTATGTGAAATATATAAAGGACGACAGGGAGCCAGAAGAGGATATCGATACTGTGATTTAATCTTTTAGAGAAAAAAATAGTTTCATTAAGGAAAATGACAACTTATTAATTGAAGATTTCTCCTAGATTTCAAAGGTGGAATCACTTCTTCATCTTTGTGTCGATATATTCCTGGAGCACATGGAGAAAATGTTGAAAATTTGAAGAGAGAAGGATGTTTGGAAAGCAAGAGTGAAACATATTGGTAATCCCAATTTCTTGAAAATCTAGGAATTCGTTGCTGCATATCAGAAGTGGAAAGCGCAACTTGTCTCCTTGGCTAAGAAAAACAAATCTGGAGATTCTAATCCATTGCCCCAGTCTTAATCTTACTTGCATAATCTTTTATTCAGTTATTTAGTTGGTATTATGTTTAGAAACTGTCTTTTAATGAGTTTGTAAGAAACTAAATCCTATATGGGTTAGAGTTTACTTTAACTCTGGGTTTAGTTTAAAAGAATGGTTAATTAGGGTGACTATATATATGTTTTTAGTGGTTATAACTCAAGAGACAAAATAGGGAAGAAAAAGAGACAAGAAATTTGAGAGCTAAACTTTTGCTGCTTTACAACATATATGATGTTTGTCTAAAACATTTTTCATCTATGAATGAAAAGGAGAAATAATTACTGCATACTTAGATCTGTGTGTTTGATTATTTGGAATCAGGTTTTCTGTATGAAATCTTCTTTCATATGGTAATTGTTCTTTCATTGGATAACTGATTATATGTGTTTTATGTTTATTGGTTCAGCAATATATATGTTCATATATCTGATTATTATTGAAGATGGAATCTATGTATTCTATTACCAAATGATGTTGTAGGAAAGGGTATCACATTCATAGCATGATGATGTATGGATGTTAGTTTGCCTTTAAACACTTTTTAGTTAAAAGTGTATTTGAATGATTAAAATAGATTGAATTCATTGAAGATCTTAAAGGGAGTTGTACCTTAATTCAGAGGGGAGCTATTCTTGATAGCTCACCCATTTATTGTTTAATTTTTTTGTTCTTGAAAGAAAGAGGGTATAGAGTCAAAATAAAATATTTTTAGACCAAAACAAACCTATTAACCAACAAAGGACAAATGATGCAAGATTAGGGAAAGCTTTAGAACAATCATTGCAACTAGTAAGAAGACTAGAGGTAATATCTATCATTTGAAAGGAACCGAGAATCTTGTTGACTCAGATTGATGGAAGTTGGTTATGCCATAGAAGGTTGTGTCGCATAAATTTTGATAATATTATGAAGATAAGTAATGCACAAATTGTTAGAGATTTTCCTAACATTGTGGAGCCTGCTAATCCAGTTTGCAAGGAGTGTTAATTTGGGAAATAGATAAGAACAAGTTTAAAAAGAAAGGATCAATCAGTTGGAGGACTACTTGAGCTAGTGCATACAGATTTATGTGGACCTACCAGAGTAAGAAGTTTGGAAGGAGACAGGTATTTCATGCTGCTCATTAATGATTATTCTAGAATGACTTGGGTCACTTTTTTAAAGAGAAAGCTAAAGCTCTAGATAAATTCAAGGCATTTAAGGCAATGGTTGAAAATGAGATGGATTTGAAAATCAAATGTTTGAGATTTGATAGAGGAGGAGAGTTCAGATCAAATGAGTTCAATTTCTTTTGTGAAGAGCATGGAATAAAGAGATAATTATCTACACCTAGAACTCCATAACAAAATGGAGTTGTTGAAAGGAAAAATAGAATAGTTCAAGAAGCTACTAGAGCCATGATGAAGGAAAGTCATCTTCCAGAAGCATATTGGAGAGAGGCAATTCACACTGCAGTATATATCCTAAACAAAGTTCAAGTAAAAGGTAATAGTTGAAAAACTCCCTATGAATTGTGGCATGGTAGAGTTCCTACTATGAAATATTTCAAAGTCTTTGGTAGCAGATGTTATATCAAAAGAGAAGACGATTTAGGCAAGTTTGATGCTAGATGTGATGAAGGAATCTTTCTTGGTTACTCCACCAAGAGTAAGGCCTACCAGTGCTATAATAAGAGGCTAAATAAAATCATTGAAAGTGCAAATGTTAAAGTTGACGAGTGTAAAGAAAGGTATTCAGAACCATATGCATATGAGTCAGATGATCCAAATATTTTAGAAGTGGTGCATCATGAAGACAACACAGATGAAGAAGAACAAGCTTTGGTAAGTGTTACCAAAACTCCAAGGTATGTAAGAATCAATCATTCTAAAAATCAAATCATAGGAGATAGGAGCAAAGTGATCTTAACCAGAAGAAAAGCTACAGAAGAATAAGTAAATTTATGTCTGATCTCTAAGATTGAACCTAATACTATGAATGATGCATGCAAAGATGATAATTGGATAAAGGACATGGAGGAAGAATTGATGCAGACAGAGAAGAATCAGACATGGGATCTTGTTCCCAGACTAACAAACAAGAATGCAATTGTTACTAAGCGGGTCTTTAGAAACAAAATGAATGAGAATGGTGAAGTGGTAAGAAACAAAGCAAGATTGCTATGCAAAGGATATGGTCAGGGTGAAGGAATAGACTTTGAAGAAACTTTTGCCCCGGTAGAAAGGATTGAAGTAATAAGGATGTTTTTGGCATTTGCAGCATACACAGATTTCAAGGTTTATCAAATGGATGTGAATTTTGCCTTCCTAAATGGAGAGTTGGAAGAGGAAGTCTATATTGAACAATGTGAAGGATTTTAGTCATCAGAACAAGGAGACATGACATACAGATTGAATAAAGCACTGTATGGATTGAAGCAAGCTCCCATGGCATGGTATGCATGGTTAGATAGGTACCTTATACAAATAGGGTTTAGTAAAGGTATGATAGATAGTAACCTCTACTTCAAGATCAATGATGAACAAACTCTATTTTTTGTAGTTTTTGTTAATGATATTATTTTTAGAGGAAATGAAGGTATGTGCTCAATTTTCACTAGAGAAATGCAAAGTGAATTTGAAATGTCCATGTTTGGAGAGATGAACTTCTTTTTAGGTCTATAAATAAGTCAATAGATAAGGGTATCTTCATTTCTCAGTCTAAGTATGTGAAAGAGTTGTTAAAGAAATTTGGAATGGAAGACTCTAAACCAGTATGCACACCTATGATAACTAGTTGTAAGTTAAGCAAAGATGATAACTCACCCTTAGCAGACTAGAAAAAGTATAGATCTATGATTGGAGGATTACCTTATCTGACTCAAACCAGACTTGACATAATACATGTAGTGTGTCTTGTGGTGAGATTTCAGGTAGAACCCAAGGAATCACATGTGATGGCAATCAAGAGAATTCTGAGATATTTAAAAGGTATAATAGATTATGGTTTGTGGTACCCTAGGGATAGTGACTTTGTTCTTAGTGCATATACTGATGCAAATTGGGCCAGAGATGTGGATGATAGAAAAAGTACAAGTGGAGGTGCATTCTTATTGGGAAAAAGATTAGTATCTTGGTTGAGCAAGAAACACAATTCAATATCCCTATCTACTGCAAAGGCAGAATACATTGTAGTAGCATGCAGTTGCACTCAAGTGTTATGGATGAAGTAAACTTTGAAGGACATCAAAGTTGTGTATGAAGAACCTATTGTAATCTTTTGTGATAACACAAGTGCCATAAACATATCAAAGAACCCAGTGATGCATTCAAAAACCAAGCACATTTACATTAGGTATCATTTCTTGAGAGAAAAGGTGACAGAGAATGAAGTGAAGTTGGAGTATGTTTCGACCAAGGATTAGATTGCAGAAATTTTTACCAAGCCTTTGCCCAAGGATACTTTTGAGTATCTCAGAGAAAGGCTAGGATTCGCCACCCCTCCTACTCTAAACTAAAATGCACAATGGTGCATTAGCCTAGAGGTATTTAGAGGTCTAGATTGATGCTTTTTAGGGCTACTTCTAAGGGGAAGTAGTCATAAATCTAGAGGAGAGATTAGATAAGAGTAGAAGAGTACAAGTATGTGCCCTTTTCCATTGATGTCAAAGGGGGAGAGAAGTCATGTGAAAAACTTAGAGTGTAGATGTGTAAGAGAAAGGAGGATAATTTTGGAGAAAGATAGAGTGCAGATGTGTAAAGAGAAAGGGGAAGAATCTTGTCTTAATGGTTGTTGCAATTTTTCACATCATATGTTGCCATCAATGACAAAGGGGGAGATTGTTGCAAGTATGTGCCTAATCAGTGTTGTCATTGATGTCAACATATTCTTGTTGTCATTGATGTCAACATATTCTTGTTGTCATTGGTGTCAACTGTATCCTATTCCATTACTTGTTTAGAAGACATGTATGTTGAGGATATTGAGAAAATTAGCATCTCCAGAAGAAACAAGTAAGCCACAGAGAAGTGTAGTATAGGCAGTGTGTTGTATTATAAAGATCAGTCTGGTAAACTACTTCGCATTTGTTCCTACTTGAAGATCATGGTCTATGGATTGGAATTAAGTTGGGGGTATGTCTAAGGATACTATATTTTGGGTTTGAGCCATCTACATAAAGATCTGAGTGAGTTGTGTTCACCAGAGTCAAGCCTGCTTTTTCTGTAAGTTCAATAGAGATAGGAAGACACGATTTGGCTCCGCATTCTTCTGCAAGAAAGTATTTTTCTACGTAGTTCTAGAGGGAAGTCTAGGATGATGATAAGTGCCTACAGTTGCAATGGTTCATGGTTTGGTGGTCCACAAGCTATCTTTCCTTTATGACATTTGAAGACAGTAAAGTTCATGTACTCCAATGAAAAGATTCATATGAATAAAGTGGTTAAGGTTTGTACAGTTGCTCTTGATGATTATAGCATGCTTGTGGATGTCTCCTAATCATGTTCCAATCTAGACTTTGGTCCGCATTAAAAAATTGAGCTGGTGTGTGAAGATTGTTCCCAGATAACATAGCGTGTAACTAGTCTTGGTTGACTTGGTTGATCCCAGTGATTGTGGAGATCTTTAGAAGATTGTGGAAGCATGTTGTGGCATGAAAGATCATGTTTGAGTCCTAGCTAAGGCATGACATTCTTTGCATTTCATTCCCTTTAAATGATGTTGCAATAGGTCAGGACCTATTTTGTAAATGTTTGTAATACCAACCTTTGAGATTGTTCCAATGGTTGATGCTGACCTTGATGATCATTCCAAGGTTGATGTAGTGTATAAATACTTGTAGTTGAGTCATGGAAAAGTTGTCCTTGAGAAAAAATGAGAATACATTAAGAAAGGTCCAAAGGCAGAGAAGAGAAGAGGAATATGAAAGAAGAGGAAGATTAGAGCAGAGGAAGAGAAGGGAAGAGGAAGACCAGAGCTAAGGAATTGCTTATTCACAATAAAGAAAGGTGTTCATCATGGTAGTGAATTTGTAAATACGCCACCAGTAGGGTTTAATATCCCTCAGTGTTTAACAACCCTTAATGTAATCCTGCTAGACCTAGTTGTTCTGCATGGTAGTAAGCCAGTATTTTTAGGCTTGTGAGGTGACCAAGACTGAACATCACTATTTCAAGATTGCGATATATATTGAGAGTTAATTGTCTCCATGGTTTTTCCCCACCTTGGGGTTTTCCACGTAAATCTGTTGTCTCTTGTGTTTTATTTTGTTAAGTTTCTAATTTCATGCACTCATTCTTAAATCATAATAATTATGGATAAGTGATGAATGTTTAATTGTAGAAAGTTTTTAAGTTTTTGTGACAACTAATTCACCCCCTCTTAGTTGTCTGGCACATATCAACAAGTCATCCAAGTTCTAACTTGTTCCATTCTATATTATTGGCATATGACTTGGTCATTGAATTTGACAATAATTGTACGTAGCCCTTGTCCACACATGACTATCATGGGTTTGATTTCTATGTCAAACTCTTGAATTATTTCAATCCATTCATCATGGCATTCATTAAGTTCACTCTACATAAATATGTTTTTAACTACAAGATAAGGAACAAATGCATTTATTTTTCTATTGAGCACATATTAATGGAATTTTATAATTTCTTTAACCAACATCAATGTGTTCTTGTCAATTACTATATATCTAATTTTAGCTCCATAGAGAGAAGAGTTTATGAAATCTGTAAGGTATTCTTCACATGTTTCTCTTCTTTATGATAATATAATGGCCATGCAATGATTTGAGGCAAACTAATAAACTAGAAAAGGAAATGTGTCATCTAGGCTACCAAGAATAGGTTCTTGGGCACTTTTCTCTTTAACTTACTTGAATGCTACTTGAGATTCTAGAGGCCAAAATTTTTCATCTTCTTTCTTGAGCATGACACTAGGTGGACTTATGATCTCAACAAATCTAGACACAAACTTACGAACAAAGTTAATTTTCCCAAAATGTACTTGAGATATTTTTTAATTCTAAACAATAGAATATTCAAAATCCCCTCCACTCTCTCAAGCTCCACAATGATTCCCTCCTCTAATGATGTGGCTAAGGAGTCTTCCTTCTCTAAAAATGAATAAAGATTTCCTTTGGTTGAGGGATATTCCATGATCTCTACATCATTGTAGTACTTTTCTTAAGTCATCTAAATCTCCATGTTTCTTTGAGAAAGCCATAAGATCATCTAAAGATGATTATACATTACTTGATCAAATCTTTAAATGTTATGTCCATGGCTCTCATAAATGTAGCACTAGCATTAATAACAACAAATGAATTTTTTCTCATTTTGTGGTGATTGTTGTTTTAAAATTTTGTTGTGGATCTTCTAAAACCTAATTGTATCTCAAGTATTCATCTAATAGAAACATTTTCTAAGAATCATTAACAATCTATAGAATTTCATCTAAGGATCAAGCTAGATATATTTATCAATTTTTGAAGCCCTATTTAGATTTTAAAAATCCACATAAAGTTTGATTTACCCATATTTCTTGTGAGCTAGAACCAAATTATCAACCCATGTCAAATGTAAAACTAGAAATTTATTTGAATAACTAATAGTTTTTGAACTTAGTTAAAAACTAGGGGCTCAAGGAGTATATTGGTAGGTGTCTACTTTTGAAGAAAAGGACTTTTGTTAGGCTCAATAGGAATAGTATGTGTGATCATAGAGGGTACAAAAACATTATGTCCTCATATGTTGATGGGTGAGTTCAAGAACTTGGGTCCACTTTTAGTGGAAGACTTGGGACAAAATATTTTCAGAAGGGATGTAATTTGGCAATGTGGTTGACAATTTTTGTAAGAATTTTTGAATGAAATTAAAACCCATTTCAAATGACAATGTCTAGTTTTCAAACATGTAATTTTTTAATCTTGAACATATTTTTGTATTTATTTTATTATTTTTTAAACAAAAACCCTAAAAATGTTTTGAAGGACTAGACTTTGGTTCTATGGCTAGCGGCTTTTTTAGGAATTTTTAGATGAAATTAAAACACATTAAATATGAAAATGTATAGTTTTCAAATATGTATTTTTTTTGTTTTGAACATAATTTTCTATCTATGAATTATTTTTAAACAAAAAGCGTTATAAACCTGAAATAACATATATAGTTATTTTTTTAATAACTTTTGATTTTGAATTTTCTATCTAGACATCATTCTATTTACAATGAAAAAAAAAAAATCGTGTTACGATTAGTTTAGCTCAAATTATGTTGGTTGTACACAAGGGGTTTTAAAAAACACAAATTAGGCCTAGTAAAAATTAATTTAAAAAAAATTATTTATCAAAAATTTACAAAATAATATCCTAATCAAACTTTAGCATCATAGCATTCTTCCACAAAAGTAATTAGAAAAATACTTTCATTTATGTCAAATTGTGTTGGTCGTACATGTGCATATTTTGGCCCAAAACATATAACTTTAAAAAAGTCACTTTTGTCATCTGGGTATTAGAATAAATTACATATTTGAAAACTAGAAACAAAATTCTAGATTTCATATTTTTACATCATTATAATATTCTATGTTTAAGTGCTTCAAATTTTTACTCCAACTATGACAAGCTTTGATTTTCATGAAAAAGACTTCCACCTTTTGGCCAAAAAGTGGACCCAACTTCTTGGACTTACCTTGGTGTAAAAGCATCTGAGTCCATGTGCAATCTTGCATCAACCAAAAAAAGTTTGTAGGTTTTGTTTTTAGTTTTTTTGTTCCTTTTTGTGTGTCTTGTGGCTTCTTGATAAATTTATTCTCAAAGGTTGCTACAAAATGTTTGTTGGTTGGAAAATGATTTTAGACTTGAAATATTGCTTTAGGCCATCTTCAAGTTGTTTTAGATCTAATATTGCTAGTACAAGTTAATTTTAGGTGTTTATAAATTGTTGCATCAAAGTGTATCAGGAACTGTTATCTTTTTGCTATAGGAACTATGTAGTTTCTGCTATATAGACTATTTATTTTCTATCAAAAACTTATGTTTACTAACAATGGAGGAATATGTGTACATTATTTTGAAAATTTCAATATCTAGGGATGAATTACAATTCTTAAGGTTGTTGTATATAAGATTCAATGTATTTTATGCTACTTCAAAATTGGAATCAAAGACTGTGTATTTTTTCTACAAAAAACTAAGAATGCTACTTCAAAAACATTGTATCTTTATTCCTTTGGTCATTTGACAAGAATATTTTTAAGAGATTATTTTGTTTTATCTTTCAATTGTAAAAGGCTTATTTTTGCAATTTAGTGGCCTAGTTTAAGCTATCAAGAGATTAAATTTTCCTTTGGTAATATGATCAATTTGGTTCTTTAGTGATACACATGGCAACTGACTTTGAAGAGACCATGCCTTATTTTCTACCTCCATCTAGTGGTTGTTGGTTTAATGTTTGAACATTTCTTTGGTTGCATTAAATTGTATGACTATCCCTTGGTTGCATATTCCTAGTTATGTGATGATTGATCTTCTAGGCCAACATCAAGAACTGAAGAGTCTTGTTGTGATGCTCACAACACGCCCCATTTTACTTCTTAGCAAAATGAGGACCCCTACTGTAGCTGGCTTTTGTTGCTTGTTTGTGTGGGTCTGCTTGGTGGTAAAGGGAAAAGAAGTGAAAAGTTACAAACCTTGGAAAAAATAAGAAAAAATAACATTAAGTACCAGTGCATAATATAGGTGAATTCCTTGTGAAAAATGAATAGGGGTTGCTTTTTGAACAATCTCAAAATTCCCTATATTTTGCAAGTTATAAGCATTTTTTGTAAATGTACAATTAGAGGGTTTGTGGTTTGTATATACAAAGTTGTTTGTATACACAAAGTCATTTCATAGACAAATGCTTTTGTATATCGTGCTTTTGTGTTAGTCACAAAAGGGGAAGTTATCAAGTTTTGTATATGGTTATACTTGTATACATTTCTTGGTTAATGTTTCATCTTCATATACAAGTCAGGCCTGAAATGAGTTAAGGTTGAAATGGATAAACGTTGAAATCCACTATGTATTTTTCACTTTGTATATTTGGCAAATATAAGACATACAAAGTAAATATACAATGGGTTATACATAGCACAGAATTGAAAAGGTATTAAAGTTGACATAATTGTTGTATGTTTTGCACTTTGTATATGTATGTGTTGGTTATATACATTGTAGTTTATATACAAAGCAGAATTGGGGAAATCATGAAATCAGGAATAATGGATGTATATTTTAGGGTTTGTATGTAAGGGTTTTTAAGACATACATGCCAATATACATTGCACTTTGTACAATTACTGGAACCAAAATCATTATGAAATGAGATTAAACTATTGTATGTTTTCATCTTTGTATGTTTCAGAATGTACAAGGCGAAATATACAAAGTTTTATATACATTGCGGAGCTGAAGGTAAATACAATACAGTTTATAGAAAGTTTGAAGTCTGAAGGTTTGATATAAAGGTTATGTGCATATCGGAGATGCAAAGCGAAAGATACAATGCAAAAATACAAACCGGATGTCAAAAAAAGTTAAATAATAGAAAAGTCATATATTTAAGCATTTGTATGTTTATAATATACAATCCCAACATACAAAGAATTAAATGCATCTCGGGAGAGAAAAGGTAATGAAATGTTTGTATAAGGGTTTGTATGTGCACTTATACAATAGAATATACAAGCGAGATATACAAAACAAAAGATACAAAGGTGTACGGAAAAGTGAAAAGGGGTAAAAGCGTTAGTTAGTTCTTTGCATAAAGGGATTGTATGTTTATAGATACAACGAAGACATACAAAGGAAACATATAATGAAATATACAAAGGAAAAAGTATGCATGTTGAATTAAGCTAACGGTAAAAAGTTTGAAAAACATAAACACTGTAATAAAGGCTGAGGACGTAGCGCATTCATTGTTGTAATTAATGTAGATTCAACACTCAAACAAAATGAAATTTAATGAGGGTTAGGGCAATTTTAATGTTATTTCGCTGTTGGATATATTGTGAAGAGTGAAAAATTGCAGAAAAAAGAACTGTTGTAGTGAATGATCATAATTTACTAGAGTGACAAAGTTACAGTAGCTGGATAAAGGTGATAATGGTAAAAGTAAGTCAATGGGTAAACGGTCATGAAAAATAGGTATTTATCCAAACGCCATTTATTTTCAGTTGGTAAAATACTGTTAATTTTAGTAATTTCGTTGAAACGTATGCATTTCGGCAAATTATTGTTTTAATTGATAACTAGCTAAATAGAGCTTAATGAATTTAAAGGTTAAAATAGAAAGGAAAAATGAATTAGGGTGAAATAGTAAAAGTAGAAATTCATGGTAAAAAACCCTAAACTAGAAATTGAAATGAAAGTTAAAAGAAGTATGTTTCTACAGGATGGCCCCTAAACAGAAGAAAGATATAGGGGAAGAGTTGAAGAAAGAAAGAAAGCCCTAGAAGGAGGTAGAGAAAGAGGAATTACCCATTCATAGGAGTTATCCATCACTGATTAGTACAAGTGGAATTGGCACAGACACGAACATTGGAAATTATGATGCAGAAGACATACTAAAGAAAATCACTGTTGTTGATGCTTCTCCTGATATGAAACGTATCTGGCAAAGTGGATTATACAGAGCTGTCAGTTTCCCACTAGCAATGGAGGCTAGGGACTTGTGTCTGGACTGTGTTACTTTGTATGATCCGTCTACAAGAAAGGTCATGCTATATGATAGATTGACTGCTGATCTAACCACAGAAGGCATTGCAAGAACTTTTGGATTAGAAATTACTGAGAAGATGAGTGATATTGAGATTGACCAATATAATGAGGATTTACAAACCAATGAGAAAGAATGCAAGAGTAAAATATTTCACAACTGGTATAACCCAGAAAACAAACCTAAAGCTATAGCCAGGATACCAAAAAACCTGATGAGGATATATTTCAGAGAAGAGTTTTATTTGATGATAACCATGTTGAATAGGTTGTTTGGAATGAGAGATGGTACTAAATGTGAACCAAGGATGTTCACTATTATTGAATTCATAAGAACATGAAAAAAGGAGCAAGGGCAGATCCATTGGGCCAAAGCAATAAGCACAGCTATCTGGAGATAGGCCATGCAGAGAAAATAGAAAATGTTACCCTTTTATTTGTCTTCTTATGCATTGTATTCCCGTACTACAGAAATCAAACCCTACATTCATGGAATAGAAAGGATAGGCATTTTAGGAAATGGTCCTAATTAGAGATTAGTGTATGAACACTACCATGTCTTACAAGAGGAGAATGTCTTAAATAATTTTGCTTTGGTTAATGATGTTTTTTATACTTACCTGGTAAGAATATTAAGAGAAGAGCCTGACAAGAGGTTATCTAGAGGTGTAGAGGACACAATTGGATTGCACAGTTCTTGGTTTATACAGTTTGAGCACTTTACTTACATAAGGACTGAGGGCTTTGAATGTAAACCATTTATGCTGCCTAGGTATCCTTCTGACAAGTTGATTGTGTTGGAATTTTTGAGACTGAATTTGAATGTTTTCAGAATGTACAAAAAGAAGTTCAATAATAGAGGAAATGTAAAGCTACCTTGGGCTATTGGTAGATATTCCTGCTATAGTGAGGAGGTTGTAGGGTATTCTGAACAAGAACTAAGATACTATGGTTTTCAAGAGTTTGATTTAACAAGGAGATTTGATCCTTTCCATAGGATTCAAAATTTTGTAGATAAAAATTATAAACATCTGATACATATTGAAGATTTTTGGACTAACTGCAAAAATGATAGGGAGGTAAGAAAAAGAGCTCACAAAAGATTGACTATTGAGCAGATGAAATCTATAGGGAATATATATGTGCCTCTAGAGGTTTAGGATGATGATAGATTGTTACATCACAGTTATGCAGTAGCAAGACTGGCTCCTATTATAGAGCCTGATTGGTCAAAACCATGGAACACATCTTTGGATGAAGTATCTGAACCAATAATATTATTTTCAAAAACATGGCTGAAGGATAGAATTGAAGAACTCAAAGCTGAAGGCAAAGAGGTCACCTACCCAAAGAAAGGGAGGAAAAGAAAGGTGGAACCTAGTGAGGACCTACAATGTTTCTATAAATAGAAGAGAAAAATTGTTGAGGCCAAAATTATAGAAAAGGGTAAAAATGCTACGTTGATGGATCCATATGCTTTGGGGATAACAATAGCTGTCGCATCAGACACTTTTGTTGATGCAAAATCCATGAGTCATGAAATAAGTACAGAACAGGCACAGATTGCAAAGGAAGCAACAGGACAACCAGTCAGAAGGGCAATTCCAATAAGTTTGTCAAAAGATGAAATGTCTGAACCAAGTGGTGTGATTGGAGCACAAAAGGTAGGTGCAAAAATGACCAATGTACTTGGTGCCTCCACATCTTTAGAACTGGGACAAGCATTTAGGAAAGTGAAAGCAAAATTGGCTAAAGAGAGGGAATAGTAATCAGAAATTCACAAGGCTTAACAAACAGTGGAAACTATGAATATTGAGAGAAGTGATAGTGAAGAAAGAAAAATGTATAAAGGCAAAGAGATTGACATAGAAGAGGATTCTAGTGATTTTCTGAGTGAGGAAGAAGGGCCAAGCAATCTAGCTAAAATAGGAATTGAGCATGGCATGGGACATGAAGAGGAAAAAGTACAAGAAGCAAGATCAGGGGATCCATTTGGTACTTTAGTGCCACCTAAATTATCAAAGACATGTAGGAGGAAGCACATAAAATTGAGGAGGCTGAGAAAGAGAAGATACCTGAAGAAATGGTTACAGAAACACATGCTTCAGTAGAAGAGGAAACAAAAGAAGATACTTCAGGTATAGATGCTTTAAATATGTTGAATATGTATGGTAAGCTAGGTGAGGAAAAGAAAAATACAGAAGATATGCATGAACAAAAGGAGAAAGAAAAAGAAGATGATACAAAAATAAGTTCACCTGTACATATAGAGCAACTACAAACAGAAAATACAAACAAAATAGAGGGTGAGGATAAGATGCCTAAAGGTATAGAAGAAGTAGAAAGAATGGATGAAAATGAACCTGATAAGCAAGCAGAGGATGTTAAGCTGCAAGATAGAGAGCAAGCTCATCCTGAAGATGATCAGGAGAAAGGATCATCAGAAGGAGAAGATCATGAAAAGGAGATTGATGCTGGAGGGGATACTAAAAAAGAAGAGGAAGAAGAAGAGGTGGAATCAAAAGAATAGCTGAATAATCCTATAGAATAAGAGCCTCCACCAAAACAACAAGAAGAAGAACAAGAGCAACAAAAACATGAACATCAACAAGAGGAAGAAGTTGAAACAGAGAAACCTCATGAAGAGGTGATTAATGAAGATAAAGTTGCAGAAGGCACAAAAGAGGTTCCTGCATGGTTAGAAAAGGAAATAAGAAAGAAGGATAAAGAGGTACAGTTAGTACCAATAGATATTAAGAGCTTGATAGGTGGTAATACTCCAAGAAAAGAAAAGAGGAGAGCTAGGACAATGTCAGCCATAAAGAGAGGTCCAGATGGATCCAGAATGTTAAACCTAGCCATTCCATAGAAAGAAAAGCCAAAAGGAGAAATAACTTTGGAGGAATATAAAATATTGAATTTGGACCTAGGGCATAGCACAAGAGAGCAACATATTAATGAATGGGAAGACATGCATCAGGTGACAGCAGAGATGCTGAAGAAAGACAAAGATAAGCAGGACTACTTAAAGGGACACATTGTCTAGCTCCAACAACTTATTAAAGGGATATTTGATCCCAAAGCCCCAATTCTAGAATTGCCTGATAGTGTAGCAATAGTGTCAAGGGAAAAAGTAAAAGACATGAAAAATAAAAGATTAAAAGCTAATATTTTTGATGAATGGTTTAATGATTTCATGCAAGAAGGGGAACAAACAATAAGGCAAGCTGTAAGCAGTTGGAAAGTAAGTGCAGAAGAAAATAATAAATGTATGATGCTTACACATAAATGCCAAAACAGAAAAGAAGAATGTAGGTCTGAAATTGAATAGTTGACAGAAGTGGAAGGAAGAGTAGAAGAATTAATTAATGAAGGAGCACTTACTATCACATTGGCAAATCAAGTACCACAACTAATATTAGAGCTCAAGTTTGAGGAAGATAACCTCAAGAAATGTGCAGCAGTCATACAGAATTTAGAAGAAAAGGTAGATGAAATGATCAAGATACATAAGAGGATAACAGAGAGATTACTGCAACATGAATGTATGGAAGTGCCAGTGCATAACTTAGAAAGGCCATTGACGGAGTTCAATGCCATATTTACACCCTGCATAGAAAATCCTGATGCGAATCTTAGCAAGAAGATGATGGATACATTAATAGAGGAAAAGGTTAAAATAAGGAAATACAAGAAGAGAAGAGAGGGTCAGAGAACACAGAGAAGAAGTTGAAGGAGGGAGTTGTAATGCAGGAGTACATTTTGGCTAAAATTCCAGGAGGGGACCGCACCTTTGTGCAAAATGTAATCAGCAATTTCAAGAAATATTTGAAAAGGTGAGAAGAAAAGCAAAGGTAAATGTTGTTTATAAGAATCAAATAAGGAACCTTAGTGAGGGAAAAGTCAATAAAGAAAAGGGGAATCTTATTTCAAAAGATTCCAAAAGCATCCTTTGAGGGAAAGAAAAGATGCCAAATAGATATTTTGGCAGATGGTTAGAAATAAGGATACACCATCAATCAAAAATAGAAGGATCTCAACTGTGGATTAAAGTTGTACCCGTAGCCATTTGAAAGTTTAAAAACTATATAAGGAACATGGTTACCTGTATATTATTTACACAGGGATTTATAGAAAATAGTATAGAAATTGTAATTTGTTCTGAAACTTTGAGTAGAAAGAGTATTTTAGTTTAGAGGAGGTTGCCTGTGTCTGCACTAAGGAATGCATGGAAATGTCCATCTTTCTTACTGTATCTATAAAGCATTGTAAGTTTTGTGAATTTGATTAATGAAGCTAAGAGTCATTTCTACATTGTAAACCATAAATGGCTATGTGTTTTGAATATAAGCGAATCTGGAAGTCTGCATCTATTTTTTGAGTGTCTTCTAGCTCTTCGTTATATTTGAAACAGTTTCTCTTAAAGCTTGCAATCTTGAATGCATGTTTGTGAAAATATTCAAGACATTTGCATTTAGTGATTTAGTCTGCTGATTTAATTGAATTTGCTGATATCTTTACCATGTGCATAACAAAGCATTTAGATCCTATAGCAAGTGATGTTGAATTTGAATTTTCTCTAACTTTTCCCAAACTTTGAAATAATTAGTTGAAACGTAGAAATCTAAAGGAGATTGTCTAACATTTGAAAGACTAGAGATCAATTGAGTTAATATTTGGCAATCTTTATACATATTTGAAAAGAAAAGCATGTTTTAACATAAATCATTCAAAGCTTTGATATACAGTAACAGATTTGTGCAAAGAGATAGAAAATTTGTTGATATTTGTGACAATTTGCATAAATAGAGTCTAGTAAGTAGTCAAATCACCTTAAATCACGTAAGGTCCCTTGCATATTACAGCTTCATAGTAACCTACTGAACTGTCCAACAGGTCAAGACCTGACCATATGGAAACTTGGGATTGAGTAATCATAATGGATTTCTCCATATCTTTCAAGACAGTTAGGTTCAATTATGAATTTTAACTTTTGTTATGAATGTGTAAAAACAATCATCAACAAGTCTCTTGGTGGCCTCATTTGTTATTTATTGTTTTTAATTTTACATTTTAAAGGAGTCTTCATGATTTTCTTTGGTGTGAGAAGGGGAAGGAGGAATAGCATAGAGGTACATGAAACCTTTACAGAAAGGTAGAACTCTTATGAGAAAAGTTTTTACTAAAAAATATAAAACCCTTGCTATTGTGAAGAGGGGACTATAATGAGGAAAGGGCTATATGAAGTAATGTAGTGAGAGAAGAGTGATAGGGAATGTTGTTGTATTATAATATATTTTTTTGGCAAGTTGTAATAAGCTACATGAAGCAAATAAAGTGTTGTGTTTTACATTTATTGCTTCTATTATAAAGTTACACATGTATATGGTTTGAGTAGGCTACAAGATTGGGCTGACCTTTAGTAGATTTCTTGATCTTGATTGCATCATAATAGTATTAGAGTCGGTAGTTTATTAGGAGGTGTGTTGAGGTGAGTTACATGAGATGGTATGTTGCTAGGTTGTGCTTAAAAAAACTATAATATTTTTTGTAGGTGTGAAGGAAATTCATGTAACTATAGAGAGCTAGTATTTGAGATTATGATTTATGAGGGTTTATTTTGTATTGCTATCCTCTAATAGAGGTAGTACTAGATAGAATATGTGTTGAAATCCTCCACTATGTGGAAAGTGTGTAGAGGGTGTTTTGGTTATGCATCTTCCATTTTCCTTGTTGGCTAGAGGATAATTGTGGGTTGTGAGTGAAATAAGGTTTTTTCTTAGAGTTAGTGACTTTGGGATTATGGGTTGTGAGAAGTGTGAGTGTGTGTAGAAAATGTCTTTAGGAAAGAGGACTAGAGTGTCCTTAGAAAAAGATATGAAATTTTCTTTTACAAAGGGGAGAGAAAGAATTAAAATAGAAGGGGCTTTTGAAGGTCTAAGATAAATCCAATCAAGATTAGATGTGATAGAGAGTGCACAAAATAAATTTGCTAGAGATGTGAGTGGTTATGATAAAGAATATCATATAGATGACATGGTGAAGGAGAGAAATTTTTTGGAGGTAGAAGAAGAAAAAGAAATGGGTAACATTAAAACCCATATTTTATCTAATATTGATTTCTTTGTAGGTAACATAGAAGAAAGAAAAGAAAGAGAAAGAAATACTCATGCATGAGGATAATGAAATTTTGAGAAATGTGGTGGAGGAAGATATGGGGATGTATGTTGCTAACCCTAATGAAGGAGTCAAAGAAACAAAGAATGATGTTGTAGTAGTAGCTTGCCTTTTTTAAGGCATGGAGGAAGTGGAGAAAGAAGTTGTAGCTGAGGTTGAGGATGGGAATTAGAGTGCAGTAGTAGTTGTGTGTTCTTTGGAGAACATGGATGTGTTGAGAAATGTGGTTAAATAGAACATGGAGAGACTTGTTGGCATGTAAGACGAAGAGGAGGATGAGAAGGTAGGAGGTATGGTTGCAGTTATTGGATCTGAAGTGTTTGTAGATGTAGAAAAGTCTGAAGAAGAGGAAGAGATTAGTGCAAAAATAGTTTGTCCTTTGAAGGACATATTTATAGATGTAGAAGAGTGTGAGGAAGAAAATATGGTGAATGTAGAGGAGAGTATAGAACTATTTAATTTCCATACATTTGATCATATCAACTGGTGTGCAAATGAGATGGAGTGGGAAGAAGGATTTTGGTGGAGGAGAATGGATTGTGGTGGGTTAAATCTCATGAGAGGAGGAAGAAGGTGAAGATGCATTTTGTGGAGGTTACGCTATGGTGGATGGAAGTCCACAAGAGGAAGGAGGATTGAAGGACACACTTGGTGGAGGAGGACAAGATTTGTTCTAGATAAATTCTAGAATAGGCAAAGGTAGAAAAATTTTTATTCACCTTTGATAGTGATGTTGTTTTCTACAAATTGATCACAATCTAGAAGGGTGGTTCTACCAATCAACTTCATTTTGTGAGCCATGATCAGAAATTTTTTTATTACCCAACATATTTGATGTAGAAGCACTCAGGTCCACATGCAATCCTAGAGATCAACCAAAAAATTATAGGTTATGTTTTTAGTTTCCTTTTAGTGTATCTTGTGGCTTCCTGACAACTTTCTTCTCAAAGGTTGCTACAGAAAATTTGTTGTTTGGAAAAGGATTTCAAACTTGAAATATAGCTTCAAGCCTTCTTCATGTTGTTTCAAATCTAATATATCTACTACATGTTAGTTCTAAGTGTTTATAAATTCTTACATCAAAGTGCATCAGGAATTGTATGTATCTTTTTGTTGTAGGAACTGTGTAGTTTCTCCTATAGGGACTATTTATTTTCTATCTAGAACTTGTGTTTACTACCAAAGGAAGACTATGTGTTCATTATTTTTCAATGTTCAATAATTATGGAAGACTTACATCTCTTAAGGTTTCTAGAGATCAGATTTAATGTGTTTTACGCTACACCAAAATTATTGTTAGTGACTATATATCCTACTACAAAAAACCTATGAATGTTGCTTCAAAAGAACTACATCTTTTTTTATTCTTGGGTCATTGGACTAGAATATTTTAAAGAGCTACTTTTGTTAAATAGATTTCAATTGTAAAAGGATTATTTTTGGAATTTAGTGGCCTAGTTTAAGCTATCAAGCAAATTACATTTTCCTTTGGCAATATGATCAATTTGGATCTTTATTAATCCATATGGCAATTGAGTATGAAGAGAGTGTGCCTTATTTTCTACCATCTATTCTGGGGCATTTCATGGTTTTTTCATTCCATCTGATAGTTATTGATTTGAAATTTGAACATTTATTTGTTTGCATTAAATTGTGTGGCTATTCATTGGTTGCATCTTATCGGTTGTGTGATGATTGATCTTCAAGGACAACATCAGGAATTGAAGAGTCTCATGGCAACCTCATTTGTTATTTATTGTTTCAATTTTTACATTGTAAAGGAGTCCTCAGGGTTTTCACTAGTGTGAGAAGGGAAAAGAGGAATAACAAAAAAGTATGAAAAACCTCTATAGAAGAAGGAAGAACTTTGGTGAGAAATTTTATAATAAAAATGTAAAAACCTTATTATTGTGAAAAGGGAACTATAATGAGGAAAGGGCTATATGAAGCCATGTAGTGAGAGAAGAGTGATATGGATTATTGTTATAGTATAATGTATTTTTTAGGCAATCTATAATAAGCTATAGAAAGTAAATAAAATGTTGTGTTTTGCATTTATTACTTATGTCATGACATTGTTTGTATGCAATTTGAGTAGGTTGCAAGATTGGGCTATCCTGTAGTGGACGCCCTAATCATGACTATATTATATGACCAAGAAATCAAATAAAAATAATCCTTGAGAGTTTCAATTATGCCTTCTTTCTCTTTATGACTACATGTGTCTCAAACCAAAACTTCTTTTGGCTCCCTTATAACTAATAAATTACATGAAATCACAAGATTTCCTATTGGATTTGTTCATTTAATGAACTTTTACTAGAAGTAATGATCATACAGGGGTTCTAACATAACCATCACTTTAGGGATTGCATTATTTTTTAAATTTAACACTCCCTCTCAATCTAATTCTCCATGTCCCTTATCTTCTTCCTCAATTATCTGTCTCAAGTGATTCTAATTTGTTTATAAAATTAATGATGTTCTTATCATCATCAAACATTTGAAATTTCTTGATTATACTATGAATTGATGGGGTTAAGACCATTTTAATGGTAAAGTTACTTAGTCCACCAATTGTGATAGATTCTAATGAACTTATTCATACAACTAGAGCATCAACCATATGATTATCAAATCATGGAATTAATTGAATTAAAAGGCATCTAAGTCCTTAGTAATATTCCATGCATAGGTAGATAGTAGTAAGATAGTCGTTTATCATGGCAAGAGCATTGTGATATGATCAATCAACCAATCAATTCAAAGTAACCAAAGAGTTGAAACAATTTTACGCCTTTAATAAGTACTAACTACATTATAAAATAATGCATCAAATTTTACACTATTGTTTGTGTAGGTGTAATGGAGTCTAAATGTAGCCAAATGAATTTTTCCACATAGTTCTATGAGTTGTATCCTTGCTCTGTAACCTTGTTTTGAATTGGACCCATCAAACCTAAACATTGAAATGTCATTTTTATTTGGTTTCAATGCTTTGCATTGTGAGGCTAATTTGACCTCATTTTACTCTTTAATTTCTAAAGTGTACAATCCCAACTCATGTTTAGTAAATGTGATTTAATTTGTTTTGTTATATTTAGTTATGAGGCGCTCCATGCATGTCTCTCATTATATCTAGATTTGGTTAGAATCTAGTGCAGTCATGATAGGAGGGTCCATAAAGTTAACTATCCATGTTGTGCAGCTAGAGTAAACAAAATAGAAACAACTCAAAGATATAAAGAAAATGCAGATTTTTTCATTTAGTATATCATAGAATTCAAATATAAATTGGTTGGCAACATGTGGACTTATAATTAGGGCTCATAGGCCTGATTTTGTTGGGAAAATGGTGTTCACCTTACATAACATTAATTAATTTAATTACGTATGCAAAATAAATATTCCTTTGTGGTGCATCTTAAGTGATGTGTTTAGCCACATTAAATATTTATTTGTTATCACTTGTAAAAGTTGTATTTAACATTGGGAGATATAAGGCAAATCTTTATTATTTGTGTAAAATAATAAATATTGGGGTCAATGGTTCTGTGCTCATGGTTTTGAGTCACATTATTATTATCCAATACCATAAGTTGTATTTGTGTGAGCTTGAGTCTATAAAAGAAATAACATGGTTAGTGGTTAGGGTTGGCTCTTACTTTACAGGCTATGTTAGAGGCTATCATTGTGTTGAGATTTTCTTTTGAGACTGCATATTGTAAAGCATGGCATGGGATGTGTGGATTCATGCTTGGATACATGGAGGTTACAGTAAAAGAGCTTGATGTTTCAAAGGTGTTCATAGAGACTATGTGAGTGTATTGTAATTTCTTATTGATGAATAATACATTGAGTATGGATGCTTTTGGAGGCTAGGTTTTTTCCCTCAAAGAGGGTTTTCCTAGGGTATATCTTGTGTTATCTTGTTGATTGTCTATTGATCTTTGCATTATGGTAAATCTGTAAGATTGTATTCATCATTATCTCCATTGGGTTATGTGGAATTGGTTTGATCTACCTATATATCTCTAACTAGTGTTATAAGAGCTTTATGTTGTTTTCATGGCTTGCATGTACTTACATGTTTCTTGTATGTGTTTGCATGTGATGTATCTATACATTTATGGTTCTTGATGCTTTCGTAGATCCATGGTTGGGTATAACCCTTATTTGTGTAGATCTGGAGCAAATTTGAATCCATGACAATGTAGGAAATATTTTGGACAGTGCATGATATGAGGATTTGTGCAGGTTGTTGTGTTGTAGATCTAGGGTTGTGGCTATTTTAGATTTGTTGTAGTTATTGCAGATCTAAAGGTGAAAAATCTTGGTGAAGGGTTTCCTAGTTATGTACTTTAATATGAGGGTTTTGAGGAAGAATTTTCATAGATGACCTCCTAAGACAAAATGGATCTCATCATTGAGTCTAGGAGGCCTGAGAGGTGAAGATTAATATTAAATTTGACCTATTTAGGTCACTAGAGAAAAAATAAAATAAAATTGCCTCTGCCTAGTTCAGTCGTATGGATCTATAGGTACACACAATGAAGAAAAATATGTTTTTTCTATTTTTGCATGTCATTTTTCTAATGTTAAGAAAAGTAAAATTAAAATAATAATAATAATAATTAATTTGCATGATAAAAAGGCAATGTTTGAAACAAAAAAAATATTTTTTTAATTTTTGCATGGGGGTGTTCGTAAACCCCCCATACATGCATAGGGGTATGGGGCTACCATCAATCAAAGCCAATCGGTGCCCCTACCAATTAGATTTATTCAACCCCCTACTAGCCCCTTGTCAGCCACTAGCCAATAGGGACCAGGCTGGTAGGCCTCATGGCCCCTAGCTCCAGCTCCCGTCATTGGTCTGACAGGCTGGAGCATAGTAGATCACCACCAGTAGAGACCACTATGCAGAGCCCCCAATAGGGAATTAAATTTTTTAAAACAAAAAAAATTATTTAAATGGTGGGTAGTGGAAAAATAAAACCAATGGGTGGAGAAAATATGACAGCAACCAAAAAAACAACCTATTTTCAAGTAAAGTTTGGGTCCGTGGCATGCATAAAACAAAAAATTTAAACCTTTTTAAATATTTTTTTCAAATCTACCACATCCTTGCCAATGCCAGCCCAAACATGCCATGTCACCTGCCACCTAAGTGTCTAGTCACTGCTAGCATAGTGACGATGTCAATGCTGATGTCAGTGGTATGGACAGGGTCCCACCAGGGGTCCCCGTTTAGCCCTCGGAGGGGCTTTTTGTTTCGGGAGGCATAACTTTCACCCACAATATTAGATTTTTGACTTCTTATAGGCATCAAAAAGGTCTCTCCAAGCACTACATAGTGCTATAGATTTGGTGCTCAATTTTTTTACTTTGTGTCAGAATTTGGTGCCTTAAAGCTAGACATTGCTCCAGGTCAATTTTATGCTCATAACTTTTGCATAAGGAATCAAATTTTTTATTTTAGATAGGTGTTGGAGAGTTATTGTTGTGTACTAAAGATTGGACCGTGTAGTTTTTTAGTTTGGTGTACAAAGAGAGTTTGGTACTTGTTTGATCATTTGCAGGAACCAGATTTTGAGGTTGAGATTATGAGTTCATTCAGATGGATTTTTGGGCACAAACTTGTGGGAGTGTATGTTGCTATGTGACCATCAGCATGGTATAGAAACTTTTCATATTTGTTCTTCTAGTTACAGGATTACAAGTGTTTTCAGAGTTTGAGCTTTGATGGAGATAGGTACACAGGTTGTCTTTTGGTTTGAGGACATGATTGATACACGTGTGAGACTTGGAGTCTCATTTTAGTGGGAGTTCAGTATAGGTATAGTTTTGATGATGATTATGGTGTCATTGCTATGTAGGTATACTTTTGCATTGAAACGACATGATCATGTATTGGATTGACAAGTATGGGCTATGATGTTTAATTAATGATTACACATAGTTTTGTGGTGCTATTTTAGGGGATTGTTCTTATCTCCTATATGCTTGGTAGTTCTTTGACTATGGTTACTTGTGTTGTGGATTTTTTTGGCAAATTGAATCTAGCATTACTTTGGTGTTTGAGTCTTGGAGTCTACAGTTTGTCTTCTTTGATATCTCATTTTGCATGTTACTAATGTGATGATGAGTTTGCATGTTACATGTGCTTTGGATCTTTGAGTTATGTAGTTTTGTGGATTAGCTACCCCTTGACTATAGTGGGATGACTCATATCTGGACTATCTTTATCCATGAGATTGATTTAGTGTTTATGTAGACTTTATTAGTTGGCCTTATTTTGGTCATTTGTACATTGGTATGTTGCATTGAGATGAGAGGATGAATGATTTGAGTGCCTAGATAGACATTTATTGGGACTTATAGCATGTTTATCATGATGTCATGGATAGCTTGGATACATAGTTTTATGTGAGCTTTTGATATTATAGTAGGATTCTTTGATTGTGTTGGGTCCATGGATGATCTTTATTTAGGATATGGTTACTTTGTTTCCATGTATAGCTCAATGCCATGATTTAGTGGGAGCTTTGGTAGTGATATGGAGGCATCATTAGTGATGGATAATCTCCTTTAGTGGTTATGGGTGTCTTGGAGAGGCTCTTGGATTATGATTATTGTTTCAGTGAGAGTACTTTGACATCCTAAGTTCTATTGTTAGTAGATGGTTATCTTCATGTTGTTAGAGATTTTGACATCTTGGTTTACCATGGGCAACTTTTGGAGTTGTTAGTTGAGGTGTTAGTTTATGACTTGTCAGTTTGACGTGTTTATCTTTTGTTTATAGATATTGGTATTTAGTCTTGATGTACTCTTGATCAAGCATCAGAGTATTGACATCATACAAGTTCTCTTGAGATAGGATAAGTGCATTTATGCATGTGATCTCCTAGAATGAGATGGTTAGATCATGATGTCATGATGGGTTCCTTGATTACGTAAATATGTAGTTGGAGCTTTGACTTTAGTCTTGTATGGTTCTCTTGAGACAGGATATGTGCATTGATGCATGTGATCTCCTTGGAGGAGATGGTTAGATCATGATGTCATGATGGGTTCCTTGATTACGTAGATGTGCAGTAGGAGCATTGACAATGATATTATATGGTTCTATTGGTATTAAGTACATTGATCATGTGCTTGGGAGCTTCGTGATAGTGCAATGTTGCATTTGGAGTTTAGAATGGATTGATCATGGAGGTACCCTTGGCTACTTGGAGACTTAGGTGAGGCTAGAGTTCTTTTTGGATTAGAGACACTTGTTGAGACAATTACTCATTAGAGGTTTTAGTAGATAGACCAAGGAGCCTACACCTAGATATGGACGTCAATTCATTATGGACCTACAGGAGATTGTTCTTGGAGAGAGTCTTTGTGACTTAGTGTATCCTGGAGGGGCATTCTCATTCCCCACTCTTGGTTTACTCAGAAATTTATCATCTACAAGGTATTGCCCATCCTTTTAGATTTATTTTGCTTTATGTTTCTTCTTCTCATGGTTATGGACCTTGAGCTATGGTTATTGGTTCTGTAGGGTTCATGAGAGGGACATTGGCATGGTTATCTCTTTGTTCATATGATTTGATTTATGATTTCCATTATGATGAGTTTTGGAGATGTGATTGGGCTTATTCCTAGTTTTGGAATGGTTATGAGTTTGATCTACTTTGATTAGAGAGCCTTACATCCATGTTAGTTACATTATATATGTGTTCATTTGATCTATGAGATTGAATGATTAGGTGTTTTTGAGACTTTTTATTTGGGGTTGTAGAGATTATACTTGAAACAACTTTGAACTTTGAGGTGTTGGTAGGACATTATGATTAACTGGTTTTCTCCCTTTGTCTTATGGCTACTTCTTGGGGGATCATGTTGATATGGTTGGACTTGGGGTAGTTATGGTGACATGTTGTGAAAGAGTATGCAACGATTTATCTTGCATGTGTGGATCATTGTGATTGTTCTTGATACTACATTGGCTAGTTGTTTAGACACACCTTGGTTTAAGTGTTGATTGTTAGACTTGGTATTCCTTGGATCTATTTACAAATTTGACATTACCCATATAGTGGGAGTTCTTGGATGTATGTGTTCTTTATTGACAAGTTTTGTACATGGAGCTTATGTTTGTAGTATATGTGTTTGATATGTTGTTGGAATGAGTTTATTGATGTTTTTGATACCTATGAGGTATGGATGGTTGGATGTATTAGCATACATTGTGGTTCTATTTCTAGTCATGTGGGTTTTTTTTACCTTTGATAGCTACTTCGAGATTTTGTTATCACTTGGATTTGATGCTAGTGTTCTTTGGATCAGTACATCTTCACCTTGACATGTTCATTTTCTTCCATAGGTGGCATATTGGAAGTGTTGTCAATCAATATTGTACCACTAGCCAAGTCAAGCTTGACTATCCTATTGAAACATGGAAACCCTCCTCAGATGTGGGTGATTGGTGCAATCACGGTAGGAGGGTTCACATAATGAACTGTCTGGACTGTGCAACAAGATTGGACACAATGGAAACAACTCAAAGGAATGGAACTAATGTAGATTCAATCATTCAGTATATCATAGAATTCAAAACAGAGATTTGCCAGCAATATGCGGGCTTACAAGTAGGGCTTAAAGGCCTGATTACATACATACGCAAGATAAAGCTTTGAAGTTCCTTCACACCAAATGACTCTCAGATCTTTCTTATGTCAATAGATATATCCCCAAACTACCTTATTAAAGATCTATTACATTAATATATATCATTTTTGGACCATTAGATTCCTTTGCATCAGCTAAGGAAGGTCACAAACTCCAATGAAGAGCTCTAACATGTGAATAAAGATAGGTCAGACCTAAATGCATAGAACATGCCCTCAAGTGAATGGAACAATGTGCGGACCTCTAGGGAAGGTCAACCATGAACCAAGGATCCTTGAATGATGTGTCATTAGGATCCACAAGTCAAGGAATGATCCTCAAGCCTTCTCCTTTAGCTGATTATTAGGAACTGTTAGAATGCTCTGCTCTAAGAAAATAACTGATCTTCTGATAGCGGTAACTTTTCGGTAACTGATCCAAATGCTCTGAATTCTTGATATGATGAAGATGAATGAATGTAGATGCTAAGTCTAGATCCACAAGGTGTGAAATGCCAATACTGGACCACAAGCTGAACTACTTTTGACTGTACTGCCTAGACTGAACTGGAAAATGAAAGAACTGAAATGCAAACAAATTGAAATGCAAATGTTTTTGGTTGATGCAACATTGCTTTTGAACAAGGGATTCTCCTACATTAGTGATCTAAGTGAAGAGGGAATCTCCAAAGCGAGCTAGTTCTTCGTAAGATTTCCTAAACTACTAACTTACAGAGAAAAAAATATAGAAAGAATAACTATCAATGCATAAACTAACTTTAAGGTTTAATCTAAATGAATAACTTTACTCACAAACAACATTTTATACCTAAACTTTCACAACCCCACCTCTAAGACTTGATCGTAAAGTGATTTGTAAAGAGGTTCAAATCACATAGATTACAACCAGGACCAAAGACAAATCTTACAGCAAGAGACATAGCAAAGGACATAAAACTGTCACAATGAAATATCAGATCAAACTGCAAAGAGAACACAAATTAATGGGATAGGAAAATCTGTTGTATTAAACTAGAAGGAATACAATGCAATATGAAATAACTAAGCCAACTACCTGTAAACAACTCTTCCTATGAACAAGAGAGAAGAAATTGGTATCAACTACTTGAAAAAATTTATTTCTCCTTAATATATCTCTCTCTCCAAGATCTAAAAAAAGCTCTCTAAAAATAGATTAAAAAAATCCATTTTTGAGCTAAGGGAAAAAATTGGTAAAAAGCTCCTCAAAATGCCTCCAAACTAAAAAATCATGTTGCCAAATTGATCCTCTATGTGGTCCCCACCAAATTTGTATCCAAATCTGTCTAATCTGCCTCATAAAAGAAAAAAAATTCTCCTATTATGCTCAATTTGCCCAAGAGAAAGCAACTATCTAAAAATAGTTAACTTTAAAAGCAATTTATAACTACATTCCTTTAAAGTTAACTTTACAATGTATTTGCAATTTTAACATAAAATAAAGCTCCAAATCTTTTAAAATATTGATTTTTCTCATAAAAATCATAAAACAATATAAGGACTATAAGGTATTTACAAAAAATAAATCTCTTGTTTGGCCTCCACTTGGCAATCCATGTGGCATATTTCTCATCCTGATAACACTCTGCATATCTCCAAGGCATGGTTGGCACATTAGTCATGTGCATGATGAACATATTATGAAGTTATCTCCCTCTCCTCCAAGTGATTTTCTCTATAGCAAATACATGTTACATTTGGCACAATGCATATTTATGATGTATAGGTGGCAAACATCATATGAAGGCATAGAACAATCATTAGAGGGAGCAACATGCTTGACCCCATTAAGGCTAAAAGCCTAGGCAACATGTATGTAATATTCTAATACCACGGGGTATTAGTGTTTGAGCTCCAAAACAATAAAAATTCCATCAAAACTCTCTTTTGATTTAGGGCTTCGTAAGGAAAACCTAAAACAAAACATGAGAACCTGAATTTGTTGGCCTCATTTGTAAAATATGATTGTTGACACTCTTCTACTGTGGCAGCCATGAAACCCTAGGGTTTGAATGAAACCTTCAACTTTTCTCTAGTTTCTACAAATTTCTTCGAATTTCCTGCAAGAGATGAAAGGTAAAATCATTTTTCATAGTCTTGAACTCTTGATCTTGAATTTTCCTTTGATATTCCATTCATTTAGCCATAGCCATTGATATATTCTAATACTTTCTTGTGTCTTTTTTCCTCCTGTTTGTAACTACCATGCAAAATGTTCAGGATAAACTGGTTTTGAAGAAGTAAAACCCTTCATTCTAATCTTTTCTCCATGGTGAAATCCATGGCCCTTTTGCACTGATGCAAGGTAAGATACACTCATCCCCTCTTGTTTCATTTCTCCTTTGAGTTTTGGTGTTTATCTAGTAATGTCAATGCAATGAAACCTTGATAAAAAAAAAGTTCCTTTTCATAAGGCAAAATGCCCTTGAGGCCTGCGGCCAACACACATAGTTTGAACTCTATAACCATATGATGGAGATTTTGAAACCCTTATGCAAAATTCCAATTTTGATTTTTATGAAGCAAAAAAAAATTTTAAGGCCCACAGCCATACATACAATGTTTTCTTCTTTGCTTTGGTGCTTTGTTAAATAGGTCACCATGAAACCCGAATGGTATATTCTTGAAAGGCTTTCTGTACCCTTATATTTTATTATATCAATCACATAATGTTTTAAATATTTTTTAAAGCAAATATCCTCTTTTGGGCCTATGGTTATCTACACATAGTGCATTGTTTTGTTTTCCTTGGCTTATAGAGAGCCTTGGAAGATGGGTTTTATTCTTCTTTGTATATCTAAAAGTCCTCCATTTTTTCCATGAACTAACCTCCCTCTAAAATGGTATTCAACTCATGCTCCTGAGTTCTAATGGGGTTTCAATGGCTTCATAGAAGAAACCCCATCATTCTGTAATGAGCTCCTTCAGGCCAAACCTGAGCCAAATGTATTATTCAAATTTTATATAGCTATGCTTCTCCATACTCAAACACCCTTTGTGAATCATTATGAGGTTTAAACTCCCTTCTTTGTGGCACTTGATTCATAATCAAAACTCTTAAAAAATTTATATCTAAAGTCTAATGAATTAAAGAGATCTCCATCTTTGAAACTCTGCATGGATATTGTTTATATCAAAGGTACTGACAGAGTACTTCTTGCCCTTATAGAGAAACACTTGTGTTTTGAAGTTATATTACATGATGCTTTTCCTTGTAGCCAATGGTTGATCAATGCTCAAATACAGAAATAGAGATAAGCTTGCATTCCTACTCAGATATGTATCTTCAAATATTTTCTTTCTTCCTGTCTATATCATATAATTGGTATGAATGCCCTCATGCTTGGAGTGGTTCCTTATTGTATTATCAAACCTGATATTCCTTGGAAACACTTGAATGATTTCTTGAATTAGAACTATCATGTTGGCATTACATTATGTACATATTCATATCAGCATAGTGACATAAGGTGTCATGATGTATAAAATCTCCTTCAGTAGAAAAATATGATGTATAAATGGATATATTTCCTCATCTGGAAGGCATGTTGCATCATCTAGCAGTTGATCATATATCTTGGCATCATAGCATGATATCGAATACCTTCGATTGAGCTTATTGTAATCATGATCATATATGTGGTCTTTTGATGACTATCTGTCACTACTTTGACAGTTTATATCTTTGCAATTATGTGCTATCATCATGGCTGCCCATTGATTATATACTATTGCAATATTTATGATGAACATAGCCAACATGACATATTTCTAGTCACTTCTGAAACAGGAATAGAAAAATCTCCTTTGAAATGATCAATTTATTGATATGAATTTTGTTTTGCTTGTGCACATGCTATCTTCTACACTTGTTTACTTGACTTAAACAATGATTGATATTCTATGGTTCCTTACTTTACTTGTTCAATCAATATCATGACTTAGAAATGAATACTTGAACAATACATAGCATTATAAATTTGATGTTCTCAACCTCTTACCTCATTGGCTGCCATGTGAAAACATTCACTGTTCATAGATGATTGCTACTTCAACTCCTCTTAAATGGTAGTCATAAATGGACATTGAATTGAAGTCCAATAAGCTAAAATGATGCAACATCATTCACCTTATCATGTTCCTCTTTTACACAGTATGGATGTGGTGTAGGAGCACCTAGAAATTCATGTTTTGTGTTGTAATAAGGTCTATTTTACCAATGCATGTCATTTCAGTTTGTATCTAGGTTCTTCATGAATTAGAACCAATTTTGTAAGTCCCAAGTGACTTAGGATAGATTTATCAAATTGTAATCACACAATGCCAAAACAGGGCAGTAGGATAGTTTGAGGTAGTTTTTGGATCAGTTGGTCTCCCAACTGTTTGCATCGGTTGGTTTTCCTCAACTTCTCTGAATCAGTTGGCCTCCCATAGTAGTGGATTAAAAACATAGTAGAATGAACACTAGTCAAGCGGTTTTGTTCTGTGTCTTGTTGTGTGTTCATTTCTGGAAGTATGTATGAATTGTACTGAAGAACAATAAAGCTTTGTTCCGTCCCCTTTGTGTTTTCTTGCTCTTAGATTCAAGGATTTCGTAATTGGGCTTAGTAGATTCTCCTTTTAATAGTTTGTTGTAGAATGATTCATTGAAGTATTCTACTGGTATGATTCTTGTTGAGATCAATGGAATGGCTTCATTATACAAATATGTGTTTTTGTTTCCTATTTTGTTTTCCTGTTCAACGGTGTAGAGAACCCAAACAAAGTGTCTTGCACAGTAGATCACCTAGCATCTCCATGTACTACAGTTTGGTTGAAGAGTAGATGAATCGTAGGGTTGTAGAGTTGCTAAAGTCATTATCGGTGAGACTTAGGCCATTGGCAAAATATTTCTCTCTCGGAGCAATAAGGATAGTCTGGCCGAAGAGAGGTTCAAACTGTTAAATGGAAGTTGCGGTCTAAAGATTCATATCGGAATGACAAGGTCATCGAGTGGATAACTTGGCATTAGACTAACAGCATTGGTCTTACCGATTGAGGCATATTGGGGTGATAAGGGATAAGTGATACAGATGGGAAATCCATCAATGTATTGGCCTAGGGAAATTGGGGTTTGCCAATAGAGTTGAGTCTCACCAAACTTGAAGTTGGAATGCATCAGCATATCAGAGACACAAAAAGGAAGTCACGCTGAAGAGTGGTTGGTCCATTAGCGCATTAGCCTAAGTTTGTAAGTGCTCACTGATGACAAGGGTCAGAGCGAAGACAATAGTCATCAGTGTATCAGCAAAGCTAATTCTACCGTGGCTGATAGTAATTGTCTTGTCAATAAGTGAAAGTCAAAGTTGATGCTAGAGTGATCAGTGCATCGGCCGGATGGGTATCCAAGTCTCACTGAAGACAAATGTCATTAGCGCATTGGGAGACAAGTTCAAAGTTCCACTGATAGAAGTAAGTCTCACCGACAATGAAGAGTTCAGCTATCAGTGTAAGGTAGATCAATGATAATACTTGAGAAAGTCTTTTCAACCGATGGTTATCTCACTGATCGAGGTTATTGGTGGCATGTAAAGGATGTCTTACCAATAGAAAACAACATTTGATTTTGTCTACTCACTCATCATATTGGTATCATAGCCATAAAAGGTTTTGTTGTGGATTTGGTATATGTCAATAGAGGAGAGTGAAGGAGAGGCTAGAAATATGCCTCCAAAAGAGGACCACTGAAGTGGTCAAGAAGTTTAAGGAGATGGAGGAGAAGATCAAAACTAGAGTTAGGGAAGCACTCCAAGAAGAATTTAAGGCATTGAAGATAGGAAAAACGATAGATGAAGGTTCAAATGGAGAGGAAGAGAACGAGGAAGAAGAAGAGGAACAAGAAGAGGAAAAGATACCGGCTGATCAAAAGCATTTTTTGGAAGCCACTTAGGCTATTGGCAAGGACTCTTCAGAGGCTCAGATAGATATCCCCATGTTCAGTGGAAAGATGAATGCTAATGAAGTCATGGAATGGATTGAGGCTCTAAACAACTGCTTCAAGTACAAAGAAGTTCCTAAAAGTAAGAGAGTTAAGTTTGAAAAAACTAAACTCAAAGGTGCTGCCCTTACATGGTGGAATTACACCCAAGGAGAGAGGGTAAAGAATGGGAAGAGTATGATCTCTTTGTGGAGCAGAATTCTAGAGAAGATCAAGTCGTAGTTTCTTCCATCTGACTATGAGGTGCAGATTTACAGAAAAGTATAGAACCTCAAGCAAAAAGATATGGATGTAGCTACTTACACCGAGGAGTTTCACAAATACACTCTTCATTGTGGGTACATGCAGGAGGAAAAAGCTAAGGTGGCCATGTATCTAAATGGTCTGAGGTTCAATATTCAAGATGAGATAAGTTTATTGACACCTGAAACTATGGAAAAATGCTTTCAAGTAGCATTAAGAGCTAAAGAGAAGCTAAAGAGGAAAGGTGAGAAGCAAGGTAGAGGAAGAGGTGGCAGAAATTTTAGAGGCAGAGGCATTTTTGGAGGAAGAAGTCCTAACTAGAGGCCTAATGGTGAGTCTAGCCAAGAAGAGCAAGTTGGGGACTCAAGTAGCAGAGGAGGCTACTGAGGAAGAAGGCCTAATGGAAGAGGTGGGACAGATGGATCAGGTAGAGGATCTAAGTTCTCCAACATGAGATGTTATAACTGCAATCAGATAGGGCACCCAACATACAAGTGTCTAGAGAAGCCCTCAACTTCTCATGGTGGTGAGAAGAGAACCACTTTGATTCAAGAGGATGCAAGGAGTGTGACATCTCCTGAAGTGAATCTAGCATTAGAAATGGGAGAAAATATGATGATCAAGAGGACGTTGCTCAAGTAACTAGTGCAGATTGGACCGTCTCAAAGAAGGGCTTTGTTTAGAATCAACTGTAAGATCCAAGGTAAGGTTTGTAAAGTTATTATTGAGTTTGGTTCTATTGATAATATTATATCTTTGGAAGCAATAGATAAATTGAAATTGGAAAAGACACCCCATAGCTATACATATAGGGTCAGTTGGTTAAACAAGGGACAACACATACTCATCAATGAACAAGCATGGGAAGAATTTAGTCTTGGGGGGTATAGAGATAAAATTTTGTGTGACATCCTTCCAATGGATGCTTGCCATCTTCTACTTGGCAAACCATGGCAGTTTGACGAAAAGGCTCATCATGATGGGGAAAAGAATGCTTACTCATTCCAAAAGGATGGTGCAACTTATAGGATACAGTCATTGGTAGAAGAGGATCCACAGCATGTAGGGTCTAGTATATTGATGGTAGGAGAAAAATAATTCATGGACACATTAAAGGAAGGTGATGGAATAGGTTTTGCTTTGATTGTGAAGCCTAAGGGAGAAAAAAAGGAAAATGTGAGAGAAGTAGGGCCTAAGGAGGTTAGAGATTTGCTTGAGAGTTACAAAGGAGTGATTGCAAAAGATATACTTGATTCCCTACCACCTATCAGAGACATTAGCCATCATATGGACTCATACCCAGAGCAGTACTCCCTAATAAGGTAGGATTTAAAATGACCCCTTAGTAGAATGAAGAGATAGAAAATCAGGTTCAAGAACTCCAGAAAATCAGGTTCAAGAACTCCTAAACAAAGGATTAATAAGAAAGGGTTTGAATCCATGTGCAGTTCCCACTATTTTGGCACTAAAGAAGGATGGGAAATAGAGACTATGTACTGATTCTAGGGAAATAAATAGGATAACCATCAGATACAAGTTTCCTATTCCTAGAATTGAAGACCTAATGGACTATTTGGGGGGTGCTACCTATTTCTCTAAGATAGAATTGAAGAGTGGGTACCATCAGATAAGGATAAGAGAGGGGGATGAGTGGAAGACATCATTTAAATAAAACCAACGAAGGGTTGTATGAGTGGCTTGTGATGCCTTTTGGTCTTTCAAATGCCCCAAGTACCTTTATGAGGATGATGAATGAGGTGTTGTAGGAGTTCATAGGGAAATTTGTGGTAGTCTACCTTGATGATATCTTGGTGTTCAATAGGAGCAAGGAAGAACACTTCAAACATTTGGAGATAGTCTTGAAGAGGCTGCAAGATGAGAAGTTACTGATAAACTTGGAAAAGTGTGACTTCATGAAATAGGAATTGGTGTACCTAGGTTTTGTCATCTCTAAGGGTGATTTGAAGATGGATCCTTCAAACATGGAGGCTATTCTAAATTGGCCCACACCTAAGATAGCAGGGGAGGTAAGGAATTTCCATGGTTTGGCCATATTCTATAGGAAATTCATTAGGAACTACAGTGTTATTTGTGCACCTATGTTAGAGACCATCAAGGGTGGAGGTAAGGTAAAGTTTGTGTGGAAAAAAGAGGTAGACCAGAGTTTTGAAAGTTTGGAGTAGAAAGTTGTCAAGTATCCTGTCTTAGTACTTCTTGACTTCAATAAAGTCTTCACCATTGAATGTGATGCAAGTGGGCTAGCCATAGGAGCAGTGTTGAGCCAAGAAGGTAGACCAGTAGCCTTTTTTAGTGAAAATTTGAATGAAGCTAAGAGGAACTACTCTTGTTATGATTTACAATTGTATGCCTTGGTACAAGCTTTGAAAAAGTGGAGGCATTATTTGCTTCCCAATCAATTCATCGTGTACACTGACAATCATGCTCTTAATTTTTTGAATGGACAAGAAAAGCTCAGTCATAGACACATGAAATGGGTGGAAAGTCTGCAAGCATACACCTTCACCATCAAGTATAAGAAAGGAGTTAGAAACAAGGTGGCAGATGCTCTTAGTAGGAGGGTGTTGACAGTGCAAGAAGTGCAGTTGCAAAGCATGGGTGTTGAAGCACTCAAAGGATTGTATAAAGAAGACCAAGATTTCAAGGAGATTTACAAGGTATGCAGTGAGTTTTCCAATGCTTTCCATAGTGAATTTTTAGATTATACATTGCAAGATGGACTTTTGTTTAAAGGGAGTCAACTATGTATCCCTAAGTGTTCAATGAGGGATAATATAGTTAAGGAAAAACACAGTGGTGGTTTAGGAGGACATTTTGGACTCAATACGACTTTAGATCTAGTAAGAAGATTTTACTTTTGGCCAAAGATGCAATCTGATATCAGAAGGTTTGTTGAGAGTTGCATGGTATGTCAGAGAGCAAAGGGGGTCTCAACCAATGCAGGACTGTACCGAGCTTTGCCCATACTAGATAGACCTTGTAAAAGTTTGAGTATGGATTTTATGATGGGATTGCCCAAGACAAGGACATGTTGTGATAGTGTGTTTGTAGTGGTAGACTAATTCATCAAGATGGCTCATTTCATTCCTTACAAGACCACTAATGATGCTAGCTACATTGCAGGTTTGTTCTTTAAAGAAATTATCAGGTTTCATGGGCTACCCTTGAGCATTGTGTCTGATAGGGATAGTAAATTTGTAGGACATTTTTGGAGAACATTGTGGAAAAGATTGGGTACAAATTTGTCTTTTAGCTCAGCCTATCATCCACAGACTAATGGCCAAACTGAGGTTGTGAATAGGTCATTAGGCAATCTACTGAGATGTTTGACAAGAGAACATGGCAGTAGTTGGGATGTCGTACTCCCACAAGTAGAGTATGCCTATAATGATTCTACAAATAGAAGCACAGGTTTAAGTCCTTTTGAAATTGTCTATGGTAGTCATCCTCAAGGAGTTTTTGAATTGAGAGATGTTTAGGGTTTGGACAAGAGGAGTGGACATGCTGATACATTTGCAGAGGCTATGAAGGAAATTCATCAACAAGTCATGGATACTCTATATAAGCCCAATCAGAAGATCAAGGCTAGAATGGATCAAAGGAGGATAGATGTGCAATACCAAATTAGAGATCTAGTCATGGTTCACCTTAACAAGAACAGATTGCCCAAGGGAAGCCACAACAAGTTGATGAGAAAAATTGGGCCTTGTTGGATTCTGGAGAAATATGGTCCTAATGCTTACAAAATTGAGCTCCCTGATGATATTGCTATTTCACCTATATTCAATGTTGTTGATCTAACATTATATAGGAGTCCTGAAATAGGAGAAGGTCTAGCAGATTCTACCCCATACGATGAAAAGTGGGTGCAACATTTACCACCAAAGGAACCACCTAAAATGGAGTGCATCTTGGATAGCAGGATAGCCAAGAAGACAAGAAATCAGACCTATTTTGAACACTTGGTTAAATGGCAAGGACTTCCTGGTTCTGAAGCCACATGGATGCTAGAAGAAGACATCAGAAAGTAGGGTGGTTATTTGTAGTAGTTAGTCCCTAAGAGAACTTGAGACAACTTTCACCCGGGGAGTATGGTGCAGGAGCACCTAGAAAATCATGTTTTGTGTTGTAATAAGGTCTATTTGATCAATGCATGTCATTTCAGTTTATATCTAGGTTCTTCATGACCTAGAACCAATTTTGTAAGTCCCAAGTGACTTAGGACACATTTGGCAAATTGTAATCACATAGTGCCAAAACAAAGCAGTAGGATAGTTTGAGGTAGTTTTTGGATCGATTGGTCTCCCAACTCTTTGCATCAGTTGGTTTTCCTCAACTGCTCCAAATCGGTTGGCCTCCCATAGTAGTGGGTTAAAAACATAGTAGAATGAACACTAGTCAAGGGGTTCTATTCTATGTCTTATTGTGTGTTCATTTCTAGAAGTATGTATGAATTGTGCTGAAGAACAATAAAGCTCTATTCTATCCACTTTATGTTTTCTTACTCTTAGATTCAAGGATTTTGTAATTGGGCTTAGTAGATTCTCCTTTTAGTAGTTTGTTACAGAATGGTTCATTGAAGCATTCCACTGGTACAATTCTTGTCAAGATGAGTTGAATGGCTTCATTGTACAAATATGTGTTTTTGTTTCTTGTTTTGTTTTCCTGTTCGATGGTGCAAAGAACACAAGTAGAGTGTCTTGCACAGTAGGTCACCTAGCATCTCCATGTGCTAGGGTTTGGTTGAAGAGTAGACGAATTGTAGGGTTACAGAGTTACTGAAGTCATTATTGGTGAGACTGAGGCCATTGGCAAAATATTTCTCTTGGAGTGATAAGGATAGTCTAGCTGAAGAGAGGTTCAAGTCGTTAAATAGAAGTTGCAGTCTAAAGATTCATATCAGGATGACAAGGTCATCAGGTAGATAACTTGGCATTAGACTGATAGCATTGGTCTTACCGATCGAGGCATATCAAGGTGATAAGGGATAAGTGATACTGACAAGAAATCCATCAGTGTATCAACCTAGCGAAACTGGGGTTCACGGATAGAGTTGAGTCTCACTGAACTTGAACTCGAAATGCATTGGCATATCGAAGACACAAAAAGGAAGTCACATCGAAGAGTGGTTGGTCCATCAGCACATTAGCCTAAGTTTGTAAGTGCTCACTAATTACAAGGGTCACAATGAAGACAATAGTCATCGGCGTATTGGTGAAGCTAATCCTACCGTGGCCGATAGTAATTGTCTTGCCGATAAGTGAAAGTCAAAGTTGACACTAGAGTGATCGGTGCATCGGCTGGACAGGTATCCAAGACTCACCGAAGAAAAATGTCATCAGCGCATCAGAGACAAGTTCAAAGTTTTGCGGATAGAAGTAAGTCTCACCAACGATGAAGATTTGAGCTATCGGTGTAATAGATCAATGATAAGACTTGAGAAAGTCTTTCTGACCAATAGTTATCTCACTGATCAAGATGTATCAGTGGCGTGTAAGGGAAGTTTTACCAACAAAAAAGAAAATTTGATTTTGTCTGCTTACTCCTCACCAAGATGAATACTTGGTTTCACTTCTCTTAAAATTTAGGGGCAACATGTCGAGCTCTACCCTTGTGGGAGCCCATTTTGTACCACATGTTAAAATAAAATTAAAACAATAGCATAATTTCACCTATGCCTGCACATGAAACAAATAGAGTAGAATAAAATAATGATACTCCATGATTGTTTCCTTTCAGTTGCTTTTGCATATCAATGATGTTCATTTGATCAATGCACTATAAACAAAGTATTATGCCTCTTCTGATGGATAAAGGATTTTCATAACTGGAGCTTCTAACGGGACCCTTCCCACATTTATTGTAGGTACATGTCAAGATCAGGAGCAGGATAGGAGGTTACCTTGAAGATTGACAAAACAAGGCAATGATGGCTATGTCTTTTCCTTCTCATTCATTAGATGCATAGTGTTTTATTTATATCTGCATATGTTTAGCTACAACCCATGGCTTGTGTGGGACATCTGATATGTCATCATTTCTTTCAATGCAATGGTTATTCCTTTTTGTATTTCAACTTGTAAATGAATAACCATTGTGATGAATGAAATACTTATCTCACTTGACTATTCTGTAATGAAATGATTGAACTAAAACTTTTCCTTCTTTCTTGAACAACTGAATTGCATATAACATTGAAACATAACAACTATGCAACTAACTCATAATAGGAGTAAATCAAACGTCACTTCAAAAATGATAATGTTACATCTACTCAGCCAATTTTTGAGCCGTGGTAAAAAAATAGTAACATTTCTAGTGGCTTCTACTATATGCTTGTCTTCTAAGCATTTGATCAGTTACCTTTAACATCTATTGGGCATTGAGTCATACTATGTCCTTCTCATAAACTCAAAAAACATTGCAATTCATCTCTTCCTTTGAGTCCAAACAACAATAGAAAATTGAAAACAAACTAATTGAAAGCAACTAATAGGCCTTGATGGCCAAAAGACATGTCCAGCAACACTTAGGGAAATAAATTGACCGAAATAAATGTGTAGAAAGCACTTATTAATGGCAACCTAAACTAAACTACTCTAACCAGATGAAGAAAGCTAATCAAACAAAACCATTTATTGGCTCAATTAAATAATTGCCCTTCCTCCATAATCTGCAATACTTCATTACCTTCTGACTTGACCAAAAGAGGTGGAATAAGAACCAATAGGCAATAGACAGTTGCAACACCTCTCTGAATAGGAACATGAAAGTACTCACCTATTTGGCGAACTGATCAAATGAACAAGGAAGATGATAATGCTCAACTTTGTACCTTTCTTGCTGATGTGGATCAATATCATTATGAGGCTGTACCTTCTTGTCAGCTACCAACCTAGCTAGATATCTGATAGGACACCCCCTAGAATGTGTTGGATCAGATAGAAAACATTTTACATAGTTAGGGGCAATAGTATCTTCTTCATTCTACATGATGGCCTGCCATGTAAGCTCTTCCTCCATAGTCAATGGGCCATCCTCCTCTGTCAGGGTTCCTAATAGCTCTTAAAAATCAGGCTCAAAATACATATCATCATTCAATGAAGAACACTTTGAATCAAGAGTCCCCTCTTCTATGAATGAAGGTAAATGGTCAAACAATGAACTAACCTTTTCCATCATACCACCAATTGGCATAACATCAGCCTCAAACTCTTCTATACATTAGAAGGACAACTCCTTAAAATAGTTTAGATTAGACTGCTCTAGTGATTTACTTAGGAATGTTGTGATTTCTTCCTCTTGTCCTTGTTGTCCCAGGTGACTTTCCTCTAGAGGGTTAGCCAAATATGAGCAGAAAAGCTCAATTTCAACCTGCAAAAGATCTCATCTAGCTTCTGATTATCCAAAATAGGGTTGTTTTCACCAGATGATCCATGAATCAACAAGTTACTATCAGATTACATAGATTCACTCAGTAACTTATCACTAGCTCTCTGCTATTCTGAAATCAGTGTCCTTGTTGTGACTATGGATTCCTCATCTAGTTGGACAAAATTAGGTAACTAATTGAATAAAGTGACTGATTCCTCTTCTTCATGCTGTATTTTCTATATCCTGCCTTCATGCATCTTTTAAACAATGATAGAAATTTTTTCAAATGAATAAAAATCTAAAGGGTTTGGTATTTGGTTTGAAACAACAACCTTTTCAGATTAATATGGTTAATATCAGCTGTAAAGACAACACTAGTGATAGCAACCTCCTACTTCTCTTTTGATTTGTTTAGCTGGTCATCTTTCACAAAATAAGGAGGGTCATTAGTGAAAACACTAAAAGATTCATCAAGAGAAGTCTTGGACTATTCAATCTTTTTCTACTCTAACTGATATTTCTCCGTAGCCATATGCAATAAATTCACACTCCTACCTTCTTTCATGGTGAGTGAGTCATTTTGAAAGGAAATAGGTCCATCTTCATGAATGTGAATGGTGAATGGACAATCAGATTCATCTGTCTAGGAAACCTAAAGATTCATAGACTTATATTGGATGCAAATAGTCTCCTAAGTAAAATTAGATCTTAGGATTTTGATTTTCTTGGGAGTCTGTTTGCATTCAAAACCAATCTCTTAGTGGGAAAAAGATTCTTTAGGTGGCTAATTTTAAAGCATAATATATTCAGGCTATACCAACCTAGGTTCTTGCAAGGGTATAGGGTTCCTAAAATTGGGAATCTTGATTTTGGCAGAAATAATAGGTTCACTTTGATTAAAACATGCAAAATTATACTCACATACCTCATCCTGAAAGGGCTGATTTTGAATGATAGGAACTACTTGAATTCACTACCTATTCTTTTGATGGAGAAAAAACCTCATCTATTATTCTCTAGCTACTATTTCTCATTCAAAATGTGCCTTTTGTGCCTCCAACTCCTACTCATGAAGATATGTCTAATTGGCTAATTCATCCTACTACCGATTGTACTCAATCTACCTATTGATGTCATCTATTGACCTCATCATGTCTACTAAGGTATCATTAAGTGTGTCCTTAACCTCTCCTACAAACTTTGTTAGCTAATCAAAAGGTTGAGCAGGGGTGGGTGGGTGACAAACATGTTGTGCATGCTGGTATGCTATTGCTACATAGTTGTTTAGAATAAAACCAACTACATGATTGCTCTGATATAGATGATAAGATGACTAATTGGTAACACCATCATGATATGGTGGATGATATGAACCGATCATCCTGAAACTAGAAAAATAACATGTAGAGTCACTAGGTGTGCTAGTTGCTTGCCGCCAAAGGCTGGATTCACTGATACACACGCACCAAATATCAGTGATAAATGATCTAACTATGGACTAAAACAGTTTAACCTATCCCACTAGGTGTGCAAAAAACTATTGTTGATTAGGATTGCACCACTAGCCAAGTCAGGCTTGACTGTCCTATTGAAACATGGAAAACCTCCTCAAATGTAGGTGATCTAAGTGAAGAGGGAATCTCTAGAGTGAGTTGGTTCTCTGTAAGATTTCCTAAACTACTAACTTGCAGAAGAAAAAAGATAGAAAGAATAATTGAGAATGAATAAACTAACTCTAAGGTTAAATCTAAATGAATAACTTTACTCACAAATAGACTTCTACACCTAAACTTTCACAACCCCACGTCTAAGACTTGATCCTAAAGTGATTTGTAAAGAGGTTCAAATCAAACACAGATTACAACTAGGACCAAAGACAAATATTACAGCAAGAGACACAACAAGGACATAAAACTATCACAATGAAATATCAGATCAAACTGCAAAGAAAAGACAAATTGATGGGATAGGAAAATATGTTATATTAAACTAGAAGGAGTACAATGCAATATGAAATAACTGAGTCAACTATCTGTAAACAACTCTGCCTATGAACAAGAGAGAAGAAACTAGTATCAACTTCCTAAAAAAATTTTGCTCTCCTCAATATATCTCTCTCCAAGATCTCAAAAAAGCTCTCTAAAAATAGATTTTAAAAGTCCATTTTCGAGAGAAGGGGAAAAAATGGTAAAAAGCTCCTCAAAATGCCTCCAAACTAAAAAATCATGCTGCCAAACTAATCCTCTAGGTGGTCCCCAAAAAATCTATATCCAAATCTGTCCAATCTGCCTCATAAAAGAAAAACAATTGTCCTATTCTGCTCAATTTGCCCAAGAGAAAGCAACTGCCTAAAAATAGTTAACTTTAAAAGCAATTTATAATTGCATTGCTTGAAAGTTAACTTTATAATGTATTTGCAATTTTATCATAAAATAAAGCTCCAAATATTTCTAAAATATTGATTTTTCCCATAAAAGGAATAAAACAATATAAGGACTATAAGGTATTTGCAAAAAAAAAACCTCTTGTTTGGCCTCCACTTGGCAATCCATATGGCATAAACCTCATCCTGATGGCACCCTGCATATCTCCAAGGCATGGTTGGCACATTCGTCATGTGCATGATGAGCATATTATGAGTTATCTCCCTCTCCTCCAAGTGATTTTCTCTATAGAAAATACATGTTACATTTGGTACAATGCATATATATGATGTATAGGTGGCAAGCATCATATGAAGGCATAGAACAATCATTAGAGGGAGCAAAGTGCTTGACCTCATTAAGGCTAAAAGCCTAGGTAGCATGTATGTAATATTCTAATACCATGGGGTATTAGTGTTTGAGCTCCAAAATAATAAAATGCCATCAAAAATCTCTGTTGATTTAGGGCTTCGTAAGGAAAACCCTAAAACAAAACTTGTGAACCTAAATTTGTTGGCCTCATTTGCAAAATATGACTTTTGACACTTTTGTGGTATGGTGGCCATGAAATCTTAGGGTTTGAATGAAACTTTCGACATTTCTCTAGTTTCTACAAATTTCTCTGTGCAAATTTCTTCAAATTTCCTTTAAGACATGAAAGGTAAAATCATTTTTCACAGTCTCAAACTCTTGATCTTGAATTTTCCAGTGATATTTCATTCATTTGGTTGTGGCCATCGATATATTTTAATGCTTTCTTGTGTCTTTTTTCTTCCTATTTGTAACTGCCACGCAAAATGTTGAGGATAAACTAGTTTTGAAGAAGCAAAACCCTTCATTCTAAGCTTTTTTCCATGGTGAAATCCGTGGCCCTTTTGCACCGATGCAAGGTAAGATACACTCATCCCCTCTTGCTTCATTTCTCCTTTGAGTTTTAGTGTTTATCTGGTAAAGTCAATGCAATGAAACCCTGATAAAAAAAATGTTCCTCTTCATAAGGCAAAATGCCCTTGAGTCCTGCAGCCAACACATAGTTTGAACTCTGTAACCCTATGATGGAGATTTTGAAACCCTTATGCAAACTGCCAATTTTGATTGTTATGAAGCAAAACAAAATTTAAGGCCCATGACCATACATACAGTGTTTTCTTCTTTACTTTGTTCCTTTGTTACATAGGTCACCATGAAACCTGAATGGTATATGCTTGAATGTCTTTCTATACCCTTATATTTCATTATATAAATCACATTAAGTTCTAAGTATTTTTTAAAGCAAAAATTCTCTTTTGGGCCCATGGCCATCTACACATAGTGCATTGCTTTGTTGTTTTTCTTAGATTTCAGATAGCTTTAGCAGATGGGTTTTATTCTTCTCTGTATATCTAAAAGCCCTCCATTTTTACCACGAACTAACCTTCCTCTGATATGGTATTTAACTCATGCTCCTGAGTTCTAATGGGGTTTCGATGGCTTCATAGAAGAAACCCTATTAATTTGTAATGAGTTCCTTCAGGCCAAGCCTATAGTCAAATGTATCATTCTAAATTTTATACAGCTATGCTTCTCCATACTCAAACACCCTTAGTGAATCATTATGAGGTTTAAACTCCCTTCTTTGTGGCACTTGATTCATAATCAAAACTCCTAAAAAATTTATATCTAAACTCTAATGAGTTAGAGAGATCTCCATCTTCGAAACTCTTCATGGATATTGTTTATATCAAAGGTACTGACTAAGTACTTCTTTCCCTTGTAAAGAAACACTTGTGTTTTGAAGTTATATTACATGATGTTTTTCCCTATAGCAAATGATTGATCAATGCTCAAATACAAAAATAGTGATAAGCTTGCATTGTACTTAGATATGCATCTTCAAATGTTTTCTTTCTTCCTGTCTATATCATATAATTGGCATGAATGCCCTCATGCTTGGGGTGGTTCCTTATTGCATTATCAGACCTGATATTCCTTGGAAACACTTGAATGATTTCTTGAATTAGAACTACCATGTTGGCATTACATTATGTACATATTCATATCAACATATTGACACAAGGTGTCATGATGTATAAAATCTCCTTCAGTAGCAAAATATGATGCATAATTCGATATATTTCCTCATCTAGAAGGCATGCAACATCATCTGGTAGTTGATCATATCTCTTGGCATCATAGCATGATATCGAATACCTCTAGTTGAGCTTACTATAATCATGATAATATATGTGGTCTTTTGATGACTGTCTATCACCACTTTGACAGTTTATATCTTTACAATTATGTCCTATCATCATGGCTACCCATTGATTGTATATGATTGCAATATTTATGATGAACATAGGAAACATGACATAATTCCTATCACTTCTAAAATAGGAACAACAAAATCTTCTTTGAAATGATCAATTTATTGATAAGAATTTTGTTTCACTTGTGCACATGCTATCTTCTGTACTTGTTTACATAACTTAAACAATGATTGATATTCTATGGTTCCTTACTTTACTTGTTCAATCAATATCATGACTTAGAAATGAATACTTGAACAATACATAGCATTATAAATCTGATGTTCTCAACCTCTTATCTCATTGGCTGCCATGTGCAAACATTCACTGTTCATAGATGATTGCTACTTCAACTCCTCTTGAATTGTAGTCATAAATGGACATTGACTTGAAGTCTGTTAAGCTGAAATGATGCAACATCATTCACCTTATCATGTTTCACTTTTACACAGTATGGATGAATACTTGATTTCACTTCTCTTAAAATTTAGGAGCACTATGCCGAGCTCTACCCTTGTGGGAGCCCATTTTGCACCACATTCTAAAATATATCTGAAATAGCAACATAATTTCACCTATGCCTGCACATGAAACAAATAGATTATAACAAAACAATGATGCTCCATGATTGTTTCCTTTCAGTTCCTTCTACATATGGATGATTTTCATTTGATCGTTGCACTATAAATAAAGTATTATGCGTCTTTTGATGGATAAAGGATTTTCATAACCAGAGCTTCTAATGGGACCCTTCCCACATTTTTTGTAGGTACATGTCGAGATCAGGAGCAGGACAGAAGGCTACCTTGAAGATCAACAAAACAAGGCAGTGACAGCTATGTCTTTCCCTTCTCATTCATTAGTTGCATAGTGTTTTATTTATATATGCATATGTTTATCTATAACCCATGGCTTGTGTGGGACAGATGATATGTCATCATTTCTTTCAAAGCAATGCTTATTCCTTTATGTATTTCAACTTGTAAATGAATAACCATTGTGATGAAAATCAAATATCTAACATCAAATGATTAAATAATTTTATATTATTTAATTATTTTGAGTTTTCTTCTAATAAATAAATAAAATCATTTATTTTATTTATTTATTCACCATGTCCATAAATTAAATAAATTTTTAATTTATTTAATTGATATTATCTTCCATCCTTATCATTTTCTTCTAAAATTGTGCAAGTGGGCCCCCTTGTCCATAAAATATCAAAAATCAAAATGTGGGAAGAGTTAATAAACTAGAAAAAAATCAACTATCCTCATCACTCCAACTCCAAAATAGAAAAAACATTCTATCTTGGAAAGGAATCTTATCTTCATCAACAACCCACCTAAGATTTCAAAATAAAGTACCTTTTTATGGACACATGGCACTTTCACATTCATCCATGATCCTCATCCATTGATTTCTTCTTTTATCTTCCACCGTTGATCATCCTCTCACCTTTGTCTATAAATATGGCCTCTCATAAGCCATTTGTATGCATTGAGTTTCATATACTTATGCTATCGAATTATCATTAGAACCTTTTGCATCATTCTTCTTCAATCTTCTCATCCATCCTCATCTAGTATCTTCCATTTCTTTATCTTCTATTAATGTTGTGTTGCAGATCTGAGCAATCAACAAATCAACCATTCGAACAAATAATCATGCATACATCAACATTTGAGGTATTCGAAAAGGTTTGGATCTAAGGTATTGCATGTCGTTGGATCTAAGTATCGAAAGAACACATTTTGAGATTGTTACCAGAGTGAATCCTAGAGGAGTTACAGAATTGTGAGACATTGGTATGGAAGAAAAGAGAAGTACAGAAGCAGAAGAATTTGCAAATCACATGAAGACAGTGCATAATTAGGTGAATAAGTATTTAGAGGATATGAATAGCAAATATAAAGAGGAAGCAGATGAGAAGAGAAGACACAAAGAATTTGCAGTAGGAGATGAAGTGATGTTATACTTGAGAAAAGAAAGATTTCCAGTTGGGACATTTAACAAGTTGAAGATGAAGAAGTTTGGACCTTGAAGGATATCCAAAAAATTTGATTTAGGAAATGCATATGAAGTGGAGTTACTGGAGACATTAGGTATATCACCTTTTTTCAACATTGCAGACCTATATTAGTATCATAAAGTAGAGTTCAGTGACAGTATGAAAGAGGACTCGAAGAAACAATTACCACAACAAGCACCAGAGCAGATTGAAGGCATTTTGGATAGCAGAGTTGGACATAGTACCAGAGGAAGACAATATAAATAATACATTATGAACTGGAACGACATATCAGAAGAAGATTCATCATGGATTTCTAAGGCTGAGGTGGACCGCCTTGGTTTTCCTCTAGTAGAAGCAAAGTGAGGGACTCAATTTTTTTAATAACCTCAGATGTTTGATGCAGCAATATCCCTAGTTCAAGAACAATCTTGCATTAACCAAAAACATTTACATTTCAGTTTTCTTGTAGTTTAGTTTGCTTCCTTTCATTTTCCCATTTAGTTCAAGCAGTTCAATCAGTAGCAGTTTCTGTATTTTGGTTCACATTCTACTACAGTTACATTTCACATTTTACAAAGTTGGATTTAGCATCTAGATTCATTCATCTACATCATATCCAGAATTCAGAGCATTTGGATTAGTTATCGCAAAGCTATCACTATCAGAAGATCAATTGTTTCTCAGAATAGAGCATCCTGATAGTCTCAGACACATCAGCTGAAGGAGAAGACTCGCAGAACATTCCTTGACTTGTGGAGCCTAATGACACATCATTCAATGATCTTTGGTTTGAAGTTGACCTTCCCTAAGATCCGCACATCATTCCATACATTTGCAGAGGTGTTCTACATGATTAGCTTTGACCTATCCATGTACACACGTTACAACTCTTCATTGGAGTTTGTGACCTTCCTTGGCCAATGCTGAGAAATCTTTTGTACTGGAGATGATATATAAGGATGTAATAGATCCCTAGGAAAGTAGTGATTCACATAGTGATAGTTAATAGTTTAGATTTTTTACGAAGGAGCTTCAAAGCTATGAAAGGCTTGATTTGAGAATAGACTTGTACCAGCTTGCTTGCTTTCTTGTGTGTGTTATTTTTTAATCTTTTATTTGTATCAAATCTGTATCCTCCTAGCTAATATTCATATCTTGTACCTAGACAAGGTTGTATTATGTTGGGGCATGAGACACATCATCACCTTAGTCCTCATACCTTGGTGCATAATTTCTAGTGCTATATCAAACATCATGGTTACTCACTTTCATTGCAGCATAACATATCCTTCATCATTTTCCTCCACTTCTTATCTTGCATCATTCATCTTATCCCTCTTTTATCATTTTGTCTCATTTCAAAGCATACCCATGTTTTTCCAACCCGCCTATCCTCTTGAGGGGGCATCATCATCCTATCTTTCTATCAACCCCCCTTTTCCTCCATTTGTGTCTTATCTTCTTTGAAATGATGTTACTCGACACAAATTTCATCATATCAAACATCATCTCAAACATCATCTCAAAGAGGGGCAAAATGTAGACACCCAAAATTGTCCCATTTCATTATTTATGCATGAAACTCATATTGCATCGCATACCTTCATTTTGTCTAGCACACTTATATTTCATTTTCCTCTTCATATCCTTAATTAAATAAATTTTATTGATTTAATTAATTTTCATTATTCTTCCATCTACCATCGAATGATTAAATAATTTTATATTATTTAATTATTTTGACTTTTCTTCTAATAAATAAATAAAATCATTTATTTTATTTATTTATTCACCATGTTCATAAATTAGATAAATTTTTAATTTATTTAATTTATATTATCTTCCACCCTTATCATTTTCTTATAAAATCCTACAAGTGGGCCCCCTTTTCCATAAAATAGAAAAAATCAAAATGTGGGAAGATTTAATAAATTAGAAAAAAAATCAACTATCCTGCTCACTCCAACTCCAAAATAGAAAAAGCATCCTATCTTGGAAAGGAATCTTATCTTCATCAACAACCCACCTAAGATTTCTAAATAAAGTGCCTTTTTATGGACACATTGCACTTGTACGTTCATCCATGATCCTCATCCATTGATTTCTTCTTTTATCTTCCACCTTTGATCATCCTCTCACCTTTGTCTATAAATATGGCCTCTCATAAGCCATTTGTATGCATTAAGTTTCATATCCTTATGCTATCAAATTAATTAGAACCCTTTGCATCATTCTTCTTCAATCTTCTCATCCATCCTCATCTATTATCTTGCATCTGTTTATCTTCTATCAATGTTATGTTGCAGATTTGAGTAATCAACAAATCAACCATTCAAACAAATAATCATGCATGCATCAACATATGAGGTATTTGAAAAGGTTCGGATCTAAGCTATTGCATGTTGGTATGTTTTATCTTTCATTTTTGTCCAAAGTTTTTTGTATACATTCTAGCAGCCTGGTGGGACCCACTTCATTTGGTCATTTTTGCAAATTTTTGGTACAAGAATTTGTGTTTTCTCTAACCCCCGTTGTCAAGTTTTGAAGGCAATCTAATGTAGGTGATCTCCGGGACAAAAATTGACCACGTTGTTGTACCCAGAAGGCCAATTACAAAAATTTTGACTATAAATTTGCATGTGTTGTGTCACTATGAAATTTTGGTAAAATTTTGAATTTTTTTAGTAGCCATACTATATGGATCTGTGTAGATCTGTACAATACAGATCAACCATTGGGGGTGACTTTGGTATATTGCATGCTGGTTTGAATTCTTATTTGGGTTGTAGGGAAATATTTTAATGTTTTTGTGTTATTGTAGCCATAATTTAATGATTGTGGTAGACTAAATAAACCCCCTCTTGCTATCTGCAAATCCCATGTAGATTGCCATTAAAACATAGTCACCTCCCCACTCATTTCACATTGGTCACTATTGATTCTCCTAAATCTCTACCGCCAATCAAAATCTTTAAATCGTTTCAAAATATGCTAGTCGACAGCTACAAGTAACTTGATATTCACTTTTGTCTCCTGGTCAGCACCACAAATCTCTTAACCCACTTGTTTTGCCACCTCCTCACTGCTTATAATCCTTTATCGACTAGCATTTTTCATCTTGCAAACCTTACACTTTTTGCAAATCTTAGTCGCCACCCTACATTTTTCTATTGCTTAGCCCTTGACCTAAATCCATCGTTGTCCTTAATATGCCTGTTGGCAATCTAAAGACTTAGTCTCCCTGATCACCAATCAGTCACCATCAACCTCACCTTCATGTAGTTGTCGACACCCTCTTAACCATACACTGTAGACTGATCTTTCTACCACCTCTCCTCACTATTCATGATCAAAACCCTCAACCATTTCCATCAAGCATCGACAACATACCCTATTATTCATTGACCATCAATGGTTTTATTTTCTTTGACTAGTGGTCAAAATCTTGTTCTCAACAGTCAAAACAAAGTTCCCAAAAAGTTATAAAGTCTTTCGCAGTCAATTCTGAGTCGGCATTTATTTTAGTCTGCATTCAACACTTACAAAACATTAAATCTATGGTTGTCCGAGTCAGCATTAAATCTATGGTTGGTGTTCCAAACTTAGGTAGGCATCTAAAAACTTGGGTTTCTGTTCAAATTCTAGGTTGAGTATTGAAAGCAATTCTAGGTTGAATATTAAAAGAACTTTTAAAAGTTTCAATATGTAAGTCTTGAGTTTAGGGTTTTGGGTCTTTGAATCCCAAATTTTTTTCAAATTAGGTGGAGCCCATTTCAATCTATTCAATATAAATGTAACCACACATATCATGTGACTAAGGCAAAAATCTTGCAAAACTATCAAAAAAATCAAAAAAATAAACTTTTGGTCAACCTATCTTCTTCAAACATACCAAAGGGGGGTATATTTTTCATTTTGCCATAATTTTTTTATGCAGAGGCCAAATCATGCAAACAAAATACTCATAAAAAACGTAACTCAATGAACTTCGCATCCATAAAGGGTTTATCAGGTAATTATGCAATTTTTGTAGGTAATTTATCTTTCAAAGATTAGCTACCTTTCAAACTTTAAATGCATATAACTTGAGCAAAACGTATTCTTTTTTAGTGAATTTTTTTTAAAAAGTGCATAGAATTTTGTGTAATTTTTGTTTGTATAATATGTTTTTCTGTATTAGACTATTTATGACATATTTTTAACAAATCATATATTTCGACCTAACCCCCTGTTAGCTTGCAAGTTTGGTTTTCTTCTTGTCTTGGTGACTTTCAGGAGCATCTAAGGAGCTAGAATAGCAAGGGCATTAGCATACATAGCAAATTTAAGGATTAAAAAACAATCAGGTGTACACATTCCATCTCTTATCTCTCAATCATTGTTTGCAAACACATTTAGATTTTGGGTTTAAAACTAACATTGTTTGCTATCACATCACTAAATTTGGGTTAAAATGAACAATTATCTTCCTACACACTTGGGTTTGGATCTAGAAAGAACCATTTCTTTTATCTATCTTCTTTCCACACATTTCATTTCTAAGGGTTAATTAACAATTGTGATTTGTCAAACCTTATCTAGAAGGCCTGCTATGGGATTTCATCACTCCTAGGGAGGACCTCAACCATTTGTTCTAGTGGGGTATATCAAAGGGGGGAGAGTGAAAGTTGTACCTCAATCTAGCTACGTAGTCATTGGGACAACCTTGTGGCCCTGGGTGATTCCAGACAAAAGGTGAAGTGGTATTCACTTATGTTTATACCACATCCCTTCAACAAGATAGTGTTCACAAATTTGGGCCCCTTGTACCTTGTGTATATTGGGGACACCCTTAGTTAACCCTTGTGTAGCCTAGCTTAAGACTTATTGGCCATATCCTACCTGACTAATCATTAGGGCTTGTTGTTGTGTCTTCAAGTTTGTGCTTAATCATAACATTTAATCTTGAAAGGAAAATTGAGCATTGTGTTTGGTGTGTGTGTTCATGCATGTACATGTGAGATCTTGTGTTTGATATTGCCCATGTCAAACTTCCAATAAACATTTGCCACATCATCCAATCATCCTAGTCATTCAAGCAATCACCTTCTCTATCATTCTACATCATCATCATCCTAATCAAACACTTGACACCATGTCAACATTAGAGGACCTAGCATGAGAGATCATTCACATACTTTACCAGGCACCAAAACCTATAGAACAATAGATCATTCAAAAGGTCCATAACATGATCCCAAAATTGCAAGCAAGCCAATCCCCTCAAATGCAACACCTCTTAGCACAAATCCAACACCTCTTGACCACTTTTCAAATCCAATCATCACATCAACAACTTCTACATCAATTCTATGTGGCACCTATATTATCACATCAAACCTATCCATCCACCTATCATGTTACCCCCACACCAACTTATCCTATTTCTTATAATCCCAATCATTATCCCTATCAATCTATATTGTAACAATCATTATCCTATACAATCCCTCCTCCACAACACCATCACAACTTCTAACACATTCAACCACAATCCAATGTGTTACATTAGCACCATCACCCAACCCATTCACAAGGCCAAAAGGTGTTTTCATAGGAGGTACATACAAGCCCAAATAACCTTTTATACATAAATCAAACATCCTTAAGTCCACTTGTGGAGCAAGAGCTAATATCCTTTGACAAGGGTGACACCTATGTGTCACCTAATCCTACTCCAAGTGGCCATTTATACAAAAGTCAAGAGTCCTTAAGTCAGCCTACGTTACAAGACTTAATATCCTTTGATGAGGGAGATACCAATCTAGATAATGCATCCTATGAGTTACCTTCAACATCCAATCACATGCCAACACATGAGCCTACTAGTCATATCTTGGTACCACCATGTGATCCAAATCCTAATCCATCCAATCCTCCTATCTCTCTATCCAATCCAGATCCCTAGCCATCAAATCACATTATCCCTCCATCCAATCCAAATCCCAATTTATCTAATCTAATTATCCCTCAACCTTATCATGATCATAAACCTACAACACCATCCACCATTATCATTCATCTACTATATTGTCCATTCACACATACCTTGATGAAGGATGTGATCCATTGGCTACTAGCTAGGAACAACTTATCCCTATGTCAAACACCTATCTTAGCACCTAGCAGCAAGCCAAATCCATCAAACCCATCATGTGAACTATAGGCCATTGAGCAAATTTTAAGAGCCTCCTATCATGAGCCTAAGTCAAAGTCCATCATACTCTCTTATGGATGAATATCAAGAACCCATCAAACTCATCCAAGAGCCTCCCACTTTTACTTCCATGAAACCACAAGAGGTATATCAAGAGTATGATCCTAAGCATGTGGAAACATCGAGCCCTAGTCCTACTTAAGATCAAATCACTTTTTTCCAACCCATACATAACATTTATCTATTCTATGATCAAGATGATATTACCTATGAAGAATATATCCATGAGTACCTTGATCTTATCCATAATCCCATCCATGAGCAAGATGTCCAAATTGCTCCTATCTATACTCCATCTAACCCTAATGAGATAGCTTCCACTCCTTATGATGAGACAGGTGTCTCCCAAGCAAATATAGAAGATCAAATCAATACCTTAGATCTGAGTGAACACTATGCTAATCATGATCCTGATGATCCTTCCACATCCACCATCCACTCTTTTTCAAATCCATCATGTCTTATTTGTCTATCCACCCTAATTCATGAATGTTCCTACCTAGGAACACAATGACCATTGTTTACCATCTCACCTTCTCCATCCAATAAGAAACTCATGTCTAGTGTTCCACCTACACGGTCCCATAGTCAATCGCATGCTTCAAAACATGAACTACCAAGGTAAAGGCTTAGGCCTTCTTAAACAAGGTATTATGGAGCCAATCCATGTCAAGGTACCCCACGCTCATGTTGCTTTGGATACACAGCTCAAGGTTAGCAATCTAACGATGTTGGTACTTCCGCCATCCCTCCTAAGTCCACCACTTCCTATCAAAAATCCTATCATACACTGATGTAGGAGCATCCTTGTTTATGAGAAATCTTGCATCATCCAAAAACATTTGTATTTTAGTTTGTTTCCTTTCATTTTTCTAGTTCAGTTTAGGTAGTTCAGTTAGAAGCAGTTTCTATATTTTGGTCTGCATTCTACTGAAGTTACATTTCACACTTTGTGGAGCTAGACTTAGCATCTAGATTCATTTATTTACATCAGTTACTAGAAAGTTATCACTATTAGAAGATTGACTGCTTTCTTAGAATAGAGCATCCCAACACTCTCTAATACTCAACTATAGGAGAAGACTTGCGGAGCACTCTTCGACTTGTGGAGCTTGACGACACATCATTCAATGATCTTTGGTTTGTGGCTGACCTTTCTCAAGATCCGCACATCATTCAATTTATTTGTGGAGGTGTTCTACATGATTAGGTCTGACCTCTCCATGTACACACATTACAGCTCTTCATTGGAGTTGGTGACCTTCCTTGCCCAACATGGAGTAATCTTTTGTACCAGAGATGATATATATTGATGTAATAGATCCTTAGTAAGTAGTTAGTTATCAATTTATGATCATTAGCATAAGATCATAGTTTGGATTTTGCGCAAAGGAGCTTCAAATCTATATCTTGTGCATATTCTGATATTCTGTAATCAGGCATATGAGCCCTAATTGTAAGCCCGCATGATGCCAGCTAGATTGTATTTGAATTCTACTATATACTGAATGACTGAATCTGTACTTTTTCATATCCTTAACTTGTTTCCATTGTGTTTACTCTCACTACATGGCCTAGATAGTTCATTTTGTGAACCCTCCTATCGCGACTACACCAAGTGGTATCAGAGCAAAAGTTTGAGTCTTTGGGAGTGAGTTGAGAAAAGTTGGCAAAGGAATTTTGTAAGATCTTGCTGTGGACAGATCACTGAATTGAGGCAGGTTACTTGTGTCACAACTGATCACCAATTGTGAGGTAGTTGTCACCTTGTAGCATGATTGCTGAACTTGAGGTAGTTTGCACTTGATCCTAGGAAGAATGCCACTGAGGAGAGTTGTTGTTGTTGGAACAATGGATGATAGAATGGATGAAATGATGGAAATGATTAAAACAATGTGAATTCAATTGGATGTTGTTCAAGAAGATAGATGAAGAGGATTAACACCAAGACCTAATTTTGAAAGTGATGATGAAGAAGAATTATAATCTGTTGAACAAATTGGTGAAACCCTAGGAGGTGATGAAGAAGAAGAATCGGATCAAGTCAAGATGTTGTGAACTATTTCAAAGATTGGAAAGAGACCTAGAGTTGATGTGCCAAACTATATTGGTAATTTGAACCCTGAAGAATTGATTGACTCAATAAATGACATAGAGGAATACTTTGAATATGAGAAAGATTAAGATCTGGAGAAGGTGAAATATGTAAAGACAAAATTGAAAGGACATGTTGCTATATGGTGGAAAGAAGTTTAGTTGGAAAGAAATAGAAGAGGAAAAAAAAATATTATGAAGTGGGATTGGATGGTGACAAAATTGAAGAATTAATTCATACGTGCTAACTATGAGTTGGAGTTGTTGAAAAGATTGCAAAACCTGAGACAGAAGGAAAAATATGTGGAGTATACTAAGGAATTTCATAAGATGATTATAAGAACAGGACATAGTGAAGAAAGCAAGGAGAAAGTGGCTAGATGCATCAATGGACTGAGACTGAGCATTCAAGAAGAACTAAGATTGGTAAGGAAGACATCTTTGGAAGAAGCATATGATTTTGCCTTGAAAGTTGAAGAGAAGTTGAATAAAAGGTATGACCCAAGACAGAAAGGAAGAGGAGGTAAATTTCATAGAGGTAGAATATTTTTGAAAGGAGACATATCATATTTAGACTAGAACAAGTTTGACAACACATTCGAGAAGGAGGACATAGATAATAATGCTTACCGGAGAGATGACATAAATTTTTATCAGAGAGGAAACCCTAGTGCATATCGAAATGAAGGATACATAAGAGAGGGAAGAGTATTTGATAAGAGAACATTCAAAAGTACTTGTTTCAAGTGTGGAGGTGAAGGACATAGAGCATTTGAATGTAATGAGTGTAGTACAAGCAAGAGGACAAAAAATAATTGAAGAGAAGCCTATGTGGAAGAAGAACATGTTGGATCACCTAGTTCTATTGGTAAACCAGAGAAAGGAGAATCACTTGTGATGATAAGAGCACTATTTCAAGTAGAAACAAATAAGGAACCACCGTAGAGGAAGATTTTGTTTAGAACCAGATGCAAATCAGGAGGTAAGTGTTGTAAAGTTGTAATTGATAGTGGTAGTTTAGATAACCTAGTTTCAAAAGAGATGGTGACTAAGTTGAAGTTGGAAAGATTAGAACACCCTAAACCCTATCAGATAGCATGGATTTAGGATGATCATAAGGTGCTGGTGAGTGAACAATGTTTGGTGAAATTTCATATTGGATCTTATCATGATGAAGTCTTGTGCAATATTATGCCTATGGATGTTTGTCATATCTTGTTGGGTAGACCTTGGCAGTATGATAGAAAAGTTATACATGATGGGAGAAAGAATACATACACTACAACAACAAATGGAAATATAATTACTTTGATTCCTTTAGAAGATGATCCTAAGAGTGAAGTATGTGTGAATGCTAGAATTTCTTTGGTAGATGGAAGGAAATTTATAGATGGTTTGAGACATGAGAATATGTGTTATGCTTTGATTCCTAAGAATCCTGAAACATTGAAGAAGGAAACTAGAGGAGAACAATCAGAGGAGATAATAGAGTTGCTCATAGAGTATGAAGACATCATATCAGATAACGTGTCTGAAGGATTACCACCTATAAGGAGTATTAGTCATCACATGGATCATATACCTAGAGCAAGTTTGCCTAACAAAGAAGCACACAGAATGACACCAACAGAGAATGAAGAGTTAAATAGATAGATACAAGAGTTGTTGAGGAAAGGTTTGATTAGAGAAAGTTTGAGTCCTTGTGCAGTACCTGTTGTGTTAGCACCTATGAAATATGGAGAATGGAGAATGTGTATTGACTCTAGAGCAATAAACAAGATCACAGTTAAGTATAGATTTCCTTTACCTAGGATAGATGATATCATGGATTGTTTGAGTGGAGCAAGATATTTCACAAAAATGGACTTGAAGAGTGGATACCATCATATCAGAATCAGAGAAGGAGATGAATGGAAGACTACTTTTAAGACAAATGAAGGATTGTATGAGTGGTTAGTGATGCCTTTTGGATTGACAAATGCACTGAGTACTTTCATGAGATTGATGAATGAAGTCTTGAAGAAATTCTTGAGTAAGTTTGTGAGTGTATACTTGGATGATATTTAAATTTTTATTAAGACAAAAGAGGAACATTTGTGACATTCTAGACAAGTTTTGCAGAGGTTGAGAGAAGAGCAATTGATGATAAACATTAGGAAGTGTAGTTTCATGAAGGAAGAACTAGTGTACTTAGGATTTGTGATTTTTGTAGAAGGATTGAAGATGGACCCTAACAAAGTGAAAGCAAATGTTGAATGGCCTACACTGAAGAGCATTGGGGAGGTTAGATCATTTCATTGATTGGCTAGTTTCTATCGAAAGTTCATCAGAAATTTTAGTTCAATATGTAACCCTATGACAGAGACAATGGGAGGTGACAGGAAAGACTTTAAGTGGACATCAAGAGAAGATAAAAGTTTTGAATTGTTGAAGTAGAAGGTGACAGAGAAACCTATTTTGGTGTTATCAGATTTTAATAAGGTGTTTCAAGTTGATTGTGATGCAAGTGGAAATATGATTGGAGCAGTATTAAGTCAAGAATGTAGACCTATAGCATATCTTAGTGAGAAGTTGATAGATGCAAGGAGAAGATATTAAATTTATGATCAAGAGTTCTATGCCATAATTCAAGCATTGAAGAAGTGGAGACATTACTTGTTTCCTAAGGAGTATGTACCATATACAGATCATCAAGCTTTGCTATATTTAAATACTCAAGATAAGTTGAATTAGAGACATATGAGATGGGTAGAGTTCATGCAGAGTTACACTTTTGTATTGAAGCATAGGAGTGGAAAATCAAACAAAGTGATTGATGTGTTGAGTAGAAAAAGAAACTTGTTGATAGAAATGAGAATTGAAGTGTTGGGTTTTGATGAATTGAAGAATATGTATGAGGGAGACATTGATTTTACAGAACCTTGGAAAGCATGTAAAGAACCTGTTGTGATGGATAGGAGTAAGTAGTTAGACTATTTTATTCAGGAAGATATGTTGTTTAGAGGAAGTCAGTTGTGCATACCTAATAGTTTAATGAGAGATAATTTGATCAAGGAGAAACACAGTGGAGGATTGGTAGGACATTTTGGCATTGATAAGACAGTAGCTCTAGTGAGTGAAAATTACTTTTGGGCTCAGATACATAAAGATGTTAGGATATTTATGTAGAGTTGTAGAGTTTGTCAAGTTGTAAAAGGGAGTAGTCAGAACATTAGATTGTACACATCTTTGACAATACCAGAGAGACCTTGGGAAGACATAAGGATGACATTTATAATGGGATTGCTGAAGACACAGAGAGGACATGATTCAATATTTGTAGTGGTTGATAGATTTTTGAAGATGGCTCATTTCATACCTTATAAGAAGACAACTAATGCAGTGCATGTGGCTAACCTTTTTTTCAAGAAGATTGTGAGATTGCATGGATTACCTAAGAGTATAATTTCAAACATAGACACCAGATTTATTAGATACTTTTGGAAGACACTTTGGAAGAAGATGAACACATATTTGAAGTTTAGTTCAACATTTCATCCATAGACTGATGGACAGATAGAGGTAGTGAATAAGAGTTTGGGAAACTTGTTAAGATGCTTGGTTGGAGAGAAAGCTGGAAGTTGAGATTTGATTCTTTCACAAGTAGATTTTCCATACTATAATTTAGTAAATAGGAGTACTGAAAGAACACCATTTGTGATTGTTACCGAAATAAATCCTAGAGGAGTTGTTGAATTGAGAGATATTGGTATTCAAGAATAGAAAAGTGCAGAAGTAGAGGAATTTACAGATCACATGAAGACAATGCATAATCAAGTAAAGAAGCATTTGGAGGATATGAATAGTAAGTATAAGGAAAAGGTAGATGAGAAGAGAAGACATAAGGAAGTTGAAGTTGGAGATGAAGTGATGGTGTACTTGAGAAAAGAAAGATTTCTAGTTGGCACATATAACAAGTTGAAGATGAAGAAGTTTGGACCTTGTACGATACTTAGAAAATTTGATTCAGGAAATGCATATGAAGTGGAGTTACTGGAGACATTAGGTATATCACCTATTTTCAACATTGGAGACCTTTATCAGTATCATGAAGTAGATTTCGGTGACAGCATGGAAGACAACCTAAAGAAGTGGTTACCACACAAAGCACTAGAATAGATTGAAGACATTTTGGATAGCAGAGTTGGACATAACACTAGAGGAAGACAATACAAAGAATATCTTGTGAAGTGGAAAGGCAAATCGGAAGAAGATTCATCATGGATTTCTTAGGTTGAGGTGGACTGCCTTGGTTCTCCCATAGCCCCAACAAAGTGTGGGACTCACTTTTTGAATAACCTTGAATGTCTAATACAAGAGCATCCTTGGTTCAAGAGCAATCTTGCATCAACCAAAAACATTTGCACTTTAGTTTTTTTATAGTTCAATTTCTTTCCTTTCATTTTTCTAGTTTCGTTCAGGCAGTTCAGTCAAAAGTAGTTTCTGTATTTTGGTCTACATTCTACTGGAGTTGCATTTCACACTTTACGGAGCTGGAATTAGCATCTAGATTCAGTCATTTACATCATATCTAGAATTAAGAGCATTTGGACCAGTTACCAGAAAGTTATCTCTATTAGAAGATCGACTATTTTCTTAGAATAGAGCATCCCAACAGTCTCTAATAATCAACTAAAAGAGAAGACTTGCAGAGCATTCCTTCACTTGTGGAGCCTAACGACACATCATTCAATGATCTTTGGTTCATGACTAACCTTTCCCGAGATCCACACATCATTCCATTCATTTACGGAGGTGTTCTACATGATTAGGTCTGACCTATCCATGTACACACGTTACAGCTCTTCATTGGAGTTAGTGACCTTCCTTGACTAACATGGAGGAATATTTTGTACAAGAGATGATATATATTGATGTAATAGATCCTTAGGAAGGTAGTTAGTTATCAAGTTATGATCATTAGCATAAGTTCATAGTTTGCATTTGGTGTGAAGGAGCTTTAAAGCTATATCTTGTGCATATTCCAATATTTTGTAATCAAACCTGTGAGCCCTAATTGTAAGCCTGCATGATGCCAACCAGATTGTGTTTGAATTCTATTATATACTAAATGCTTGAATCTATACTTGTTTCATATCCTTGAGTTGTTTCCGCTATGTTTACTCTCATTGCATAACCTGGACAATACATTCTATGAACCTTCCTACCATGACTGTACCATACACCCAAAACATATGTTGTCATTTCTCCTCCATCCTCTTACAAATGTCAAAATCATGTGACCATACACCTCCCACCATCCACTTTGCCTCTCCTTCTTCCAACTCCTAATATCCCTCCATCGAATCTACCTTCGCTACTTCCAACACGTTATCCATCCATTCATAAATCATCTAAAAATCCCAATCATGGCCAACAAATGCATACATCATGTAAACATGAAGCTTCCTCTCCTTCAACCATACCCATGAGATTCAAAAGCCAAAATTTGGATGCCTCTACACATAAAGAAAAAAATCCTAAGGGTCCTCATGCCTTAGGACACAAAAGCAAAGAATCAAAGAAAAATCCATCTCAAAAGATGCATATATCCACACATCTTAAAGTGAAGATGAAAAAGGTGTGGGTCTCCAAGAAACAATAAATTACCTCAAATCTATCTCTAAAGCTGCATACAACCACTCACCTCAAAGAAAATTTGAAAAAGGTGTGGGTCTCTAAGCAAAAAGCCATCAAGTCATTTATGATGCATCCACCTCTCAAGAATCCCAACCATCTACTTTCTCCTCTTCCATCCAAAAATCCCATTCCATCCAAAAGTCTCAAACCCTTCCATCCCACAAAAAAGTTAAATATCATAAAATCACTAAGTGTATGTGGTCCCTAAATGCCTACATCATCCATCTCCTAAGCAAACATCTCCATTTCTACCTACACCACCATCTATTCATAAGCTTCAATGTTTATCATGGTGTGTGAAAATGTTGGTCATGATCCCCTTTCATCCCACAACATTTTCACATACCTCCATATCCCCATCCTTCAACCACTATCTTACATATCTTCCCCATCCTATTCCTATGGTGTATTCTTTTGCATAAGCCTTCCATTCATAATTCACATCATAATCCACTTTTTGCCTCCATAATCCACTATCTACCTACTCCATCTATCTCTTTCATGACATCCCCTACCAACATCTATAAGCACACTTGACATGGTCCATGTGATGGCATCCATCTAGTGAGAGTACCACCTTACATGGAACTAGACACTTGAGTCTCTTTCGTCCATATACCCCTTATCCTATTCAAAAAAAGGAGAAAAAAAGTAAAGAGAAATCCATTCATCTAATGGTGAAAACCTGGCAAACAAGCACCTTGGATAAGTACCATGATGAAAACCTAGCAAACAGGCGTCATGTGTAAGTGGACCTTCCATGGTGTAAATTGATCTTCTATGTCACCTACACTTGGGGGCACCTTGTCTCGTCCACCATATCATTTTCAACCTATCTTACCATACCATTTCCTACCATCCTTATCCATCCACATACACATACCTATCACATTGTGTCCATTCATCCCTTCCTCTTTTGATCTTGACAAAGATTGGGAGCAACAATGTTGAAACATGCCTTGGATAACTCTTGATATACCTCATCCCTTCCAATCCATCCTATCATCTTACCATCAACCCATTGTCATAATCCTAATCCTACTATCCTATCATCCTAAGCTTTGTCATGAAAAATTCTAAGTATTGCACTTGGAATGGGGCATGTTATTCCTATGCGACATAGCCTTTTGAGATCACATCTTTTCTCTTATGCATACATATGTCCTATGTTGCCTATCCCCTCATCCATCCATTTATCATGAGTGTTCCATCCCATCCACTATAGCCTATCCTGCCTATCCTTTTACCTATCTATCATAAGCTTTCCATTCTATCCTACATCCTTGCACCTAGACTTGGTCCTCCCTTGTCATTGGTATCTAGTGCAAAAGGCTACACAAATTGTAAATCCATTGACATCTCAAAACATATTTCAAAATCCAAAAAAAAATCCCATAAAAAGCCCTAAAAAAAATCCAAAAAAAATCGTAAAAAGCCCTAAATTTTTTTTAAAAACTCTAAAAATCCATTGACATCCAAAAACATATCAAAAATGCCAAAAATTTACAAAATCCCAAAAAAATCATAAAATGTCCTGAAATTTTTTTTAAAAATCATTAAATATCTTGAAAAAATCCAAAAAAAATATAAAATGTCCTAAAAAAATACAAAAAAATTAAATATTCCCAAAAATGCAAAACAAATTAAATATTTAGCAAAAAAAAATCCAAGCAATAAACTCACTCCTCGTATCATTCCAATCAATCAATATCAACAAAATCAATCATCAAATCCCTTCTTTATTTCCTCAATCATTCAACAAATCAATTCACCACTTCTTCAAATCAATCCTTTAAGTCAATTTCTTCATCAATCCAATCCATTCATCAATCATATAATCAAATCAAATCTTCAATCACTTCATCCAATCATATCAATCAAATCAATCTAAGCAATGATCTCAAATGCAAGTCACACTAATCCATATCAAGCAAGCTAATCATTTGAGTCACATTATCCAATCACATCAATGGTCTTGATCCTAATCATGTCATAAACTAAATCAATCATCATCATCGATGGGATACATCGTTCCCACATTCTTGTGTTGATCTAGGGATATATCATTTATCGCAATGACAACATTATCATCATCATCATCATCATCATCAATCAATCAATCAATCGGTTTACAACTTGTTAGGAGCAATACCTTGTTCATTTTTAAATTATTTGTGCTTGCTCATGATACAAGATCATCCTTGGCTCAAGAGTAATCTTGCATCAACTAAAAACATTTGGATTTTAGTTTGCTTGCAGTTCAGTTTGTTTCCTTTCATTTTCTAGTTCAGTTCAGGTAGTTTAGTTAGTAGCAATTTCTATATTTTGGTCTACATTCTACTATAGTTACATTTCACATCTTGCATAGTTAGACTTAGCATCTAGATTCATTCATCTACATCATATAAATAATTTAGAGCATTTGGATCAGTTATGGAAAGTTATCACTATCAGAAGATTGACTATTTCTTAGAACATACCATCTTAACAGTCTTAGACAAATCAGCTGAAGGAGAAGACTCGAGTAGAACATTCCTCAAATTGTGGAGCATGATGACACATCATTCAATGATCTTTGGTTTGTGGCTGACCTTCCTCGAGATCTATACATCATTCCATACATTTGCAAAGGCCTTCTACATGATTAGGTCTGACCTATCTGTGTACACATGTTACAACTCTTCATTGGAGTTTGTGACCTTCCTTGGCTGATGTAGAGGAATCATTTGTACTGGAGATGATATATAAGAATGTAATAGATCCCTAGGAAAGTAGTGATTCACATAGTGATAGCTGGTAGTTTAGATTTTGTCCGAAGGAGCCTCAAAGCTATATCTTGTGCTTATTCTGATATTCTAAGCTGAGGCCTTTGAGCCCTAATTAAAGCCTGCATTATGCCGGCTAGATTGTATTTGAATTCTATGATATATTTAATGATTGAATCTGCATTTGTTTCATATCTTTGAGTTCTTTCTGTTGTGTTTACTCTTGTTGCACGGCCTGGATAGTTCATTTTGTGAACCCTCCTATAGTGACTACACCAAGTGGTATCAGAGTGAAAGTTTGAATCTTTAGGAATGAATTGAGTGATGTTGGAGAAGGAAATTTAGTAAGATACTGCTATGGATAGATCCAAAAATTGAGGTAGGTTACTTGTGTTGCAACTGATTGCTGATTGCAAGGCAGTTGTCACCTTATAGCCCGATCGTCGAACTTGAGGTAGTTTGCACTTGATCCTAGGAAGAATGTCACCAAGAAGAGTTGTTGCCATTGGAATAATGGCTAGAAGAATAGATGAGATGATGGAAATGATTAAAACAATGCGAATTCATTTGCATGTTGTTGAAGAAGATAGGCAAAGAGGATTGACATCGAGACCTAATGTTGAAAGTGATGATGAAGAGGAATTTCAATCTGTTGAACAAATTGGTGAAACCCTAGGAGGTGATGAAGAAGAAGAATTAGATCAAGTAAAGATGTGATCTATTTCAAATATTAGAAAGAGACCTGGAGTTGATGTGCCAAACTATGCTGGTAATTTGAACCTTGAAGAATTGATTGACTAGATAAATGACATGGAAGAATACTTTGAATATGAAGAGATTGAAGATCTGATGAAGGTAAAGTTTGTGAAGACAAAATTGAAAAGACATGCTGCTATATGGTGGAAAGAAGTTTAGTTGGATAGAAACAAAAGAGGAAAATAAAAGATTACAAAGTGGGATAGGATGGTAACAAAATTGAAGAATCAATTCATACTTGCTGACTATGAGTTGGAGCTATTGAAAAGATTGCAAAACTTGAGACAAAAGGAGAAATCTATGAAGGAGTACACTGAAGAATTTCATAAGATGATTATAATGATAGGACATAGTGAAGAAAGCAAAGAGAAAGTGGCTAGATACATCAATGGACTGAGATTGAACATTCAAGAAGAACTAAGCTTGGTAAGGATGACATCTTTGGAAGAAGCATATTAGTTTGCCCTAAAAGTTGAAGAGAAGTTGAATAAAATGTATGATCAGAGACAAAGAGGTAGATGAGGTAAATTTCAAAGAGGTAGAACATTTTCTGGAAGAGATAGAACACATTCAGAGTAGAACAAGTTTGACAACGCATTCAAGAAGGAGGACAGAGATACTAATGCATATAGGAGCAATGACATAAATTTTCATCATAGAGGTAATGATAATTCATATCAGAATGAAGTATATGAAGAAAGGAAAGAGGATTTGATAAGAAAGAATTTAGAGGCACTTGTTTCAAGTGTGGAGGTGAAGGACATAGAGCATTTGAATGCAAATAGGGGAGTACAATCAAGAAGATAGAGAACAGTGGAAGAGTAGTCTATTTGGAAGAAGAACATGTTGGATCACCTACTTTTGATGGTAAACCAAAGAAAGGAGAATCACTTGTGATGAGGAGAGCACTATTTCAAAAAGAGATAAATGAGGAACCACTGTAGAGGAAAAGTTTGTTTAGAACTAGATGAAAATCAGGAGGTAAGTGTTGTAAGGTTGTTATTGATAATAGTAGTTCAGATAACCTAGTTTCAGAGGAGATGCTAACTAAGCTGAAGTTGGAAAGATTGAAACACCCTAAGCACTATCAAATAGAATGGATTCAAGATGATCATAAGGTACTGGTGAGTGAACAATGTTTAGTGAAATGTCATATTGGATCTTATTAGGATGAAGTCTTGTGTGATATTATGCCTATGGATGTATGTTATATTTTGTTGGGTATACCTTGGCAGTATGATAGAAAAGCTATACATGATGGGGGAAACAATACATACACTATAACAACAAATAGAAAGCAAATTACTTTGATTCCTTTGAAAGATGATCCTAAGAGTGAAGTATGTGGAAATACTATAATCTATTTGGTAGATGGAAGAAATTTTATGGATGGTTTGAGACATGAGAATATGTGTTATGCTTTGATCCCTAAGAAGCCTGAAACATTGAAGGAGAATAAAGAATCACAAGTAGAGGAGATAAAAGAGTTGCTAATAGAATATGAAGACATCATATTAGATAATGTGTCTAAAGGATTGCCACCTATAAGGAGTATCAGTCATCACATGGATCTTATACTGGGAACTAGTTTGCCTAATATAGTAGCACACAGAATGACACCAAAAGAGAATGAAGAATTGAATAGACAGATACAAGAGTTGTTGCAGAAAGGTTTGATCAAAGAAAGTTTGAGTCCTTGTGCAGTACCTACAATGTTAGTACAAAAGAAAGATGGAGAATGGAGAATGTGCACTGACTCTAGAGCAATAAACAAGATCATAGTTAAGTATAGATTTCCTTTACCTAGAATGGATGATATCATGGATTGTTTGAGTGGAGAAAGATATTTCACAAAGATAGACTTGAAGAGTGGATACCATTAGATTAGAATCAGAGAAGGAGATGAATGGAAGACTACTTTTAAGACAAATGAAGGATTGTATGAGTGGTTAGTGATGCCTTTTGGATTGACAAATGCACCGAGTACTTTCATGAGATTGATGAATGAAGTCTTGAAGAAATTCTTGGGTAAGTTTGTGATTGTATATTTGGATGACATTCTAATTTTTAGTAAGATAAAAGAAGAACATTTGTGGCACCTTAGACAAGTTTTGCAGAGGTTGAGAGAGGAGAAATTATTGATAAACATCAAGAAGTGTAGTTTCATGAAGGAAGAACTAGTGTACTTAGGATTTGTGATTTCTATGGAAGGATTGAAGATGGAGCATGAGAAAGTAAGAGCAATTGTTGATTGGCCTACACTGGAGAGCATTTGAGAGGTTAGATCATTTCATGGATTGGCTAGTTTCTACTAGAAGTTCATCAGAAATTTCAGTTCAGTTTGTAACCCGATGATAGAGACAATGAGAGGTGAGAGAAAAGATTTCCAATAGACATTAGAAGTAGATAGGAGTTTTGAGATGTTGAAGCAAAAAGTGATAGAGCAACCTATTTTAGCATTACCATATTTCAATAAGGTATTTCAAGTTGATTGCGATGTAAGTGGGAGTGCAATTGGAGTAGTATTAAGTCAAGAAGGTAGACCTATAGTATATTTTAGTGAGAAGTTGAATGATGTAAGGAGAAGATATTCAGTATATGATCAAGAGTTCTATGCCATAATTCAAGCCTTGAAGAAGTGGAGACATTACTTGTTGCCTAAGGAGTTTATGTTGTATACAGATCAACAAGCTTTGCAATATCTAAATAGTCAAGGTAAGTTGAATCAAAGACACATGAGATGGGTAGAGTTCATGTAAAGTTATACATTTGTATCTAAGCATAGGAGTGGAAAATTGAACAAAGTTGTTTATGCATTGAGTAGAAGAAGAAACTTGTTGACAAAAATGAGAGTTGAAGTGTTAGGTTTTGATTAATTAAACAACACGTACGAGGGAGACAATGATCTTGTAGAACCTTGGAAAGCATCTAAGGAACCTATTGTAACAAATATAAGTAAGTGGTTGGACTATTCTATTCAGGAAGATATGTTGTTAAGAGGAAATCAGTTATGCATACCTAGAATTTCAATGAGAGACAATTTGATCAAGGAGAAACATAGTGGAGGATTGGCAGGACATTTTGGCATTGATAAGATAGTGTCTTTGGTGCAAGTGAAAATTACTTTTGGCCTCAGATACATAAGGATGTTAGGAAATTTGTGGAGTTGTAGAGTTTGTCAAGTTGCAAAAGGGAGTAGTCAGAATACTGGATTGTATAAACCTTTGACAGTACTGGATAGACCTTGGGAAGACATAAGTATGGATTTTATGATGGGATTGCCTGAAACACAGAGAGGACATGATTCAATATTTCTAGTGGTAGATAGATTTTCAAACATGTCTCATTTCATACCTTGTAAGAAGACAACTGATGCAGTGCATGTAGCTAACCTATTTTTCAAGGAGATCATCAGATTGCTTGGATTACCTAAGAGTATAGTTTCAAATAGAGATACAAAGTTTGTTGGATACTTTTGGAAGACACTTTGGAAGAAGATAAAGATAGATTTGAAGTTCAGTACAACTTTTCATCCACAGACTGATGGACAGATAGAGGTAGTGAATAGGAGTTTGGGAAACTTGTTGAGATGTTTGGTTGGAGAGAAAGTAGGAAGTTGGAACTTAATTCTTTTAGAAGAAAAATTTGCATACATTAATTAAGTCAATAGGAGTATCAGAAGAACACCTTTTGAGATTGTTACCAAAGTGAACCCTAAAAGAGTTGCAGAATTGCGAGACATTGGTATGGAAGAAAAGAGAAGTACAGAAGTGAAGAATTTATAGATCACATGAAGATAGTGCATAATCAAGTGAAGAAGCATTTGGAGCATATGAACAACAAATATAAGGAGCAAGAAGATGAGAAGAGGACACAAAGAATTTGCAGTAGGAGATGAAGTGAAGTTATACTTGAGAAAAGAAAGATTTCCAGTTGGGACATATAACAAGTTGAAGATGAAGAAGTTTGGACCTTGTAGGATACTCATAGAATTTGATTCAAGAAATGCATATGAAGTGGAGTTACTAGAGACATTGGCTATATCACCTATTTTCAAAATTGCAAACCTATATCACTATCATGAAGTAGAGTTCAGTGATAGCATGAAAGAAGACTTGAAGAAGCACTTACCACAACAAGAACTAGAGTAGATTAAAGGCATTTTTGATAGAAGAGTTGGAAATAGCACTAGAGGAAGACAATACAAAGAATACCTTGTGAAGTGGAATAGAAAACTGGAAGATTCATCATGGATTTCATAGGCTAAGGTGGACCGCCTTGGTTTTTCTCTAGCCCAAGCAAAGTGAAGGACTCACTTTTTTTAATAACCTTGGATGTCTGATGAAGGAGCATCCCTAGCTCAAGAGCAATCTTCCATCAACCAACAGCATTTACATTTCAGTTTTCTTATAGTTTAGTTTGTTTCCTTTCATTTTCTAGTTCACTTTAGGTAGTTTAGTCAGTAGCAGTTTCTATATTTTGGTCCGCATTCTACCGTAGTTTCATTTCAAATCTTGCAGAGCTAGACTTAGCATCTAGATTCATCCATCTACATCATATCCAAAATTTAGAGCATTTAGATTAGTTACTAGAAACTTATCTCTATCAGAAGATCGATTGTTTCTCAGAATAGAGCATCCTGATAGTCTTAGACACATTACCTGAAGGAGAAGACTCGCAAAACATTCCTTGACTTGTGGAGCCTAATGACACATCCTTCAATGATATTTGGGTCATGGCCAACCTTGCCTGAGATCCGTACATCATTCCTTGGTCGACGTAGAGGAATCTTTTGTACTAGAGATGATATATAAGGATGTAATAGATCTGTAGGAAAGTAGTGATTCACATAGTGATAGTTGATAGTTTAGATTTTGCATGAAGGAGCTTCAAAGTGATATCTTGTACTTATTCTGATATTCTAAAATCAGGTGTTTCATATCTTTGAATTGTTTCCATTGTGTTTACTCTTGTTTCATGGCTTGGATAGTTTATTCCGTGAACCCTTCTACCATGACTACAGTAGCTTGCTTGCTTTCTTGTGTGTGTTATCTTTTTTATCTTCCATTTGTATCAAATCTATATCCTCCTAGATAATATTCATATCTTATACCTAGACAAGGTTATATTATGCTGGGGCACGAGACACATCATGACCTTAGTTCTCATATCTTGGTCCATAATGTCTAGTGCTATATAAAACATCATGGTTACTCACTTTCATTGCAGCATAACATATCCTTCATCATTTTCCTCCACTTCTTATCTTGCATCATTCATCTTATCCCTCCTTTATCATTTCATCTCATTTCAAGAGAATACCTATGTTTGTCCTACCTATCCATCCTCTCGAGGGGGCATCATCATCCTATCTTTCTATCATCCCCCCTTTTCCTCCATCTATGTCTTATCTTCTTTGAAATGATGTTACTTGACACAAATTTCATCATGTCGAACATCATCTCAAAGAGCGGAAAAATGTAGACACCCAAAATTGTCCCATTTCATTATTTATGCACGAAACTCATATTGTATCGCATACCTTCATTTTGTCTAACACACTTATATTTCATTTTTCTCTTCATATCCTTAATTAAATAAATTTTATTTATTTAATTAATTTTCATTATTCTTCCATCTACCATCAAATGATTAAATAATTTTATATTATTTAATTATTTTGAATTTTCTTCTAATAAATAAATAAAATCATTTATTTTATTTATTTATTCACCATGTCCATAAATTAAATAAATTATTAATTTATTTAATTTATATTATCTTCCATCCTTATCATTTTCTTCTAAAATTGTGCAAGTGGGCCCCCTTATCCATAAAGTAGCAGAAATCAAAATGTGGGAAGAATTAATAAATTAGAAAAAAATCAACTATCCTCATCACTCCAACTCCAAAATAGCAAAAAAGCATTGTATCTTGGAAAAGGATTCTTATCTTCATCAACAACCCACCTAAGATTTCTAAATAAAGTTCCATTTTATGGACACATGGTGCTTGTATGTTCATCCATGATCCTCATTTATTGATCATCCTCTCACCTTTGTCTATAAATATGGCCTCTCATAAGCAATTTGTATGCATTGAGTTTCATATCCTTATGCTGTTGAATTATCATTAGAACCTTTTGCATCGTTCTTCTTCAATCTTATCATCCATCCTCATCTATTATCTTCCATATGTTTATCTTCTATCAATGTTGTGTTGTAGATTTGAGCAATCAACAAATCAACCATTCGAACAAATAATCATGCGTGCATCAACATATAAGGTATTTGAAAAGGTTTGGATCTAACCTGTATTGCATGTTGTTATGTTTTATCTTTCATTTTTGTCCAAATTTTTTGGTAAATAGATACTTTTAGAGGCTGTGTTTTTCCCTCAAAGAGGGTTTTCCTAGGGTATATCTTGTGTGTTATCTTGTTGATTGTCTATTAATCTTTGGATTATGGTAAATCTATAAGGTTGTATGCATCATTATCTCTATTGGGTTATGTGGAATTGGTTTGATCTACCTATATATTCCTAACAGATTTCATAGTTACAGAATATGCAAAAGATATAGCTTTGAATCTCCTTCATGAGAAATTTAAACTATCAAATATCCCTATCTAATTAAGTACTTTCCTAGGCATCTATTACATCAATTTATATAATCTTCGAAACATAAGATTCCTCTGCATCGGCCAAGGAAGATCACAAACTCCAATGAAGAGTTGTAATGTATGTACATGGATAGGTCAAACCTAATAATGTGGAACTCCTCTTCAAATGAATGAAATAGTGTGTGGATCTTAGGTAAGGTTGGCCACGAACCAAACAACATTGAATTATGTGTCATTTAGCCACGCAAGTCATGAATTGCTACATAGGTCTTTTCCTTTAGGTAATTCTCTGAGACTGTTAGGATGCTCTATTTTGAGGAAAACAGTCAATCTTCTAATAGCGATATCTTTCTGATACCTGATCCAAATGATCTAAATTTTGGAAATGATGTGTTTAGATGCTAAGTCCATCTCCGTAAGGACTGAAATGAAAATGTGGTAGAATACGGACAAAAATATTGAAACTGCTACTGACTAAACTAACTGAACTAGACTAGAAAATGAAAAGAAAAAAAATTGAAATGCAAAAGTTTTTGGTTAATGTAAGATAAACTCTTGAACAAGGGATGCTCCTACATCAAACATATGAAGTTGTTGAAAAAGTGAGTCCCTCACTTTGCTGGGGCTAGAGGAAAACCAAGACGGTCCACCTTAGCCTAAGAAATCCATGATGAGTCTTCTTCTGGTCTGCCTTTCCACTTTACAAGATATTCTTTATATTGTCTACCTCTAGTGTTGTGTCCAACACTGTTGTCCAAGATGTCCTCGATTTACTCTAGTGCTTGTTGTGGTAACTACTTCTTCCAGTCTGCTTCAAGGATGTCACTGAACTCTGCTTCATGATACTGATGTAGGTCTATAATGTTGAAAATAGGTGATATACCCAATGTCTCTAGTAACTCTACTTCATATGCATTTCCTGAATCAAATTTTCTGAGTATCCTACATGGTCCAAACTTCATCTTCAATTTGTTATATGTCCCAACTGGAAATCTTTCTTTTTTCAATTACACCATCACTTCATCTCCCATTGAAAATTTGGTGTCTTCTCTTCTCATGTGCTTTCTCTTTATACTAATTGTTCATCTCCTCCAAATGCTTCTTAACCTAATTATGCGCTATCTCCATGTGTCCTACACATTCTTTTACTTTTGCACTCCTCTTGTCTTCCATACTAATTTCTCTCAACTCTGCTACTCCTTTAGTTTTAGTTCTTGTCACAATCTTAAATGGTGTTCTTCTGGTATTCCTATTTACTGAATTATTGTATGCAAACTCTACTTGTGATAGAATCAAATCCCAATTTTCTACCTTTTCTCCAACCAAGCATCTCAACAAGTTTCCCAAACTCCTATTCACTACCTCTGTCTATCCATCAATCTGTAGGTGAAATGTTGAATTAAACTTCAAATCCATCTTCATCTTCTTCTAAAGTGTCTTCTAAAAGTATCCAAGAAATCTTGTATCTTTGTCTGAAATTATTCTCTTAGGTAATCCATGCAATCTCACAATCTCCTTGAAAAATATTTCATCCACATGAACTACATCAATTAGCTTCTTACAAGGTGTTAAATGTCCCATCTTTGAAAATCTGTCCACCACTACAAATATTGAATCATGTCCTCTCCATGTCTTTGGTAATCCCATTATGAAATCCATGTTTATGTCTTCTCAAGGTCTCTCCAGTACTATCAGAGATTTGTATAATCCTATATTCTGACTACTCCCTTTTGCAACTTGACAAAGTCTACAACTCTACACAAATTTCCTAACATCCTTATGTATCTAAGGCCAAAAGTATTTTTCACTCACCAAATCCATTGTCTTATCAATACAAAAATGTTCTGCTAATCCCCCACTGTGCTTCTCCTTGATCAAATTATCTCTCATTAAAATCCTAGGTATGCACAATGGATTTCCTTTGAACAACATCTCTTCTTGATTGAAATAGTCCAACTTACTCCTATCTATCACAACATGCTCCTTACATTCCTTTGAAGGTTTTGCAAAATCAAGATCTTCCTCATACATGTTGTTTAATTCCTCAAATCCTAACACTTTAGCCCTCATCTTTGTTAGCAAGTTCCTTCTTCTACTCAAGGCATCTACAACTTTGTTTGATTTTCCACTCCTATGTTTCAGCACAAAAATATAACTCCACATGAACTCTACCCATCTCATATGTCTCTGATTCAACTTTTCTTGACTGTTCAAATATTGCAAATCTTGATGATCTCTATACAACACAAACTCCTTAGGCAAAATGTAATGTATCCACTTCTTCAAGGCTTGAATTATGACATAGAATTCCTAATCATAAATTGAATATATTATCCTTGCATCATTCAACTTCTCACTAAAATATGCTACATATTTGCCTTCTTGACTTAACGTTGCTTCTATTGCATTTCCACTTGCATCACAATCTACTTGAAATAACTTATTGAAATTTGGTAATGCCAACATAGGTTGCTTTGTCACTTTCTGTTTCAACAATTCAAAAGTTTTATCTACTCTTGATATCCACTTAAATTCTTTTCTGTCACCTCTCATTGTCTCTGTCATAGGGTTACGTACTAAACTAAAATTTCTAATGAACTTCTAGTAGAAACTAGCTAATCCATGCAATGATCTGACTTCTCCAATACTCTCTGATGTAGGCCATTCAATAATTGATCTTACTTTCTTAGGGTCCATCTCCAATCCTTCTATGAAAGCACAAATCCCAAGTATACCAATTCTTCCTTCATGAAACTACACTTCTTGATGTTTATCGGTAATTTCTCTTCTTAGTCCCTGCAATACTTGCTCAGGTGCCACAAATGTTCTTCTTTTGTCTTACTAAAAATTAGAATATCATCCAAATATACAATAACAAACTTACCCAAGAATTTCTTCAAAACTTCATTCATCAACCTCATGAAAGTACTCGATGCATTTCTCAATCCAAAGGGCATCAATAACCACTCATACAATCCTCCATTTATCTTTAAAGTAATCTTCCATTCATCTCCTTCTCTGATTCTGATATGATGGTATCCACTCTTCAAATCTATCTTTGTAAAATATTTTCCTCCACTCAGACAATCCATAATATCATCCATCCTAGGTAAATGAAATCTATACTTAACTGTGATCTTGTTTCTTGCCCTAGAGTTTGTACACATTCTCCATTCTCCATGATCCTTCTTCAATGCTAACACTATAGGTACTACACAAGGACTCAAGCTTTCTCTAATCAAACCTTTCCTCAATAACTCATGTATCTATCTATTCAATTCTTCATTCTTTGTCAGTGTCATTCTCTATGCTACTTTGTTAGGCAAACTAGCTCCTGGTAGAAGGTCCATGTGATGACCGATACTCCTGATTGGTGGCAACCCTTCAGGTACATTATCTGATATAATTGTGATTCTTTAGTCTCTGTCTTTACGGTTTTAGGCTTCTTAGGAATCAAAGCATAACACATATTCTCATGTCTCAAACCATCCAGAAATTTCCTTCCATCTATCCAATAGATTCTAGCATTCCCGCATACTTCAGTGTTAGGATCATCTTCCAAGGAATCAAAGTAATTCTCTTTCCATTTGATGTTATAGTATATGTATTCTTTCTCCCATCTTGTATATCTTTTCTATCATACTGCCATGGTCTACCTAACAAAATATGGCATACATCCATAGGAAGAATATCACACAATACTTCATCATGATAAGATCCAATATGAAATTTCACCAAACATTATTCACTAACCAGTACATTATGATCATCCTGAATCCATGCTATTTGATATGGCTTAGGGTGTTTCAATCTTTCCAACTTCATCTTAGTCACTATCTCCTCTAAAACTAAATTATCGAAACTACCACTATCAATTACAACCTTACAACATTTACCTCCTGATTTGCATTTGGTTTTGAACAAACTTTTCCTCTGTGGTGGTTCTTCATTTGTTTCTTCTTGAAATAGCGCTCTCCTCATGACAAGTGATTCTCTTTTCTTAGGTTTACCAACTGAACTAGGTGATCCAACAGGTTCTTCTTCCACATAGGTTGCTCTTCCATTGTTCTTTGTTCTCTTTCTTGTACTCCCTTGATTAGATTCAAATGCTATATGTCCTTCACCTCCACAATTAAAATAGGTTCCTCTAAATGCTCTCCTATTATGTCCTCTTCCTTCTCTTCAATATCCTTCACTCCGGTATGGACTAGGGTTTCCTCTTTGGTAGAAAGTTATGTCATCTCTCCGATATGCATTATTATCTTTGTCCTCCTTCTTGAATGTGTTTTCATATCTATTTTTCTCTGCATATGATCTTTTTGTTCCAAAAAATGTTCTACCTCTCTGAAATTTACCTCCTCTACCTCTCTATTTTTTATCATGCCTCTTGTTCAACTTTTCTTCAACCTTCAAGGCAAAGTGATATGCTTCTTCCAATGTTGTCATTCTCACCAAACTTAGTTCTTCTTGAATGTTCAATCTCAATCCATTGATGTCTCCAGCCACTTTCTCCTTTCTTGCTTCACTACATCCTTTCCTTATGATCATCTTCTAAAATTTTTAGTGTACTCCTTCCCAGATTTCTCCTTTCGTCTCATGTTTTGCAATCTCTTCAACAGTTCCAACTCATAGTCAGTAGGTATAAACTAATTCTCCAATTTTGTCACCATTCTATCCCACTTCGTAATCTTCTCTTTTCCTCTTATGTCTCTATCCAACTGAATTTATTTTTGCCATATAGAAACATGTCTTTTCAACTTTGTCGTTTCAAATTTCACCTTCTCTAGATCTTCAATTTGTTCATACTCAAAGTATTCTTCTAGGTCATTTATATAGTCAATCAACTCTATATGATTCAAATTTCTAGTATATTTTAGTACATCAACTCTAGGTCTTTTCCCAATCTTTAAAATAGCTTGCAACATCTTGACTTGATATGATTCTTCTTCTTCTTCTCCTAGGATTTCACCATTTTGGTCAGTAGATTTAAATTCTTCATCACCATCACTTTCAAGATTAGGTCATGGTGTAAGTCCTCTTCTTTGATCTTCTTCAATATCATCCATGCAAACTCGTATGATCTTCATCATCTCCATCATCTCATCCATTCTTCCAACCATAGTGCCAACAACAGGGATTCTTGTTAGTGGCATTTCTTCCTTGGATCAAGTATAACTGCCTCAAATTTGGCGATCGTGCTACAAGGCGACAACTGCCTTAGAATTTATGATAGGTTGACAACACAAGTAGTCTACCTCAAATTTGGCAATCTGTTCATAGAAATATCTTATAGAATTCCTTTGCCAACTTCATTCAATTCACTCCCAAAGATTTGAAACGTCTCTCTAATACCACTTGGTGCAGTCACGGTAGGAGGGTCCACAAAGTGAACTATCCAGGTTGTGCAATTAGAACTTAAAAACAATGGAAACAACTCAAGGATATAAAACAAATACAGATTCAATCATTCATCATATCATAGAATTTAAATACAAATTGGCTGGAAACATGTGGACTTACAATTAGGGCACACAAGCCTGATTTCATAGTTACAAAATATGCATAAGATATAGCTTTGAAGCTCATTCACGATAAATTCAAACTATCAACTATCTCTATGTAATTCACTACTTTCCTAGACATCTATTACATCAATTTATATCATTTCTAGAATATAAGATTCCTCCACATCAGCCAACGAAGATCACAAACTCCAACAAAGAGTTGTAACATGTGTACATGGATAGGTTGGACCTAATCATGTGGAAATCCTCCACAAATGAATGAAATAGCATGCGGATCTTACGGAAGGTTGGCCACAAACCAAACAACATTGAATGATGTGTCATTTAGCTCCATAATTCATGAATTTCTCCACATGTCTTTTCCTTTAGCTAATTCTTTGAGACTGTCAAGATGCTCTATTCTAAGGAAAATAATCGATCTTCTAATAGTGATATCTTTTCGGTACTTGATCCAAATGATCTAAATTTTGGATATGATGTGCATGAATGTGTCTAGATGCTAATTCCATCTTTGCAAAGTCTAAAATGATAATGCAGTAGAATGCAGACCAAAATACTAAAACTCCTATTGAGTGAACTGACTGAACTGACCTAGAAAATGAAAAGAAAAGAAACTAGAATGTAAATTTTTTTGGTTGATGCAAGATTGCTCTTGAACCAGGGATGCTCCTACATTAGAATCCCTCTCCAAGATATCCACGTGAATTAAAATTTAGTGGTCATGTATCCATTCAACATCTTAAACCAATCATCACTCAAGAGCATATGCATCTAGGATATCGACCACCTAAATATATATACATTGTGGAATATGTGGGCCTACTATGAGCTACATATATAAGTGACCTATCTTTGTAACAAACTTCACCTCTATTTTATCTAGTTGGATAACTATTTGGTTTATTTATATTAGCATGAGGTCTAATCATTGGCAAACCAAATCTAGCATGACATTTCTAGATGTGTGTAAATTGACAATATAGTTATGCAAATTCTTACCAAAAAAGGATTATCAATGAGAATAGGAGAGATTTTGTCTTTTATTTGTATACATACACATTCATGTTTGATATTTTTTATTGATTTAGTTTTATCTTGATGGTTGGTATATATTATCATTATCTTTTACATTTTTCCAAACAATTGATTCACTTCAAATAATGAAATATTATCCTTGATTTTCTTGAATTCATCAACAATATAATACCTATTTTTACTTTAATCCAAAATCACTTCTAAGTTAAATGGTTGAGGATTGATTTTTAATTATTGGGCTATATTAGGGCCTTGTGATGTGGTTGGTTTGTTCCTATCATCAGGATCAGAGGTATATGAAAGACATTTGGTGAGGTAGATGTTATCAATGGTTACATACATTTATGTCTTAAAGACAACCATTTCCACTCCTTTGGTATTTTTGATATCTTTGAATTTCCTCTATGTTTCCTTTAGGATCATTTTCTTCCTCACTCATAAATTTATAACATAAGTGAGGTTCTAGTATTCTTATTATCTTTTCTTGAGTTTGGATCCTACATAGCTACTAGTTCATGTCCCTCCATTTCTTCTTGGACTATGTCCATTATTATACAAAATCTAGACAATGTACCTCTCAATTTGATTAGCATTGGAGTGAAACTTACTATACAATAAAAAATGCACAAGGTCAATTTTGAAAGTACATATTCTTCTTATTTTAGTGTCCATTTTTACAATATGTTCTAGAATCATTTTATCCCAACCTTAGCCTTTTACCAACTCCTAGTGCTAGTGTGTTCTTCTTCTTTATATCCAACCATCTTTCATGCATTCCCCTATGTTTGTGTTATGTTTGGTTCTCATCTTCTCAAGTTTTTTAGTGTGTTATACTTGGATGCTAGTGTAGCATGAGGATGCCCTTGTTCCATGCTCCCATACTCTAACTATAATATCATGCAATGCCTTTTTATAACCTACCAATGAAAATTTAAGTCCCAAATATTCTATTGTAACTACCATACACCTAGTTTTTGGAAGTCCAATAGCCACCTTTGCAATTTTGAATATCCATTAAGCTTCCCTCTCATTCTTCCAAGATTCAACTCTCATTATCTCTTGAAAGTCTGAACTCTCTTTGGTTTTCTACAAAATTTTGCATCATTTTATAACATGTTGCATAATTTCAACATTCCACTATACCTCCTTAGCCTTGTGACCATCCTCTATTATCATTTTTAAGACTAGTTTTCTAAATTTTATCTTCCTTTCCTTTATTTTTTATATTTTTCTTCTTTTCCTTGTCATTGTGGAGCTAGTACCTCCTTTATCCTAACATACACACTAGGGTATTTCTCCCATAGACTAAGGATTGATTCTTATAGATCTATTTACATTCATATTGTTTTCCTTAGTCCTAGATGCACATAGGATAATGCACACATATTTCCATTTCCTCTTGACCATTGACTACCTATTGAGGTTTAAATACACAACTAGGGGATTGACCATTCTTAGCAAGCTCCCAAGCAATACTAAACAATTTTCTTATCTCAGCTATGGTTACTTCATGCTTCTACAATATTAAAAATGTTTTTCTTTCTCTCTTGCCTTCTCTATCATTTAGATATGTCATTTAAACTAATTGGTTTAAATTGATTTCTTCATTTATGTATGTTTTTGGACATCTCCTAGGATTTCTATTTTATGCCTTTGTCTCCTTATTTATAGATAGCGCATGTCGAAGTAAGAAACTTTATTATTCCATCATCCTATAATGATAGCACATATAGATTGGATTATAGCATACAAATTGGATGATAGTGCAATGGGCTAGCATTCGGGCCACTGAGCTTCCTAAGTCATATTCTAGTTTCATTATTATTTTAGCAATTATATTATGTACTTATTTTTCTATTTCTATTTTTTTCTCTTTTCGACAACTGAGCTCACATTAATGCAAACATAGAAGTTTAACACAATAGTTAAATTATCATTTACATTTTGGTGAACTTTTTTATTCAATCCAACAACTTCTTTTCCATTCAAATTTTCTTCCAAAAACTAGAACTAAAAATATTTATTTATCATTTTTTTGCTGGGGTACTACCTTGAACCCCATTCAATAGGATTAAGGAGAAAAATAGTGGCCTTCATATAGATTTGTCTACACATTATTAAACTATCCTTTTCTCATGTCTCCCATACCAATGAGTGCTTTTGTCCTTCATGACAATCCTCTCTTCAATGAGGACTTCTTTCTTACTAATTGTGAGTTTTCTCTCTTTTATCCTTCATCTCATGATGTATACTCTTCTTCTTTCTCCCTTTATTGTTGGAAATAAGGTAGATAACTAAGAGGGGGGGTGAATTAGTTACCTTAAATATCTTAACTTTCTCTTCTACTTTAACAATTAGTGTAGCATAAAAACATATAAACATACATAATCATGAGAGTAGAATTAAAATTAACACACATAACACAAGGATTTTTACATGGAAAACCTTTTTAAGTGAAAAACCACAGGGTGACTAACCCAAGATTGTATTCTCTATTAAAAGAATAAGAAGTACAAAATGGCACTTACCAATTAGGACTCACTGCCTGAGCACACTCCTCACAAGAGGCACACTGCCTACAAGAGACTTACTATCTACAAAGTTTATAGAAGGTAACTAGGTGTTTGAACTGATGAGAAGCATCCACATATGCTGAGGTTCAATTCTGGTTAGGCTCAATATACTGATCTAATGCACTTCATTCTTCCTCTGCTTTAGTACTGTTGTTCTATCACATACCGGACTTGTATTGTTGCTTCCACACTTATCTCTGCCTTTCCTCACACACTATACACTTCCACACACACCTTCATACTAAAATCCATCTGGTATATATATCCACACCAAGGACTTCAACATCTTTCTAGTCAGCAACTAGAATACTCAAGATATTTACAAAACATTGATTTGTTGGTTGATTCCATGCTTAATATGTGATGTGTATCAAAAACATAGACATAGAAGTCATCAATCATGTCATCCAACCATGTATGATCCCTCAAGTAGCTTGATCAACATCAATAACTCATTCAGATTGAAGTCTGATACTCCATCGGTCAGTTCTTCCTCAGTCTGCTCTACCTATCTAGAACCCAACACTCAGATGCTCATATCTTTTCTATGATTCATCATTAGAGGCTCAATCTCTGGAATATAGTAGTCATGATACTCCTCTTGACTTGTCCAAGTCTATAACTTGCTGAGTTACACCATCTGAGAGATCTGGACCTGATTGTCGAACCTTACTGCATGCTCTGTTCTTGTTCACTGGATTAGAACACTCTTCAATCTGACTTCTGGTATAGACATACTATGTGTTGTGGATGTGTGGGATAGACTTTGTTGCCATCAATGACAACACTCATGAAGCCACACAGTGTCTCTTACCAACAATCTCTCCCTTTGGCATTGATGGCAACACTTAGTGAAAAATGACTAAGTGTCGCATCAGACTCCCCCTTGGCTGATGCTCTATCTTATGCATTGTTTTACCAGAGCTCCCCCTTAGCTAGATTCCACATTTTTCACTACTCCTTACTCCCCCTTTGACATCAATGGCAAAGGGTGGAATCCGTACACCAAAATTTTGCAAAAATCAACCTATACATAGCCACGTAAGTATATATACTTGTTATACTTACATATACTTAAGTATATACACAAAAGTAGTCTTCAACTGTACAAATTATGTTGCCCAACTCTGCTTCATCCTGTCTAAAATTGAGATGTGATCACTTAACAAAAATGCATAAGCTTCTACCCTTCTTAAGTCTTCCAAATCACCGGTTTGGGCTATGGTCTGAGCATCAGTTAAGGCCTCATGCATTGCCTCTAACTTAGGGACAATTATCCCTCTAAGTTCACTCATCCTGCTTCTAATATTCTTCTTCTACTTTTCAAGCCTCTTTATTTTATTTATTATGGAAATAGCCTAGCACTCTTGATTAATTATGGATGTGGTGAGGGGATCAAAATTTTGAGATAAACTTAACAATTTACCTTCTTGTTCTTTCACCTTCTTTTCAATATCTTCTGTCACTTTGGACCAAGATAGACAAAATTTGTACATTTCCCCACCATCTTTAAGAGCATTTTCAAGGCTCTTTATCCCAATATCCAGGGTCCTCCTATCATTAGCTATGATTCCTTGTACTTTAGTGAATCTATTTCCCAAAAACTCTTTCCAGACCTTTTCTTCTGTCGATTTCTCTAAAGAATCAAAATGAGTGTTGACAGAGTTTACTAGAGATTTCAGGTTACCAGATGGAGAGGCCAAAGGATCCTTTTGGAAGGATGGCATGATATTTTCTAACACACCAAATGCAATCTCTATCAACTCATGGTCTTCCATGTGAGACTTTAGAATCTTTTAGTTTTCTTTAGCTTGAGCAAAAGATGCTACCTTCATTGTCTAGACTGGAGAGAGGGTATCAAAGTTTAGTGGTTCTTGGAATAATTCTGGTTCATCTATCTCTATCATTTCTTTGTTCAAAAAGGTCTTTACTGCCTCTGCAGTATCTCTTATTGAAGATTGAGTCTTCTTTCCTTTTGCAACCTCAAAACTGTCATCAAGGATCTTCTCTATTTGTTCTTCTTCTCTTCCCTTTACCTCCTCTTCTTGACTCACTTTTTCTTCTTTTCTTCATTCTCCTTCAGTTCCTAAGTCTGGAATGTCTACAATGGGATCCGGAGGAGAGATGTTAACTTCTTCATGAACTTCCTCTTCTAGAACAGAGGAGTTCAAGTCTTTAGACTTCTCCTCATCTGTCTCTTTTGACCCTTCTATATGTTTCTCAGTAGATTCTTCTTTTGATGCATTTGATCCTTCAACATCCATGGTAGAGGGTTCTTCATCTATTTCCTCTATGATAGGGAGATTGAATCTTTTGAAGGCATTCTAGAGGATGTCTTATGTTTCTCTTTCTATTTGATTATTCTCTCCAAGCATTAGTTTGTTCATTCTTGCTTTGCTCTAGAATTCATCCTTGCAGTCCTTGAAGATCATGTTCATTTACTTTGGAGTAATGGAAGGATAGAGCTGAATAGCAATCTATTGTCAGATCTCTAAGTCCTTTTCCTTGGTATTCTCTTTTCTAAGTTCAAGTACCTTCTCTAGACTTTTGGGAATTAGAGAAATGATTTCAATGAATGCTTTATTATAAATGTTTAGGTACCTGATTGTAGCATCTTCCAAGATCCTCTTGTTAGTATCACTATATTCATCATAAAATTATGTGACTGGTTGTAGATTCCCATCCACTTTAACTACCTTGATGATATCATCAATAGAAAGAGTAGGATTTTCAACAAATTCTTCTACCCCTTCTTTGTTTTTGCAGGTAGAGGATTCCCTAGATGTTTTCTTCTTCTTTTTCATTTTCTTAACTTCCTCATCAAACTATGTTTCTTCATCATCCTTTTATCTTATGTAGGACCTTGTAGCCTTTGGTTTTGTTCTCTTTTCTCCCTTTCCAGATGTCTTGGCTTCTAGTTTTGAGGCTCTTGAGCTCTTAGGGGTGGCAAGTGCAGAGCTCTTGGAGGATCTAGTCCAGGAGGAGGCTTGCACTGAAACACTTTCTTTTTCTACTTCTTGTTTCTTTTTCTTAGCTCTTTCTATTTTCTCTCTATTTGTATCAACTACCTCTTTTGATATGCCAAATCTTTTGGCAATTTCCTCTATTTCTCTTCTGACTTTCCTTTTATTTCTAGTTGTCTCAGTTCAACATGTATCTTTACACTTAATTCTTCAAAGGTTCTAAACCTTTCTGCCTCAAGGTCCTTAGGCTAACTCAACAAGTGTTGGACATTCAGCTCCAAGATTTTCTCATCAATCTCAAATCCCATTGGCATAATCCAAATTGTTATGGGCTCAACTGCCTCCATTAGGCATTGATCAGTGTCTACCATGAAGAATAATGTATCCTTATATTTTTCAACTATTGTTTGAGGAATTATTTCTTTGGCCTGCATCATACTTTGGAAGTTTTTATAGTATCCCCAGAGTGTTATACTTTGAGCCTTGGCATCACCAAGCCCATACATATAATCTCTAATTTGTATGGCAATTGGTCTGTCATTTTGCTATACCCAACCACTTGATCTAGGTAGCTCATTCATATAGTAAAAGAACAGACACAGTATTAAGCCACCATACTTCAATGAGTTCTTCTTATCCTTATTGATCTTCTACAAGTTTTCTAATAGTTGGTTTAGAAGAAGATCACATAGGTCATAATCAACATTTTCCCTTAGCATCTGATATGCTATATAAATTGTAGTTCTAGACATAGAATTCTCCCTGCTGGAATAATAGATTTTATAACCAATTATCATAGAGGCAAATTTAACATCTGAATCTATGATATCTTCTATTGTCATTGTTCTTTTGTCAAACTTAGATTTGGTAGCTTCACTTACTGTCTGGTTCTTGATAGATTTGAGTGCAGGCAACCCACTAGATGAGTGCAATCCAATTAATACCCTAATGGCATGTTTTGTTATCTTGAAGGACTTCATCAACCACATGAAATTGTCATGTATTCTACTAAGAACATACCAGACCCATTCATCTTCTGCAAAAGAGGGGAAGTGGATGTAATGTCCAAAATGCTTATCCTGGAGGGCCTTGTATTGAGGTTTGAGTTCAAAAGTTTCATCTATTAATTGTCATGGTAGATATCCATCATCTTGGATTCTCCAAATTCCTCAATATTGGCGTGGATGTACACCCTAACATCTTCTATGTGCAAAACATCACGCAGAATGCTAGAAAAAGTGACTAAGGGATCAACTTATAGGGACTTGTAGGGGTGTTTCTTGAACTTTGGGTGCAGCCTATCAGTGATCTTAACAACCATTGGAGTAGCCATCTTTGCAAAATATTTAGAGAGAGATATTCAGAAATGGAAATACCTTTTTACACATTTAGGGTTCACAATAAGAGTCAGAACAAGTTGCTGGTTGAATCAAATTCTACAGTTGATCTTTGAGAAAGTTGTAAAAACTTGATGCAGAGCTCTTCCTTTCTTCTTCTCGAATGCAAATGTGCAAATGATGAGTAAAAGAACCCTTTTATCTCTATGCAACCCTAATTTCCTTTTGCAATAAATGCACAACTTAAGTCATTTGGTTGCCTTGTTCTGAGAGAGATCTTTCTGAATCACTGAGATGCAATTAGAATCATTTTCAGTGATAATTGACAATGTATCTTCTTTCCTCCAATCATGCCATGTATCTGCAGATCAAGATATTTCAATTTTGAATCATACTAGATCTATCTATGAAGATCCTACTTTACTGGATGGTTGTTAAACTAGATCAATCTTCGGATTAAAGTCTTCAAAACTATTTATGGATCTTTCATACTTTTATCCAGGGTTATTTAGATATTTCTCTGAGAACCCTTTCCGCAACATTCCATGTGCCAAATTTAGGCACCAATTGACTGGCTGGGGCAATTTATTTTCCTTTGTGACTCCCCCTGAGCCAAAGCTCATTTGTTTAGTTTTTGGAGGGAATATCAGCACCAGATTCTAGTGCGGATCCATCCCCAACATTTTGGTACTCTTCTTCACCCAAATATTGTTCATCTCCCTTTGAACTTCATCCGCATTCACTTTGGCTTTTCCTTTATCTTAATTTTGATTATGATGCACTAGACCCTTTTTATCCTAATTCTTACTTCTATAGAATTTAGCAATATGACTGGATCTATTGCAATTGTAGAAAACATTTCTTTGCATATTTGAATGATATCCTCTTGATCTACATTGATTAGCCATATGTCCCATTCTATTGCATGCAAATCATCTACCATTGAATGAATTGTTTATTTGTATATTTTTGCATTCATGAAATTTATAACCATACCTTTTGTAGTTGAAACACTGTCTGGAGAAGGATGAATTAGTCTAATTCATTCTTCTTCTGCACTGAGTTGCTTTATGACCGAAGTTGTTGTAAATGTAGTAGTATCCATTGAAGGATGGATATATTTTAGCATTTGGTTGCCTTATTGGAGGTCTTCTAGGCCTATTTCTTTGATTTCCTGATCTAGAGTTCTTCTGACTGGATCCGAAGCTTTCACCTTTCTCATATCCCAAGACACACTTGTCATCTACCCTCTTTTGGCTTTCAAGAAGAACTTCAAGTTGAGATGAGATTATCTTGAATTTCTATTTGTATTCATTTGTTGTTTGAATATCTTGTTTAAGAGTGTCTATCTAATTCTCAAGTTGTTCTTCATTATCTCTATCATCTTCAAGATCACATTCAAGATGCCTGATTATTCTATCCATTTTGTGGAAGTCCTCTGACTTCTTCTTGAGAGATTGTTTTAGATTATCTTCAATTTTTCTTTTCTCTTCAATTTCTTGTGTGAATCTTAATACCCCTAATTCCATCTCATGCCTTACCATAATGATCTCTTTTGATAGCTTTTCACATAGCTTGTTTTTCTTATTCATATATTCATTAGTATCATTGGCTTCACTTTGACTTGCTAATTTTTTAAGTAGTTCCTTTCTCTTTTTCACAAAAGTACTCAGTTTTTCTTTTAGCTCATTTATGAAATCATCAACTTGTTTGAGTCTTTCTCTCAGGTTATTGACTTTAGAGTGTGATTTCTCAAGATCATCTAGGGTAGACTGAAGTTGTTCCTTCATACCATACATATCCATTGAGATTCCCAGATCTTCCCCAAGTTGTTAGGCTCTGTTTAGAGGAACATAGCTTTGATACCAATTGTTGGAAACAAGGAAGATAACTGAGAGGGGGGGTAAATCAGTTATCTTGAATATCTTAACTTTTTTTTTCTCCTTTAACAATTAGTGTAGCATCAAAACATATAAGCATGCATAATCATGAGAGCACAAATAAAATCAACAGACATAACACAAGGATTTTTACATGGAAAACCCTATTAAGGGAAAAAAACACAGGGTGACTGACCCAAGATTTTATTATCTGTTAAAAGAATAAGAAGTACAAAATGGTACTTTCCAATTAGGGCTCACTACTCGAGCACACTGCTCACAAGAGGCACACTACCTACAAGAGACTCACTGTATACAAAGTTTATAGAAGGTAACCAGGTGTTTGAACTGATGAGAAGCATCCACATACGTTGAGGTTCAGTTTCGGTTAGACTCATATACTGATCTAATGCACTTCATTCTTCTGCTGCTTTACTGCTACTGTTCTGTCATATACTAGACTTGTATTTCTACTTCGACACTTATCTCTACCTTTCCTCGCACACTATACACTTCCACACACACCTTCATACCAAAATCCATCTGTTATATATATCCATATGAAGAATTTCATCCTCTTTCTAGTCAGCAACTAGAATACTTAAGATATTTACAAAACACTAATATGTCAGCTGATTCCATGATTAATATGTGATGCGTATCAAAAACATAGACATAGAAGTCATCAATCATGTCAGCCAACCATGTATGATCTCTTAAGTAGCTTGATCAACATCAATAACTCATCCGGATTGAAGTCTAATACTCTGTTGGTTAGTTCTTCCTCAGTCTGCTCTGCCTATCTGGAACCCAACACTTAGATGCTCATATCTTTTCCATGATTCATCACCGGAGGCTCAATCTATGGAATATAGTAGTCATGATACTCCTCTTGACTTTTCCAAGTCTGTAACTTACTGAGTTACACCATCTGAGAGATCTGGACCTGATTGTCAAACCTTGCTACATGCTATGTTCTTGTTCACCGAATTAGAACACTCTTCAATCTGACTTCCGGTATAGGCATACTATGTGCTACGGATGTGTGGGATAGACTTTATTGCCATCAATGACAACACTCATGAAGCCACATAGTGTGTCTTGCCAACACTTATTCTATTTCATTAAATGAGGTTTATTTCCTTTCTAAAAGTAATATAAGTGTGATGACATCGTTGGCCATTTTTCTTAATTTCTATACATGCATTTCTTAGTTGATATCATTTAATATGCATTAGTTATTGAAAATCATGTAGTATCTCATACATATAACACTTGATGAATTAAACATGTTAATCATGCTCCTATTTCTCTTCTTCCATCAACTCTTATTCTTCCATTAGATACTCATCTTCTTGTTAAAAACACTAAATAGTATGATCTCATTAAGTAGCTTTAATCTAATCAAGCTAAGATATCTCTTTAGAATTGATGAACAAACTTCACCTTCTTATTGTGATATGCTTGAAAAGGATTTAAAGAAGATTCCTATTTCATCTTTTGTTAAGCCACCTAAAGTATCTACTCTAATCAATTACATGTATTTTTTTTCTTAAACAAAAGTGGCAAGCCACTATAAAATATATTATTAATAAATAAAAGTTACAAAATCCTGGTTTAGAGAGCATACTAGCAAGAAAGAATCAAGAAGAAAACCTCTGGTTATAGCATACAAAATATACAAAATTCTTACAATAAATATCCCAAAAAGGGAACCATATCAAGGATTTACAGTGATAAGAATTGAAAGACTCAAGAGACCACAATCTCCCCACTGTTACCCAACTTACTTCCTCTATCTCTAGATGACAATAACAAAATAGATTGTGAACCATTCGAATCCACTAGCTTAATAAAAACTAGCTCCCACTTCCACGATCCAAAAAAGAAGGAAATGGAGAACCTGCCAACCAGAGACCAACTACCCTAGAACATTTATGAGGCCATAGCCAACATAGAACAGTGCACCGCTAGGGTATATAGGCCCTTACTTTTATAGGATTACAAAAAGAGATTACATATACAGAATAAATATAGAGAAGCGAAACAAGAACTTTAACCAACTACAACATCATTCAAATCTTGCAATAGATAATTACCCTCAGCTGCATCTGAATCACCTGGAGACCCAGGAGGAGGAGAAAGATGAGGATGAAACTAGATCAGGAACAACAAATCATGATATTTTTCTTCCACACAATTTGCCAGTGCCTCTCCCAATTCACTTCTGTGAGCATGAAGAGAAATGTGTAGGAGATCCTCATTTTCAAGACAAATGGCCGAGCCAAAGACATTAAAAGTGCAATTATGGGCAGGAGAATGTAGGATGTGGCATTTTGTGAATACTCCCTTAGTTAATGTACTAGACTTGAACAAATCATAATTCTAAAAAGCTTCAATCAACAGGTCCTCTAAATACAGAAAACTATGAACATACTTACCAGTAATTAACTGCCTTACCAGCAAAGAATCCTAAACCAAGTCCATCACATTGGATGCAAACATCGACATAATCTGAGACAGGTAGAGAGATCTCACACAAGAATCCAACAAATCTTTCCAAACCACCTCTCGAACAGATTCTTCAATGTCTTTATTTTCAATGGCAAAAACAGAGGCTAAACCTTCTAAATTCACATTCTTGAAGAAAGTCGTCTCCCATTTCTGCATAGGAAAGAGAAGTTTGCAATTCAACTAGATCTCCATCCTTCACTCTTCACCAATGAATGAATGAATTAGGAGAAGGTTGTGGTTAAATAACTCAGAGGAGCCAAGTAATAAAAGCTCAACATCATATCCAGATCACATAAGTTTCCTTCTTTTTGGGTTTAGCAATAAAAAATTCATCTTTTCATTATGTCATTATTAACTCTATGGGAAGTAAGAGGACCTTAATCGATAATGGTTTTTTCCTTAATGTTAGTAGTCTTGACTTTCTAAGATGAATCTATGTTTATACCTCTAATATTACTCCCTCTAAGATTTTCATTAGTGGTTTTGATAAGGTTGATAAAGATCCTTTGGGAAACATTACTTTATCTATATCACTAGGACTTGTCATTGTCCCTACCATGGTCCATGTCATATCAATGAATCTTTCTTACAACCTTTTTCTTGGTAGACTGTAGATTATGTAGTGGGGGTAGTTGCCTCTTCTATTTATCAATCCATAAAATCCATCCATGGAGTCGAGGATTTTATGATAAAGGTTTATACCAACCCATTTTAGTATTGTCATATTGCCAACACTATCTTTTCTATTCCATCTTCTACAATGGTCTCTTCTACTTCAGCCACATATAGAGACCATTAGTATCTCATCGTACTGAATCTATACCATTGAAAGATCATTACTCTTCTAATGCATGTCTTGGTCATGATTGGGGCTCCTTAGACTTTATTTCTACTTACATTGGTGAATATAAGGTTGATCCCACTCACTTTGACATCCCTATATGGAACATTGATATGCATTCTTATTGTAGAAGTATTCCTTCATCTTTTGTTAATTTTTCCACTTCTCCAACATTAGAATTCACATCCTATTTTGATAAGGCTAATGATGTGAATCATTTTTCTCTTTCTGAATTGGAAACACGTTATGGTTCTAGATTCAAAATTATTTCTAAACATGGATATGATGGAAATTGTCTTGGGTGCATTGGGAAAGGAGTTAAAATACTTATGTAACTTATACCACACCTTGAACTACTACAAGTTGAAGTTACCAATCTTCCCTTCTGTCTAAATCTTCTCTTTTTACATTGACTGATATCTCTAGATGGCTTCTTATTTTTATGGATTACACCTTTCTACCCAACAAGAAGGGATAGTTCCTTCTCCATCTACTTATTTGGAACTCATTCAAAATGTTCAACCTTCTTCCATTCCATCCAAACAAGAAGACAAACTCTTACACAATTTTCGTATCGTCCTAAAATTATTCTACCTATGCTATTAAAATCTCATTTGATTGTTCTTTATCCTCTCACATGCAAGAAATTTGTAAACATAGTCAATCAATATTTTCCTCATGTGCATATCATCGAGTGTTAGGCCATTCAACAAACCAATATTGAATGTTGTAAGATAAAATACATAACCTTATCAATATAGGTTCCATCATTACTCCTTCTACTATTGCACCATTCTCTTTTTCCTATGATACATAACATTAATGTTTACATATGTTTGGTTCATTATACACTATAACTATTCTTTTTATTTCTTTCCATAATAGCCCTATATTGTCATTAACATCACATCTATCCTAATATGAGAACAACCTCTATCATAATATTTAAACCCCTTTGTTACAACATTGAGATTACCACTATCATTATATTGAGACTTAAGCATTATATTGAGACTCCCTCTATCTTTATCTCTTCTATTTTCTCATATTTTCACATGTACTTTTATGCCTCTCTTCATCTCTTGTGTTGTTACCCATTGTGGGTTACAATTTTCGGTGCTACCATAATACATCTTCTTTGCTAACAACACAACCATATAGGGTCAAGTATAACATATTCTTACTTATTCTAGGGGAACACATCCTTCCTATATATCCCCTTTCCTCTTTCTCCCCTCTTCACACTACCTTAAAATATTTATATATTACACATGAAAATATTTAAAGGAGGGCATATATTATAACCACATATAAAAAACACATTCACAAATGTAAATGCATAGTGTCTAAGTTCTTTCCAAATTAAAGTGTGGGCATGGTGACTATTCAACAAGGAGTATTTGATTCATCACTTTATGTCTAGGATCACCTAATAATAGAGCACACTAGTACAACTAATTCTATATTTTTTCAAACATCCAAATCACCTACCAATAGAGAATCCTAGTACAAACAATCCATTGATTCTCATGATTCATAGAGAAAAAGTAATCTAGACCCTAAATCATGCATTCTCTTCACATTAATCCTAGCTACAGAGTAAGCTATACCTTAAATCATGCATTAGTTCTCTTCATATGCACTAGTTTTATTCCTTCTAAATCAAATGTTCTCTTAATCACATCCTTCTCAGCATATAAGATTACCTCTATTTTTCTTTTCCATGTATATGTTGGTGATGTTTTCTAATATGTTTATTTTAGAATTTTATGTTTTTCTAATGTCTTTGTTTTGTGGGTTTTATGTTTTCTGACATGTTTGTTACATGCAAGTTTTATATTTTATAGCATCTTCATGTTGTAATTTTTCTTTCTATAACATGTGGTTTTGTAGATTCTTATCTTGGGTGCATGGTTCCCTCACTCAAATAATTATAATGCATCATTTGTAGTATCCTCTTAAAGATGTTATTTTCTACATTTTATTTCTATACTTTAGCATAACTATATCACTTAGTGACATTAGCTAGCTAAAGTGGGGAGAAATGGTAAGGTTGAAAATTGTATACACTACAATTTTGACACTACAAATTATCCTTATCTTATTGCCTATTAAAAAATCACGTTCTAGAATCATTTTATCCTAGCCTTAGCCTTTTACCAACTCCTAGTGCTAGAATAGTGTTATGTTTTTGTGTGTTCAACCATGTTTCATGTGTTCCCATGTGTTCCCTTGTGTTTGTGTTATATTTTGTTTCCATACCATGAATGTTTTGAGCATGTTGTACTTGAATACTAGTGCATCATGTAGACACTTGCATGGCATGTTCCCGTCCTTTGATTGTACAACTACACAATGTCCATTTCCTAACCTACCAATAAATTTTCATCTTCCAAATATTCTATTTTAATCATCATATATGCATGGTTTTTAGAAGTCCAATAATCACCTTTGTATTTGTTAATATCTATTGATCTTCCCTCTCATTCTTCCAAGATTGAACTCTTAATCTCTCATGCAAGTTTGATCTCTCTTGGTTTCCTATAACATTTTGAAACATTCTACATGTTGCAGCACTTTAGTATCCCATCACACCTCCCTGGCCTCATAAGCATCCTCTATTGTAATTGTGAAGACTAGTTTTTTATGTTTTATCTTCCTTTCCTTTATTATTTTGTATTTTATTTCTTTCCTTTGGTATTGTGCAGATGTCACTTCATTTCTCCTACCATACACACTATGGTATTTCTCTCCATACAATAGGGGTTAATTCTTCTAGATCTATTTAACTTCTTATTTTTTCTCTTAGTCATGAAATCATATAAGCTAATAACATACAGATTTTTTTTCTACATCATTAGCTACTCACTGGGGTTAAAAGACCAAACGAAGGTCTTGATCATTCTTGGCAAGCTCTGAAGTAGTCCAAAATATTTTTCTTATCATGACTATAGGTACTTCATGGTTCTACAACCAAATGAAGGTTTTACTTTATCCCTTATCCTTCTCTAACATTTTTATATATCATTTAAACTAGTTGGTTTAAATTGATTTCTTAATTAATGTACATTTCTAGACCTGTCCTAGGATTTTTATTGTCTCTTAAGGTCTCCTTGTGTATAGACAAAAAGGTCTAGGTTAGAAACATTTTTTTATCATTTGGAATAATAACACCTATATGGGACTACAACATGCAAACCAAATAATAGTATGATTCACTAGCATTTAATCGAGTGAGCTTGGACTACATCTTATTCCAAGTTCTTTTGCATTTTAGATTCTATTTTGTAATTAGTTTTCTATTTTTTCTACTGTATCTTCTATATTTCTAGTTTTCATTCTTGTCCACAACCTAGTTCACATTAAAGTAAACATAGGAGTTTAACATAGTAGTTAAATTCTCATTTACACCTACACTATCTAGACTATGCTAAATTACCCAAATTGATTTTTGTTTTGTGGTTTTTCCTAGGGTGATTTGAGTTTTTCAAAGTTAAGTCAACACCACCAAATGTTATTCAAATGGGTGTTCCATTGCCTATTATTGCATTGAAAATTATAGTTTCTTGGTTGAAACATGGTGGTTCCTAGGTTTATAGGATTTCATCTTTGCTAGTTCAAGACATCATTGATTAACCTTAAAACTACCATATGAATTGTATCAATCCACAAATTAGATGTAGAGGACTAATTCTATGGTGTCTAATTAACTTGTGTTGGGGATTGTTAATAGGAATAAAATTGTTCAAATAAGATGGAATTCTCTATTGATTAACAATTGATTAAATATGATTAATCATGGTTCTTTGAGATCCATGATTATTTATATGAGGTAGCACAATGCTAGGAACCCATGTTTAGCCCTTCTATTTACTTTGTTAGTATATTGCTATTGGATGTATATGCTTTGTAAGTCATCCTATGAGTATATTGTATTATCCCACATTCATGGGGAGTAATAGTTGTTTAGATTAGACTTAGTATATAAGTATGTGTTGAGGCCAATGAAGGCATCCACAAATTTATTGTATTGAGTTTGGTCAAATGAGGTTGCCCCCTCGAAGTGACCTGCGATCAATAAATTCCTTCTGTGTTTCTGCTATTTCTATTATTTCATGCATTTTTCAATATATTGTTGCAGGAGGTTCCTTTCATTTGGTATTAGAGTGCTTTCTTGGGCTCGTTGGGGGGATTTTTTTGCCAAAAATTTTTTCGCAGTGGCTTCTAGGAACTGTGATTATTGCAGTAATTTTTTTTTCTTTGCATCTGTATTGTTCATTTCAATTACAGGTTTGGATCAGGGAATAATCCCTATCCACTTAACTGTGGGAAGTACCTAGGCATAGCCCTAAAACTCATTGTGAGGAGTACCACAGGAACCCTGAACTAGTTGGCCCATTGAGAGGACCTACTAGTGAAAAGGGCAACAACCCCTACCTGATTGACTAGTTCCCATCCATGAGGTAAACCAAGAGTTGTCATTTGTGGCAAAGCAATTATTAATTTTACCTGAGCCATGGAGTGAGGGGTACTACCCCAATACACAAGCTGTTAGACAGCATTGGTAGCTAAGTGAATACCCTGAACCTTTAGGAAGCTAAACATACCTAGGGTCCATATCTATTGCCAGCTGATAAATCATAGATTGAATCTATCCTGAGCCATTGTAGATCGTTTCTCAAAAAAAGTAAAAAAAAATCTATTTTTTCACCATATCTTCCTTGCTTTAGCTCTGTTTCCTCTAAACAATCATTGGAACCCCTAAAATTCCACTCTACATATTTCCTTCCTTGAGGAACCTATCCCAAATTCCACTTATTGAAGCCAAAAATCCCACCTTTGTCTATTTTCAGGGTTTGCCATAACATCTTCAATTCTCACCCAATTGCTTTCAAATTTTTCCACAATGTTTATTTCATATTTCTGCTCCTTTATCCCTCTTGGACAAATTTTCCCATTCTTTCACCCCACTTTTGAAATCCCCATTTCCTGCTTCCATGTCCCTCAAAAAGTGTCCAAAACCTAGTCAAACCCCAATTACCCATCAGAGTTTTTCCCAAATCCAAATTTTTCTTTACTAAAAAAGTTTTTATTTTTGTTTTTCTACCAATTCCCCCCCTCCCCCCAAAAAAAACTCCTAGTTATGGTTGTCACCCGTACAGGAGTAAAAAACATGGAGGATGAACTTGCAGCTCTCAAGACCAAACTCCAAGATCTGGATGAAAATTTTTTTAGCCTCAATCTTCAACATTCAACCATGAACAATAGATAGCAGCCAGAGTCTTCTATAGACACTGGGTTCTCTTCTTCCAGCAATTTTTGTGGGCTGAAGCTTGATTTTCCTCACTTCAATGGTGATGATTTGACTAGATGGATATACTAGGTAGAACAATATTTTAGTCTGTATAATACTTTTGATGTCAACAAAGTCCTGTTAGAATCTGGAAAGATTATTAACCTAGAAAACTAGTGCAAATGAATAGATATCTAAACTATGAATGTAAATGATGCGAAATCAAAATAGTAACATAGAGTCAGTATCCAAGAGAGTAATGCAAATACTAGAAGCAAAATAGAATTAAGAGGATGCAAAAGAAAAATATATAAAATACAACCTAGGTAGCATGCTTATATAGACTAGGAAGAGGGAGGAGATGGAAACACTAACCAATGAGGAGCAACCATCTATCAGACTATCTATTGGACTAAAGATAGCAAAGTATCTTCCCAAGATAGCTAATGGATGCTCACATGTAGTAAAGGCGACTCCTCGCAACCAGTCACCTAATAAGACATACTTTATTAACCTAAGTGAGATTAATAAAATTGTAGGAAAAATCTAGGAATATAGAACAAAATAAATAACCCAACTAGGAAATAAAAACCTATCCTAACATCCCCCCATAAGCGAAGCTTAGGTGGATGTAGAAATGGGTCCTGGCAAATCAAGCTTGATGAGGTACCCATTTACATAAAATTCCCCCCCCCCCAAAAAAAAAAAATAGAGAGAGAAGAGACCCCCCAAAAGTAGAGAGAGTTAAGACTCTGAGTGAGAGGAAGAAGCCCCCCAGAAGATGAAGGATCTCGCACCCCTAGAAAAGATCACAAATGAAGGAACATGCTCTCTGTGAAGGGTTTGGTGAAGATATTAGCAACATGTTCAGAAGTTAGACAGTAGTGAAGGTTGATGACATGGCCATGGATGAGCTCCCAGATGTAGTGCATGTGGACCTTAATGTGTTTGGTGTGTTGATGATGGACCAAACTCTGTGAGATCTGAATGGCACTCTAGTTGTCACAAAATATGACTGATTGCCATTTGATCTAGATACCAAACTTAGTGAGAAGATTTTGAAGCTAAATGGCCTCATTGGTGGCATTCATAGCCCCCTGATACTCGGCCTTAGTAGAAGATAGAGCAATAGCATACTACTTGCTTGACCAACAAACATGACCTGAACCAAGTGAGAAGTTGTAACCTAAAGTAGACTTGCGATCCTGAGCATTGCCCACCCAATATGAATCTGTGTAGCCCACTAAGTCAAGTTTAATGCCTGCTACATAGTGAATCCCAAATTTATGAGTACCTTGAATGTAGTGAAGGATCTGTTTGGCTGCTTTCCAATCCAGCTCATGAGGCTCCTACATAAATCAAAAGACCATGCCTACAGCATATGAAATGTTAGGTCTTGTATGAGTCAGATAAATGAGACTCCCAACAAGCTATCAGTACAAAGTGCCATCAACAAGTTGAGAAGAACACTGAGCCTCAAGTTTGACTCCAAAAAGAAAGGGAGTTAGAGCAGGCTTATAGTTAGCCATATGAAACCTTAAGAGAAAATCTAGAGCATACTTGGACTATGTGATGGTGATCCCAGAAGAAGACTAAAAGATCTCAATCTTGAGAAAGTAATGCAACAAGCCTAAGTTAGTCATCAAAAACCTATCATGAAGGGTAGTTTTTACAGCACTAATGGTGGATGAAGAACTCCATGTGATTAGCAAGTCATCAACATATAGAACCAAAAATAGGAGTGAATCATCCCACTACAGAATGTAGACATTAGGATCATAATGACACCAAGTGAACCCAATTAATAGAAGGAAGGAGTCCATCTTGGCATACTAGGCCCAAGGAGCTTGTTTGAGGCCATATAGAGACTTTTGAAGATGTCATGCAAGTGAAGAATCCTAAAGGAACCCCTATGGCTACTTCATGTAGATCTCCTCCTGAAGGTCACCATGAAGAAAAGCACTCTTCACATCCATATGGTGTACTTCCCAACTATTAGCTGTAGCAATGCAAAGAACAAGTCTGATGGAATTCATTCAGGCAACTGGCACAAAAGTGTTAGAGTAGTCAATCCCAAGAACTTGGGAGAATCCTTTGGTGACCAAGCAAGCCTTATGGTTGTCAACCAACCCATCTGCTACAAATTTTGTCTGATAGATCCACTTACATTGAACAAGTTTTCTTCCCTTATGAAGAGGGCCAAGATCCCAAGTGTGGTTCCTCATTAAGGAACTATACTCCTCCTGCATAGCTGTATCCCACTCAGGAATACTAGAAGTCTTATGAAAATACTATGGATCTGAGGCAATAGCAATGAAGATATGTGGAGCATCCTAGAACTGTGAATGAGTTCTCCTAGTGTCTGATGGATCCCCAACCCAATCACCTGTAGACTGCAAGGTCTGTCTAGCCCAAAGTGGACCGAAAGATGGAGAATCTGGAGAAGAATTAGCAACCTCTAAATGATGACTAGGAGAGGAAGGAGGTGAGTCATGTGAATCACTCTCTACATCAGAAGTGGAGGTAGAAGACTACTCAGGTGAATCTGACTCATTAGAAGATTTGTCATGTATCCCAAGTGACTCCAATGTCAAGGTAGGAGTTGGAGAAGTGATAAAAAGTGAGCTCGAAGAGGCCTCCTCAAACTGAACACTCCTCTCAATGAATAACTCATGTGTAGTAGGGTGGAGCAACTGATAAACCTTCACACCATCAAGATAACCTACAAATATGCAAGGTCTGCTTTGTTGATCCAAGGCCTTATGTTTCTCTGCAAGAATGTTGGCCCATGTAGGAGAACTAAAAACTCAAAAGTGCTTAATTGATAGTTTTCGACTGCTCTAAGCTTCAAAAGGAGTGACTCCGTTCAAGGCTTGATGAGGAACACAGTTCTGGATATAACAAGCACAGCTAATGGCCTCTACCCAATACTGTGATGCAAGAGATTTGGAGTGAATCATGCAGTTCACCATTTCCTTCAAGGACCTATTCTTCCATTCTACAACACCGTTCTGCTAAAGATTGTACAGAACTGAATGCTGCAAATCAATCCCCTCTGAAGTGCAAAACCTTTCAAACCCATGGTTGACATACTCACCACCATTGCTAGTGCGTAAAACTTTAATGGCTTTCCTAGATTGCTTCTCTACAAAAGTTTTGAAGTCCTAAAAATGATCAAATACCTCTGACTTATGTTTGAGAAAGTACACCAAGTATATTGAGAAAAGTCATCAATGAATGTGAGGACATATTGGGCCCTTCTGAAAGAAGGATGCTGAAATGGACCAACCAAATCATTGTGAACTAACTCTAGTATCTTTGAAGCTCTCCATGCCTTACCTTTGTCAAACTTTTCCTTAGGATGCTTACCAAGAATGCAACCTTGGCAAACACCACCTTAAAACTAAACTGAAGGCAACCCTGTGACCATGCTCTGTTGGTTAAGCTGTTGCAAGTAGCAGAAGTTAAGATGGTCAAACCACTCATGCCATAATCTACTCACATCATTAGAATGAGTGAGCAAAACAGTCAAAGGAGGATCAGGAACAAAGTGAGAAAATAGATAGAGTTGTGACTGATGATCTGCTCTCCCAACTACAACTGTAGAACCACTGTGCAACTCACAAATCTCCACTAAATCAGGAGTGAACTCAACCCGCTTGCCTGAACCTATGTGAGTGATCTGGTATACCGATAGGAGATTAGTTGATAATGAGGGCACACAAAGAACATCATGGAATGTGCCATCCCCCACATCAATAGACCCTCTCCCACACACCACAATAGGAGTGTCATCACCCATCAAAATAGAAGGCATAGTACATGGATCCAAAAATGCAAGTTCTTCCTTAGATGAAGCCATGTGGTGCAAAGCACCCAAATCAAGAACCCAAGTGGATGGTGAAGAAGCAACTGCAACAAGGGCCTTGCCCTTTCCTTTCCGCTTGCTATTTTCTTTTGCCTTATTAGACCCCTCATTAGAACTTTGTTTGATAGAATCAAGAACATTGATATTATTCTTCTCAAGAATGTGTGTCAAGTGATCAATTTGTTTCTTTAGACATTTATGTTCATCATGACCAGCTCTTTTACAATAGGTATATTAGACCCTCTCTTTCTTAGGCTTGTCACCCTTGGAAGATTGGGTCTCATTAGTTACTTTTGAAGCAACCAAAATCTGATCCTTCTTCTCCTTGCTATTCTTTTGTTTCTTATCGTTACTATTGTTGCTACTACTTTGTCCTTTTTGTTCTTTTGTGCCTTGGTTGGCAGCCAAGGCATGTGACTTAGAGGACTTAAGAGTGTCCAACTAGATTATCTTGTCATGTTCCTGAGTGAAATTGATAGCAAAATCATCTAAAGATGGCATGGTGAATTGAGCACTAAGTGCACCCTTAGTAGCATAGAAAGTAGAAACAAACACAAAATATTCTAAACTTAGCTTAGAGAGAATACTAAGAATTAGTTGTTCATCTTTCTTTTTAATTCCACATTTTTTTACTATAGGCTTAGTGATTTCAATTTAGTGAATAAATCCTAGATTGTGTTGAAATTGCTTGGACTTGAACTAATTAGTTCATTTTCCAACATATGAGCCCTCATTGAATCTTGTGTGCCAAATAGTTTTTCTAGCTTTGTCTAGATTTCATTTGGTGTATTCAAAGACTCAATGTGAAAGAGTAAATTAGGAGAAATAGACAAACACAATGTTCCATATGTCTCATCACATTTGTTAAACCACTTAGGGTAATCCTCATCTTTAGCAAGTTTAGTTTCAAGTCCCATAGTTATCCTATTTAATCTAGCTTTCCTTAAGTGAATTGTCATGCATGATTTCCACTCAAAGTAATTGTATGGAGTTAGGATGGGCACATTTGTTTTATCCATGATGAAGAAATGCAGAGAAGAAATGCCAAAAAGAAGAGAACCCAACCAAGACAACCCCCCTTTTCACTCAATCAAATAACCCCCCAAGAAAATATGATTTGGCACTTTATATTAGTACATTTACAACTACCACTAGAAACAAATACTAAGTGGTCTTGATTTTAATGCATTACAAAACCCTCATAAAGAGCATATGCTAAAAATATAACTTTGGCACAATACCTAGAGAAATAAACAGAACCATTGTGAGCTACTCAAAAAATTATGCACTTTCAAAAAAAGAATCGCCTCAATACAAGGTCATATGTGAAAGTTATGATCCTCTAAAATTCCCAAAATGAGAACTATGCAGTGTCATGACTGAGAATCTACATTTTCTAAAAAATCTCTGCATCAAAATTAAAAAAATGACTACACTAGTGCATAGATCATGAAAAAATAGCTAAAAAAAAAATCGTGGGAAATGAAGTCCGTATGACAAGAATGGAGCATTTGAAAATTGCCTTCAAAACTGCAACTGCCAACAGAGAGGTGTCCTGCTGTAGCTTTCTGAGTGCATTTTTACAAAATATATAGATTGCATACAAAAACTAAAATATACCCAAATGGTTTTTCTATGCTGCGAACAAAACCTAGAAGGTGTTTTTCTTGTTGATGTACAAAAGATGTTGATCCAGTGTAAATAGAATGCCTTTAGCTATAAAAAATGACCCCAGGAACAAAAAAATGACATGCAAAGGATGAATTAGCTACCTAGGAAAAGAAATGGCATGCTGGAACCTGTAATATTGATTGAAACACCAAATATGCAAGTTGGTTGTCAGATTTGAGCTTGAAACCTTGGTTCCGCAACTATGTATGACGATCTCTGATTTCGGTGAAACAAAGCCAAATCTAACTTTCTCAAGCCTCTTGGATGCGTTGGAACAACCAGAAATACTACTAGTATAACCAGAAGTGTTGTAGTCACCTATATTTCATAAAACGCATGTGCAAACCCCATAGATTAAAAAAGTTTCCGTCAAACTTTTTTGATTCTCAAGATTATCCGAAGATGCAAGAGAAGAGCATACTGGGTTTTTCAAAAAACTGTAATAAGATTTATTAGCCCCCCCCCGCCCCAAATCTCTCAAATATGGAAACTAAAATCTACTCTTGCACATAGAATAGCTCTGATACCATGTTAGAATCTGAAAGGATTATTAACCTAGAAAACTAGTGAAAACAAATAGATATCTAAACTATGAATGCAAATGATATGAAATCAAAATAGCAACATAGAGTTAGTATCCAAGAGAGTAATGCAAATGCTAGAAGCAAAATAGCATTAAGAGGATGCAAAAGTAAAAGATATAAAATACAAGCTAGGTAGCATGCTTATATAGACTAGGAAGAGGGAGGAGGTGGCAACACCGACCAATAAGGGCAACCATATATCAGACTAAAGATAGAAAAGTATCTTCCCAAGATAGCTAATGGATACTCATATGTAGGAAGGTGACAGCTTGCAACCACTCACCTAATAAGACATGCTTTATTAACTTAAGCGAGATTAATAGAAGTGTAGGAAAAACCTAGGAATATAGGGAAAAATAAATAACCCAACTAGCAAATAAAAACCTACACTAACAAGTCCCACTTGCATCCTTTCATTTGGAACATGAAGCCCTTCAATGGTTCCATTGGTACATCAAGGCTCATGAAAAGCCAAAATGGACATATTTTTGCAAACTCATTTTGCAATGATTTGGCCCTAGTGCTTTTGATGACTTCACATGAGCACTCACTAAACTTTGCCAAACTAGAACTATGAGAGAATATTAGAAAGAATTTGAGAAACTGGCCAATCACATAGAGGGTTTGTTTGATGAATTCTTCAGGAGTTGTTTTCTCAGTGGTCTGAAGGATGCAATTCGATATGAGGTTAAAATGTTCCATCCCAGCACAATGATGGAAGCCCTTGGGTTGGCTAAGTTGCTGGAGGACAAGATCACAACTCAACAACACTCCAAATCCACTTTTGTTCCATTCAGAAATATGGTTTCCCAAAGACCTCCAATCACGCCAGCTCCTAAAACAACTCCTATCAAGCATTTCTCTGAAGCAAAGATGAGGGCACATAGAGATAAAGGGCTTTGTTATAATTATGATGAGAAATTCACTCAGGGACATAGATGTGTTGAGCAAAAGTTCTATCTCTTGGATGTGGATTCTCCACCTGCAACTAAAGTTTATGAAGATGCTTAGGATATAGTAGATGATCAGGTCAACATTTAGCAACCGCTTGTTGACCCTCATTCTCAAGAAGACCACCAGGAGATCTCTCTCCATGCTTTAGCAGGAGTCACCACCCCACAAACCATGAGGATCAAGGGTTACTTCAAGAAGCTCACTCTTACAATACTCATTGACTCTGGTAGCACTCATAACTTCATTGACCCTTAGATCGCCAAATAGGCTGATTGTTTTATCCATCCTTGCTCTAGCTTTGAAGTCATGATTGCCAATGGGGGCACATTACCTTGCAAAGGGAAGTGTCACAATGTGCATATCTCTTTTGGAGATTATAACCTGCGCTTTGACATGTTTACCTTGCCCTTAGGCAGATGCAATGTGGTTTTTAGTGCTCAATGGTTATGCACACTTGGACCCATCTTATGGGATTTTGCTAAACTTTGCATGCAATTTTCAGACAATGGGAAAAAACACACATTGAAGGGCTTACAACTAGGGTCTCTTAGCATCATTAGTTCACATCACATGGAAAATCTCCTTAAGAAGAATTCACATGGATTCATCACTCAGCTCCATTCCATTCAGATGCAACCATCTGTAGTCTCCACTACTCCTTCAGATCTACAACAAATTTTTGATATATATGAATGTGTCTTTGCTAAACTAGAGGACCATCATATTCAGCTCCTTCCTGGAAGCATTCCTCCCAACATGAAGCCTTATCGCTACCCATTTCACTAAAAGACAGAGATTGAGATGCTCATTCAGGACTTACTAAAGCAAGGTATTATTCATCCCATTACTACTTCGTTTTCTTTACCAATTCTTCTTGTTTGGAAAACATATGGGTCATGATGCCTCTGCATTGACTTCTGAGCACTTAATCAAATCACAAACAAGGATAAGTTTTTGATTCCTATTGTTGATGAGCTTCATGGCACTCATTTTTTCTCCAAGTTGGATCTTCATTCTAGGTATCACCAAATTCAGGTTCATGAGGATGATATCCCTAAAATGGATTTCTACAATCATGATGGCCACTATGAGTTTTTGGTCATGCCCTTTGGCCTCACTAATGCTCCTTCCACATTCCAGGCATTGATGAATAAAATATTCTGGCCCTACTTGTAGAAATTCATTTTGGTCTTCTTTGATGATATCCTCATCTATAGTAAAACATGGGCTGAGCATCTCTAGCATATTGATCTTGTACTACAACTTCCCTCTGATCATCATCTCTATGTAAAACTATCTAAATGTGTTTTTGGGTAGGAGGAAGTGGAGTATCTCAGGCATATTGTTTCAGCCCAAGGGGTTTGAGTGGAACCTACCAAAATAGATCCCATGAAAAATTAGCCACATCCTCAAACACTCAAGAGCCTCTGTGGTTCTTTGGGACTAACTGGCTACTACTTCAAGTTTGTCAAGGATTACGAGAAGATTGTAGCTCCATTAATAGCTCTACTAAAAAAGGATGCTTTTACATGGACACATATTGCTGAGTGTGCATTTGAAAAACTGAAACAAGGTATGTGTACTACACCTATTCTAGCTATGCCAGATTTTTCCAAGACCTTCACTATTGAGAGTGATGCTTGCAGCAATGGACTTGGTGCTATTCTCCTTCAAGATGAACATCCCATTGCATTCACCAGCAAAGCCCTTTCAGGTAAGAATTTAGTACTCTCTACATATGAGAAGGAAATGATGGCTATTTTGCATGCAGTACAGAAGTGGCGGCCATACCTATTAGGGAATCATTTCTGCATCAAGACTAATCACCAGAGTCTAAAATATTTCTTGGAACAATGGGTCTCCTCCATAGCACAATAGAAATGGGTTAGCAAACTCATGGGTTATGACTATGATATCACTTACAAGAAGGGTAAGGACAATATTGTGGTGGATGCTCTTGTTGATAACTAAGAGGGGGGGTGAATCAGTTATCTTAAATACTTCAACTTTCTGTCCTTCTTTAACAATTAGTGCAACATCAAATCATATAACAAAACATAACTATGAAAATAGAGATAACATTAATACACATGACACAATGATTTTGACGTGGAAAACCTTGTTAAGGGAAAAACCACAGGGTGACTAACCCAAGATTGTATTCTCTAGTAAAAGAATAAGATAGTACAAAAATGGCACTTGCTAATTAGGGCTCACTACCTCAGCACACTGCTCACAAGAGGTTCACTACCTACAAGAGACTCACTGTCTAAACAAAGTAACAAGATACTTGAACTGATGAGAAGCATCCACATATGCTAAGGTTTAGTTTTGGTTAGGCTCAATACACTGATCTACTGCACTTCATTCTTCCTCTTCTTTGGTGCTGCTGTCCTGTCACATACCAGATCTATATTACTGCTTCCACACTGCTCTCTTCTTTTCTTCACTCTTCCTAACAAACCACACACACCTTCATACCAAAATCAATCTAGTATATATATCCGCACCAAGGATTTCATCCATTTTCTAGTCGGCATCTGGAATACTCAATACTTTCCCAAACTTTGGTCTGTCAGCTGAATCATTTCTTACCAAGTGATGCGTACCAAAGAGATGCTTATAGAAGTCATCAATCATGTTGACCAATCAAGAATGATACCTGAAGAAACTTGATCAACATCAATATCTCATCCGGATTAAGGTCTGATGCTCTGTCGGTCAGGTCTTCCTCAGTCTACTTTACCAAATAGGAACCTAACACTTAGGTGCTCATATCTATTCACTCTTTCATCACTGGAGGCTCAATCTCTGGAATATATTAGTCATGGTATTCCTCTTGACCTCCTCAAGTCCACACTTTACTAAGATACTTCCTCTGAGAGATCCGGACTTGATTGTCAGACCTTGCTGCATGCTCTGTTCTTTGTCACCAGACCAAAATACTCTTCAATCTTACTTCCGATATAAACACACCATGTCCCGTGGATGTGTAAGATGGACTTTTCTCCTCACTCCTCCTTTGACATCAATGGCAAAGGTTAGAATCTACATACCAAAATGCCCAAAATTCAACTCTACTTATCTGCATAAGTATATATACATGTTATACTTACATATACTGAAGTATATTTGCAAAAGTTGTCTTCAACTGGACAAATTCTGCTGCCCAACTCTACTTCATCCTATCTAAATTGAGATGTGACCACTCAATAGGAATGTAAAAGCCCTTGCCCTTTTTAGATCTGTCAGATCACTGGTGCAGGCTGAGGTCTAAGCATTAGTTAGGGCCTCATGCATGACCTCTAATTTAGGGATAATTATCCCTCTAAGTTCACTTAACCTTCTTATTCTATTTTTATTCTCCTTTGCAAGCTTCTTTATTTCATTTATGACTGCAATAGTCTGACACTCTTGATTTATTATGGAAGAAGTGAGAGGATCAAAATTATGAGATAAACTTGACAGTTTATCCTCTTGCTCTTTCACTTTCTTCTCAATATCCTTTGTCACTTTAGACCAGGATAAGCAAAACTTATATATCTCTCCACCATCTTTAAGAGCATTTTCTAAGCTCTTTATCCCAATATCCATAGCTCTCCTATCATTTGTTATTAGTCCTTATACTTTAGAGAATCTCTTTTCTAAAAACTCTTTCCAGACTTTATCTTCAGCTGACTTCTCCAAAGAATCAAAATGTGTGCTAATTGAATTAATAAGAGATTTTAAGTTATTGGATGAAGAGGCTGAAATATCCTTCTGGAAGGATGGCATGATTTTCTCTAATGCACTGGATGCAATCTCTATTAGGTCACAGTCTTCTATGTCAGACTTCAAAAGTTTTTCTTTTGCCTTTGCATGGGCAAAGGATGCTATCTTCATAGTCTGAACCGGGGAGAGGGAATAAAAATTGAATGGTCCTTGAAGTAGCTCCAGTTCATCTAATTCCATCATTTCTTTTGTTAAGAAGTCTTTGACTGCTTCTACAGTGTCTCTTGCCAGAGACAGATTTTTCTTCCCTTCTACAGCCTCAGCACTATCACTTGTGGTCTTTTCTATTTGACCTTCTTCTCTTCCCTTCACCTCTTCTTCTTGACTGATTTTCTCTTCTATTCTTTCTTCTCCTTTAGATCCAAAGTCTGCTGGGGAAACCAGAGGAGAGATGTTTGCTTCTTTATGAACTTCCTCTTCCAGAGCAGAGGGATCTAGATCCTTAGTTTTCTCCTCACCTTCCTTTGTCTCTTCTGTAACTGTCTCAGTAGATTCTCCTTTGTTATCCATGGCAGAGGGTTCATCACCTAAGTTCTCTATAACAAGAATATTGAATCTTTTATAGGCATTCCGGAGGATCTCTTCAGTCTCTTTAGCCACCTGATTAGTTTCTCCGAGCATAAGCTTATTCATTATGACTTTGCTCTGGAACTCATCCTTGCAGTCCTTGAAGATAATGTTCATTTGTTTAGGGGTAATGGACAGATAGAGCTAAATAGTAATCTACTCCCAGATTTCTAGGTCTTTTGCTTGGGCATTGTTCTTTCTTATTTCAAGTTCCTTCTCTAAGCTTTTGGGAATTAGAGATATAATTTCAATGAATGCTTTATTGTAGATGTTTAGATACCTAACTGTGGCATCTTGCAATATCTTCTGATCAGCTTCATTATATTCATCATAAAATTCAACCATTGGTTGCAAGTTCCCATCCACAGTAATTGATTTGATGATATCATCAATGCAGAGAGTAGGTCTTTCAATGAATTCTTCTACCTCTTCTTCCTTGTCTTCACCGGTAGAGGATTCACTGGATACTTTCTTCTTCTTCTTCTTCTTCATTTTCTTGACCTCCTCATTTGACTCAGTCTCTTCATCGTCCTTTTGACTAGTGTAAGACCTTGTGGCCTTTGTCTTAGTTCTCTTCTCTCCTTTTCTGGATGTCCTGACTTCCAGTTTTGATGCCTTTTGGCTCTTAGAGGTGGTAGGTGTAGAGCTTTTGGAGGATCTGGTCCAGGAGGGGACTTGCACTGGAGCACTTTCTTTTTCTGTTTCTTACCTTTCTTTCTCTGCCCTTTCCATCTTCTCTCTATTTGCATCAAGTGCATCTTTTGAAATGCCATACCTTTTGGCAACATTCTCTACTTCTTTTCTCACTTTTCTTTTCATCTTCACTTGTCTAAGCTCCACATGAATCTTTACACTCAACTCTTCAAAGGTTCCAAACCTTTCTGCCTTAGGGTCCTTGGGCTGACTCAAAAGGTGTTGAATGTGCAACTCTAGGATTTTCTCATCAGCCTCATACCCCATTGGCATGATCCACACTATTCTTGGTTCCACTGCCTCCATTAGGCATTGATCAATATCCACCATGAAGCACACTGTATCTTTGTATTTTTCAACTAGAGATTGGGGGATTCTCTCTCTAGCCTGCATTATGCTTTGGAATTTTTTGATGTAACCCCACAGTGTTGTATTTTGTGCCTTGGCATCACCAAGCCCATATAAATAATCCCTGATTTGTATGGCAATATGTCTATCATTTTTCCATATCTAGCCACTAGTTCCAGGTAGCTCATTCATATAGTAGAAGAATAGGCAAAGTATTAGGCCACCATATTTGAAAGAATTCTTTTTATCTTTCTTTATTTTCTACAAATTCTCCAACAGTTGGTTTAGGAGAATCTCACAAAGATCATAGTCAACATTTTCTCTCAGCATCTGATAAGCAGTGTAAATTATAGTTCTGGGTGCTAACTTTTCCCTGCTGGAGTGATATATCTTGTAACCAACTATCATGGAGGCAAACTTGATATCTGGATCAGTGATATCTTCTATTGTCATGGCTCTCTTGTCAAATTTTGATCCGGTAGCCTCACCCATAGTTTGGTTTTTGACCGATTTGAGAACAAGTAACCCTCCGAATGAGTGCAAACTGGTTACCACTTTAATAGCATCTTTTTTTATCTTAAATGGTCTATTTAACCATAAGAAGTTGTCATGCACTCTACTCAAAACATACCGGACCCACTCATCTTTTGCAAAACAGGGGAAATGGATGCACTGTCCAAAATGCTTAACTTGGATAGCCTTGTACTGAGGTTTCAGTTCAAAAGAATTATCTATTAATTATTTGTGATAGATATCCATTAGTTTGGATTCCCCCAATTCCTCAATGTTTGCATGAATATATGCCCTAACATCTTCTACATGCAAAACCCCATGCAGAATGCTTGAAAAGGTGCCTAGGGGATCAACTTCTAGGGATTTGTTTGGATGTTTCTTGAATTTAGGACGTGGCTTATCAGTGATCTTAACAACATTTGTAGTAGCCATCTTTCAAAAGATTCAGAGAGAGATTCAAGAACAAAAAATACCTTTTACACTTTTAGGGTTTACGAAATGAGCCGGATCGAATTGCTGAAATTGATTTCTGTGGTTGATCTTTGAGAGGCTTGAGATAATTTGTCGTAGAGCTCCTTCTCTTTTCTTCTCTAATGCAAATGTACAAATGATGAACAAAGGAACACTTATATTTCTGTGCAAACCCTAATTTCACATTGTAATAAATGCACAACTTAAGTTGTTTCAGTTTCTTTGTTCTCCTTGTCCTGAGAGATTTTTTAGATTACTGAGATGCACTTAGAGTTATTCTTGATGAATATTAGCAATCTATCTACCTTTCTCCAATCATTTCATTTATCCGTAGATCAAGATACCTCAAATTTGAATCATACTAGATCTCACTGTGAAAATTCTATTTTTATCGGATAACTGTTAAACCGGATAAATCTTGGAAGATTAACCTCTTCAAAATTTCTTGCAGATATTCCATATCTTTACCAAGGCTTATTTAGATGTTTTTCTGAGAACCCTATAATCCACAACTTTCCATGTGCCAATTTCAGGCACCAATTGACTGGCTAGGGGAACTAGTTTTCTTTTGTGACTCCCCCTGAGCCAGAGCTCATCTATTTAGTTTCTAGAAGGAATATCAGCACTAGATTCTGGTGTGGATCCATCCTCAGCATTTTATGTACTCCTCTTCACCCAAATCTTGTTCATCACCCTTTGAATTTCATCTGCATTCACTTTTCCTTTACCTTTGTCTTGGTTTTGATTATAATGCACCGGACCCTTTTTGTCCTAATTCTTACTTCTGCAAAATTTGGCAATATGACTAGATCTATTGTAATTGTAGCAAACAATATTTCTTTGCATATTTGACTGGTATCCTATAGATCTACATTGATTAGCCATATGTCCCATTCTATTGCATGCAAAGCATCTACCATTGAATGAATTGTTCATTTGCATAATTTTACACTCATGAGATTTGTGACCATACCTTTTGCAGTTAAAACACTATCCGGAGAAGGATGAATTTGTCTGATTCATTCTTCTTCTGCACTAATTTTTTTTATGACCAAATTTATTGCAATTGTTGCAGTATCCATTGAAGGATGGATATCTTTGAGCATTTGGTTGCCTTACCGGAGGTCTTCTAGGCCTGTTCCTTGGATTTCCTAATCTAGAGTTCTTCTGACTGGACCTAAAGCTTTCACCTTTCTCATACCCCAAGCCTTACTTGTCATATACCCTCTTTTGGTTTTGAAGAAGAACTTCAAGTTGAGCAGAGCTTATATTGAACTTCTCTTTGTATTCATTTGCTATTTGAAGGTCCCTTTTAAGAGTGTCAATCTGATTCTCAAGTTGTTCTTCAAGATTAGATTCTAGATGCCTGATTATTCTATCCATTTAATGGCAGTCTTCTGACTTCTCCTCAAGAGATTGTCTTAGATCATCTTCAATTTTTCTTTTCTCTTCAATTTCTTGGGTGAATTTCGTAACCCCTAATTCCATTTCATGTCTTACCATAATGACCTCTTTTGATAGCTTCTCACATAACTTGTTCTTCTCATTCAAATCTTCATCAATATTATTGGCTTCACTTTGACTTGCTAGTTGTTGAAGTAGTTCCTTTCTCTTTTTTCATACAGATACTCAATTTCTATTTTAGTTCATTTATGAAATCATCAGCCTATTTGAGTCTTTCCTTCAAGTTATTGACTTCGGAGTGAGATTGTTCAAGATCATCTATGGTAGACTGAAGTTGTTCCCTCATACCATACATATCCATTGAGATTCCTAGATCTTCCTCAAGTTGTTAGGCTCTATTTGGAAGAACTTATCTCTGATACCAATTGTTGATAACTAAGAGGGGGGGTGAATCAGTTATCTTAATTAATTCAACTTTCTGTCCTTCTTTAACAATTAGTGTAGCATCAAATCATATAAGTAAACATAACTATGAAAATAAAGATAACATTAATACACATGACACAATGATTTTGACGTGGAAAACCCTGTTAAGGGAAAAACCATGGGGTGACTAACCCAAGATTGTATTCTCTGGTAAAAGAATAAGATAGTATAAAAATGGCACTTGCCAATTAGGGCTCACTGCCCGAGCACACTGCTCACAAGAGGCTCACTACCTACAAGAGACTCACTATCTAAAGAAAGTAACAAGATACTTGAACTGATGAGAAGCATCCACATATGCTGAGGTTCAGTTCTGGTTAGGCTCAATACACTGATCTACTACACTTCATTCTTCCTCTTCTTTGGTACTGTTGTCCTATCACATACCAAATTTGTATTACTACTTCCACACTGCTCTCTGCTTTTCTTCACTCTTCCTAACACACCACACACACCTACATACCAAAATCAATCTGGTATATATATCCGCACCAAGGATTTCACCCACTTTCTAGTCGGCATCTGGAATACTCAATACTTTCCCAAACTCTAGTCTGTCGGCTGAATCCTTTCTTACCAAGTGATGCATACCAAAGAGATTCTTATAGAAGTCATCAATCATGTTGGCCAATCAAGAATGACACCTCAAGAAACTTGATCACCATCAATATCTCATCCAGATTAAGGTCTGATGCTCTGCCAGTCAGGTCTTCCTTAGTCTACTCTGCCAAACAAGAACCTAACACTTAGGTACTCATATCTCTTCACTCTTTCATCACCGGAGGCTCAATCTCTGGAATATATTAGTCATGGTATTCCTCTTGACTTCCCCAAGTCTGTACTTTACTGAGATACTTCCTTTGAGAGATCTAGACCTGATTGTTGGACCTTGCTGCATGCTCTATTCTTGGTCACCAGACCAAAATTCTCTTCAATCTGACTTCTGGTATAGACACACCATGTCCTGCGGATGTGTAAGATGGACTTTGTTGCCATCAATGACAACATTCATGAAGTCACACAATGTCTCTTGCCAACAACACTTTCTCACACATTTGATGACCAAGCTTCTCTTTCAACTATTTCAATGCCTGTTCTAAATTGGTTGGAATCTATCCAGTAGGGCTATGTCAATGACTCTTCATTATCTCAAATCATCCAATAGTTAGCTAATAACCCTCCTACTATACCATATTACTCTTGGGATGGTGCTTCTCTGAGATACAAGGGTTGTTTGGTGCTTCCCCAAAGCACAGATCTTCAATAGGCTATCTTCTATGAACTCCATGCTTCTCCATTAGTAGGGCACTCTGGGTTCATCAAAACTTGTGAGTGGGCACATCATAACTTCTTTTGGAAGGGAATGAAAAGGGAAATTCAATAGATGGTGGCTGAATGTGATACCTACCAATGCAAGAAGCACGAACCAATACTCCTTCCTAGATTGTGCTAACCCTTGCCTATCCCTACCCAGATTTGGATAGATATTTCTATGGATTTCATTGAGGGGTTCCCTAAATCTGGAGGGAAGACAATGATCTTGGTTGTGGTTGATCACCTCTCCAAATATAGTCATTTTTGTGCCCTCAACCATCCCTATACCACCTCCTCAGTCAGACAAATTTTCATGGACCAGATCTTCCATCTTCATGGAATCCTTTCTTCCATTGTCTCATTTCATGATACAACTTTCACCAGTCATTTTTGGACAGAACTATTTTGCCACTGGTACCAAACTAAAGATGAGTTCAGGGTATCACCTACAAATAGATGGTCAGACTAAAGTTATCAACAAATATTTGGAAACTTATCTTCATTGTTTCACCTTAGAACAACAACATCAGTGGGCAAAGTGGCTCCCTCTCATTGAATGGTGGTACAATACCTCCTACCACACTGCATCTAAAATGACTCCATATGAAGTAGTCTATGGTCAGGCACCACCAGTGCTCCTTCCATACACCCCCAGTAGTTCACTAGTTCAAGCAGTTGACACGGTTCTTTGAACCTATGACATAGTTCTCCGAACCTGAGATTAGATTCTTCACATTTTGCAGGACAGTCTTCACATAAAAAGAAATTGAATGAAACAACACGCTAACCAGCACTGTTTTGAGTGCACTTTTCAAGTAGGTGATATGATTTTTCTTCATCTACAACCATACAAGCAATCCTTCCTAAAAATCAAAAGGCGTCATAAGTTGGCTCCAAAGATCTATGGTCCATATAAGGTTCTTTAGTAGATTGGGTAAGTTTCTTATAAATTGGAGCTTCCTCCTTCTCGTGTTCATCCAGTATTTCATTCCTCTTGTCTAAAGAAAGAGCACAAACTATTTTACCAGAATTTAATAGCAAAGGATCCATCATTTTGGAGCTAGAGGCAATCCTCAACAGGGGCACTCATCAGCTTCATTCTTGAGCCATCACAGAGGTATTAATTTAGTGGCATGGAATGCAACCAGAGGATGCTACATGGGAACCACTCCTTCATATTTAGCAACAATTCCCACATCTTAAGCTTTGAGGACAAATCTTTTCTAAGAGGGAGGGGATGTCAGGAACTCGTGTTTAGCCCTTCTCTTTACTTTGTTAGTATATTGTTGTTAGACGCATATGCCTTGTAAGTCATCACGTGAGTATATTGTATTATCCCACATTCATGGGGAGTAATAGTTGTTTAGATTAGACTTAGCATATAAGTACGTGTTGAGGCCAATGAAGGCATCCACGAATTTATTGTATTGAGCTTGCTCAAAGGAGGTTGCCCCCTTGAAGTGGCCATGATCAATAAATTCCTTCCATGTTTTTGCTATTTATGTTATTTCATGCATTTTTCATTATATTGTTGTAGGAGGTTCCTCTCACACAAGTCTTTGGGCACTAGGCACAAATTATCTAATTAGCATGAGATTCCTTCTCTAGTTAGGGTTGAAGACTTGATTTTGATAGTAAGAATTATTTTGAGCTTGATTAAGGGTACCTAGTATTGGATTAAGGAATGGTCTATGCTTAACTATTGCATAATTGAGAAAGGGTATTTGATTATAAGCAAAGAGTTGTCCAAGTGAAGGGACATGTCCAACATTGTAGCCTTGAGGCATGAGTTGTTTTCCACAATAATGGCCTTAGTGTATTCTTGTGATAACGATAAATTTAAGTGAGAGCATGACCTATTGCACACATTAAAGTGAGGGGATCAAGGTGTTGCAAGTATGGGTTGAACCGGTGTTGTCATTGATGTCAACATACTCATGTTGCATTAATGAGAAGGATTAGATGAGCTATGTGCTAAGGATATTGAGAAAATTAGTCTCAATCAGGAATAGTGAAGACAACAAGGTAAAATCTCACGACAGGTTAAGGATCAGAGAATGTAGATTAAAGGGTTTGTAGATATGTGTCTTAAGATGTTTCAGTAGAGATTTCAAAGGTCTGCATGAAGACATGAAGAAGTTATGGTAGTTCAAGAGAAACTGGTTCCGACAGGTGTTCAGTGGTGACAGAGTGAGACAGATAGGTCCGGTGAGATCCGAAAATGCAGTATCCCATTCTGCATATTAGAGAAAGTGTTGAGGACATCCTTCTAAAGTGTCAAGTAGATTGGTTTGTGGTTTTAAGGTCTGGAAGAACCTATTCCTTTGTGACAGTGATAACAGACTATGTTCTTGAGGTTCCAGATGAAGGTAAGAAGGATTTCAGTAAGTAGAGGAAGTATGGATATTCCTGATGTTTCAGGAAATCTTGTGGAGGTCCTTGGATTATGTTTAGTTCGTGTTGATGGTCCACATTAGAGTTGGAGCCCAGAATTGAAGAAATACTTCCAGGTGAAGGTGTTCTTTCTGTGACTACCCGACTGGATGAATTATACACCTTGCGAATGTTTTGTGGTTGTTTGCTAACTTAGATGTTTGTTCCTAAGTTGATGTCATGTATAAATAAAGGATTGTGAAGTCATTTCAAGAGTGTGGGTAGTGAAGAGTATGTGGTAGCGAGGAGAAGAGCAAAAAGTAGAGCAGAAGGTTTGGGCTTAAATAGAACTGACTCAAGAATGGAGGAGATGCTAATTACCAGTTCAAGTATGTAATACTTATTCTTTTGTAGATAGTGAGTCTCTTGTAGGCAGTGAGCCTCTTGTGAGTAGTGTGCTCGGGCAGTGAGCCTTAATTGGCATGTGCCATCTTGTTCTTTCTATTTTTCTAACATAGAATATTATCTTGGGTTGATCGCCCTGTGGTTTTTCCCTTAACCGGGTTTTCCATGTCAAAATCTTGGTGTCTTATGTGTTGATGTGTTTTTGCTCTTGATTTATTACATTGTGCTTTCATGATTGATCTTCTATTATGCTGCTAATTAACAATATGGAGTTAAGTATATAAAAGAGAGCAACTTTTATACAACTGATTCACCCCCCCTCTCAGTTGTTTGTCCTAAATCCAACAATTGGTATCAGAGCTAAGTTCCTCTAAAAGGAGCTTAATCACTTGAGGAGATCCAGGATGTCATCGTACAAGAAGGATAGTCTGAAGTTTGATGGAACCAACTTTACTCTTTGGAAAGGTTGCATGAAATGTCACTTACAGTGTATCAGATTTTCATACTGGTCCATGGTTACAAAAGCTTATGTACCTCCACAGGGTGGTCTGACAACCCTAAATGAAATCATAGATCCTGAAAATAATCTGCAGACCAAAAAGGCTCTTCTAAGTGCATTATCTGACTCAGAGCTCTCAAATGTTATTGATCTACCAACTACCTTTGAGATTTGGGGGAAACTGGAACTTTTGCATGAAGGAGATCAGTTTGCTAAATGTGTAAGGTTACAAAGTCTAAAAGGAAAATTTGAAAAACTGAAGATGAGAGATGATGAAAATATTACCTCTTTTATGCCAAGAGTGAATAAGCTGGTTTGTGGAACTAGAAATGCAGGTGGAACCCTGAGCGAAGAAGAGATCATTGGTAAAGTTCTTAGATCCCTTCTTGCCTCATATAAAATCAAGGCTTTTGCAATCAAAGAATTCAGAGCTCACACAACAGTCACAAGAGATCAATTGGTTGGTAAGTTGGCTGCTTTTTAAATGGTTGAATTTGTAGATGATCCTCCAAAGACTGAATCTGCATTGAAATCTAGTGCCTCTATAAAAGGGAAACAAAGGTTTGATCTAGGAGAAAACTCTTCAAGGAACCTATCATGGTATGAAATAGCAAAAAAAGACTTGGAAGAAGAAGAAGGTGAAACTGCTCATCTTGAAGCTCTTATTGCAAAAAGACTACCAAGAGGATCAGGTGAGTATGAAGGGAAATTACCTTTTAAGTGTTTTAACTGCAATAAAATTGGTCATTTTGCCTCAAGATGTCCAAAGAGATTTTCAAGACCAAATCCTAATAGACCAAGGTTTCAAAAGAATTGTTACTATGTTCATGAAGAAGATGATAATGAAGGAGTAACAGATGATGAATCAGAGACAGGAAACAAATCCAATAATGAATGGGTGTTTATTGACATCAAAGAAGAGGAACAAATATCCTCTGTATCTGTCAATCATGAAGTTGAAGAAAAAGCTCTGGCTGCTCAAGTTGAAGCAAAGGATGATTGGGTCATTGATAGTGGATGCTCTCACCATATGACAGGTGACAAGAATAAGTTCTTAAATTTGGAAAATTATGAAGGAGGAATTGTAAAGTTTGGAGATAATTCTACTGGCAGAATCAGAGGTAGAGGAACTATTTCTCTTAATGGAAAGAACAAAATCGGTAATGTACTATATGTTGAAGAATTAAAGCACAATCTTCTTAGTGTTGGACAACTGGTGGACAAAGGCTATGATCTTAGATTCAGGAATAGAAAATGCAAGATCTTTGAAAGTTTTAGAACAGGGATTGCATCCGGTACCCAAACAAAAGGGAACATCTTTCACTTGTTGGTACTGGTAAAAGTTGTTTATTTGTTCAAGTTGATCAGAGTTGGTTATGGCACAGAAGAATGTGTCATGTGAACTTTGACAATATCATCAAGATAAGAAATACTCAGGCTGTAAGAGACCTTCCAAAATTGGCAAAACCTACAAATAGTTTCTGCAAAGAATGTCAGTTGGGAAAAAAAAGTAGAATCTCATTCAGAAGTAAGGAACAATCTTCTACCAGATTATTAGACTTGGTTCATACTGACTTATGTGGTCTGGCAAGAATCAAGAGTGTGCAAGGTGATAGATACTTCATGTTGCTAATTGATGACTATTCCTGGATGATCTGTGTAACCTTTTTGAAAGAGAAATTAGAAGCTCTTAATAAATTCAAAATATTCAAGGCTATGGTGGAAAATGAGACTGGATTAAAATTAAAATGTCTAAGGTCTGATAGAGATGGAGAATTCACATCTAGTGAGTTCATAAACTTCTATGAGAAACATGGAATAAAGAGATAGTTGTCTGCCCCTAGAACTCCACAGCAGAATGGAGTTGTTGAGAGAAAGAACCGGACCATCCAAGAAGCATCCAGGACCATGATGTTAGAAGCAAATTTTCCTTAGATCTATTGGAGAGAAGCTATCAGTACTGCAGTCTACACTCTCAATCAAGTTCAAATTAGAAACTATACCGGTAAGACTCCTTATGAACTCTAGTTTGGCATTACTCCCACTGTGAGATACTTCAGAGTTTTTGGTAGCAGATGTTACATTAAAAGAGATGAAGATATAGGAAAGTTTGATGCTAGAAGTGATGAAGGAATATTCTTGGGTTATTCTACTCAAAGCAAAGCATACCAATGTTACAACAAGAGACTGAGAAAGATTGTAGAAAGTGTAAATGTGAAGGTTGATGAAGAAATTGAAAGACCCTCAAGAATTCATGAGCATGATGAAGATGATCAAAATGGTGTTCAGACTTAAGGTATCCAAGCCTCTTCTAAGAAATAAAGTCAAGTTGATCTAGTAAGACAGGAAGAAGAGATAAGTCTTAATGAGATTGATCAAGAGTTAGAGGTGCAAGAAACTCCCAAAATTCCAAGGTATGTAACTCTAAACCACTCTGAAGATCAGATCATAGGTGACAAAAGTAAAGGGGTGCAAACAAGGAGGAGAATTGCTCAAAATTTAGATGAGTACTGTCTAATTTTAAAGATTGAACCTAAGACAGTAAATGAAGCCTGCAATGATGAAAACTGGACTAAGGCAATGGAGGAAGAACTAATACAAATTGAAAAGAATCACACTTGGGATCTTTTTCCCAGACCAAGAAATAAAAATGTGATTGGAACCAAATGCGTCTTCCAGAACAAATTGAATGAAGCCGGTGAAGTGATCAAAAATAAGGCCAGATTAGTTTGCAAAGGTTACTCTCAAATAGAAGGAGTTGATTTTGAAGAAACTTTTGCTCCGGTGGCAAGAATTGAAGCAGTCAGATTATTTCTTGTATTTGCTACCTTTAAGGATTTCAAGGTGTATCAGATGGATGTCAAATCTTCCTTCCTAAATGGTAATTTGGAAGAAGTGTATATTGAGAAACCAGATGGATTTCAATTATCTGATCATAGTGACATGGTCTGTAAATTGAAAAAGGCACTGTATGGACTGAAGCAAGCCCTAAGAGCCTAGTATGAAAGATTGGATAAGCATCTCTTGAAGATTGGTTTCAACAAAGGTACTGCTGATAGTAATTTGTATTTCAAAATTGATCATGAAAATATCTTAATTGTTGAAGTATTTGTTGATGATATCATTTTTGCAGGAAGAGATAGTATGTGTAAAACTTTTGCAAGTCAGATGAAAAGTGAGTTTGAGATGTCAATGCTTGGAGAAATGAATTTCTTTTTGGGTCTACAAATTACTCAAACAAAGAAAGGAATCTTCATTTCTCAGTCAAAATATGTGAAAGAATTGTTAAGGAAATTTGGGATGGAAGACTCAAAGCCAATGAACACTCCAATGACAACCGGATGCAAGTTGAGCAAAGATGATGACTCTCCCAAAGTTGATCAGACAAAATATAGTCAATGATTGGAGGACTATTGTATCTCACTCAAACTAGACCAGATATAATGCAGGCTATTGGTCTTGTTGCAAGATTCCAGGCTAATCCCAGAGAATCTCATGTCATGGCAATCAAAAGGATTTTTAGGTAACTAAAAGGAATAGTTGAGTATGGTCTGTGGTATCCTAGAGATCATGATTTCTCTCTTCATACATATATAGATGTAGATTGGGCAGGAGATGTCGATGATTGGAAGAGTACTAGTGGTGGAGCATTCTTTTTGGGAAAAAGATTGGTTTCTTGGCTAAGCAAGAAACAAGAGGCAATATCTCTGTCTACAACTGAAGCAGAATACATTGTAGTAGCAGGTAGTTGCACTCAAGTCTTGTGGATGAAGCAGATGTTAATAGATATTAAAGTAGAATATGAGGAGCCTATCACAATTTTCTATGATAATTCAAGTGCAATAAATATTTCTAAGAATCCATTGTTGCATTCTAAGACTAAGCATATATCTATCAAGTTTCACTTTCTGAGAGAGCAAGTGAACAAGGATGAAGTCAGATTGGAGTATGTGCCCTCCAAGGATCAGATTGTAGATATATTTACTAAACCTCTTCCCGAGGACTCTTTTGAGTATCTCAGGGAGAAGTTAGGGGTTATTGCCCCTCCGGTGATGAACTAGGATGCACTGATGTGCATCAATCTAGTGGATATCACAGTCATATCTTGTGATCCGGATTGATGATGGGGAGCTGCTACTCAGGGGGAGCAGCAGGTGTAATTCTGAAGTTGCAAGTATGAGCCCTTTGCCATTGATGTCAAAGGGGGAGAGAAGACATGTGAAAAACAAGTGGTTTATGATTAAAGGGGGAGCAGTATAGGAAGAGAAGACATGTGAATAGTTGTTGTTGATAGGGGGAGCTGTGACAGTAAGGAGAAGTTCTTGTCTTGATGGTTTTTCACATCATATGTTGCCATCAATGACAAAGGGGGAGATTGTTGCAAGTATGGGTTGAACTGGTGTTATCATTGATGTCAACATACTCATGTTGCATTAATGAGAAGGATTAGATGAGCTATGTGTTGACGATATTAAGAAAATTAGTCTCAATCAGAAACAGTGAAGAACAATGATGACAACAAGGTAAAATCTCATGACAGGTTAAGGATTAGAGAATGTAGATTAAAGGGTTTGTAGATATGTGTCTTAAGATGTTCCAATAGAGATTTTAGAGGTCCACATGAAGATATGAAGAATTTATGGAAGTTTAATAGAAACTAGTTCCGGCAGGTGTTCAGTGGTGATAGAGTGAGACAGATAGGTCCGGTGAGATCCAAAAATCGAGTATCCCATTCTACAGATTAGAGAAAGTGTTAAGGACATCCTTGTGAAGTGTCAAGCAGATTGGTTTGTGGTTTTAAGGTCCAGAAGAACCTATTCCTTTGTGACAGTGATGACAGACTGTGTTCTTGAGGTTCCGAATGAAGGTAAGAAGGATTTTAGTAAGTAGAGGAAGTGTGGATGTTCCTGATGTTTTAGGAAATCTTGTGGAGGTCCCTGGATTATGTTCAATTTGTGTTGATGGCCTGCATTAGAGTTGGAGCCCAGAATTGAAGAAATACTTTTGGGTGAAGGTGTTCTTTCTGTGACTAGCCGACCGGATGAATTATACACCTTGCAAATGTTTTTGTGGTTGTTTGCCAACTTAGATGTTTGTTCCTAAGTTGATGTCATGTATAAATAAATGATTGTGAAGTCATTTCAAGAGTGTGGGTAGTGAAGAGTATGTGGTAGCGAAGAGAAGAGTAAAAAGTAGAGAAGAAGGTTTGGGCTTAAATGGAACTGACTCAAGAATGGTGGAGATGCTAATTACCAGTTCAAGTATGTAATACTTATTCTTTTGTAGACAGTGAGTCTCTTGTAGGCAGTGAGCCTCTTGTGAGCAGTGAGCCCTAATTGGCATGTGCCATCATGTTCTTTCTATTCTTCTAATAGAGAATATTATCTTGGGTTAATCACCCCATGGTATTTCCCTTAACCAGGTTTTCCACGTCAAAATCTTGGTGTCTCATGTGTTGATGTGTTTTTGCTCTTGATTTGTTACATTGTGCTTTCATGATTGATCTTCTATTATGCTGCTAATTAACAATATGGAGTTAAGTATATAAAAGAGAGAAAGTTTTGTACAACTAATTCACCCCCCCTCTCAGTTGTCTTCCCTAAATCCAACACAAGGGTGACTATGCACATCTAAATTGCAACTAGTTTAGCTAGTTTGTAGGGGATTGTTAATCTTGAGTATAATTAGTGAAATATAGTGTTGAACAAGCTTAAATTCTAATTAGTATCTCTCCCATATGTGGAAAATTCATGATACAACATACTAGAATCTATGAGAATCAGAATATTATTTAGGAAAGTGTTTTCCATTTCAATCCATGAGGTAATTGATCTAATGGGAAAACCAAGGTACCATTTTATGTAAACTCATTAAGTGCTGATAGAAACATGCATTATGCTATGTCTTCTTCATGAATTTAGGATTGAATGAGGTATATTCATATGCATAGGTATGTTCCTTAGATGTTTGTGTCCCATTAAATTATATATCTTTTTGTTGAACACACTAAAATACTCAAAAGGTGGGGTGAATCAGTATCTAAACGATATTCAATTCTAACAACTTCAACTTATCCGGAGAAAATTACAACTTAATCATCACAACATAAACATGAACATGAAAGATTAACACAATGCACATCATTGCATAACACTAGATATACATGGAAAACCCTAGAAGGGAAAAACCATGGTGAGGATTAACTCACAATATATGAAGCTCAACTAATAACTTTGTTTTAGGGGCTAAACCCAAAGAAGCTACTACTCCCTAAGTACCTTTGTTTTAGGGTAACTCCCAAGGAAGATTTTACTCTCTGATGACTTTGTTTTAGGGTCACTCCCAAGGAAGCTACTACCCCCTAAAATGAGAACACATTTACAAAATATTATAGTATGAAAGTCTTTCCATTGTCTGAAAAACTAACATTGAAACCCATACTTTTGATGATTTCTCTTCTGCCTCTTCACACTTTCTTCTAAAGATATGATTAGTTACACATACTCTATACTTGATCATTGTAATAAATATGTCTTTAAGATGAATTCGGACATCATCAACAACTTTTGCTCTTTCTCCTTTAGTCGCACATCAACAATGCATTTATTCTACTTTTTTTCTGCTTGCAAACTTTTCAATCACATTGCAATCACATGCCACCTCACTCACTTTGATTCACTATTTATACATTATATTACATTAATTACATTTCTTGTCGGCTAGATACAACATGAAAAATACATTTACAAGTCCGCTAGACAACAAACAATATAAAACATGTAGAAGATAGGTCCTAAGTAAAGCCTCACATTACACCAGCAAAAGATCCATGCCTTGTAGACACCAAAGTTTTATTAGCCAAGTTCAAAACATACTTCATAGCTTCAAACACCAAGGAGTTACATCTGCACACTCTGCTCATTTGGGAATAGGATAGCTTTAAGGAAAACACTTGAAGACTTGAAGTATAATAGCCATATCAACTTGAAAATCTTGTGCAGTACTGGAAACAAGAGATATCTTTGTGAAATTTTTCTAGATGAGCACACATGACTCATACAACATCCCAAAACACTCCTTTACCACCACACATCAAAGAATAATCCCACACATCTTCAATCATTAACTCCAAGAACAATCTGTCATTTGGAACACACTGCAACATGTTGTCATTTGAAAAACTAAGATGTGGACAACCAAGAACCTTGAAACTACAAGGAAGCATGTAATGTACATCCATACACATGTCCTTTAAACCACAAAAGCAATCATTCATTTGTGGAGGAATGTAGAGCATCCCAACAGGCCTTCACCACTACCTTACTCTACCAGAATACATGTTGGTAGTCTATCATGTATAACTTTCACAATGGAAGGGAAAAAGATCTCAAAACTTGGAATTATTACCTTCATTGCATCTTAAACACAATTCCAAATCTACATGGTCATATCTATAAATGTAGAGGAATGCAAAGCATTCCATTGTCCTGTACAGAACATCTTCACATAAGTGATGTAGGAGCATCCATGGTTGCAGAGAAATCTTGCATCTATTGGCAAGAGACACTACTAGGAATGATAAGTGATGTCATTTATGACAAATAAGTATCTACTACACATCCACATTGCATAATCTGCCCATACCAGAAATTAGATTGAAGATTTGTCTAACTCCAAGAAGTCAAGAACAAAGTATGTGACAGGGTCTGGTATCTTGGTCTGGATCTCTCCGATGGTAGATCATAGTTTTCTATGGATTTGAAGGATTCATAAGCATTGTTAGGATAATCCAAATACATATTTTTGGCCTCTGGTGATAAAGGATTCAAAAGTTATTAGCATCTGAGTATCAAGTTAATAGTTTGACAGAGCAGGCATAAGAAGAACATGTTGACCTTGTAATTGATCTTGGTTCCAGATGTATGGAAGTTGTTGGTTTAACAAGTTGTGATAATTAGTAATAGTAGATAACCTGATTAATGATTTGTGAGTGCAAGTTTTGGTCCGCATTACAAGTGTTTATGAATTTAGCTGATAGAGTAGAATTTTTAATAAAGTTCTAAGTGTTCTTGAAGTTGACTGAAAAGTGGTTGAAGATCAAGATGCGGATATATATAGCCAATGGATTTGAATGATTTTGTTGTGCATGTTGTGAATATGGAGTAAATGCAAAAGAGTAGAGATCTAAGATCCAGATGAAGACAGAGTAGTAAATAGGGCAAAGTGAAGATGAAATGTGTAAGATCACTGTTTTGTACTTAACAAGAATTAGTAAGTGCTTCTCATCAGTTCAAAATCTCTATTATTCTCTTGTAATTATTTGTAAGCAGTGAGCCTCTATTTTAGTAGTGAGCTCTAGGCAGTGAGCCCAAATGCATGTGCATTCTAATTTTTAAAAATACTTTTAATAGGGTATTAATTTTTGTGGGTTAACCCCCACCATGGTTTTTCCCTTAACTAGGTTTCCATGTTAAAAATCTTGGTGTCAAATGTGTTACTGTGTTGTTGCTCTTACACTTATGATTGTTGTTTTCATGGTTAAGTTATTGATTTTTTGTTAAGTGGTAAAAGAAAGAATTAACTACAGAAAGTATTAAAGTTTTGAGACAACTGATTCACCCCCATCTCAGTTGTTTGTCCTATTTCCAACAATTGGTATCAGAGCAAGGTTCCTTTGAAAAAGTTTAATAGCTTAAGGAAGATCTAAGAAGGCAGTAAAATGGGTGAATATAACCTTCAAGGGTAATTTAATCTCACCCTCAAAGATCTTGAGTAGTCTAGAGTAGAAGTCCAAGAGTTGCAATAAAAACTCAAAAAGGATGATGACTTCATTGAGATTTTAAAAAGAAAATTGTGAAAATCCAATGAAAAAGGGAAGGAGCAATCTCCTCAACTGGGAAATCATTATGAAGACAAGGCCCTGAAAGAAAAGACAAAGTAATGTGAAAATTTGGCTAAAGAAGTTGTTCTCCTAAAACATGGGATGGAATCTAGGGTTATGAGACTAACCAAGGAAATTTTAGAGAGGAAGAAAACTAAAGAAGAGATGAATCAAAATCTGAAAGAGAGAACTAAAGAATGCTGCAAATTGGATGGAATAGCTAGTCTCCTAGAATCTAATCTACAAGAAAGTAGAGAAAATGAGAGAGAACTTGAGAGACAAACTATCACTCTCAGACATGACCTAGAAGTTGCAAATGAATATAAGGAGAAGTTCAAGATAAGTTCAGCTAAACTTGAAGCATTGATTGAAGAACAGAAAAAGGATGGTGACAAGCATTGTCTTAGATATGAGAAAGGTGAAAGCTCTAGATCTAGATAGAGAAATTCTCAACCAAGGAATGGGAGAAACAAAACTAGAAAACCTCCAGTAAGACAACCTAATGCTCAAAGATATCCATCATTCAATAGAAATTGTTTCAATTGTAATAAATTTGGTCATAGAGACACTCAGTGTAGAAGTAGAGTAAATCAAAATGGTGCATCCTTCTCTAGTCAATGCTTCAATTGTAAGAGGTATGGTCATAGATCAAATGAATGTAGAAGTATGATAATGAATAATTCTAACAATAGAGGAATTGGTAATTCTTTCAATGGTTACTGTTTTTATTGTAATGGGTTTGGACACATGGGTAATTAGTGCAGATCAAGAGGAAATCAAGTTTATAAGAAAGCAAATGTTGTGTGCTTTAATTTCAATAAATTTGGTCATATTACAAAATTCTGCAAAGGTAGGAACAATGGAAGAAGAGGTTCGGTAAACAAAAAATTGGATGAGTAGAGACAAGACAAAGGCAAAAGAAACATTGATGTGAATGAGATATAGAATGAAATGAACAAGATTTGGGTGAATAAAGATACAATGAACAATGGTGATGGGTCCATACCAGAATCCAGTGCTAACAATTCCTCTAGGAATTAAATCAAGAGTTCTTGCTCAGGGGGAGTTGCATTGGACATCAAATTCCCCCAATCAATAAGTGGGTGCCTAGATATGGCACAATGAGAGAATATATTTTGAATTGTTTCAGAACTTTTGGAAGGATTTCTGGAAGAAAAGATGTTAATATGGAAATTTACAGAGTGATTCATGAAGAACAGTTCAAGAAATAGAGTAACCGAATGAAGTTAGGGCAACACATTTATTACAATGTGAAATTAGGTTTTACGAAGGATAAAAGATCACTTAATCATGCATTCGAACCACTTTGCATTTAGAAGGGAACAAATAGAAGAGATTCTAAGATGCAAATCCAAAGATTGAAGAATGAAGAGAAAATTCAACTAGAAATTGATCAACCCTAAACTCGCAGAAGAAAAAGGTACTTCTCTGTAAAGCTTTGAATCAAAAATCTATTGAGATGGCTTCTCCTCATGTTGTTGACATTACTAAAAGGCCTTGACCCAAATTTAAGAAGCATCCTCACAAATCCATAGAAGTCAACTCATTAGGTGCTTTTTCAAGTGTTCTGTATGGTGTGTTGCATGTTGAAGATATTGGGGTTTATATTCATGCAAACATAGATGAATTTGGTGATTCAAGGTATGTAGACTTGTTTGAGAGTCATCTCAGGGATGAAAATCACAATCTTAAACCTAACTATAAGGCACTGCATGATAAACACTTTATTTAGATTATGGGGTTTCCAACATTTGATGAAGATGAATGGGTCCGATATGTTTTGAGTTAGATGCATGATGAATTCATTTGGCTATTAAAACTATTCAAGGTTACCAAAGATGTTATCAAATTGTGACTAGGTTAAACTCAACTGGTGGATTACTCATGTTAAAATCTATGAAAAACCAAACTATTACCGATGCAACCAGTGTCAAATTCAATAGGAGGGTTATGACTATAAATGACATTATAGAACCGGATGTGAAGTTTACTTCCATGGTGATTGGCTACAAGATATATCACTCTAGTAGGGAGAATTATATCTCCAGAACTACCATATATGCATCATATCAAATGTTAAAGGAGAATTTAGATTATGACCTTTATGAGTTGTTACAGAACCAACTGATTGAAAACTTGGACAAAATCAAAAGGAATAAGAAAAACACTTTTAAATACGGTACATTGGTTCTGTGCTTATTTTTCTACTATATGAATGAAGTGCCTAGAGTAAAGGGTGTTCACTGGACTAATGATGAGCTAGTTGCCATTCATATTAGAGATCATCTTCACAGCATTGGTGATTTCAAAGCTTAGAAAACTACAATATGGGGTTAATTCAATAATTTTTAGTGTATGATACATTTAAGGGAAAGAATCCCTAAATCAATTGATGAGAAGTACAAAAATGAAATATGCTTCATGGTTGACACTGATCAGTGTCTAATGGAAGCAATGGAACCCATAACTATTTGGATCATGCCCATGGGGTATGAAGTAGATGGAAAAATCTTGAATGTGTATGCTCAACATCTTCTAAGCAAGCCTAAAGACACAACGGTTGAAAGATTTCAAACATATGAGGAGCTAAGTTTAAAACTACATACTAATCTTAGAGAACTTGAAACCAATAGGAAAGTAAGAAAATAAGTTGAGCAGTTGGCTAAAAATCTAGGCCTAAATAAGGAGGCTATGAGGAAATTTAGGGAAATAACCGAAAAAGGCTAAGAAAGAGAAAAAAGATAAGAAACAAACAAGTGCTCTAGTAGAACCCTATTCCATTTCAAGAACTACTAGGAGCTCTACTGCTACCCCTGTTCTTCCTAAGACTGTAAAATCAGAAGCAAAATCATCTGGAAAAAGGGATAAAAAGAAGAAAACAAAAGCATCCCAGACCTATGAAAGCACAAGAGAAGAAGAAGAAGATACAGATTCTAACATTGAGATCAAAGAACTAAAAGCCACAGGCACAAAAGCAGCCAAGATATCCAAGGAGATGCCCTCTAAAAGAAAAAGGGAAAGCAAGAGGCAAAAGATAGAGGAATATGTAGAGAAGCCTACCCTTTCAGTAGATGACATCATTAAATTAGTTACTATAGATGGAAACTTGGCTCCAGTGACATAATTCTATGATGACTATAATGATGCTGACAAAAGAGTACTCAAGGAAGCAATGGTAAGATATTTAAATATCTACAACAAGGCTCTTATTGAGATATGTTCATTGATACCAAAAAGCCTTGAAAAAAATTTGGAATTGAGAAAAGAGAATGCAAAAAGCAAGGATCTTAAGATCCGAGAAAAACTATTAATACAACTATGCCCTCAAATTACTTCGAAGAAAATGAATTTGATATTCAAAGAAGCCAAGGATGCCTTCTGAAGTAAAAAATGAATGAATAAGCTTATGCTTGGGGAGACAGACAAGATTGCAAAGGAAACCAAAGATATTCTCTGAAGTGCTTTGAAAAAGCACAATCTTCCTATTATAGAGAAGGAAAATGTAGAGATTAAGTCCTCAGACATGGATGTCGAAGGATTAAAGAAGAACAAGCAACAGACTGAAGCTCTAGACTCATTTATTTTGGAAGAGGAAGTACAAAAATAAGAAGAGGAAGTAATGATAGAAGAAGCAAATGTTGGCCATGATCCTCTAAATCCTCCTACTATTGATGAATCTAGAAAGGGCCAAGAGAAAGAAGAAGATAAAGAGAAAGAGAAGGAAGAGGAAGAGGCAAAGGGAAAAGAAGAACTAACACAAGGAGATGGTGCTAATGCACCAAAACAAAATAGTTTGGTTGCAGCTGCTAACAAATCACAAGGGAAGAAAACTAGAATAGCAAGTGTGGCAAGAGACACTACAAATACAATGCATAGTTTTCTTAGGAAGGAGATGCTAGAGTTTGATGAACTGAAACTGATACAAGGACCAATCAATTATGACACTTTCTCTCTAGACCAAAAGATGAAGATATCATCATTCATATAGGCCAAGGCAAGGGAGAAATTACAACAATCTCACACAGAAGACAATGAGTTGATAAGCCTAGCATCTAGAATACTAGAGAAGATCATGCCCACATATCAGAAAAATACATCTGATTCTCATTTTGGTAATTTGAAAAATCTTGTGCATTCTGTAAATACAAATTTTGAGTCCTTTGAGAAGTCAATTGAAGTAAAGGTCTGGAAAGAATTTTTGTATAAGAGCTTTACCAAACTAAAAGGTCTTATAGACAATGATAGAAAAATAATCGGCATTGGTATAAAGAGTATTGAAAATGCTCTTAAGGATTGTGGTGATGTATATAAGTTTTATTTATCATGGCCCAAAATAGTAGAGGATATTGAGAAAAAGATAAAGTAGGAGAAAAAAATGCTAGACCTATCTCGAAGTTTTGATTCTTTAACAATATCTCTAGTGAGCCAAGAATGTCAATCAATTAGCCTAACAAATGAAAAAAAGAATCTTACCAAGGAAACAAAGAACATTATGGAAAGAATGGGTGAGCTTCGGGGACTAATTACCCCTAAGTTAAAAATAATGTTTAATAATTTGTTAGGGGCCCAAAGTACTGCCCAAACAAGTGATTCCTTAGATCAAAGGAAAGCAGAAGCATATGCATTTCTACTAAGTGGACTCATTTCAATTTTAGATGGTATGAAGAGAAGTTGGGCCACTGAATTTGTACAATTAAAGAGTACTTTCGTAGATATCCTTAAATATATGTAAATATAACATATGAACTGTTTGTACATATGTAGTCATATATATAGAGTTTTTGCATCATTATTGATTGTGGATCCCACCCTTTGCCATTGATGTCAAAGGGGGAGTGAAGAGTAGTGAAAAATGAGGAATCTAGCAAAGGGGGTGCACTGGAAAGTAGGGTGAATAATAGTATGGAGCACAAGCAAAGGGGGAGTTATTTCGACACTTAGTCATTTTTCACTAGGTGTTTCCATCAATGCGGAAGGGGGAGATTGTTGGAAAGAGACACTACTAGGAAAGATAAGTGTTGTCATTGATGGCAACTAAGTCTCTACTACACATCCACATAACATAATTTGCCCAGTCAACAACAGAGTATGTGACAGGGTCTGGTATCTTGGTCTAGATCTCTCTGATAGTAGATCATAGTTTGTTGTGGATCTAAGGGAGTCATAAGCATTGTCAAGATAATCTAAATCTAGATTTTTGACCTCTGGTGATAAAGGATTCAAACGTTATTGGCATCTTAGTATTGGGTTAATAGTTTGACATAGTAGATAGAAGAGGAACAGGTTGACCTTGTAATTGATCTTGGTTCCAGATGTATGGAAGTTGTTGGTTGGACAAGTAGTGATGATCAGTGATAGTAACCAACCTGATTAATGATTTGTGAGTGCAAGTTTTGGTCCGCATTACAAGTGTACATGAATTTAGATGATAGAACATAATTTTTAATAAAATTCTAAGTGTTCTTGAAGCTGACTGAAAAGTGGTTGAAGATCAGGATGCAGATATATATAGCCGATGGATTTGAATGGTTTTGATGTGTGTGTTGCGAATATGGAGTAAATGTGAAAAGAGCAGAGATCTAAGATCCAGATGAAGATAAAGCATTAAACAGGGTAGAGTGAAGATAAAATGTGTAAGATCAGTGTTTTGTGCTTAACAGGAACTAAATTCATGCATCAGTAAATGCTTCTCATCAGTTCAAAATCTCTATTATTATCTTGTAATCATTTGTAAGCAGTGAGCCTCTAAGCAGTGAGCTCTGGGTAGTGAGCCCGAATGCATGTGCATTCTCATTTGTAAAAATACTTTTAACAAAGGTATTAATTTTTTTGGTTTAAACCCTAGCATGGTTTTTCCCTTAACCAGGTTTCCACACTAAAAATCTTGGTGTCAAATGTGTTATTGTGCTGCTGCTCTTACACTTATGATTGTTGTTTTTATGGTTAAGTTATTGATTTGTTGTTAAGTGGTACAAGAAAGAATTAACTATAGAAAGTATTAAACTTTTGAGACAACTGATTCACCCCCGCCTCTTAGTTGTTTGTCTTATTTCCAATAGCATCAACCAAAAATATTTGCATTTTTTCTTCATTTCATTCATTTTCTAGTTCATTTCAGTTTAGTTCAGCCATTACCAGTTTTAGAATTTTGTATTGCATTTTTCTGCATTTGCATTTTAGAGCCTATGGAGTAGGACTTAGCATCTAGACATCATCATGCACATCATATCCAAAATTTAGATAATTTGGATTAGTTTCTAGAAAGATATTGCTATCAGAAGATTAATTGTTTTCTTAGAATATGCATTCAGATAGTTAGCTGAAGGAGAAGGTTTGTGGAGCACTTTCATGACTTACGAAGCTAAATGAAACATCATTCAATATAGTTTGGGACCTAGCCAACTTTCCCTAAGATATGCACATTGTTTTATTCATTTGTGGAGGAATACTAGTTGCTTAAGGCTGCCCTATCTATATACACATGTTACACATTCATTGTAGATTGTAACTTCTTCCTTGGACAACACAGAAGATTTCCTAAGCTTGAAGATGATATATAAACATCTCTTAGATGCATAAGAAAGTGGTTCATGATTATAAGTTGATAGATATTTTGAATTATTTTGGGAAGAGGGACTTCAATGCCATATCTTTCTACTCTGTAATCAGGTCTGTGACCCCTTGTTTTGCAGCCTACATGTTGACGGCATATCAGTCTTTCGAATCTATGATATATTGAGCATTTGAATCATTCTTTGTATTCTTATTTGGATTTTTTTCCACTGTGTTTACTCTTGTTGCATGGCTAGGATAGTTCACTATGTGGACCCTCCAACCACGATTGCACCAAGTGGTATTAGATTGAAGTTTGAATCCTTTGGGAGAAAAGTTTGTAAAGGCATTCCATAAGATCTTGTTGTGAACAGATCACTAAACCTAAGGTAGACTATCTGTGTTGTCAATTGATCACTAATTGTGAGACAGTTGTCACCTTGTAGCTCGATCACCAAAATTGAGATAGTTACACTTGATCCTAGGAAGAGATACCACCAAGAAGAGTACCTACTGTAGGTACTATGTTTGGAAGAATGGATGAGATGATGGAGATAATGAAAACAATGAGAGTTTGATTGGATGCTATTGAAGAAGATCATAGACGAGGACTTGGACCATGACCTAATGTTGAAAAAGATGATGAAGAATTTCAATCAACTAAAAAAATGAAGAAACTCTAGTAGTAGAAGAAGAAGAAGAAGAAGAAGAAGAAGAATCAAGTGAAAATGTTGAGAGCTATTTTGAAAATTGAAAAAAGACTTAGAGAGGAAGTACTAATTTATACTAGCAATTTGAATCCAAAGGAATTCATTGACTGGATAAATGACTTGGAGGAATACTTTAAATATATAAGAGGAAATTGAACATCTGCAGAAGGTGAGATTTGCAAAGACCAAGTTGAAAGGACATGCTGCTATTTGGTGGAAAGAAGTTCAGTTGGATAGAACTAGAAGAGGAAAAGAAAAGATCATAAAATGGAATAGAATGGTGAAAAAGTTTAAGAATCAATTTATACCTACTAACTATGAGTTGGAATTGTTGAAGAGATTACAGAACCTAAGATAAAAGGAGAAATCTATGAAGGAGTATATTGAAGAATTTCATAAGATGATTATAAGGACATGACATAGTGAAGAAAGCAAGGACAAAGTGGCAAGATACATCAATAGACTAATATTGAACACTTAAGAAGAACTGAGTTTGATTAGGATGACAGCAATAGAAGAGGCATATCAGTTTTCCCTAAAGGTTGAAGAAAAGTTGAACAAGAAGCATGAGTAGAGATAGAGAGGTAGAGGAGGTAAATTTCAGAGAGGTAGAACTTATACTAAAGAAGGAAGATCATATGCAAAGAAAAGAAGACAAGATAGCATATTCAAGAAGGAAGACAGAGATATCAGTTCGTATTGGAGAGATGATAGAACTTTATACCACAAAGGGAATCATAATTCATACTGGAATAAAGGGTATAGGAGAGATGAAAGAGGATTTAATAAGAGAACATTCAAAGGAACATGTTTATGTGTGGAGGTGAAAGACATAGAGCATATGAATGCCATCAGGGAAGTACAAATAAGAAGACAAAGAATAGTGCAAGAATGGCTCATGTAGTAAAAAAAATGTTGGATCACATAATTAAGCTGGTAAATCTAAGAGAGGAGAATCATTAGTCATGAGGAGAGCACAATTTCAACTAGAGACAAATGAGGAACCACTGCAAAGGAAAAGTTTGTTCTGGATCAGATGTAAATCAGGAGGTATATGTTGTAAGGTTGTAATTGATAGTGGTAATTTAGATAATTTGGTTTCAGAGGAGATGGTGACTAAGCTAAACCTCAAGAGATTGAAACACCCTAAGTGCTATCAGATAGCATGGATTTAGGATGAACACAGGGTACTGGTGAGTGAATAATGTTTCGTAAAATTTCATATAGGATCTTATCATGATGAAGTATTGTGTGATATTATGCTAATGGATGTATGTCATATAATGTTGGGTATACCATGGCAGTATGATAGAAAAGCTATACGTGATGGAATAAAGAATACCTATACTATAACATCAAATAGAAAGAGAATTACCTTGATTCCTTTGGAAGATGAGCCTAAAAGTGAAGTATTTGGGAATGCTAGAATCTATTTGGTTGATTTAAGGAAATTTCTGGATGGTTTGAGGCATGAGAATATGTGTTATGCTTTGATTCCTAAGAAGCTTGGAACCCTAAGGATAGAAACTGAAGAATCACAACTGGAGGAGATAACTGAATTGCTAACAGAGTATGTTCAAACATCATATCAGATAATGTACCTGAAGGATTTCCACCCATCAGGAGTATTAGTCATCATATGGATCTTATACCTATAGCTAGTTTGCCTAATAAAGTAGCACACATAATGACACCAGCAGAGAATGAGGAATTGAATAGACAAATACAAGAATTGTTGAGGAAAGGATTGATAAGAAAAAAACATGAGCTCTTGTGTAGTACATGCAGTGTTAGTACAAAAGAAGGATGGAGAATGGTGGATGTGTATAGACTCTAGAGCAATCAACAAGATCACAGTTAAGTATAGATTTCCATTACCTACTGGATGGATGACATTATGGACTGTTTGAGTGGACCAAAGTATTTCACAAAGATAGACTTGAAGAGTGGATACCATCATATCAGAATTAGAGAAGGAGATGAATGGAAGAGTGATTTCAAGACAAATGAACAATTTTATGAATCATTAGTGATGCCTTTTGGATTGACTAATGCACTGATCACTTTCATGAGGTTGATGAATGAAGTTTTGAAGAAATTATTTGGTAAGTTTGTTATTGTATACTTGGATGATTGTCTAATTTTTAGTAAGAAAAAAGAGGAACATTTGTGCCACCTGTGACAAGTATTGTAGAGGTTGAGAGAAGAGAAATTATTGATAAACATCAACAAGTGTAGTTTCATGAAAGGAAGAATTGGTATAATTTGGATTTGTGATTTTTGTAGAAGGATTGAAGATGGACCCTAAGAAAGTTAGAGCAATTATTGAATGGCCAACACCTGAGAGTATTGGAGAAGTCAGATCATTTCATGGATTAGCTAGTTTCTACTAGAAGTTCGCCAAAACTTTCAATTTAGTATGCACACCTATGAAAAAAATAATGAGAGGTAAAATAAAGGACTTTATGTGGACATCGAGAACAAATAAAAGTTTTGAACTATTGAAGAAAAAGTGACAGAATAACTAGTGTTAGCATTATTGGATTTCAAAAAAGTATTTCAAGTAGATTGTGATGCAAATGGAAATGCAATAGGAGAAGTGTTAAGTCAAGAAGGTAGACTAGTAGCATATTTGAGTGAGAAGTTGAGTGATGCAAGGAGAAGGTACTTAGTTTATGATGACAAATTCTATGCCATAATTCAAGCCTTGAAGAAGTGGAGACATTATTTGTTGCCTAAGGAATTTGTATTGTATATAGATCATCAAGCTTTGCAGTATTTGAATAGTCAAGGGAAGTTGAATCATAAACATATGAGATGGGTAGAGTTGATGCAGAGTTACACCTTTGTACTAAAGCATAGGAGTCAAAAATCAAACAAATTTGTAGATGCATTGAGTAGAAGAAGAAATTTGTTGACAGAGATGAGAGTTGAAGTATTAGTTTTTGAAGAGTTGAACATGTATGAAGACCTTCATTTTGTAGAAACTTGGAAAGCATGTAAGGAACCTATTGTGACAGATAGGAGTAATTTTTTGGATTATTTCATTTAGGAGGATATGTTGTTCAAAGGAAATTAGTTGTGTATGCCTAGGACTTCAATGAGAGACAATTTGATCAAAGAGAAATATAGTGGTGGATTGGTAGGACATTTTGGAATTGACAAGATAGTGGATTTGGTAAGTGAACATTACTTTTGGCCCCAGATATATAAGGATGTTATGAAGTTTGTGTAGAACTGTAGAGTATGTCAAGTTGCAAAAGGAAGTAGTCAAAATACTAGGTTTTACAAATCTTTGACAATATCGAAGAGACCTTGGGAAGACAAGCATGGATTTCATATTAGGATTTCCAAAGACACGAAGTGGATATGATTCTATATTTGTAGTGGTGGATAGATTTTCAAAGATGGCACATTTCATACCTTGCAAGGAGACAAATGATGTAGTTCATGTGGCTGACCTATTTTTCAAGGAGATTGTAATTACATGTATTACCTAAGAGCATAGTTTCGGATAGAGATACAAGATTCCTTAGATACTTTTGGAGGACACTTTGAAAGAAGATAAAGATAGATTTGAAGTTTAGTTCAACATTTCATCCACAAATTGATGGACAGACATAGGTGGTAAATAGGAGTTTGGGTAACTTGTTGAAATGTTTGGTTAGAGAGAAGGCATGAAATTGGTATCTAATTCTATCATAAGTAGAGTTTACATGTAATAATTCAATGAATAGAACCACAAGAAAGACACCATTTGAGATTGTGACAGGAACTAAACCTAGAGGAGTAGCAGAATTGAGAGATATCAGTATGGAGAATAAGAGGAGTACAGAGGTAGAAGAATTTGCAGACACATGGAGACTGCATAATCAAGTCAAGAAGCATTTGGAGGGGATGAACAAGTATAAGGAGAAAGTAGATGAGAAGAGAAGACACAAAGAATTTTTAGTTGGTGATGAGGTAATGCTATATCCGAGCAAAGAAAGATTTCCAGTAGGGACATATAACAATTGTTGAAGATGAAGAAGTTTGGACCATGTAGGATACTCAGAACGTTTGATTTAGGAAATGCATATGAAGTGAAGCTATTGGAAACATTGGGTATATCACCTATTTTCAACATTACAGACCAATACTAGTATCATGAAGGGGAAACCAGTGACAACATTGAAGATAATTTGAAGTAGTTACCACAACAAGCACCAAAGTAGATTGAAAACATTTTAGATAATAGAATTGGACACAACATCAGAGGCAAGAAATACAAGGAATATTTGGTAAATTGGAAAGGTAGATAGGAGGAAGATTCATCTTGGGTCTCTCAGGCTGAGGTGGAATGTCTTGGTTTTCCTCTAGCTCCAACAAAGTGAGTGTTGTGCCTTGTACACACACCCCATTTGAAAATGAGAACCCCCTCTTTTTGATTTGGCTTAGGTGTCATTAGATCTTTTCATCTCCTAAGTGGTTAAGTGGTCAAAAAGCACTTTGACCTTGACTGAAAGATGATGTTGGGAAATCACTTCAAAAAATCTGGTAGGTCGAATCCTTATTTTCCTTTTGAAGGCCTTGAAATCCCCTTTTGTGCTAGATTGTCCTTCAACTGACCTTTGTGCTAAATTCTTACTTGTTTGACCTTTGCATTGGATTACCTTCTGACTAACCTGGCACTAAAAATTGTTGTCACTAACTTCAGCCCTGATTTCCTCTTTGACAGACTTCTACGCTAGAATCGACTTTCTCTGACTTGTGCTAAATCAAGTGATCACTGACTAAGTCAGACGAGGCTGAAATGCCTACAAGTCAGATGAACCTCAAATGCCTGCAAACCATACCAATTAAACTTGTAAGTCTCAGCACTAAAAATTGTCTTGTCTGACTAGGTCTGACACACTTAATTTTCTTGCCAAGTCCAAGCTAAGGAAAATTTTCACTAAACCCTAAACTAAAAGATGTATGCCTATGCATTAATGTAAATTTGCTAGGGAATATGAGGGGGAAATCATCCATTTTTAACCATTTGTGTGGATTCAAACAGGATTCTGGAGCTCCATTCTCACCATTGCTGTTGATCTGCCCCAAATTCGAACCCGCGACTTGCCTGCACAATCTAAACAGACCTCCCACATTTACCAGGTAGGGTTCCAACCTTGTTCTTCAAACTTTCACCGCATGGTTAGGGTTTGGAATTAAATGATTGAATCTTTCTAAAAACAAGCATTCATAAAGTTTTTGACTAGGGTTTTTTGTTGTTCATTTTTTGTTAAAATTTGGTTAAGACTCACTGTTGAAAATGAACAAATCATTGTAAAGGGGAAAGACCAAAAACTTGGATGAATTTGGGCATTGAAACCCTCAATTTTTAGCACTAGAATAAGCTCTGATTGACCTGTGAGTGAGTCCACCTTTTTAGTCAGTCAGAGACCTTCAAAATCCATGCCACACACCTAGATCCATCTTGTGCTAAAAACTTCAATCTCTGACCAAACTGTCCCCTTCACATTTCTCTGACTTGGTCATAAGGTCCTAAAAACACTGCAAGCCATGAAACTACTTTTTGCACCAAAATCCCTCCCTCTGACTTTGGGCTAAAAGACCTCGTCTCTGACTTGGTCAGACACCCCAAATTCTCCTGCAAAGTTAGTAGTGTCCTAAAACCCTGCTGGAAGCAATACATCAGCCTTGCGCTAAAAATGACCCCTTTCAACCTATGCTGCAAAACTCTCCCACTGACTTGGTCGGTAGCAACCAAAACTCACGCAGATCAGACCAAGCCGATTCCCGTGTAAAAGCAATAAAAACTATATCGACAGGATTTGCGCTAAAAGCACAACTAACCAACTTGACAACCAATGGAGGTTAGATGCCTCCAAAACCTATGCAAGTCGGTACTCATCAAAACTCGTGCAAAGTGCTTAAAAGCATATAAACCTTTGGTCAGACTTGCCTATTTTCCCCACTGAGGTCGGATGACCCCGATTTTAGTGCTTTTCTGCTTGTAGGTCAGACAACCCTCAAATTAGTTCAAAACCATACAAATGACTATTTTTTCTAAATTTTTCAAAGGGAAAGTGTTTAAAATGATAGAATTAATGTTGTAATGCATTGTTAAGGATGATTCTCATAGAATTTCTCGCAACATTAGATATTTGTTTGCATGCATTAATGATGGTTGTTGCAATTGCTATAAATGTTAGATTTGAAGTTCCCTTCAAAAGGTATGTTAGTAGCAATGGTAGATTTGTTAAAGTTCATCTTAAACTTAGGAGCATGTTAAATGACTCCTCAAGGTATCAAACTTATAAGATCTGGTCATGTAGACTAAATGACTGCTTAGGCCCAAGAAATGAAGTACGAGTTCAAAGGAATCCCTCCAGAGACCAAGAATCACTCTGACTAGAGTGATGTAGGATGCACAGACCTAGGTCACATAGACCTAAATGATTTCAAATTGAGGGTCTTCAGTCCAAACCCAACTCTTCGGGCAAGAATACTCAGAGACAATGGTATTGCACAAGTTGTTGCTTTCCCCACTTCGGTGCAATGTGCAAAACTAATGGAAACCTATGCAGACATATATGACATAATGACTAGAATAATTCAAATAGCTAGTGGGGATATCTTAGCTGATTTAACTCCACTTTCTCTGGCCAAAATCTTTGATATTCCTTGGCACAAGGTTATGACTATGCTAGACAAAAAGGGATCACATGAAAAATATAATAAAGATGTGGAAAGATGTAGAAAGTATATGAATGACCATTGGCCCAAAAGCAGAAGGTCTACTCTCATCAAGTTTCCGTGAGTATTATATAGAAGTGACTTCCATGATGAAATTGGAGACTTGGTAACCTTCTTGAGTAGAATATATGGACTACCCACAACCTCCACTTTCAAGGACTAGATGTTTGTCATTATCACTGGTATATTGAAAGGAACTAATTTCCACTGGGCTTAGATCCTTAGTCACAACATCCATGAAGCCTTCAACAATTTAAAAGATAATAAATACTTCAAATGGACATCTTATATTGTCTATGCATTAGCAAGAAGAAATCACTATGATGGATTATCCAAGGTTGGTGAAGTTGGGAATGATGAGAAAAATTAGATAAAAGTATATGAATGTTACCCGCAGCTAACCTTATCTCAATCATTGATACATTTCAAAAGGGTAAATGATGTGTTCATGATGTATATAGCCAGAATACTGTAGGGTAACACAGCCTTGAGGATTTCCACTGAGGCCATGAATGAAATAACTAGATATGGTAGGTGGTACATCCAATTTGAGAAATTTACATACTTAAGGGTATAAGGCTTCACTGGGATGGCCTACAGACTTCCTAGGTATCTTGATGATAAGATAGTGCTTCTGTAGCTATCTAGACAATTAATACCCTCTGCTGAGAAGCTTGAACACTTGGATAGAACTAATGTTCAATTTCCCATCAAGTTTAGCAAGGGACTTTATGCATTCCCTTCTTTGGCATCTGCAAAACACCCTGACAAAGAGCTTCACCTCCTAAATTTGTACTATTACAATTCAAGGGGTCATTTTGATCCAAATAGAGTGATAGAAAGATTCGTGAGTAAGAAGCTCTTCCACAAGGTGCATATTGAAGATTTTTAGGCTAATTGCCCCGACAATTATGAGGTCATGAAGAAAGCACATGTAAGGCTGTCCATAGATTTCATCAAGAAGTTTCACATAATGGCAGTACTAGACTAGTTACAAGATGATGAGAATGTTATGGTCAGAGGACCATGGGGGGCTTAGTACCATCAACCTATCCCATTACCAAATTGGGCAAATGCAGAAGAGAGCTCCCTAGATATTGTTATGAGGGAACTTATCAGATTAAGCAAGGCTTGGGTAAGAGCTCAAGTGATTGTTCTAGAAGGACAAGGAGCTCAGCTCACCTACACAGCCGCAGAATCAGATAAGGACTTCAGGGAAGAAGAGGACGAGCCAATCCATGTCATGGATGAAGTAGAGCCAACTGAGAAATAGAATTTAGATAGTGAATAACATACATCTATAGTAGAAAAAGCAAAGAAGATGAAGAAGCCATCTATAAGGTCTCCTCAGAAGAAAGATCAACCTCCCTCTACTAGGACAAGGGCCTCCAAGAAAAGAGATATGCCAAGTGGTTCTGGAGAAAGTTATAAGGCTAAGAAGGTGAAAGTGAAAGAAGTTAATATGGAGGATGCTACAACCAAGAATGATTCCAATCCTCCAACTATCTAGCCTCCTACTACCCAAAGTGTGGGCACTACTGTTACAACCCCTGCTGTTGCTACTACCACTTCTCCTTCCATTCCTCCTTCCTCTGCTGCATCCACTCCACCCATAACCTCAGCCTCCATAACACAAGAAACATCTTCTACCACCTCCCTTACCTCTACCATTGCTACTACTTCCTGCTCACTAGCAATTTCTTCAAGCACCACTAGTAGCCCTATCTCTTCTACTATATACATTTCATGCCCTTCCACTATCACTACACTTGCATCTTCTACTTCTTCCACTCAAATATCATTACCTCCCATTTCTACTATCCTTTCACCCCCTCTTCCTCCACCTTAACTACCCTATTCTTCACCTCTTGTCATTTCTTCCTCCTTATCATTAGTCTTGGCCAACCTCACGTAGGCCAGTGCACCTTCCTTAGCCACCTCTTCTGTTGTCCCTATTTCACAAATGCCTACAGATTCATTAGCAGTACCACTGCTGCTTGCGATTGAGAAAGTGTGTGTAGATTTGGGGTTGTAGGAGTCTAAAATAGCACTTGACGAGGAAAAAGGAGTATTGGCTAAAGTAAATAATGAATACTTCCATGAACCTTCAGCCAATGTGGAAATTATTGATATATCTAATAGTCCTCTAGATAAAGATCAAATAGAGGAAGATTTCAAGTCTGCATAAGAGAATGTAATGACAAATCTAGAGAACTTGGCCCAGGAAGAAGAAAAGGAAGAAGAGAAAAGTCTAGAGGAGGATGAAGAGCCAGAGCAAGAGAAAGAACCACCCAAGGAGCTAGCTGTAATTGATAAGGATGGAACTTCTGAATTAAACAAATCTTTTGCTCCTGAATGGCTGCAAGGTAGAATAACATATCCTAAGCCATAAGTAGAAGTAATGCAACTTGATCTAAGTACAATCCTATCATAGGCTTAGAAGCCTAAGAAGCAAAAAAGGGCTAAGATATAATCAAGAATTTATAAGAATGAATCAGGATCAAGAATAGAAGAAATAGCAGTCCCGCCAGCTGATGTAGCAAAAGAACAAGTCAGGGTGGAAGACTACATCATATCTATAGTTAATCTAGGACTAGCCACTCGTGCTCAAAGAGTGGATGATTTTAAATATTTAGTCACATCAATTTTGGAACAATTGGACAAAAATGAAACATCCAAGAAAGACTTGAAGCAGCAAAATGAAGAACTTTGTGCATGCCTTCAGTATTTGGTAAAGCTAGTAGATGCAGGAGGAGATATAAGGACAATACCCACCTTCCTGTCTACTGATGAAATGGCTAGATTGGGTGAGGTAAGATCAAAATCCCAAGGTACAAAGAATTGGTTGCTAAAAGTTTTTTAGATGGGATGTGAAACCATTAGTGCCTCTGCTCAAGTGCACAAGAAACTGGTAGAGTCACACAAAAGATGGAAAGACCTGCGTGAAGAGTGTGATTCCTTTGATGAATACTATTCACATATGTATTATTAGATAAAGAGCATCAGAGAATTGCCTACCCAAACTCTAGTTGTAGAGAATATTTTGATTGGGAATCAGCTGCCCAAGGCCGTTGAATGGTATCAACAGCTACTCTTGAGGAAGAAAACTTTTGAGAATATAAAAGAAGCATATAAGCCAGTCAACCAAGAGCTAAGGTCAATTATATATGATATCAATGACTCTTTGAAGGATTTTTGGGAAGCATCCTACGATGATTATGTTCCATTTGATATTGAAAAGTGTAAAGATTAGTTGCATAAGGTAATTTTTTAAGATGCCATGCTCAGTATAGAGGATAGACTGGACAAGGCAAGTGACCTTGGAGCTGAATTCAAGGTGGTTCACAAAGCAGGAGTAGAGATAGAAAAGATATAAAACAAATTCAATCAGGAGATGTAGATGTTTGACTATAGGCAAATCATTTAAAGGACCCAGATCCATCTAAAATTAATCCTACACTTGACACATGCTTGACTTATCAAAACAGGCTGGCCAGTGAGGACAAAATTGACTTAGACAAAGAATCTTGATATTACTTTGAATATTCTAAGGATGGAATCCTGTCATAATTGTAAATTGTTTTATTCGAGGTAGCATGTGATTCTATTTGTCTTTTTCTTGCTTCTAAAATGTTCTTTTCTACTAATATATTGAGTTGGCTAGTCAAATTGACTAGAATCAATGTATATGTGGGTTATTTTTCATCTTTTTCATAGAAGACAAAATGTAATCCAAGAATTGATGTGAGCTAATATAATTATATTTATTGATGTAATCTGGACCATCGGTGTCAAGTTAATCTCCATCGTTCATTTGAAAACTTAGTATGCTACTTTTCTATATAAAAGGCCGCCATTTCCTTTGTTTGTAAGAGAGATTTTGATACCGAATTGTTGACTCTATGCCATTTGAAGTAATACAAAGCAATTTTTTGTAGTACTTCTAAAAATTTGTGTCTTGTGTTGGCTCATTTTAGTTTTCATGGTTCACTTCTTACTCTCCCATAGTTAGCTAGTTGTGCTTTTATAATGTTCATGGTTTGCTGTAGTATCTGATGAATACTCCAAGTCCATACTTTTAGTTATTTACTGATGGTAAATAGCTATGTAAAGTTAGTTTGGGCTGATTGTTTGTGCTAAAGTTCAATTGCATTTCATAAGTTAAGTTGTGTCATTTATTAGGTATTTAGCAAATGAATGTGATCTAAAAATCTATTGACCTCCGTTGAAGATAGTACCATTTTCTACAACACTGTAACACCCATTTCAGTTCGGTAACTCAGGAAGCTAGTTTAAAGTTTTGGAGTATTTGTCTACTAAACATAACCTATGCATTGTGAATGTCACTTAGGATTCTTCTTAACCCTAAACCTTTTGCATTTTCTTTAAAACCATTATCAATTATTAGAATAGGAATTTTAGCAGCACTTTATCTTGTTTATCAGCTGAAAATCATAAAAGGGTTTATGTGTATTTGCTGCCCCACACCTGAAGATTTGTAGATTGCATGTAAGACCCCTTGTAGGCACAACTAGAACATACCCATTGAGAGATTCCAAGCAAGCTAAGACCTAGTTGTATTATCCTTGGAGTAGTCTTACCTAGGGTAGGATACTTTTCAAGAGAGGTGTGAAACCAAAAATCACACTTGTGTTGCTGTGTGCTAAAACCATCATCAACAGTGAGGGACTCACTTTTTTCAATAACCCTAGGTGTTTGATGCAGGAGCATCCTTGGTTGTAAAACAATCTTCCATGAACCAAAAATATTTACATTCTTTCTTTGTTTCTTTCATTTTCCAGTTCATTTCAATTCAGTTTAGTCAGAAGTAGTTTCAGCATTTTGTACCACATTTTGCCACATTTACATTTAAGAGCTTGTGGAGTAGGACATAGCATCTAGACATCATCATGTAGATTATATCCAAAATTTAGATCATTTGGATCAATTTCTAAAAAGATATCGCTATCAGCAGATCAACTATTTTCTCAGAATAGGCATTCAGACAATCAACTAAAGGAGAAGGTTTGTGGAGAACTTCCATGAATTGCAGAGCTAAATGAAACATCATTCAAGATTGTTTAGGACCTAGCTAACCTTCCCAAAGATCCCCACCTTGTTTCATTCATTTGTAGAGGAATACTAGTTGCTTAAGGCCGCCCTATCTATTTACATACGTTACACCTTCATTAGAGATTGTAACTTCTTCCTTGGTTGATGCAGAGAGTTTGTTGAGCTTGAAGATGATATATAAACATGTATTAGATGAATAGAAAAGTAGTTCATGATTAGAATTTGTTAGATAGTTTGAATTCTTTTGGGAATAGACACTTCAATGCCATATCTTTTTACTATGTAATCAGACATGTGAGCCCTTGTTTTGCAGCCCGCATGTTGCCAGCATATCAATCTTTCGAATATATGATATATTGAGAATTTAAATCATTCTTTGCATTTTTATTTGGAATTGCTTCTATTGTGTTTACTCTTGTTGTACGGCCTAGATAGTTCACTCTATGGACCCTTCGATCATGACTGCACCAAGAAGTGACATTGTCTTCAAACAATCAACATCAAAACACTCTTTTGATAATGTAATCATCATGGAACTTGGATCATACATACTACATTCCATCAATAGCATCAGTAAACATTTGATCATCTTTGTGCTTCTATTTCCCATCTTAATATGAACTATATCTTCTCTCTTTTCTTGATGGATGGGACATGACATCCAACAATGAGCTATATCTTCTTCTCTTTCTCTTCTTCTCACTATATCTTCTTCTCTTTCTCTTCTCTTGTTGGATGGGACATGACATTCAACCATTAACACCATCACACAATCATGATAGTGTTGACATCAATGACAACCTAGTGACAATGTTTACATTAATGACAGCACTATGAACCATATGTGTAACAATCTCCTCCTTTGGCATTGATGGCAAGATATTGTTTCTTATCTCCCCATTTGACATTAAGGACAAAGGGAAATCACTATCTCAATCAGATACCACATAGCTGCACATTCTTTCTTAGGCCATGACTTCTTCTTGCAACAAACAAACTACCCCTAACATCAGCAACCACTACCTGCTCCCCCTAAGAAGAAGCCACCATTAGTCCAAGAACAAGATATAGCATGGCCTCCCTCTTGATAGATGCACCATTATACATCTAGCCAGAAGAAGGAGAGCAATTACCCATAACTTCTGTTGGAGATCCTCAAAAGTATCCTTTGTCAGAGCCTTTGTGAAAACATCTTCTCTTTGATCCTTAGTATGAACATATTCCATCTTCATTTCCTTGTCTACAACCTTCTCTCTCAAAAAGTGATACCTAATTGCTATATGCTTGCTTCTAGAATGCATCACTAGATTCTTAGAAATATTGATAGCACATGTATTGTTGCACAAGATAGGAATAGGATCATCATATAATAACTTGATATCCTTTAGGGTTTTCTTCGTCCAAAATACTTGTGTACAACAAGATGCTGTTGCAATGTACTGTGCCTCTATAGTAGATAGAAACATTAAATCTTGCTTCTTGCTCATCCATGAAATCAATCTTCTTCCTAAAAAGAAAGAACCTCAACTTGTACTTCTTCTATCATCAACACAACCAACCCACTCAACATTAGTGTAAGCACTCAAATCAAACCCATTACCTCTTGGATACCATTGGCCATAATCTAGAGTTCCTTTCAATTATCTAAATATCCTTTTCACTGCCTTCTCATGTGTTTTCTTTGGATTGGCTTTATATTTGGAAACCACACATATTACATGCATGATATTCAGTCTAGAAGCAATCAAGTACAGTAGTGCTCCAATCATAGACCTATAGATAGACTGATCCACCTCTAGAGACTCATCATCTTTACTCAATTGATATCTAGTGACTATGGGAGTACTCACTAGTTTTGAATTCTCTATACCAAACTTCTACAACAACTCTTTGACATACTTAGCTTTAAAGATAAAGATACCACCATCTAGCTAAGAAATTTGAAGTCAGTAGAAGAAAAACATTTCACCAATCATAGACATTTCAAACTCTTTTTACATCTCCTCTACAAACCTCTTACACATATCATCATCTCCACCAAATATGATGTCATCAACATATACTGCAACTATCAATATCATGCCTTCTTCTTCCTTGATGTAAAGATTGCTATTTGTAGTACCTTTCTTGAATCCCTCCTGAAGTAAGTACTTGTCCAATCTAGCATACCAAGCTCTAGGTGCTTGCTTAAGACCATACAAAGCCTTCCTGAGTCTGCACACCATGTTTGGATCTTCTAAAATCTGGAAACCATCTAGTTGTTCAATGTAAACCTCTTCCTCTAGGTCACCATTCAGAAATGTTGACCTAACAACCATCTGATATACCTTGCAGTTCTTATGAGCAGCAAGAGAAAGGAACATTCTAATTGCCTCCATCCTTGCTACCAAAGCAAAAGTCTCCTCAAAATCAATACATTCTACTTGTGTGTATCCTTTGCATACCAGTCTTGCCTTATTTCTTACAACTCCCCCCTCTTCATTCCGTTTGTTCTGGAACACCCATTTTGTTCCTATAACATTCTTATTTGCTGGTCTAGGAACCAATTCCCATGTCTGATTCTTCTCAATCTGATCCAATTCTTCTTCCATGGCTTTTATCCATCCTTCATCTTTGCTGGCATTAGCAAAGTTTTTGGGTTCCACTTTTGATAACAAACACAAGTTTACTTTCTCACATACTTTTTTAGAACTTCTCTTGGTTAGCACACCCTTATTCTTGTCTCCAATGATCTATTCTTCTGAGTGATTGTTCTGAACATACTTTTCTTGAGTCTTAGTCATTTTCTTTAGTTCTTGTTTTGGTTCCTTTTCTTCCTTAACTTATTCTTTTTCATCTACAATGCATGGAAAGATATTAGTTTCAAAGTTCTGTGATTCATGTGAGATCTCATATAGGTCTTAATCTACCTTGATATTTGTACTTTCAATCATCTTTCCCAACTTTGTTTTGTAGCATCTATAAGCCTTGCTTCTAGTTGAGTAACCAAGCAAGATTCCTTCATCACTTCTTGAATCAAACTTTCCTAGGTCTTCTTCATCTCTTCTAATATAGCATTTGCTACCAAAGATTCTAAAGTATCTGACTGTGGGAGGTCTTCCATACCATAGCTCATAAGGGGTCTTAGTGTTGTTGACCCATAATTGTACTCTATTAATTAGATAGACAACAGTATGAACTACATCCTTCTAGTACATATCAAGTAGATTTGCATCTTTCAACATTGCCCTAGACATCTCTTGTACAATCCTATTCTTTCTTTCCACTACTCCATTCTTCTAAGGGGTCCTAGGAGCTGATAGATGTCTCCTAATACCATTATCTTCACAAAAATTTTCAAATTAATTTGAAGTAAACTCACCTCCTCTATCAGACGTCAAACATTTAATCTTCTCATAAACCTCATTCTCCACCATAGGTTTGAACACTTTAAATTTATCAATGGCATTTGATTTTTCTCTTAAGAAAGTAACCCAAGTCATTCTAGAATAATCATCAATAAGCAACATGAAATACCTCTCACCTTGTTGACTCCTTACTCTGGTAGGGCCACATAGATTAGTATGAATAAGATCCAATGGATTTGAAGAAGAATACTCCTTTCTTTTCAAGTTTGTATTTGTCTAGTTTCCCATTTGACATTCTTTGCATATTGCATTTGTAGGCTTGATTATCTTAAGCATATCTCTCACTGCATGAGTAGAACTAATCTTTACTATATTATCAAAATTGTTGTCCCATTCTTTTATGCCATAGTCAACATTCACTAGACTGAGCCAACAAACATGTTGTTCCATTTACCTCCTTCATGTGATAGATATCACCATATGTCTTGATACCTTCTGCCACTAATTTTCTAGATCCTACCTTCCTGATCTCACAACCTTTGGCATGAATGTTGAGATTATACCCTTTTCTACACATCTGAATGACACTAAGAAGATTGTGTTTTAACCCTTTGACATAGAGGACATCCTTAATCATGTTCTTCCCATCAATAGATATAGCACCTTTTTAATAGATCTGTGTTGACTCATCACCACCAAACTGGACAACACCACCATACCACTTCTAAAGGTCAATAAACTTCTCCTTGTCACTAGTCATATGATTTGAGCATCCACTGTCAATCACCCAAGCCTTGTGTTCTTCTTTTGCATGAAAGGAATTCCATACAACCATTGATCTTTCATTGTTTTGGTTTGTTTGCAAGGTATTAGTCATCTTACAAGTTCTAGCATCATCCTTTTTGTTACCAACATTTAGGGCCATGAAAAGTGTTTCATCATTTGAATCATCATGATCCTCATCTTTTGAAGAATAATTACTTTCTATGGAATATAGAATTCTCTTGAACTTGTCTCAACTATTATTAGTCCTTGATTCTATGAAAGGACATTTAGAAGCAAAATGACCAACCTTTCAACAATTAAAACATTTTAAGGGTAACTTACCTTTTTATTTGCTAGTACATTTCTTCATTCTTCCTACAAAATTTGCTTCAACTTCATCAGAGCTCTCATCTTCATCAGCAACCTCTTCTTTGGTCTTCATACTAGTTTTGAAAGTAACTTCTTTCTTTGGAGTCACTCCCAAACTCTCTCATTTCAAAGGTAGTAAGGGTACCAAACAATTTGTTTATAGTGTAAGTATCCAAGTTTGTAGTCTCCTCAATGGTAGCTACCTTATGACTATAAGATTTGGGAAGAGATCTCATAACGTTTTTCACAACCTCATCTTCTTTCACTTCACCAAGAACTTTAATTCCATTGGCCACTTCATTCACCTAGAGCATATATCCAGCAATGTCTTCATCCTCTAACATTTTTAGGTTCTCAAATTTGCTCTTGAAGATCTGCATCTTATCTTTCTTTACTTTCTTATTTCCTTCGTAAATGGTTTTAATTTTATCCCAAAATTCTTGAGCAGAAATGCAACTCATTACCTTTGAAAACTTTGAATCAGCTAACCCACTCATGATAGAAAACTTTTCCTTGGAATTGTTATCATACTTCTTAACTTCATATGCATATAGAGGAATCAAATCAAGAACTATGAACCAGTCTTGACAGAGTCTAAAACACCACACCAAGTAAAGAATTGATATAAGCTTCCATCCTTAGATTCCAAAAGGCATAATTTGTCCCTTCAAACCTAGGTATCTTGTTGGATCCATTCTATGCCATCCCGATCCTTCCTCAATCGGTTAAGCTTCCCTCAGAGGAACTTGGCTCTGATACCAATTGTTGAACACACCAGAATACTAAGAGAGGGTGAATCGATATCTTAACAGTCTTTAATTCTAACAACATCAACTTATCCAGAGTAGATTAAAACTCAATCATCACAGTATAAACATGAACATGAAAGATTAACACAATGCACATTAACACATAACACCAAATATACATGGAAAACCCTAGAAGGGAAAAACCACGGTGAGGATTAACTCACAATATATGAAGCTCAAATAATAACTTTGTTTCAGGGGCTATAACCCCAGGAAGATGCTACTCCCTAAGTAACTTTGATTTAGGGTCACTCTCAAGGAAGGTTATACTCCATGATGACTTTGTTTTAGGGTCAATCCCAAGGAAGTTACTACTCCCTAAAATGAGAACACAATTACAAAAGATTACAGTATGCCAATATTTGTACTATCTGAAAACTAACATTGAAACCCACACTTTTGATGATTGCACTTCTGCCTCATCACACTTTCTTCTAAAGATCTAATCAATTAGGCACAATCTATACTTGATTTCTATCAAAAATATGTCTTCAAGATTAATCCAAACAACATCAACAACTTCTACTCTTTCTCCTTCAGTCACACATCAACAATGCATTTATTCTTCATGCAAACTTTTCAATCACTTTACAATCACACACCACCTCACTCAATTTGATTCACTATTTATACATGATATTACATTGATTACATTGTTTTCTATCTAGATACAACATGAAAAATACATTTACAAGTCAGTCAGACAACACACAGTATGAAACGTGTAGAAGATAAGTCCTAAGTGAAACCATATGTTACACCAGTAGAAGATCCATGCCTTGTAGACACTAACACTTGTTTAACCAAGTCCAAAACATCCTTAACAGCTTCAAACACCAAGGAATTACATCCGCACACTCCACTAATTTCAAAATAGGACACCTTTAAGGAAAACACATGAAGACTTGAATTATAACGACCATATGAACTTGAAAACCTTGTGCGGTACTAGAAACAAGAAAGATATTTGTGAAAAAATTTAAGATGAGTCCACATGGCTCATACAACATCCCCAAACACTCCTTTTCCCCCACACATCAAAGAATTATACCGTACAACTTAAATAATTAAATCTAAGAACAATCTGTCATTCAAAACACACTGTAACATGCTATCATTTGAAAAACTAGGATGTGAACAACCAAGAACCTTGAAAGTACATGGCAGCATGTAATGCAAATCCATAAACATGTCCTTAAAACCACATAATCAATCATTCATTTGTGGAGGAATGTAGAGCATCCCAATAGACCTTCATCACTAGCGTCCTCTGCCAAAACACATGCCAGTACTCTATCATGCATAAATTTCACAGTTGAAGGAAAAAAGATCTAAAAACTTGGAATTATTACCTTCATTGCATTGTAAACACAATTCCAAAACCATGTGGCCATATCTGCAAATGTGGAGGAATACAGAGGATTCCATTGTCCTATACATAACATCTTCATAGAAGTGACACTGTCTTCAAACAATCAACATCAAAACACTCTTTCGGTAATGAAATCATCATGGAACTTGGATCATACATAGTACAAGCCATAAATAGCATCAACAACACATTTGATCATCTTTGTGCTTCTACTTCTCATCTCAATATGAACTATATCTTCTCTCTTTTCTTGTTAGATGGGACATGACATCCAGCCTTGAGCTGTATCTTCTTCTCTCTCTCTCTTCTAATTGTATCTTCTTCTCTTGCTAGATGGGACATGACATCCAACCATGTAAACCATCACAACATACTGATAGTGTTGACATCAATGACAACCTAGTGATAGTGTTGACATCATTGACAAACCTATGAACCATATATGTAACACTTTTTAGGTTTTTTATGGCCTTATCTAGGAACATTCAATGGGACATTCCTTCCAAACCACCTAGGTGGGTTGGAAACCATTGTTTAAGGTGGAATTTCTATAATTTGATGTGGAATTGAGTTGATGAATGGAATAATAGGAATAGATGCTACAAAAACTAAAAATGGATTAACAAATAGATTTTTAAGAGTAATTTGCAAGTCAATAAATAATCCACAAGGGTCAAAAGAGCCTTCCCCAATATTGGGGGAGTCACTAATAAAGCTATTCAAATTAGAAGGCTCCAGTGAACTCTAAAAATTTAATTGATTGTGGGTATAATGGAATTCTAGTTTGTCATACTTCTAGCACCAAATGATGTTAGTTGGTGGAAACACATAAGTACAACCTTAGGATTTGAAAAGATAACTCCTCTCTTTAAATGAGGGTGAAATCCTCCCCAAGTCTTAGGGTCACTAGGTCTTGGTATTATAAGATAGTCTAGTGGTGGAGTGTATGCTATTTAAAAGAGGGACCTATTTAGATTTATAGTTAAATTATTAAGTGGTCAAATTTCAAATTCAAATTTATAGGGTTTTTATACTTCCAAAAAAAAGTATAAACATATTTTTAATCTATCAAATATACTTTAATTATAACCAAAAAATTATTCATATTAACTAGATGTAATTGTGTTCCCATTTCATGAAGACAAGAAAATAGAGGTAAACTTTCCAAGAAAATTTTTTCTTTACACTCATATGTAAGTTGTTTATTTCATTTAAAACCTAAAATTAAACTAGAAAAGATTAAAATCCAGTCCAATCAATTGAAGAAAAAGAAGAAAAATAGTAAAAGGGGAAGAAGAAATAAAGGTCTATGTTTTCCAAGAAGATGAACTTGCATTGTAGGATTAAAAAACAAGTTATAATCTAGTCTCTACTTAATCTATTTTTGGACAATTGAGACATAAGAAAGTGCTATCTTAAAAGATTGGCCAGCCATCAACATCTTTGACCATCTTCCACCATTTTCATACACAAAATGAAACTCAAAACATCAATAATTGACATGTAATTCATAAAATTCAACTTGTATTCTATAAAAAGTTTATTTGATACATCCCATAATTATAAGTGATTTCCCAAGAACATAGGATAAAATGTAAATTTTAGTTATAAATATTACAAAGTGACTATTACAAAAAACAAGAACATAGCAACAATTAACAAGTAACATCAACCTCTTCTCTATGATCCTCTCCTTTTATAGACTCCTTATATAAAAAAGTGAATCTAATCTCCACCTATTAATGTGCATATCATCCTTTGTACTATTTTACAAAACAATTATCTCACATCTTTGACATATCTCTTGCATATCTATTCAAATTTGTCCATTCTAGATTAAGAAACCTCCTTGATGTGAGATGTGTTAGCCAAATTTCAATATTTGTCTCTATACAACTAAAACTTTGGTCTGTCTTAGTCTTTCCTCATTGTCTTTGTATTGTGTCCCTAAGTCTAAGTCATTTTTTCTATTTTATCAACAAATTTAACTTTTCTCAAACATAAAGTTTTGAGGCCTTCTTTTCTAAATCTCCTTTGTTATCAACTTTCTTGTGTTTTCTTGAACTTGACTTCCTTTTCTATGTTATTAGGAAAATCCCTGGTTGGTGAACCTTGTCAAAAAATTTCTAAGTTCGTGAACTCTATCAGTAAAAATGTGAGTTCACAAACCTTCAGATTTCACAATAACCTCTCCTCAATTGGTGTCTTGTCACTTCTTTGCCAAGTTTTCCTTTTATTGGGTTCCTTTGCCTTTCATGAACTTAACCCATGAGTTTCTATTAGTCTTTAGTTCTTGAGTTTTGAGTTATAATGAATGGTCGATTCCCTGATAACTCGATGATTTGTATTTGGTTCATGTCAAGTATTTTTTGCTGATAGAAGAGAAATATTGTTTATTCATGTTTTTTCTCAAAGGTTGGTAAAAATGACATTTTGTCGACTGTTATTATAAACTTTGAGCTTTTCAAAGTTTATAGAAAGAGCACATGGTTCATGAAATCCTGGAATTGTTGATAAAGAGACAAATACATACAATCAAAAAGATAGAAGGTTCTTGAAGATAGCTTTTTTCCGACTAAGTTGACACATAAGTTTGAGATTTGGTTCACAAAATTGAAAGTTTGTCGATGGTTAAGTTCAACGATGGCCAAATTTGTCAATAAGGTAAAAAGGAGGTGGTCATGTTAAGTTGAAACTCTCAATAAAGTGTTTTGGCATTTGAGTTGAGGCAACATTTATTATGATGGACCATTTAATGTGTAACCCTATCACTACTATGTTCAACTTGTAAAGTAAGTGTTTCTTAACACACATTTCACAATTACTATTGAGAACGTGATTGGGGGCCAAACCATAATCCTTTAGCTATTTCCTTCCCATAAGCATCGAATCCAAGGTAAGTGCACTATATGTTCTCCTTTCAAGTTGACATTTACTGTTAGCTAGTAGTGGCAGGTGTACATTGTGTTTTCCTTTACCATTCATGACTTGTGAATTTCTTCCAACATTAACCATAGATCTATCTTGCGCAACCTAAAACCCCTAGTCTTCATCGTTGTCAATGACCTTACACATTGGTTGCTTGGGTTTGTCAAGATGAAGTAAAAATATTAAGGGTTGGATATTTCTTTTATAATTGAGAGTGAGTTAATGGGGGTGAAAGATACTAATTTGGGGTACATTAACCTCAAGGAATGATAGGCCAAAATGAATGCCAACCTAAGTGTTGTTAATCAGGATTACACCCTAGCTAAGTTAGACTTAACTCTCTTGTTGAAACATGGAAACATTCTCAAGATGTGGGTAACCTATGATGAGAACTAATCTCCAGAGAGGGTTGGTCCCCTTGGAAGATCACCTAGACTAAATGGTTTATCTAAGAAAAAGGATAGAAAGATAACATGAAATGGAATTCTAAAACCTAAAGGGTGATGCACCAGAACTTAAGATTTATTCTAACTCCACTCACAATCAACTCTCAAAACAATAAATTTCGTAATCTCAACTGAAACACAAAACACAAAAGTATCTTGCATGAAGGTTTGGAGATAAACACAACATGCAACCTGTATTATATGAAATCTCTGCACTCACACTTGTAATAAGAGGACATAGAAAGGACCCAATAGTTGGAATCAGAATGATAACACCAAACTATTACTGCAAAATGAGATAAAAATGACGAGATAGGAATGCTCTGCTACTTTTATTGAACTAAAAGGAGTATAAGGACATGAGAATATGAGTACAAATGCATGCTTACAAAGCTCTCTACAAGTATTCAAGAGAGTAAGAAGCAAATCTCCCTTAAAACTAAGTTTTTCCCCCATATATATAGCCAAAAGACTTTCTAAAAGTGAAAAGGGATTATGCACTTGCTATTTATTATCTGCATTTATTTGACATCTGTTAAAGTAATTTATAAAATATCACTTTAATAGTGCCTTACATTTGTCTGCAGTTTCAAATTTGCAAAATGGAAAGAGGGCCCACCTTGGCTTTTACAACTTGCAAAATTCTAAATATATGGAAAGTTTGCCAATATGTGCAAATTTTATGAAATATATGCAAAGTTATTTAGAAATATCTTATACATATCAATGAGCATCTAAAAATAAACCAAGGTATTGATTTATGCAAAAATCAAAGGCAAAAAATTTGCCTTATAGCAAAAGCGACGGCCTTTTTGTATTTTGTTCTTTATTAGGCACAACATTTTTTACTCTAGTTTGGGTGCCGCCATTGTGAAAATTCCTCAAAAACTACGAACTTAGTTGGTTAGAAATTTAAATGGGTTTTTCATTCTATTGTCTTCTAATTTCTATCCAAAAATCTCAAAAGCCTAGATTGTATTTTTTGAGGCATGACTAAAACACGTGACTGTTGTCCTTATTTTGTTGTGTATTGTACCTCTGACCGATCCTCAAAAACTACAAACTGGGTTGGTGATAAATTACGGGGTTGTTTTGTCTTATTGTCTTATAATTTCTGTCCAAAAATCTCAAAAACCTAGATCAGATTTTTTGAGATATGACTAAAAAACGTGACTGTTATCTTTATTTTGCAAGGTCTTTATGTGATACTACTACTCTTTTAGTTTGTTTCCACATTCCTCTTAAGACTTGAGGGTAGCATGCTGAGCTCAACCCTTGTGGGAGCCCATTTTTTCACCACATGCTGAAATATCATAAAAAATGATTCAACAACAAAATTTCACCTATACCTTAAATATAATGAAATTGTTTCAGCTCTACCAATTTGACCTATAGGTGAAAATTTGGTAACATTTCCGGTGATTTTTGTTGAATGCTTGCATGCTAAGCATATAGACCAGTTGCCTTAAACAATCCATTGGGTATGGAGTCAAATATTCCCCTTTTCAGACTCAGAAAACCATGAAATGAAACTGCAAACTACTCCAAATAGTAGCAAAAAAACAAATAGAACCAAACTAAAAGTAAACTAAAAGGCCCTGGTGGCTAGAAAACATGTGCAGTAGCACTTAGGGAAAGAAAACAACTGAAATAAATGTGCCTTAAGCACTTATTAGCAGTAAACACTACCCTAACCTACTAACTGAAGAAAGGTGGCCTAAACAAAACCATTTATTGGTTCAAGAAAATATCTGCCCCTCGTTTGCAATCTGCAATACTCCATTAGTTTGTGAGTCAACCAAAAGAGGTGGAGAAAAATCAAATATCCAAAAAACTGTTACAACATCTTTCCAAGAAGGAAAATGTAGTCACTTGCCCACCTAATTTATTTGGTGAACTGGTCAAGTGAGCAAGTAGACTGGTTGTGCTCAACTTGATACCCTCCTTGATGATCCAAATCAGTGTCACTATGAGGCTACTCCATTTTCTTGGCTTCCAATCTAGCCAGGTGCCTAATAGGACATCCCCTCAAAATCTTTGGACTAGAGAGAAAGAAATTTGAATGATTGGAAACAACAACATCACCCTCGCTTTGCATGATAGTTTTCCATGTTGCTTCCTCCTCCATAGCCAATGGGCCATCCTCCTCTATTAGGGTAGCTAATAGCTCATCAAATCTATCAACTCTTGGAAGGCTCTTAGTAAGAGTTGGACTAGGCTAAAAATACTCATTATTACTCAAGGATGCACACTATGAGATAGGAGTCCCTTCTTCAATGAATGAAGGCAAGTGTTCAAATAATGAGCTAGCCTCTTTCAACAAACCATCAATTGGCACATCATCTTTAAGCTCCTCTATGCAATAAGAAGGAAGCTCCTCCAACCAGTCAAGATCATGATGTTGTTTAGGATGCTCCATAACCAGTGACTCATTCAGGAATACAGACACTTCCACCTCTTGCTTTTGTTGTTCAAGATAACTCTCTTCAAAAGATGTTGGCATTACATCAAGTGTGAGAAGAAAATCTTGAAATAGATCCTCCTCAAGCTCTTGATCATTCAAATAAGAGTTGCTTTCACATATATATTCTTGGATCAACACCTTATCTAAATGGTCCTCATCACTGTGGTGGTCAGAACTTGGCATAGCCATGCCATTTTCACTTTCATACTCAAAATTAGGAAGATCATCAAACATATTAACTAGAAATAAAGGTTGAACACCAATTTCTTGCACATTATCTAAGTTTGTAATAGAGACCTTAACATCAATCTGAAGCAAATTCTCTTCACAATTTTTTTGGTTTTTTGATGAAAAGGGGATGTCCTTTACCTCATGACAACTTTCACTAAGCCTATTAGGCTCCAAAATAGGCTCATATTTATTCCCTTCCTCTTGATCCAAGGTTCTATTATCATATTGATGATCTTCACTCAACAACTCACCACAATGTTTGACAACTTCCTGCTCTTCATCTTCCTCATTATTGTACTAGCTAGATACCTCAAAATAGTTATCAATATCATGCTGTACTGGTTGATCCTTTGAGATAAATATTGAAAAATTTTCATCCTCTTCAATAATGTTAAGAAAATTGTCTCAACCTTGCAACTTTGAAAGATTACTATTCTTCCCATTTTTGGTCTTTTTGAATACCCTTTATCTTGGAGAATGGTCTGTAAGTTTCAAAGTTTCCAAAAGTTTCCACGAGAGTTAAAAATAGCAAGACTTACTATTTTTACTAAGTTTATCGATTGAGTTGGGATTTACCTAAAAATTTTCCTAGAAGGTGTAGAACAGCCAAGTGAACATCTCAGATGAGTTTCATCTCAAGATCATATCAGGATTGCGAGATATTAAAGTTTCTTTTTTTTAAAACTGCCAAAAAAAATCTTTGAACTTCTCTAAACATCCTGAAAATGGTCATAACTAGTGTAGCGGGTTATAGGGTGATATATCTCTTCACTATATTTCTGACACATTAAACGGTTCATCAATCAGACACCCAAATCAAAAATTATGACCTCCGAAAGTTGGACCTTCTATTTTGGGAAATGTAAAAACATGTTGGACACATAAAAGAACTATAAAGAGGAGAGTTACACATGTTGGTGCATGGTTTGCCACATCACAAGGCATCTTTTATTGGAGATAATTTGGGGTCCACTTTTTGGGTGGTTTTAGCTCATGGTTTTGTAATTACTGTTGGCAGTGTACTGTATTGTATCTCCTATATATCAGGAACATGAGATGGAGGTTGCATGTAAGAATCTCACAGATGTTGAGTTACCTCCTAGATCTCTAGTTGGATATACTCTTGTAGAAGCTTGCTCTGCAAGTATATTGTAATCATCATGATTCCTAAATAATATATTGGGCGGCTTTCAAGTGTGGGGTTTTTTACCTGAAAGGGTTTTCCCCATGTATATCTTGTGTTGTGAGTTGTGTGTTTGCATTTGGAAGTTGTTATTATCTTTCTATTAATGTGCATCTTAAGCTATAACTGTAAAAGTTGAATTTTGCATAAATCTTTCCTCATTAGATCAGTGTAGGAAGCATTTTCAGCATACCTTACTTCCTTTCAGTTGGTATCAGAGCTTGATCACCTTTGGTTCTAGTTGTTGCATATAAGTATTTTGATCTGATCTTTATTTGAGTGGGAGCTTGTGCAGAGGATTTTGAAATCTTTGTTGTAGGTAAGAGATGGCAAGCACATTTGGGAGGTTTGAGATACAAAAGTTTAACAACAATAATTTAGAGTTGTGGAAACTCAAAATGGAGGACATGCTTGTAGATTGGGATTTATGGGAAGCCTTATCTGGTTCAAAACCAATGGCAATGTCTCAAGAAGACTGGGATCTCAAAGATTGAAAAGCTAAGGGTTTGATAAGACTTTGTTTGGCTGATTCAGTGCTCCTGAATATCCATGAAGAAAAGACTACAAGAGAACTTTAGAAAAAGCTTGGAGATGTTTATTAGGATAAATCCTTGGTGAGAAAGTTATTCTTGTGAAATAAATTATATTCTCTAAGGATGGAAGATGGAGGATTTGTCGCTGATCACCTAAAAACATTTAATACGCCTATTTCCCAGTTGACTTCTGTTGGTGTGAAGATGGAGGAGGAGGATCGATGTATGACATTAGTGTGTTCCTTATTGAATTCATGGGACCACCTTGTTATGGCCATTAGGATTACCACTACCACCATCAAGATGGATGAAATGGTTTCTTCGCTATTGTCTGAAGAGATGTGGAGAAAGTCTTCCAAATTAGCTAAGGAGGCTCTTGCGATTTGTGGTAGATCTAAAGAGAAGGGAAAGGAAAAGGATAAGAAGAAGGAAGAAAAAGGAAGATCTAAATATTGTGGGAGATTTAAGTCTCCGAGAATGTCCAAGGCCCTATGTTGGAACTACAGGAAACCTAATCACTTCCACAAGGAGTCCAAGGAGGAGAAAAAGAAAAGTAATTATGATTTGGATTTTGACAAGTCGTCTCAAGATGAAGGAGAAGCATTTGTCACTACCTTGGCATTACATGCATATGAGGATGTGTGGCTTATTGACTCTGGTGCATCTTTTTGCATGACCTCACATCAGGGCTAGTTTTCAATGTATGAAGAATACGAGGGTGGAAAAGTGTACTTGGGTGATGATTCTCACCTAGATATTGTTGGTCATGGAAGAGTCTTGATTCGATTCCTTGATTGACAAGTAAAGGGAAACAATGGTGTTCTGCATATCCTTGGTTTGACATGGAACCTTCTTTTTCTAAGTAAATTGAATGATGTGGGTGTGCAAGTTGTTTTCTTGAATGGAGGATGTAAGATGACTAGAGGATCTATGGTGTTGGCTAAGGGTGTTCAGATTAGCACTCTGTTTCAGCTAGATGCATGCATAGTTTAGTGTAATATTGCCTCTATTTTGAAGAAGAGAGCTTCAGAGTCTTCATCCTCATGATTGGAACCAACAGCAAAAAGATTGTTGCATCTACTTTTGATGGTCGTGCTTTCTTGGTACCTAAGGGTGCTCATTCTATGGAGATGAAACTTCTAGCTGAGAAGACAATGTTATGGCACCAAAGGCTTGGTCACATTGGTGAAAAGGATTTGAGGATGCTGAAGAATAAAAATCTTGTTGAGGGTATGAATAATTGTAACCTTAAGTTTGATTTCTATGAACATTGCATTTATGGAAAAGAAAACCATGTTCGATTTTCTTCTAGTTCTCACAAATCTTCTGAGGTGTTGGACTTGATTCATTTTGATGTGTTTGGTCCTGTTAATGTTCCTTCGATTTCAAAATCTATTTACTTTGTTTCATTCATTGATGAATATAGTAGAAGGACATGGGTGTATTTCCTTAGAAATAAATCTAAAGTCCTTAATAGATTAAAAGAGTTCAAAGCTCTTGTAGAGAATTAGAAGGATAGAAAGATTAAGTGTTTGGGGATTGACAATGGTGGTGAGTTTTGTTTAGCAGATTTTGACACATTCTATACAGAATAAGGGATTGAGAGGTACAAGATAAGTCCTTATACCCCTCAGCAGAATGGAGTTGCAGAGAGGATGAATAAAATGTTAATAGAGAGGGCAAGGAGCATGCTAAGTGGAGTTGGTCTTGAACAAAAGTTTTGGGCTGAAGCTATTGCTACCACTTGTTACCTAGTTAATAGTTCTCCTACATTAGTGCTTGTTGATAAGACACCTCTGGAGGTATGGTCTGGTAAAAATCCTTCATTAAGACACATTTGAGTATTTGGTTGTGAGGCATATGCACATGTGCTTAAGGAGAAGAGGTCTAAGTTGGAGAACAAGGTTGTAAAGTGTATCTTCATCGGCTATGGCATCGGTATGAAAGGGTACAAGCTTTAGGATCTAGTAGCTGAGAGAGTTCTATATAGAAGAAGTGTGATCTTTAGAGAGCTCAATGCTTCTTCTATTGTCAGGCATAGAAAGAAGAGAAGAAAGATGATGTGGTTTAATTTCCTTCCACCCCTGAGAAAGTTGAACCAAAAACACCTAATAGACCTAATAATGAGGAGAGCTCTAGTAGCTCTGAAAGGTCAGAAGAAGATGAAGAACCTCAACCTCAACCTTTGAGGAGGTCCACACAGATAAGGCAACAACCTGATAGGTTTGGTTATTCATTGCATGATTCTAGTTGTATTTTTGCTTTGATTTCTAACACCGATGAGCTTAAAACTATGAAACAGGCTATGGGTATGAAAGATGCAGGTTCCTAGAAGGAAGCCATGGAAGAGGAGATGGCTTCTTTGGAAAAGAATAATACTTGGGACTTGGTACCTTTGCCTGAAGGATGAAACCTATTGGGTGAAAATGGGTGTTCAAAAAGAAATTTGGTGTAGATGGCAGTGTTGAGAAATATAAGGCTAGATTGGTTGCGAAGGGGTATTCTCAGGTGGAGGGAATTGACTATGGTGAGATTTTCTCTCCCATTGAAAAGATGAAATCTATTCAGCTCCTTTTATCTCTTGCAACAATGTATGATCTAGAAGTGGAATAGATGGATGCAAAGACAACATTCCTTCATGGTGACTTGGAGGAGGAAATCTATATGTCACAACTAGAGCACTATGTGGTGAAAGGTAAAGAAAATATGGTTTGCATGTTGAAAAAGTCTTTGTATGGTTAGGAACAATCTCCTAGTCCATATGGTACCAGAAGTTTGATGCCTTTGTGTTGAGTATTAGATTTCAGAGATCAAAATCAGATCATTGTGTTTACTACAAGTTTGACAATGATCACATTCTCATTATTACATTGTATGTCGATGATATGTTACTCATTGGAAATGGCAAAAGTTTGATTTTTGATTTGAAGTCTCAATTGTCAGCATAGTTTGAGATGCAAAATCTAGGGGTAGCATGACACATTCTAGGAATGGAAATCAGAAAAGATAGAGAAAATAGAAAACTTTGGTTAGGCTAAAGTAAATATGTTAACACTATGTTGGAGAGATTCAACATGATGGATTGCAGACCTTTGATTGTTCCTTTTACAATGGGGACAAAGTTATCTATTGAAAATTGTCCAAAGTCTCCTTCTAAAATAGAGGATATGAGCAGAGTTCCTTATGCTAGTGTGGTTGGTAGTTTAATGTATGTGATGGTCTACACAAGACTAGACATTGCCCAAGCAGTGGGAGTCCTTAGTCAATTTATGGCTAATCCTGGATGGGTACATTGGGATGTAGTGAAGAGAGTTTTTAGATAATTGTGGGGTATTTCTAAGTATTCCTTATGTTATCATGGTTATCCTACAAGACCTTAACATTCACTTTGTATTGATGGATTTGTGCATTCAGATTGGGTAGGTGACATTGACAATAGGAGATACACCAGTGCTTATGTCTTCACTATGTTTGGGGGTGCTATTAGTTGGATGAGTAAGCAACAAACTATGGTCGCTTTGTCCACTATTGAAGATATGTACATGGCAGCAAATCATACTTGTAAAGAAGCCATTTGGCTTAAGAGATTGTGTTTTGATGTTGGGTTTGATGTAGGGAAGATTACTATTTGTTGTGATAGTCAGAGTGCCATATGTTTGGCAAAGAATCCTACTTTCCATGCAAGGACTAAGCATATTGATGTCTAGTACCATTTTGTTTGTGACATGGTAGAGGATGGGAAGGTAAACTTAAAAAAAGGTTGAAACTTTGATGAATGTTGCAGATTCCTTGACAAAACCTATGAGCACAAAGAAGTTCAGATAATGTTCAGAGTCTATGGGCCTCACGACCCCTAGTAATTAAATCATGCTATTGATACTGCTTTTTCTCTTGCAAGGTGTTTGACAAGTGGGAGAATATTAATAAAAGTGTCTTAACCTTGCAACTTCAAAAGATTACTATTTTTCCTAGTTTTGGTCATTTTGAATACCCTTTATCTTGGAGAATGGTCTGTAACTTTCAAAGTTTCCAAAAGTTTCCAAAAGAGTTAAAAATAGTGAGTCTTACTATTTTTAGTAAGTTCTTTGATTGAACTCAGATTGAACTAAAATTTTTCCTAGAAGGTATGGAACAGCTAAGTGAACATCTTGGGTGAGTTTTGTCTCAAGATCATATTAGGATTGCGAGATATTAAAGTTTCTACTTTTTGAAACTACCAGAAAAAGTCTTTAAACTCAATTACTAGAATCAATACTTCTCTAAAAATCCTTAAAATGGTGATAACTAGCATAGCTGGTTATAGGGTGATAGATCTCTTCACGAGCTTTCTGACACATTAAACAGTTCATCAATTAGACATCTAGATCAAATGTTATGACCTCTGGAAGTTGGACCTTCTATTTTAGGAATTGTAAACACATGTTGGACACATAAAAGAGCTATTAAGGGGATATTTACACATGTTGGTGAGTGGTTTAGCACATCACAAGGAATATTTGATTGGAGATAATTTGGGTACCACTTTTTGGGTGGTTTTAGCTCATAGTTTTGTAATTACTGTTGGTGGTGTATTGTATTGTATCTTCTATATATCAGGAACTTGAGATGGTGGTTGCATGTAACAATATTATAGATGCAAAGCTACCTTCTTGATCTCTGGTTAGATATACTCCTATAAAAACTTGCTCTGCAAGTATATTGTAATCATCATGATTCCTTATTAATATATTGGGCGGTTTGTAGTGTGCGGTTTTTTACCTCAAAGGGATTTCCCCATGTATATCTTGTGTTGTGAGCTATGTGTTTGCATTTGGAAGTTGTTATTATCTTTCTATTAATGTGCATCTCAATCTGTAACTATTAAAGTTGAATTTTGCATACATCTTTCCTCATTAGACCAGTGTAGGAAGCATTTTCCGCATACCTTGCTTCCTTTCAATTGGTATCAGAGCCTGATCAGCTTTGGTTCTAGTTGTTGGGTAGAGGGTTTTTTGAGATAATCTTCATTTGAGTGGGAGCTTGTGCAGAGGATTTTGAAATCTTTGTTGTAGGTAAGAGATGGCGAGCACATTTGGGAGGTTTGAGATAGAGAAGTTTAACGACAATAATTTTGAGTTGTTGAAACACAAAATGGAGGACATGATTGTAGATCAAGATTTATGGGAAGCCATATCTAGTAAAAAAACAATAGCAATGTCTCAAGAAGATTGGGATCTCAAAGATTGAAAAGCTAAGGGTTTGATAAGACTCTGTTTGGCTGATTCAGTGCTCCTAAATATCCATGAAGAGAAGACTACAAAGGAACTTTGGAAGAAGCTTGGAGATGTTTATCAGGCTAAATCCCTGGTGAAAATGTTATTCCTGTGAAACAAATTGTATTCTCTGAGGATGGAAGATGGAGGATCTGTCACTGATCACCTGAATACATTCAATATGCTTGTTGCCCAGTTGACTTCTATTGGTGTGAAGATGGAGGAGGAGGATTGATTTATGACATTACTGAGTTCCTTACCAGATTCATGGGACCACCTTGTTATAGCCATTGGGAGTACTGTTGATGATTGTTTTGATGCAATCATAACAATAAGTTAAAATTCACAAATAATGAACTGAAACTATACTTGAAAGATAAGAAGGAATCATTTGAGATTCAACTAATCCCAAGTCTACAATGGTTCGGTTGGTCAAGTTCAGTTGGTCAATGTGAAGCTGTAATGTTCAAGGGGCCTTACGTAGTTTAGAGTTTCTTTGGTTGTTTACTGGACTAAGAATATGCAAAAGAATCATAGATTTCAACAAGTATTTTGTTCATTTGCATACAAGTGTTACTGTGCTGCAAGTTTTAGATGTTTTTTCTTGAATTATTACAGCTTTCTTCTTTATACATTTATGAAAACTGTGTACTTTTAACTCTGTTATGCATGTTTCTTCAAATTTGAGACAATTTCCTTTAGATTTCTACGTTTTCAGCTAAATATTTCAGATGGGTTGAGAAAAGTTAGAAAGATCTAATCTATACCTCATTTAATCTATCGAAGGATCTAATTGTTCTGTTATGCACTATGTAAATACTACAATAATTTGATCAAATCCATAGTAAAAACCTTAAATGCAAGTTCTGAGCATTTTCACAAACATACATTTAAAATTGCAAGCTCTCAAAGAAAATATTTCAAAACACAAAGAAGAGCAGGAGAACACTCAGAAGATAGATGCAGAACTCCAGATTCTATTGTATTAGAAATGAATAGTCATACATGATTTACAATGTAGGAATGACTCTTAGTTTCATTGATCATTCTACAGAGAACTTACAAGCTTTACAGATACAGTAAGGTAGCCAGACATTCCACGCGCACCTTACTGCAGACAAACAGGCAACCTCCTTCTTCTACTTCTAAATTATGCTAAGCTAACAAACTGTGTACTTCTAAAAAAATCCCTGTTGTAGCCCCTGTTGTAAAGTATTACAATGTAGAGAGGCACAATATAAAGACATTCTGATTGTCCTCACTACAGCAGAAACCTAACTGAATCCCTGGTTCAAACCCCTGGTTACAGCAATAAATACAGGTGAACCAGCTCTTCCAAAATATCTCTGAGCAGTGTCAAATCTGGGCGAAATATTGCCCCTTCTAAGAAGTTCCGGCAGCTTGGCAATAACTTTTGTTTGTCTGTTGAAGTAATACCCTTAGCTGCAACTCTGTCCTCCATTGGTTTGGCCTTGACTTCTTCGCACTTCATCTTTACTTCCTACTCCTGAGATTGGATTTCCTTCCTCCATGATGTCACTGTGATCAAGTTCCAGCTGCTTCCTCAACTGCAAGCCTACAAGACAAGACAAGCAATAAGTATCAAATTTTCCAAATGAATAGTAGGGAACCAAAAATATCTGTTTAAATCAGGGTGACCATGCAAAAATATGGAAATCGGGTCCAAAATTAGCAGAAACTGCATTCAAAATGTACACAGACTGTTCAAAAAACATCGGGTCAACTATCGCTGACCGGGAAAATGCCACGGGCGCCAAAAGAAATGGTTTAAAACTCTATCGCATTCCATTTCCCGTCCATCGGCGTGACAAACACTATCGGCGCGTCCAAAAATACTCGGGCCGATCACTATGGTTTGGCCGATGGCCTCTTCGTTCATCCTCCATTCGGCAGGTATTTCTCTTCATCAGCAAGAGTTTCGCCATCGGCGAACTCTAAAACCCTTCCGCCGATCACTCTTTTCTTACCGATGTCCCCTTTGCTCATCCTCCATCGGCGTTAGATCACCCATCGGCGAACTCCAAACCTCCTGCGCCGATGCTACTACTTTGGCCGATGTTCATTTCATCGGCGAGAGCTTCACCGATGTCAGTTGTTAGTTCCATCGGCGAGAGATTCGCCATCGGCGAACTCCAAATCTATTCCGCCGATGCCCATACCTTGGCCGATGCTCTTTCGTCAGGCTGACGCCTGCTGACGACCCCCCTTCGTTGATTACCATCGCTTATCGGCGAGAGCTCCTTATATCGGTGAAGGCTAAAAAAACTTGGCCGATACTAAATGTTATGCCGATGATATTACCCTGGCTTTGAATCCGAACCCTTGAACTATTGAATAAAATATGGCGATCAAAGTGCTAGATGCATTTTTCTTCAAACAGACAGTTAAATGCAAGATACAAAGTGGAACCCAGACAAAATTGCCCACGACCCGAAACCACTAAATATGAATATTTCAAAATTTATAACGAATGCCAAAAAAGGCAAACAACTGACTGTATATTATGCAAAACCTGATAGTTCATTTTACCTAAATGATCATAACTTGCAAGATATGATAAATTTTACGATGGTTCAAAAAGCAACCCTGGCTCATTTTCACAAGGAATCCAACCACATCATGCATTGGTACTGAAAAATGCAATTTTCTATATTTTTAACAAGGTTTGCAAATTTGACTCTGTTTTCCCTTTACCACCAGACAGAACAAACACAAGCAGAAGCAAAAAGCAAAGCAACAGCAGGGGTCCCCATTTTGCTAAGGAGCAAAATGGGGCGTGTTGTGAACATCACAACAACTAGCAACCAAAATAAAACAATTAAATTCAGAGTGTTCAAGGAAACTAGATGAAATGAACTCATAACTTCTGACTTTCTTTCCTGCAAATTACTATTTAGCTTGAGACTCAAAGTATTCAATAAAGATGCATGAATTTCCATTTTCAGTTTAGTTGTGTGCACGTGATTAATTATCCTCATCTTGAAGATTGGTTGAACAAACTAGTGACTAACATTAGCCTACGTAGGTAAGGATATTCCCTCATAGCCGACCGGATAGAGCCTTGCTGCTAGCGAGCGTCCATAGCCCCGGCAAGGTTATCGTTACAATTCTCCTAAGTAGAGCTCCACTGCCAGCGAGCGTCCATAGACCCGGTAGAGTTACTTAGATGGCTTAATCTAGATTTTCAGTATAATCCGCTTTATTTATTTATTTATTTATTTTTGTTTTCTAATTTTGAAAGATTTCATAAGATATAACAATTTGTAATTTCATGATGCAAGGAGTGGACACTTACTGAAATTAAGCTGAGAATTGTAATGGGAGCAAGGGTAACCTCTGATTTTTCACCTAATATCTACACTGGTAAGTTCAACAAACCCAAGGATTTTAGGTGTGTCATCGTGAGAAACTTGCTTCAAATTCTCAATCACATTTATTGAATACAAAACTTTAGAAGATGAACAACTCTCTACATTCATGACAGTAACAAGTTATGTGTAGATTGCAAATGGTTAACTTGAATATCCTAAATTTTATACTGTTTTGAATGGTTGCTAGTTTTGCTCCTTAATACTCTGAAGTAAAATAAAGATCCCTGCTGAGGAGACAACCAACAAACCAAACAAACAAGCTGTACAAACAACCCAAAAAAAAAAAAGCTGTACAAACAGAAAGAAACAAAAAGCAAAAACAAACAGAAGACAAACTATACAAACAGCTAACCTAAAAAAGAAAAATAGCAAAACAAGAAAAGAAAACAAAAAACAACTACCCTACCAGACTATATACAAGCCTCTCCAAGGCAAACAGAAACCCAGGAAAAAGACCCAAGAACACTCCTACTTGCATATTTCTTTAGATTGTGCAGGAGTAACAGGGTACTAGTCATGGTCCTCATCCTAGCAGATTTATCTTTGAATTCTGAAAAAAATTCTGGTATTCTAAATTCATTGTGTTTATTAGAATAGCTCTTAATAACTAGTAACTGAGGTAGCTCATCAGGTTTATGATTAATCCATATGCATGTCCTATCTCTTGAATTTCCATAATCAAAATAGCATTTATCATTGTTTACTAAGGAAAGGAAAGAGACAACCTGATGTGCCTTTAGCTCTGTGGAACACACTTGTTTATTAATAGCTGGCTCTTCATTTAGCTCCGCATTTTCATTGCCCAGCTCTATGTCTAGTCCTTTTTCAAGTTGAAAGATGAATGACTCTAGATGTATCATTTCTTCATCTTCATCTACCTTTATTCCTTCATTCCGGATGTTCAGTTTACCCTCAAATTTAGCACACCTCTCAATGTTCTCATTAGTTTCCTGCACATCAGTACTTAAGTAAGTATCTTGATCATCATAATCTGATATATAGAAATTAATTATTTCTAAATCACTTGAGAGTAAAGGTGGGACGACATCCTTAGATCGACAGGAATACTCCCCTATTTTATTTTCAATGATTGTGTACAGCAGCTCCATGATCCTCTATATCCTCTTCTTTCAAGACTTGTTTATCAGATGACTCATATTTGTCATTCAGTGAAGAATCTAATTTTATTGACCTGCAACAATCTTGACTTTGATCATTTAATTCAAAGAAGTCAGTTGTAACACTAGGATTTACTTTCTTTTCTATGACTTCATTAGTTGCTGTCGTGGGAACTTCATCAGTTTTAATGCATTTTAATTTTGCCAATGCTTGTTTACATTTCTTTGCCAAATCATGTTCGTTAAAACTATTCAGGTCAGATCCAGAGGTTTCTTCTTGACAAATATTCCTTAGTAGTTCTATATATTTATCAAATGTATCAAGATGAACCTCACTTTCCTTTTCTTTTTCATTAAATCCTTTTTGCTTATTATCTAGAAAAGGGACATGAGCTGTGATTTCTTCTCTGCATTTTTTAGGATATTTATACTTTTCGCTAACCTTAATCATAGCCGGATCCTGACGAAAAGACAGATTTTTTTTCTTACCATCACATGATTCCTGCCAAGAGATCTTATTATCCTTTATTCCTAGCATTGGTTCCATCTTTGTATCCTCTGCACATTTAATGACCGTTGATGCTGCATCCTCCTGTCGCTCAATAATCTCCTCATTTCCCTGCCAACTTTCAGCCTTATACACATCTGAGAGAGAGATTAGTCCTTTCAAATATAAATCTAATCTTGTAAGAAAAGATAGACAATTAAGCTCACCATGCTCTGCGGACTTATGTATCCTACACCTTCCAAATAAACCATAGCTATATAGATTTTTAGGATAAAGTTGGTTATTCAAAGCCTTCTGAAATGAAGGAATGTCAACTTGAAAACTGTCCCTATATGAGTCCATTAAAAAAATGGGACCTTCTTTTCACCCTTTTAGGCCTTTTGAAATTTTATGAGATCTAACATATCTCAGAATATAACATTTAAAACTCAAAATTTTAACCCTAAACCAAATCAGGCCCTCCTTCTAGCGCCAGAAAACTGTTGATGATTGTTTTGATGCAATCATAACAATAAGTTAAAATTCACATATAATGAACTGAAACTATACTTGAAAGATAAGAAGGAATCATTTGAGATTCAACTAATCCCAAGTCTACAATGGTTCGGTTGGTCAAGTTCAGTTGGTCAATGTGAAGCTGTAATGTTCAAGGGGCCTTACGTAGTTTAGAGTTTCTTTGGTGGTTTACTGGACTAAGAATATGCAAAAGAATCATAGATTTCAACAAGTATTTTGTTCATTTGCATACAAGTGTTACTGTGCTGCAAGTTTTAGATGGTTTTTCTTGAATTATTGCAGCTTTCTTCTTTATACATTTATGAAAACTGTCTACTTTTAACTCTGTTATGCATGTTTCTTCAAATTTGAGACAATTTCCTTTAGATTTCTACATTTTCAGCTAAATATTTCAGATGGGTTGGGAAAAGTTAGAAAGATCTAATCTATACCTCATTTAATCTATCGAAGGATCTAATTGTTCTGTTATGCACTATGTAAATACTACAATAATTTGATTAAATCCACAGTAAAACCCTTAAATGCAAGTTCTGAGCATTTTCACAAACATACATTTAAAATTGCAAGATCTCAAAGAAAATATTTCAAAACACAAAGAAGAGCAGGAGAACACTCAGAAGATAGATGCAGAACTCTAGATTCTATTGTATTAGAAACGAATAGTCATACATGATTTACAATGTAGGAATGACTCTTAGTTTCATTGATCATACTACAGAGAACTTACAAGCTTTACAGATACAGTAAGGAAGCCAGACATTCCACGTGCACCTTACTGCAGACAAACAGGTGACCTCCTTCTTCTACTTCTAAATTATGCTAAGCTAACTCACTATGTACTTCTAAAAAAATCCCTGTTGTAGCCCTTGTTGTAAAGTATTACAATGTAGAGAGGCACAATATAAAGACATTCTGATTGTCCTCACTACAACAGAAACCTAACTGAACCCCTGGTTCAAACCCCTGGTTACAGCAATAAATACAGGTGAACTAGCTCTTCCAAAATATCTCTAAGTAGTGTCAAATCTGGGTGAAATATTGCCCCTTCTAAGAAGTTTCGGCAGCTTAGCAATAACTTTTGTTTGTCTATTGAAGTAATACCCTCAGCTGCAACTCTGTCCTCCATTGGTTTGGCCTTGACTTCTTTGCACTTCATCTTTACTTCCTGCTCCTGAGATTGGATTTCCTTCCTCCATGATGTCACTGTGATCAAGTTCCAGCTGCTTCCTCAACTGCAAGCCTGCAAGACAAGACAATCAATAAGTATCAAATTTTCCAAATGAATAGTAGGGAACCAAAAATATCTGTTTAAATCAGGGTGACCATGCAAAAATGTGGAAATCAGGTCCAAAATTAGCAGAAACTGTGTTCAAAATGTACACAGACTGTTCAAAAAACATCGGGTCAACTATCGCTAACCGGGAAAATGCCAAGGGCGCTAAAAGAAATGGTTTAAAACTCTATCGCATTCCATTTCCTGCCCATTGGCGTGACAAACACTATCAGCGCGTCCAAAAATACTCGGGCCGATCACTATGGTTTGGCCGATGGCCTCTTCGTTCATTCTCCATTCAGCAGGTATTTCTCTTCATCGGCAAGAGTTTCGCCATCGGCGAACTCTAAAACCCTTTCGCCGATCACTCTTTTCTTACCGATGTCCCCTTTGCTCATCCTCCATCGGCGTGAGATCACCCATCGGCGAACTCCAAACCTCCTGCGTCGATGCTACTACTTTGGCCGATGTTCATTTCATCAGCGAGAGCTTCACCGATGTCAGTTGTTAGTTCCATCGGCGAGAGATTCGCCATCAGCGAACTCCAAATCTTTTCCGCTGATGCCCATACCTTGGCCGATGCTCTTTCGTTGGGCTGACTCCTGCCGACGACCCCCCTTCGTTGATTGCCATCGCTTATCGGCGAGAGCTCCTTATATCAGCAAAGGCTAAAAAAACTTGGCCGATACTAAATGTTATGCCGATGATATTACCCTGGCTTTGAATCCGAACCCTTGAACTATTGAATAAAATATGGCGATCAAAGTGCTAGATGCATTTTTCTTCAAACAGACAGTTAAATGCAAGATACAAAGTGGAACCCAGACAAAATTGCCCACGACTCGGAACCACTAAATATGAATATTTCAAAATTTATAACGAATGCCAAAAAAGGCAAACAATTGACTGTATATTATGCAAAACCTGATAGTTCATTTTACCTAAATGATCATAACTTGCAAGATATGATGAATTTTACGATGGTTCAAAAAGCAACCCTAGCTCATTTTCACAAGGAATCCAACCACATCATGCATTGGTACTGATAAATGCAATTTTCTATATTTTTAACAAGGTTTGCAAATTTGACTCTATTTTCCCTTTACCACCAGACAGAACAAACACAAGCAGAAGCAAAAAGCAAAGCAACAGCAGGGGTCCCCATTTTGCTAAGGAGCAAAATGGGGCGTGTTGTGAACATCACAACAAGTACCACTACCACCTTCAAGATGGATGAAGTGGTTTCTTCACTGTTGTCTAAAGAGATGCGGAGAAAGTCTTCCAAATTGGCTAAGGAGGCTCTTGTGGTTTGTGGTAGATCTAAAGAGAAGGGAAAGAAAAAGGATAAGAAGTAGGAAGACAAAGGAAGATAAAAATCCTATGGGAGATCTAAGTCTCCCACAAAGTCCAAGGCCTTCTGTTGGAACTGTAGCAAAATTGGTCACTTCCAGAAGAAGTGCAAGGAGGAGAAAAAGAAAAAGAAAAAGAAAAAGAAAAAGAAGAAGAATTATGATTTGGATTCTGACAAGTCCTCTCAAGATGAAGGAGAAACATTTGTCACTACCTTGGCAATGCATGTTGTTAAGAGAAAATTGGATCAACAATGAATAAACAATAATAATCAATATCAAGTTACCCAAAACTCAATGAAATGGTGAACAAAGAAGATTAATCAAATAAAGCAATGAACAATAAATAAAACCTCCTTAATTCGAAGCTTCCATTGATTGCCTATCACAATTGTTCTTGCATGTATGAAATAGGGCCCTCAAAGAGTGCAATTCCTTGCTATGATTCAAGAATGTCAATTGGGAATGACTATGATAATATCGTAATGAAGAGGAGCTTCACAACGATGGTAATAGTGCGTAGTGCATGGTAGTGAATGTGATCTCAAGAAATGAAGGAATTGGTGCCAAAGGTGCACTGTAATTCCTGCAAAGTAACAATACTTAATGCTTGGATGAATAAAATGGAAGAATGAGCTTGCTTTGGGAGAAATAAGGTCAATAGTATAGAAAGAATGAGAAGATCAACGATTGAGAACAGTTGAGGAATGTGCAACGAATAGAAAGAGGACATGTGTCTTGCCTTTCTTTTGCATGAGAGGAGTTAACAAGAATAGAAGAATGAGTTAAAGCATTTAAAAGAATATAGCAATTAGTTAAGTGATTTAAAACAAGAAGAAGGGATTTGCATGAGAATAAGAAGATATTTTTCTTTATTAAATATTAGGAATATTTAATTGCATGTGCAAAAAGCTTGAATTATATTTAGAGATAACTCAATTTAGAAGAAAAAGAATCTTAAATAAATATTTGATTTATTTAAATTTAGAGAAGATATTATAGGAAGAAACAATTAAATAATTAGAATTATTTAATTTAGAAGATAAGAAAGCTAATTAAATAAATAAATTTATTTAATTGTTGTGCATGATTTGAAAGAATAAATAAAACCTTTGATTATATTTTATTTTTAGAGATTGAGAGAATTTAAATAAATTTAATTTGATTTAATCAAATTTAGAAGAATGAATTTGATTTAATCAAATAATTAAGAATTATTTAATTGCTTGGAAGAATTTAATTAAATAAAGGATTTTATTTAATTTTAACTTTAGAAGAGATAATTAAATATTTCGATATTTAATTAACTTAGAAGAATGTGAATCATGTCATCTTTACACATATACATTTTGCCCTTTTTGATGCAATGCAATTTACAACATTGCTTCAAAGAATAGATAGTTTAATAATGATACATGCCCCAGTTTGTCTCTAATACAGGTTATGACGATAGGATGCCCCCTCAGGAGATTGGATGGGAAGAATAACAGAAGGATGAGAGACAGACAATCTCATGAAGATGAAGGGGAAAAACAAGTTAGGATTGAAGAAAACTATATGTGTTTCAGAGAAACAGGAAGAAAACTGGAAGAAATAGGTGTGGGAAGTAGTCGTAGTCACCATCTAGCCAAATTAGGGTTTACATGCTATATATAGGAGCTAGGTCCACAAGACAATTCATTTGCACACTTTTCTTAGTTTGATTTGCTTTAGAGAGCCTAGAGAAGCATAGAGCATAGAGCAGTTAGCACGAGGATGGACATTCCATTTGAGGAGCATCAATTCTAGTGCGTCCATCAATTTGACCAGCCAGTAGAGGCAGGATCCTCGGTATGTATCTCAAAAAATTTCCCCTAGGGTCGAATTTGAATGCCATAAATACTAGGAGAAAATTAGGATAGGTAAATGTGCCAGAATCCAGAGTGACGCATATGCCACACAAAACTGCACATACGTAATTCTATAGCGCATGCATGATATAAAATGTCGCATATGTGAAAGATGCACATGTATAGGATTAGGCGGTGCATGCATGATTCTACTGCACTTTTATGGTATGTAGCAGTGCTTTGTCAGGACAACGCATATATGGTATATGATGGCACATGCATGGGTTCTTGTAGTACTTTTGCTAGAAGTTGTGCATGTGTCAAGAAATGGCACATATGATATAGATAAGTAGATTACTTAGCAAAATTGACTCGATTGACATCCTATTTGAAGCATCAATCGATAAGCTATCTTCAAGATTGCAAGAATCTAGTCAAGAGATGTAGTGTGCTATTTTGATCAATTTGATATGCTAAGTTAGTTGATATGGTTCTATAGATATGTTGAGCATGCTACTTGCAGCGTTAGGTTGATGCTTTGTTTTGTGTGCTTGTAGAACGATATACGAGAGACACTTTAGTCTAGGGAGCAGTTCTCTATGCCTATGTTGCAGAGATACATGCTAAAAGAAATGGATAGAGAGGTGCTTGGCACGATAGGACTTGACTATTTTTGCTTCATGCCAGAGGTTCGGGCAAACCATTTTTTGCTGATTGCTATAGTGGAGAGATTCCATAGTGAAGACAGGACTTTCCACTTCCCTACTGGTGAGATGACCATGACATTGGAGGATGTGTACCAGATTCTACATTTGCCTATTCAAGGTGAGCTAGTGGAGTATGATCCATAGAGAGATGTAGGACTTGCTGAGTGCCAATGAGTATTTGATAACCCTAAGTTGGTCAAGCAGGTCATCCCTTGGTAGGATATTTATGACTGTTAAGACTACTTTCCAAGGATTGTAGTAGGATTGATCAGAGGCATTGTATGCCCCGATAGGAGATCACATGGGTTCCTCATTGGATGGGGTCAGATCATGGAGAGTATGATTATAGAGGACACCCGGTATGCTTGGGGTGTCTGTGTACTTGCACACTTATACCATGACATGCATAAGGTGGTATATCATAGAGGTACGAGCTTATCTGCAGGTGTATCCTTGTTAGAGTTTTTGCTATGGGAGCACATAGCGATCATGAGACCGATCTATGTTTTTGACAAGCAGAGAGGAGAGCCATATAGCTATGGCTATATAGGAGTGATTTACCAGCATAAGCTGGGGAAGCTAGAGTATTGGCGGCATGCTCTAGATGGAGTAGACATTGTTGTCTGTCATCCATACTTAGATTGTGAACCATGGGATGATGAGGCAGATGAGCTACCATACTGCTATCAGATGCGATGCCTGATAAGGCAGACATGGTTTATCTTGGAGAGATAGATTATTGGTCAGGTATCAAGATAGTTTGGGAGGATGCAGGGCATACCATAGGGGCAGGCTCAATTTATGAGGACTCATGCTGAGAGACTCAGATGGGGACCAATGGCATCATATGAGGAGGCATTGGTTGACTTTTGGTAGACACCATATGTCACCTAGGATATGAGGAGGGGGATTACTGATGCTGGGATGACTCAGGATTATGACGATTGGTTCACTACATACCCATTTCTGAGATACTTAGGGCCTGGGGTGTTGGTGCCTCAGATAGATGAGGCAGACTCAAACGATGAGGACTAGGTTGGCCAAAGGAGGAGGAAGGGGAGAGAAGGATGGGGTGGTGGATGAGATGGGGGAGATGATGGAGATGATAAAGGCTGACCTAGGCAGAGGAGGAGAGGTGGGGAGGGACCTTCCCACACCCAGCAGGCACCATAGTGGACACCACAGGTATAGATGTCGCCACCTCAACAGGTGGCACAGCAGCAGGGACCCTAGCCATAGGGGCATGGATAGGCAGAGGTAGCCCAGGGTTTGGCATAGGCAGATATCCAGGAGAGGACCATAGCTACCTTGAGAAGATAGGTGAGGTAGCTATAGGCATAGCTCAGGAGGGCCAATGCCTAGTGAGAGACAGACACAGAGGTGATTGCGGGGCTTACTAAAGAGAGAGACATAGCAGATGCACAGATACAAGTTATCCGAGTAGAGTGGGATACTACAGTGGAAGCCCTGGGGATAGATGCAGAGAGCATTTTCTTGGTTGGGCGGGTACATCAGGCACATGCATAGTTAGCGCAGGTACAAACACAACTAGTGCAGGTAGAGGGTGAGCTTGCCAGAGCACAGGCTCAGGCATAGTATTATTAGGGTCTATATCATGGTGCCATGCCAGTGAGTTAGAGGGCTTCAAGCTATAGGAGCCAGTTTGCGGCCTCCTAGAGAGCAGGTCCATCGAGGTCAGGGGCCTCTGTGATGGGCCCATAGCAGTCTGAGGCCAACAGAGGAGGGGACACGGGAGATATTACCAGTAGCAGTAACTCACAACAGTAGGGATAGTAGAGACTTACAGACTTTGGATCCTGTGTGCACCTTTTTGATGGGTCAGATAACTAGATAGACATGTACCACTTTTGTACTTTGAGAAATGTATCACCATCTTTGGGATGTACCTTTTGTATATGACATTGATTTAGAGATGGACCACTTGATATTGTATATTTGGACATAGTTTTATGATATTTATATGATGATGCAACTATTTTGGTGCTTTCTATGAGTTATGATGCATTTCTATTGTATGATGTGATGAAAATGTTTGGCTAATGCAGACTTAGATGTTTTACTTTGATGCTATGCAATGTTTGTCTAATGCATATTTTCATATGATGTTATGTGATGCTATATGACCTAATGCAGATTTGGATGTTTTACTTTGATATGTCTCTAATGTGTGTGAATCCAAAGTGATATCTATATGATTATGCAACTTATGTGATGCACTTAGCTATGTTTTTGATTTTTTTCTATTTTGACACTATATGATGATTGCAACAAACTGTATATGGATGACCTAATGCACTTGTTATGTATGCAACTGATTTAATCATGTAAATGACTATTTCATATGATATGATATGCAACTATATGCTATGTTTTTGTGATGTCCAAATGTACTCTATCGACACAGAAATGACAGAATGATAGATAGAAGATTGATTGAGAGAATGACTTGATAAATAGAAAGACTCACAATCTTTGATTTGCATTGTTAGGATCCTTTATTGCATGGAATATGGATGTATGGATGTATAATGGATGTATAGTGGATGATTTTCTTTTGACATCTTTTGATGGTACAAGTATTTTGAAGCGTTTATTTCATCATTGGGCAATTCATTTTTGGTACTTTTTCAAAATGTTGTAAGTTAATACAAGCATCTAGGTATAATTGAACCAAGATGACCTGAGCATTGCTTACATGTATTTTGATTTAGCAAGTTAATACAAGCATCGAGGTATAATTGAACTGAGATGACCTCAGTATTTCTTGGATATCAACAAACAAGGATTGCCCCCATTCATGTTAGACCTTTGATGTCCTCGATGATCTTTTGCCGATCATGTCCTTAGACAAGGCTTCATATTATTAATGTTTAATCCACAAACAACAAACAAAAAAAAATCATGCCCCCATCATAGCATCTCTAGCTTTTGGCATCCTCGAGTGGCATAGAAAGGCATGATAGCAAAAATCAAGACTCTGTGTTTTAACCATGTTTCCAATCCATAGAATATTTTTGCATTTAGATGTGTTTGTTTCTTGCCATAATTTGTGTAAAATCATTTAGAAGGCCTTAGGAGTTTTCTTTTCTTTGGATAGGTTAATGTCCTACATCAGGATTTCTGCTTGAAAAGAGCAGGTTTTGCTTGCACTTTCTTTCTTGGTGAGAAGATTCCACAATCTTTATTGGAGAGATGGACCCTAAGGGATTGACCTAGTGCCTCGGGGGCTCATTGCTAAATGGTCTTGCCTACGTGACGACGCAGAGGCAACATAGTTTAGGGTAAACCCTAATGGACCTAAGACCTAGGTGATAGAAAGTGGTGTGAACTCAGATAGATAGAAGGACTAGACATGGAATGGATGGGACAGTGGAAGCCTTGGGAGAGCATTTGAAAAATGGCCTTGCCTACGTGACAACACAGAGGCAATGTAGTTCAAGGAATTGGACCATGGATATTGATGAGAGACAATATGCTAGGCTCACACTGCAAATAGGATATGGGATAAAACCTTGGTTGATAAGGCAACAAAGAGATAGAGTATCAAGCCATGATAGGTTACTGTCAAGATTTTATTATGGAACTGATATGGATCGAATGGGACATGAGTGAAGAAAGAATGGACATAAGGTGATTGGTTTCCCATAGATGGAGAAGGTGGTTTATCACAAGTAACTCTTGTTTACCAAGTTTTCACCACTTGCTTTTATTTGCACAAAAGCTAGAAAGTATGCATGACGCCTATTTGCCAGGTTTTCATCATGATACCTATCCAAGGTGCCTATTTGCCAGGTTTTCACCAAAGGATGATTTTTTTGTACTTTTCTATTTTTTTATTTTTATTTTTTTATACTTTTATAATTTTTTGATTTTTTGTACTTTTCTGATTTTTTAATTTTTTTTGTATTTTTCTAATCTTTTGATTTTTTTGTATTTTATGCTCCCCTTACATTGGGGTTCTCCTAGGTATAGAACCAATGAAGATGCATGCTAATGATCAGGTCATCAAATAGCTCACCCTTTGATGTTGCTAACTGATATACCCCCGATCCATAAGTAGCTACAATCACATAAGGCCCAATCTAGTTGGGTTTGAACTTGCCTTTCTTTTCTCGATCCTATTGATTGTGGGGATTCTCCTTAAGGACTAGATCTCCAACTTTAAAGACTCTTGGACGAACTCTATGGTTATAGCTTCTTGACATCATTTGTTGATATGTTTTGAGATGGTAAAATCCTTTCTGTCTCCTTTCCTCTAGAAACTCTAGTTCTTGCAATGTGGAAACTCTATATTCTTCATCTAATATGAGACCTTTTAATGACACCTTGAGAGATGGTAATTCAACCTCTATGGGGAGGATAGCTTCTAAGCCATAGACAAGGGCGTAAGGGGTAGCACTTGTGGGAGTGTGTATACTAGTTCTATAGGCCCACAAAGCGGGATTGAGTTGGATGTACCAATCACGGCCAACATCGTTGAATGTCTTCTTGAGAAGTTTCAAGACAGTCTTGTTGGATGCTTTAGCTTGACCATTGCCTTGGGGGTAATAGGGTGAGGAGAAATGGTGTTAGATTTTGAATCAGTCACAGAGTTCTTAGACATCCTAGTTTTTGAAGGGTCTTCCATTATCCATGATAATGGATGAAGGAATTCTATATCTGCAGATAAGGTAATTCAGGATGAATGAGGAGATTTACTTATCTGTGATGGTGGTGAGGGGAACGACTTCAATCCACTTGGTAAAGTACTCAATGGTGGTTATGTTGAATTTGTGGCCGTTGGATGATGGTGGATGAATCTTTCCCACAAGGTCAAGTCCCCATTGGCAAAAGGGCCAAGGTGTCGTTAAAGGTCTTAACTCTTGAGCTAGTGCATGTATCAGGTTCCCATGTATTTGGCACTACTTGCACTTCTTTACAAATTGATATGAATCTGTTTCCATGTTTGGCTAGTAATAACCCAAATGCATGAGTTTCTTAGCTAAGGAAGGACCACTAGAGTGTGTTCCGTAGATCCCTTCATGTATGTCTTGTAAGGCGGTTAGGGATTCTTCTCATTCTAAACAATGGAGTAAAGTACCATCTAGACCACATTGGTATAGGGTGTTGGCAATAATGGTATAGTGAGAGGTTTTGTCTATAAAGGTTCGCCATTGGTTTGAAGATATGTCAGGTGGGAGGGTGTTATTCTTGAGGTAAGTGTAAATCTTACCATACCAAGGGGAATCATATCCAACTAAAAGGCATATGGAATGGTTTTCAGGATGATCATAAGCTAGTTGCCGAATAGTTTCCACTAAGAACTCGTATCGTGACTCATTTTCTGGTATCTCGAGAAGAGAGGCAATGGTTTCCATGGCATCTGCTGCTTTGTTTTCAATCCTAGGTATCTGTTCAAAAGAGATGATCACAAAGTATTCTTTTAAGTCCTCGATCATGTGCTTGTATGGGACAAGCTTTTCATCTTTGGTTTGGTAATCATCATTGACCTAATTTATCACTAGTTGAGAATCACCATAGACATGTAGCTCTTTGATTTTCCACTTTGTTGCCATCTTGAGACCAATGACTAAGGCTTCGTATTCTACTATGTTGTTGGTGCATGGGAATAACAAATGGTAAGACTTCGATATGGTGTCACCATGAAGAGTTACAAACAAGATTCCTACCCCTGATCCATGGTTTGTGTAGGACCCATCAAAGTAGAGCTTCCAGGAATGTGTAGAGATGTTGAATAGGGATTCGTCTGGAAATTCAAATTCAATTGGTGTGGTGTTCTGTAATTGTGCATCCACTAACTAATCAACAATGACTTGTCCCTTGATAGCTTTTCTATCTACATACTCAATGTCGTGTTCACTCAAGAGCATTACCAATTTGGCTAGGTGACCTATAAGAGCTGCCTTGCTTAGTGGGTACTTCAATGGATCTATTTTTGCAATAAGCTTGACTGGATGTGCAAGCATATAATGTCAAATTTTTTGGGAAGCAAAAACTACCCCAAGACATGATCTTTCTATCTGTGAGTATTGCAACTCATAGCCCACCAATGTTTGGCTGATGTAGTAGATGACTCTTTCCTTATTTTCATAATCTTGTTGTACTAGAAGAGCCCCAAGAGCTATAGGTGTAGCAGATATATAAAGTATTAATGGCTTCTCTTAGATAGGAGGCATGAGAATAGGTGGATTCATAAGATACTCTTTTAGTTTGTTGAATGCCTCTTCACACTTCTTATCCCATCTAAATGGAATGTTCTTGTGCAGGAGATGACTAAATGGTTGACACCTATCTACAAGTTGTGATATGAATCTATGGATTGCATGTAGCTTGCCTTGTAAGGATCATAGTTGAGTTAGAGTCTTGCATGGTGGCATGTCCATAATAGCCTTGACTTTGGTGGGGTCGACCTCTATTCCATTTGTTGATACGATAAAGCCTAGGAGCTTGCCTGAGGTGACTCCAAACACACATTTCTTTGGGTTTAACCTGACTTTGAATTGCTCGAGTCTCTGAAAGACCTTCTCTAACACACCTAGGTGTGATTCTCTTGTGAGTGACTTTGCTAGGCTATCATCTACATAATCTTCCATTGTTACATGCATCATATCATGGAATATAGTGGTCATAACGCATTGATATGTGGCCCCTGCATTCTTTAGCCCAAATGGCATGACATTCTAGTAGAAAGTGCCCCATGGACAAGTAAAATCTATCTTGTGCTGGTCTTCTGGTACTATCCTAATCTGATTATATCTTGAGAAGATATCCATGAGAGATAACATGGTATGCCTTGCTGTTAAGTTGACTATGATATCTATATTTGGCAATGGAAAATCATCCTTGCAGAAAGCTTTGTTTAGATATCTAAAATCATTTCATAGTTTGACTTAGACATTAGGTTTGGAGACTGGTACTATGTTGGAGACCCATTCTGGATAGTCTATAGCTCTGATGAACCCTACATCCAATAGTTTCTTGAGTTCTTCTTTTACAAGTAGTGCTATGTGTGCATGCATCTTTCTAAGCTTCTGTTTCACTAGTTTCACTCCTAGATCTAACAAAAGATGATGTAGAATCAAATCTAGATCTAACCCTGGCATATCTATGTATGACCAAGCAAAATTGACTTGCCTTCTCTTGAACAATGGTACAAACTTAGTCTTCTCCGGTGGGGTTAGAGATTTAACAAAGTGAATGATATTAGGCTATTCCTCTATTCCAATGTTAATAGGATCTATTGGTTCCACAATAATCTGACACTTCTCCTGGTGCATGTCATTGGGGAGAGTGTCAAGCCTTCCATTGTCAGGGACCATAGTTGGGTTTTCACCTTTAGATGTGTCCTTTCTTTTTATTATTTTGGGATCTGACACTGCTATGGAACGGTTTTCACCATGAGATCCAGTCTTTATTTTGATATTTTAGTGACTAGAAGGCTTGGCACTGTCTCCAAAATAAGCCATAGTATTAAGTTTAATAGCAAAACCAACTTTATGATCTCCTTTAGGTAGGTGGTCTCTAAGTTCCATATAGTCAATATAGGCATCATCATTTTGGAACATATCTAGTTGAGGGGTTCCTTGTAAATCCCAGTCAATAAGTTTAAGATACACAAGGGGGAGGGAGTCAGAGGATATATTTGATTTGTTGATAGTTTGAATGGATATACTAGGAGTATTGGTAGGGAGAGTGTTCGGGATGGTACTTTCCTCCAAATTGTTTATTGAGATAGAACTTGAACCTTCTTCGAAAGTCATATTCTCAGAGATAGGCAAATCCAACTCTAGTGGTCTATTCGATAGCGTTTGTCTCTCACAGTAGGGGTTATAGGTTTGAATGGTATCGACCTCTTTGTCATTGTAGGAATGCTCCGTTAGCTCATCCCACTCATATTCATTGGAATCTGTGTCACTTTCCACTTGTAGTGTATGGATCATTTCCACTAGACAAGCATTTTCTTTAGCTTTGCCCTTATCTTTATATCCTAGGCCATTTACATTTATAGCCAATGAGGATGAAGAAGGTTGAATGGGTTCTATGATACCTTGTTTTCTTAGGCCGATGGGGTATTGTCCTTCGTAACCCATTCTATGTAGGATAGATTCACCTCGCCCATAGATTTCTGTTGGGAGCCTAGGTGGTTCTTGTTGTATGTTCTCTTCTTCTACAATATAAAGCCATTGTAGGATATCTCTTTCCTTTATTTCATTAGATAAGGTCCCCCATTTTACAAAAGGAGTTGTGGGAGGTATAGGAGGAGTAGATGACTTTGGAAAATGCTTGGTTCGACCAAAGGATCTAGGAGATAAAGGCATCTTGGCGAGATTGAGGCTGTGCTCTATGGAGTATTCCTCTACTCTAGTTTCTTTGATGGTAATTTTCTACTCTTTGGGCTTTGATGAGGAAGCTTTATAGGTATGATCATGTTGTGGGATAGGGGATGTAGATACCCTATTGTTTGGTATGATGCAATTAGGTTTTGAAAGGACATAGTTATAATGCTGAAAGAGGTCAGGGTCACCCTGGATGGTGAGTTGCTTGCCATTATGTGGTAATTTTATGCATTGGTGATAGGTAGAGGGAACAACTTTCATGGCATGAATCCATGGTCTACCTAGGAGAATATTATAGGCAAGCTCCCTATCTAGGACTTGGCACACAACATCTTTTATTATTGTTCCCACTTGTATGGGTAAGACTACTGTTCCCTTCATAGTTCTCTCCTCTTCATCATAAGCTTTGATAGTAATCTTCTTCCTTGGATCAATGACATTTTTAGAGAACCACAATGTAAGGACTAGCTTTAATGTGCAAATATTTAAACCAGCTCCCCCATCAATAAGAACCCTCTTGATGTGGTGCTTGTGGATGAAAGTGATGATATGTAGAGGGGTGTTATGAGGTTGAGACACTGAGAGGTCATCTTGTTTGGTAAATGATATGGTACTTGCGGAGGTCAAATTACCTACCATGGCCTAAAACTTCTCTTGGTCCAAGTTAGTGGGGATAGTGGTTTCCACTAAGGCTTTATTGAGAATCTCCTTATGGGAAGGAGATAGACACATCAACTCCAAGATAGAAATGTGAGTCAGAGTCTTCGATAGTTGGTCTATGACATTATACTGATGGAAGTTGGACTGAGAAGGCATTGACCTTGGAGGGACGATATTTAGTGTGAATTTACTAGTACAGATAATGATACTACAACTAGTTCTATTAGGTTCTGATTGTTGGTTGGGTGTGACCACATTAATTTGTGGGACATGCGCTGATATGCAATTGATGGTATAGTCAAATGGCACAATTGCATAGTTGGCATTACTATTCCCACTATTCTAATTTTGCCTATTGTGATTGTTGTTGTTGTTGCCGTTGTTCTTATTATTGTTGTACAACCTGTCATGATTGAGAAGTGGATCCCTGTAAGCCACTTATGTCTCATTGGAGGTATGTTGTTGGGTTCCTCCTTGATTTTGATTGAGTACATCCTGAATAACATGTTTGAGATGGATACAATTGTTAGTTGTATGTCCCCTTCCTCTATGATACTCACAATAGTCAGTGTCTTTCCAATAGTGAGGTTTGACTGTAGGCTCATAATCACTTGTTGGTGTTAGAGAGATTTCATTGTTGGCCAATAACTTCCTTAATGCGGATTCATGGGAGTCACCCAGCAGTGTGAACATTCACCTTGGGTGTAACATTGTTTGCCTCTCATTTGAGAGTGAGTGTGGGTTGTTGCTTGGGTGTTGCCACCTTGGTGTCAACCACTCCATTGTTGACAACATTCTTATTCTTGGTCCAAAATTTTGATTTGTCAGTTGTGTAGTTGGAGGTAGGTGTGTCCTTGTATAACTTGATTTGCCCCTTGGTGATCATAGATTTTTTTATAAACAATCCCATTTCAATGACTTTTGAGAATGAAGTAGGGCATTGGATTTGTATTTGGTAGCTAAGATCGGTGTTGAGGTTATGGACAAATATCCCCATTCATTGCTTCTCAGGTACATCGTAAGAGCAATTGCTTTCTAGTTGTCTCCATCTTTGTAGGAAGGTGGCGAATGATTCACCACTCTTTTTCTTGGTGTTGCATAGATCAAGCATAGACTTCGTGTTCAATATTGTAAGAGAAGTGCATGATAAATTTGTTGACTAGCTCATTAAAAGATTTGATGCCTGGTAGGAGTCATGAGAACCACTCCATAGCTTGACTACCTACAAATCTAGGGAATAATCTCATTAAGTAGGTCTCATTGTGATCTACTTCCATGCATACTGCATTGAATTCCCTAATGTGATCTCTAGGGTCTCCTTTCCCTTTGTATTTGTCAGATTTAGGAACTTTGAATCTAAAGGGAAATGGTGTCATGTTCAAACTTTTATCAAAGGGGTGCGGTGCAATATCTTCCAAGGAGTAGGTTTTAGTGTTTGTACCCGTCTTGAGATTTGACATATGTTGCTTTAGACCCTCGAGTTGTTTTCTCGTTTCTTCCATAGGATTGCTTTGGTCTATGGCTTTCTTTCCTTTTTCATGTTTATCCTCTATGTTTGGGTCTATGGTTTTCTTTCCCCTTTCTTCATGATTAGTCTCCACATTTTCTTAGATTTTTCTTATATCAAAATCTGTGGGGAGTTTAATTCCAAGACTAGCAAGATGATAGAAATACTTGTGAGGGTCCTCATGGAACACTTTCTCTAGCAAGTGTTAGAATTTCTGATCTTGAATGGATCCTTGATAGTCTTTGTTAGAGATTTCCTCATCACTATCATGAGGTGTGATGATGTGGTTGGATGATCCGACCATTTCAAGTCACTTTTGTATTAAGATCTAGTAAGAACCATGCAAGGTGATGTGGGACAAGGTGGAATGGGACTAGAGATTTTGGTAAGGTGCCAATGGAGACTACTAAGAATAGGATACTTATGACAAGACTTAGACAAAGGACTTTCTCGATCAAAGATTCTAAGTAAGATGGCCGATACAAGATGGTAGCCACTAGTAAGGGTACTCGATACCTATCTTATTGTGTAAGGACTAGTCGTGTACCAAGACCACTAGCGAAGTCCTATGACCTACTAGAGTTACTTGAATCCAAAGTGATATGAAAAAGGGGCCTATGCTTGACCTGATATGAGATATTTTGACTTTGGACTAGGAAGACCTGGTAGAAAATGAATGGGATGACTAACAAAAGAGAGATTTTGATGTGAAATGGATGGAAAAATGGCCGCAAGGTAAGACCTGATCTTTGAACCTGAAACTAGACTAAAATGGGTACCCAGAACTGGTAAAATTTTTCTCTCAAAAAATGTACAAGTGCTCACTGTCACACATGCGCTGAAACAAATGTGTTGTAGAAATTAGTAAATGTGCCATAAGTCACAGCAAATGAGTTGCACTGGTAAAAAGTAAATGCATTGTAACAGACAGTAAAAGTACTACAGGTTAGAATAGATGTGTTGCAGGTTGGCACAAATGCATAGGAATAGAGGATGGATGCACTGCTCTGGCTTTTCTCAGTATTTTTTGCAATTTTTTGGTATTTTTCTGATATATTTGGTACTTTGATTGCATGAAGGTCTTTTTGATCATTTTTTCTAAATTTATGGGAAGAGGACACAGCAAACATAAAGAATATTTTTATGGTTTTTTATTTTTTTGTGATTTTTTGACTCTTTTTAGACTAAAAAGAAAGCAAGTACAACCCTAGGTTTTAAAGAATAGTATAAAACTGAATTCTCCCTATCTATAGGTGAGGCATCTTTGGGAGGTAATAATCACCCTTCCCTACACCAGATTATAGAGGTTTTTGGTCTTTCTAAAACAAGGATGAGTAATAAAGGCAACTGTTCGAGTGGTTATACATGCGATAGCACTACTCTCCGTTATGGAGTCTCCCAGTCTGCAAGGGTTACACCTTGGAGGGTTTTGGGGGAGGTTGGCTATCGGTATAACACAACTGCACTTGTTGTTTGAAGCTTTCACTTCAAACACAATTTATTTATAGTGGCTTGGAAGGGCTTGACGTCTAGCCTGTTACCACTTAGGGTCATTCCTACTTGGATGAACAGTATCCAAGAGCAGGGCCCTCTAAAGGAAAAACACATAGGAAAATGATATGTCTAGCATTTTGGTAACCTAAGATAGGAGAGAGCATAGGCCTGGTATCATTCCCAAAACATAGAATATAGTTGTTCTTTTCCCCTAGTTAAAATGAGAAAAATGAGATGAGCTATCTACTTGGGCAAGCACAGATTTTTGTTAACTTTGAAGTGATAACATGATAGCAATGGTTTAGTTTTACCAAGATAGCAGTGATGAGTTTGATTTTATCCTAGATAGCATGAATTGTTAACTTTGAAGTGAAGATCAAGATAGCAATGGTTTAGTTTTACTCAGATAGCAATGATGAGTTCAATTTTATCCACGTAGCATGAGTTGTTAACTTTTAAGTGATGGTCAAGGAGCTAGCAATGGTTCAGTTTTACCCAGATAGCAATGATGAGTTTAATTTTATCCAGATAGCAATGAGTTGTTAACTTTGAAAAGATAGAAATGACAATGATTCAATTACCACTTTCCTATTTAAAAACTACGTGAGATTTTGCATGAGCATCCATTTTACATTCCCTTTAGAAATTAAAGTGTGAGCTAACAAGTGCAACTATAATAATCTAAACCAATGCCTAGCCCGCAAAACATATCAAGAGAGTTCTTGCAAAGATGTTAGCGTTAGCAAAAACCTTCAAGAAAACCCTAAAACCACTGCGTAAAATAGATGTGCCACTTCAGAGACTCAATGCACAGAAATAGTGAACAGAAGCACCATAACACATATGCACTAAAACAAAGGTTAAAAGTGCTAGAATACAGTATATATGCACTGTCTCATATGGTAAAAGCACTTTAATAGAGTATGTATGCGCTGCAGAAATTGATGCATTATAACAGGTAATAGATGTGTCAGAATAGAGAATGTATGCGCTATGGAAATGTATGCATCATGATAGGTAACAAATGTGTGTTAGGATGTATCAGATGCGCTGTTTCCTCTTGTGTACGGCTTTCCAAAACACAAAAACTTAGTTTTTGGGTTAAATTTGGGGCTAGGCCCCACGATAGGCACCAAAAATGTTAAGAAAAAATTAGATCAACAATGAATAAACAATAATAATCAATATCATGTTACCCAAAACTTAATGAAATGGTGAACATAGAAGAATAATCAAATAAAGCAATGAACAACAAAGCAAACCTCCTTAATTCGAAGCTTCCATTGATTAGCTATCACAATCATTCTTGCATGTATGAAATAGGTCTCTCAGAGAGTGCACTTCCTTGCTATGCTTCAAGAATGTCAATTGGGAATGGCTATGATAATATCACAATGAAGAGGAGCTTCACAACAATGGTAGTAGTGTGTAGTAGTGAATGTGATCTCAAGCAATGAAGGAATTGGTGCCAAAGGCGCCCTGTAATTCCTATAGAGTAACAATACTTAAAGCTTGGATTACTGAAATGGAAGAATGAGCTTGCTTTTATAGACTTGGCAGAAATAAGATCAACGATTGAGAACTGATGCAGGGACTTCAAAAGGTCATAAATTTTGACTCAGATATGGGCTTTCTACAAAATTTTGCAGGTGGATGTGTTATGAGGTAGCCAGTGGTTTCCCAACCCACCTTAGCAGGTTGGACCCTATCTTGGTACTTTTTTAGGGCTTGAAACTTTCATCTTGGTCCTCAAAATGACAATTTAGTGTTTTTTTTCTAGATTTTTAAAAAGTTGCTTATAGTAACTCGAAACTCATGTTTTGAATTTAGAATATTAGTTGGCTATTCATCCTACCTTAGTTTTAGGAAGATTTTGGGAAAAAAATTGGATTCTCAAGATATGATTGTAAAATTACCTAAAATCGCAAAAATCTAACAATTATTGAAATCTGCCAAAAAAGGTAATTTTTTTATTTTTTTTCTTTTCTTGGATATAAGAGAGTTTTCTCTTATTATAGTAGGGGAGTTAATGAATAGAAATTTTTTTATGTTCCAACTTCCAAATCTTTGTCTCTCATATGTTTAATGACACAATTCTATTGAGTTTATGTTGTGTACTACATCAAGAACAGTTGAGGAACGTGCAACGAATAGAAAGAGGACATGTGTCTTTCTTTTCTTTTGCATGAGAGGAGTTAACACGAATAGAAGAATGAGTAAAAGAATTTAAAAGAATATAACAATCAGTTAAGTGATTTAAAACAAGAAGGGATTTGCATGAGAATAAGAAAATATTTTGCTTTATTAAATATTAGGAATATTTAATTGCATGTGCAAAAAGCTTGAATTATATTTAGAGATAACTCAATTTAGAAGAAAAAGCAACTTAAATAAATATTTGATTTATTTAAATTTAGAGAAGATATTATTCGAAGAAACAATGAAATAATTGGAATTATTTAATTTAGAAGCTAAGAAAGCTAATTAAGTAAATAAATTTATTTAATTGTTGTGCATAATTTGGAAGAATAAATAAAACCTTTGATTATATTTTATTATTAGAGATTGAGAGAATTTAAATAAATTTATTTTGATTTATTCAAATTTAGAAGAATGAATTTGATTTAATTAAATAATTAAGAATTATTTAATTTCTTGGAAGAATTTAATTAAATAAAGCATTTTATTTAATTTTGACTTTAGAAGAGATAATTAAATATTTTGATATTTAATTAACTTAGAAGAATGTGAATCGTGTCATTTTTAGGTGTATACCCATGCATCTAAGGATATGTGGCTTATTGACTCTGTGCATCTTTTCACATGACCTCACATCGAGGCTGGTTTTTGAAGTATGAAGAATACGATGGTGGAAAGGTGTATGTGGGTGATGATTCTCACCTAGATATTGTTGGCCATAGAAGAGTCTTGATTTGATTCCCTGATGGACAAGTAAATGGAATCAATGGTGTTCTACATATCCCTAGTTTGACACGGAAAATTCTTTGTGTAAGTAAATTGAATGATGTGGGTGTGCAGGTTGTTTTCTCAAATGGAGGATGTAAGATTACTACAGGATCTATGGTGTTGGCTAAGGGTGTTCGGATTGACACTCTATTTTAGCTAGATGTATGCGTAGTTTAGTGTAATAGTACCTCTATTTTAAAGAAGAGAGATTTAGAGTCTTCATCCTCACCATTGGAACCAACAGTGAAAAAGACCATTATACCTACTTCCAATGGTCATGCTTTCTGGGTACCTAAGGGTGCTCATTCTATAGAGATGAAACTTCCAGTGAAGAAGACAATGTTATGGCACCAAAGGCTTGGTCACATTGGTGAAAAGGGTTTGATGACCCTAAAGAATAAAAATATTGTTGATGGTATGAATGATTGTAACCTTGAGTTCAATTTCTGTGAACATTGCATTTATGGAAAAGAAAATCATGTTCAGTTTTGTTTTAGTTCTCACAAATCTTCTGAGGTGTTGGACTTGATTCATTCTGATGTGTTTGGTCCTATTAATGTTCCTTCGATTTCAAAATCTGTTTACTTTGTTACATTCATTGATGACTATAGTAGAAGGACATGGGTGCATTTCCTTAGAAGTAAATCTAAAGTCTTTAATAAATTCAAAGAGTTCAAAGCTCTTGTAGAGAATGAGAAGGATAGAAAGATTAAGTATGTGAGGACTGCCAATGGTCGTGAGTTTTGTTCAAAAAATTTTGACAAGTTCTGTAAAGAATATGGGATTGAGAAGCACACAACAACTCCTTATACCCCTCAACATAATGGAGTTGTAGAGAGGATGAATAGAACATTGATGGAGAGGGCAAGGAGTATGTTAAGTGGAGCTAGTCTTGAACAAAAGTTCTGGGCTGAAGTTGTTTCTACCACTTGTTACCTAGTTAACAAGTCTCCTACATCAGGACATGTTGATAAGACACCTATCGAGGTATGGTCTAGTAAAAAGCCTCCATTAAGACACATTCAAGTATTTGGTTGTGAGGCATATGCACATGTGCCTAAGAAGAAGATGTCTACGTTAGAGAACAAGGGTGTAAAGTGTATCTTCATTGGTTATGGCATCAATGTGAAAGGGTACAAGCTTTGGGATCTAATAGCTGAGAGAGTTCTATATAGTAGAAGTGTGATCTTCAGAGAGCTCAATCCTTCTTCTATTGTATTACAACCAAAGAAAGAATAGAAGAAAGATGATGTGGTTCAACTTCCTTCCACCCTTGAGAAATTTGAACCAAAAATATCTATTGGACCTGATATTGAGGAGAGCTCTAGTAGCTTTGAAAGTTTAGAAGAAGATGAAGAACCTCAATGTCAACCTTTGAGGAGGTCCACATGGATAAGGTAGCAAACTGATAGGTTTGGTTATTCATTACATAATTCCAGTTATATATTTTCTTTGATTTCTAACATTGATGAGCGTAGAACTATGAATGAGGCTATAGGTATGAAAGATGCAGGTTCCTAGAAGGAGGCCATGGAAGAAGAGATGGCTTCTTTGGAAAAGAATAATACTTGAGACTTGGTGCCTTTTCCCGAAGGATGAAAACCTATTGGATGCAAATGGGTGTTCAAATAACAATTTGGTGTAGATTGTAATGTTGAGAAATACAAGGCTAGATTGCTTGTGAAGGGGTATTCTCAGGTGGAGGGAATTGACTATGGTGAGATTTTATCTCCTGTTGCAAAGATGACATCTTTTTGGTTCCTCTTATCTCTTGCAACAACGTATGATCTAGAAGTGGAATAGATGGATGTAAAGACAACATTCCTTCATGGTGACTTGGAGGAGGAAATGTATATGTCACAGCTAGAGCATTACGTGGTGAAAGGTAAATAAAATCTAGTTTGCCAGTTGAAAAAGTCTTTGTATGGTTTGAAATAGTCTCCTAGGCTGTGGTACCAGAAGTTTGATGCCTTTGTGTTGAGTATTAGATTTTAGAGATCAAAATTAGATCATTATGTTTACTACAAGTTTGACAATGATTGCATTCTCATTATTGCATTGTATGTCAATGATATGTTACTTACTGGAAATGGTAAAAGTTTGATTTCTGATTTGAAGTCTCAGTTCTCAGTATAGTTTGAGATGAAAAATCTAGGGGCAACACAATATATTATGGAAATGGAAATTAGAAGAGACAAAGAAAATAGAAAACTTTGGTTAGGCTAGAGTAAGTATGTTAACACTATGTTGAAGAGCTTCAACATGATGGATTGATAACCTTCGACTATTCCTGTTACAATGAGGACAAAGTTATCTATTTAAAATTCTCCATATTTTCCTTCTGAGATAGAGGATTGTTACAAGTATGGGTTTAACCGGTGTTGTCATTGATGTCAACATACTCATGTTGTGTTAATGAGAAGGATTAGATGAGCTGTGTGCTGAGGATATTGAGAAAATTAGTCTCAATCAGGAACAGTGAAGAACAGTGATGACAACAAGGTAAAAGTCCAAGATAGGTTGTGGATCAAAGGATGCGGTTTAAAGGGTTTGTAGATATAAGTCTTGAGATGCTCCAGTAAAGTTTTCAGAGGTCTGCATGAAGATCTAAAGAAGTTATGGTCACTCAAGTAGAACCGGCTCGGATAGGTGTCCAAAGGTGACAGAGTGACACAGATAGGTCCGGTGAGGTCTAGTAATACATTATCCCATTCTGTGGATTTGAGGAAGTGTTGGGGAAGTCTGTGTGGTGTGTCAACTCATTCAGTTCATGGTTTGAAGGTCCATAAGTATCTGTTCCTTTGTGATAGTAATGGCAGACAGTGTTCTTGAGGTTTTAGATGAAGGAGAGAAGGATTTTAGTAAGTAGAGGAAGTACGGATGTTCTTGGTGTTTCAAGAAAGTTTGTGGAGGTCCTTGGATAGTGCTCAATTCATGTTTATGGTTCTCATTAGAATTTGGGTCCCAGAAATGAAGAATAACTTCTAGATGATGGTGTTCCTTCTGTGACTGGCCGATTAGATGGATTACATGTCTTGTGGATGCTTTTGTAGGTGGTTGCCGACTTAGATGTTTGTTCCTAATTTGATGTCATGTATAAATAAGGGATTAGGAAATCATTTCAGAAGTGAACTTGTGGTAGCGAGGAGAAGAGCGAAAAGCAGAGCAGAAGGTTTGGGCTTAAATGGAACTGACTCAAGCATGGTGAAGATGCTATTTACTAGTTCAATTATGTAATACTTATTCTTTTGTAGAAAGTGAGTCTCTTGTAGGCAATAAGCCTCTTGTGAGTAGTGTGCTCGAGCAGTGAGCCCTAATTGGCAAGTGCCATTTTGTTCTTTCTATTCTTCTAACAGAGAATACTTTCTTGGGTTAATCACCCCATGGTTTTCCCTTAACCAGGAATCCACATCAAAATCTTGGTGGCTCATGTGTTGATGTGTTTCTTCTCTTGATTGAATACATTGTGCTTTCATGGTTGATTTTCTATTATGCTACTAATTAACAATGTGGAGTTAAGTTTATATAAAAAGGAGAAAGTTTTACACAACTGATTCACCCCCCTCTCAGTTGTGTGCCCTAAATCTAACAAGGATATGAGTAGAGCTCCTTATGCTAGTGTGGTTGGCAATTTGATGTATGCAATGGTATGCACAAGACTAAACATTGGCCAAGTAGTGGGAGTCCTTAGTCAATTTATGGCTAATCTTGGACGGGTACATTGGAATGCAGTGAAGAGAGTGTTTAGATATTTGTGGGGTACTTTTGAGTAATCCTTATGTTATCATGGTTAGCCTACAGGATCTTGACATTTACTTTATATTAATGGATTTGTGGATTCAGATTGGGTAGGTGACATTGATTGTAGGAGACCCACCAGTGCTTATGAGTTCACTATGTTTGGTGGTGCTATTAGCTAGATGAGTAAGCAGAAACCTATGGTCACTTTGTCCACTACTGAAGCTGAGTACCAGGTAGCAAATCATGCTTGTAAAGAAGCCATTTGTCTTAAGAGATTGTGTTCTGATGTTGGGTTTAATGCAGGGAAGATTACTATTTGTTGTGATAGTCAAAGTGCCATATGCTTGGAAAAGAATCCTACTTTCCATGCAAGGACTAAGCATATTGATGTCCAGTACCATTTTGTTCATGACATTGTAGAGGACGGGAAGGTAAACTTGGAAAAAGTTGAAACTTTGATGAAAGTTGTAGATTCCTTGACAAAACCTGTGAGCATAGAGAGGTTTAGATGGTGTTTAGAGTCTATGGGCCTTATGGCCCCTAGCAATTAAATCATGGTGTTGATACTCCCTTTGCTCTTGCAAGGTGTTGACAAGTGGGAGAATGTTATGAAAAGTGTCTTAACCTTGTAACTTCAAAATATTACTATTCTTCCCAGTTTTGGTCTTTTGAATACACTTTGTCTTGGAGAATGGTCTGGAACGTTCAAAGTTTCCAAAAGTTTCCAAGAGAGCTGAAAATAGAGATACTTAATATTTTTAGTAATTTATTCAATTGAGCTTAGATTGACCTAAATTTTATCCCAAAAGGTGTGGAACAACTATGTGAACATCTCGCATGAGTTTCGTCTCAAGATCATATTAGGATTGTGAGATATTAAAGTTTCTATTTTTTGAAACTATCAGAAAAAGTCTTTGAACTCAATTACCAAAATCAAAACTTCTCTAAATGTCCTGAAAATGGTGATAACCCACATGGCTAGTTATAGAGTAATAGATCTTTTCATGAGCTTTTTGACACATTAAATAGTTCATTAATTGGACACCCGGATCAAAAGTTATGACATCTGGAAGTTGGACCTTTTATTTTGGGAAATGTAAAAACATGTTGGACACATAAAAGAGCTGTAAAGGGGAGAGTTACACATGTTGGTGTGTGGTTTGGCACATCATAAGGAATCTTTGATTGTAGATAATTTGGGTACCACTTGTTGGGTGGTTTTAGCTCATGGTTTTGTAATTATTGTTGGCAGTGTACTATATTGTATCTCCTATATATCAGGAACTTGAGATGGAGGTTGCATGTAAGAATCTTATAGATGTTGAGTTACCTCTTGGATCTCTTGTTGGATATAATCCTATAAAATCTTGCTCTGCAAGTATATTGTAATCTTCATGATTCCTAAATAATATATTGGGTGGCTTTAGAGTGTGGGGTTTTTTACCTGAAAGGGTTTTCCCCACATATATCTTGTGTTGTGAGTTGTGTGTTTGCATTTGGAAGTTGTTATTATCTTTCTGTTAATGTGAATCTTAATATGTAACTATAAAAGTTGAATTTTGTATAAATCTTTCCTCATTAGATCAGTGTAGGTTGCATTTTCCGCATACCTTGCTTCCTTTCAAATAAAACCGGGAAGCTCATTAGTAAAAAAAAACAAAGACTCATTTTGGGAAATCTTTTCTTGTTTAATCTTTTGTTGCTCTAATTGAGAACATTCCATAGTTAAAAGTGATAGATATATGCTTCTGATCTTCTCCCAAAGGAGTGCAACATCTTGATCAAAGGGTTCCTTCTTAGATTCATCAAGTGGAGAAATTTGGGGAGCTCGTTGGGTTTCTTGGTAGGAAGAATATTACTCAAAGGGCTATTTTCTTAATATCCTTAGCTGAAACTAATCATTTTCTTCAACTTGTAAGGGATGAAGGCTTTTGAAACTTGGGATTTCAAGATTAAGAGGCTAGTTTCGGGAGTTAAAGACCTTTTCCTACCTAGAATTTGGAATCTCAACTTTAGGAATACTAAGAGGCTCATTTTGTCTAAAACTTGGAAATTTACATTTATGAACGCCTTCTTGAACAAGTTGATTTGGAATTGTAGGAGTTTCTTGGGCTTTACGCCTTTCTGTTTCTGACCCTTTCCCATAGAGATAGGCCTGCTAAGCCATATCTTCCTATTGCTAATTATACTCATGCTGCCTCTTGATCTCCTCTACCTGTTGCATGAAGTCAAATAATATACCCTTTATGCTTGCAATCTCCTCCTTTTCACACTCTTGGAGCTGGTTTTGAGTATATGAAGGCTGATATGGAGGTTGAGTAGGGGTGGGTGGGTTGTAATTATATTGGGCATGCTAGTTTTGAAAAGCCATGGAAATGAAACCAACATCATGATTGGTTTGATATGGCTGATATGGAGATGGGTAAGAAATATTTTCATGGTATGATGGATGGTAGGACATATTTTTATGAAACATAGGCCTATTCATTCTATAAAGGATATTTAAAGGAGCAATAATACTAGTCAATCATGCAAAGTAAATAAAAAATAAAATAAAAGAGATATACTAGATTGCACCAATGGAGACCAAGATTGTGAAAAGGGAAAAACAAAGAAAAACCCTTTGTGTTATGCAAGTGGCAAGAAGCCTGAAAAAGATTACAGAGAGATTAAAGAAGCTTCTTAATGAGAGAAACAAGAAGAGATGAAGAAGAAAAATAGAGGAAGATATCCGTTAAGAGGAATACTACAAAGAGAGGAGGAGACACCTCTTAAATAGAGGTGGATAATGGAGTTATGCGTAACTCCCATATGCCACCTTGCTTAAGGTGTGTGCCACATGTTTCCTCTTAAGGATGAATCTACAGAAAATAGATTATTCCTATAGGAGGAATAAAAGAGGTGGATTATCTAACATGTGTGGGGATAATACACCAAATGATAAATTATAAATAAAATATAATCTTCACTAAGTATAGATTAATTTCTAGCACCCCCCTTAAGCTTTACTTGGGGAGATTTACAAGAAACCCATCAATGGGATATAAGCCAAGAGATTTAGAATGATGAAGAAGTTTGTCTTTACAAAGGAGTTTAGTGAGAATATCTGTAACTTGATCTTCACCCTTGCATTATAGAAGAGAAATTTGTTTATCTTCAATTTGGTAACTAATGAAGTGATGTTGAAGAGCAATATGTTTGGTCCTTGCATGAAAACCTAGATTCTTTGCTAAGGCAACGGCACCTTGGTTATCACAATACAAAGGAGTAGGGTCCTTTCGAGGTAGACCAAATTCTTTAAGTAATCTCTGTAACCATAAGGATTCTTTGGATGCATTAGTACAACCTTTGTATTCAACTTTGGTAGAACCAAGAGAAGTGGATTATTGCTTTTTACTATTCCAAGATATGGCACTTGATCCAACAAAGAAACAATAGCCATAAGTGGATCTGTAATAACCCATCATGCAACCCTAGAGAGTTAGGGCTAACTATGCAATAAAGTACATATTTTTTTTGACAAGTGGAACCCTAAGGTCCACCCCTCGAGCTAGGAGACAACAATGAGGTCCCTCAGAGACAAGGTCAAGATGTCATAGATACAACAATGAACATACTAACTCCAAAAATAGGAACAATGGCCCATCACTACTCACAGAGGCAACATAAACAACAAGTATAACATAAGAGGGATAACTAGGCTACAATAGGGAGAGTGTCATGACCTAGTCCTAACATGGGTTATCCTGGCTGTCTTTCACTAGTCGTCGGCCACCATCTATGATTATCCTGGTAGCCTCTCACTAGGCACTTGCCCCATAGGGTGATACATGCAGAATCGACTATCCTTTTATGAAGACAAGGAGGTTGATCATTCCAACTAGGCCTTCCCATTCCATCCTTAGCCTAGAGAAGTGCTACAAGCATGGGTCAGGCATTCAAATTATCTTTTTAAATGATTTACTACCCAATCCCTCCTAGATAAATTATTAGGTTTTCACTTAATTACAACTTCCATAGGGTTACCCAGGCAGGCACTTTGGACACTGGCCCCTTTATGAAAGCCACCCTCTTACATGCAACTAGAACCCCTACATCTGACAAGAATTTTGCCCCATTGACATACATTGATAAAGAAAGGCATTTACTCCTCTTGCATACCATAATCAACTCATAAATAATATACAAGATCCGAGGTGCAAGGAAAATTTTTTCCATGGAAACACTTAATCTCATAATCACAGATGAATCAAGTACACTATAAAATACACAAGACAATCCCCTAACCCCACTATCTACGTCTCTGGAGCTAATCACACTACATCCCAGACCCAACAACAACCAATTGTAAAAGGTCAAATATCAGGGGTAAAGACATATCCACAATACATTAAGAGGATATTCAATAGACATCATAATTATTACAATTAATACAATTACATTAAATAATTAGTCCTATATAAATTGTGACCACAAAATAACATTAATGACATACAACATGAACACAATGTCAATCCTAGCTACTTACTAGCCAAAACTAATTTATTACTAACATAATGATTCAACGTTAAAATATACCAATTAACTTGATCTTGATACAACTAGGTTACATCAACACTATCATGGACATTATAACATACAATACTGGACTTCTAATGCAATAACATTAGTTTATAAAATACATTTCAACTACGATTACCTTTTTACCTAATCAAGTAATTATTAACACAATAACTACAACACTACACAAAGGATAATAATACCAAAACTAACAATATTACAAGATTATAACTCTACTACTTGCTTTTATAAAATGTCTAAATCAATATATAAGAAAGTTGAATAGACATGACTGATAATATTTATTTACTACTTTATTTCTTTCAACATAAATCCTAATTGTGATAGCACTTAAAAGGCATACTCAGTTAATAACCATTACAAAGGATATACTATTTATATTGGAAGCCCTAAATAGAAAATCTCCAAAAATTTTACTCAACCCTAAAGAAACAATTTCTAATACTCATTTGGTGATTGAAGCAATGCTAATTATATATTCTCTTATACTAACAACTAGTATCTAATCTAGAATTTGAATAGTAAAGCTACCTAATTTCTAATCGAAATAATTGATAAGAAACTATGGCTGGAGATCATTACCAAAATAATTTGAGTTTTATCTACATACAAAATCATGGTCTACCAAAGATAGGTTCCTTCCTAACCTACAGGAAATTGAATCAAATCATAACATCAAGTTTTCCCCTAAATTGATGAAGAATGGTAAGTTTCTAAAATAAAGCCTTAAATTCATACTACACAAGCCAGAAACTAGATGATAATGAGAAACTTCTGCCAAGCTATCATGGTATAGACATTGATGAAATAAGGTTCAGATTCGCCACCAATAACTTCCAAATAAGATAAACAAAATGGTTTAAATTTTATTTTGAAATTTTAGACAAGTTCGAAGGTTAACAGGAATTGAAGAATTGCATAGATGAGTATTGCCAGGTGAGTTAGTAACGCCGTATAGATAGCGCATAGGAGAAGAAAATGTGTTTATTGAAGCATCAAAGATTGCCAAATAAAGGTAATGCATAGAGGCTTAGTTTCAACCAGAATAATTGCTTGATGGCAACAAAAGAATCTCAGACTATCATAGCACAATGGTAATCACTGTACAGATGACGTGAGGAGGAGAAAAGATATTATTAAAAGCAACTTTCATATCTAAATTTCACCAAATGCATGGAAGCCTTGTTTCAACAGAATTATTTGTTTTGATTAAGTACTCGATGGAAAAGAATAATCGACTAACATTGCACTCAATATTGATAGCTGTATGGATGGCGTTGGCTGAGGTGAGGAAATTTATTGAAGGGTAGATTTTAAAATAATGCAGGAGTAATAGAATGAAAAAAACAAAAAATTGTTTGCTTAAATTTGCAGCCAGAACAATCAAGTTTATGACAGGTATAAGTGAGATTTAACATTTGAGCTTTTTGATAACATTAATAGAGTGATACGAAGGGATTAAAACTATTTAAGAAGATGCTCAGATGAGATCATTAGGGAATTACCAACTATTGCCAAATTAAATCATTGCAAACTCTTTCATTACAAATGGAAAGTTATATTAGTTTGAATAATATTCATTTTGATTGTCTACAGTCGGCTACAGGATGCTATGGTTGAAAGACCAATAGGCCACAAGCTACGATGGAAGGAGACAATGGTAGACAAAAATACAAAGAACATTGAAACGATTAAAGATAAATATTTATGCAGATGAAGAATAATAGCTTGGTGGCAGCCAACGATCCATATTTAGGTGCGAATCGAAAAAACATCTAAGTGTTCCATAAGCTTCAGAGAGGGAACAACAATACATAAGGAAAATGGAAAGAAAAAATTATAGGGATTAAAAGATCCCTAATGCAGTTGAATAGGGAGCCACATAAATGATATGCATTCTCCACAGAGGAGTCAGATTACATCTAAGGAGTATACAACAAATTTTGAATTCCAGACAATAATGTAATTGCAGAGAGAATTTTACATAGACAGAAAGCAAATAAACATACCCGGAATCCTAGTCTTTGAAATAGATGATTTTTCCTTCTTGATTTCTGTCATCTCCTTTCCTTTTTCTCCCAAATCTTTTCTATCCCTCTCCCAAAATTCCCCCCCCACCTCAAATATTCTTCCAAACACAAAAATAGGTAAAATAATTAAACTCCCACTACTCTCATGCTGTTACCACCAACCCCATTTAGAAAATTGCATCTATTAATTTTCCAACTATAGGAGATTCTCAGATCTTTCCGACAACCCACTTCCATAATACAATAAATGCTATGAAATAATATCATTTCCTTAACAAAAAAATTATTTTATCCGCCTCAAATAATATTCGACACTCAAACTTTATTTAATACAACTATTATTATTATTATTATTATTATTATTACTTAAATCCATTAATTAATATTCTATAAATTATTTAACCAAAATAATCAATATCGATACTTCCTGACTTATAGATTACTAACTTTTAAAGAATGAACCATAAGACTACAATAAACAACTCAAAACCACTTATCTAACAAATAATGACAACAACATACCAAGGATGGCCAAATCTTGAAGACAAGTTCCAACTAGAAAACAACTACACCCAAGACTAAGAAAACATAATGATGACAATTGAGGGAATTGACTGACAGAGGGCCTCATGTTATCTCCCGTCCACCTATCAATTGATATAAACGCACGCTCAGACCTACTAGTTCAGGTGGAGTCAATGCCTGGTACCTGCATTCTGCATCAAATCGAAGGGTTGAATGATACATACAACTGTAATCTCAAACACATTGTGGAAGGGATTCATAGCATAGTAGGGTACTCATATATGAGTAATACTATATTATCCATCACACCAATACATCAGCCAGATAAACCATTATCATGCATAGCATATAATTGTCTAACAAGTGAAATAACATATTCAGTTACTAATCAACTAATTAAGAATCATCATCAAGTAAATCCCATGATATTCATAGAAAGATTGATCACCTCATCAATTAAGTCCAAATGAAAGCATATCATAAGCATAAGACATCAGTGCTAGTGGCATCATCCATGTCATCTAACACAATAAGGTATCATCACATAATAGAGTATCTAATATCAACAAAGAGTCATAAAGTATAACTCCAAAAACACCACTATCAACTACTTAAAAGTAAAAATGAGGGGCACTACATCCTTCCCCCCCAAAATCAGGTTTACTCCTAGACATTTGCAAATAAGTAGGGATATAACTTCTGCATCTGGGATGCATCCTCCCAGGTAGTAGAAGTCTCATCATTAGGATCCCACTGGACCCTAACCTACTCCACGTCTTTGCCCCTAAGTGCAAGTCTCATGTACTACAAAATACCTATGGGCTCCAAATCCAGTTGCACGTCCTCTACCTATAGAGCATTCCAATTAAGAACGTGAGCAATATCTAGATAATAGAGTTTGAGAATAGAAATATGAAACACATCATATATGTGTGATAAACTAGGTGGCAAAGCAAGATAATAAGCAACAGGACCGATCCTCACCAGCACCTCAAATAGGCCAACAAAGTGTGGTGCGAGCTTAGAGCCCTTTCCATAATGGATCATACTTTTATGTGGTCGCACATGCAAGAACACTCGATCCCCAACTAAAAACTGATGATCAACCCTATGAGCATTTGCATACTTCTTCTGCCTATCCTAAGCTGGTACAAAATGCTCTCTAATCCACTCCACCTACTGCTTCATCTCTCTAAGTATATATGGTCCTAGAAGAACTCTATCCTCAAGATAATCCCAACTTAGAGGAGTCTGACAAGGGTGACCATACAAAGCCTAAAATGGAGACATACTGATAGAGCTGTGTTAACCATTATTATATACAAACTCCACCAGATACAAATAGTCCTCCCAATAGCTCTATTGATCCATAACATACATCCTAAACACATCCTCAAGGACCTAATTAACCCTCTCAGTCTGACCATCAGTGTCTAGATGGTATGCTAATCTAAAGTTTAGTTGTGTCCCTGATACATGATATAAAGAAGTCCAAAGGGCTGAAGTAAACACTGGATCCCTATCAGAGATGATCTTGTGAGGAATCCCATGTAATCTGACTATTTCCTCCATGAATACTCTGGCCACCATAGAAGCATTATAAGATGAACAGACAAGAGAGAAGTGAGCTACCTTCATCAATCTATCCATAGTGATCATAATAGCATCATGTCGACGGGAGGATACCGGTAACCCAACTATGAAGTCCAAAGAAATGTTGTCTCATTTCCATTCTGGAACAAGATGGGGCTACAAAAGACCTACAGGGTGCTGGTGCTTTGTCTTCATCCTCTGACACTCAAGACATCTTAACACAAAATCAGTGATACCCTTCTTGATGCCACTCCAAAAATATAGCAGACGGAGATCTACATGCATCTTCTTTACACTCAGGTGAGCTGAATAGGGTGCCCGATATGCCTATGACATGATCAGGGTACAAAGACCCTCAGAAGTAGGAACATAAATATGACCCAAGTGTAACAAAAGTCCATCTAACTCAAGAGAGTAACCAGAAAATCTACCCTTCAAAAGTGTACTTGACTCAATCTCAGACCTCACTTCCTGATACCAGCTATCGGTCGGAAGTGCTGCAAAGATCTGACCTCTTGATGCAGAGCATCTAGGACAACAGTAGCATGATCATAACTTCACATACAAAAATCTCTCAAGACAGCCTTCAACACCATCTCCAACTTACTCTTAACACACACACAATATGAAGGAGGACTACAAGACACCTTCCAAGATGTCAACTCCATCTAACATCCCTTCAACTCCTCTATACAGGACTGCAGGACAGCAATCTCACAGACTAACATGGCATTGTTGTTCCATTGGAATAACAGTCACACAACCACCTTGAGATGGCCTCCCTCAACACAAACACATTCTCATTGCAACTTACCAATCCTACAACATGCATTCAACATATTGCCTTCCTTTGCAAAGTAATAACATGTCAAAAATACCTTGTTGCTGCTGTCCTCCTTCAAGCTTCCACATAAGACTTCTACAGAGTCATTTCTTATGCCCAAACTCATCTACACCATTCCCGTGCCTCCACATTCATCACAAGACTCTTCATTTCCAAGTGGTCAACATCCCATGACAGGGCCATACAACTGAAAGGTACGGACTGTTGTAAGGTGTAAGTTCAGAAAATAGTCAGCACAAAGCAGTTTTGGGAAAACTTGGATATCTTTTTTATTATCTGCTGCCAAGACTTCAAACTAATTGCATTTGGAAGTCATCTCACCCCTCTACACATGCAATACAAATGGAGACCCTGACAGATCCGTACAAGTACAGAAAACTGCAGAAAATAGTGATTTTTTAAAATGGAGACAGCAATTTCTGAAAAAATAGTTTTTGGGAAATCAACCATATCTCCCACCTAGATGATCATCAAGATCCCAAACTAGTATCAAATTAAAGGTACTTCAAAGTACTTTCCATCCATCACAAGTTTTGGCAATAACAAATCTGTATAATCGCGGGTACTGTAGCAAAACAGTGAAGAAAACAGAAAAAAAGTAGAAAAAAATAGTTTTTGGTAAAACAGAGATTCCTCCCTTCAAATTCAACATTAAGACCTCCAATAAGCTTTGAATCAAAGCTGCTTCAGCCCCCTTTCATCCCATTCCAAATTCATGCCAAGATTATTCCGTACAGGTATGGATTTTGTAGAAATAGTGAAGGAAAAAAAATAGAAAAACAGTAAAAGACAGAAAAACAGTGTCTTTTTGTTAAATTTCTCAAATCTCTTGAATGAATCTGTACAATACAACCTCCATTGGCTTAAAACAAGCCTCAAATATAGCCTAGAGTGAAGTGGTCCCTCCAAATTCCTAAAACCATCGACCTTTCTTGTCTTATAACTGCTGTTTTTAAAAGATTAATAAGGAAACTGTCTTTTTTGGACAACAAAGACTGTTTTTTCCAGCTTTTTATGGTTTAAATGCTTTTTAACACTTGACTAACCTTTGGACAAGGTTTAACACATCAACACACCCTTTGACATGCCTTTAAAAGGCCTAGAAACACTCAACTTAAATGACTACCTATAACAATTTTAAATGCCTCAACAAAGGCTTACATAAGAACTATTAAAAACTACCTGACATAACAAAATATTCTTTCGACAATGGGACATAGTCCAACTACAACATGGCTTCCAAGCCTCATAACATCATAAAAATGGTCTCGAAGACCTTATTAAACAAAACAAGACAATTGAACATTTAATCAAAACTTAAATATCTAGGTGCTCCTGCACCATACTCCCCGGCATGATGAAAACTCCTGTCCCAAGAGTTAGGGGATCTGCTCCATCCAGTCTTCCATCTTGTTGGAATGTTCCTCTGACTGGTGACAGGGAACATGAACTCTCCAAAAGTTATCTTTCTCCTCCAACCTGCATGGCTCCTGTAAACAATGTTAGAACCATAAAACTTGTTTTGGTGTCCTTGTCTAGGACCTTGCTGCTGCAATGCTTCAGCTCTTTTCAATTGGAGCTTCTGATTCATTCCTCCTTGGACCTTCTGCTGTTTGCCTTCCTTCTTCTAGCTCTGTATAGGACACTCAATGTCCCCTACCTTAACATAACTCAAGTCCCAAGCCTGCTGCTCTCTAGGACTGTCATCCACTCTACTCTATTGCAACTGTTGCTGCTGTGTGCAATCACCCTGAACCTGCACATTCAACTTCAATTTCTCTCCAAAGCAAATTGTAACCTGTTCCTTCTTCTCCTCACAAAGGTAAAGGAATCAACTTGAACTTTTTACCATCTTTGTGCACTACATAGGTATTAGTATACCCATCATGAATTGTCCTTATGGAATACTGCCATGGTCTGCCCAAGATTACATGCCCACATGTCACAGGAATAACATCCTTTTGGGAAAAATTGGATATCTTTTTTATTATCTGCTGCCAAGACTTCAAACTAATTGCATTTGGAATTCATCTCACCCCTCTACACATGCAATACAAATGGAGACCCTGACAGATCTGTACAAGTACAGAAAACTACAGAAAACAGTGATTTTTTTAAATGGAGACAGCAATTTCTGAAAAAATAGTTTTTGGGAAATCGACCATATCTCCCACCTAGATGATCATCAAGATCCCAAACTAGTCTCAAATTAAAGGTACTTCAAAGTACTTTCCATCCATCACAAGTTTTGGCAATAACAAATCTATATAATCGTGGGTACTGCAGCAAAATAGTGAAGAAAATAGAAAAAAAGTAGAAAAAAATAGTTTTTGGTAAAACAGAGATTCCTCCCTTCAAATTCAACATTAAGAACTCCAATAAGCTTTGAATCAAAGCTGCTTCAGCCCCCTTTCATCCCATTCCAAATTCATGCCAAGATTATTCCATACAGGTACGGATTTTGCAGAAATAGTGAAGGAAAAAAAATAGAAAAACAGTAAAAGGCAGAAAAACAGTGTCTTTTTGTTAAATTTCTCAAATCTCTTGAATGAATCCATACAATACAACCTCCATTGGCTTAAAACAAGCCTCAAACACAGCCTAGAGTGAAGTGGTCCCTCCAAATTCCTAAAACCATCGACCTTTCTTGTCTTATAACTGCTGTTTTTAAAAGATTAATAAGGAAACTGTCTTTTTTGGACAGCAAAGACTGTTTTTTCCAGCTTTTTATGGTTTAAATGCTTTTTAACACTTGAATAACCTTTGGAAAAGGTTTAACACATCAACACACCCTTCGACATGCCTTTAAAAGACCTAGAAACACTCAACTTAAATGACTACCTATAACAATTTTAAATGCCTCAACAAAGGCTTACATAAGAACTACTGAAAACTACCTGACATAACAAAAGATTCTTTCGACAATGGGACATAGTCCAACTATGACATAGCTTCCAAGCCTCATAACATCATAAAAATGGTCTTGAAGACCTTATTAAACAAAACAAGACAATTGAACATTTAATCAAAACTTAAATATCTAGGTGCTCCTGCACCACCTCTCAAATCCACTGTAAGAGAGACTGCTGAAATCTCATGCCTCTGACAGCTAAGAGCATCAGCTACTACATTTTCCTTACCCTGAATATACTTCATCTCAAAATCATACTCGCACAAGAACTCCATCCATCACCTCTTCCTCGCATTCAAGTTTGGCTACGTAAAGATATATTGCAAACTACAATGATCACTATGCAGCTCAAATTGATTTCTTGAAAGAAAATGCCTCCACCTCACCAAGGCATACACAACTGCAACTAACTCCAGATCATGTGTGGGATAGTTTAATTTGTGATCCTTAAGTTTGTAAGACTCATAGGCAATCACATGACCATCTTGCATCAGAACTGCTCCTAAACTCTCCAAAGAAGCATCTATACACACAACAAAGTGCCTAGTAGGATCAGGAACTACCAGGATAGGTGCACTAGTCAGCTGCTCCTTAAGGGACTAAAAAGTTGCCTAACACTACTCTGACCAAACAAACTTCTTCCCTTTCCTCTAAAGAGAAGTAATGGGGTGAGTTATCCTCAAAAAACCCTGAACAAACTGACGGTAGTAGCCTGCCAAACCCATAAAACTATGAACCTCAAAGACATTAGTAGGTGCAGGCCAATCGATAATTACTTGGATCTTTGAAGGATCCACTACAATACCCTCTCCAAAAATAACATGACCCAAATACTTCACCTCTATCTAAAAGAATTCACATTTTGCTAAATAGACACTACAACACCTAACACAAATGCTCGTCATGCTCCTCCATAGTCCTCAAATAAATCAATATATCATCTAGAAATACAAGGATAAACCTATCGAGATAAGTGTGAAATACACCATTCATCAAGCTCATGAATACTGAGGGTGCATTCATCAACCTGAATGGTATAACAGCAAACTCATAATGTCCATAACGGGTGTGAAATGTTGTCTTATGAATATCTGCCTCAAAGATCCGCAACTAATGATATCCTAACTTAAGATCAAGTTTCAAAAAAACCTTAGCCACCTTAATATGATCAAATAGATCATCAATCCATGGCAAGGGGTACCTATTATTCACAGTCACCTTATTAAGCATCAATAATCTATACATAGCCGCAGAGATCCATCCTTCTTTAGAAAGATCACAGGAATCCCTTGGGTAACAACTCCAATTGCAATCGAAGCTCCTTAAGCTCCTGAGTGGTCATCCGATATGGAGCTCGTGAGATAGGTTTGGCACTAGGAACCAGATCAACGCTGAAGTCAATGTCACGCATAGGTGGCATCCCCAGAATCTCACTAGGAAAAACATCTACATACTCTCTAAGAAGTGGGTGATCATCAAGATATGTCTCTTGACTCTCCTCCATCCCTAAGTCATTAACTAATACTACAAAAAGATGACATCCCTGATGCATACATCTCTTCAGTAACATAGCTAAGATTATACGCAAGGAAATAGGTCTCTATATACCAAATACCTCTGTTGGAAAGAGACACTGTGTGGCTTCATGATTATTGTCATTGATGGAAACAAAGTCCATCCCACACATCCACAACACATAGTATGTCTACACCAAAAGACAGACTGAAGAGTGTTTTGGTCTAGTAAGCAAGAATAGAGCATGTAGCAAGGTATGACAATTAGGTCCTGATCTCTCAGATGGTGTAACTAAGCAAGTTGCAGACTTGTACAAGTCAAGAGAAGTACCATGACTACTACATTCCAGAGATTGAGCCTCCAGTGATGAATAAGTGAAAAGATATGAGCATCTAAGTGTTGGGTTCTTGACAGGCAGAGTAGACTGAGGAAGAACTAACCGGTAGAGCATTAGACTTTAATCTGGATGAGAAACTGATTGTGATCAAGCTTTTTGATGGATCATTCATGGTAGGCTGACATGAATGATGACTTCTATGTCTATGTCCTTGATACGCATCACATATTAAGCATGGATTTAGCCGACAGATCAGTGTCCTGGAAATATCTTTCATATTCCAGTTGTCGACTGGGAAGATATTGAAATCCTTGATGTGGATATATATACCAAATGCATTTTGGTATGAAGTGTGGTGGTGTGTAGTTAGTGTGCGAATAAAGGCAGAGAGAAGTGTGGAAGGAGCAATACAAGTTCGGTATGTGATAGAACAGCAGCATTAGAGTAGAGGAAGAATGAAGTGCATTAGATTAGTATATTGAGCCTAACAGGAACTGAACCTCAGCAGAAGTGGATGCTTCTCATCAGTTCAAATAGATGGTTACTTTCTATATACCTTGTAGACAATGAGTCTCTTGTAGGCAGTGTGCCTCTTGTGAGCAGTGTGCTTGAGCAGTGAGCCCTAATTGGCAAGTGCCATTTTGTACTTCTTATTCTTTTAACAAAGAATACAATCTTGGGTTAGTCACCCCGTGGTTTTTCCCTTAATAGGGTTTTCCACATTAAAATCCTTGTGTTATGTGTGTTGATTTCTTTTCTACTCTCAAGATTATGAATGCTTATATGTTTTGATGTTGCACTACTTGTTAAAGAAGAAAATAAAGTTAAATATTTAAGATAACTGATTCACCCCCCCCTCAGTTATCTACATTGTTTGCAACAATTGGTATCAGAGCTAAGTTCCTCCAAACAGAGCCTAACAGCTCGAGGAAAATCTAGGAATCTCAATGGATATGTATGGTATGAGGGAACAACTTTAGTCTGCCTTAGATGATCTTGAGAAATCTCACTCTGAAGTCAAAAACTTGAGGGAAAGACTCAAACAAGCAGATAATTTCATAAATGAACTAAAAGAAAAACTAAGTATCTCTGTGAAAAAGAGAAAGGAACTACTTCAACAATTAGCAAGCCAAAGTGAAGCCAATGATACTAATGAAGATCTAAATGAGAAAAACAAGCTATGTGAGAAGCTATCAAAAGAGGTTATTATGGGAAGACATGAAATGGAATCAGGGGTTATGAGATTCACCCAAGAAATTGAAGAGAAGAAAAATTGAAGATAATCTAAAACAATCTCTCAAGGAGAAGTTAGAAGACTACCACAAAATAGATAGAATAATTAGGCATCTGGAATTTGATCTTGAAGAAACTAGAGATAATGAAGAACAACTTGAGAATCAGATAGACACTCTTAAAAGGGATCTTCAAAGAGCAAATGAATACAAAGAGAAATTCAAGATAACCTCTACTCAACTTGAAGTTCTTCTTAAAAGCCAAAAGAGGGTAGATGACAAGCATGGATTGGGATATGAGAAAGGTGAAAGCTTTGGATCTGGTTAGAAGAACTCTGAATCAGGAAATTCAAGGAACAGGCCTAGAAGACCTCCGGTAAGGCAACCAAATGCTCAAAGATATCCATCCTTCAATGAATACTACTACAATTGCAACAATTTCAATCATAAAGCAACTCAGTGCAGAAGAAGAATGAATCAAACTAATTCATCCTTCTCCAGACAATGTTTCAACTACAAAAGGTATGGTCACAAATCTCATGAATGCAGAAATATGCAAATAAATAATTCATTCAATGGTAGATGTTTTGCATGTAGTAGAATGGGACATATGGCTAATCAATGCAGATCAAGAGGATATTAGTCAAATGTACAAAGGAATGTTGTTTGCAACAATTGCAATAGATCTGGTCATATTGCCAAATTCTATAGAAGTAAGAATCAGGATAAAAAGGGTCTGGTATATCATAATCAAAATCAAGATAAAGGAAAAGGCAAAGTGAATGCGGATGATGTTCAAAAGGAGATGAACAAGATTTGGGTGAAGAAGAGTACAAAAAATGTTGGAGATGGATCCACACCAGAATCTGGTGCTGATATTTCTTCCATGAAATAAACAGATGAGCTTTGGCTCAGGGGGGAGTCACAAAGGAAAAATAAATTCCCCCAGCCAGTCAATTGGTGCCTAAATTTGGCACATGGAATGTTATGGATTAAAGGGTTCTCAAAGAAATATCTAAATAACCCTCTGTAAAAATATGAAATATCTGCAAGGAGTTTTGGAAGAGTTTAATCATCCAAGATTGATCTGGTTTGACAGTCATCTGATAAAAGTAGGATTTTCATAGTTAGATCCAATTTGATTCAAAATTAAAATATCTTGATTTGCAGATAATTGGCATGATTGGAGGAAGAGAGTTACATTATCAATTATCACTAAGAATAATTCTAAGTGCATCTTAGTGATTCAGAAGGATCTCTCTCAGAACAAGGTCAGAACAAGAGAATCAAAATGACTTAAGGTGTGCATTTATTGCAATACGAAATTAGGGTTTTAACAAAAATATAAGGGTTCTTTTATTCATCATTTGCACATTTGCATTCGAAAAGAAGAAATGAAGAGATTGTAACAAGATTGTTTCAACTCTCTCAAAGATCAACCACAGAATCTGATTCAACCAATGATATTTTCTAGCTCATTTTGTGAACCCTAGAAGTGTAAAAAGGTATTTCCATTCTTGAATATCTCTCTTTGAATATTTTGCAAGATAGCTACTCCAAATTTTGTTAAGATCACTAATAGACTGCACCCAAAGTTCAAGAAACACCCCTACAAATCCCTAGAAGTTGATCCCTTAGGTGCCTTTTCTAGCATTTCTCATGGGGTTCTGCAAGTAGAAGATGTTAGGGTATACATCCATGCAAATATTAAGGAATTTGGAGAAACAAAGCTGATGGATATCTACCATAAACAACTAATAGATGAAACCTTTGAACTCAAACCTCAATACAAGGCCATACGGGATAAACATTTCAAACATTGCATCCACTTTTCTTGTTTTGTTAAAGATGAATGGGTTCGGTATGTTCTTAGCAGAATACATGACAACTTCATGTGGTTGATGAGGCCATTCAAGATAACAAAATATACCATTAGGGTAGTAACTAGTTTGCACTCATCCGGTGGGTTGCCTGCTCTCAAATCGGTCAAGAACCAAACAGTAAGTGAAGCTACCGGATCAAAGTTTGACAAAAGATCAATGACAATAGAAGACATCACAGATCTGGATATCAAATTTGCCTCTATGATAATTGGCTATAAAATATATCATTCCAGTAGGGAGAACTCTGTGTCTGGAACTACAATTTATATTGCATATCAGATGCTAAGGGAAAATGTAAACTATGATCCATGTGAGCTTTTCCTGAGCCAACTGTTATAAAACTTGCAAAAGATCAAGAAGGACAAGAAGAACTCATTCAAGTATGGTGGTTTAATACTATGTTTATTCTTTTACTATATGAATGAGCTACCCGCATCAAGTGGTTGGGTATGGCAAAATGACAGACCAGTTACCCTACAAATCAGAGATTATATGTATGGGCTTGGTGATGCTAAGGCTCAAAGTACAACACTTTGGGGATACTTCAAAAACTTCCAAAGTTTGATGCAGGCTAGAGAAAGAATTCCACAAAAAATAGTTGAAAAATACAAAGATACAATGTGTTTCATGGTAGACACTGATCAATGCCTAATGGAGGCAGTTGAGCCCAAAACAGTCTGGATTATGCCAATGGGCTATGAGGTAGATGAGAAAATCCTAGAGCTGCATGTCCAACACTTGCTGAGTCAGCCTAAGGACCCTGAGGCAGAAAGGTTTGGAACCTATCAAGAATTAAGTGTAAAAATTCATGTTAAACTGGACAACCAGAGATGAAAAGGAAAGTGAGAAGGGAAGTAGAGGAAATTGCCAGGAAATATGGCATATCAAAGGAGGCAGTTGATGCAAATAGACAGAAAGTAGAAAGATCAGAGAAAAAGAGACAAGAAGTAGAAAAATAAAGTGTTCTGGTGCAAACCCCCTCCCAGACTAGATCCTCAAAGAGTTCTGCACCTACCACCTCTAAGAGCTCAAAATCCTTCGAACTAGAAGCCAAGACATCTGGAAAGGGAGAAAAGAGAACAAAAACCAAGGCTACAAGGTCCTACACAAGCCAAAAGGATGATGAAGAGACAGAGACTGATGAGGAGGTTATGAAAATGAAGAAGAAAAAGAAAACATATGTGGAATCCTCTACCAGTAAAAACAAAGAAGAAGAGGCAGAAGAATTTGTTGAAAGGCCTACTCTCTCTATTGACGATATCATCAAGGTAGTCACAGTGGATGGGAACCTACAACCAGTCACTAAATTTTATGATGAATATAGTGATACTGACAAGAAAATCTTGGAAGATGCTATAGTCAAGTACCTAAACATTTATAATAAAGCATTCATTGAAATCATCTCTCTAATTCCCAAAAGTCTAGTGAAGGAACTTGAACTAAGAAAGGAGAATGCTAAGGCAAAGGACCTAGAGATCTAGGAACAGATTGCAATTCAGCTCTATCCCTCCATTACTCCAAAACAAATGACCATGATCTTCAAGGCCTGCAAGGATGAGTTCTGAAGCAAAGCCAGAATGAACAAACTTATGCTTGGAGAGATAGATCAGGTAGCAAAATAAATAGAAGACATCCTCTAGAATGCCTACAAGAGATTCAATCTTCCTATCATAGAGGAAATAGATGAAGAACCTTCTGCCATGGTCTTCTAATGCAATAACATTAGTTTATAAAATACATTTCAACTATGATTACCTTTTTACCTAATCAAGTAATTATTGACACAATAACCACAATGCTACACAAAGGATAATAATACCAAAACTAACAATATTACAAGAGTATTACTCTACTACTTGCTTTTATGAAAGGTCTAAATCAATATATAAGAAAGTTGAATAGACATGACAGATATATTCATTTACTAGTTTATTTCTTCCAACATAAATTCTAATTGTGATAGAACTTAAAAGGCATACTTATTTTATAACCATTATAGAGGATATACTATTTATATTGGAAGCCCTAAATAGAAAACCTCTAAAATTTTTACTCAACCCTAAAGAAACAATTTCAAATACTCATTTGGTGATTGAAGCGATGCTAATTATATATTCTCTTATACTAACAATTGCTATCTAATCTAGAATTTGAACAATAATGCTACCTACTTTCTAATCAAAATAATTGATAAGAAACTAACTATGGCTGGAGATCATTACCAAAATAATTTGAGTTTTATCTACATACAAAATCGTTGTCTGCCAAAAATTGGTTCCTTCCTAACCTACAGGAAATCGAATAAAATCCTAACAGCAAGTTTTCCCCTAAATTGATGGAAAGAAGAATGGCATGTTTCTAAAACGAAGCCTTAAATTCATACTACACAAGCTAGAAACTAGATGATAATAAAAAAATTCTGCCAGGCAATTGTGGTATAGGCATTGATGAAACAAGGTTTAGATTCGCCACCAATAACTTCTAAAGAAGATAAACAAAATGGTTTAAATTTTATTTTGAAATTTTAGACAAGTTCGAAGGTTAACTGGAATCAAAGAATTGCATAGATGAGTATTGCCAAGTGAGTTAGTAACGTCGTACAAACAACGCATAGGAGAAAAAAATGTGTTTATTGAAGCACCAAAGATTGACAAATAAAGGTAATGCATAGAGGCTTAGTTTCAAGCAGAATAATGGCTTGAGGGCAATAAAAGAATCTCAGACTATCATAGCATAATTGTAATCGTTGTACGGATGGTGTGAGGAGGAGAAAAGACATTATTAGAAGCAGCTTTTGTATCTAAATTTCACTAAATGCATGGGAGCCTTGTTTCAACAGAATTATTTGTTTTGATTAAGTATTCAATGGAAAAGAATAGCAGACTAACATTGCACTCAATATTGATCGCCGTATGGATGACATTGGCTAAGGTGAGGAAATTTATTGAAGGTGAATTTAAAATAATGCAGGAATAATAGAATGAAAATTAAAAAAACAATTATTTGTTGAGATTTGGAGCCGGAACAATCGAGTTTATGATAGGTATAAGTGAGAGTTAACATTTGAGATTTTTGATAACATTAATAGAGCGATATGAATGGATTAAAATTGTTTAACAAGATGCTCATATGAAATCGTTAGGGAATTACCGACTATTGCTGAATTAAAAGATTGCAGATGCTTTCATTACAAATGGAAAGGTATATGGGTTTGAATAATATTCATTTTGATTTGTCTACAGTCGGCTACACGATGCTATGGTTGAAAGACCAATAGGCCACAAGCTACGATGGAAGGAGACAATGGTAGACAAAAATACAAAGAACATTGAAGTGATTAAAGATAAAGATTTATGCAGATGAAGAATAATGGCTTGGGGATAACCAACTATCCCTATTGAGAACCCTATTTAGGTGCAAATCAACAAAACATCTAATTGTTCCAACAGCCAACAATACATAAAGAGAATGGAAAGAAAAAATTATAGGGATGAAAAGATCCCTGAATGCAATTGAATAAGGAGCCACATAAATGATATGCATTCTCCATGGAGGAGTCAGAGTACATCTGAGGATTATACAACAAATTTTGAATTCTAGACAATAATGTAATTGCAAAGAGAGAATTTTACACAGACATAAAGCAAATAAACATAACCAGAATCCTAGTCTCTGAAATAGATGATTTTTCCTTCTTGATTTCTATCGCCTCCTTTTCTTTTTCCCCCAAATCTTTTCTACCCCTGTCCCAAAATTCCCCCCCCCCCCCTCAAATATTCTTCCAAACACAAAAAATAGGTAAAATAATTAAACTCCCACTACTCTCATGCCATTACCACCAACCCCACTCAGAAAATTGAATCTATTAATTTTCCAACTATAGGAGATTTTCAGATCTTCCCTACAACCCACTCCCATAATACAATAAATGTTAAGAAATAAAATCATTTCCTTAACAATTTTTTTTTATTCATCTCAAATAATATTTGACACTCAAACTTTATTTAATACAACTATTATTATTATTATTACTTAAATCCATTAATTAATATTCTATAAATTATTTAAGCAAAATAATCAATATCAATACTTCCTAACTTATAGATTACTAAGTTTTAAAGAATGAACCATAAGAATACAATAAACAACTCGAAATCACTTATCTAACAAATAATGACAATAACATACCAAGGATGACCAAATCTTGAAGACAACATCCAATTGGAAAACAACTACACCTAAGACTAAGAAAACATAATGATGAGAACTAAGGGAATTAGCTAACAGAGGGCCTCATGCTATCTCTCATCCACCTATCCATTGGTATAAAGGCACGCTCAGACCTGCTAGTTCAGGTGGAGTTGATGCTTGCTACCTGCATCCTGCATCAAATCAAAGGGTTGAAGGATACATACAACTGTAATCTCAAACACACCATGGAAGGGATTCACAACATAGTAGGGTACTCATATATGAGTAATACTATACTATCCCTCACACCAATACATCAGCTAGATAAACCATTATCATGCATAGCATATAATTGTCTAACAAGTGAAATAACATATCCAGTTACTAATCAACTAATTAAGAATCATCATCAAGTAAATCCCATGACATTCATAGAAAAATTGATCACCTCATCAATTAAGTCCAAATAAAAGCATATCATAAGCATAAGACACTAGTACTGGTAGCATCATCAATGTTATGTAACACAATAACATATCATCACATAACAGAGTATCTAACATCCACAGAGAGTCATAAAGTCTAACTCAAAAAACACAACTATCAACTACTCAAAAGTAAAAATGAGGGGCACTACAAGATCTCCCATCATTGGGATCACCTCCTAGGTCTGAATTAGTATAACCATATAAAGAAAATTTACTATTTTCATTATAAAAAAGACCAAGATTGATGGAACCTTTAATATATCATAAATATTTTTTTGCAATTTTAAAATGAGTTTGTTGTGGTTTGGACACAAACCTAGAAACTAAACCAACACGAAAGGAAATATCAGGTCTAATTAGAGTTAAATAATTTAAACTTCCAACTAGTTGCCTATACAAAGTAGAATCAATATAAGGAGTTACCATATCAATCATTAACTTTGTTTCTAATTCACAAGGAGTAGAAATGGGATTAGCATCATTAATTTTAAATTTGTCTAAAAGATTTTGAGAATATTTGTGTTGGGAAAGAAAAATACCATTAGGAGTTTGCCAAACTTCCAAACCCAAAAATTAATGTAATAAACCTAAATTAGTCATTTGAAATTGATGATTTAGTTGAGACTTCGTATCACAAATCAAATTCTTAGAACTACCTGTAAGAATGAAATCATTAACATATAAAATAAGTATTACAATATCATTTTCACTATGTTTGATATAAAGATTAGGATCATTCTGACTCCTAGTAAAACCTTTAGAAGTAAAGAAAGTATTAATTTTAGCATACCATTCTCTAAGTGATTGTTTTAAACCATAAATAGATTTATTCAATTTGTAAACAAGATGTTCTTTACCTTTTTGAACAAAACCCTTAGGTTGAGACATATAAATCTTGTCATGCAAATCACCATTTCAGAATGCACTTTTAACATCCATTTGATGAATAGGTCAATGCATATGAGAAGCAAAAGCTAAAATTGATTTAATAGTTGGCATTTTTGCCACAAGAGCAAAAGTTTCATTATAATCTAAGCCTTCTATTTGAGAAAAACCTCTAGCTACTAATCTAGCTTTGAATTTGCTAATCTCATTGTTAGCATTGAACTTGGTTTTATACAACCATTTGCATGAAACAAGATTTTTGCTTTGAGGTAGAGGAACAAGATCCCAAGTTTGATTGGTAATCAACATGTCATATTCATCTTGCATAGCTTTTTGCCAATGAGGTTGATGATTAGCTTGATCATAAGTTTCTAGATTATTAGTATCCATAATCTTAGACATTACGATATAGTTGCAATAATTTTCTTTTCTAGCCTTAGATCTATCAACTCTGGTTAAAATATAATCACTTTCTTGAACAAAATTTTTATACCATTTACGCATTCTTTAAGAGGTAGGTGTATCATCACTGAAAGAAGAATCATGATGAGAAGGTTCACTATCACTTTGACTAACATATGGATTAGGAGGGTTCAAAGGAGGATTGATTGAAGGAGGATCATCCTCAATAACAAGAACATTCTTAGAAGAAGAATCATTATCAACTTTAGAACAATCATGAACCCCATTTTCAGCAATGCAGACATCTCTAGCAACTTCAACTTTATTTGTAATAGGATCATAAACTCTATATGCTTTAGAATGTTCATCATACCCAACAAAAATTTGAGCAAAAGATTTAGAATCTAACTTTTGTCTTTTTTGTTTAGGTGTATGAACAAAAGCAATAGAACCAAAATTTCTTAAATCTTTAAGGTTGGGATTTATACCTGACCAAGCCTCTTCAGGTGTAATATCACTTAGGGCTATGGTTGGAGTTCTGTTAATAATATAAGTACCACAATACATAGCTTCAACCCAAAATTTATAAGACATATTTTTAGTATGTAACATGCATCTAGCCATTTCAACAATGGTTCTATGTTTCCTTTCCGCTACACCATTTTGTTGGGGTGTATAGGGAATGGTGAACTCATGCTTAATACCAAAGGACTTTAAGTAGCTATTGAAAACATTATTCACATATTCAGTACCATTATCAGTCCTTAAAATTTTAAGTTTAAAACCATATTGCCTTTTAGCAAATTTATGAAAATCAATGAAAGTATCAAGAACTTGATCTTTACTTTTTAGAAAATAGATCCAAGTACTTCTTGAGAAATCATCAACAAAAGTACATGCATACCTTGATCCTTGGATGGATGTATTTTCCATGGGTCCCAAAAGGTCACTATGAACAAGGTGCAACTTATGTTTTTCCCTCCATGCTTGACCTTTAGGAAAGAGCTCCCTATGCATCTTACCACTCATGCATCCTATGCATACAATTTTAGAAGGAACAATACTAGGTAACCCATCTACCATATTATAGTTTTACATCAAGGTAATTTTGTCAGCATTGATATGACCAAGTATGTCATGCCAACTATTGAAATCAATGGTAGATAATAAAGAGTATTTAGAAGAAGAAAATTCATAGAACTTGAATAAATTATCATTGTCTAATTTAGCATTAGCAATGACTTTGTAATTTTGATTAGGATCAATGACATAACATATATCTTTGTAAAACTCTATCTTGTAAACTTGATAGAGCTTAGCTATAGAAAAAAAAATTGTTTTCAATTCAGGAACATTCACATCTCCAACTACTTCTACTTTACAACTATGATTATTTGCAAGTTGAAGAGGAATATTAGTATTATCAAGGTGCATTGATTGAAATACCTCTTTATGATAAGTAACATGTTGAGATGCACCTAAATCAATAATCCACTCAAGTGGTTGAGAACCCAAGAAGGCACAAGTAAAAGCATGCCTCGATTGATTATTTTGTTGAGGCTTCTGATTTTGTTGATTATTGTGCCTATAATTTTGCTTTATATTAGCATTTGGCTTTTTAATAGTCCAATGACCATCTTTGTTACAATAGTTACAATGAGGCTTCTTAGAAGTATTATTCTGTCAATTATTAGAAGGATTACTCTTTCGACTATCATAAGTATTATTGTTATGATTTCTAGAACTATTGTTATTGTTATGAAATTTTGGATTGTAATTTTGATATTTATTAGGTGTAGAGTGAGATTTATTATTATGTTTAGACATAAAAGCATCCTCATTAGTTTTAAGAGTACCAAATTGAATCAACTTAGCTTCTTCTTATCTTAACAAGTTTTTAAATATATCAAAAGATAATTGATTAGCTAAAGTAGGAATAGCTAATTTAGAATGAATATTTGTAATAAATTGTTGAAAAGGTTTAGGTAGACATTTTTTAAGACTGATATGAATCAATCTAAGATGTTCAAGATTAACTCCTAAATCATTTAATGGAGCATTAATATCATTAAATTTAAGAAGAAATTCATCCATGGTTTTGAAATCTGTATACCTGAGATCTTCAAGTTGAATCTTCCTAGATTCATTTGCACTGTGATAAATATTTTTAAGAATCTCCCATGCGGAATGGGCTTTTGTGCATGCACCTATGTGAACATACAATTTAGGTGAAATTGAAATACCTATCAGGCTGAGAGCCTTGTCATTCTTTGCCATCCATTTGTCTGATTCATCCTGGGTTGCAATAGCACTTGGTTTTGACTTTGGATTTGTAGCTAAATCTAAAAGATGCTTAAATTGAAAAATAAAACTAATATGTTTCTCCCATGAATGACAATTAGTTGAAGTTAGTTTGATCTCAGGAATTAAGGTAGACATTTTGCAAAAATATTGAAGAAAAATATACCTTCTTATGAAAAACAAATTGCCTAATTACTTAAACAAAAGGCAATTTTTTTTTTAAAGAAGAAAAGGCAATTTTTTTTTTAAAAAAGACCTAATTAGATGCAAATGTTTTTGAAAAAAAAAGTTGGAAGAAAAGGCAATTATTTTTTGAAAAATTGATCTAATTAAATGAGAAATTAAAAAAAAAATTACCTAATTTTTATAAAAAGAAAACACTAATGAAAAGGCACTATTTTTTATTAATAAATCCCTTTTAAAAATTCCTAAATTTCTTTTAAAAACCATATAATATTTTAAAAAATCTATTAAAAAGCAATTAATAAAAACATTATTAAAAGTTATATGAAAAGCATAATAAAAAACTAGTATAAACGAGATTAGGCTATGGAAAAGAAACTTATATTATTAAAATATAAAAAAGAAACTAATAAACTTAAAAGGAAACTTTAAAAAAACTAAAGGTTATATTATTCAACCCTAAAAAAGGCATGGGATAAGGAAGGATTTATCCTTTTATGGGGGTCAAGAGTTTTTTTTTGTTTTAATATATATTTTGTAGAGGAGCAGCTGTGGACGAACAGAGTGGTTGAAGGAAGCTCAAAAGGGGAGGTCAATGGAGGGTGGTAGAGTTAATGGCCACAGAGTGGCGTAAAGAGGGTTGTCGATAGAGAGCTGGCAGTGAGGGTTGCAGTGTCCTGGCGGGCTCTAATGGCCTTAAAAAATTTTAAAATTTGTTTTTTTTTTTTTTAAAATAGTTTAAAACAATGGAAAGGGCCGAGGCCTTTAGGGCCTATGAAGCCTTTAAAAATTGTAATTTAAAAAAAAATATTATTTTAAAAAAGGTTTGTTTAAAAAATAAAAAATAGTTTATTGTTTTAATATATAGTTTGTAAAAAACTATAGAATTTATTTTGAAAACTTTGTAGATGTTAATATATAGCTTGTAAAAAAAATTATAGAATTTCTTTTTTTTTTTTTAAATTGTAGCATACAAAAAAAAATACTTAAAATTTTTAAAGAGAAAAAAAAAATATAGATTTTTTGGAGAGATCATATAATTTTTTACAAACTACATCAATGTTTTGTAAAAAAAAAATATAGAAATGCTACAGTTAAAATTTATGAACATAGATTTTTTTTATAAACCCTAGATTAAGAAAAAGATAACAAATGTAAATATCTTTTTTTTTCAAGGAGAGATTCTTCTCTTCTCTCTATTCTTTGTAATAGGTCTCCAAGGTGTAGCACCAGACAACAAACAATAGAACCTTCAACTTCACATAGAAAGATTAGTAATGCATGGCTCTCATACCATGTAAATGATATTTAAAGGATTAATAATACTAATCAATCATGCAAAGTAAATAAAACAAAAAATAAAAGAGATATACTAGATTGCACCAATGGAAACCAAGATTGTGATGGGGGAAAACAAAGAAAAACCCCTATGTTATGCAAGTGGCAAGAAGCCTGAAAAAGATTACAGAGAGATTAGCAAAGCTTCTCAATGAGTGAAATGAGAAGAGATGAAGAAGAAGAATAGAGAAAGATATTCGTGAAGAGGAATACTACAAAGAGAGGAGGAGACACCTCTTAAATAGAGGTGAATAATGGAGTTATGTGTAACTCCCATATGCCACCTTGCATAAGGTGTGTGCCACATGTTTCCTCTTAAGGAGGAATCTATAGAAAATAGATTATTCCCGCAAAAGGAATAAAAGAGGTGGATTATCTAACATGTGTGGGGATAATACACCAAATGATAAATTACAAATAAAATATAATTTTCACTATGTAAAGATCAATTTCTAACACATTCATTGAAAAGCTAGCAAGCAACACAAATTAGATTTTGTGAAATAAACTAGCACTTAGATCTGCATGCAAAATCAGAGAATGGAGTCACCAGCTATAACTTAAAACCTCTAAAGGTTGGAAATACTACTGCATATACCAGAATAGTAGCTTAAAACTTTGAAAAACTTTCTATAGAACAAGTTTCAGAGTCCCACCAGGCGTGCCAAAAACTATTGTCAATTAGGATTGCACTTTAGCTAAGTTAGACTTAACTCTCCTGTTAAAAAATGGAAATGTTCTCAAGCTGTGGGTAACTTATGATGAGAACAAATCTCCAGAGAGGGCTAGTTCCCCTGGTATATCAACTTGCTTAGAATGGTTTATCTAAGCAAAATGATAGAAAGATAACACGAAATGGAATCCTAAAACCTAAAGGGTGATGCACCAGAACTTAAGATTTAATCTAACTGCACTCACAATCACCTCTCAAAACAATAACTTTCACAATCTCAACTGAAACACATAACACAAAAGTATCTTGCATGAAGGTTAGGAAATAAACACAACATGCAACATGTATTATATGAAATCTTTGTACTCACACTTGTAATAATAGGACATAAAAAGTACCCAATAGTTGGCATCACAATGATAACATCAAACTACTATTGCAAAATAAGACAAAAATGATGAGATAGGAATGCTCTGCTTCTTTTATTAGACTAAAAGAAGTATAAGGACATGAGAATCTAAGTACAAATACAAGCTTACAAAGCTCTTTGCAAGTATTCAAGAGAGTAAGAAGTAAATCTCCCCTAAAACTAAGTTTTTTCCCCATATATATAGCCAAAAGACTTTCTAAAAGTGAAAAGTGATTTTGCACTTGCTATTTATTTCCTGCATTTATTTGACATCTATTAAAATAATTTATAGAATATTACTTTAATAGTGTCTTACATTTGTCTATAGTTTCAAAATTGCAAAATAGAAAGAGGGCCGGCCCACCTTGGCTTTTACAACTTGCAAAATTCTAAATATATGAAAAGTTTACCCATATGTGCAAAGTTTATAAAATATATGCAAAGGTATTTAGAAATACCTTATACATATCAATGAGCATCTAAAAAAAACTAATGTATTGATTTATTCAAAAATCAAAGGAAAAAAAATTGCCTTGTAGGAAAAGCCACGACCTTTTTGCATTTTGTTCTTTATTTGGCACTTAACATTTTTTTCTCTAGTTTGGGCATCACCATTGTGAAAATCCTTCAAAGATTATGAGCTAGGTTGGTGAGAAATTTAAAGGGTTTTTTCAGTTTCATGTCTTCCAATTGCTGTCTAAAAATTGCCAAAAACCTAGATTGTAGTGTTGGAGATAGGACTAAAACACATGACTTCTGCCCTTATTTTACTGTGTATTGTGCCTCAAACCGTTCCTCAAAAACTACAAACTAGGCTGGTGAGAAATTTACAGGTTTTTTTCATCTTATTGTCTTCTAATTTCTTTCCAAAATCTCAAAAACCCATATCATATTTTTTGAGATATGACTGAAACATGTGACTGCTATCTTTATTTTGCAAGGTCTTTATGTGATACTACTACTCTTTCAGACTATTTTCACATTCCTCTTAAGACTTGGGGGCAGCATGCTAAGCTCAACTCTTGTGGGAGCCCATTTTTTCACCACATGCTGAAATATCAGACATGTATCAGCAACAAGATTTCACCTATACCTTAAATATAATGAAACTGTTTCTGCTCTACCAATTTGAGCTGTAGGTGAAAAATTGGTAACACTGAGAACACTTATTTCTCATAAGACTTTAGACAGTGGGTTGGCACACGTGGGTGGTTTTCCCCCGGTAGTCTAATGCATAGACCTAGTTATGGTTTCCATACATAATTATCACATTGAATCTTGAGAGAATAGAATAGTGAGTGGTAAAACAATCTTACAAATAAATGTTGATGTCATTAATGATAGATTGAGTTTACCAATGTGTGACGAATATGCCAAAATTTCATAGGAAACAAGTTTGCATTTCTTTCTAGATGTCAATAAAATGTCCAAAGATGCCATTGCCACCACATGGCTCAAGAAATAAAAGAAGGGAGGGTCACAATTGCCCAAAAACCTAGTTAGAGACATGTTTAAAGATGGTATTTCAGATATTATCACATTATTGCACAAGGTGGTGGACAGTGAAGACTATAATTAATTTGCTAACTAGATGTGTCAATTTATTCTTGTCATTTTTACTAGGATGTAATATATAGACTGGTCCCAAAGGATTTTTTTTTTTTGAGAAAAAGGTGGAGAACCACCTAGACTAGAAATATATTAATGAGAAGTTCCAAATACAAAGTGATAAAATGGGAGATAAAGGCCTCATCCCCAAAGTGAAACAAATATCAATCAACTAAAGAAAAGATAGGAACCCAAGACACTTCCCCATAAAGAATTGCCAACATATGCAGGCTATCAAACTCAGCTAAGAGAGAACAAACACACTCCAACGATCATCAATGCCTTAAATGGTCCATAAGAAATCAGCCCATTGAGGTCTTAAAAGGAATAGGAAAAAATTCATTCAAGATCTGTCGTGTAGCAGCCATAATGGTAAAGATATGAGGAATGAATGAATTTTCCCATCTCCCACAATTGGCAATAGTGATGTTCATAGAGCACCAAAGGGACAAGTCAAAAAGAGTTAGAAGAGGTCAGCGAGGCCAAGAAGCACCAATCCTCAACTTCAATGGCCATTGAGAAGAAAACTTGAAACACACAATGAATGGAGGCCTCCTTGCCCTCTCGAACATCATTATACTCAACCAATTCAAAATCAAATTAAAGAGAGCTTGTTTCTTCTGAAACTTGATTCCAATCCTCCATGAAATTTGAATAAATTGGTAGATTTGGCATGAAAAAAATCTTCTCGCCAACTTCACTACCAAAAAAGGAATTTGACATTTCCCCTTGTACTTTAAAAATATAGACCCATTCCATAACAAATTTTATCTCAAAGGCCCAACAGAGAGGGACTCCAATGGACAGGGGGATCCTGTGCATGGAGGAATGGAAAGAAAATGTTGACAAAGCCGATACCAAAGCAGCCCAGAACAAAATAAACCATGAACCCTCCAAAGAAACTGATCATCATGCCAAACAAAGACAAAAGCACCAATACCAACTACCAACCTAGGAAGAGGCACCAGATCCAAAAAGCCCCAACAAGCATAACCTTACATCAGCCAAAAGACAAGAAAGTAGACCCAGTAGACGAACAAATAAAAAACCCCAACTCCACCATAGCACTAAAACACCAACCACAAAATAGAAAAAGGTCCCAATGCCATAGGAAGATGCCCTGTCAAGCTTCCCAAGGTCAAAGGGCATTGAAAGGTCAGTCCCTTGAAGTTAAAATACCCAAGGAGAGTAGTCCACTATCCTTGACCTCAAAGATTTTTCAATAGTGTATTGAAGACCTCCTACAATTTCTTCTTTAGTTTTGCAATTCTCAAACTTACACCCCTTCTTACGCTGCCTCTATGAAGATCCAACCAAATTCAAAGCCAACCTTGTTTGTTTGACGCCTAGCACAAACAGGTTAATAGGGACTGAATCCTCTTGAAAAAAATCCTCTACCAGAGCATCGCTAAAGTGATTTTGAAAGAGATGCACCTTCTAGTAAGACACTCAAATCTTTGGCTAATAGGTCTGTCTCTTCAACATTTGAAACTCTTGAAACATCCCAATTGTTTGAAGACTCTGCATCTATAGAGCTGATTAGGTTCTTAATTTTTTCCACCATGTCCCCTGAGGCATCGCTAGTGTTAATGGGAGTAACCTTATTAGAAGGAGCTAACAAAGAGCCAGCAACCATTGTGATTAGGGAGGAGTGATCCTAGTTCCAAATGATTAAGGATCATTTGCATGAACAATTGGTCAATTTCCAGTCTAGAGGCAAAGTGTTCAACATGTGGTCCTATTTGATTTATTTACTAGCCACAACCCAACAGGTTTGGCTGGGGTTAGACATTGTTGGGCCCATGACCCCAAATACACATGTCTATGATTATTTCACTTAGTTACAAGAGGAGCATGGCAACAAAGTTTATAGTAGGGTCAATAATGCCTTCTTGAAGCTAATGGTGAGAAAAATTTATGAAAACCCTAAATTTAGAATATCCACCAAACTAGCCAATTGGGTGATGTGATTTCTGATCTTATTCATTCATTTTGATAAATTCACATATATCAGAATAGGTTGTTTTGAATTCCCTCCTCTAAAGTTGCCTTGATATGCATCTGATTACATGGTGTTTCTAGAAGTATGCAGACATGCATACCTTGTTGGTAAAAGGTATTATGAATCCAAAAAGAAGGAATATCCCTTTCCTTTGAAGCTAACTCACCACACATGTACTAAGCCTAATAATGCCAAAAATGTGGATAGGCTTTTTATTAAGCTTCATTTTCCACCTTTTAGCTCCAAAAGTTTCTTTAATTACAAATACTTTGTGAAGAAAAATCTCTATTTTTCTATGTTAAGAGAGTACAGACCTCATTTGGAGGATTTTTGGGCTGATTGTGTAGATGAGTTTGAAGTCAAAAAAAGAGATTGGTGAAGGTTAACCTTGGACCAAATGAGAATTTACTAGCTTGGTTGGAACCTTCCTAACCTAGTGGATGACTACAATAATTTGACTGACCCTGCTTTTCCTTTTGAGAATGTCAAACCCCTGCTTGATGTTGTTTGGATTGTAGATGAAATTACAAATATTAAGAATAGATCTTATTTTGTATTGAATAGAATCTAGTAGTGGATAAGATCTAAGGTGAATAGTGATGGTGCAAGTTCTTCTTTTCATAAGTATCAGGTCATGGAAGAACAACCAATCTCTAAAATGTAATTATAATCCAAGTACACCTATCATTGCCAAGGATACTAGTATACAATCTCCAGTCACAAATTGAGGTGATGTTGGGAATGAGCCTTAGAAGAATACTAATTTGAAGGGCCATGGTGAAAGGGGTTACCAACCTCTTAAGAAGAATTTGAAAACTAAAAAGTGCTTGAACCCTCATGCTAATAAGCTATTAGAACAAAAATAGATGTTGCAAGATGCAGAGGATGAGGATACCACACCTCCTTCAAATGAAGATACAAATCCTCCTCCTAGTTCCAAGGATGAAATGTTTCAAAACCCTCCTTCTCCTCAATAGCAACAAGGAGTAGATAATACTCGTAAAGTTGATAATGTATCTCACACTACTTCAGGTGATTAGTTGATATTGTCTACTTCTGCTTGGCTGAAGATTGAGGTTGGAAATAAGAGGAGATACTCCCAAATTACTGACACAGAGTTTGATGCAGTTGCAAGGTTATTGAAACTAGAATCTACTCCCAAGAAGGCCAAGAGAATGTCGAGGCTTATGGTGGACCCTATTTCAAAACACTAATATGTGGAGATTGTTGAACCCATGGTGTATAAGGAAATAAAGCACAGTAGATTTGGGAACACCTTCTTGTTGAACACACCTAGATACTGAGAGCGGGGGTGAATCAGTATGCAATAAAACTTCAAATCCTTAGGTGCTACCACAATAATGGGTTACACTTTCTTGGACATCCTATTTTTTGCTGAAATCACATATTTTTAGAAAATATAATGATTTAAGACTTGAAAGGTTCCATTTAAAGGATTTTAATTGAAGAGGGTTTAATCAAATCCCCTTAGATTCAAACCCCCTTGGATAGAGCCCCGCTAGTTTTAAACCATACCTATAATGAAGTCTCCTCTACACCTATCAAAATGCTAATAAAAAAACCACTTTTGATTTACCTTTTGGGGGATGAAATGAATTCATTTAAAATTTATGTTTTGTATGTATGTAGTCCTTATTATAAGCTTCCCAAAAAGTATAATTTTAAATATATTTATTTTGATTATTATATTTATTTTTTATTTCTTGTGCATGTAAGTTTTTCAATGAACATCAAGGTCTTTGTTTCACACATATGAAAAAATAAGAAAATAGAGAAAAAAAATTCTAAAAAATGCATGTCCTCTAGGTATTGATGTTCTTATTCCAACAAAAAAATTATGCTGGACAGAATATGCCTATGTATAAATTATAATTGGTTTGATTTCAAAACTTAGCTAAAAAAAAATATTCAACAAAACATTATGAAACCAAATGCATCCTCTAAATATTGGTGTTACCAATATAAATTCAAAAGAATCACAATTTTATCCTTTGTAGAAAAAACATTATGTGCGACAGAATACACATCACTTTAAAAACTTGTTGTTTACTATTAAAAACTAGTTATCAAAGGACATGCAAATTTTTTTATAATTTAACTCCAATTTTTTAAAAAATATATATTTAGAATTTACAGACAAAATCTCACAAATCACTAGCTCACATCATCTTCAAATTCCTCATGATTTAGCAGCTATAGGTGTTGAAAAGTGAAGATTTAGTTCAAAATGTTGATTTCAATGTTTCGCCAAAAAGTGTAATCCATTATTGTGGGATGACCCCCTTCGGAGTAGATTAAAATTTAAACATTACAACATTAGCAGAAACATAAAAGATAAACACAATGCATATACCACATAACACCGAATATATGTGGAAAACCCCAAAAGGGGAAAAACAATGGTGAGGATTAACTTACAATATATGTAGCTCAAAAATTACAACTTTGTTTTAGGGCTACAAACCAACGAAGCTACTACTCCTTGAAGAAAGATTTTAGGGTTACTCCCAAGGAAGAAACAACTCCCTGCAGACTTTGTTTTAGGGCTATAACCCAAGGAAGCAACTACTCCCTAAACTAAGAACAAACTCAAAAAAGATTACAGCATGACAATCCTTCTACTGTCTGAAACTAATAGTGAAGCTCACTCATTTGATGATTGCACTTCTACCTCTTAACTCTTCTTTGATGATTGAATTAGTTAGGCAAACTCTTCACTCTCCTTCTGTGATAAAGATATCTTCAAGATGAATCAAGACAGGCTCTAACACTTCTGCTCTTTCTCCTTCAGTCGCACATCATAATGCATATCATATTCATATTCTACTCTTCATACAATCATATTCGCAATCATACCTCACCTAGATCAACTAGGCTTAGAATCTATACATGATATTATATTGATTACATTACAAGTCAGCCAATACAATAAAAATATTACAAGTGAGCTAGAGATCACACAACATGAAACATGTATGGGGAAAGCCCTAACACATGAACTACACGCAACACTAGGAAGAGAAACATGCCTTGTGGATCCAAACACATGCTTAAATTCATTCTAAACATCCTTCATAGCATCATCCTTCAAGGAACAACATCCTCATGCTTCACACAATTGAATTAAGTCTCCCTTAAGCAAGAAAACATAAAGCTTGTAGCACTTTGGTCTTTACAATCCTGGTGGTACTCATGAATGATTAAACATTACTTGTTCTTCTTCGAGATGAGTCAAAATGACCCACACAACATCTCCAAAAACTCCTTGAACTCCTCACAACAACAACTTTGTGCCATACACCTTCAATGATGTGTTCTGGGAACAACCAAGCATCTAGAACTATCGATATCTCACTATCACTTGAAAAAATAAACTTACATACTGCCAAAACACTTTATACTATAAAGAATCATGAATTGTACTTCCTTAAACATGTCCACAAAACCACATGGAAAAGCATTCACTTTTGGAGGAATCTGGAGCATTTGAACAAGCCTTCGTCATCACCTCATTCTACCAGAGCACAAACTAGAACTCTATCACTTGTAACTTTCACTACTAAAGGTATAATGACTTGAATTCTTGGATATAACACCTTCACAACATACTGAATTCAACTTCTAAACTACATGATCTTATCTTCAAATGTGGAGGCATGCACAACATTTTACCAGCCAGTCTTCCAAGTAGCTTCTTGCAACAACCTTTACTAACGTCTAAAGATCATAACCTTCTTGTAGTAACACATAGTACTTAGTCTCATCAGGAAAGAGCATACAAAAAGCTACAGACCATCAGAAATATATTCACAGTATCAGTATTAATGGTTCTAATTCCCATCTTAATATATCATTCTTCATCTTGATGCTTCTAATTCCCATCGTAATATATCATTCCTCATCTTGATGCTTCTAATTCCCATCTTAATATATCATTCTTCATCTTGATGCTTCTAATTCCCATCTTAATATATCATCATGATATCATCTTTGTTGACACTAATCATAGTCAATACAGCTTAACAATGCATGACATCCAATGATGAATATCAACATCACTGTTAGCACACCATCAACATAAGCAGCAATGATACTCAAAACTAAGTGTTTATGTCAAATAGCCCAAACTAAGTGTTGATATCAATGACAACCACACAACCGCATTGGTGAAAACCTTATGTAACATATGTGCAACACTTCTATAGAAGGAGACATACATAATGCTAAATTGTCTGTAGAGATCTTGGCCACCAGATTAGAGGAAAGAGAAAAAAAAATGAAATACTAGATGACCAAGTGAATATTTTGACTTGATGTATAAAATCTATTGTTGATACCACTTCCTAACCTATAGATACTATTGCTAACTTTCCTAAAGGTGTGAGCATCGAGGCCATTGATCAAATGAATAAGTACAAATTTTTGGGCAAAGCAATGGAGGAATGGGTAGAAAAACTGATTATAGATGGACTTCTTTTCTATCATGACACCATTATTTTGTATACCAAGATATCCAATAAACAAACTAAAATTTTGAAATATCTAAAGGTGAGTAAGAAAGAAGAAGCTATAATGAATGTGCCCAGAAATGGGCTAACAACTATGGTAAAAATTGATTCTAGTGTCTTGATTGTACAGCAGGTTATAGACAAACTTGAGAAGAATGAATCAGTTAAATGGTTGAATGTAGTAGAATAGAAATTGAGCATGGTGAAATAGTGTCTAAATGACATGAAAAATCTTGCTAAGAACAATAGGTCTTACTTGCTTGACCTTAGAAGTGCATGTGTTTCTTTGGGAGTAGATATTTATGACAAGACCAAAAATCCAATCTACTAGATGTTGTTATCATCAAAAAAGCTTTCAAGGACCTGTTAGTTGAGGAGTTGAAAATTAAAGAAGATGTGACTGTTAACTTGATGGAGAGGTTAAATAATGTGGCTACCTATTTGATGAAGTTGAAGAAAGATGTGTTAGAGATGCAGAGAAAATATGAGGAAACCAATAATATGCTACATATGTAGAAAACAATATTGATGGTTACTAGCATTCCCAATGCTAAGGGTTTCATCTCTATCTTAAATACATTTGAAGTTCTTCAATCCAAAATAGATGCTACATAGAGAGCAGGGGGTCAAATGAAGAAGATGAACAAGTTTTTAATGAGGAGCAAACAGAACCTGATGCAATGGACGGGGAAGACAAATATGTGTCTTCTTGAGAGTTTCTTTGAACTTTTCATTCTTTATTAAGTTTATGTTTGAGACATATTATTATTCAAGACTATGTCTCATTTTGTTTCAAGAAACTTTATTGTATTTTAATTGTTAGTTGTATGAGACAGTTATATGAGAAAAGTCTATTCCCACTCTTTTACTATATAATGTGTGAGTAAAAGAGGGTATGGATCTTTTGGTGAAATTTCTTTTTCAAGACTAGATCATTGGATATTGGATTTTAATCTTAGGAAGAAATGGGAATATTTTATATAGAATATGTAATGTCATTTTGGGGAGAATAGAGTATTTTGTTCTACTTTATTCAATAATGGAGGGGAAGATTGATTGTCTCTCTATGTATTGCCATTTATTCTTCATATGTTGGATGTATTGAGTGTATTGAATATATGATATCTATGTTTCTCTGTGTGAAATAATTGATAACTTGCTTCCTTTATAGTTACATTACCATTGAAGTGTCTTCTTTCGTACATTAGAATTTGATGTAGAATATAGTGATTCAGTTATTGTGGTTTGATTACTAGTATTCTTCCATTCGTGTGTCTAGAAAGAGAGTTCGGTGATCTCAATTATTGTGAGTTAGATTCTTGCCTAAAATATAGTGTGCATTGTGGGTTTTTTATAGTTTTATAGTTGTAGAAAATCTCCTTTCCCCCCTTTCAGGTTAAAGATGTACTAAAAAAATATAAAAATTCATCATACGAAGGGATCTGTACCTTCGAAAACATTCAAAGGACAATTAATGAAATTGTACAACTATTAGTGGAGTTTGTTGCTACAAACTAGGCGAGTCTTACATTATACAAGTGGTGACAAAATTTGTTCACTAATAATAGTCAAATCTCTTTTTTCAAATACATCTATATCTCAATATAGGCCTTTCCCCTATATCCATATTATTTATTTTAAGTAAGGTGCCTATATATTTTTCTGCATGATTCATTAAATAAATCCTTATAATTCAATGTGGAAAAAACATGTTTCTTTTTCTATAGGTGTTCACATCGATGTAATAATTATATATTTTTATTTTTTATTTTATAACATCTAAAGCTTGTCTCCTCTTATCAACATGCCTACTCATGTAGGTCTTGTCCTTCTAAAGAAAGGCATCCATCTTCTTAGTCAAAGCATTGGCCCATGTCTATATCTTAGAGAGTAAGGTATATGTCTTGTCACTATTTATTTGTTTCTTCAAATCTTGACCTCCTCCTTTGGTGCAGTCATGATTAGGAGGGTCCACAAGTTGAACTGTCTAGGCCGTGCATCTAGAGTAAACACAATGGAAAAAACACAAAGATATAAAGAAAATATAGATTCAATCATCCAATATATCATAGAATAGAAATTTAAATTGGCCGGCAACATGCAGGCTTACAATTAGGGCTCATAGGCCTAATCTCACAGTTACAAAATATGCACAAGATATAGCTTTGAATCTCCTTCACAAGAATTCAAACTACCAAACCTGTAAACTATGCTAACTACTTTCCTAGGCATCTATTACATCAATATATATCATCTCTGGAACATAAGATTCCTCCGCGTCGGCCAAGGAAGATCACAAACTCTAATGAAGAGTTGTAACATGTGTACATGGATAGGTCACACCTAATCACGTAGAACTCCTCCAAAAATGAATGGAATAGCATGTAGATCTTAGGGAAGGTCAGACACAATCCAAACAATATTGAATGATGTGTCATCTAGCTCCGTAAGTTTTCTCCTTTGGCTGATTGTCTAAGACTGTTAGGATACTCTATTATGAGAAAATGATCAATCTTCTGATAGCAATAACTTTTTGATAACTAATCCAAATGCTCCAACATTTGGATATACTATGCATGAATGTGTCTAGATGCTAAGTCCAACTCCACAAGGTCTAAAATACAACTACAGTAAAATGTAGACTAAAATATAGAAACTGCTACTGACTAAACTAAACTAGAAAATGAAAAGAAACAAATTAAAATGCAAATGTTTCTGGTTGATATAAGATTGCTCTTGAACTAGGGATGCTTCTACATTAGGCATATGGGGTTGTTGAAAAAGTGAGTCCCTCACTTTGTTGGGGCTAGAGGAAAACCAAGACAGTCCACCTCAGCTTGAGAAATCTAAGATGAGTCTTCTTTTGGTGTACCTTTCCACTTCACAAGATATTCTTTATATTGTCTTCCTCTGGTACTGTGTCCAACTCTTCTATCTAAGATGTTCTCAATCTACTTTGATGCTTGTTGTGGTCTTCTTCTAGTCTACCTCAAGGTTGTCACTGAACTCTGTTTCATGATACTAATGTAGTTCTGTAATGTTGAAAATAGGTGATATACCTAGTGTCTCTGGTAGCTCCACTTCATATGCACTTCCTTAATAAAAGTTTTTGAGTATCTTACATGGTCCAAACTTCTTCATCTTCAACTTGTTATATGTCCCAACTAGAAATATTTCTTTTTTCAAATACACCATCACTTCATCTCCCACTAAAAATTCTGTGTCTTCTCTTCTCATTTTCTTTCTCTTTATACTTACTATTCATCTCCTCCAAATGCTTCTTAACCTGATTATGCACTGACTCCATGTGTTCTGCAAATTCTTTTGCATTTGTACTCCTCTTGTCTTCCATACTTATGTCTCTCAACTCTACTACTCCTCTAGGGTTGGTTCCTATCACAATCTCAAATGGTGTTCTTCCAGTACTCCTATTTACTGAATTATTGTATGCAAACTTTGCTTGTGATAGAATCAAATCCCAATTTCCTACATTTTCTCCAACCAAACATCTCAACAAATTTCCCAAACTATTATTTACTACCTTTGTCTATCCATCAGTCTGTGGATGAAATGCTAAACTAGACATCAAATCTATCTTCCTCATACATGTTCTTCAATTCCTCAAATCTTAACACTTCAACAGTCATCTATGTCGGCAAGTTCCTTCTTCTACTCAAGGCATCTGTAACTTTGTTTGATTTTCCCCTCCTATGTTTCAACACAAAAGTATAACTCTGCATGAACTCTACCCATCTGATATGTCTATGATTCAACTTTCCTTGATTGTTCAAATATTTCAAAGCTTGATGATCTATATACAAAACAAACTCCTTAAGCAACAATTAATGTCTCCACTTCTTCAAGGCCTTAATTATGGCATAGAACTCTATCATAAACTAAATATCTTCTCCTTGCTAGATTCAACTTCTCACTTAAACATGCTACAAGTCTACCTTCTTGACTTAACACTGCTCCAATTGCATTCCCACTTGCATCATAGTCTACTTGAAATACCTTATTGAAATATGGTAATGCCAACATAGGTTATTCTGTCACTTTCTGCTTCAACAATTCAAAACTTTTATCTACTCTTGATGTCCACTTAAAGTCTTTTCTATCACCTATCATTATATCTATCATAGGGCTACAAACTGAACTGAAATTTATGTTGAACTTCTAGTAGAAACTAGCCAATCCATGAAATGATATAACTTCTCCAATCCTCTTAGGTGTAGGCCATTCAACCATTGCTCTCACTTTCTCAAGGTCCATCTTCAATCCTTCCGCAAAAATTACAAATCCCAAATATACAAATTCTTCCTTCATGAAACTACACTTCTTGATGTTTATCAGGAACTTCTCTTTTCTCAGTCTCTACAATGCTTGCCTCAGGTGCCACAAATGTTCTTCTTTTGTCTTACTAAAAATTAGAATATCATCCAGATATATAATAACAATCTTACCCAAGAATTTCTTCAAAACTTAATTCATCAACCTCATGAAAGTACTCGGTCCATTTGTCAGTCCAATAGGAATCACTAACCACTCATACAATCCTTCATTTGTCTTAATAGTAGTCTTCCATTCATCTCCTTCTCTAATTTTTATATTATGATATCCACTCTTCACTTCTATCTTGGTGAAATATTTTTCTCCACTCAAACAATCCATAATATCATTCATCCTAGGTAAATGAACTCTATACTTAACTGTGATCTTCTTTATTTCTCTAGAGTCTATACACATTCTCCATTCTCCATCTTTCTTTGGTGCTAGCATTGTAGGTATTGTACAAGGACTCAAGATTTCTTTGATCAAACCTTTCCTCAACAACTCATTTATTTGCCTATTCAATTGTTCATTCTATACCAGTGTCATTTTGTGTGCTTCTTTGTTAAGTAAACTAGCTCCAAGTATAAGGTCCATGTGATAACAGATACTCATAATTGGCATTAATCCTTTAGGTACATTATTTGATATGATGTCTTCATACTTTATCAACAACTTAGTTATCTCCTCCAGTTGTGATTCTTGAGTCTCTATCTTCAAGGTTTCAGGTTGCTTAGGATTCAAAGCATAACACATATTCTCATGTCTCAAACCATCTAGAAATTTCCTTCCATCTACCAAAAAGATTATAGCATTCCCATATACTTCAGTCTTAGGATCGTCTTCCAAAGGAATCAAAGTAATTCCCTTTCCATTTGAAGTTATAGTGTATGTATTCTTTCTCCCATCATGTATGGCTTTTCTATCATACTGCCATGGTCTACCCACCAAAATATGACAAATATCCATAGGCATAATATCACACAATACTTCATCATGATAAGATCCAATATGAAATTTCACCAAACATTGCTCACTTACCAACACCTTATGATCATCTTGAATCCATGCTATCTGATATGGCTTAGGGTGTTCCAATCTTTCCAACTTGATCTTAGTCACCATCTCCTCTAAAACTAAATTATCTAAACTACCACTATCAATTACAACTTTACAACATTTACCTCCTAATTTGCATTTGGTTTTGAACAAGATTTTCCTCTACGGTGGTTCCTCATTTGTCTCTACTTGAAACAATGCTCTCCTCATGACTAGTGATTTTCCTTTCTTTGGTTTACCAACTAAACTAGGTGATCCAACAGGTTCCTCTTCCACATAGGTTGCTTTTCCACCATTCTTTGTTCTCTTGCTTGTACTCCCTTGATTACATTCAAATACTCTATGTCCTCCTCCACACTTGAAACAAGTTCCTCTGAATGTTCTCCTATCACATCCTCTTCCTTCTCTTCTATATCCTTCACTCCAGTATGGCCTAGGGTTTCCTCTATGGTAGAAAGTTCCCTCAACTCTCCAGTATGCATTATTATCTCTATCTTCCTTCTTGAATGTGTTATCTTGTCTATTTTGTTCTGCATATGATCTCTCTCCTCTAGAAAATGTTCTACCTCTCTAAAATTTACCTCCTCTACCTCTTTGTCTTTGATCATGCCTCTTGTTCAACTTTTCTTCAACTTTCAGGGAAAAATGATATGCTCCTTCCATTGTTGTCATCCTCACAAAACTCAATTCTTCCTGAATGTTAAATCTTAGTCCATTGATGTATCTATCCACTTTCTCCTTGCTTGCTTCACTATGTCCTATCCATATGATCATCTTATAAAATTCCTTAGTATATTCCTTCATAGATTTCTCCTTTTGTCTTAGGTTTTGCAATCTCTTCAACAATTCTAACTCATAGTCAGCAGGTATAAACTAATTCTTCAATTTTGTCACCATTCTATCCAACTTTGTATTATTTTCTTTTCATTTTCTATTTCTATTCAACTAAACTTCTTTCCACCATATAGAAGCATGCCATTTCAACTTTGTCTTTGCAAATTTCACCTTCTCTAGATCTTTAATTTCTTCATATTCAAAGTATTCTTTTAGGTCATTTATGTAGTCAATTAGCTCTTCAAGATTCAAATTGCCAATATAGTTTGGTACATCAACTCTAGGTCTTTTCCCAATCTTTGAAATAGATCAAAACATCTTGACTTGATCTGGTTTTTCTTCTTCATCGCTTAGGGTTTTACCATTTTGATCAATGGATTGAAATTTTTCATCATCATCACTTTCAACATTAGGTCGAGTTGTAAGTGATCTTCTTCGATCTTCTTCAACAATATCCAAGTGAAATTACATTGTTTTCATCATCTCCATCATTTTATCCATTCTTCCAGCCATAGTGCCAATAGTAAGGATTCTCCTCATTGACATTTCTTCTTCTGATCAAGTGTAACTGCCTCAAATTCGTTGATCACGCTACAAGGTGACAACTACCTCACAATCGGTGATTGGTTGCAACAAAACTAACTTGCATTAGGTTCAATGATCTATTCACAACAAGATCTTATGGAATTCTATCACTCAATTCACTCAATTCACTCCCAAAGATTCAAAACTTTTCTCTGATAGGACGGCCCACAAGGTGAGTTGTTAGGCCATGCAACTAGAGTAAACACAACAAAAAAAACTCAAAGATACAAAGCAAATGTAGATTTAGTCATCTAGTATATCATATAATTTAAATTCAAATTGGTCAACAACATGTGGGCTTACAATTAGGGCTCACAGGCTTGATCTCACAGTTACAAAATATGAAAAAAATATATCTTTGAAGCTCCTTCACAAGAATTCAGACTATCAAACTTTTAAACTATGAAAACTACTTTCCTAGGAATTTATTACATTAATATATATCATCTCCAGAACATAAGATTCCTCTACATTGGCCAAGGAAGATCACAAACTCCAATGAAGAGTTGTAACATGTGTACATGGATAGGTCAGACCTAATCATGTAGAACTCCTCCGCAAATGAATGGAATAACATGCAGATCTCAAGGAAGGCTGGCCATGATCCAAAAAACATTGAATGATCTGTCATTTAGCTCCACAAGTAGTGAAATGTTCCATAAGTATTCTCCTTTAGCTGATTGTCTGAGACTGTTAGGATGCTGTATTCTAAGAGAATAGTCGATCTTTTGATAGCAATAACTTTCCGATAACTGATCCAAATACTTTGAGATTTGGATATGATGTGCATGAATGTGTCTAGACGTTGAGTCCAACTCTACAAGGTTTGAAATACAACTATGGTAGAATGCGGACCGAAATACAAAAACTACTACCAACTGAACTAGAAAATGAAAAGAAACAAAGTGGAATGCAAATGTTTTTGGTTGATGCAAGATTTCTCTTGAACCAGAGATGCTCTTGAATCATCCTTGATATGCTACAACCACCTAAGAATGTTTTTTAAGAAAGGCATTACTTTTCATAGCTAATTACTTCATTTTATATTTTTTGTTTAAATAAGCAAATCTCCCTTTATGGTGTGTTTCCTTTTCCTATGCTTAATCACCTACATCTATCTCCCTTTTGTGATTTTAATGTTCATTTGTCTTAAAATAGGTTCCTACACTTCTATTCATATAGACACCATTCTCCACATGTTCCTTTATGATAGGTGAATAAATTTTTCCTTACCTTAAATTTAACATACACATTATTTTCTTGTGCTTTTAGGCACCTAGGTCTATGGGTTGTAATCTTTGTTATATATTTGTATCACACAAATAAATAAATAAATATATATATATATATATATATATATATTACTTAGGTTCCCTTTTAACATGATATGCATGGCCTATATTTCACCTTTTCCTCTTGAAAAAATACAATAGTTTTAATTTTAAAACATTGATATTCTTCTTTTGAAAACACATATTTCCTCTCTATATAGGCATTCATCCTTTTCCACAAGGGCTTTTGCGTGAATGATATGCCATCTTCTCAACTAAGAATTACATTCATTTTAGAAGAGTTGTCCATAGTTGGATTAAATAAAAAGGGCCCTATGATATATTTAGACATAAAAAGTGTCATTTTCCATGAGCTCAAGATTATTCCCATATAGTCTACACGTTTAAATAAATCAAAAGTTATTCCTTAGAATCTTTTTTATACAATTAGGGATTTTAAGTCTAAAACTATAACTTGCCTAAATTTTAATTTTAATTCACATGTGATATCTAAATTATGGATTCATTCTCAATGAGAATGATGTATGGGAACAGGAGCTGCTTGGAGGTAAGTGAGGAGGATGACAAAGATGGTCATGACTCTGAGGATGAAGAACCAAATGGATAGGATTTTTTTTTAGAAGAGGACAAAGATGAATGGCTCCTAACTGGCAGTGGCTTGGATGGGGGAAGTAGCCTTGGTAGATTTTTGGGTGGTTGAAGTGGTCTGGGAGGTGGAGATGGTTTGAGTGGTAATCTGGGAGGTGCTACCTATGGTATTGGTAGACATCTTGGTGGAGGTGTTCGTGTGGGAGATAAATATTAAGTGGAGAAGGTTCAAAGAAGGTTTGGAGCCTTGATGTAGAGGCAAAGTAATAGGATGGAGCCACACCCTTAATATGGTTGAGGAAGGAGGAGTTGGTTAAGTGTTTATTGGAGATGGCTCTAAACAAGTACAGGAGTGGGAATAGGAATGGCTTGGAGGCAAGTGGCAAATTTGATAAAGATGGGGATGGGTTGGAGGATGTAGACCTAGACCAATGGGATATTGATTTGAAGGAGGTGAAAGATGAAGGGCTCTTGAACTCTTCGTTGGAGGCCCATAAAGGGGCTTCTCTCAATATTTCTGAGTAGGGTGCCTCTAACATAGGCTAGGAGCTAAATCTTTAGAGGTCGATTGCTCATGGCTTTTGACCTATCTTGGTTGGTTTTGCATAGGTACAAGAGAGTCCTTGAGGAGGTGTAGTTGGTGGTGGCCTTGGTGTTGGTGGAGAATCAAGGGGATGGAGGAGGGGTTGGTAGTAGTTTTAGGCTGTGAGATGGTTCAAGTTTGATCGGAGTTAATGGTATGGCTCTAGACATGGTCTTGGTGAAGGTGTTGGAAGTACCAAAGATGGTGTTAGTGTAGAATTTCTATTCTAGAATATTCCTCTAGATAAGTTTTCTAGTTGTTAGGTTTCTAAAATAAAGTTGTTGCTTAGTTGTGCAATCTTGCATGAAGCTAATTGCTTAGTTGTGCAAATCTTGCATGGAGTTGCATGCCTATTTTTTTAGTTGGTAGTTTCTTTTCTAGATGGCTAATCTTCTGCTATATATTTTGTACTAATTCCTAAGCTATTGTAATGCAAAGCAATGAAAGTAATGCAATCAATCAAATTGTTCATAGTTTATTCTTCACTCTAATTTGTGCAAGTATAATTTGCAACTTGACTAATTAACCAATTTTACATGGTATCAGAGCTAGATTAGTTTGAGTGCAAATTCATTTTATATTGTGTGAATTTATTACCATGGAGGAAGATGTAAATTTGTTTCTAGATGCAGATAGATTTCTGTGAAGATTTTCACCACCAATGAGGTAGATGTAAACCTTTATTTCTAGATGTATGCATGTTACTTCCCCTATTTTTTTGCATGCTCCTTTCTTTTTTTTCTAGTTTGATTCTCTAAAAACTATGTGTGCTTTGTGACCACCACATGGTAAAGATCTAGGAAAATTTGGGGCTTTGTAAAAACATTTATCTCTTTAAAATTGTATGTGCTTTGAGAGCACCACATGATAAAGATATGGGAAATTTTGAGGGTTTCTACTTAAAGTATCTAGTATAGGTTTATTTCATTATGCTTCTGAATAAACAAAGGATAAAAGTTGCTAATTAGCCACCAGAGATTCATACTATTCGGAGCACATCTCTGTAAACATCAAATCTTTTGATGATCAGCTTATGTATTCACAGAACAGGCGTCTTTCTATTCAACCCCATCTAGTTGAAAAGTGTAGACTAAAATACCAAACTATAATTTCAAAGTATCCTAGAGGTACTCGTATAGTGGTTTCTATGATTCTGATCTATATCATGTCATTGGATTTATCTACAATTCTTCATCGGTAGTTGTAGCTTTCTTCTTTCTAAGTTTAAATAAACTGTTAGGAGTTTTTCCACTTGGGTTTTCTCCTTTCCTCTTTGTAATTGGGTACCTCATTAGGATTTGTTGTCGAGACCCATATCTTTCTATTCACCTAGCTACACTTAAGGGGGGTGTTAGTGTAGTTCTTCTATTCTAGAATATTCCTCTAGATAAGTTTTCTAGTTGTTAGGTCTCTAAAATAAAGTTGTTGCTTAGTTGTGCAATCTTGCATAAAGTTGATTACTTAGTTCTACAAATCTTGCATGGAGTTGCATGCCTTTTTTCTAGTTGGCAGTTGGTTTTCTAGTTGGTATTTACTTTCTAGATGGTTCATCTTTTGCTATATATTTTGTACTAATTCCTAATCTATTTGTAATGCAAAGCAATAAAAGCAATGTAATCAATAAAATTGTTCACAGTTTATTCTTCACTCTAATTTGTGCAAAAATGTAATTTGTAGCTCAACTAATTCACAAATTTTACACATGGTAGTGAATTTTATGTTGGTTCGGGCATTGGTGTTGGGGGTAGGTCTAGTGGAGGTTCTGAAATAGGAGGTGGTGATGGTGTTGTTGAAAGATTTGGAGGAAGATCTAGACTTGGTGGAGGTCCTAGTGGTGTTTTGGTGGAGCCGTTGGTGGAAGTGTCAGAGATGGCCTTGACAGAGTTTCCTAAAGGGGCCCTGGTGGAAGAATTAGATATGGCCTTGGTAGAGTTGTTAGATGTTGGCAGTTGATTGGGTTAGGAAAGCGACCTTGGTCGTGGTGTACGTGATGGATGTAGCCATGGTGGTGGGTTTTGAGGTGAAAATGGGCTAGGTGGTGGCCTGTGTGGTGTTCACCATGCCAAGCTTAAATCTTGGCATTTATGGTACCTGACATATGCAAATATTTGAATGGGAAGATTCATGTCCTTCTCTGTCCTAACAATGGGAAGATCTCTAGTGAGCAAGCCAAAATCATTTATGTTTGTTGATCATTTTTGTACTGTCATTTGGTAGATCTCTTTTGGGGGCAACTATTTTAATGCTTTTGTACTAGAAGTATTTGTGGCCCTCATGCTAGTAGATAGCCACATTGGGATCATTTGTTGTAGATAGCCACATCAGGATTATTTCTTGGTTTCTCCTCTCGTATATTGTATTTACATATTACTTATCAACTCATATTATTCACTTGTATGTCCACGTTGATGACTAATGGTTTTCTCTATCATTGGAAACCATTTGATGGATGTTGTACCCATCTTTTCCTGGTCTACTAGGCCTCTCTCTATACTTCTTGACTTATGATTCTAATACATTTCATATGGGTTGTTTGCACCTTTTCCCAAATAAAACCCATGAAAGCAATGAGGGTCATTAAGTTTGGTTTATTTTTTTATCACATAACATCCCTTGAGGGGATACATAATGGCTAGTTGGAGGGAAACTTTAAACATAATATAGGTAATGACCATGCTTATCTTTGCAAGATGGTGCAGGAGCACCTAGAAAATCCTATTTCCTTTTGTAATAAGGTCTATTTGACCAATGCATTTTCATTTCAGTTTGTATCTAGGTTCTCCAAGACCTAGAACCAATTTTTGTAAGTCTCAAGTGACTTAGGACACTTTTGTCATATTGTAATCACACAATGCCAAAGCAGGGTAGTAGGATAGTTTGAGGCAGTTTGGATCGGTTGGTCTTCCAATTGTTTGCATCAATTGGTTCTCCAACTACTAGTAGGATGAGTTGATAATAACCATCAAAGAGGAGAAAAGGAGAAGGGCATGAATGTGATTGTGTATTGTTCTAAGGAGAAATAAAACTATTATGTTCCCTCAATTGGACTTTCTGTTCTGTGTAACTGTATATTGTGTAACTGTAGATTTATGTTCAAAGTGTAGTTCTTTCTATGCATTCAATTGTTGTAGCATGTCGATGTGAAGCATTCCACTGGTACAATTTCTATCAAAATCAATGGAATGGCTTCATAGTACAAGTATTTGTTTTGTTTCTTATTTTGTTTTTGTGTCTGACAGTGTAGAAGATCCAAACAGAGTGATTTTGTATAGTAGATCACCTAGCATCTCCATGTGCTAGGGTTCGGTTGAAGCATAGATGAATCGTAGGGTTGCAGAGCTGCTGAAGTCATTATCGGTGAGATTGAGGCTGTTGGGAAAAGTATTTCACTCTCAGACCAAAAAGAATAGTTTGGCTAAGTGCATGAAGTCTATCAGTGTATTGGCCTAGAGAAACTAGAGTTTGCCGATAAAGTTGAGTCTCACCGAGTTTGAAGATGGAACAAATTGGCACATCAGAAAGACCAAAAGGAGATTTGCCAATGAGAATAGTCTCATTGAAGACAAATTCCATCAGCACATTAGGAGACAAGTTCAAAGTTTCACCAACAGAGGTGAGTCATACCGATAAATTCACGGCTAACCAGCATTAAAGCCATCATGGTTAATACAAGGGGGACTTAACTGTCATTGGGACATCGATGGAAGAATGGAAGACTTCACTGATAGAAGTGAGTCTTGCCAATGATGAATTTAGTTGAGCTATCGGTGTAAGGTAGATCAATGATAAGACTTGAGAAAGTCATTCCGACCGACGGTTGTCTGACCGATTAAGGTGTATCGGTGACCTATAAGGGGAGTCTTGCCAATAGGAAACAAAGTTTGATTTTTGTTTGCTCACTCCTCATCATATTGGTATCAGAGCCTTAAAAGGTTCTATTGTTGATCTGATATATGTCAGCAGAGGAGAGTGAAGGAGAGGCTAGCAATATGCCTCCAAAGAGGATGACCACCGAAGTGGTCAAGAAATTTGAGGAAATCAAAGAGAAGATCAAAACTAGAGGCAAGAAGCACTCCAAGAAGAATTGAAGGCACTGAAGATAGGAAAAAGGATAGATGAAGGTTCAGGTGAAGAGGAAGAGAACGAGGAAGAAGAGGAGGAACAAGAAGAGGCAGAGATATCAACTGATCAAAAGCATTTCTTGGAAGCCATTAAGGCTATAGGCAAGGACTCTTCGAAGGCTCAGATAGATATCCCCATGTTTAGTGGAAAGATGAATGTTGACGAATTCATGGAATGGATTGAGGCTCTGAACAACTACTTCAAATACAAAGAAGTTCCTGAAAGTAAGAGAGTTAAGTTTGCAAAAACTAAAGTCAAGGGTGCTGCCCTTACATGGTGGAATTACACCCAAGGAGAGAGGGTAAAGAATGCAAAGAGTATGATCTCTTCGTGGAGCAGAATACTGGAGAAGATCAAGTCCCAGTTCCTTCCATCTAACTACGAGGTGTAGATTTATAGGAAAATGTAGAACCTCAAGAAAAAAGATATGGATGTAGCTACTTACACTGAGGAATTTCACAAATACACTCTTCGTTGTGGGTACATGGAGGATAAAAAATCTAAGGTAGAAATGTATCTAAATGGTCTAAGGTTCAATATTCAAGATGAGATAAGTTTATTGACCCCTGAAACCATTGAAAAATACTTTCAGGTAGCATTAAGAGCTGAAGAGAAGCTGAAGAGGAAAGGTGAGCAACAAGGTAGAGGAAGAGGTGGAAGAAATTTTAGAGGCAGAGGCAATTTTGGAGGTAGAAGTCCTAACTAGAGGCCTAGTGGTGAGTCTATCCAAGAAGAGCAAGTTGGGGACTCAACTAGCAGAGGTGGGACGAATGGATCAGGTAGAGGATCCAAGTTCTCCAACATGAGATGTTATAACTGCAATCAGATAGGGTACCTGGCATACAAGTGTCCAGAGAAGGCCTTAACTTCTAATGGTGGTGAGAAGAGAATCACTTTGATTCAAGAGGATGCAAGGAGTGTGACATCTCCTGAAGTGAATCTAGCATCAAAAATGGGAGGAAATCTGATGATCAAGAGGATGCTACTCAAAGAACCAGTGCAGACTGAACCATCACAAAGAAGAGCTTTGTTTAGAATCAACTACAAGATCCAAGGTAAGGTTTGTAAAATTATTATTGATTCTACTTCTACTGATAATATTATATCTTTTGAAGTAGTAGATAAATTGAAATTGGAAAATATACCCCATAGCTATCCATATAGGGTCAGTTGGTTAAACAAGAGATAGGGGTAAGTGCAAGAAGATGGGGGACCAAAAAGTGGCCAAAATAATTTCAAAAAAATTTAAGTCATAACACGAGCGCGTTATAATGCACTCACGTTATGGCTTGGTAATGACAAGACTTAGGCTCGTCATTACCGAGCCATAACGCGAGCGCATTATGACCTAGTATAAATAAAAAAAAGCACTCAAATTTCATTTCATTATGATTTTCTCCTCTGCCCACGGCTTCCAAACCCTCAAAAATGTGCTCGCATTCTACAAAACGCCAATCAACACAAAAAACTTATCGATTCGTCGCCAAAATGCTGCCGCAACGTCAAGCATGCCAAAGGGGTGAGCTATCTTTGTTTTTTTGTTTGAATTTCTTTCTAAATAGGTAGGTTTTTGTTGATTTTTTATGTATATTTCATTAATTGTCAGGAAATGTTAATGCACCTCCTCCTCCTCCTCCTCCTTCTCCTCCTCAAAATCCACAAAATCCTGAGGAAATACCTGCAGAACAACAACCTCCTCCATTCATTCCTCGACATGCCCCTGGAACACAAGATAATATAATTAGGCAAATTGAAAACAACAAAAAACAAATTGAAGATATAATTGCAAGGTTGAAAGATCCTTCCACTTCAACCTTGCATAGGTCCACACTTGCTGAATCTCTTGAGTCTATGTTATCAAATGTAAATTCAATTAGCAAGCAAATAACTAGTTGGACCAATAAAAAGAGAGAGTTTAGAGATTACTATGCAGACAAGTTGTCATACCAAGATGTCAAAAAATTACAAATTACAAAATTAGACTTGTGTTCAATTTTCAGAAACCCACAAACAAATCAACCTCCACCCATTACATGCAAGAGGTTCCCTATCCATTGGTGCAACAACCAAGAGATAAGGGACAATTTCAGGTAGAGGTGGTGGATGGTTTTTGACCATCCTCCATGCAATAATAATGAGATCCCGCAATACTTTTTGAGGAAACTCTACTGCGAGTTTGTCGTCAATAAAGTACCAAACTATTTTGATATGCGGGACTTCCAGGGTAGAGGTGGGGGCTCAGCACAGGATAGACTAGGGGCACATCTTGACCCACAGTGGGTAGTGAGACGAGTAATCAGTAGACCAACCCACGAGCATGTTTCTATCCCTTCCATTGTGAAGGAGAGTGTTGAGGTCGATACACTGAGGTCGATTAGTGCGTTGACCCAGAGCATCATAGAGCATGTCGATCCTACAACACAGAGTGGGTTGGGAGATAGTACGAGTAGTAGGGTCCCACCGCATACTTGCTAGGCTTACAGGTCAGCCTGTGGTTATGACCCTATGGATAGTCAGGACGCAGGTGCATAGGCTACATCTGCAGCTGAGCAGATGGTGATGACAGATACCCTCCTGAGTGAGACTTTCGGCCTTGATACTCAGGTAAATATTAGCAAGCTTATTGAATTTCATTTATTAAATTTTATTTTTGAAATACAAGATTAACTAATTTAAATTGATGATTTTAATGAAATTTTAGGGTCATAGCATTGATGTAGTTTTCAGTGGTTCTCCACCTACACTTTTCACTAGATCATCTATTGTCAAGGTATGTAACTAGTAAACAATTATAAATATTACATGTGAATAGCATCGTTATATGAATGGTATTCTAATTTCTGATTTTGGATGTTGAATGGGTTAATACTGTAGATTTCATGGCAACACCTGCCAGCGGTGGTGGACTTCAAAGCTTTACGGAGGTAATAAAATAAATAGTTTAATGAATGAATTATACTTACTAAATTTTTGTATGTGATTTGTGTGTTTTATTGTGTGTACTTCCATGTTTAGATGAACGTGTGTGTATGTTAGGAGCCATGATTTGCATCACTATTATAATTTTCGTAATTGAATAATGTTATTTTATTTCCAGATGATGCAGGCTACAGAGACACCTCCCCATGTTCATAGGGCAATGGAGCAGGGTGTGGCCTCTGCGATTCATAGCTCCATGGCATTGACAGGGGTATGAGGTAGATTAGTAAATTTCAATTTATATTCATTGTTATAGTTGTCTATTTTTGAAAAATCAAAAGATTATTGATTTGAAGTTTAATTTCTATCTGGATGGTTTCTATAGGACATGACATCACCAGGGCCTATTCCTGCTACTGAGGCAAGTGAGGAGATAGATTATATGTTAGCAGTAAGTGATTATTTTGTTAAATGTTTCATTTTTTTATAACATGTAATTTCTATATATTAATGTCTATACTTTTTATTGTAACAGGTAAAAGTGTAGGAAGAACTAAATAGGAGGAGTAGCCCTCGGGTTCCTAGTAGACCACCCACATGCATGTCTCCATCCCCTAGAAGATCAAAGGCTGTTCGTGATTTATTCTCTTCACTAGCCAGAGGGGAATGACTTTTTATTGTGTTCCTTTCTTGTATGCCTATATGGCATTTGTGGACATATATTTTGTATTGTACATAGTTGACATTGTATGCCTATATGGCATTCTTGTAAGCCTATATGGTTATTTTGTATATATGTTATACTTATATCAATAGATATTGATGTATGCCTATATGGATAATTGGTTAATACAAATCTTTTTTATTGATGGCGTCCATACTTGCATTATAAATCCACTTTTGAATGGATATTTGTAGATGGCTACTTCAAATATTTAAAGTCTGATTGTATTACATAGGATGTTTGCATTTTCTTTGATAGGCTTGATAGGCCATGGATTACATGATGGTGTTTGATGGAAAAGTATGGTACTAGAAGATTCTAGTTCATTATTAATAGGCTTGTGATTGATAATATCTTTGCATGATTGCACTTGATCTTGGATCATGGGCATGTTGTTAGGATTTTGATTGCATTGTGGTGTTTGATGGATAGGCATGGTGTAAGATACCCAACTAGTTCTACAAAAAAATTTCTTTAAATAATTTTACTTGCTATCAATTCATCAACTACTTCAACAACACAAAGATATACATTAAAGATAACTACTTGAATGAATCAACCTTAGAGTTGGGTACTTGTCTAGTTATTTGACTCAATCAACTTGTAATGTCTTATTACATGGATAATGCTTTGAATAGCATGAAGTTACAACTTATTCAATGGAGATACAAAAGAAAGGCCTTGAAGCCTTGATGTTTACAATGGCGTCTACACTTGATCAACTCAATCAAACTCAATGATGTCAACTGAATGTCAACACCTCACAATATCACAAGGGAGCATCACCCCAACACTTGAAACTCGCAGGCCTCAAGATCACAAGCTAAATAGCTTTGCAGAGAGAATTCTACCAAAATGATTAGATAACAAATGAATGAGAGGGCTCCTCCTTTTATAGGCCTTCCAAAGGCAACGAAGGCACATTTTTCAATGCACAAAGAGGAACCGAGGCACATTTCCCAAGAAGCAAATACAATGGAATATTCCATAGTTGCAAGACTCTTAGGGTTAGGCACCAATTTGATGTCATAGTTGCAAGACTCTTAGGGTTAGGTGCCAACTGAAGGTAGTAGAGACCAGACTAGGCGCCATCCTAAGCTGGGCGCTTCCTTGAGGTGGCAGAGACATGGATGAACATCTGGTGGGGTTTGATGACTCTATATTGACACTCAAATTCACTTAGGTGCAATATTAGTGTTCTTCTGACTAGGCACCAGATAGGAGGATTCTCAGGGGTTTTGGCACCTGGGTTACAACTTGTCAATTTCTCAAAGAATCTTTGAAACACTTGACTTCCAAGGATTATCATCTTACCCTCTGATGGAGCGCCTTGTTCCAAAATTGGTCTTGGGGACTTGCATCTCTCTTAGGTGCATGTTTGGAGTAATGTCAACTGGTATCAGTGCCTATTATCTCAATTCACACTTGACATCAAACTTTTGAAGCTCTTTTACCCTAGCACCTTTATCTTCTATCAAGCGCCTAACATTCTAGAGGTGAATTCCATCTTAATCCAAGTCTTCAAGGTACTTCCAAGTTTAGGCACCAAAATAGGGTTATGGAGGAGTAGAGCCACGCCTTAGGAGGATGACTGAATCCTAGGCACCAATTTGAGGTTGCAAGAGCATAGGTATGCACCAAGCAGAGTTTGATGCTCAAAACATTAACATTATCTAGTGAAATCCTTTTTTGACTCTAGGTGCCGTTTGGAGGCTAGAAAGAGGGAAGTTGACACCAACTGCATTAGGTGCATTTCTAAGGTGATGGAGACCAATAAGTGCGCCTTGTCCTCTGGCTCTATTCCTTGTTAACTTTACAACTTACATTATCTGAACAACACTGAGACTGCTTCCCTTCTTCCTGATACAAGTTGAAAGATCCACTAGGCGCCATTTCAGGTGTCTAGAGAGATCATCAACCAAGGGCGCTAATAGAGCCTTTGGCAAATGGAAAGAGTGCCTTACTTAGATTTGATTTTTGGATGCTAGAATTGAGGAATTTTGCACCTTGGCTAGGAGTTTCTCATTTCAATCTTGATTATTCATCTAAGTGACTTTCCCTAGCTCCCAAGCCTTCAATCTATCCATTACCCCCTGCTAGGCGCTCAAAATAGAGTGTTAACACCTTATGAAGGTTAGGCACATTCTGAGGGTGGGGTAGACAAGTGAGGGTGCCAAACCAGGCCTTGAGACTTCTCTCCTCATCAAAGGCTTTCAATCCTAGGTACTAGATCCAAGGAGTTCCAACCAACACATGCACCTAGTGCTGTGAGTTCACCCAAAGGACATCTTTAACTTGAAAACTTTCAATCTTCATCCATCTATGCTAGGTGCTCAATTGGAGGATCCCTAGAAACATGTATAGGCGCCTTGAGGTTCTTAGGCACTTAATTTGGATGATCCTTGTGCTAGGTGCTTAGTAAGGAAAACTAGAGTGAAATGGGTGCCTAGGCTCCCAAGCTTCCATACTTAGTCAAATTTTAGGGTTCTGACCTTGTTCCTACAAAACAAACAGATAGAGTTAGTCCGAAACCAATTCATTCCCTCATCATTTGGAATTAGCCTCCAGGAATGAGGAATAGGCTAATCCATTATACACTTGATGATCAAGCCAAGAACGGGGACATGACACATGGTACTAGGCTAATCATTTTGGGTTTTGCATGAGCCTCAGACAAGGTAATAGGCATAGGGTTTTTATCTTGCATAATGATTTTTTCAAACCAAGGGTCCATGATGGAAATGATTAAGGATGATAGAATGTTTGGATTTTAGACTTTGAGATGTTTATGGTTGTAAATGTTTATTGTTTGGACTCAAATTTTGTTAAATGGTTGTTTGAAAGAGGACACATCAAACACAACAATAAGATTGGTTTAAGTATGGATGCAAATGATGTTTACTAGTTTACTAATGTGATGATGTTTACTAATGTGATGATGACTACTAATGTGATGATGATTTTGCATGTTTTCAATGGTTGGGATCTACAAGTTATGCATTTTTTTGGGATGCACACCTCATTGATTGTAGTGGGATGACTTGAATGCATATTGCCTATATCTATGGGATGACTTTGTTATTTTTCCTTGTCTATGCTCATTTACGCATTGGTATGTTGCATTGGGATGAGAGGATGGATGTTGCTTTAATAGTGATGTGTATTCATCACCTAGTGATGGATGATCTTATATAGTGGTTGGGTGTAATGGACAAACTCTTGGATTATGATTATTATTTGTAGTGAGAGTGCTTTGACATCTTGGCTACTATTTTTAGGAGATGGTTATCTTCATGTGGTTGTAGATGTTGATCCTTGGTTTAGAGGTGTTTGGTAGTGTGTCTTGGTGGACTCTTGATTCTAGATTAGAGTATTAGCATGATACAAGCTCTCTTGAGACTAGGATGTCTGTATTGGTGCATGTGATCTTCTAGGAGGAGATGTTAAATCATGGTGTCATGTTTGGATACCTAATTTTGCAATTGGATTTTTTACCGTGGTCTTGTTGGTTCTCTTGGTATTGAGTACATTGGTCATGTGCTTGGGAGCTTGATGATAATGTGGTGTTGCATTTGGAGCTTAACATGGATTGATTGGTTGTAGGTTCTCATACATACTTCAAGACTTGGGTGAGGCTAGAGTTCTCTTGGGATTAGAGACACTTGTTGAGATGGTTACCCTTAAGAGGTTTTAGCAGGAAGACACAAGTGCGCCTCCCTCAATGAAGTTTATTTTGTTAACTTAGTTCATCCTAGTGAATCAAGGGGTTGTTATATTCTTTAGGCGCAATCTTTCATAGACTAAAACATTCACTCCATGTTAAGGTGCTCAAAGGAGGCTCTGGAGATGGAAAATGGCGCCTTAACTCACTTATGTAAATTTTAGACTTTTAGGCAATTGCAAGATGTCTTGGAAGGCTCAATTCTTCAAGTAACATCTCGTCAAAGATTGTTGCCTTTTTGCAATTTGGACTCTTCAGGGATATCGTAAATGTAGCTCTGACTGTTTCGACATGTTTGGGTGAAAAATAGGACCATGCCTAGCGTAAATGTACCCATTTGGATGTGTTGGAATAGTTAGTTTGGTCGCATCAGGAGCAGGATGAAAGTTACACCCCTTTGCAACTTTACACTGCCTCTTTCTGACGATTTTTGGGGCAGCAGAAAATATTTCACCACGGGCAAATGCCTCAGAGCTATAAAAAACTAAGAGAGGTTATTGTAGAGGCACTCTACATGATCGCATTGCCTTAGATGGAATGTTTCTAAGTGACACTATTTTTGAGTAACATCTCGTCAAAGATTGCTGCCTTTTTGCACTTTGGACTCTTTAGGGATATCGTCAGTACAATGTAGCTCTGACTGTTTCGACATGTTTGGGTGGAAAATAGGACCATGCCTAGCGTAAATGTACCCATTCAAACACGTTGGAATAGTCTATTTGGTCACATCAGGAGCAAGACAAAAGTGACACCCCTTTGTAACTTTACACTACCTCCTTCTGACGATTTTTAGGGCAGCAGAAAACCTTTCACCACGGGAAAATGCCTTAGAGCTATAAAAAACTTAGAGAGGTTACTGTAGAGGCACTCTATGTGATCATGTTGCCTTAGATAGAGTGTTTCTAAGTGACACAATTTTTGAGTAACATCTCGTCAAAGATTGCTGCATTTTTGCACTTTAGACTCTTCAGGGATATCGTCGGTACAATGTAGCTCTGACTGTTTCAACATGTTTGGGTGAAAAATAGGACAATGCCCAGTGTAAATGTACCCATTCAGACACGTTAGAATAGTTAGTTTGGTCACATCAGGAGCAGGACAAAAGTTACACCCCTTTGCAACTTTACACTGCCTCCTTCTTACGATTTTTGGGGCAGCAGAAAACCTTTCACCACAGGCAAATGCCTCAGAGCTATAAAAAACTAAGAGAGGTTATTGTAGAGGCACTCTATGTGATCATGTTGCCTCAGACAGAATTTTTCTAAGTGATACAGTTTTTGAGTAACATCTCATCAAAGATTGCTACCTTTTTGGACTTTGGACTCTTCAGGGATATCATCGGTACAATGTAGCTCCGACTGTTTCGGCATGTTTGAGTGAAAAATAGGACCATGCCTAGCATAAATGTACCCATTCAGATGTGTTGGAATAGTAAGTTTGGTCACATCAGGAGCAGAACAAAAGTTACACCCCTTTGCAACTTTACACTGCCTCCTTCTGACAATTTTTGGGGCAGCAGAAAACCTTTCACCACGGGCAAATACCTTAGAGCTATAAAAAACTGAGAGAGGTTATTGTAGAGGCACTCTACATGATCGCGTTGCCTTAGACAGAATGTTTCTAAGTGACACAATTTTTGACTAACATCTTGTCAAAGATTGCTACCTTTTTGCACTTTGGACTCTTCAGGGATATCATCGGTACAATGTAGCTCCGATTGTTTCGACATGTTTGGTGAAAAACAAGACCATGCCTAGCGTAAATGTACCCATTCAGATGCATTGGAATAGTTAGTTTGGTCGCATTAGGAGTAAGACAAAAGTTACACCCCTTTGCAACTTTACACTGCCTCCTTCTGACGATTTTTGGGGCAGCAGAAAACCTTTCACCACGGGCAAATGCCTTAGAGCTATAAAAAACCAAGAGAGGTTATTGTAGAGGCACTCTACATGATCGTGTTGCTTTAGATAGAATATTTCTAAGTGACACAGTTTTCGAGTAACATCTCGTCAAAGATTGTAGCCTTTTTGCACTTTGGACTCTTTAGGGATATCGTGGGTACAATGTAGCTTGGACTGTTTCGACATGTTTGAGTGAAAAATAGGACAATGCCTAGCATAAATGTACCTATTTGGATGCATTGAAATAGTCAATTTGGTCGCATCAGGAGCAGGATAAAAGTTACACCCCTTTGCAACTTTACACTACCTCCTTCTGACGATTTTTGGGGCAGCAGAAAACCTTTCACCACAAGCAAATGCCTCAAAGATATAAAAATCGAGAGAGGTTATTGTAGAGGCACTTTATGTGATTGTTTTGCCTTAGATGAAATATTTTTAAGTGACATAGTTTTTAAGTAACATCTCGTCAAAGATTGCAGCCTTTTTGCACTTTGGACTGTTCAGGGATATCGTCGGTACAATGTAGCTCAGACTGTTTCGACATGTTTGGGTGAAAAACAGGACCATGCCTAGCAAAAATGTACCCATCCGGATACGTTGGAATAGTCAGTTTGCTCACATCATGAGCAGGATACCAAAAATGCAAAAGTTGCTTTGTGCAACTTGACAACATTGACACTTTTTTGCAACATGACTCAAAAACTCAAACTAACCCCAAATGACTCAAAGTGACTTAAAATCACCTTGATTTTGGTACCCAATGTACAATAAAGAGGTCGAGGTGCTCCTTATCATTCAAACATCTTAGATGAGCGCATAGGAAAGAAAAAAGCTCTAAGTTTCATCATCATGAGCACCTAATATCAAGAGACTTTAATGGCTCAAACCTTAGCATGGAGTCCTAAGGCGCATTTCATGTCTCCTTTCATCCAGTTTGGCACCCTTATGTAGATTTTTCAACTTGATTTGGCACCCTATATGTGAAGGAAGATCTAAAGGCATGAAAGTGGATGTCATATTGCAAGAGTTTGGATCATCAAAATTGAAAGAAATAAGTTTATTAAGCTTGGGCACCCTTGGTCTTCTTTTCATTCATAATGAGTGCCTTGGGAGAATGGTATATAGGTCATCATCATGATTGGGTACCCTAGATCCAAAGTGTTGGAGAGATCATCAAATGGTGTTTAGAGGAAGTAGGGTGAGTTATGAGTTTGGTCGCATCAGGAGCAGGACACCAAAAATGCATAACATGATGATGTAAAAATGTGTACATATGTGTAAAAATACAGGAGGAAATAAAAAAAGACAAAACTTACAAATTAATGTGCATACTTACAACTCAATGTAACATAACTTTACAAAATCAATGTGAATACTTACAAATTAATCCAATGAACCATCTGGGTTTGCTCTACTATTTATTGTGTCAAGTATTGCTTCATGGTCAGACTCACGCACCTTCCACAATATTTTGTTCAAAGGTCTACCCCGATACTTTATCAAATGAACATTGGATGCCACGACAAGGTTCGAGTAATGAGGAATCTTCCAATGCATTTCAAAGTCCTGAAATAGCCAAATATTAACACTCTTATGTGGGTACCTTCTAAGCCATGTTCTAGTAATAACCACTGATCCTGTAGGGTATTCGATGTTTTCTCTATCTATAACAGGGGCCTCCAATTTCTTTTTGGCCTCAACACAATGACATAAGTAATGATCTATTCCCTCTTCATTATCTTCATTTGCAATAACTACATATACATGCCCTACATTGATATGTGTAGCAAATTAGATAAAATTAGTCAACATTACAAAAACACTACAAAGTAAGATGACATTACCTGGTTGAACTAGATGAAATTAGATGCATATACGTGCCCTATATTACTTGGTTGAACTAAATCTAATATGTGGTCAAAGTCAACTGAGGATTCCATCTATGTTAGTTCCAGTGTCGTCGGGGGTCGATAAATGTCAAGTGGGCTAAGATAACTTAACTGCCATTCGTCACCCCACTCCTTTGACTCGCACTCATCCCAAACTTGAATTGTACAAGAAGAACAAAAGTATGACATCTTTCGTGTATGGATACTCTATGAACCTGCAAATGAGCTTCTGAAAGAGTGCATCTCATTTGATCATGTTAGTGTACAACAATCCTCATATGGTGCAATGTTAGTATCATCTATCAACCAAAAAAATCTACGAACTAAAGACTTACCTTCATTACCTGGACCCATGGAAGCATTACACCACTTGACAATTGATTTTGCATCTGTCAACTTTGCATTGTCTTTATAATTTAACTCTTCTCGTGCTATGGCTCTTTTGATACATGCTCCTGCACCATCATGCTCCCCCTTTCCATGCCCGGCCTCACAAAAGTTCCACATATGTTGAATACCTGTAAAATTATGCCTCCTACTCAACCAATAGAAATTCTGTGAGTTCTTGAATTGTGGCGCACAGTTATCTGACCATATGATATGCTAACTGAATGATATGCCCCTTCTAGCCAAATCATTGTAGAACACCTAAAAGCAACCTTGCACGAACTCCGTAGAATGCGTGCGATCATCACTAATATAGAAATTATACTCCCTTATGATCTTTTTATCATCCTCTGTACTATCATTCGCATGAATGAATGTGACGTGTACAAATATAGAAACCTGTGTGGAGTTGTAATATTGTGATTACACCTCACGCTGTGGCTGTAGACTGTAGTTCTCTACAATGTTGATGACTGAAACAAGGCTACCAACTAGAAATGTGTCCTTACATAACTTGAATTGCAAGTCCAACCATCGAGCTCTATGGGCATGTCTTGCATACTCATACACTATGCTGTCACGAAATATAGGCATAAACAGATACACTAGAATCTTTTCAATAACTAATTCACCTCTTTGCTTCTTTACCATCTTTTGTATTGTATGCCACTATTTTATACTTGCCAAACTCTACTAGTTCGTTTCCAACCACATGTGTTATTTCCATATGTTCACATATTAGCAAATGTTGCAAGCCACCGCAACGATGACATGTGCCATCCAAGCAAAATTTCTTATAGAATATTTGACCTTCCTCTCTTTCACATAAAATTCTTGATATGAAGTTTCTTGAAGATGTTGGTGGGGCACATATGGCACAACCTTGCAAATCATTGTTAGTATGCATATCTAAACATATAGACCTATAAGCATCAAAATGGTTAGAAAATTCAATCTGTAATCTACAACAACAAGTAGTGCGTGTGTGATTTATCTTAACATAGAAAGGTTTTAGCAATTCAAAATATCTTTGACAAATTTTAATTTGAGGATACTTCTCTAGAAATTTACCATAAAACTGTGTTTGAGTCTCATCCAAAAAATACTTTGGATGTGGCTCACAGTTCTGACTACCGATTCTCCTTCTTACCACATCCCTTTGATTCAGAGATACCCTTGTGTAATTCTTCCAAAAGTCTTCAATTAGTGATCTCAATGCTTCAACAATTGTTTATCTTTTCGTGGTAGTCTCCCCGAAAACGCCCATAATTTATTGGCATTAGTGTCCTCAATTCTTTGGCGTCTTCCAACGGCTCTTGATAAAGTTTTCCTATTAATTCTCAATTCTTGACTTGTCTTTCTAATGAGATGAGCTTTCCTCGTTTGACTACTTACTATAGTCGATGTAATCACACGCCGTGTTGCATTACTATCTTTTGTGCGTGAGGTGTTACCCACACTCTCATACGCACTCATTAGATTCTTAACAATAGATTTTTCACTTGAAGCCTCTGATGTTCTCAACCCAAGAATCTTCATGATAGACCTATACTTTATACTTCGCATCATTTCAACAAATAGTTGACATCTTGTAGTCTCATTTAACTTTTCAAAGAACAATCTCTAAATCTTATTAGCATATCTTCTACAAGTGCGTTTTGGAATCTTACCTTCCATTGGCTACAAAATATTCTCATCAATATCAATCAAATACTTTGGCTTTCTAAGCAAAATTCTAGGTGGTGTTAAGTTAGGTAAATTCATCTCAACATTAAGAATTTCATCAATATTTAAATGAGATGGGTTAGATGGCTTACCTTCAATCAAAGATGGAATAGATGACATACCTTGAGGTTGAGGTGGGAACGATGGCGTACCTCCTTCATCACATGTGAGTGATGATGTACTCTCAACTTGAGATGTGGTAGATGGTGTCCCTACATGTTGACTTGCGGTAAAGGACGTGTCTCCAACTATGGTATTCAAATCTCTCGTACCATGAAATTTTTGCATTCATTCTCTTTGTGACACCAATACCATATCTCTTTGTGATAGTTGTGGTTCCTCTTCAATTGGTATGTCTTCATTTATCGTGTCCAATTTCCTCTTCTCACGAAGTTCCCTCATAGCCACTGCTTTCTTTGCATTCTTAGCTTCTATCTCTTCCTATGTTGGTTTAATTCTTGATCATTTCCTCGGCATGACGAAGAATTTGTCTGTAGCATGATAAAGAGACCAATATTAGTTCCTAAGAAATGAATACAAGATAATAGTGGGATTGTATTTTTTTATGTTGTAAGGATTTATTATTGTATAGTTTGACATCATGGTATGTTAAGGTTTGTTTATTACACATAATTATTAAAGAGCCCAAGTGTAGAAAATATACATGGCATCATGTGAGATTGTAGGCTACTTTCTTGATTGGGAATGTGTCTATTTTAAATATGTATGATAAAGCATGATAAAGTAATTCAATCCGAAATAAGGAAAATGTAAAGAACACGCATGTAAAGACTTGACATACCTAAAAAATAAAGATTTGATTGGAGAGAGTAACCAATTATGTAGTGTTTCTATCTTCTTGCATCAAACTCCTCAACAATTTGAGTTTTTCACCACTTGCTTCCTTTTCAATGTTAAATTCCTAAAATTGAATCACAATTAACATTGCAACACTACAAAAATTGAAACTTGAATAGATATATATTGAACTTGGTGTAAAAACTATGTTATTTCCTCCTTCTCAAGTTGGCAAAGTAGAAAAGGTGGTGGAAAGATCATGCAAAGGTGGTACAATGTGTCAAATGTGCATGTGAATTTCCCAATAGCATAAAAGTACTTCTTTTTTGTTGGAACACGCTCAGAATCAGTAAGAAAACAAAGCATGTGGGCCTGGATCACGGGGGTAACCACTTTTTTTCCATTTCAATAGAAATACAAAATGCGAGTGCATTATAACGCGCTCACATTTTTTCTTGCTATAGATTCATCACATCCTTTGCATTGATCACATCTTTTTCCTGCAAGGGCTTACCAGATACTCCGCCATATGATAGGCATAACAATGAAGGGGCAAACCCTCATAATCAAGTTCTTGATAGAAAATGCCCTCAACCATCAATGTCAAACCCTAATCCCTCAACCCTTAACTCTGATCCCTCGACCCTCGACCCTCAACCCTCAACCCTCAATGTCAAATCCTAATCCCTCAACCCTCAACCCTATCCCTAAACCCTCAACCCTCAACGTCAAATCCTAATCCCTCAACCCTCAACCCTATCCCTAAACCCTCAACCCTCAACGTCAAATCCTAATCCCTCAACCCTAATCTGTCATCCCTTAACTCTAATCCCTCATCCCTAAACCCTAAATGCTATCCATAATCCTACACCCTCAACAAACTCAATACTATACCTTAAACTCTAATCCCTTATCCTTAAAACCTCCAACCCTATCCCTAATCCATACAGCCTCCACACTCTACTTTAACACTAATCCCTTGAACCTCAACCCTATCCCTAAACCCTTGACCCTCAAACCTCAACCCTCAACCCTCAACGTCAAACCCTAATCCCTCAACCCTTAACTCTGATCCATCAACCCTCAACACTATACCTTAAACCCTAATCCCTTCAACCTCAACCCTATCCCTAAACCCTTGACCCTCAAACCTCAACCCTCAACCCTCGATGTCAAACCCTAATCCTTCAACCCTTAACTCTGATCCCTCATCTCTCAACCCTAACCCTAAAACCTAAACCCTCAACCCTCAACATCAAATCCTAATCCCTCAACCCTTCACTCTAATCCCTCAACCCTAAACCCTATCCCTAAACCTCCAACACTATACCTTAAACCCTAATCCCTCATCCCTCAACCCTAAACCTTATCCCTAAACCCTAATCCCTTAACCCTCAACCCTAATCCGTCATCCCTCAACTCTAATCCCTCATCCCTAAACCCTAAATGCAATCCCTATTCCTAAACCCTCAACAGACTCAATACTATACCTTAAACTCTAATCCCTTATCCCTAAACCCTCCAACCCTTGTTGATAACTGAGAGGGGGGGGGTGAATCAGTTATCCTAATTATTTCCCTTATTAAACTTTCCTTTTAATTGAAGAAGCATAAAATCAAACACAAAACATAAACCATGAAATAAGAAACACATGACACAGTATTTTTGACGTGGAAACCCTGTTAAGGGAGAAAACCACGGGGTGATAAACCCAAGAATTATTCTCTGTTAGAAGAATAGGAAATTACAAAAATGGCACTTGCCAATTAGGGCTCACTGCCCGAGCACACTGCTCACAAGAGGCTCACTGCCTACAAGAAGACACACTGTCTTACAAAGTGATTAGAATCACAGTCTTGAACTGATTGGAAGCATCTGCATATGCTGGAGTTCAGTTCCGGTTAGGTTCAGTATACTGATCTGCTGCACTTCATCTTTCCTCTGTTCTTTAGTCTGCTGTCCTTTCACATACCAGATCTTTCTTGTTACTTCTGCTCTACTCTGGACTTGTTCGCATATCCTCACATACATTCACACCTTTTACCACTAAATCCATCCTCTATATATATCCGCACAAGTACTTTCATCATCTTTTTAGTCGGCATCCGGAACAGTCTAGTTTCTTACAAACTTAGTTCTGTCGGCTGAATCCTTGCTCACCAAGCAATGCGGATCAAGCATATACTTGTAGATATCATCAATTATGTCGGCCAAACATGATTCATGCCTCCGCAACCTTTATCATCATCTGTAACACATCCGGAAAGTAGTTTGATACTCAGTCAGTCAGTTCTTCCTCTGTTTTCACTGTCTCTCAGGAATCCGGTACTCAACTATTCATATCTTTTTCCTTGTCCATCTCCGGAGGCTAAATCCTTGGAATATACTACTCAAGATAGTCCTCTTGACTTCCCCAGATCCGCACTGCACCAAGACACTTCCTCTGAGAGATCCGGACCAATCTGTCGGACCTTGCCACATGCTCTGTTCTTGTTCACCGGACCACCACAATCTTCAATCTGACTTCCGGTAGAGACATATCATGACTTGCGGATATGTGGGATGACCTTTGTTGCCATCAATGACAACAACCATGAATCCATATAGTGTCTCTTGCCAACAATCTCCCCCTTTGGCATTGATGGCAACACTTAGTGAAAAATGACTAAGTGTTTACACTATGCTCCCCCTTTGCTGATGCTCTGTCTTTATATACAATTTCCGGAACTCCCCCTGAGTTGGATTCCTCATTTTTCACTGCTCCTCACTCCCCCTTTGACATCAATGGCAAAGGGTAGGGTCCGCACACCAAAATTTTCAAAAATTTTCTATATATAGCCGCATATTTACATACTCACATATACTGCAGAATGTCTGCAAAGGATGTCTGCAGTTGAACCATTTCAGTAGCCCAACTAAGCTTCATTCTGTCCAGGATTGAAATGTGACCACTCAGCAAAAATGCAAAAGCTTCTGCCCGCCTGAGATCTGTCGGATCTTTTGTATGGGCGGTGGTCTGGGCATCACTGATGGCCTCATGCATCGTTTCCAACTTAGGGACTATAATCCTTCTAAGTTCTCCCATCCGGTTGGTAATGTTCTTCCTCTCCTTCTCAAGATTCTTTATTTCATTCAAGACTGCAATAGTCTGACATTCTTGATTTATTATAGAGGAAGAGAGAGGATCAAAACTTTGAGATAAGCTTTGAAGCTTGTCCTGTTCCTCTTTTATTTTCTTGTCAATTGCTGCTGTTGCCTTTGACCAAGATATACAAAATTTGTAGATGTCACCGCCATCCTTAAGAGCATTTTCTAAGCTCTTTATTCCAATGCTTACAATCTTCCTATCCTTAGAGATTAAATCTAATATTTCAGAAAATCTCTTATCCAAAAATTCCTTCCGGACCTTGTCTTCAGCTGATTTTTCTAGAGAATTAAAATGTGTATCAATACTGCTGACTAAGGTTTTTAGATTACCGGAAGTGGAGGCTGTCGGATCTATTTGGATTGATGGCATGATCTTTACAAGTACTCCGGAAGCAGCCTCTATCAACTCACAGTCTTCCATATGAGACTTCAGGAGCTTTTCATTTGCCTTGGCATTTGCAAATGAAGCTATCTTCATTGTTTGTACCGGAGAGAGGGAGTCAAAATCAAATGGACCTTTTAGAAGCTCCGGTTCATCAATCTCTAGAGTTTCTTTGCTCAAAAATTGTTGAACAGTTTGTGCAGTGTCTCTTGCCGGAGACAGATGTTTCTTTTCTTCTGCAGTCTTAGAACTGTCAACCTCTTTGTCTGTCACCACTGCTTCCTTCTCCTGCAATTGCTCTTCTTCTTTGGATCCGGAGACTGTAGGGGACACCGGAGGAGAGATGCTTGCTTGTTCATGGGCCACTTCTTCTGGAGCAGAGGGTCCCAAGTCCTCACTTGTCTGTTCAGGGCTCACTTCTTCCGGAACAGAAGATTCCAAATCAGCAGCTGTTTCTGCACCTAAGTCCTCTACAACAGGAAGATTGAACCTTTTGAAGGCCTTCCGGAGGATCTCTTCTGTCTCTTGTGCCACTTTGTCAGTCTCACCAAGCATGAGCTGATTCATTCTGGCTTTACTTCTGAACTCATCTCTGCAGTCCTTGAAGATCATGTTCATTGTCTTGGGATCAATTTGAGGATATAGCTGAATAGCTATCTGCTCCCGGATCTCAAGATCTTTGGCATGAGCATTATTCTTTCTTACTTCCATTTCCTTCTCTAGGCTTTTAGGAATGAGAGATATGATCTCAATGAAAGCCTTATTGTATGTGTTCAGATATTTAACTGTGGCTTCCTGCAGAGTCTTTTGGTCTGCCTCACTGAAGTCATCATAGGATTCAGTCATTGGTTGAAGGTTTCCATCCACCGTGACCGACTTGATTATGCTCTCTAGTGACAGAGTGGGCTTTTCAACAGTTACCTCTGCCATTTCCTCCTTGTCTTGGCCTGTGGAGGGCTTACCGGATCCTTTCTTTTTCTGTTTCTTTACTTCTCTTACTCCTTCATCTGATTCTGTCTCCTCTTCATCCTTTTGGCTTTCATAAGCCCTTGATGCTTTTGTCTTGGATCTTTTACCGGATGCCTGGACTTCCGGTTTTGAGCTTTTGGTTGTGGAAGGTGCAGATCTCTTTGATGATCTGGTCCGGGTGGGGGTTTCAACCGGAGCACTTTCTTTGCTTTTCTCTTCTTCCTCAGCCTTTCTCCTCTTTTCCCGGCTGGCATCAAGTGCCTCTTTTGAGATGCCTAGGCCTTGAGCAATGTGCTCTACTTCTTTTCTCACTTTTCTTTTAATCTCAGGTTCCCTGAGTTCTACATGTAATTTCACGCTCAGCTCCTCAAAGGTTCCAAACCTTTCTGCCTTAGGATCTTTGGGCTGACTTAGCATGTGTTGAACATGCAGCTCTACTATCTGTTCATCAACTTCATACCCCATGGGCATGATCCAGACAGTCCTTGGCTCCACTGCCTCCATTAGGCACTGATCAGTGTCAACCATAAAACATACTGAGTCCTTGTATTTCTCAATGAGTGACTGGGGAATTCTCTCTCTTGCTTGCATCATGCTCTGAAAGTTTTTGAAGTATCCCCATAGAGCTGTATTTCTCGCTTTTGCATCCCCAAGTCCATGCAAATAGTCTCTTATCTGGACTGCAACAGGTTTGTCATTCTGCCATACCCATCCACTTGTTCCGGGTAGCTCATTCATGAAGTAAAAGAAGAGACATACAATGAGAGTACCATACTTAAAGGAGTTCTTCTTGTCTTTCTTGATTTTCTGTACATTTTCCATCAATTGGCTTAGTAGTAGTTCACAAAGATCATAATCTGCATTCTTTCTTAGCATTTCATATGCTGTGTATATTGCAGTTCCGGATACAGAATTCTCCCTGCTGGAGTGATAGATCTTGTATCCTATTATCATTGATGCATATTTGATATCCGGATCCGAAATATCTTCAATGGTCATTGCTCTCTTATCATATTTTGATCCGGTGGCCTCAGTTACAACGTTGTTCTTGACAGATTTGAGGATAGGTACCCCCCCGGAAGAGTATAGACCAGTTACTGCTCTAATTGCTTCTTTTGTGATCTTGCAGGGTCTATCTAGCCAAAGGAAGTTGTCATGCATCCTGCTCAGTACATACCGGACCCATTCATCTTCTTCAAAGCTAGGGAAATGAATGAATTGCTCAAATTGTTTCTTCTGGATACCCTTATACTCTGGTTTGAGCTCAAAAGCATTGTCTATCAGTTGCTTGTGATAGAGGTCTCTTAATTTGAATTCCCCAAATTCCTCAATGTTTGCGTGTATGTAAACCCTAATATCTTCAGTATGTAAGACTCCGTGGGGAACACTAGAGAAGGCTCCTAGTGGATCTACCTCCAACGATTTGTAGGGATGTTTCTTGAATGAGGGGCGAGGTCTATCAGAGATCTTAACTATGTTTGGAGTAGCCATTCTTCAAAGATTTGCAGTGAGGCAATGAAAAACGAAGAATACCTTATGCGCCTTCGGTTTGCACGGAGTGGTTGGATTGATTTCTTTATGCAATAGCTTCGGCAGGAGATCCTTGGTGTGCTTGATGAACCTTGTTGCAGAGCTCCACTATTCGCTTCTTCTCAAGTGTAGAATGAGCAGATAACTTTTGAGAAATCCCTTATATTGCTCCGCAAACCCTAATATCTGTCTGCAATAAATGCTTCACCTGCATTATTCCGGTTTACCATGTCTGGACAGCTTGGAGTATCCCGGATTAGTCCTGATCACTGAATATCATCCGGATCTTTAAATCATGAATAAATCTAGGTAACATATTACAAGAACATCCCAAACACTCTGTCCAATCCACAAGACAAGATCGTGCACTTCCGGATCTCTCCGGACCTTTTTGTAATCCTTTATCATACCGGAGCACCTCCCTGAACAGGTCTAACTTAATCGAACACAGCTTCTTCATAACTCCATGCGGACTTCTGAAAACTTGACTGAAGCATCTCAGGACTTATATCTACAAACCCTTTAATCCGCATCTTGTGCCACATCCGGCACAACTTGTTTGGCTGGGGGAACAGAATCTTCTTTGAGTCTCCCCCTGAGCCTGAGCTCACTTTTTAATTTCCGGAAGAAATATCAGCACCAGAATCTGGTGCGGATCCAACCTCTACATTCTCTGAGCTTTTCTTCACCCAAATCTTGCTCATCTGATTCCTAACTTCATCCGCATTCATTTTTTGTTTACCCTTGTCTTGATTCTGATTATACACCGGACCTCTTTTGTCCTGATTCTTGTTTCTGCAGACTTTAGCATTATGACCGGACCTATTGCAGATTTGACAAATAACATTTCTTTGCATATTTAACTGATATCCCCTTGATCTGCATTGATTAGCCATATGACCTACTCTATTGCATGTAAAGCATCTACCTTTGAATGATTTGTTTACTTGCATAATTCTGCATTCATGGGATTTGTGTCCATACCTTTTGCAGTTGAAGCACTGTCCGGAGAAGGATGAATTAATCTGATTCATTCTCATTCTGCACTGATTAGATTTGTGACCAAAATGGTTGCAGCTGTGGCAGTATCCATTGAAGGATGGATATTTTTGAGCATTTGGCTGTCTTACCGGAGGTCTTCTAGGCCTGCTCCTTGGATTTTCTGATCCAAGATTCTTCTGACCGGATCCGGAGCTTTCTCCTTTCTCATATCCCAAGCCATACTTGTCATCTGTCCTCTTTTGACTTCCAAGAAGAACTTCAAGTTGAGCAGAACTTATCTTGAATTTCTCTTTATATTCATTTGCTGTTTGAAGGTCTCTTTTGAGAGAGGCAATTTGATCCTCAAGTTTTCCTTCATTATCTTTGGAATCTTCAAGATCAGATTCAAGGTGTCTGATAATCCTGTCCATCTGGTGGCATTCTTCTGATTTTTCTTTAAGAGATTGTCTTAGATTGTCTTCAGCCTTTCTTTTTTCTTCAATCTCTTGAGTAAACTTTATAGTTCCTGATTCCATTTCATGTCTTAACATAATGACTTCTTTTGATAACTTTTCACATAACTTGGTTTGCTCAGTTAATTCCTCACTTGTATTGCTTTCTTCACTTTGTCTTGCCAACTGTTGAAGCAGCTCCTTTCTCTTTTTCATAGAGAGACTTAATTTGTCTTTTAATTCTCTCATGAATTCATCAGCCTGTTTGAGTCTTTCCTTTAATTCACTGACTTCAGAATTTGACTGTTCAAGATCCTCAAGGGCAGTCTTGAGTTGCTCCCTTAAACCATATGCATCCATTTGAAATCCCAGATCTTCCTCAAGCTGTTAGGCTCTATTAGGAGGAACTTGGCTCTGATACCAATTGTTGATAACTGAGAGGGGGGGGGTGAATCAGTTATCCTAATTATTTCCCTTATTAAACTTTCCTTTTAATTGAAGAAGCATAAAATCAAACACAAAACATAAACCATGAAATAAGAAACACATGACACAGTATTTTTGACGTGGAAACCCTGTTAAGGGAGAAAACCACGGGGTGATTAACCCAAGAATTATTCTCTGTTAGAAGAATAGGAAATTACAAAAATGGCACTTGCCAATTAGGGCTCACTGCCCGAGCACACTGCTCACAAGAGGCTCACTGCCTACAAGAAGACACACTGTCTTACAAAGTGATTAGAATCACAGTCTTGAACTGATTGGAAGCATCTGCATATGCTGGAGTTCAGTTCCGGTTAGGTTCAGTATACTGATCTGCTGCACTTCATCTTTCCTCTGTTCTTTAGTCTGCTGTCCTTTCACATACCAGATCTTTCTTGTTACTTCTGCTCTACTCTGGACTTGTTCGCATATCCTCACATACATTCACACCTTTTACCACTAAATCCATCCTCTATATATATCCGCACAAGTACTTTCATCATCTTTTTAGTCGGCATCCGGAACAGTCTAGTTTCTTACAAACTTAGTTCTGTCGGCTGAATCCTTGCTCACCAAGCAATGCGGATCAAGCATATACTTGTAGATATCATCAATTATGTCGGCCAAACATGATTCATGCCTCCGCAACCTTTATCATCATCTGTAACACATCCGGAAAGTAGTTTGATACTCAGTCAGTCAGTTCTTCCTCTGTTTTCACTGTCTCTCAGGAATCCGGTACTCAACTATTCATATCTTTTTCCTTGTCCATCTCCGGAGGCTAAATCCTTGGAATATACTACTCAAGATAGTCCTCTTGACTTCCCCAGATCCGCACTGCACCAAGACACTTCCTCTGAGAGATCCGGACCAATCTGTCGGACCTTGCCACATGCTCTGTTCTTGTTCACCGGACCACCACAATCTTCAATCTGACTTCCGGTAGAGACATATCATGACTTGCGGATATGTGGGATGACCTTTGTTGCCATCAATGACAACAACCATGAATCCATATAGTGTCTCTTGCCAACAACCCTATCCCTAATCCTTACACCCTCCACACTCTACTTTAGCCCTAATCCCTTCAACCTCAACCCTATCCCTAAACCCTTGACCCTCGAACCTCAACCCTCAACCCTTGACGTCAATCCCCAATCCCTCAACCCTTAACTCTAATCCCTCATCTCTCAACCCTAACCCTAAACCCTTAACCCTCAACGTCAAATCCTAATCCCTCAACCCTTCACTCTAATCCCTTAACCCTAAACCCTCAACACTATACCTTAAACCCTAATCCCTCAGCCCTCAACCCTAAACCTTATCCATAAACCCTAATCCCTCAACCCTCAACCCTAATCCGTCATCCCTCAACTCTAATCCCTCATCCCTAAACCCTAAATGCTATCCCTATTCCTACACCCTCAACAGAATCAATACTATACCTTAAACCCTAATCCTTATCCCTAAACCCTCCAACCCTATCCCTAATCCTTATACCCTCCACACTCTACTTTAACCCTAATTCCTTGACCCTCAACCCTATCCCTAAACCCTTGACCCTTGAACCTCAACCCTCAACCCTCAACGTCAAACCCTAATCCCTCAACCCTTAACTCTAATCCCTTGACCCTCAACACTATACCTTAAACCCTAATCCCTATCCCTCAACCCTTAAACCTCAAAACTTAAACCCTATCCCTACAACCTCAACACTTGACACTATATCTTAAGCCTTAAACCCTCATCCCTAAACCTCAACCCTCAATCCTTAAACCTCCAACCCTAAACCCTATCCCTAATCCCTCTACCCTCGACACTCTAACCCTAACCTCGACATTAAATGCTAATTCATCAACCCTAAACCCTAATCCTAAACCCTCAACCCTCAACCCTCAACACTATACCTTAAACCCTAATCCCTCAACCCTCAACCCTAAACCTTATCCCTAAACCCTAATCCCTCAACCCTCAACCCTAATCCATCATCCCTCAACTATAATCCCTCATCCCTAAACCCTAAATGCTATCCCTATTCCTAAACCCTCAACAGACTCGATACTATACCTTAAACCCTAATCCTTACACCCTCCACACTCTACTTTAACCCTAATCCCTCGACCCTAAACCCTATCCCTAAACCCTTGACCCTTGAACCTTAACCCTCAACCCTCAATGTCAAAATGTAATCCCTCAACCCTTAACTCTGATCCCTCGACCCTCAACCATATCCCTAAACCCTAAACCCTCAACCCTAATCTGTCATCCCTCATCCCTAAACCCTAAATGCTATCCCTATTCCTAGACCCTCAACGGGCTCGATACTATACCTTAAACGCTAATCCCTTATCACTAAACCCTCCAACTCTATCCCTTATCGCTTAACCCTCATGATTTATAGCCTTGAATGTAAAAAAATTTGAGGAGAACATAACGCGAGCGCGTTATAATGTGCTCGCGTTATGTCAAACATGACAAACAATAGACTTGCGAGAAAGAAAAATGCAAGGCAAAACATAACACGAGCGCGTTATAACGCGCTCATGTTATTTCTTGCTTTGGGAATCCCAAGCCTTGGGCTTGGGATTTGCTTTGGATTTCCAACCCAAAGGCTTGGAGTGCCTTATGAACAGTCACAGACGTTTTTTCTATATTCTTCAAAATTTCACATAATTTCGTTCGTGCTAACCCTCAGATTTGCATGTGTTTCAAGGTCGAACAAATTGAACACATGGGTAATGTTAGGCTTTCTCTTAGCTATTTGATGATGTATTTTTTTCACATTTTAACAATGTTAAGCCTTTCATCTTTAATTTCTTTTGTTTGTGTGTCTGTTTTTAGGCAAAAACCACTGTTTGGTCTTTTTTTCATTGTAAAATAACTATTCATTCAAATTTCAAAAAAATTACATATTTAGAAACTAGACTCCATTCTACAAGTATTAAAAAAATAAAAAAATGATTTTCAATTAGTTTTCAAAATTTATAGGGGTAGCACGGCCAAAATTCTATTTTTTAGGATGTGTCCACTTTGAAAATTAGTAAAAAATCAAATATTCATCAAAAAATTATTAGAAAAATCGGGCATAAACTACATGCTATTACCTAATTTCTCACCAAAGTCATTTTAAAAATACCAAAAAAAAGTTGACCTTTTGAGGGAGCCACAAAACATGCTATGTTATGTTTTTTTGACAAAAAAAACACCAATTTCTATGGCTCCCTCTTTTGAACCCCTTAATCTATGCCATTTTCAAAACAAAATAGTAGTTTAGAAAGTAGACTCAAAGTACTACGAACATTGTTTTGGTTGCATCTCCAAATTTTAAGTGTAACTATGCTCAATTTCTCATCCAAGGCCAATATTTCCTGATTTCAGAAAAAAAGTGGCCACTTAAGACCCCTTTTTGGCCCCCCATCTTCCTGCATTTACCCTTAGCACATACTCATCAATGAACAAGCATGGGTAGAATTTAGTATTAGGGTGTATAGAGATAAAATTTTGTGTGACATCCTTCCAATGGATGCTTGCCATCTTTTGTTAGGCAGACGATGGTAGTTTGACAGAAAGGCTCATCATGATGGAGAAAAGAATGCTTACTCATTCCAAAAGGATGGTGTGACTTATCGGATACAGTCACTGGTAGAAGAGGATCCATAGCATGTAGGGTCTAGTATAATGATGGTAGGAGAAAAAGAATTCATGGACACATTAAAGGAAGGTGATGGAGTAGGTTTTGCTTTGATTGTGAAGCCTAAGGGGGAAAAGAAGGAAAATGTGAGAGTAGGGCCTAAGGGGGTTAAAGATTTGCTTGAGAGTTACAAAGGAGTGATTGCAAAAGATATACTTGATTCGCTACCACCTGTCAGAGACATTAGCCATCAAATAGACCTCATACTAGGAGAAGTACTTCCTAATAAGGCGGCCTATAAGATGACCCCTTAGTAGAACGAGGAGATAGCCAGGCAAGTTCAAGAACTTTTAGACAAGGGGTTAATAAGAAAGAGTTTGAGTCCATGTGTAGTCCCCACTATTTTGGTACCAAAGAAGGATGGGAAATAGAGGCTTTGTACTAATTCTAGGGAAAAAAATAGGATAACCATCAGATACAAGTTTCCTATTCCTAGAATTGAAGACCTAATGGACTATTTCGAGGGTGCTACTTTTTTCTCTAAAATAGACTTGAAGAGTGGGTATCACCAAATACGAATAAGAGAAGGGGATGAGTGGAAGATAGCATTTAAAACCAATCAAGGGTTGTATGAGTGGCTTGTGATGCCTTTTGGTCTTTCAAATGCCCCGAGCACCTTTATGAGGCTGATGAATGAGGTGTTACAGGAGTTCATAGGGAAATTTGTGGTAGTCTACCTTGATATCTTGGTGTTCAGCAAGAGCAAGCAAGAACACTTGAAACATATAGAGATAGTCTTGAAGAGGCTGAAAGATCAAAAGTTACTGATAAACATGGAAAAGTGTGACTTCATGAAACAAGAATTGGTGTACCTAGGTTTTGTCATCTCTAAGGGTGATTTGAAAATGGATTCTTCCAAGGTAGAAGCTATTTTGAATTAGCCTACACCTAGGACAATAGGAGAGGTCAGAAGTTTTCATGGCTTGGCCACATTTTACAGAACATTTATTAAGAACTACAGTGATATTTGTGCACCTATGTTGGAGACCATCAAGGGTGGTGGTAAGGTGAAGTTTGTATGGACAAAAGAGGCAGACCAGAGTTTTGAAAGTCTGAAGCAAAAAGTAGCCAAGTATCTTATCTTAGTACTTCTTGATTTCAATAAGGTTTTTACTATTGAATGTGATGCAAGTGGACTGGCCATAGGAGCAGTGTTGAGCCAAGAAGGCAGACTAGTGGCCTTCTTCAGTGAAAAGTTAAATGAAGCCAAGAGGAAGTACTCCTCTTATGATTTAGAATTGTATGCCTTGGTACAATCTCTAAAAAAGTGGAGGTATTATTTGCTTCCTAAAGAATTCATTGTGTACACTAACAATCATGCTCTCAGGTTTTTGAATGGATAGGAAAAGCTCAGCCATAGACACATGAAGTGGGTGGAAAGTCTGTAAGCATACACTTTCACCATTAAGCATAAGAAAGGAGTCACAAATAAGGTGGCAGATGCTCTCAGTAGGAGGGTATTGATAGTCCAAGAAATGCAGTTGTAAAGCATGGGTGTTGAAGCACTCAAAGGATTGTATGAAGAGGACCAAGATTTCAAGGAGATTTACAAGGTATGCAGTGAGTTTGCAAATGCTTTCCATAGTGAATTTTCAGATTATACATTGCAAGATGGACTTTTATTTAAAGGGAGTCAACTATGTATCCCTAAGTGTTCAATGAGGGATAATATAGTTAAGGAAAAACACAGTGGTGGTTTGGGTGGACATTTTGGGTTAAAGAAGACTTTAGATCTAGTAAGGAGATTTTATTTCTGGCCAAGAATGCAGTCTGACATCAGAAAATTTGTTGAAAGTTGCATAGTATGCCAAAGAGAAAAAGGAGTCTCGACCAATACAGGATTGTATCAACCTTTGCCAATACCCAATAGGCCTTGGGAATGTCTGAGTATGGATTTTGTAATGGGGTTACCCAAAACAAGGATAGGTTGTGATAGTGTGTTTGTAGTGGTAGACTGATTCCACAAGATGGCTCATTTCATTCCTTGCAGGACCACTAATGATGCTAGCTACATTACAGGTTTGTTCTTTAAAGAAATTGTTAGGATTCATGGGCTACCCTTGAGCATTGTGTCTGATAGGGATAGCAAATTTGTAGGATATTTTTGGAGAACCTTGTGGAAAAGATTCGGTACAAATCTATCTTTTAGCTCAGCCTATCATACACAACCTAATGGCCAAACTGAGCTTGTGAATAGGTCATTAGGCAATCTGCTAAGATGTTTGACAAGAGAACATGGTAGTAGTTGGGATGTGGTACTCCCACAAGCAAAGTACACCTATAATGATTTTACAAACAGAAGAATAGGTTTAAGTCCTTTTGAAATTGTATATGGTAGTCACCCTAGGGGAGTTTTTGAATTGAGAGATGTTCAGGGTTTGGACAAGAGGAGTGGACATGCTGATACATTTGTAGAGGCTATGAAGGAAATTCATCAACAAGTCAGGGATACTCTACATAAGACTAGTCAAAAGATCAAGGCTAGAATGGATCAAAGGAGGAGAGATGTGCAATACCAAATCAGAGATCTAGTCATGGTTCACCTTAACAAGAATAGACTACCCAAGGGAAGCCACAACAAGTTGATGATGAAAAAAATTGGGCCTTGTCATATTCTAGAGAAATATGGTCCTAATGCTTACCAAATTGAGCTCCCTGATGATATTACTATTTCACCTATATTCAATGTTGCTGATCTAACATTATATAGGACTCCTGATATAGGAGAAGGTACAGCAAATTATGTCCAAGACAATGCAGGGTGGGTGCAACATTTACCACTTAAGGAACCATCTACAATGGAGTGCATCTTGGATAGCGAGACAACCAAGAAGACAAGAAATTAGACCTATTTTGAGCACTTGGTTAAATGGTACAGACTTCTTGATTCAAAAGCCACATGTATGCTGGAAGAAGACATCAAAAAGAAGGGTTGTGATTTGCAGTAGTTAGTCTCTAAGAGGACTTGAGACAACTCTCACCTGAGGAGTATGGTGCAAGAGCACCTAGAAAATCTTGTTTCCTTTTGTAATAAGGTCTATTTGACCAATGCATTTTCATTTCAGTTTGTATCTAGGTTCTTCATGACCTAGAACCAATTTTTGCAAGTCTCAAGTGACTTAGGACACTTTTGTCATATTGTAATCACACAATGCCAAAACAGGGCAGTAGGATAGTTTGAGGTAGTTTGGATTAGTTGGTCTTCCAATAGTTTGCATTGGTTAGTTTTCCAACTGCTGGCAGGATGAGTTGATAATAACCATCAAAGAGGAGAAAAGGAGAAGGGCATGAATGTGATTGTGTATTGTTCTGAGGAGAAATAAAACTATTCTTTTCCGTTAATTGGAGTTTATGTTTTGTGTAACTGTATATTGTGTAACTGTAGATTTATGTTCAAAGTGTAGTTCTTTCTATGCATTCCATTGTTGCAGCATATCAATGTGAAGCATTCCATTGGTATGATTTATGTCAAATTAGTGGAATGGCTTCATTGTACAAGTATCTGTTTTGTTTCTTGTTTTATTTTTGTGTCTGACAGTGTAGAGGATCCAAACAGAGTGATTTTGCACAGTAGATCACCTAGCATTTCCATGTGCTAGGGTTTGGTTGAAGCATAGATGAATCGTAGGGTTGCAAAGTTGCTAAAGTCATTATCAGTGAGACCAAGGCCATCAGGAAAATTATTTCACTCTCAAACTGATAAGAATACTCTGGCCGAGTGCAGGAAGTCTATCGGTGTATCGGCCTAGCGAAACTAGAGTTCACCGATAGAGTTGAGTCTCACTGAGTTTGAAGTCAGAATGCATCGGCACATTAGAAAGACCAAAAGGAGATTTGCCAATGAGAAGAGTCTCATCGAAGACAAATTCCATCAGAGCATCAGGAGACAAGTTCAAAGTTTCACCGAAAGAGGTGAGTCATACTGATAAAGTCACGGCTAACCGGCATTGAAGCCATCACAGTTAAGATGAGGGCGACAACCATCATTGGGACATCGATGGAAGAATAGAAGACTTCACTAATATAAGTGAGTCTCACCAACGATGAATTTAATTGAGCTATCAGTGTAAGGTGGATCAACGGTAAGACTTGAGAAAGTCATTCTGACCGATCGACGTGTATCAGTGGCTTATAAGGGGAGTGTTGCCGAAAGAAAATAAAATATGATTTTTGTCTTCTCACTCCTCATCACAAGATACATGGCCTTAAATTCTAGCATCAAGATATGAAACATAGGGCTTGTGAAGAACAAATTGACACACTTCAAACCATAAATGTCAGTGACAACTAGAATATAGGTAAACCTAGGTGCAACACATGAATAAGAGCCCATCAACAATACATGCATATATATATAGAGATTAAATTATATGCATGATATCTCACAAATTTGAAGTACTAGAAAGATAGAAGATCATACAAATTGATTCTTGAGGCTTAAGAGAACACAAAATTAACATGAGCCATGAAAGGATACATGGCATTTTGAAAGCATAGCCTAGAGAGAATACAAAATCCAAAATGAAACCAAACAATAAAACCCAACAACTACATTTTAACATCAATAAATGTCCCCTTGGGGGCTTTTCCCTCTTAAGGTTTAGATCTTGGGTCTTTTGCATGCATTTAGGACATCTTACTTCATAATTTGGCATCCCAATGGAATGAGCCCTAGGTAACATGACAAATGGGACCTAGGAGGACCCCTTGAGCTGCACCCTACCCAAAATAGGGTGGAGGACTTGGTCACCTACACCCTAGTCTTGCCCTATTTTAGGGTAGGCCCAATTTATGGGTGTCGATTTATGACCATTATTTGGGTCCTTTACTGACACAATAAGTTTGAATTATGAAAATCTTGGAGGGAATGCTTGTAGTTGCATATAAAAGTATGTTCAGGCTTTCATTTGTAAACTAGATTTCAACTAGATTGATTACTAGCAAGGTATTGTGTTCTCAAGGTGATTCAAGGCTTTGATTGTGTTGCAAGAGTAGACTTGTGTGGTTTGTGTGTTTGTATTTGCAAATTTGAGCATCCATTTCATCATGGGATAAATAGAATCTTCCTCCCATGATATCTTCACTACAAGGTGACATTATATTGTGTTTTCATCATCAATTCCTTTAGTTTTTGCCTCTACCTCACAAGGGCGTGCACTCTTTATCTAACAATGGTGTTCAAAGACTTAAGTGTCCTCTGAGGCTTGACTGAGGCAAGCCTCTAAACACCACAACCCCCTCCCAAAGTCTTGTGATTGTAGGTTACAGGTGTTGTAGGAAGGATTGGCAGACATCAAGGATTCAGGATCCAAAGAGAAACAGGACACCAGAGCATTTCCAGGACTTGGGTGCTCACACTAGTGTCCTCCATAGATAAATTTCTAGAAACAGAAGTTACAAGGATGATCAGTGTCAGAAGGAGGTCTAGATCCTGTGAAGAAACTGGTACCTTAGACTAGGGCACTTGTACCAGTGTCCCCAATTATTCCACCTTGGAACCCTAAAAATAGGTACTCTGTGATTTGCTATTTTACTCCCGTCTACAAGAGCTTTTTTTGTTCTTCGTTACTTTATTGTCGTATTTGCATAATTAGGGTTTTAATGTTCAATTGAGCATAAGAGAAGATAAATTGATAATTAAATTCCCTAATCCAAGTTTCCCTACATTTCATACTGATCTAGGGTATGATAGTGAATTACCACTTGACCCTCGATCCTTGAATGTAAAGTGGAAAGGTGGATTTAAATATCAAAACACCAAAACATTAACAAATCCAATTTTCCACTAAACATACATAAAGGGTAAAAGTGGCCAAGACATAGAATTCTATGGATAAGGGAATGAATTACAAAAGATGCATAAATGACATTTAAGGAAAATAGGGCAAACAAAATAGAAATCCAAGGGTTACATGACTTCACAAAAAAATAGGGGAATTTTACAACAATAGAAATACTAATGTGTGGATTATAAGGCAAGCCTACAAATAATGAAGGTGCACTCAAGAAACACATAGCCATCATGTTGGGTGATGTACATGTGTGAGGAGCCACATTAGTTGTACTAAAAATTCTTTATATTAAATCTACACCTTACATGTTTGGATGTTTGTTAAATCTTGTCATGTTGGGGTAGAATCAATCATAACATAGAAATTAGGATTTTCTAGCACCTATATGGAAATTTATTCTAGTGAATGTTCATGACTAACAAGGTGTGGCATATGAAAAATTAATATATGAGCTACTAGCATTTATCTTAGATCACTTTTCCCTTGTATGATGATTGTTGTTGGATCTCAAAACATTAGGCCCTCTACTCTAGCACTATGACCAAGATTGAGATAAGGGGAACAAGGTATCTCAAGTAGGGATAATGATACATCAACAAAGAGTGGGTGGTTTTGAGACAACACATAGGATTAGGAAAATCCTCTTATTCTTGAAGCTTTGAAAAACCTAGATGTTAGTATTCCCTTGAGATCTTAAGGTATGAGAATAATCTAAATAGGGATTTGACTACCATGCACTAATGGAAGTCATGGGCAATCCTACTAGACCTGAATAATAGTAGATTACAAACAAGCATACAAGTGCACCCAAGCATATAACAAATTTAAATAACTTACAATGAACCCATTAATATTTCATACAAACTTATTTCTTCCAAATACATCTTAATAGCTCTCTAAATATCTACCTAACATGACATCACTAGAAATATGCACTTGTAAAATAATGAAATACAATGATGGGTAGGACTCCTACATGCATAAACCTCTAAAGACCTATTTAACACCAGTTCGTCTGAAGATATAGAAAAATTAACAATGTTGGTTTTTGGATGCAGATAGAACCTAAACTACTATACTAACCTACACCTAAACTCTTGGTTAAAAATGTTTCATTTTAAGAAGCATGATTGACCATGGACTTCTCAGAGTGGTGTCTATCCAATGCATAATAGAGTTTCAGTTTTCTAAGAGGAACAATAGATTGAAATTAGAAAGGAATATGAGCTATGCATAAACCTACATTATTGATATGGTAACAAATAATAGAGCACACTTAATAATCCATTTCCACACTACAAAAATCCATATGTAATACAAAGATGTCCTTTACAAATCTTGCAATGAATTAAATTTTTGTGACATTTATCAAATCCATATTACAATCATACTATCAAATGTGGTAAGAGGAAACTCCATAACTATGATTGAAGGTTTTCCCTCAAGATCTACAAATTAGCATGGAGACATTCTATTACAAACACCACTTACTATATGAATCTCTTTAGATTTAAAAAAATGTGCTACTTCAAAAGCAAGTAGGACTAGTAGGAGTTGAAATCCTAGATTATCCTCAACACTTATAGGCATTTGGAAGAGTAGAAATGACCAACCATTTGAGAAAAAATAAAACTTACATTTATAACATTTTATTTTCCTCACCCTAGGTCACCTATGGCAATTTGATTTACTTCAACAGTTGCAACATTAAATGAAAACCCGTTTGAAATGTTTTTTTTTCCTCAAAATGAGCAACTTAGAATAAGTGCATATCAAATTGGTAGGTATAATTCACCTACCACATTCATGGTGACCACTTTTCCTTTCATCCACCATTGAATATGCTTTTGGAATAGTTCCCTTGAGATTGAATACGGTTTCTTGGGTGGGAAGATTCCTTTGAGAAGTTGTACGTGTCAAAATAGATCATTATTGGTGATTTGGGAGGTTGGAGTGTTCTAGGGAGTTGCAAGGGAGCTTGGAAGAAATGTTAAGTGAAGGCTAAAATAGGATGTGGGAATGGAGACTAGAACTACATGTGAAAGATGGAGAGAAAGAATGACATCCTACAAATAGGGAAAGTTCTACATGAAAGAGGGAAGTGGAAGAAATAGTTGAGGATAAAATTATGGTAAAGGGAAGTGGAATCAAATGTAGCAAAGAGGTGGAAGATTAGATGTAGAAATATCTAGTTCCAACAGGATTTCTCATAAAATACCAGAAACACTAGGAAATGATAAGGAAACTCCTAGACATGGAAAATTTCTTGATTTTTGGCATCTTCAACACTTGATGGGAACATGGGGGATGACAAAAGTCCATATCAAGAAAACATTGATCAAGGGAGGGCCTATTATAGGGCTTAATGCAATAAACGGGCAAGGACATAACTGATTTTGTAAATTTTGAATTGGGTCCCAACAATTGTATACATTCTATGTTGGCCTATTAAGCTATAAATGATTATGTGGTAGTTTTATTAATCCTTTTCAATGTATACATCAAAGACTTTGTCAGTATATGAGTTAGAAAGAAACATTAATAATGGTAGTAACCCAATTTATTTTTTTGCCACCAATAATAGTAAGTTGTCAATAATGCCTTTGGAAATAGAAATTCCTAAAGCCACAAACCTAACCTAGTCTTATTTCAAGTGTTCATTTTTATTCATTAGTTAGGGAAGCTCTAATAGGTTATAGTTAAAACCAACCACCTAGAAAATACTTAGTTATTTCTAGAAGATATAAGGTAAATTTTTAACATGAAAATATGTATTGTGTTTTGATTAAAAATATTTCTATTTGTTTAAGTGCACAACTTTTGGACTTTACCATTTTGTCAGTATTTGTGGTTTTCATTCCTTGTGTTTAAGTAAAAGTTATAGAGGTATGCACTTTCAACTTTATTATGAGTAGTATCTTTAAGTAAAGAGTATGAAATACACACACCAACTATTAGTATTTGATAAGCATGACTAAAAAGGTGCCAAAGGGCATATATATATTACATTGGATTTATTGAAAAGACTCAAGTATGTTAAGATCAAAGTATTTAGCCTTTTTTCATATTCATATGCTTAAATATTTCTTCTAGGAAAAGCCTATTTTTAGCTTGCAATATCTTGAAATAATAACATGTGTATTCTTATGATTCATCTCTACTTCATAGTGTTTAGACTGTATTGCTTTGATGTAGTGTTTGACTTGGTAAAACCTTCAAAGGTATGGACTTTGGATATAATGACTTGGATTTTATCTCTTATTGCATTTGTTTTGGTGTCATTTGAACATGGGCATTTTTATTAAATAAAACATTTTGTGAAATCTTATACTCTATTGAATTGTCTTACCTATGTGAGTATTGATAATGGCTATTGCAATATGAGTTCAGTGATCTAGGTTAGAGTTGATGTATTTTTTGTCATGCTTTAAATTCAAGATATTTTTTACTCCTCTTTCTTGGTTATAGAACAAATAATTTAAGGTTTACTTTCTTTATTAACTAGACTTTAGTAGTTTATCTTTGTAAAAATTTTCATTCCATCATTTCACTATTTGGGGTATATGAGTTTTAAATGTTTTAAAAGAGGGATCAAACAATCACAAAATGATATGTTTTTGTTTTGTTATATTTATTAGAATGTTTTCCCTGTTGAAATACCAAATCAAAGGCTTCATAGTAACTAGTTTCATACCATGTAAATAATCTTGACAAAAGTGGTCACTAATTTCTTATTCATTTCATTTTAAAGTTGTGAAAATCCATCTTGCATGAAAGGATACAACTAAGATAAATTTTCACTATAATATTAGCAGTATAACACTATTATGACATCATGAATCAATCATTCTCAACCTTAGATATTTGCTACAAGTTAAAAAAATTTGTTTGTAGATGATATAATGATTGATGTTTGTACTCTTTTTTGATATCATGTCATGAAAGCATACATCATATGATCAAAATAGAGGAAATGATTGATTATTTTCAACTTGTGATAATTAGCATGCAATCTTTAGTAGTATACTTAATGGTATATTTCTATTCTACTTGTAGTAAATTAATAGTTGGTATCATTTAATTATTAGATCCTACAAAGGAAGGTATAGTGTATTTCATATGTGCTAGTAATAGACTTTAAACCTATTGAATATATGACATATTTTAAATTTGTTTTCTTTTTCAAACAAATGAGGTGTATTGATTCCTTCATCATTTTAATTTACATTGATTCATTCATCAAAGGGTTCATACATTTAGTTGAATGGAAATATTTACATGCCAAGATTTAAATATAGAACATGTTTCTTAACTATAGATGAACCCTTTCTAGTTTTATTTCCAAGAATGATGTAACATTTAGATTATTGAAATTGGTAATATTATGGAAAGATGTTGATATATGATGAGTGGATACATAGTCCTATTCAATAAATCTCATTCATACTTTATGTGATTTTTTAAGATAAATGTTGTATATCAAATCAACATGAAATATATGCCTGAAAGTGTAGTCTTATTTCCTTTAATGTCTAAGAGAGATTACACTTGATGTAATTAGTGTAGAATGGCACCCCACCTATGATTATGTGATTATTGGTTCCATAATTTCTATTCTCAAATATTTTTTTGAGTTAAGTTACGTTTTCATATTTAAGTGGCCCTCACACATTTAGATATTATATTTAAGTGATCATTATAATTTTTATAAAGTATAACTTTATAAGCCACTTAAGTTATATTTTACTTATAATTATTTTATATAATGTTATCAAAATCACTTTTTGAGAAGTCATTTAAGTCACTTTATCTTTATCTATGAAGTAACTTTAATAGACTTTAACTTAATAAAACAAACAAGTCATCAACTCCAACTGAACCAAATTTTTTTAAAAAGATAATGAAGGCATGTTATTAAGGGAGGATAATATATAAGTACTAATATAGGTCACTCTCATTTTGAGATATTCCATGTGAATTAGATTAAAAAATGAGATTGTACATGGATATGAGGAGGTAATGACAACATCACTATCATGGTTAAGTATTTACTTTTGTAAATTAGGTATATATCTAGTTTTTTTTTCATTAATCAATTTGCTTATGCAATATTACTTCAATCTAATCTTTGTTGACTGTAATTGTTGACTATAAAAAGTTATGGCTCTATGTGTTAGTAATGATATGTTTCTCCATTCAACTAAGATGACTCCATACTTCTTTTAATTGTTTAATCTTCTTGCATCCTTCCTTATATGTACAAACTTACATTTGTTATTTCATTATATTGATTTTTCAAAAAATAAATAGTTACTCTTCTTGGTCTCAAAGAATTTATGCTATATTTTATGATGGTTATTTTTTATTTTTATAATACTTTGTTTTCTAAATTTGATTAGATTTATTTTCTCCTTTTAGTTTGGTTTTTTTACTTGTATTTTTTTTTTAAACAATCATATAAACAAATTTATTTTATTATCAATGTCCTAATTCTAGCTACCCATTCTGTGTTAATTAATCAATAAATTTCATGCTTGATAATTACATAATAGTGTAGTTTGTCAGATACTTTTTAATCACTCATGACATTCATGGGTGAGGAATCTAATTAATAGTTGTCTCTTATAACTTGAATCATAAAGGAGCTTAATCTAAAATTTCCTAAAATCTATTATGTACTTATAATGCACACTCAGAATCATTCTTTAATAATTAAAATTTCCTTTGGGTCTTATAACTATTCCTGAATTCCTAAAGGATTCCTCAAATAAACTAGGAAGATTCTATTTTTAACCATCATTATAGGCAATAGGGTTAATTCGCTATGCCAAAACATTTTTCAACATCAATATACTATCTATGGAAACCTACAAAATAGAGGGAAAAAATGCCAAAGTGGATTCTATAATTCAAGTAAGAATAACTACAATCTAAATCTCACTATCAATGATTGTAAGAAAATACAATAAGGTTAGAAAAATTATGCCTATATAGAAATTGGCAATAGGATGATAGAGTGTATGGTGAGATATCATGTCATGTGTTCTAATGATAGATCTATGTAGGCACATGCAACTATTTACAAAACTTGGCATATTTTTTAGCAATAGAATATACCCTCTATAATTGGTTACATTGGTAGGATATAAATAATTTCAAGAAGTGGAAAAATAGTACATGAATTGTAAATGTAAGATAGATATGTAAGCATGTAAATGATGTAATGTAATTATTGTTTTTGATTAAAGGGGTAAAATGGGTTTTGAAGGGACCCCAAAACCCTACAACCAAATGCTAACCCAAAGATAATACATTGTAGGACAGCAACCAAACATCAAAAAACACAGCAAAAAGCAAAAGAGCCTAGATAGAGTAATAAAATATACTAACATCTAACATACTGGAGTCCACCATCTATCCACCCACCTAGTACCCATCAACATAATCACATATTCTTAAGAGTTTCTGCAGCAACCAGTTCCTGTTTGTAGAATTCTTCATGTAGTTTAGCTAAGCCAAGTAGCTCATCCTTTTCCTCCTAGAAAGTCTTCTTTTCACTACCTTTGGTTCTAGGGCTTGTACCCCCCTACTCAGTACTCTTGCCCTATTTACCTTGGCATCTGTCTCTTCCCCCTTACCCATCATGTGTTCTTCCCTAAACTCCTAGAGCTTCTCAATAAGAATTTTTATACCTTCCACACTATTTTGAATGGTGCACTTACTAATTTCTAACATTCTTTCCAGGTTTTTATTAACGTCTTTCATTTCATTTTCCACCTTGCTTAGGCAAGTATCATGATCCTGGCTATGAGACACTAGATCCTTCTCCAATTGGTTGATCTTCAGAATGGCCTCCAAAGACATTTAAATTTCCTCATCCATTTTGTTGTCGATCTCCACTCTCCTTTCAATCCTTTGCTGGATTATAGTTAACCTGATATTGATCCTATTTATCTCAATAAAAACCATTTTTTAACATGTGTTGATCATTCACCACCTCCCTCACCATATCAAGAGCTTCAAAAAGCTCTTCCCTGTACAAGGTGGACAACACAAGGAACTTGAAGTTCTTGGGGACCTTGCTATAGGGGTCTGGAATAGGAGGAAAAGGCACACCTATCCTAGGATCCTCTATCAGCATACCCTTGACTTTAGGGTTCTCAGCCATCCCCATTTTGAACTTCAACTTGTAAATTTTCATACCACTCTCAGCAATGTTTTGCTTTTCTAGGTTCTCCACATCATCCTAGCACTGCTTGCCCTAATTCTTTTTACCCTTCTTCTAATTTCTCCATTTCTCCTTTGTAAACCCTTCATCCCCATCTCCCCCAAAGGAAGAACCAGTAGACCATGAGTTCTCCCCTGTTTTACCCTATTTGGTCAGAGTTTTCTTCTCACAGACTTCTTTAAAAAAAAAAAATTCCCTTCTCCTCAACATCAAAGGAATGACGGGTGGAAAGAACTTCCACATAGTCCTCCTCCCTAGCCTAGTCAAGGTTTGCATCATCTCCTCCAGTCTCACTTACCATGGAGGTAGAATACTCAACAATAGGAACTTTACCTTTTTCTCAGCACTTCCCTTCACCTCTGCCATAGGAGCCATGACTTTAATATGCTCCATGATGAGAAAAATTAAACCCTCATGCATAATAGGCATCCTAGGGTTTCTTTTATGTTCTTTTATTGCAAATTCCATGGAAGATAACAGGTAGAAAGGAAACAAGCAAACGATGCCTAAAATGGTTAAGAAGCATGAAGTGATAACTATAAATAATGGTGAACCTACCTTCTAGAGTAACATAATGCATGAGGATCTCAACCACTTCCCCCCAAAGAGGTTTGATAGACTTTCTCTCATAACCACCCGAGTTGAACTTAACCAACAAATTCCTCTCGCTACCTTTGAAGAAGGATTTCAATGCTTCCTCTCCCGCTTTATGATCCCTAAAGAATTTCCTTCCCTCTACAGACAGTCCTATTATCCTAGCTATGAACTCTTTAGAGATTTTAGTCTCAACACCATAGGCTCTCGCTTTTCTTTATTGCCACCCTTTAGCAAACATATTAGTTGCTACAGGATCTGACCCATGTAGTTTCTCCACAAGGGGAACAAGCCCCCCTTCTTGCATGATTTTGCATAGATGGGGTCACCTGTGGACCCCATCATGGGAACAAGGATCGATCTTATTTATGTCTCCTCCCATTTTCATCTTTTTCCAAATGTCTCTATTAGAAGACTCTAGCAAGTGCTGAAGACAAAGAACTTTCCCTTTTTTATCTAGCAGTGTGTTCTCCCCACCTAGAAAGTGTCTGAGCCTCCATAGAGTTATCACGAGATATACTTTTCCATACAATTCTATAATTATCCTAATTACCTTCATTTATCACTAACAATTTCACCTTACATGGCAAATCTGAAAGCTTTTCATAACATTTGATGTCTCAGGATGTCACCCCCTCATTGGCTATAATGTTAGCCATCACATTTCCTTCTTGGAATATATGGGAAATTAAAACATTCTCAAATGACTTAATCATTTTAATAGAATCCTTTATTATCATATCAATGGTCCAAATTGGGGTTGGATTTCCTTTAGACACTTGACTATAGTGATTAGATTGAATGCCCAATGGGAGCACCACTGCCAAAATAAACCTACCTCTGTCATCTCTTAGTACTCCCTTGCTTCTAATCGGCCTGGGATTCGCTTTGGTTGCCCTATCAAAGTTGACCTTAACCCACCCCAAAGATGGGGTCTTCCATTTAACTTGATATCTAACTTTCTTAATCTTTTTATACAGGATTGAAATATCATTCGTTAAGCCCCATTTAGAAGACACCCACTTATCATAATTATAAATGATATCCTTATGCCCATTCTAATTTTTGTTCAACATGCTTTGTGTGAAGTTTTCTTTGATAGCTCTTTTAACATTCACCATTAGCCCATCAGTCGACATAGTTGTCTCATGAAAGACCCTAATGTTTCTTTCTTTCCAAACTCCCCACGCCACATGGGGAAGGGTAAGGGACCAAAGGAACCTATAAGACAAATTCTAGGAAGGAGCTTTCCATTGGGTGACCATATCCTCTAAGGAGTTAGGGAAAACCCAATCCAAGTTCCACAAAGAGAGGATCTTGCCCCATATTTTTCTAGAGAACTCACAACCAATCAACATGAGGACCATCTATTCTGACTGGTTTAGGCATAGAGCACACCTATTAGGAATAGAAATACCACATTTTCACAAGTTATCAATGGTGAGAATCTTATTCTGAGATAAAATCTAGAAGAAAGTATTAATTTTCAGAATGAGATCTAAAATCCAAAGATTAGTCCAAAAAGGAACAGCATCTAAAACACGGATGGCACTAAGAAGTTCCCTGAGGGGGAAGAACTCCAAACCACCTCATCCTCCATCTATAAACATGGTAGGTGGAACTGAGAGAGGAAGACTTGAAGGTCTTTGAGAATGTTATTTAACTCAAATAGATTCTTCCATTTTCCATGCTCCATGTAATCCATAACTTTCTTACCCAGTGTTCTAATGCAGAGCTCCTGCATAGGTCTGGTCCACTCCACATCATCTAGCTTCTTCTCCCCACACCATAGGTCTTCCCATACCTAAATTGAGTTCCTATTTTAAACTTTCCATTTCATAACATTTCTGATTAATTTTCTACTATCCATTATATTTTTCCATATGTTAGAACCGCTCAGTAACTTCTCCTTATCCACATCTAAGACTTCTCAAAAGTTAAGGCTTCTATTGAGATATTTCTTGGTCACTATATCAATGCATTTGTTATTTTTCTTGACCAGTCTCCAAGCCATCTTAGCCATTAATGCTTGATTAAATTCTCAAATTTTCCTAACTCTGAGACCCCCCCTATTTCCTAGGTCTATAAATGAGGTCCCAAGCCACCAAAGGTAACTTCTTTCTCTCTTCCATGCTAGTCCGTAAGAATTTCCTCTATATATTCTTGATCTTCTCCATGTATTTCCTTGGCATCCTGAAGAGACTCACATCATACACTAGAATATTCTACAAAGTTGCTTTTATTAACTAGACTTTTCCCGCTTGGCTAAAAAGATTTCCCTTCCAACCAACCACTTTAGCATGGAAGTGATCCACTAATCCCACCCAAAAATCCTTTGAGACATTCTTCTCATATATGGGTAAGTCGAGGTATGTGGAAGGAAAGAGCCCCACTTTGTAATTAAGGATTTTAGCAATCTTGGCTTTTCTTTGCATTAGAGTGTTCATAAAAAATAATGTATTCTTAGGTAAGCTAACCATTTGTCCTGATGTTTTCTCATATCTAAATAGAATATGTTTGAAATTTCTAGGTTTAGCCACCAAGGTCTCTCCCATAATGATAGTGTCCTCGAAAAACTACTAATGAGAACATGTCTGACTAGTCGAAGTAGGCCTCACTCCCTGAAGGATTCCATTCCCCATTAGACTTGGATATATTTTGGCCCAACACTTCAACCATTATGATAAAACAAGAATGAAGAGATTGGGTCTCCCTATCTAATCCCACTAGAGGAGTTGAAGAATATCAAAGGGGAACCATTGACCAACACTGAAAACTTGGGTGAGGCAATCATCTGATAAACAAGATTTGTGAACTTTTAGTGGAAACCAAATCTAGATAAAACCTTCAGTAAGAATCTCCATTTCACTCTGTCATAAGACTTCATGAGGTCCAACTTAAGAAAAAACCCCTCTTTCATGTTCCCTAGCAAGGAATGAATGTTCTCATGAACTGTGATTACAGAGTCCAAAATTTGCCTTCCAAGAATGAAACCACTTTACCAGGAAGAGAATATATTCAGAGAAAGAAACTAGAGTCTGGATGCAAGAACCTTTGAAAATATTTTGTAGATAGAGTTACACAAGCTAGTGGGCCTAAAATCAAAAAAAGAATTAGCTCTAGGTTTTTTCGGGATGAGAGCAATAAACATAGAATTCATCTCCTTAAGCAATCTTCTACTATAGAAGAATACCCTCATTGCTTCAACCACATCTTTCTCTGCAATACCCTAGAACACTTGAAATAAAAAAGTGGGAACCCATCCAGCCCAGGGGCCTTATTTCCTTCACAAGAAAAAATTGCCAAGTCAACTTCCTCCTACATAGGACTACAAGTTAACATTTTGTTGTCCTCCCTCAAGGGGATTTTGGGAATAACCTCCAACACGTCCTCTTCAAGATCTTGGAGGAGGATCGTCCCTGAGTAAGCACAAGTAAAATTTCATCATAGCCTCTTGTAACCCCATCTCTTCTATTGTTTCTATACCATTTGCTTGAATGATTCTTATCCTATTTACAATTCTATGTTTAAGAGTAGATAGATGGAAAAACTTCATGTTTTAGTCTCCACTTTTCAACCACACCACCTGAGGCCTTTGCTTCTAGAATTCTTTCTCTTTAGAAATTATATCATGAAGCTTAGTTAAGAGTTCATTCCCTTGAATCTGGACTTCTCTATCCATGCCTTATGTTCTTATTTTATTTTGAATGGTATCCATTTTGCTTCTGGTCTCTTCCCTAATTTTAAAGAATTGCCCAAAAGAAGTCTTATTCCATTTTAGAATATTGGTTTTTATATTAGCTAACTTCTTCATTACTCTGAACATGGCTGATCCTTCGACCAAAATATGCCACCACTCTCTTATATTCCATTGTAAGTCCAAATGTTTTAACCACATCTTTTCAAATCTAAACTGAAACCTTTTCTTCTTCCCTAACTTGTCCACCAAGAAAATAAAGTGGGCAATGATCTGACCCTATTCTTTTTTGATCCATTAAAGAAATAGAATACTCCTAAAACCAATCTATTGAGATGATAGCTTGGTTTAATTTCACCTAAATTAATTCCTCTCTCACTCTCTAATTAGACCAAGTGAACTTAGCACCTTGAAACTCAACATCAAGAAGAGGCTTGATTGTCTATGAAAGCCCTCAAATCCATCTTGCTTTCCTTCAAGGAATGAGACCCTCCACATTTTTCATAATCATTAAGGGGTGAGTTGAAGTCACCCATCACAAGCCATCTCACATCCATGTGATTATTCTTGAATCTCTCCAGTTTATCTCATAGATTTTTCCTAGCCTTTTTCATGTTTGAGGCATACACATTAGATATGATCCAAGAAAAACCATCCCTTATGTGAACAAAATGAGTGGAAACATGATTAGAGTCCTCCATTAGGGATTCTCCTTTTACAAAGCACAAATTCTAAAAAGTTGTGATACCTCTAAAAGCTCCCTGGATATTAGATCCATAGAGGCCACAATCCTTAAACAATCTATTTTTCATCAGCATCACCTTATCCTTCTGCATTTTTGTTTCCTAAATCAATTAGATGTCCACTTTATGATCTCTCACCATATTAATCAAGAGGTCTTTCTTATGAGAGTTATTCATCCCTCTAATATTCCAAGATATTATCTTCATAGGTCAGGGTTGGAGGTGCCTCCTGGGCACATATTAAACAAAGTTTTTTTCCACACCTCCAACCTCCTATCCCTCTTCCTTTTCTTCCAATCCTGCTTCATTATTTTCTAACTTTGTATCCCCGATGCTATCCTCTTCCTTCTCTTTGTCCTCTCTTGAGGTAAATACTTCATTTCTTGGTATATCATAATTCTTACTATGGTTCTCATCTACTTCAAGCTCCAGGTCCACGATGACTGGGGGTGGAGCACAAGAGTTTCTATACTGTCGATGTAATGTAATTATTATTAATGAATGCATCATGTATTAAAAAAATAAAATAAATTGAATGATAGTTGTGGTAAGCACATGGGCTAGAGATATTATTAAGGAATAAAGTTGCCCCTAGAATAGACAAGTGAAGGTGGTAGTGTATGCCTTGATGGCCAAGAACACTAATGTAGGCATATAACCCCAATGTAGTAGCATAAGCAACAAGATAAATGTGATAGGTCCCTAGTGGTAATGAAAATCTCAATATGTGGTTTATTAAGTAGTTAACAGTGTAAGGAAGGCTTATAGTGTGCCTAATGCAACAAGGATCTTAATACATGACATAACATTTAGCTAGTAAAGTCAAGAAGCCTCATAGTGTTCATAGTTTAACCCTTTAAAAATATGGTTAATTCATGCAAGACCATGGTCTCATAAGGAAGGAATGATTCATACCCCTAAATGTGGTGATTTGGCTTTAAGAATATGGAACTTAGGTCCTGCAAGTGTAATAGTATAAAATGTAATTGTGAGACTGTATGTTAAGGTATTTCCTCCTACATGGGCAAGATAATGTGATATGGCACAAAGATGTGTAATCAGTAAGGATCATAAATAATGTATATAACTAGCTTGATTGTAATGTGTGATAAACATGATAGGCCCAATAAATGTCATGTGATGATTGGTAATGAATAATAATGTGTTGATAGATAAGAATTCAATGTCACATGAGAAGGAATAATGTCCAAATATGATAATGTTGACATGGTATTTGTTGGTGCTCCAAATTACATCCTACAATACTAAAGAATGCACCCAAGATCTAACTCAAGGAACTTATGTCAATTTAGATTGATAAGGAAGGGTTATTCACCAAACTATATGATGCATTAGACTAGATGTAAGAGTAGGTAACTAGGTATGTGCATGGAAATGAGGGAACAAAAGGGGTCAAAAGTGGCCACTTTTTTCTTGAAAAAACTAAAAATTGATCTTAGATGAGAAATTCCAGATACCCATAGTCAATATTTCAAGTTATGACAAGAACAAGATTAGTACTTCTCAAAATCTAGTTTCTAAACTGTTAATTTTTGTAAAAGATGGTTTAGATTAAGAGGGTCAAATAGGGGAAGCACACAAAGTGGTCCTATTTTTATCACAAAAATATAATGTAGCATAAGGTGTGCTCCCTTTAAAATGTTGATTTTTTTTTTGTATTTCACAAATCCTTTTGATGAAAAGTTAGCTAATATCATGTAGTTTATGTCAATTTTTTCTACTAATCTTTTAATGAATATATTTGTTTTTACTAATTTTCAATGTAGACACATCCTAAAAAACAAAAAATTTGAGCATGCTCCCCCCTTAATTTTGAGAAAATTAATCAATAATTAAATTCTTTTAGTGTGTATAGAATGGAGTCTAGATTGTAAAATTGTAATTTGTTTCAAATTTGGATGAGCGAATAAAAAATGACACCAGAAAATCCATACATAGTTTTTTGAGGAAAAATGAAGACACTAGAAAAAGAAATTTATGATCAAAACCTTAACAGATTTAAAATGTCAAAAAAATTACATGGTTAGAATGATAAGAGAGCTTAATATTATTGTGGCATTTAAAAGAAAAATCTAAAATGTACAAACCCAATGGAGAGCACATTCAACATTTACTTGTTCTTTCATTTTTATGCAAAACATGTCTTTATGCACCTTACATGCAAGTTTGACCCTTCTGCTCAAATGTCCAAGACAAATTTAAGCCTAAGGGTGGGATTCCAAAGCAAGTTTGAATGAAATGCATGCACATTATAATATGCACACACTTTAAATTCAAAAAAGAGAGTGCTCTGTATGTTTCTAATTTAAATAAAATGATTGCATCATTACGTAGTTGCATTATAAAATGAGCATGTTATAACATGAGAATGTTATAATGTGAGCATATTATAATATGCTTGCATTATGGCTCGATATTTCTAAGCCATTTGAAGCCATAATGCTATTGCATTATAATGTGCTTGTGTTATGTCATATTTTTCTTCAAATTAGTTTCTAGCCACTTATTGGTTCCCCATCTTGGTGCACATACCCAACTCTTTTATAATTCTACCTCTACATGGCTAGGGGGGATATTCCTAGAGATCGTGACATGACAATTAAAGGGAAATTAGAAACAACTAGGTTACATAGTTTATCCACACCTTTGTGTAAGATGTCTCGAATATTTGTAACTAAACTCCCCTTAATATAGCTTACCAGTTTTACAATCCTAAATATCTCTCAATATTTAAGCATATTATTATTAGGTTATATATGCAACTAAAGATGCAAACATAATGTAATTCCCAAATTTAATTTCATCCATAGCATAATACTTCACATATAACCCTTGAAAGACATAGAAATGCATAACTCTCTAAGGATAGATGATAAGTGAAGGCTCTAAAAATATATTGTAGAGGTAACTATGATTGGAATATGGAAACTAGTTCCACAATATTGTGTCCCACTTTTTGGTCAAACTAGGAAATTGAAATCAACATTTTTAACCAAATCTTCACTTTCTGACAACTATAGTAGCTAAACCATTAAGAATTTGAAGATGATGGTAACTAGCGATTTGTGAGATTTTGTGTGCAGATTATATATATACATATATATACATATATATATATATACATATATATATACATATATACATATATATATATGTGTATATATATGTATATATATATATGTGTATATATATGTATATGTATGTATATATATATGTATATATATACATATATATGTATATGTATGTATATATATATACATATATATGTATATGTATGTATATATGTATATATATATATATTAAAAGTAGAAATAAAATATGATTTTTTACATAATTTTTAATAACTTGTTTTTTATAGTAAACAACATTTTTAAAAAGCAGTGTTTATGTTGTAATGCATAACATTTTTAATAGAAAGGATAACATTCTATTTTTTAAAATATAGATTTGTAACACCAATATCTAGGGCATGGATATTTTTTCATAATTTTTTGTTGCATTTTTTTTAATTAATTTTTGAAGTGATATTAATTATAATTTGGACACATGTTTATGTCGTAACACATAACCTTTTTTGTATGGATCAAAGTTTAATTTTCTTTCCTTTTTTTTGAAACAAGGACATCAATACCTAGGGTACAGATATTTTTTAGATTTTTTTCTCTAATTTTTTATTTTTCTTCTTGTGTGGAATAGAGACCTTGTTGTTTGGCAAAAAACTTTTGTTGACTAGAAAATATAAAATAAATATAATAATCAAATTAAATTATTCAAAATTATAATTTTTGGAAAGTGTACATGTAATGTGCCACCATGGAACCCTAGAGAGTTAAGTTTAACCAAGCAAAATAAAGGTGATTTTTTTTTAAATAGAAGTAATGATAACTAAACATAACATAGTCTAATAGCAACAAGTTAAACTAACACCTCTAGGGATTACATAGTTGCAATATTGCAATTAAACAATATTCAACAACATACATAGTTTATTAAAATAAATCCATTGAGTCAAAACTAACATTTGTAAATTACAACATTAGATGAATATAAAAACATTTTTGCAATCAAGATTACAAGTACCAATTAGTCTATCTAGAAGAGAAATTACATAATTACATTGTTCAAAAGCTCTTTTTCGAATACATTGAATTACATAAGGAATTCCACTGATACATAGGTCTAGACACAAATAACACAAATATATGTCTTCAAATTCAGGTGTAAAACTGGAATCCACTACAAGAGATACATCCATGAACCATGGCACCAGATAACCAATGGAATAATGCACAACCACTCAACCATGTGGAACCCTAAGGTCCACCCCCCATGCTAGGAGATAAGAATGAGGTCCCACAATGTTAACAGTCAATATGGAAAATACAAACAAGTAAAAGATTAACACAGATTCCAACAACACAGTCAAAATAAATATCACAAGTAGCGCAAACAATGCTCTCAGAGGCAACATGAACAATGAGGAAATAATACAAAAGGAGAAAGTAGACTACAGTAGGTAGAGTGTCATCACATGGCCCTGACATGGGTTATCTTGGTTGTCTCTCACTAGACGCTGGCCCCCATCTATAGTTATCCTGGTAGCCTCTCTCTAGGTACTGGCCCCATAGGGTAACACATGCAGAATGAACTATCCTTTCGTGAAGACAAGGAAGTCAATCATGCCAACCAAGCCTTCTCATCCCATGCTTAGCTTGAATGAGCACTACAAGCATGGGTGAGGCATCCAATTATCTTATTTAATGAGATAGATACCCAACCCCTCCTAGGTTAATTATTAGGTTATCACTTCATTACAACTTTCAAAGGGTTATCATAGTAGCCACTTTGGGCACTGACCCCACAATGAAAGCCACTCCCCTACATGCATCTAGTTACCCTAACCATCATGACAAGTATATGATGACAATGCAAGGTATCACTCCTTTTGCATACAAATAAAACCATGAACACAAATATCAATGGTCAACTTATTTATTTATTTATTACATTACCAAGACTTCATACAAAACTGAGGTATCATAAACATTACTTAGGACAAAAAGTACCCTAGGCCTCTAGAGTAAATCAACTAAAAGGTAAAAGTGAATGCAAATAAAAAAAACTATTTCTAAGTTAATCCTACTCATATCTATAAGTTATATTATTCGTCAATATGAACTTGCAAGGAGAAATTAACTATAAATATTACTTGAAAAAAAACTTAAATTTTAATGATCTAGATATGATACTTAAACTAGGTACATTATGAATGATTCTATACCTTAATAGAATAATGAAACAAAACTATTTTTCTAAAAATAACATTAGACCTATATCATAACAAATTATATTAAATTGACTCAGGAAACTAAATTTAAGAAGTTATATCATTCCTTATCCTACCTTCCAAATAATCAAACTACTAATCTTTTCAAAATATTTTAATTATGAAATTAGCTTAAGATTTGATTTGATAGTTATACTATTACATAATACCAATAGAAGGATATATTCAAAATAATAGATTTAATATTGTATCTATATAAATTAAGAAAATAGAAATAATATTTGAATTTCCTAAGATTAATTAACTCTCATTAGCACTATACTCATATAATTTAGATAAACATACTCTATTAAAGAAAATTTATTACACCTTATAATGCCCCTCGCTTTTTGGCTAGTGATAGATGTTAGTTCCATATTTCTCTCTAACATTGCTGAAATAGTTGATAGTCTTTCATTGCATTTTTAAAGTTTCGAGACTTTTGGATTAGTATGTTACAGTTCATGTTCACTTTGACCTTGATGGACTATGTTCAATGGATATATTTAGACATGTGTTATGAGTTATGACAACATTAGTATTACTTCAGTTATGACATGTTGGACATGATTAGTAATGGATTAATATTTGTATGTTTATTAGATTTGTTGATATCTGGTTTCAAATGTTGTGGATATAATCTTGTTCTAGACCAGGGATGGGGTAGCATTACTTGCTTTGAGTACCCTGCTGTGCTGCGATTCTCTGACTCTCCATGTGTAGACATATATGTATTTGATCATATACAACCAGTTGCTTGGATGCAAGCTGTAGGTACCGAACCTCGACTCCACCTGATATAGTAGGTTTGAGTGGGTTCTTACACCAATCGGTATCAGTGATGGGAGATAACATGAGGTCTATTCCACTAGGTCAGTCCTTATCTTCTATTGTAGTCTTGAGTCGTGTTGTGACACTTGGTCTTTGCCTTGTTATGTTGTTGATCTTGTGTTGTGGTGTATAGTCGAGTTGTGTTTTATAATGTTTAATTATGTTCATGTGTGGTTGGAAGATACTTTAATGAATTAGTGTTTATTAATAATACTCCTATTATGTTTATTCGATAATTATGGATTTAGCCTAACACTTTGTATGACACCTTGGTTAAATTTTATAATAGTTTAGAATTAAATTATCTTCTATGTTAAAATATTTATGTCATAAATGGAGTTATGGGTAATTAGTGGTTATTTGGTGCAGAATAATTTGGATATGCGAAATTAATGCCTTGTGTTGTCAATTTTGAAATTGGAAGATTTGGAATCTCTTGTTATAGCAATTTTTTGAAATTCTCGGAGGAGTGGGTTGTTGGGTAACGGATGCATGTTTGCATTTATTTTATGAGTTGAATCATTTTTACAGAAAGGAAAATTTTGTTCGGAGGGGGTTGGAAATAGAATGGAGAAATTGGGAGAAGAATAGAGAATTGGTCGCAGGATTTGAAGAAAATTCGAAGAGGGTCTAGAATCCGGGTATGTGATTTGTCTCTTTCTATCAAAAAAAAAATGCAATTGCAGTAGTTTAAAATTTAAAATCTTTTGCAACTTGTTCCATTGTGTGTATTTGCATGTCCTATAGGTTGGAGTCTATTTATCTCTGTGGCTTGTTATGTCTTGTGCCTGTATGGTCATATGTCACTCCAATCTCTGTAGATTTCTCCAAGATTCACCTTTGTCCCTTCTGGGTTAATTCTCTCGCCATTGAGATCTCTCCACTTTTGACTATCTGCATAAACATTGTATCATAGAATTAATGGTAACCTTGAGGTTCCTAGAAGACTACTTTTGGACCTTACTCTGGTACTATAGTAGGATCCAGGCCGCATATGCACTGCTGCCATTATGAAAATTAAATTATATTTACTTCTTTGTGACATAGAGCCATGCTAACCTAATACTCAGCTATCTTGCTTGGTCTCATTAGAGATAGCTAACCCACCTATCTCTCCACCTCTGCAACAAACATTTTAGGTCCTTGTGTATGCCAATCCAAGCCATTAGTAGACTCTCAGGCCATTACAATGATCCATTGATTTTGAACTTATTAGTGGTATTAAGGTGTAAATCAATCAATAGTTCTATTATGACTCATTCTTTTGGGGCGATGATGGCTTCTAGAGATTTTCCCATATCAATTTTAGCCAAACCTAATCTACAATGGAAATCAATGTTGTATCATCAACCAGTTTAGTTGTTTTAGAATATCAATCACTCCATGCAGGTTCAAAGTCTGATCTTTTGGAGACATTCAGCATAATGAAGGATCTTACGTAATGTCTTTTTGCCTTTCAATCTTTTTGACTCCATCACATTCATAATTGTCAAAAAAATTCTTACTGGGTTAATTTTATCACCATGCAACCCCTCCTTGTGTTGGGTCTTCTCTGCTGCGTTGCTACCATAGCTTCCTTCCCATGTTGTGTCGAGGTCGCAGACTCGTGTTAATCCTCTCTCATTTTGATATTAGTGTGATTTCAGTTTGATATGATGCATTATGTACCATTTAGGGAAACTTCTATCTACACCCCACTTGACTATTGGTAAGGCTCACATATGTCTATGTTAGAGTTAGCCCTGAGGTTGTTGGAAGAGCCCTTGCTAATTTCGCTGTCACCTTTTTTTCGCTGCATTGGTTTTAAGTATGATATTTTGTCCTTGGTAAGAATCGTGGCTTATAATGTCATTTGGGATATCGCTGTGCTTAGCGAGAGGTTTATTTTAGTATTGTTTTGTAGTCAAAGTAGTGGCAATGTGGTCAGATTGTGGGGTTTGAATATAGCTTGTTATTGTTCTATCAGAAGTGGTACTCATAATGTGGTAATTGCATTTGTTAATTGACCTATTAGTCGACTAGCCATAGCATAATAAACATAGTGATAGTGCTTGATTCCTATGATTACTTCTACTACCACATGCTACGTTAAGCCGGTTCTAGCATAGTGTGTCTTTGGGTAATCTATCCATTTAGGAATTAAAGTTTTGATTATAAATTTAGAAATTGTAAGTGTTAAAACTTAATGGTATTCTTCGTGTTTAGGCAAGTACATAGGTTTATCATGTTTGGATTTTAATGGTATCATGTTAGTTAGTAATTTAGGCCTATGGAAAGAGGAATATATTGTTTTGTAGGTGTTTTGTTTTTATAAAGAATGGTATATAGTAGTTTACCAATGTAATCCATGCACATAGGAAGATATTTATATTATTGTTTTGATTTTTACTAGATTTGGTAGTTGGTAAATGTAATGGAAGTTTTGCTATAGTGAAGGATATGGATTCATAAATTTATAGTTGTTCATTAGAAATTATAGTGGGTTAAAATGATTGGGAGTTTATGCTTATAGAAATATATTGTGTTATAGTTGTTTTCTTTATTAGAAATTGAGGGTATCAAAAATGTAGATGATAATTTACGTTCTTAAGAAAATACTTTGGTATCTAAAGTTGTGTAATTAGAAATTGTGGTAGTAATTTGATCAACGAAAGTTTATTTTAGCAAGAGTAATCATATCTCGTAATTGGTTTTATTAAGATGTTTCCTTAGTAAATCTTAGTTGGGAAAATTTATGCTTGTAAATATATATAAAGGTGTGTTGTTTTAGAAGAAGGCAGTTGATAGGAAAACTAGTTAGGAGATTTATTTTGGTATTGTAGAGAGAATTGTTATTGTCGTTAACTCGATGGTACTTATAAAATTGTTGTTAAAATCTCATAAGTTGTGTATATGATTGACTTAGGAGTTCATTGAATCTCGTATGCATGAACATGCTTACTTTTCATAATTTTACATTGTATTGGATCTTTGTGACTACCCTGGGATGAGTTGTTCTTTGGTTTGTTCTTGTGAAGTGGGGAAATCATGTGAGATGTCTTGACCTCTTGGTGTCAAATGCGGAAGCATTGTCTCAGTCAGATATTGGTCACTTTTTCATTTGTTTTTTATCTATCTCCGGAGGTGTGAGTTTTTTGGTTTTGGTTTGAAATAGTGGCATGTCCATGAAATGGGATTTGTATTGTCGAAGGTAAGTGAATGGCATGAGTAATGGTTAGAAGCTGGTTGTACCTTATTTTCTTTTTCTCATGGTGGTGTTGGTGGTTTGTTTAGAGATTGGTAAGGGAGTGGCTTCTATGGTGGGGCCGGTGCCTAGTGAGAGGCCACCTGGGTAACCCCATGGAAGTTATGAGCATGTATAAACTTAATAACTCATTAGGAGGGTTGGGGTAGTGAAACACTTAACCAGATAAGTAAGATACCTCACCCATGCCTTGAGTGCTCTCGTAGCTTAAGGATGGGATGAGAAGGCCTAGTTGGCAAGGCCGATCTCCTCATCCCTAGGAGAGGACCTGTTAGCTCCGCATGTGTCACCCTATGGGGCCAGTGCCTAGAGGGGGGCTGCCAGGGTAACCATAGATGGGGGCCAGCTTCTGTGATAGATAGCCTGGGTAACCCATGCTAGGACCATGGGATGACACTCTCCTTATGCAACTCAGTTACTTCCTCTTTAGTTTTTTGTTACCTCTAGAGTATAGTCTTGGCTTCATCTTTGATCTTGTTTGGATGTTGGTTTTGTCTGGTGGATTACTGTCATTTCTATGTAGCCGTGTTATCTTGTATGCTTGTGAGGAGTCTGTGTCTTATTGTTGTTTCACTATTGTAACTTTGACCTAGTGGAGCCTCGATGTTATCTCTTAGCTCGGTGGGGTGGACCTCCAGGTTCCACATGGTTGGGAGGCAGAGCTATCCATTGGTCTTTTGGAGATTTGATCGAGTCCTGTACAAAGATGTTCCAATTCCTGATTGCTCTTCCACTTTCAGTAATGTTGAATACTTTCATTTGTACTCATTTGTAAACTAACAAGATCAGTCTTGTAATCTTGTACTAAGACTTTGCAATCAAACTATCTTGCTTTTGTAAAAGTTGTTTTTATCTAATATAGCAGTTTAATGGTTATCACTTATGTGGTTTTACTTTTTACTTACTGATGCAGTTATGTTGTCCAAGGGTTGTTAGAAGTGCAATTTCCTTTATGTTGTGTAATTATATATCTTTGGTTACTTATAATGCAATTTCTTACTTTCAAAAAAAAATTTATTTATGTAATTTTGTACTTTTGTCTAGCACTCTAGGGTTGCATGACGGGGCATTACATTTGGTATCAAAGCCAGGTTTAAACACTGGGTACTCTGCTTATATTTGAGCCCATTATGTAACCTAGTGCTTAAACTCTGTAAAATAATTTTATCCCTGTTGTGACCCCTTTCTAAATGTAATAATTTGCCTTTGGTGTTGTAGGTAGATGCCTAGAAGTAGGGGCCGAGGTCAGGATAGAGGTAGGGGTCGTGGGAGAGGTGGTGGTAGTACACCTCTTCCCAGTTCTCCTCATGAGAGTACCCATGAAGGCAGAGGTCAAAATATGGAGGATCAGGATTAGCCTGATGGAGCCCAGTTGAGGTAGATTCTTGAGGAGGCCCTCGCTCAATTGGGTCCTAGACAAGAGGGCTAGCATCCTAGAGGAGGTCAGGAGGTAGACCAGCTGAGTCCTAGAGAGAGAGAGGTCTCCCAGGCGTAGGGAGTTGATAGCTGAGTAGGAGGCCACACTAGCCAACCATATGAGGGATCTACTAAGAGCATGCCCTCCCATCTTTAATGGAGCTCGTAGAGGTCTTGAGGCAGAGACTTCGTTATTGGACTTAGGCAGGTGTTTCTACATGCATCTGTATGGAAGCAACACCAAAGCTAGATGTGCTATTTTGCATCTCTGAAGGTTTGCTTCGACTTGGTGGTAGTTAGAGGAGTAGAAGCTACATTTGGACATTAGCACTGTGTCTTGGGAGTTGTTCTTAGAGAGATTCAGGGCCTATTTTCTATCTGACCATTGGAGGGAACGTCGAGCAGATGAGTTCCACGAGCTGAGGTAGTTGGCCATGACAGTTGAGCAGTATGAGCGCAGATTTTATGAGCTCAAGTAGTATGTAGGTATCAGGGATGACGAGTCTATGTTGGTGTAGCATTTTATCAGGGGCTTCAATGCCCAGATTAGTGGAGGGGTTCGTGTATTTGAACCTAAGACTATGGAGGTTACCGTGGAGAAAGCCTGGTTAGTAGATGAGAATTTAGCTATGGCACTCGGTGGACATATAGGTGTGTACATTGGCAGTGCACCTTCTTTAGGATATGGTTCTCAAGGTGGTCACACTCAGGCATCAGGTTCTCATGCACCCTCAAAGGGTGGTCAGTAGCAACAGTATTCACAGTCCAAGCTGAAGAATTCTCAGCATCAGCAAGGTAATAGATTTCAAAATAAGAAGGACTGGTCTTGGTAGTGCAATAAGAGTAATCATTTTGATTAGCTAGCTCAGAGTATGTAGTCCGCAGTGAGTAGAGGTAGTTTCCAGTAGTCTAGTGCTTTCCAGGGTGACGGTGGTTTTGGTAGAGGCACTGGGTGTTTCTCTTGTGGCCAACAGGGCCATATTGCCAGGCAGTGCCCGTAGAAGGGTGCATCAGGGTTTGGATATCAACCAGCGGCATCTGAGCCAATGGTTGGTGATGTAGGCAAGTCACACTGAGTCTTTGTAGTGGTGGATGACTGACAGACAGAGCATCAGGGCACCACGGTGGAGACTTCTGGTCATATGTAAGGTATTGGTTTTTCTATTCTTTTTTATTCCAGTGTATCTGATTCGTTTATATCTCCTTCTCTTGTGAAGCATTGTGGCTTAGTGGCAACAAAGTAGGATGATAGGTGGTAGGTGGAGTTAGCTTCTGGGGCTAAGATTGCAGTTGAGTCTCTAGTTCCTAGGTGTGAGTTGAGGATTGGTTCTCTATCTACTTCTGTGGACCTTCATATTCTACCCCTTGGTTCATATGACATAGTTTTGGGGATGGATTAGTTGGAGGCCCATTAGGTAGTGATAGATTGTGGGCATACATTTGTTAGATGTGTGGATGATTCTGGTGCAGAGGTTGAGGTTGTAGGAGTTTAGAGACCTATTTCCCTATGTATGATCTCTGCTATGTAACTCAAGAGATGCATGCATCAGGGATGTCAGCTTTTTGTAGTGACTGTTAGTGACCTGGAGATGGAGGAGAGTCGAGAGGTATCTCTTGATGATCACCCACTCTTGAGAGAGTATACTGATGTTTTTCCATCTGATGTTCCAAGGATGCCACCTAAGCGTGACATCGACTTCAGGATTGATCTGGTTCCTAGTGCAGAGCCTATCTCATGAGCTCCATATAGGATGACCACTCAGGAGCTCAAGGAGCTTCAACTATAGTTGGAGGAGCTATTAGCCAAAGGATTCATTTGACCTAGTGTTTCTCCTTGGGGAGCACCTGTGATCTTTGTGAAAAAAAAGGATGGATCTCTGCGGCTATGTATCGATTATCGATAGCTCAATAAGGTAACAGTGAGAAATAGGTACCCCTTACCTTGGATCAATGATTTGTTTGATTAGATTAAAGGAGCAAAGGTATTCTCTAAAATTGACCTTAAGTCAGTATATCACCAGTTGCAAATATTAGAGGTAGATATTCACAAAATAGCATTTTGCACCCGTTATGGACATTATGAGTTCACAATGGTTTTGTTCAGGTTGATAAATGTACCTTCAATTTTCATGAGCTTGATGAATGGTGTATTCTGCATTTATCTCGACAAGTTTATCCTTGTATTTCTAGATGATATATTGATCTATTTGAGGACTGTGGAGGAGCATGGGGAGCAATTGCATTAGGTGTTGCAGTGTCTGAGAGAAAATTAACTTTATGCTAATTTGTTGAAATGTGAGTTCTTTCAGACTGAGGTGAAGTATCTGGGTCATGTTATCTCTGGAGAGGGTATTGTGATGGATCCTTCAAAGATCCAAGCTATTATGGATTGGTCTGCACCTACTAATGTTTTTGAGGTCCACAATCTTATGGGTCTAGCAAGCTATTATCACCATTTTGTTATGGGGTTTTAAAGGATTACTCATCCTATTACTTCTCTTCAAAGGAAAGGGAAGATGTTTGTTTGGTTAGAGCAGTGTTGGGAAGCTTTTTAGACTCTTAAGGAGCAGTTGACCAGTGCACCGATATTAGTAGTTCCTAATCTTGATAGGGACTTTATTGTTTGTACTGATGCTTCTTTGGAGGGTTTGGGAGTAGTTCTAATGCAGGATGGTCGTGTGATTGCCTTTGAGTCTCACAAACCCAAAGATCACAAATTGAACTATCCCACTCATGAACTAGAGTTAGCAGCAGTTGTGCATTCCTTTGTGAGGTGGAGGCATTTCCTCTTAGGGCATCAGTTTAAGCTACACAATGATCATCGTAGTTTGCAGTATATTTTCATGCAGCCAAACTTGAATATGAGGCAGAGGTGTTGGATGGAGTTCTTGTGCGAGTATGACTTTAAGGTCAGATATATTCAGGGCAAGGACAATGTGGTAGCAGATGCTCTTAGTCATCAGTGACATGAGATATCAGTAGTCTCTCTTACAGTTGATTTGAGAGGTTAGATTCTCGTAGCACTTCCTACCGATAGTTGGTGTCAGGAGGTGAGATTTGAGATTGAGTCTTGTAGACCTTTAGAGGGTAGATTCTCTGGTTACTCTTTTGAGTCATATGGTCTTTTGCGACATTTGGGTCGTATCTATGTTCCTTGTGCGGAGGGTCTTCGTACCCTAGTGTTGTCTGAGGCGCATCAGGCACCCTACTCTGCTCATCTGGGTGTCAAGAAGATGCATGCAGATCTATGTCAGCTGTACTTTTGGAGTGGTATGAAGTGGGATATTTCTAATTTGTGTCAAGATGTCTTGAGTGTTAGAGGGTGAAGGCAGAGCACCAGCACCCTATAGGTCTTTTGCAGCCTCATTTGATTCTAGAGTGGAAGTGGGATATTATTTCAATAGACTTCATTGTTGGTTTGCCGATATCCTCTCACCGACACAACGCTATTATGGTCACTATGGATAGGTTGACGAAGGTAGCTCACTTCTCTCCTGTCTGTGCTGCTTACAATGCCTCTATAGTAGCTAGAGTGTTCATGGAGGACATCGTCAGACTTCATGGGATTCCTCATAGGATCATCTCCGATAGGGATCTAGTGTTCACTTCTACCCTTTGGACTTCCTTATAGCATGCCTTGGGGACACAGCTAAACTTTAGTTCAGCTTACCATCCTGAGACTGATGGTCAGACCGAGAGGGTTAATCATGTTCTCAAGGATATGTTGAGAATGTATGTGATAGATCAGTAGAGCCATTGGGAGGACTACCTATATCTGGTGGAGTTTGCCTATAATAATGGATACCATAGTTCTATTGGCATGTCTCCATTTTAGGCCTTGTATGGTCGTCCTTGTAGGACTCCTTTGAGTTGGGATCGCTTGGAGGATAGAGTTCTTCTAGGTCCTAATATGCTTAGAGATATGGAGCATCAGGTTGAGAGGATTACAGAGAATTTGGTGGTTGCTCAGGATAGATAGAAGAAGTATGCAGATGCTCATAGGATCAATCGTCAGTTTTCAGTTGGGGATCGGGTGTTCTTGCGTGTACGACCGCAAAAGAGTCCAATCTGCAACGAAAAGGGCTCTAAGCTAGCACTGTGCTTTGTTGGACCTTTTGAGGTGTTGGAGAGGATCAGTCCTGTTGCTTATCATCTTGCTTTGCCTCCTAGCCTTTCATGCATCCATGATGTGTTTCATGTTTCTGTACTTAGACCTTACTATCCAGATATTGCTCATGTTCTTGATTAGACTACTCTATAGGTAGAGGATGGGCAGCTGGCTTTGGAGCCCATAGGCATTCTTCAGCACAAGAGACTTGTTCTCAGGGGTTGAGATGTGGAGCAGGTCAGGGTCTAGTGGGATCCTAATGATGAGACCTCTGCTACCTAGGAGGATGCTTCCAGGATGAGGGAGTTATATCCTTACTTATTTGCAGGCTTCCAGGAGTAAGCCTGGTTCTAGGGGGAGGATGTAATGCCCCTCACTTTTTGGCTCATGATAGATGTTAGTTTCATATTTCTCTCTGACAGTGCTAAAATAGTTGATAGTCTTTCATTGTATTTTCATAGTTTTGAGACTTTTGGATTAGTATGTTATGGTTCATGTTCACTTTGACCTTGATGGACTATGTTCGATGGATATATTTAGACATGTGTTATGAGTTATGATGACATTAGTATTACTTTAGTTATGACATGTTGGACATGATTAGTAATGGATTAATATTTGCATGTTTATTAGATTTGTTGATATCTGGTTTCAAATACTATGGATATAATCTTGTTCTAGAGAAGGGATGAGGTAGAATTACTCACTTCAAGTACCCTGTTGCACCACGATTCTCTGACTCTGTGTGTGTAGACATATATGTATTTGATCATATACAAACAGTTGCTTGAATGCAGGCTATAGTTACCAAACCTCAACTCCACCTAATATAGTAGGTTTGAGCGGGTTCTTACACCAATGGGTATCAGTGATGGGAGATAACACGAGGTCTATTCCACTAGGTCAGTCCTTGTCTTCTGTTGTGGTCTCAAGTCGTGTTGTGACACTTGGTCTTTGCCTTGTTATGTTGCTGATCTTGTGTCGTGGTGTATAATCGAGTTGTGTTTTATAATGTTTAATTATGTTCATGTGTGGTTGGAAGATACTTTAATTAATTAGTGTTTATTAATAATGTTCCTATTATGTTTATTAGATAATTATGGATTTAGCCTAACACTTTGTATGACACCTTGGTTAAATTTTATAATAGTTTGGAATTAAATTATCTTCTATGTTAAAATATTTGTCATAAATGGAGTTATGAGTAATTAGTGGTTATTTGGTACAGAATAATTTGGATATTTGAAATTAATGCCTTGTGTTGTCAATTTTGAAATTGGAAGATTTGGAATCTCTTGTTATAGCAATTTTTTGAAATTCTCAGAGAAGTGGGTTGTTGGGTAATGGATGCATGTCTACATTTATTTTATGTGTTGAATCATTTTTAGAGAAAGGAAAATCTTCTTCGGAGGGAGTTGGAAATAGAACAGAGAAATTGGGAGAAGAACAGAGAAATGGTCACAGGATTTGAAGAAAATTCGAAGAGGCTCTGGAATCCGGGTATGTGATTTGTGTCTTTCTGTAAAAAAAAAAAAATTGCAATTGTAGTAGTCTAAAATTTAAAATCTTTTGCAACTTGTTCCATTGTGTGTATTTACATGTCCTATAGATTGGAGTCTATTTATCTCTATGGCTTGTTATGTCTTGTGCTTGTATGGTCATATGTTGCTCCAATCTCTGTAGATTTCTCCAATATTCACTTTTGTCCCTTCTGGGTTAATTCTCTTTCCATTGAGATCTCTCCACTTTTGACTATCTGCATAAACATTGTATCATTGAATTAATGGTAACCTTGAGGTTCCTAGAAGACTACTTTCAAACCTTACTCTGGTACTATAGTGGGATCCAGGCCGCATATGCACTGCTGCCATTATGCAAATTAAATTATATTTACTTCTTTGTGACATAGAGCCATGCTAACCTAATACTTAGCTATCTTGTTCAGTCTCATTAGAGATAGCTAACCCACCTATCTCTGCACCTCTGTAACAAATAATTTAGGTCCTTGTGTATGCTAGGCCGAGCCATCAGTAGACTCCAAGGCCATTGCAATGATCCATTGATTTTGAACTTATTAGTGGCATTAAGGTGTAAATCAATCAATAGTTTTGTTGTGACTCATTCTTCTGGGGCGATGACAACTTCCGAAGCTTTTCCAGTATCAATTTTAGATAAACCCAATCTACAATGAAAATCAACGCTGTATCATGAACTAGTTTAGTTGTTTTAGAATATCAATCACTCCATGTAGGTTCAAAGTCTGATCTTTTGGAGACATTCAGCATAATGAAGGATCTTACCTAATGTCTTTTTGCCTTTCAATCTTTTTGACACTGTTACATTCATAATTGTCAAAAAAATTCTTGTTGGGTTCATTTTATCACCATGTGACCCCTCCTTACGTTGGGTCTTCTCTGTTGCATTGCTACCATAGCTTCCTTCCCATGTTGTGTCGAGATCGTAGACTCATGTTACTCCTCTCTCATTTTGATATTGGTGTGATTTTAGTTTGATATGACGTATTGTGTTCCGTTTAGGGAAACTTCTATCTAGACCCCGCTTGACTATTCGTAAGGCTCGCGTATGTCTGTGTTAGAATCAGCCCTGAGGTTGTTGGCAGAGCCCTTGCTAATTTCACTGTCACCTTCTTTTTTTTGCTGCATTGGTTTGAAGTATTATATTTTGTCCTCGGTAAGAATCGTGGCTTAGATTGTCATTTGGGATGTCATTGTGCTTAGCGAGAGGTCTGTTTTAGTATTTTTTGTAGTCAAAGTAGTGGTAGTGTGGTCAAATTGTGGGGTTAGAATATAGCTTGTTATTGTTCTATCAGAAGTGGTAGTCGTAATGTGGTAATTGCATTTGTTAATTGACCTATTAGTCGACTAGCCGAGCGTAATAAACATAGTGATAGTGCTTGATTCCTATGATTATTTCTACTGCCATGTGCTATGTTAAGTTGGTTCTAGCGTAGTGTGTCTTTGGGTAATCTATCCATTTAGGAATTAAAGTTTCGATTATAAATTTAGAAATTGTAAGTGTTAAAAGTTAATGGTATTCTTTGCATTTAGGAAAGTACATAGGTTTATAATGTTTGGATTTTCATGGTATCATGTTAATTAGTAATTTAGACCTATGGAAAGAGGAATATATTGTTTTGTAGGTGTTTTGTTTTTATAAAGAATGGTAGATAGTAGTTTACCAATGTAATCCATGCACATAGGAAGATATTTATATTATTGTTTTGATTTTTACTAGATTTGGTAGTTGGTAAATGTAATGGAAGTTTTGCTATAGTGAAGAATATGGATTCATAAATTTATAGCTGTTAGTTAGAAATTATAGTGGGTTAAAATGATTGGGAGTTTATTCTTATAGAAATATATTGTGTTATAGTTGTTTTATTTATTAGAAATCGAGGGTATAAAAAATGTAGATGATAATTTACATTCTTAACAAAATACTTTGGTATCTAATGTTGTGTAATTAGAAATTGTGGTAGTAATTTGATCGACAAAAGTTTATTTTAGCAAGAGTAATCATATCTCCTAATTGGTTTTATTAAGATGTTTCCTTAGTAAATCTTAGTTGGGAAAATTTATTCTTGTAAATATATATAAAGGCGTGTTGTTTTAGAAGAAGGTAGTTGATAGGAAAACTAGTTAGGAGATTTATTTTGGTATTGTAGAGAGAATAGTTATTATCGTTAACTTGACGGTTCTTATAAAATTGTTGTTAAAATCTCATAATTTGTGTATATGATTGACTCGAGAGGTCATTGAATCTCATATGCATGAACAAGCTTACTTGTCACAGTTTTACATTGTATTGGATCTTTGTGACTACCCTAGGATGAGTTGTGCTTTGGTTTGTTCTTGTGAAGTGGGGAAATCATGTGAGATGTCATGACCTCTTGGTGTCAAATGTGGAAGCATTGTCTTGGTCAGATATTGGTTACTTTTTCATTTGTTTTGTATCTATCTCTAGAGGTGTGAGTTTACTGGTTTTGGTTCAAATAGTGGCATGTCCATGAAATGGGATTTGTATTGTCGAAGGTAAGTGAATGGCATGAGTAATAGTTAGAAGCTGGTTGTACATTATTTTCTTTTGCTCATGGTGGTGTTGGTGCTTTGTTTAAACATTGCTAAGGGAGTGGCTTCTATGGTGGGGCCAGTGCCTAGTAAGAGGTCACCTGGGTAACCCCATGGAAGTTATGAGCATGTGAAAACTTAATAACTTATTAGGAGGGTTGAGGTAGTGAAACACTTAACCAGATAAGTAAGATACCTCACCCATGCCTTGAGTGCTCTCGTAGGCTAAGGATGGGTTGAGAAGGCCTGGTTGGCAAGGTTGATCTCCTCGTCCCCATGAGAGGACATGTCGGCTCCACATGTGTCACACTATGGGGCCAGTGCCTAGAGAGGGGCTACCAGGATAACCATAGATGGGGGCTGGCTTCTGTGATAGATAGCCTGGGTAACCCAACTAGGACCATGCGATGACACTCTCCTTACACAACTTAGTTACTTCCTCTTTATTTTTTTGTTACCTTTGGAGTATAGTCTTGGCTTCATCTTTGATCTTGTTTGGATGTTGGTTTTGTTTGGTGGATTACTGTCATTTCTATGCAGTCTTGTTATCTTGTATGCTTGTGAGGTGTCTGTATCTTATTGTTGTTTCACTATTGTAACTTTGACCTAGTGGAGCCTCGATGTTATCTCTTATGTCGGTGGGGTGGACCTCTGAGTTCCACATGGTTCGGAGGTTGAGCTATCCATTGGTCTTTTGTAGATTCGATCAAGTCCCGTGCAGAGATGTTCCAATCCCTGATTGCTCTTCCACTTTCAGTGATGTTGAATACTTTTATTTGTACTCATTTGTAGACTAACAAGATCAGTCCTGTAATCTTGTACTGAGACTTTGCAATCAATCTATCTTGCTTTTGTAAAAGTTATTTTTATCTAATATAGTAGTTTAATGGTTATCACTTATGTGGTTTTATTTTGAATTTACTGATGCAGTTATGTTGCCCTAGGGTTGTTAGAAGTGCATTTTCCTTTATGTTGTGTAATTAGATATCTTTGGTTACTTATAATGCAATTTCTTGCTTTAAAAAAAAAAATTTATTTCTGTAATTTTACACTTTTGTCTAGCACTCTAGGGTTGCATGATGGGGCATTACACATCCAATATCTAGAACTGACTATAATAGATATACTGATTAAAAATACATTTTCTAATTATCATTTCTAAAGAAGGCTTAAATAAAATCTAATAGTTATAAATATATTATAGAAACTTCCTATTGTGAGCATAAGTTACTAGAATCTTCTAACGATATAAACAAAGAGATTCACCATAACCATTATTTGAAAACTCTATCAATTCTTCAAGCTCTAAGTAAATTAAACAAATGAAAAAAATTTAGCCAACAGAGGATTGTGGAATGAATGTTAAAGAGACAGGTTTGAGCATTCAAATTGGAATACCATGTGATCAAAGGGCTGTGAGGTGGAACCTAAAGAATAATTGCAAGAGATAAGTTTCAAGAGTAAGCATGCATAAGGAAGATCTATAATGTAATAAAAGTTTCATCTTGTGGCTGCACGACATGCTGAGACAGAGATATAAAACCAAATTTTATCTGGATTAAATAAATGTTGTAGATCGCTACAGGTAGCCGCAGTTAGGAGGAATGACTAGCTTATACCAATGATTTTGTCTAAAAAAATGGAACAACTTCAAAAAGGTATGCATGTAGGTAAAAACAACATGAACAAGACTTTCAAATTGGCATACCTCAAGGGTAACATCTTAGCTAATAGAAAATTTGAGAAGAAAGGCTAAGGGATGGATCCAAGTATACAATCTAGGTAGACTTATCATCCAGGAGACCAAATGATGGTAAATTTGAATTTTGTTCTCACAATATGCAATCCATCATAACAGAGTCCAAGCTCTAGGAAAAAAAAATGTCCATACCCAAGGAATCGACACCTAGCTGAGTTGCCTGTCAAAGACCAAAAAAGATTGAATCATTGAATACAAGGTATGTATGGAATTGTATAATAAATGGATAGGGAAATGCTAACTAGGTTTTGCCAGGTAATGCAGACCATAGGAGCAAATTCAATACGACGACTGAAATGGTATCTTTGGCACGCCAAAGTTATAAAATAAACTAAAGCCTTATAAAATCATCTATGGGTGATAAAAGAACATTTGTTGTTTTATCGACAAAACACCTTAGTGGGGAGTGATTGATATGGTTTGGTTTTCAACAAAGAAATAGATGAATCCACTCCATAGTAGAGACATCCACCAGGAATGGCGATTACAAAATCAGCCAAGTGCTTAATTTTGCCTCACAAAAAATAAAATGACTAAGAGATGAGTCATTTGCAGTTAGAAGAAAATTATAGAGTTGAATACAAAGTACTACATAGCATTGGCACTATAGGGGGGTCATCCTACATGCCAAGACACCACAATTGATGCCAACCGATTTATGTGTTACTTTCAAAATCAAGGGGAATTAGATTAGCTACCCCAAGGAAATCATCCTCAGATAAATAAATTGTAGTTTTAAAGGAAACCGATGAAATAATCTTAAAATATAAATTTGGCATTGCTATCGTCAATAGAATCAAATCTTATAAGTTAATCTACTACTACTCAATTATGCAGGGTAGCTTTTGAAGAAGCCAAGTGTTCATGTGAATGTCTCGATTAAAGGATTACCAAACACCTTGATGATAGTAGGTGATGGGAAGACATGAATATTTCTTAGAACATAATAAAGGTAGATGCAAAATGGTCTATAAACAGAAGAGAGACCGAAAAAGAGTATCATGCATATAGATTCATCTATTTCAAAACAATATTGACATACCTGGATTTAATCCTTGAACCTCCAAATTAGTATCCTCCAATTGTATCTTTTCTTCCTTTCCATTATTCTTCTTCTACCAGACTCCTCTTCCCCCAAACTTACAAAAAAAACCCTTCAAATATCCCTCCTCTCAAAAAAATAGTCCCATTCAATAAATTCCCACTCATCATATCTCGCTACTGAAATCCACTTTCTACAAAAATTAAATGCATTAAATCTCCACCTATACGAAGATTCTCCAATCTAATAATTTATTACCCACTCAAATGACAACTCACTAATAGTAATAATAATCTATGAATAAAATATAAAATAATGTCTTATATAAAAAAATATTTATTCACTTAATGAAATATTAAATATTTATAATTTATTTATTATTATTGTTATTATTATTACTTATTAAAATTATTAATTTAATTCCTATTTGAAAACAATATTTAATATGCCTCAGAATTAAGATTATTTATTTAACAAAATAGATTAATAATTTCTATTTATTGAAGCAATAAACCAATAATAAAAAACTCAAAAAATACAAACCAAACAGTTCCGATGACAACACTCTACTGAACAACAGAAACTCACAACCTGACCAAACTGACAAAATCCAAAACTGAGAACTAATCCTCATCGAGAATGGTGACAAACTAAGGGACCTCATGTTATCTCCATTCCACAACTTTCATTGGTATGACATATACATAGATATACATATATGTAGATATACATACATATATATATAGATAGATAGATATACATACATATATATACATATACATATACATATATATACATATATATATATAATCATCCAAACAGTCACACTATGAATTGCAACATAGTAGGGTACTCGACATGAGTAATGCTACACTATCCCTTCACATAACACATCACAAATATCCACATCAAGCAAGTTCATCAATAACTAAACAACTAGATAACACATCATCAGATAGTTGCATAAATCACATAGTAAAACTAATCTACACAATCAATTAACCCATAACTAGTCACAACATAAGCATAATGTACTAATCATAAGCATCAATAGTGTCATCAAAACAATAAATCCATCATTCATAATATGTCATAATGTCTAGATATAAAGGAATAACTAATAGTCTATTAGAAAACCAAAATGAGGGGCACTACTTCCTCCCCCCTAGGATTAGGCTTATTCTTGGAAGCCTGCAACAAGATAAGGGTAAAGATCTCACATCCAGACACAACCTCCCAAGAACTGAGGACTCAACATTAGGATCCAACTAGACCTTTACCTGCGCTATGCCCTACCGCTAAGGGTCTACTCTTGATGTTGCAGAACGTGCATGAGCTCCAAAGAAAGTTGCATGTCCTCTACCTGTAGTCTCCAAGATTGTCCCATGATGCTTTGCTTGGTGGTGTTCAATCACTACAAACACTCTATGAGACCTCCTTGCATCACCTATGGTCATCTCTGAAGCTGCTAGCCTCTAACCAAAAAATGTAGCGTTCTTTTGTGGACACTACCTAGCTATATGGCCCTGCTGGCCACAAGAGAAACATCTTGTACCTCTACCAAAACCTCTGCCACCTGAGAAAGCATTGAATTGCTGAAAACTATCTCTACTAACTGTAGACAGTGTGCTCTAAGCCAGTCAATCAATATGATCACGTCTAGCTCGTTGCCAACTCTGATTCTTCTTAGACTGAAATCTATTACCCTACTAAAGTTGAGAATTCTTTGGTTGTGACTAAGAATGCTGCTGCTACTGCTCACCCTTAGTGGGTGCATGATGACCTCTGGAAGAATTTTCTACCTGTGTCTTACCACATCAAGACCCAAAGCCTACAAAAGGTGCACTACCAATATGCACACCTATATGACCTCCAAGAACCATAGCCAAATTCTCCTCTACCAAATGGGCCTTCTCAACTACTACCTCCATGGTCTTAGGTTTGAAAACCTGAACTCGTCCACTGATACGGGCATTTAAGCCCCTAATGAAGTGTTGAACTTACATAACCTCATCATCGCCAATGCTTGCATACTACTTAAGCTCATAGAATTTACACTCATACTGCTCTACTGACATGGCCATTTGTCTCAAGTCATGGAACTCGTCTACATGATGTTGCTTTTAGTGATTGAATAGGAAATGAGCTCTTAACCTCTCCAAGAACAATCCCAATTAACTATACCAATGTCCAAGTGCAACTTTTGTTCCTCCAAACTCCACCAAGTAGAAGCAAAACCTCTGAGATGCAAGATGGCACATCTTGCCTTGGTGTTACTACCATACAGATGCATGAAAAAACACCTACCCAAATCCAACAACCAAGTCTCTTCCTCCAAACTACTACCAGATCCATCAAAAGTGGGAGGGCGTGCCCTCAACAGATCTCTCATATGACTAGCCAAGGCAACCTCATGTTCTACTGTCATCTCTCTCCTTCTAGGAGACCTTTATCTTTCTATAACCTTTGGCTGATCAACCTCCTACCTCCCTCCTAGTTGATCTACCTCCTATTTAGGACCTAGACAGGCAGGGACCTTCTCAAGTAAGTGAGGCAATTGAGATCCCTCAGGCTGACCCTGATTCTCTACATTCTAACCACCACCTTCCTAAGTACTCTCATGAGGGGAACTAGGAGGAGGGCTATAGCCACCACCTCTCTTGCATCCCATACCTTGACCTCGACCTCTAGGCATCTTCTGACACATACACCACCTAAGGACAACCTTAGTTAGATGAGGAAGACAACAAGGGAAAAATACTCTATAGAATCTAAGAAACTAGGACAACATAATGGGCTTATATATACCTAGAGTACCCAGTGTTTGAAAACCCTACTCTGATACCAAATGTAATGCCCCACCACGGAACCCAAGAGAGTTAAGTTTATCCAAGCAAAATAAAGGTAATTTAAAAAAAAAAATAGAAGTAATGATAACTAAACATAACATAGTCTAATAGAAACAAGTTAAACTAACATCTCTAGGGATTACATACCTGCATTATTGTAATCAAACAATATTCAACAACGTAAATCCAATGAGTCAAAACTAACATTTTTAAATTACAACATCAGATGAATATAACAACATTTTTTCTATCAAGATTACAAGTACCAATTAGTCTATCTACAAGAGAAATTACATAATTAGATTGTTTAAAAGCTCTTTTCTAAATACATTGAATTACTTAAGGAATTCCACTAATACACAGGTCTAGACACAAATAGTACAAATATTTGTCTTCAAATTTAGGTGCAAAAATGGAATCTGCTACAAGAGATACATCCATGAACCATGGCACCAGAAAACCAATGGAATAATGCACAACCACCCAACCATGTGGAACCCTGAGGACCACCCCCCATGCTAGGAGATAACAATGAAGTCCTACAATGTCAATAGTCAAGATGGAAAATACAAATAGGTAAAAGACTAACACATATTCTGACAACACAGTTAAAATAAATATCAGAAGTAGCTCAAACAATGCTCTCAGAGGCAACATGAACAATGAGGAAAGAACACAAAAGGGGAAACTAGACTACATTAGGTAGAGTGTCATCGCATGGTCCTGACATGGGTTATCCTGGTTGTCTCTCACTAGACACTGGCCCCCATCCATGGTTATCCTGGCAGCCTCTCTCTAGGCATTAGCCCCATAGGGTGACACATGCAAAACCAACTATCCTCTGATGAAGACAAGGAAGTCGATCATGCCAAGCAGGCCTTCTCATCCCATCCTTAGCTTGAATGAGTGCTACAGGCATGGGTGAGGCATCCAATTATCTTATTTAATGAGATAGCTACCCATACCATCTTAGGTTAATTATTAGTTTATCACTTCATTACAACTTTCAAAGGGTTATCATGGCAGCCACTTTGGGCACTGGCCCCATAGTGAAATCTACTCCCCTATGTGCATCTAGTTACCCTAACCATCATGACAAGTATACAATGACAATGCAAGATATCAATCCTCTTACATACAAATAAAACCATCATCTCAAATATCAATGCTCAACTTTTTTTATTTTTTTATTTTTTACATTACCAAGACTTCATACAAAACTAGGGTATCATAAACATTACTTAGGACCAAAAGTACCCTAGGCCTCTAGAGCAAATCAACTAAAAGGTAAAAGTGAATGCAAATAAAACAAACCATTTCTAAGTTAATCCTACTCATAGCTATAAGTTATAATCTTCATCAATATGAACTTATGAAGAGAAATTAACTATAAATATTGCTTGAAAAGAAACTTAAATTTTAACAATCTAGATATGACACTTAAATTAGGTACATTATGGATGATTCTATACCTTAAAAGAATAATGAACCAAAACTATTTTTCTTAAAACAACATTAGATCTATATCATAACAAATCACATTAAATCAACTAAGGCAACTAAATTTAAGAATCTATGTCATCCCTTATCCTACCTTCCTAATAATCAAACAACTAATCTTTTCAAAATATCTTAATTGCAAAATTAGCTTAAGATTTGATTTGACAGTTATACAATTACATAATACCAATAGAAGAATATATTCAAAATAGTAGATTTAATATCATATCTATATAAATAAAGAAATAGAAATAATATTTGAATTTCGTAAGATTAATTAACTCTCATTAGCATTATAATCATGTAATTTAGATAAACATACTCTATTAAAGAAAATTTATTACACACAATATCTAGAACTAACTATAACAAATATAGTGATTAAAAATATATTTTCTAATTATCATTTCTGAAGCAGGCTTAAATAAAATCTAATAGTTATAAATATATTATAGAAACTTCCTATTGTGAGCCCGAGTTGCTAGAATCCTCTAATGATATAAACAAATAAATTTACTATAACCATTATTTGAAAACTCTATCAATTATTCAAGCTCTGAGTAAATTAAACAAATGATAAATTTTCAGCCAACAGAGGATTGTGGATAGAAGGTTAACAAGACAGGTTTGAGCATGCAAACTATAATACAGGTAAGTGCAAAAAGTTGGGTCCACATAGAGGGGAAGTCGCAGGCAAAAGAAAAAATCCCGACAGAAATGGTTACCGATTTAGGAATGGGTACTTGAGCCTAAACGGGTACTTGCTTAGAAACGGGTACCCGTTTCTATAAACATATTTGAATTTGAAAAAAAATTCTGCATAGTTTTTTTTTCCCATACAAAAGAAACAGGTACCCATTCCTAAAAGCTTAGGCTTGGGAAAGGCACGGTAAGGTAGCCTCTTGCCTTAGACCTACAAGTTTAGTTTACCTATATGGCTAACGACATTTTTTTCTAAATTTTTTTATGAAATTCAAACCCATTACAGATGACAGTGTCTAGTTTTCAAATATATAATTTTTTTTATTGGACTTGTTTTTCTATTTATTATTTAATTTATGAGCAAACTAGTCCAAAAACTTGAAATGATAGGTGTTTGTATTTTTTTAATAACTTTTAATTTTTAATTTTTTTTGAAAAAAAATTATATTTCATCAATCTACATATCATTCTTTACACAATGAAAAAAAAAATCATTTTATGATTAGTTTTGCTCAAATTATGTTGGTTGTACACAAGGGTTTTTGAAAACAACAATTAAGGCCAATAAAAAATTAATAAAAAAAATTATTTGGAAAAAAATTATAAAAAAATATCCTCATCAAACTTCACTATACTACACATCTTTTCCCAAAAGGGTTCAGAAAAATATTTTATTTAGGTCAAATTATGTTGGTTGTACACGTGCATGATATGGTAAAAAAAGGTGACTTTTAAATAGTGGTTTTTAGAAATGCCTATTGAAAATCAATTTGTGTCATTTGGGTATTAAAATAAATTACATGTTTGGAAACTAGACTCTGAGTACTACATTTCATATTACTAATTTTTTTAAGATTCAATATTTAAGTGCCTCAAATGTTTAGGTCAAATGTGACAATTCTAAAAATCAAGGAAAACACTTCCATTTCTTGGCCAAAAAGTGGACCCAACTTCTTGCACTAACCCATATTGTGCCATCAGAGGGCTGTGAGGTGGAACCTAAAGAAAAATTGCAAGAGATAAGTTTCAAGGGTAAGCGTGCATAAGGAAGATTAGTCAGGTAATAAAAGTTTCATCTTGTGGTTACACAACACGCTGAGACAGAGATATAGAACCAAATTTTATCTAGACTAAATAAATGCTGCAGATCACTACAGGTTGATGCAGTTAGGAGGAATGACCAGCTTATACCAACAATTTTGTCTAAAAAATGGAATGGCTTCAGAAAGGTATGCATGCAGGTAAAAATAGCATGAACAAGACTTTCAAATTGGCATACCTCAAGGGTAACATCTTAGCTAATAGAAAATTTGAAAAGAAAGGCTAAGGGACAGATCTGAGTATACAATCTAGGTAGACTTATCAGCCAGGAGACCAAATGACAATAAATTTAAATTTTGTTCTCACAATATGCAATTAGTCATAACAAAGTCCAAGCTTTGGGAAAAAAAGTCCATACCTAAGAAATTGACGCCTAGTTGAGTCACTTGTCAGAGACCAAAAAGGTCAAATCGTTGAATACAAGGTATGTAGGGAATTGTATAATAAATAGATTTTTCAGTCATTGATAGGGAAATGGTAACTGGGTTTTGCCAGGTGATGTAGAGCATAGGAGCAAATTCAACAAGATGACTGAAATGGTATCTTTGGCATGCCAAAGTTATAAAATAAACTAAAGCCTTATAAAATCATCTATGGGCAATACAAGAACATCTATTATTGTATTGAAAAAACACCTTAATGGGGAGTGATTGATATGGTTTGGTTTTTAGCAAAGAAGTAGAGAAATCCACTCCATAGTAGAGATGTCCACCAGGAAGGGCGATTAAAAAAATAGCCACTTAATTTTGCCTCAAAAAAAAAATGACCAAGAGATGATTCATTCGCAGTTAGAAGAAAATTATAGAGTTGAATCCAAAGTAGTACATAGTGTTGGTGCTATAGGAGGGTCACCCTGCATGCTAGGAAACCACGATTGGTGCCAACTGGTTTATGTGTTGCTTTCAAAATGAAGGGGAATTGGATTAGCTACCCCAAGGAAATCATCCTTAGATAAATCAATTGTGGTCTTAAAGGAAATCAATGAAATAAGATTAAAATATAACCTTGGCATCGTTGTCCTCTACAGAATCAAATCCTATAAGTTGTTCTATTCCTACTTAATTATGCATGGCAGCTTTTGAAGAAGCCAAATGTTCATATGAATGTCTCGATTAAAAGATTACCATCGATGATAGTAGGTGATGGGAAGGCATGAATATTTCTTAGAACATAATAAATGTAGATGCAAAATGGTCTATAAACAAAAGAGAGACCAAAAAAGAGTATTATCCTTAGAGATTCATCTATTTCAAAACAATATTGACATACTTGGATTTAGTCCTTGAACCTCCAAATTAGTATCCTCTAGTTGTTTCTTTTCTTCCCTTCCTTGATTCTTCTTCTGCTAGACTCCTCTCCCTCCAAACTTATAGAGAAACCCCCTTAAAATATCCCTCCTCTCACAAAAATAGTGCCATTCAATAAATTCCCACTCCATCATACCTACTACGGAAATCCACTTTCTCCAAAAATTAAATGCATTAAATCTCCACCTACATGAAGATTCTCCAATCTGATAATTTATTACCCACTCAAATGACAACTCACTAATAGTAATAATAATCTATGAATAAAATATAAAATAATGTCTTATACAAAAGAATATTTATTCACTTAATGAAATATTAAATATTCATAATTTATTTATTATTATTGTTATTATTATTACTTATTAAAATTATTAATTTAATTCCTATTTGAAAACAACATTTAATATACCTAAGAATTAACATTATTTATTTAACAAAATAGATTAATAATTTTTATTTATTGAAGAAATAAACCAATAATAAACAACTCAAAAACTACATACCAAACAATTCTGATGACAACACTATACTGAACAATAGAGACTCACAACTTGACCAAACTGATGAAATCTAAAACTGAGAACTCATCCTCATCGAGAATGGTGACAAACTAAGGGACCTCATGTTATCTCCATTCCACAACTTCCATTGGTATGAAGGGATCCTTAGACCTGCCAATTCGGGTGGAGTCGATGCCTGGTACCTACAATCCTATAGCAAACAAAAGGGTCAAATACAACATATATATATATATATAATCATCCAAACAGTCACACTGTGACAGGGAAACACATCATAACAGGGTACTCAACATGATTAATGCTACACTATCCCTTCACATAAGACATCACAAATATCCACATCAAGCAAGTTCATCAATAACTAAACAACCAGATAACACATCATCAAATAATTGCATAAATCACATAGTAAAACTAATCTACATAATCAATTAACCCATAACTAATCACAACATAAGCATAATGTACTAATCATAAACATCAACAATGTCATCATAGTGAACATCAATGAGTGTCATCAAAACATTAAATCCATCATCAATAATATGTCATAATGTCTAGATATAAAGGAACAACTAACAGTCTATCAGAAAACCAAAATGAGGGGCACTACAGTATACAAATGGCTACATAATTATAAAATATAATTTATAAATGACTTCATTTGACCCCCTCCAAAAGGTGAAGTAAAATTAGTTTTTATTAGCATTTTGATAGGTGCAGAGGAGACTCCATCAAGCATTTAATTTATGACTAGGAGGGTTCTATCTAAGGGGTTTTGATGTAAGGTTATTTTTATCTAACTTGTTTCAATTAAACCCCTTTAGATAGAACCCCTCAAGGCTTAAATCGTTGAATTTTCTAAAAAATATGTGATTTCAGGTAAAAAATAGGATGTCCCATAAGTGGGACACACTATTGTGGGACAACCCTACTAGGTCATTAACCAAACCAATCTAATAAATATCAAATAATGTATTCAAATAGATGTCATCATCAACTATTGAAATGAACAGTTCCTTGAAATATTGGTAATAGCCAAGATCTAAAAACAAATGCAACATGTATATAAATCTAAACTCAATATAAATATATGAATCAACAAAGAAGATTGAACTAGAAATACATTTCAAAATCCCATTAGTCTAGCTACAATTCATTCCAAATGAAATTCACAAAGTCAAGACACTTCACATAACTAAACCTTCCTTAAAATTTCATAAGTCATAAAAAAGTCCCATATGCTATTCTAAAAGGATTTTCAAATACTTCAAAATAAGTTTTACAACTGTTGTTATAGTTAACCAATAAAAAAAGCTCATAATTGTTATCCTAGAAATTTTTTTTTATCTTAGAGTGACTACAAAATTACAATATGTTGTAGATTGAGACTTATTGTCTCGAAAAACTTATTGCATTGAATCAATCTTGGTTCTAAATAATACAATTGTCAAAGTATATTTTTATGGCGGGTCTTCCCACTTAAGGGTTTCCCATGTAAATCCTATATCTTGTGTAATCTTGTCATTATATACTATTCCATTACTTTCATATATATATATATATATATATATATATATATATATATATATATATATATTGATGTTTATATTTGATACATGTCATTGACTATTAACTAAATGCACAATCTTAAGAGCTCATTATTTCATTCTATCAATTATATTGCAAAAGGGTGAAAATCCCTAGCATTTGGTATTAGAGTGAGATTGCTTGTTCAAGTGGTATCTACAACATTGGAGTGTAAACCCTAGAATGTGTGATAGTGAAACCCTACAATAGTTATAAGGTTATTGTCGATGTATAACTAGAATCAAACATCTTTGGAGAATTTTGTGAGTGAGTAGAACATCATTAAATCTATGGTGAGGCCATCAAGGTCTAAAATTGAAAAGTTCAATGGTCAGAACTTCAAACAATAAAAATTGATGATGGACGATCTTCTAGTTGAAAGAGATCAATGGATTGCAATATCTTCTTCAACTAAACCTTTAGGTATGTCTAATGGTGACTGGGTAAAATTGGATAAGAAATTTGGAAGTACTATTTAGTTATGTCTATCAGAGTCTATTTAATGAACAATGGTCTATAGTGCAGTCCATACGAAATGCCTCCATTGTCAATGTTGGGGATCACTTGTAGGTATACTACTAATATCAGCACTTGCATCATTAGGAGGGGCAATGCTTGTGTGATAAGAAAAAGAGGTCACTCTCCTTTTAGGGTTTTTATTTTTCCCACATAAGAAACATTTTCAGGACTAAATTTTTAAAGGCTTAAAATCCCACAAAGAAAAAAATATTGTTGAAGGTTTGAAAGCCTATGGAGTAATAATAATAATCAAAATCCTTATTTATTCCACTTTAATAATAGTTCAATCATAATAAGTTGTTTAATAACAAAGTCATCTATGTAGGATTTGACTAACAAAATATATAAAAGAAGAATTCATCATGTAGTAGTGAATTTAGCCAAACCACGACTCTCAATTTTGACATTTTACTACCCAAGAAGAATTTTGATGCTAAAAAAGCTCTACACAGTTTATATCCAGAAGCAATCTATTATTATTCAAGATGGATTGTGGAAATATCATGTCTTTAATTTTACTACCCTTCGCTTGATGTGCTGATTGCTCTTGCTCCTTCATTACTCACAATTGATAACCCTGCCTTAAAGATTTTGAAACCAAATTCACAGTTCTTTATCCAATCTAAAAAATATAATTAAACCCATTGTAGCAAAGAACACAAAAGATCTTCCTATAGCACTCCTTGGAATTAAGCTATAGACAAATATTACATAATGCAAAACATAACACTAAATTGCCCTCTTTCCATTATTCATTGGTTTTAGAAGAGTTCAACGACTCTACAATTAAGCTCATTCCCACAAATACCTGACTCTACTATCAGACTAACAACCATATAGATTTTTAATATCCTATGACCCTTTTGTAAATTAGAACTAAGAAATTCTTCCTAAGCTGTGACCCTTAAAAAATCTATGACTCATTTCTACTCAGTCAAAATGCCTTCATCAGCATAATATAGAATAAGGAACTCTATTTTTGGCATTGGGGAAGTGATGGCTACTTGGATAGGTTTATAAATGTATTGAAACTATTGATTCAGAAGAAGAGAGCACACCATACCATCTTTAGGAGGAGGTGGTCAGTTACAAACCACTGAGTTTAAATTGCCAGCCACCCACTACCTGCCTTTATTCTCCAAAAATATAGCTCATTCTATATTTCTCCATGCGAGGAATCAATTATCAACATACTTCCCTTTGATGCTGAGCAAACTAGTCGATCACAGAGCTTCACTACCTAGTGTAATGCCCTGTCATGCAACCCTAGAGTGCAAGGGTAAAAGTACAAAATTACAGAACTAATTTTTTTTTTAAGCAAGTAAATGCAATAGGAGTAACCAAAGATATCATAATACATGACATGAACAAAAGTGCACTTCTAACTCCTCTAGGGAAACATAACTACATTAGAGAATATAAAGTATAAACCACACAAGTGATAACCATTTTACTACTGCTATAAATCAAATCAACTTTAACATTAGCAAGATAGTTAATTTATCAAGGTCTTAGTACAAGATTACAAGATTACAAGATTACAAGACTGATCTTGTCGGTTTACAAAAGCATGCATAAGAAAGTATACAACACCACCAAAGGTAGGAAGCAAACTGGAACTGGAACACCTCTATGCAGAACTCGAACCGCATCTCCAAAAAAAAACCAATGGATAGCTCGTACCACCCAACCATGTGGAACCCTGAGGTCCACCCCTCCAAGCTAGGAGATAAAGATGAGGATTCCACTAAGCCAAGAAACAACATCCAAAAATAAAAGAACGATAACTGACTTGACACAACCGACCATATCATCAAAGCTGCACAAGACAAGACATCACTCCAGAGGTACCACCAAGAAACAAAAGAACTACATAAGGAGAGTGTCATCGCATGGTCCTATCATGGGTTACCTAGACTATCTATCCCTAGAAGCCGGCCCCCATCTATGGTTACCCTGGCAACCTCTCTCTAGGTGCCGGCCCCATAGGGTGACACATGCAGAGCTAACTGGTCCTCCCATGGAGACAAGGAGGTCGGCCTTGCCAACCAGGCCTTCCCATCCCATCCTTAGCCTACGAAAGCACTCAAGGCATGGGTGAGGTCCTTTACTTATCTTGTTAAGTGTTTTAATACCCCAACCCTCTTGATTAAGTTATTAAGTTTTCCACATGATTACAACTTCCATGGGGTTACCTAGGCGTCCTCTCACTAGGCATCGGCCCCACCATGAAAGCCACTCCCTTAGCATTCTAGGGTCAAACATACATACCCCACATATAGGTATAAAAGTCACAAATCAGATCTGGGCCATAACGTATGCCATTCACTAGGTCATAACAAGCAATCCATAATCTCTTCAAAATGAAGCCAAAACCATAAGAACCAAGTACTGTACTCAAAAGACCATTCCCTAATCAATGTAAGATGTGAAAATCTAGAAAACCCAATGCCATAATTCGAATCAAAACCAAGAGCTACCCCTCTATAGTTAGGTACACAGACACTAAAACACACAAAAGTTTCTCATTCAAATGGAAACCAAGGTTTAATACTAGACACCTGATTGCCACAGGAGAGCCAAACTAAGAAATGAAATAGACCAGTTACATCATTCTTTTCTGTAACATTGCAAGGTTCCCCACCCATGAACAAGAAGCATAAAAACTGAAATAAATTCATAAACATCATAGGCCTTGGAAATACACTTGACCACTTTACTAAAATTCATTCCAACAATATATCGTCTTCACAAGAACCCACACATAAACACAACTCACCCCCAAGATAGACACAAAGATCCCACACTGGCGTAAAGATACGACAAGGTAGTAATCAAGTAAAAAGAAATTCAAAGAACTCCTAATCCAATCAAGGAAACCTCTTACACCAAGTTATCACCAAAAGCACAACATCATAACTCTAGGAATTAGTAAGGCAGAGAAGGAGAACCATAAACCGAACATCCCTTCTTCACATAAGTCAAGGAAAACTCATAAATTAAATTCTATTAACTCCACAACCGAAATTAAAGACACTCCAAATTCCCATAACAAAATCAAAACACAATTCCTTGTTTCCCAAATTAAGAATCTAAGATGGAGCAAATACATATATAGTGACGTACACCTATATAAAAGTGTGGCAAGGAATGTTATAAGCCCGAAGCAAACAAATTAATATTTTAATAGGATAATTTATACTCGAAGCACATTATTGTTGCCTCATGGAACAAGGGCATTAATACAAATTACACTACAATTTCTAGAGACCACCATAAATAATACATTTCCTTAAATCAATTTCCTAACAATTACCAATTGTAAAACCACAACAATAATCATAATTACCTTTACGTGTAAACTACTAACTACCATACTACAATCTTCAAATCATTACAAACCTAATTAATTTAACTTACCATATAAGATTTGTCACTTACCATTTCTACCAAAACATCTAAAAGTACTTTATTTACAATAAGCAAAATATTTCTCTGAAACAAAACAAAATCAAAACAACTATAACATAAATATTTCTCCAAAAAGCACCTTCCAATTTAATTCCCTATCTAATAATCTATTGTCTACCATTTCCTACTGAAATGCATAACTTTGTTACCAAGAGCATAAACTTCCAATCATTTATAACCAATTATGACTTCATGAATCTATGACTTCCCTATACGCACAACTTCCATTACCTTTCCCAATTCCAATCCATAAAAACGTATTGCCATTGACATGAGAATATCTTCAAACACAAATATACTCCTTCTCAAATTATTTAACTAACTCAATTTCTAATTAATTTTAACCACAATAAATATTTTCTTAAGAACATAAAATACCATCATCCGAAAGACAATTACAATATCCCAACAAAATGACTATAGCATCTATAAGTGATTATAATCATAATCTTCCATTGACATTAATCTGACTACCAAAATTTTGTCAACAACTGTAAATATAATTCACAACTTTATCACTATGCTTACTATCTCTAATGCTTGTAAAGAAAACAACTAGATCAAGTAAATTGCTACCTAAAACATAAACATCTCACCCACTACTAAATCCTCAAGAGTCAAAAGCAAAAACACATTAACTTCCTATTATCCACAACAAGAGAAAGTGAATTTACCATGATAGTTTCTAGTAACTTCCGAATGTAGAAACCACATCTATAACTATAGTTCATTCAAGCAACCCAACCAACTAACATTATCTAAGAATCTTAGCTAGGCACATCAACTAACACAAGTATTATTTGTTTGACAACCATAACAATTACTATTCTATACTGACGAATGGAGAAGATTTAATTCCATTTAGGGACATAGAGCACTATGGAAACTAATAAATCTCGAAGTGCTACTACTTAAATTGCTTAACAAGAAGAATTTGTTGGAGTTATTCTAAGACAATGTTTCTCTACTCTAAAGCAAGGATTATAACACTAAAAATTACTTACTCCAACTACTAGTACCATAGAATCTAACATCTTTTGGAAGATTTACCCATTACAACAAAATTTCCATGCTATACAAATCTTTCTCAAAATGGAATTAGTGATCTTATAAAAACAAGGTTACCATATGTAATTCCTAATACAAAACCCTCCTAAATAACAAAAAGCAACTATACCAAAACCCCAAATCCATCAACGCTCATACTTCTAAATTCCACCGTCCTCAACTATCTAACAACACAATTATAAAAATAACTTATTCCCATAGGATACTAACAACATAAGCTATCCTCTATCCTATAAATAACTCAACAAGCCTACACTACAACTCTGGCAGAATACTAAAATTACTATTTCTTTAACCCCCATGCTCAAACATAAGTTCCAACTAACCCAGCAACTCCAAAATGAACACAACAAGACTTATCATAAACTACCAAGTGTGGTACCCATCACACACTACAACTTCCCTGCTAGCTGAGCGATCGAAGTATAACCACTAGCCAACAACAACAAAAAGAAAGACTTTCTAGAAAGCCAAACAAACACAATACCCTACTAGGAACAGCGTCCACCCCACTGAGACAATGAAAACTAATTATCTCCACTGTACACTTAGTAATCTTACATCTATTACTCTTTTCTTAAGGAACATGCGAACACTCTAGAATTAAATCTGGAATAAAATGACACAAAAATGATAAATAACGACTCTAGTCTTTAAAAGAATCTAATTTTTATTCCATATTTACATGTATTAATGAGTTGAGTACTATTTCTTTACTCTCAGTCATACATACGTTCTAAATAGAACTTTCTATATAGACTTATTTATAACTCTTTCTACTGCAAGCTAAATAAGCTCTTGCTAATACAATTACTAAATACAATGAATAATAATAATGAAATCACAATTAGCTGCATTAAAACCAGAGAGGAATCCATGGGTGAAATTCTTCAGAAGTTCTCTGCACCAAGGGCGTACGGCCAGGAAGGAAGGAATGAGCTAAAAAGCATACAAATTGTAGAGCATGGAAAGGGTTTGGACACCGTTTTACCTCAGATAGAGAGAGAAAGTTAAATGAAGATTCCACAGTGATAGAAATCATGGTTCTTAGGCAAAAATATTTGGAAGGCAAGCTTCCAGGGAGCCATACAGCGACGCCAGCAAGGTGAGACAATGAATTTTCCCATAGATCCTCCTTAGTATTCCTATGAACTCTAAAACAGGCAATTGTTAGGGAAGGCTATGGTTTATGCAGGCCGAGAGGAGAAAGGTGAAGGAGCTCAATCAAGTCAATAATTTGCTAATTCCTCAGAAGGGCACTAAAACATCAGTCACAGAAAGTTCACTCCCCTTATCCGAGCTTACAAAAAACAACAATACAGCAAGGATAAGAATTCCCAACAAGAGTGCATTCATAGAGGGATAATGGAGATACAGATTGTGCCCAATTTGAAAAGCAAGCAACATATGATCGCTCGATGGGTGTATTACAAGGTAAGTAAAGGTGCACATCGCCACTAACTTGAAGCTATCCAGGAAGGTTAAGTTTGCATCTTCCCTGACGGTCACGGAGGTAAGGAGGAAGTAATTGCAAGGCTTGAGCACTTGCACCCAAAGAAGATTCATGGAAAATGCCAATATGAATGACCAACAAGTTCAGAAATTCCTCATCGTGAAAGATATGGCAGAAGATAATTTCCACTACAATAATGCTCACATAAAAAGGACTAACAGCTACAGATTACATGATAACGAAAAGGATTTAAAACTTTCAAGCGAAGGCAAAAAGCGGGGTTAAGGAATTCTTAAATAAAACAGCAATTATGGATATGATAGCGTACCAGTGAGCTCCAGATGAATGCATTAACAAAATATCAACTTATGCCAGATTGATGTCCGAAGAGGTGCAGTCTTTTGGAGTGCCGCGACTATAGGGTAAGCAATTTCCCCCATAGAACATGCTGCACAACATTTTAAACTACAAGCTACATGATTACAGATTTCCATAGAGAAGGACAGAACAACACACCTCAATTTTTTTTTTGTCCCACTTCCCAATTTCTCCCCCAAAATGATTCAACTCATAAAAATAAATGCCAAGGACATGCATCCATTTCTCTGCATTTTGCATCCACTCCTCCGAGAAATTCAACAATTTTACTAAAAATAGAGATTCAAATCTCCCCACTTCAAATTGACAACTCAGGGCATTTATTTCACATAGCACAATTATTCTGAAACCAAAAACGTAATTTAATAATTACCCGTAACTCTCATTATGACATAAATACTCTTGGGAAGCAGATAATTAATTCTAGATTATCATAAAATTTAACCAAGGAAACAATTACTCTCAAGAAACAACTACTCTTGCAAGGCAGAAGATTAATTCTAGACTATTATAAAATTTGGCCAAGGAATCAATCCAAGCTCTTATGCCAAGCAAGTATTATCCAAAAACATAAAGAAAGCATTAAGAAAATATAACCAATTACACATAGGCACAACTCAACAAAACTGGACAATACTTCCCAACACATGGCGACCAACAATCATGAGGCAAGAACCAAGCAAGCACCAAATGACACAAGACGACTCGAGATCAAGCGACCACAGCAGAAGACGAGGACTAACCTAGTGGAATAGACCTCGCATTATCTCCCATCATTGATACCCATTGGTGTAAGAACCCGCTCGAACCTGCTATATCAGGTGGAGTCGAGGTTCGGTACCTGTAGCCTGCATTCGAGTGATTGGTTGAATAAAGTCAAACACATATATGTCCACACACACAAAGAGTCAGAGAATCGCGACGTAGTAGGGTACTCGAAGCAAGTAATACTACACCGTCTCCGCTCTTAAACAAGGTTATAACCCTAGCATTTGAAACTGGATATCAACGAATCTAATAAAACATACAGATATTAATCCATCACTAATCATGTCTAACATACCATAACTGAAGTAATCATGACTCATAACACATGCCTAAATATGTCAGTCGAACATAGTTCATCAAGATCCAAAATATAAATCATAACCTTCTAATCAAATGTCTCTGAATTGTACCAATGAAATAAATGACTAACCACCATCTTCGATTGCCAGAGAGAAATGCAGAACCACCACTATACCAAGTCAATGACAAGGGGGCACTACATCCTCCCCCCCTAAAACTTGACTTACTCCTGGAAGTCACAAATTAGGTTAGAAACATGATATAATGTTATTGTCATATTCCATTGCCAATGTACTCATTCATAACAACGATTGTTCATAAATCAAGCGCAGATGTTCAATAAAAGACAAGAGAAACATCAATTCTTTACCTTTATGGCACATCCTGTGATCTACTCATAACTAATTACACTTTTTCGACAATCACATACAATCAAAATAATTGCAGCCACATACAACTACCGAAAGATTCACCTTTTATCTTATTTCCACTAAATACCAACCATGCAAAGTGCAATTCTCCGTGAAGTCCTCCCTTAAACATAATATCAGAGGTTCAAATTGAACATAATAGAAACAACACTTACTACAAAATGGGGTCAACAAAATTAGACATTCAGAATCTCCACCATAGAAAATTTAAAAATAAATACAATCCCACACGGAAAAACAATCCAATCCAACTTTAAGTCACAAAGTGCCAGCAAATTTCAATAAATCAAGAATAAAGAAAAGAGTTTTGGTGGCCATTCCTAACATAAGAAGGTTCAAGAAAGAAAACTCACTGTTAACCCCTCTCACAGCACATGAAATAACTATAAAAAATTTCAAAACAACCAAATTACGACAATTTCACATCATGATGCGACTAATTTTAGCCACAAAAAGAGAGTATCCACTTCACAACACTCAAGGACACAAGACCCAGAATCTGTTAGAGAATGTACCCCAATACTCAAACCATTATGTTAACTACATCCTCTTATCTAAGCAACTTCTATCTTTACTGCAATACCATTTCTTTCTACTACACTACAGAGATAGGCAATTGCTTGCTTACGCAAGAAGATATAAAAGAAATATATGATATCACATACATGAATAACACAAACTATAATTGACTTACGTGATCACATACCTGATCTCATCAGCCCAACACAAGCTCTCATTTGCTCTCCTGCATACAATTCTTACATAGGCATATACAATGATTACAACAATTCTTCCATAAGAGATCATGACCATCTAGGGTTAGATATAGATTTTCAAGCACCCATGTAAATATGTCAACATCACATAACCACATAACTCATGATGCATGATACCACCAGATGATTAAATGCATTAACATTCAGGGAGAATATATTGTTAGATATAACATCCCATTTCCAGAAAAGAAGACAGCAGACACATTAGTAGCATAAAGCATTCATTTCTTAAAGAGAAAGGCTATAAACTTATCAACTTTCATACCAACTCACTACAATGAGAGAATCATTTAACCTAGAACAACCACGACAATCCAGAGGTTTCAGTGTTGCAACCTAGGATACAGTTAATCTACAGAGTTTAAGCACTGGGTCACATAATGGGCTCAATTGTAACCAGAGTACCTAGTGTTCAAACCTGGCTCTGATACCAAATGTAATGCCCCGTCATGCAACCCTAGAGTGCAAGGCTAAAAGTACAAAATTACAGAACTAATTTTTTTTTTAAGCAAGTAAATGCAATAGGAGTAACCAAAGATATCATAATACACGACATGAATAAAAGTGCACTTCTAACTCCTCTAGGGAAACATAACTGCATTAGAGAATATAAAGTATAAACCACACAAGTGATAACCATTTTACTACTGCTATAAATCAAATCAACTTTAACATTAGCAAGATAGTTAATTTATCAAGGTCTTAGTACAAGATTACAAGATTACAAGACCGATCTTGTCAGTTTACAAAAGAATGCATAAGAAAGTATACAACACCACCGAAGGTAGGAAGCAAACTGGAACTAGAACACCTCTGCGCAGAACTCAAGCTGCATCTCCAAAAAAAAACTAATGGATAGCTCTTACCACCCAACCATGTGGAACCCTGAGGTCCACCCCTCTGAGCTAGGAGATAAAGACAAGGATTCCACTAAGCCAAGAAACAACATCCAAAAAATAAAAGAACGATAACTGACTTGACACAACCAACCATATCATCAAAGTTGCACAAGACAAAACATCACTCCAGAGGTACCACCAAGAAATAAAAGAACTACATAAGGAGAGTGTCATCGCATGGTCCTATCATGGGTTACCCAGGCTATCTATCCCCAGAAGCTGGCCCCCATCTATGGTTACCCTAGCAACCTCTCTCTAGGTGCCGGCCCCATAGGGTGACACATGCGGAGCCAACTGGTCCTCTCATGAAGACAAGGAGGTTGGCCTTGCCAACCAGGCCTTCCCATCCCATCCTTAGCCTACGAAAGCACTCAAGGCATGGGTGAGGTCCTTTACTTATCTTGTTAAGTGTTTTAATACCCCAACCCTCTTGATTAATTTATTAAGTTTTCCACATGATTACAACTTCCATGGGGTTACCCAGGCATCCTCTCACTAGGCACTAGCCCCACCATGAAAGCCACTCCCTTAGCATTCTCGGGTCAAACATACATACCCCACATATAGGTATAAAAGTCACAAATCAAATCTAGGCCATAACGTATGCCATTCACTAGGTCATAACAAGAAATCCATAATCTCTTCAAAATGAAGCCAAAACCATAAGAACCAAGTACTATACTCAAAAGACCATTCCCCGATCAATGCAAGATGTCAAAATCCAAAAAACCCAATGCCATAATTCGAATCAAAACCAAGAGCTACCCCTCTGGAGTTAGGTACACAGACACTAAAACACACAAAAGTTTCTCATCCAAATGGAAACCAATACTAGACACCTGATTGCCACATGAGAGCCAAACTAAGAAATGAAATAGACCAATTACATCATTCTTTTCTATAACATTGCAAGGTTCCCCACCCATGACCAAGAAGCATAAAAACTGAAATAAATCCATTAGCATCATAGGCCTTGGAAATACACTTGACCACTTGACTAAAATTCATTCCAACAATATATTATCTTCACAAGAACCCACACATAAACACAACTCACCCCCAAGATAGACACAAAGATCCCACACCAGCGTAAAGATACGACAAGGCAGTAATCAAGCAAAAAGAAATTCAAAGAACTCCTAATCCAATCAAGGAAACCTCTTACACCAAGTTATCACCAAAAGCACAACATCATAACTCTAGGAATTAGTAAGGCAGAGAAGGAGAACCATAAACTGAACATCCCTTCTTCATATAAGTCAAGGAAAACTCATAAATTAAATTCCATTAACTCCACAACCCAAATTAAAGACACTCCAGATTCCCATAACAAAATCAAAACACAATTCCTTGTTTCCCAAATTAAGAATCTAAGATGGAGCAAATACATGTATAGTGACGTTCACCAATATACAAGTGTGGCAAGGAATGTTATAAGCCTAAAGCAAACAAATTAATATTTTAATAGGATAATTTATACTCGAAGCACATTATTGTTGCCTCATGGAACAAGGGCATTATACAAATTACTCTACAATTTCTAGAGACCACCATAAATAATACATTTCCTTAAATCAATTTCCTAACAATTACCAATTGTAAAACCACAACAATAATCGTAATTACCTTTACGTGCAAACTACTATCTACCATACTACAATCTTCAAATCATTACAAACCTAATTAATTTAACTTACCATATAAGATTTGTCACTTACCATTTCTACCAAAACATCTAAAAGTACTTTATTTACAATAAGCAAAATCTTTCTCCGACGTTAAAACAAAACAAAATCAAAACAACTATAACATAAATATTTCTCCAAAAAGCACCTTCCAATTTAATTCCCTATCTAATAATCTATTGTCTACCATTTCCTACTGAAATGCATAACTTTGTTACCAAGAGCATAAACTTCCAATCATTTATAACCAATTATGACTTCATGAATCTATGACTTCCCTATACGCACAACTTCCATTACCTTTCCCAATTCCAACATCCATAAAAATGTATTGCCATTGACATGAGAATATCTTCAAACACAAATATACTCCTTCTCAAATTATTTAACTAACTCAATTTCTAATTAATTTTAACCACAATAAATATTTTCTTAAGAACATAAAATACCATCATCCGAAAGACAATTACAATATCCCAACAAAATGACTATAGCATCTATAAGTGATTATAATCATAATCTTCCATTGACATTAATCTGACTACCAAAATTTTGTCAACAACTGTAAATATAATTCACAACTTTATCACTATGCTTACTATCTCTAATGCTTGTAAAGAAAACAACTAGATCAAGTAAATTGCTACCTAAAACATAAACATCTCACCCACTACTAAATCCTCAAGAGTCGAAAGCAAAAACACATTAACTTCCTATTATCCACAACAAGAGAAAGTGAATTTACCATGATAGTTTCTAATAACTTCCGAATGTAGAAACCACATCTATAACTATAGTTCATTCAAGCAACCCAACTAACTAACATTATCTAAGAATCTTAGCCAGGCACATCAACTAACATAAGTATTATTTTTTCGACAACCATAACAATTACTATTCTATATTGACGAATGGAGAAGATCTAATTCCATTTAGGGACATAGAGCACTATGGAAACTAATAAATCTCAAAGTGCTACTACTTAAATTGCTTAACAAGAAGAATTTGTTGGAGTTATTCTAAGACAATGTTTCTCTACTCTAAAGCAAGGATTATAACACTAAAAATTACTTACTCCAACTACTAGTACCATAGAATCTAACATCTTTCGGAAGATTTACCCATTACAACAAAATTTCCATGCTATACAAATCTTTCTCAAAATGGAATTAGTGATCTTATAAAAACAAGGTTACCATATATAATTCCTAATACAAAACCCTCCTAAATAACAAAAAGCAACTATACCAAAACCCCAAATCCATCAACGCTCATACTTCTAAATTCCACCATCCTCAACTATCTAACAACACAATTATAAAAATAACTTATTCCCATAGGATACTAACAACATAAGTTATCCTCTATCCTATAAATAACTCAACAAGCCTACACTACAACTCTCGTAGAATACTAAAATTACTATTCCTTTAACCCCCATGCTCAAACATAAGTTCCAACTAACCTAGCAACTCCAAAATGAACACAACAAGACTTATCAAAAACTACCAAGTGTGGTACCCATCACACACTACAACTTCCCTACCAGCTGAGCGATCGAAGTATAACCACTAGCCAACAACAACAAAAAGAAAGACTTTCTGGAAAGCCAAACAAACACAATACCCTGCTAGGAACAGCATCCACCCCACTGAGACAATGAAAACTAATTATCTCCACTGTACACTTAGTAATCTTACATCTATTACTCTTTTCTTAAGGAACATGCGAACACTCTAGAATTAAATCTGGAATAAAATAACACAAAAATGATAAATAACGACTCTAGTCTTTAAAAGAATCTAATTTTTATTCCATATTTACATATATTAATGAGTTGAGTACTATTTCTTTACTCTCAGTCATACATAAGTTCTGAATAGAACTTTCTATATAAACTTATTTATAACTCTTTCTACTGCAAGCTAAATAAGCTCTTGCTAATACAATTACTAAACACAATGAATAATAATAATGAAATCACAATTAGCTACATTAAAACTAGAGAGGAATCCATGGGTGAAATTCTTCAGAAGTTCTCTGCACCAAGGGTGTACGGCCAGGAAGGAAGGAATGAGCCAAAAAGCATACAAATTGCAGAGCATGGAAAGGGTTTGGACACCGTTTTACCTCAGATAGAGAGAGAAAGTTAAATGAAGATTCCATAGCGACAAAAATTATGGTTCTCAGGCAAAAATATTTGGAAGGCAAGCTTCCAGGTAGCCGTATGGCGACGCCAGCAAGGTGAGACAATGAAGTTTCCCATCGATCCTCCTCAGTATTCCTATTAACTCTAAAACAGGCAATTGTTAGGGAAGGCTATGGTTTATGCAGGCCGAGAGGAGAAAGGTGAAGGAGCTCAATCAAGTCAATAATTTGCTAATTCCTCATAAGGGCACTAAAACATCAATCACAGAAAGTTCGCTCCCCTTATCCGAGCTTACAAAAAACAACAATACAGCAAGGATAAGAATTCCCAACAAGAGTGCATTCGTAGAGGGATAATGGAGATACAGATTGTGCCCAATTTGAAAAGCAAGCAACATATGATCGCCTGATGGATGTGTTACAAGGTAAGTAAAGGTGCACATCGCCACTAACTTGAAGCTATCCAGGAAGGTTAAGTTTGCATCTTCCCTGACGGTCACGGAGGTAAGGAGGAAGGGATTGCAAGGCTTGAGCACTTGCACCCAAAGAAGATTCATGGAAAACACCAATATGAATGACCAACAAGTTTAGAAATTCTTCATCGTGAAAGATATGGCGGAAGATAATTTCCACTACCATAATGCTCACATAAAAAGGACTAATGGCTACAGATTGCATGATAACAAAAAGGATTTAAAACTTTCAAGCGAAGGCAAAAAGCGGGGTTAAGGAATTCTTAAATAAAACAGGAATTATGGATATGATAGCGTACCAGTGAGCTGCAAACGAATGCATTAACGAAATATCAACTTATGCCGGATTGATGTCTGAAGAGGTGCGGTCTTTTGGAGTGCCGCGACTACAAGGTAAGCAATTTCCTGCACAGAACATGCTGCACAACATTTTAAACTACAAGCTACATGATTACAGATTTCCATAGAGAAGGACAGAACAACACACCTCAATTTTTTTTTTGTCCCACTTCCCAATTTCTCCCCCAAAATGATTCAACTCATAAAAATAAATGCCAAGGACATGCATCCGTTTCTCTGCATTCTGCATCCACTCCTCCGAGAAATTCAACAATTTTACTAAAAATAGAGATTCAAATCTCCCCACTTCAAATTGACAACTCAGGGCATTTATTTCACATAGCACAATTATTCTGAAACCAAAAACATAATTTAATAATTACCCGTAACTCTCATTATGACATAACTACTCTTGGGAAGTAGATAATTAATTCTAGATTATCATAAAATTTAACCAAGGAAAGAATTACTCTCAAGAAACAACTACTCTTGCAAGGTAGAAGATTAATTCTAGACTATTATAAAATTTGGCCAAGGAATCAATCCAAGCTCTTACGCCAAGCAAGTATTATTTAAAAACATAAAGAAAGCATTAAGAAAATATAACCAATTACACATAGGCACAACTCAACAAAACTGGACAATACTTCCCAACACATGGCGACCAACAATCATGAGGCAAGAACCAAGCAAGCACCAAATGACACAACACGACTCGAGATCAAGCGACCACAGCAGAAGACGAGGACTGACCTAGTGGAATAGACCTCACATTATCTTCCATCATTGATACCCATTGGTGTAAGAACCCGCTCGAACCTGCTATATCAGGTGGAGTTGAGGTTCGGTACCTGCAGCCTGCATTCGAGTGATTGGTTGAATAAAGTCAAACACATATATGTCCACACACATAGAGAGTCCAAGAATCGCGGTGTAGTAGGGTACTCGAAGCGAGTAATACTACACCGTCTCCGCTCTTGAACAAGGTTATAACCCTAGCATTTGAAACTAGATATCAACGAATCTAATAAAACATGCAGATATTAATCCATCACTAATCATGTCCAACATACCATAACTGAAGTAATCATGACTCATAACACATGCCTAAATATGTCAGTCGAACATAGTTCATCAAGATCCAAAATATAAATCATAACCTTCTAATCAAATGTCTCTGAATTGTACCAATGAAATAAATGACTAACCACCATCTTCGACTGCCAGAGAGAAATGCAGAACCACCACTATACCAAGTCAATGACAAGGGGGCACTACACCTAGTCTTGTAGACCCACTAAGTACTAATTCATTTCTTTTCATGTGGAAGCTTTGTAAACTCCCAAAAAAAATCCTATCAATGGACTCCAATTCTTCTTTCATTTCTTGCAACCAAATTCTATCAAAAATATACATCTTGAAAAGGTAATGACTTGCTTTGAGCCACAACAAACAATCATCAGTCACCCAACTCAAACATGTAATCTTTGCATGATTATTTTCCTATTCAACATGTGAATACTTATGCCGGTAAGACTTCCTAAACATACTTGTGACCTTTTGCCAATTTGATCCATCTATCCATCCACAGCTCATCTACATACAACCTATCATAGATTCCTTATTCTAGTATTTATTCCAACACACCTTTTCACAATGATTGTTTAGTCCACAAATGCTATAAGTACGAAGATCCCAACACATTTCTTTCCTATGTCCAATAAGAACATTGCATTTGAATTGACTTGTTTTTACCTGTATTACCTACAACATTATTTATCTTTTCTTTACCTCTACCATATCCAAGATCTTCATGCTTTTGTCTCACTTTAGGTTCAATAGGATCTCCAATTCCTTGTCCAAACTTTCCAAAGCCTTTTCCTTCATAACCCATTTTTTTCATTATCTTAAAACCAACATTCTTTAGAGTTCATGTGTCATTATCATAAAAAATTGCAATATTTATAGATTCATAAAAATTAACATCTTCATTCTTACATTCTTTATCAGAAGAAGCGTTAGCTATATCACACAAGTCATTTATATCACATTGAACATCACAAAGTACATGCTTCAACCTTAAACATTCATTTTACTTTAGACATGATGCAAGTGTTTGATCTAATTTACTATTTTCTTCTTTCAACCTTGATATTTCATCTTTTTGTAAATTGCTTTCCCCTTCCAACTTCTTCATCTTTTCTTTCAAATCTTCATTCTTCTTTTTAATCTTGTCAAACAACTTCAACTCTTCTTCTAGCTCTTCATTTCTATCTTGAACTTTCTCCAATTCTTTTTCTAGATTATGATTTTCACATAAATTTTCATATTTTTTCTTTCCTAACTCCTTTATCATTTCCATATATTATTTATTAATCTTTTTAACATTCATCAATTCTTCATTAACTTTTATCAATTCTTCTTCCAAAAATTCCTTTTCACCACATAAACCTTCATTTTCTTTCTTAACTCTTACCAACTTTTCCCATTGATCTTAACCACACAAAAGAACCACTGAAATTATTCCTTCAAATATCTTTCAAAGACTGTGTTTTGAGAAACCTTACCTTAACTAATTTTTTTCAATGGGTTTACACTTGCCAAGCCTTGCCTGAATTTGAATAATTGCTATAGATGTTGCAAAATCTTTTACCATAACATCCCAATGAATTCATTCAAGATTACACTACCACAACAACAACATGCTCCTCAAGAAATTAATTGTTAGAGAGATTTCAAAGCCAAAATCAATAACTTGCTCTGATACCAAATGAAGATTTTGAAACCAATTCACAATTCTTTATCCAATTTAAAAAATATAATTAAACACATTTGCAGCAAAGAACACAAAAGATATTCATACAACACTCCTTACAATTGAGCTATAGAAAAATATTACACAATGCAAATCATAACACTAAATTGCCCTCTTTTCATTATTCATCGACTATAACAGAGTTCAACGACTCTATAATTAAGCTAATTCCCAAAAATACCAAACTCTATTGTCAAACTAACAACCATATAGATGTTTAATATCCCATGACCCTTCTATAAATTAGAACTAACAAATTCTTCATAAGATGTGACCCTTCAAAAATCTATGACTCATTTCTACTTAGTCAAAATGCTTTCATTAGCATAATATAGAACAAGGAACTCTACTTTTGGTAACATTCAGGAAGTGATGGTTGCCTGGAGAGGTTTATAAATGTATTGAGACTATCAATTCAGAATAATAGAGCACACTATACCATATTTAGGATGAGGTGGTCAGTCACAAATCATCGAGCTTAAATTGACAGCCGCCCACTACCCACCTTTATTCTCTAAATGTAGCTCATTCTATATTTCTCCATGCAAGGTATCAATTATCAACATGCTTGATATAGAAAAATTTTGTATGTAGAATATTATTAGAAGTTCTAGAGAAAAATCCTGAGAGGAAATACATGCTTAAATTCGTTTGCAACCAATTGTACAAATGTATGTCTAACTAGAGAATACAATAAGCTATAACAATAGTACTTGCTATTTTCAGGTTGTTGATTACCTTTTCAGTTTAATTTAGACTCTCTACTAGTGTCAAATGTCCAAATAAATTTATGTCCAAGGCTTCTCCATTTACTTTTCTACAGGAAAAGGCCCAATAGTAGTGTGGTATTAATAGTTGTCTTAAAATTAGTACATTGAAAGCCCAATATTTTAAAAGTATGGTACTAATAGTTGTAAGAGAGGACCCAATAGTTGGATAAAATATGTCCATTAATTTTAAAAAACAACTCATATGATGCCACATTGACCCACTAAAAAAATGACTTAATGCACAACTATTGGTCTAAGTTTTTTGGGGGGTCTATTATGACATCTTAACAAAAAACATGTTGATGACAAAGTTTTTCTAAGTTTATGCAAGTGAAATTAAATATTTTAATTGTCCACATCTCTAGTTGCTTGTGGATATATTTTTTTATGCCAATACTAGACATATGCATGTATAGAGATGCAGTGGAATTATCTTATTATTATGCATGAGGTTAAATTCTTGGGTTAATATACTGTATGATCTCCTAAAGTAAATATCAAGTGGGAGAATGCTGGGACTTAGGTTATATTTACTTGGGAGAGTCCTAGTTGGAAGAGTTAATTTGTAGGCTTCTTTGAGGTCAATTCTTAAGATACTGTGATATGGTAAACATAGTTGTTTACATATGATAATGATGTTGTAGGTCCTATGGTACATCATATATTGTAATGTAGGTCCTCTTAGGGGGAGCTAGTGGATGTTGTTTATATGAGTTTCTGATTAAGAGAGGTAAGTGTTGTTTGTAGTGTTGATGACAGGGGGAGTTATGTAGTAAAGAGAAAGAAAAGGTCCAACACCCTTTTCCAATGATGTTAAATGGGGAGAGAAGTTCATGTGAAAAACCTAAGAAGAAATTTGTTAGAAAAATCATCAAGGGGGAGCAAAGAAGTGGAGAAAGATTGTAAGTCTTGATGGTTTTTCACATTATGTGATACCATCAATGACAAACGGCGAGATTGTTACAAGTATGAGCAATAAGTATTGTCATTGATGTCAACCCCAAAGGAAGTTATTTGAATAAGTCTGAACAAGTATTTGAGGAATTAGTACAAGTGCATAATTGCTTCATCTACCAGAACAGTGCAGTGTTTTGCTCTACATATCCTATAGATTAAATATCTTTGTCTGCGGATTAGAAGTAATGTTAAGGGATGTCTGTAGATGCTATGTTTCAAGTTTGAGCCTCTAGTGTGAAGATTTGAGCGAGTTCTGTTCACCAAAGTAAAAACTATTTTTCTGTGTATTTAATGGTGACAGGGAGAATGTATTATGCTCCATATTTAGTTTTATAGTCTGTGATTCTAGAATTAAGTTTGTAATGATGTTATGTGCCTTCAATTCAAATGGTTCATGATTTGGTGCTCTGGAAGTGATCTTTCTTTTATGACAATGGCTGATAGTAATGTTCAAGTGCTTCAGTTTGAAGAATCTTATCATTAAAGTGTTTAGAGGTTGTACAGATGTTCTTGGTGATTGTAGTGTTCTTGTGGATGTCACTAGATCATGTTCCTACCCTTTTATTGCTCCACAAAGTGTAATCTGAATTGTGCATGAAGCGTGTTCTTAAAGGTCTTAGTGTTAACACATGTCTTAGCCGACTTGGTTGTTTTCACTACTTGCGATTATGCTTTGGAGTTTGCAATAGCATGTTGTTGTATGGAAGATTGCATTTGAGTCCCAGCTAAGGAATTGTTTGGTTCGTATTCATTCTTTTCTTTCATAAATTAGTTTAGGTCTAGACCTATCTTAATATATGTATGTTTTCCAACGTTGGAGATTGTTCCAATGGTTGATGTTTGTAATGCCAACCTTGATGCCCATTCCAAGGTTGATGAATTGTATAAATACTTGTAATGTAGTAATGAAAAATGTGCATTGCAAAGATGCGAAGATAAGTGTGAAAGCAGAGTAGAGTAGAGGAGTTTTATTGTGCTTCAATGAAACTAAACCTTGGCATAATGTAAATCATATTATCTCAATTCATGAAATTTTGGCAGTGAGCCCCTTCTTTTGGAGGTGAGCCTTTTCATTTGAGCAGTGAGCTCTAGGCAGTGACCCCTAAGGCAATGAGCCTCTAATTTTTAGTATTGTTATTACATATTCTATAGTGAGCTAACACTCACCATGGTTCTTCCCTAATTAGGGTTTTCCATGTAAAATTTGGTGATGAATGTGTTGAATGTGTGATTGTGCTTAATTTTCTCATTTCATGCTTTCATGGTCAAATCATAAAAATAGTGATTAGGGGATTGATGTGTTGATGTTTATAAGAAGCTAAGTTTTGGTGACAACTGATTCACCTCCACTCTTAGTTGTCCTGTACATTTCAACAATTGGTATTAGAGCGAGGGTTCCTTGGAAGAAAGCCTAATAGATTGAGGTAGATCTAGGATGGTGCACAAGAAGGTTGCTCTTGAAGACCTAGAAAGAACTGAAGTAGAATGTCAAAGAAGCAGACGAATGTATCAGAAAATTAAGAGAGCAAGTCAAGAAGTTCAAAGAAAAATATAAGGAGGTTAGTGAACAATTGATATCAACAAATGAAACCTTGGATGATTTGAAAATAGAAGTTATAGAAAGAGAAAAACTAGAAGAAGACCTAAATCTATTGGTGAAAGGTAAATTAGAAGAATGTAATAAGATTGAAAAAGAAATTGGGAACCTGAAGTCAAATTTGGAGAAAGCAAAGAGTTATGATGAAAATTTTAAGATAAGTTCTGCAAAACTTGATGAGATGCTTGCTAGCCAGAAGAGTCCTAGTGACAAAGAAGTTTTGGGATTTTAGAAAGGAGAAAGTTCTAAGATTGGTGAAGGAAGGAATGATGCGATCAAGAATAACAAAGGAAAATAAACTCATAATCAAAGGAATAGACCTAGAAGACCACTAGTCAGGAAACCAAATGCTCAAAGGTATCCATCTTTCAATGGCTTTTGTCATTTATGCAATAAGTATGGACACAAATTAGATAATGCACAACTACAATAATGGAAGGAATGCTCAATCTTTAAATGTAAATTGCTTTACTTGCAATAAATTTGGGCATAAGACTAACCTATGCTGGTCAAGAATGAATGGAAGGAACAATTATCAGAAAAATATTGTGTGTTTCAATTGCAACAGGCTTGGATATATTGCAAGATTTTGCAGAAGTAAGAACATGAAGAAGGATACCCTAGAAGAATTGAAGAAACCAATGGAAATTTTTGATTTGACAGAAGTCAAGAAGGAGATGAACAAGGTTTGGGTTAAGAAGGAAGTAAATGAAGTCAAAAATGGGTCAGCACCAGACTCTGGGGCAGATAATTCCTTCAGGAAGTGAATTGGGTACTTTGGCTCAGGGGGGCTTTAATGAAAAACTTTTTCCCCTGCCAAATGATTGGTGATGATACCTCAGTATGGAGAGACAAGGTCAAGAAACAAAGGTTTAAATTAGGATAAAGGAGGAGTTGTGCAAGAATATTTGATCAGGAAAGGTGACAAGTTATGAATTCTGGCTAAGTGTCTATCTGATAAAATCAAGTTACATTATTCTGGTAATCTGGTCCATATTGGTCTATTGTTGAAGATAATGCTTTGCAGTTCTAGCATATGGTTACTGATCATTGGTTACAACTACATCCAAAAGTTTGTCTGATTTTGATAATTGGCTTGAGAGTAATGAGTAGATCAAAAGTTTGGGTTGACAAAACACAGTTGTTTCTAGTACAGAACAATTTTCATGATGATTGGAAGTATTTGATGAACTTAGTATGAATTAGATGAATCTTCAAGTAGTTGTAGGATGAAGAAGCTCTGGAAAGGATTCCTAAGGTCCCTAGGGTTTGTGTAGAAGCATCACACTAAAGACCAAATCATTGGTGATAAGAGAAAAGGCCTACAGACAAGTATGGAACAAAGGGGTTTTTCAGAAATTAAAGTGATAAACAAAGCAAGATTGTTATGAAAAGGATATTCTTAGGTAGAAGGTATAGATTTTGAGAAGACCTATGCTCATGCACGACAAGGATTGAAGTTTACTAAGAATGTTTTGGCATTTACAGCACACAAATATTTTAAAGTATACCAAATGGATGTGAAGTCTGTATTCTTGAATGGAGAGCTCGAAGAAGAGGTTTACATTGAACAACTGAAAGGATTTCAGTCATCAGACCAAGGTGACATGGTATGTAGATTGAAGAAATCCTTGTATAGACTCAAGCAAGCTCCTAGAGCCTGGCATGCAAGGCTGGACAAGTATTTGCTACAATTATGGTTTAGTAAATGTACTACAGACAACAATCTTTACTTCAAAATCAATGATGATCAAATTCTGATTGTTGTGGTATTTGTTGATGATATTATCTTTGGAAGTAATGAAGGTATGTGTAAGAAATTTGTAGAGGAGATGCAAAAAGAATTTGAAATGTATATGTTTGGTGAAATAAATTTCTTTTTTAGGACTGCAAATTACTCAATCAAAAAAACAAATTTTTATTTCTCAGTCCAAGAATGTGAAAGAATGGTTGAAGAAGTTTGGAATGGAGGA